>OY763903.1:4570000-5820000 GCA_963667235.1 Nomada lathburiana
CCACGTGAACGATGGCACGATTGAAACCAGCGCACCGATTACTGAAACACGCACAGAGCCTCACTGTCTCGTTGTTCAGCTACTGATGAACTGAGCAGACTGCTGGTAGCCTTCCACCAGAGAACAGAAATTCGTTCAAGACGCGTTTACAATGACACAGAAGCACTGCGTACGTTGATGAATGGGCCAACCCCATAAATTGTTCCAGCACCGTCTGTATGTAGCATTGAAACGTCGCGATAATTCACGAGAAGGTTGAAAGGCTACTTTTTAAATAACATCGCCAGACACCTGCTTGGTGAAAAAAATCGGAAGCACGATGCATTACTTACTATGCGAGTCGAATGTAAAATAGAAAGTTGAAATACAGATTTCCAGAGAGAATTTCTCGTTGTTCTAGTCAAATCATTTTTAGACCCAAATTGAGCAGAAACTGAAATGAAATTTAAAATAGAACAAATTGCCCTAACGACAGGCCTTATTTTTGTAAAGTCACAAAATAATTACTACTTCGTTCCTTATTGCGAAAAAATATTGCCGAATAGAGCCCCTCATACTTCTTAATACTCTTCGCCAAACAGTTCGCCATTAATTTAAACCGAATAGCAAATTAATGAACAGATTAAATAAAATGTCTCCGCGATACAAGCGCAACGACTAGATGTAATAATGAAACTGCTTTCGGTTTACCGAATCAACATGCCGAATGAACAAGATGGACAATTTGCACGAGGATTACCGCTTCCAGTCTTAAATCAACCTACACTCACACAATTATGCCCAACATGCATACACCGCGTGCATACACGTACATCTGGTGATTAACCAAGCCGCGTTAAGGTAAGTCTAGATTGAAAGATTAACCCGGCTACCCGTAAATGTCCATATGGTGGATCGTCGTGGAAGTTTAACCGTGAACCCCGTACGAAATGGCGAGTCAATTAGACACGAAGCGGCTGTATCGACTACCGTCTTCAGCTACCTATCGTCTCCGTACCGGGTGCTACGGTTATACAGGCCATATACAATTTGGATGCAATTAACGATCCCATTATGGTACTAATTGCTTCTGTAGCCGTTTAAAAGCAACATACGTGAATACTTTTACCGGGAATATTTATATAAAAATACAAACGTGAAATACAATATGAAAAGAATAATAATATAGAAACTTGATGGTGAACACCGTTTCATTTTTAAGTAACGCGTTTCCAATATTCAAGCACGATCTCGATACATATGGAACAGACGAATTCGTCATTTATATAGGCATCGTTGTTTCTGTGGTTCGTTGCAGATTGTGAAAAGTAATACGATTAGTACCGTAACACTCTCGTTATACCATCAATTCGAAATCGACGTAGAAAAATACATAAATGATGCAGAAAAATTAGCCGTGAACTTGATCTCCTATCGAAATTACTTTCTCGTTCTCGAGGACAGTATTGAGGTAATGCAATGAATTGATGTAATCTTAATAACAACGAAACCGACGCTTCTCTATTCCTAAAAAAATTACTGCAAATAAAAATTCCTTGCGAAGCTTCTCACGCTTCTCCCTGTTCCGCGACCCCTTCTTCCATTTAAACGTCGCCGCCAGTCGCTGAAGAAAAATTGCTCCGATCATTCGCGGATCGACGCGCTGCCTCTGTATGCTGGAGAAAATAAAACTCGCTTTCTATTCTATCCAGAGGTAGAAAGTTCGACGAAGCATCGTGTCGTTTCCGCAATCGTGTTTCGAGGGATGTGTCTCGACGTTTCCCTCGAGGGGGCGGCGCGGACCTCGCCGCGCGGAACCGGTCCGCAGCGGAATCGTTGAACGACGGCGACGACGGCGACGACGCGATTAGAACGGTCGTTTACACCGGAAAACGACCGAAAGCGGTGACCCAGAAGCCCCGGGCAAATTGATTCCGAGAAGAATGCCCCGTAAAATCGGGCCGATTAGCGGGGAGCAGCGTCACGAATCCAATTATATCGGCCGCTACAAAATTCCCTCGAAGGGAGTGAAAGTGAACGACACACGCGGTGGGAGAGCGCGACGATGTCGCTCTCGGAAGTGTCGACGAACTCGAACTCTGTCGACGCGGCCGGTGATTAAGCGTTACCGATTAATACCCCATCTGTCCTTTCTATTTGCTGTCATCTAATGGGCGCGAGCCATTAGTTCGTACCTGTACGACAGGCATGGCAAAGGAGATTTTGAAACGGATTTTCCGCCATTGATTCGGCGCTTTTGCTTTCCTCGCCGGGCCCCGAAGCTTCGCCCGGGACTAGGTGGATGCGTACGTGTTCGGATTCTTGCGAAAGCGGTAGGTTTCTGTCCGGTGTTGTAATCGCGACCCTTTGTATGCTGCCCCGCCGATATTCGATTCGACCGTCTGGTAGGAACGGTTCTTTTCGTTACAATTCCGCGCGGAGATTTCGTATTTCAATTTTAATGGGGTGGGTGGCTACGTGGGCTGAACTTTGATCGTGCACTTTTATCGGGAGGTCCCTCGTCGTTTAGGTTATCGTTAGATACTGTTATGCGCATACGTTACGCACACGCATATTAGGCGAAAGGATGTGTTCGTTCGTTTGTTCAAAAATTGATGCCCCTTCGGTTCTGAGCAATTTATATTCGAGGGTCGCGTTATTCCAGAATAGAGGCGGGTGAAACAGCCGGGATTGCATAGCAGAACGCAACCCCCCGATGCTAATAAATACTATTATGACAATCGTATCGACGTTAGTAAACGCAGCTGAGGATCACCGTTGCCATTCTGAACTTTCCACTGCTCGTGGTGAAGTTGATCAAGGTTCTATTCAAACGAGTTGTATCGCGTAAACTCGATCAAAAGTTCGAAAAAATTGTATTATTTCCCGAATCGACGGCCCGGAGAAATTTCCAGACGGGTTCGTGATTTCATTTACGTGTATACACATTTTGTTATCGAATTTCCCCCCTTGCGCCTCTCTGCTACTCGCTAAAGTGAATTTTGGAGTGCCACACACGTGGAACGTACCGTGCACCGGCATATCGATCTCAATAATTTCCTTTCGCAACGTGAAATAGCTCGCGTGGGCGCGGAAATATGGAACTGGTCCGCCCACCCGGCTTAAAAAAATCAGAGGAACAAAGAAAACAAGGTATAAAAGCCGCGCGAGAATTATTATAAAGCAATCTACGAGCACAATTTATCCGTCCCATCCGATCGAACGAAACGCAATCCGCTCGTAGCTTTGGCGCGTTCCGAGCAAGTTTTCGAAAAAGCTATTACAACAAAAAAAAAGGCCAAAAAGGTTTTATATTGCACCCCGCTGATAACTTCGATTCAACTTTCGATCTACTCCAAAAGGTTCCCCGCGACGAATGCGCTTACCAATATAAACAAGCCGCTTCGTTTTTCCTCTTTCACAAAAAGAGCACGACGCGCGCAATATCGAGGGCTCCGTTTCGAAACCATTTCCATATCCAATTATCTTTGTAATTCAACGGGCAACACCAAAACGTTCCGCACCGCATACCAATACGGAACGCCTTATCTATCCAATGCAAGATTAACAGACTATGCGCCACGAGAGTTCCTCGAAGCATAATTGATCGCGGAAGGCTATCTTTACCCTAGAACTTCGTGTATCCTTGGTCGAGTTCTGTTCGCGAGCTATCAGGAACTTTCCAGTCGTTCACGAGCACACCGGGGACAGCTTGGAGCTCGTTTTCGAAGTTCGGCCGAAACGCAACGGGGTAGTGACGCAACTGTTGCAAGGTAGGATCGTTTTCCAATAATCGCGCGTGATGTAACGATCGGGGGGTAGGATTAAAATGCGCGATAAAAATCGACCCGGAGTTACGTAAAAAAAAAAGAAAAAAGAAGAGGAAAAAAAAGCCGACGAGAACGAAGCTGAAACTGGGAGAAGGGAGTTCAAACGATTGGGCCATCCGCAAACGAAAGTGGGATTCCAAAAAGGCTGGCCAATCTGGAGCACGTTTATCATTCGTATAACCGTGAAGTTAAACTGGTTCCAACGAGCTCATCGTAAATAATGGCACGATTATTCTCGCTCGGCGATCGGCCGGTGTGATTAATACTTTCGTGCGAACAACGATGCAACGTCCGGCACTGGTTCGTTAATCGTTCTAACGGTGCTCTAGCTCGCGATAACGTGGCTACGCAGGATTTAAAAAATCCTACCGTTTCGCGTTTAGACGGCGACGACGCGCGTCTCTCGTGCTCATCGCCGTACTCTGTATCGGTCGTTAATATTTTCAGCCGAACACTTTCGGTCGGCACAGGCGAATGAGAGACGGCCGATGGTGTGTCGTCAACGAGAGGAAGAGTAATCGGCGTTGCGTTGATAGCGGATAGGAACCGGATTTATTAGACGAAGGAAGATCCTGATGGATGTTTCTTTGAGTACCGAGTTACTTGTTACGTGGCGGATGTTCCGCGCGAGGACGAGTTTCAGAACGAATGGTGCTTAGAATACTGTGACTCCGACGAACCACCTGCTTTCTGTGATCCTCGACACATCTAATCGTAATAACGCGTAATCCTTTAACAATTATCACAATACATAAGAATTATTACCGTTATTTACTATGGAAGATTTTGCAGAATTCAACGTTGCGTAGAATATTCTCTGCATCGCACGTACATCTCAAAAGTTTGTCGTTATGAATTATAACTTGGATTAAAAAATATTATCGAAACGATCCTACAAAGACGTTCGAATTGTTCCATTGAATTGCTCGTTAATTTCACGACAAGCTACGAGCCTGGAGGAAAGGAGTAATCGATAATCGACCGATCGATCTAGGCACTAGCGGCCTCTATTTAGGTTCACGACGAGGTGAAAGCACGAGTTAAGCATTGCAATTAACTCGTCGCTCGTAATAATGGCCGCAAGAGCAAACGTTGACGCGATCTCGAATCGTTTTACGAGCCGATAAAGCGCGAATCTTCGCGCCCAGATTAAACGGCCGACCATTCCTCCCTATCGTCTCGCGTCCCGTTGAAAATTTACTCTCTCGCTGGATAAACCCTTGTTTCCACTATCGATCGGCCGATAGCTTGTTGGACTGTTTGTAAAACAGAATCTATCAAAAACGTGATCGCGAATGTATTTTCTCCTCCTTGTTTCTCGACACGGGCTGCTTACACACCAATTGTCGTGCCGCGGTAAAGAATCATTTCGATATGAAGAATTTCTGCATTCTTTCGGTATATTTTCTTGCGAATTCAGCGAACACCGACTTTGAAAACTTGTAATCCTGACTTGAATATAACTGTAGGAACCGAATAAAAAGGATTATATTAGCTCATATTAGCTGTTCGTTTGTTAACTTCGTTCTTTGATAGAGGCGCCCATCCTACATAACTAATACATGTAATCGTTTTGTAATAAACAAATGTAGGACACAGAATTGTAGCTTGATCGTGGTTTATACAAATTGGAGGAATAATAGATAGAATAAAAAACTTCGGGTATTTTCGTTCGCTCCTCTGCCGGTTATATTTATGAACTTGAAACGGCACGCTATGAACAGATGTTCATATTTATGAAACCTGCACAGAAGTGGCTGAAAATATCGCGACATCGTTATCCTTACATAGTTTCAATGCTTACCACCGGTAGGAATCAAAATATACTCTCTAATCCGTGTTAAAATTTATGCTCTTCGAAAACATCGCCATCTGCGATTGTCTACTTGCAATAATTATATTTACTCGCAATCAAAGAACATTCCTGCCGCTCGGCGTAGTTAAATCGATACTAACGAGTACAAGTCATTAAATTATGCCGCAAAAATACGTCAATTTCCCCGAAGTCATCAGATTTAGATCGTTATCGACAATGAATCGAGACGTAACTTCGCGGCTAATGCTCGCGAGAATTGCAAAACGACAAAATTGACTTTCTACTGACACAAATTAACGATTGATTCTGGAGCACAGTCGAGAGAACACACACGAACAAGGGAATTCAGCTATCAAACGTTTCCGCCGCCTTTGAGCAATATATTTTTTGATATTCTTAGTTTAATCCACTATGTTGGTATGTCTACTATTAATTGTGTCCGTATCTTTGAACTAAAATTTGAGGAAAAAATTATAGCAGATGTGTTCTTCGATGTGTACCCCCGGTATTCGAAGTGTACGCGCAGTTGCTTAGAATCTAAGACTCAGATTATTTTGCTTTAAGCTATAAATAGTTGGATCTTGAGACAGAACACTCTGTTAGGATTGCAAAAAAATTTCGTAATGTCATAGCATGTATCTGTGATTAAATGAAAACATTGATTCAGTGACTTTTCAACTAATTTGTAAAAAAGTATCAATTAATCCTCGTGGCGACAGAAGAAAAGCTGTTTTAATCCTTTAAGCGGCCAGATTACATGAAACAATCCGGCTGCATGAAATATTTCTAGCCACGGCGTAATTTCTCAACCGGCAACCGACTTTTCATCCGTTCTCTAAATCTTCGCTACCGCTCACGCCTTTCCGACGATTTCGAAATCTAAAAATAAGGGATAACGCCGTCAGCTGTGAGAGATCTATGCCCGTGGGACGAGACAAATTTTCAATTAACTTTCCCTCGTAAATCCTGCAGTTTTAACGTTTCGATCCCGCCTTCGTACCAGATAACAAAAAACCGATAGAAAAAGCTAAAAATAGCGAATCAAATAGATCAAGGTGGACGCAATAAACATTCTACTCCACTGTTTCTGTTCCCTTCCGTTCAGTTCGACAGTTTCGATTATTATTAATGCCACTGGTAACGCTCTAATTGAACTATAACAACGCGATCCACACTCAATCGTTTACCCCAGCCCTTCACTTCGGTTCACTTCATCCCTCTTCCAAAATTCTTTCGTGCACCCCTAAGAAAGGTTCACCTGCAGCATCGTGTCGGTTTAACAAATACCAAATATTAGTGTCCGCTCATGAAATAATGTAACACGCTCTCTACAAAAGTGGATCCTTCGAAATTCTGTTTCCGGCTAACGAAATGAAATCGTCAAACACTAACCGGACTAGGGAAGAAAGAAACAAAAACAGAAACAGCAGAATCTCTAAACAGATCCTAATAATAGGATCCCGAAGGCGATCGATTAAACGCACGACCAATAAAACGCGAAACGAAAAGCATTCAAGGGGGCTGCAGTTCGCCACGGCGTTCGACACCGGCCATAAATCGGCGATCGTCTTTTATTTCCTCGATATAACGCTCGAACTAGCTGCACAGCTCGCTGCCGATAATGAGTACCACGATTGTACACGCAACACGTTCAGGCCAAGAATGCCCTTGGAAATCTTACCCCCGGGGGGTGGGGGAATAGACACGAAGATTAAGACGCCGCAATAATTTCCCAACGATCTAACCGCGCGTGTATTTCTTTTTCTACAAGCCCAAACGAATATTGGACATTCCGTGAGTTCCAAACGAAATTGCGCCTCGTCGTGCACACTACTGTGAACCATTGAAAATATCCGCCTGCCACATTGGGTGGGGTCGCGGGCAACGAGGATAATTCCAGAGGAAATTTACGGTGGAAATGTTGTTATTAGCCTGGTCCGCGGTGTGGAGGAGTGTGAGACTTGGCGTTAACGTCTGACGAACAATATCGATATATGTATAGAGGTTGAAAACC
The DNA here is from genome assembly GCA_963667235.1 of Nomada lathburiana. NCBI lineage: Eukaryota > Metazoa > Arthropoda > Insecta > Hymenoptera > Apidae > Nomada > Nomada lathburiana. The sequence continues at coordinate 4,577,640 of OY763903.1, forward strand.
GTGAGAAACCGTGAGGTAGAAAGCCGCGGTGTGTTGTGACACGATTGAGAAACAGTCGAGTACTTTAACCCTCGTGCAACCATTGTGATTCGCTCGTTACGTCACGTGGACTTGTTCGCTTCTGTGTTATGCCGAGTGTTATCCCCATGAATTTTCATGTAAGTTTCCTTGTGAAGCTGTGGCTCGAGTGTTGACGCCTTTCTCGCGGCTGCCGGCTACGTCCTATAATCCGCAGGTTCTCGCGAATCGATCGCTACTAGAGAACCGACGTATGTACACCTGCCTCTGTGATCATTGATTTTTGTCGCTCTTACCGGTAGATGAGTTAATGACGTCGCGATCCATCGATCGGAAAGAAGGCTTCTCGTTAAATTTATTGTAAAGCGTTTCGCGTCGTCGGTACACAATTATCCGTTTCGAAGACATTAGATTGAAGGGAATTCTGGTTCTGGTACACTTAATTGTAACAATTTCCTGCGGCTTGCAAGCGAGGAATATTCATCTCTCAGATTGGGGGGACAGAATTTCCAATTTATACGCTTTAAAAGTTTCTTTCTTGATAGATTGCTGGCGAGTAAAAAATTGTGAAATTCCTTATTTCAATAGATTAACACGTGGCGAAGAAAATGCATCAGTAGTTTATATTTTAATTTGTGTAACTCGAAAGAATGTCTTATATCCTTTCGTGTACCAGGCATTTCGTGCCAAGTTCGCGTGCACGAAATCGGCGACACTCCGTACCGTCCTGAAATCCATATTTACGAAACAAGCGAAATCATTTTTCACGCGGCCTGGCAGAAATTCCAGTTCTCCTTATCGAGGATACCAGATCGGCCATTCTAAATTGCACGCCCGAGAACACCTGTCGTTAATCAAACTTCCCGGCGAAAAAAAGTTACGACGGCAGGACCACCTTCTAACATCCACCGAACGACAGAAACAAGCGCGGACCATTTTAGGCCACACCACCGCCTATGAAAGACGGCGTTGTCGCAGGCTGGTTCGCGGTGTTTCCGGTCGAGCGGGCAGAAAAGATGCCTCATGGGATCCCATAGAGGGCATAAAAATGGCAATAAAATTCTGCATCTCGGACGTGGCTGTCTCCCGCGACCGATGGTATCGCCGACCCTCGAAATTTACCATCGGCGAGAGTTACACCGCAAAATCGAGCGGAGTCAAGGAAGTAAAAGGAAGTAAAAGGAGTAGCGTGCAAGGGGACGAGGTTGGCACCATGGGGACCGTGGAATATTGCCATTATCCGCCTTTCCTCTCGTTGTTCCCGCTATTGCCGCGCATTATTTATCGTTCCTCGACGCATTGTCTCGCGCGACCATTCGCCATCCAAGGGTTTCGATCCTCTCGCTGGTACGAGCCGCGTGTTCGATTCGAGTCCTGGAGCCGCGGACAAGCGACCGCCTTGATTCATCCGCGGTAATTGCCCGGACTGTTCGAGACCTTGCAGATCCTAATCGCGTGGAAACATGGTTGCACGCGCTGCGGATTTTCGTACCATTACCATGGACGGCCACTGCTATTGTCTGGGTTTGATGGAATATTTTCTGGAACCAGAATTGCATGGACCGCCTAGTTCTGGTATCTTGGAGATTGCGCAGTGGTAAGTTTAAGGACGATTGCTCGAGGTACAGTGGATCGATTTAAGCGCAGCCCTTTGTTAAGTTAACGAGGTACGTGATAGAAGAAAGTCAACGCATTGGATCGGGTTCTTCGAAAGGCTGTGATTAAAAGAAGTGTTTGCCGAAGCTAAGATTCATTAAAATAACTACGGATACGAGGTAAAGAATTTTCATCTGCTGGTACACGATATAATTAGGATTTTCAGCTCGGACACGGTCATTAATTCTGTGTACCTCTAATAATTCGGTACCGGAATTGCGTTCATACAGATTCCGCAAATTGTGCTCATAAAATCATACTCACGACAAGTCCTCAAAAATCTCCAAAAATAAAATTACCTTTCCATGCTGAAACACTGATTTGTTAGACTGCAACGGTTACGTAACCCATCGTCAGAAAGTGACGTGTGGTTCGTGCTACCATCTTAATCGCCAATTGAATTAACCCAATATCCGACTTACACTGAAATTATTATAACTACTGTTCCCACGTATAATATCTTTCAACTTTAAAGGGACACCCGTTCCCCTCGCTGACCCGCATAAATACGCGGCAAGGATTCACCATGTTCGTGACGCATGAAGCCGCGTCGACCATCGGCTGAATCATCGTATAATCATCGTCACGATTGCGCAAAACTTTCGAATGGCCTTTCGATAATTATTTGGCAAACGGGGGGGGGGGGGGGGGGGTGTATGCGAAAATTCGCGAACGATAAAATGACGCAACGATACGATCACGACTTCCAGCGACTCGAACGCCCCTGTAAATTGTCTCATAAATAAACATTACTGGCCGAAGCACCCGCTGAAAACTGAATTTACGAGCCGACGAATGCATCGCGATAAACCACCGATATTTCGCGCTAGCGAACGACCGAGTGCTTATCGCTCGTCTCTGCTTCCACCGCCGATGTCCTCGACACCCCCGCTCGGGTCTTCGAAAACCTTACGAACCTGGCGATTATTGAGACGTACGGAGCGTACGTTGTGCAATTTTTCATATATCTATCCACAGACGTTACTCCCACATAGAGGCCAGATAATCGAAGGAGGAATTTAAGAATTTCTTTTTGGGGAAAATAATAGGGTACTAATAACAATAATAGTACAGAATGGTTTGAATAACATATACTCCTTGAAGAATATCCGTTCTAATTGTTGTTCACTTGGTTTCAAAATATTCCTCACTGAAATAAGTAAAGCTTCGCGTATTTACAGTGACGTGAAATGGTCTCTTGCTTCGGCAATTCGAAGATAATAATAATTCAGATAAACAAATTTTTGATCTACGAACAACCTAATTTGTACCTACTATTGTTCCGGAAACTTATAGTTAATCGGCCCGCCACTGCATTCGGCGGAAGCAACGGTGCTTTAAATAACCGCGTCGTTAATATTCCATAGAGTTTGCTCCTTCGGCTGCGAAGGAATCCACGATAAATTCACGTGTTCGCCGAAGGAAGTAAGAAGACGTCTTCACATCGGAAGCAGCTGCAAAAAAATACAGTCGAATTACGTGGATTGCATCATCAAGGCACCGTCATCTTTGTAATTTCGAGTCCCTGTATCACGTATACGGATGTACGTGACCGGCGGAACCCTTTCCTCCTTTCTTCTAGGACGAACCATGACAACGTGCCTGACTTCTAATATCCACGGTTCCATGTCAAAGGGTGCGGCTTATCGAAAACGATACCCCCTTCCCTTTTCTCTTTTCTTGATCATCGCCATTTCCTTTGACAGCGAAACTGGAATTCTTAATCGCGCCCTGTTTGGCACAATTGGCTTGGATCATCGACCAAGTACGTACATACTTGCTAATCGTATCCCGACACCTCGCGAGAAATTTGCTTTCGACACCACGTTAACATAAATTTTACCCGTCTTTTTCGTTGTCGTTTGTAATCAATGCTCAATTCAACAATGTAGCTCGAATAAATGAGAAATTGTTTCCAGTTTCGCATGGTTTATCATCTCTATCGTGATAGCATAATTACAATAGTAAATGTAAAACGAACTCAGAGTATATCGCGCAGCTCTATGAATAATGAGCCCCTGTCGCATCGGAATTCGTTGCCCGTTGAAAGAAACCCCCCCCCCCCCCCCCTCGAACGAACGTGCCAAATATCTTTACACCTGAGCGTGACCGATTCGACAAAGATTAATACCTGCTCCGCTTCGGCCGCGAGGACATCCAAGATTCGGGTCACAGCCCCGATTTATTCTAGCCGCATTTCCTTCTCCGGTATACAGCACAGAGGCATGCGATTCGCCGGTTTGCACGGTAAACAATTTCCAACGAGAGCAACGCGAGTTACTTCGCGCCAATTAAAACGAATTTCGCTGTCAACGTAAACCCCGACTCCCGAATTCAGCAATAACACCAACGCCAATCCTCGCGGAACCAACACGAAGTCCTCCTATCCATGTACCACCGCCAATATTCCAAATCTCTCTTTAATTGCCAGTCATTCTTCCAGCAGCCCAATCGCTCTCGCAGCTTTCCTTCGCTTTCAATCGCGAAAGCCGGTCCGCGATTGAAATGGTCAAGAGATCGTAGCGAACCGTAATGAAATCCTCGTCGAATCGATGCCTCGTTGTCCATTTTCCTTGTCGAACGATTCGAGATCGGTGTCCCTCGGGGATCACGGCCATTCATCGGGAGAAACTTACCCGGTGGTGCTTTGTTTTTTTTCATCTCCCTCTACCGTGACTCGGGAATCCATCTGATCGCGACCGCGGGGAACGATAGCAGCGACCAGCAACGGCCAGCAACTAACCAGCAGCGCAACCCGATGGTTTCATAACCGGCCAATTGCAACGAGACTCTCAATAAGCTCATTGGGAATTCTATTGACGGTGGTAGCGCCGCTGTCTGCCCTAATACGGCAACTTGTCGTTTCTTGGCTCCTGGCAAAGAACTGCTTGCCACGTACCAGAGAGATCATACGGTCCTGTCCGCCAACGGAGAAGCTTGTCTTCCCGCGAAGACAGAAAGAACGCCTGGCTGCTCGCCGGCCTCGCGTGCCGATTTCTACCGGCTCCGACGACTTATTTAACTATTTTCGATGTTCTCGTTACCGTTCCTCCTCGTTCGATACGTCGATCGGCCGGCATCGCCGTAAAACGATTCAGGCTCGGTGGAAGCAGCAGCCGTCAAATAATTTCTCGCATTTAAAAGACAAATTATTGTACACAGTATGGCCGTTTTAAGCGTCAACGCGCGATCCCTTCTATAATTATCAGAGACACGATCAAATGTTTCAGATGAAAGTTGTATGGCATCGCGGGGGGGGATTTCGTGATGATAATTAAATGACCTGGAGATAACATTGGAGTGTCCTGTGAAGGTCGCATGAAAATTTTTTAAAGGAAACCGTATATTTCTCACTGCAGATTCTTGTAGCTAACGCTGAGACATTTTCAAAACACTACCTACACGTGTATTTAGAGTTCCATTAAAAAATTTAAATACGACCTTCGCAGAACACTCGAATGTTATCTCAAGATCATCTAATTATCATCTCGATATGTCCCCTGCGATGCCATTTAACAATTATCTGAAACACTTTTCCGTGTCTCGGACAATTATAGAAATAATCACGCGTAGACACCTGAAACGGACATACTCCACATAAATTGGGATAATTTGTCCGGGCATTTCAAATTGGTTTTGAAATTGAGGGGTGCAATGCCGCAAAGTATCGAAAAATGAGCTTTTTTTTTTTACCAAAAAGTGAGAAATAAAATGAACCGAAGCTCGTTCAATTCGCTAAATCGTAGAAGCCCGGTCGAGCTGGCGTGATCGGAGAAGGGAAGAATAAATCGCGGTGGTTACAGTGGCTGTGCGTTGGAACAGAACGAACCGTAATGCACTCTCCTCGGGCAGCAGCTCCTGGCATTCGCACGACCGGATTTGGACCAATTTTCCGACGTTGTTCATTACAATGAAGACGACGATTCTACGGCGAAACGAGTCGCGGTTATGCTGCGAAGAGAATAAGCCGCGGGGAATAAGAGAGGCAGTCAGCGAATCGTGATAAATCGAGACTAATGAGCGGTGCACGGTGTCTTAACGATATTCAGGACAAAAAGGGACGGTCGCGATCCATTACGAGATCGTTACGCGTTGCGTCGGGTCAGGGATGATAAACGGTTCGAGAGGGGAAGAAAAATTGAAGCAACTGTAAACGGACCGATTTATCAATGGGCTGCTGTTTGTTTCGCTTGATCCCCGGATACTTGGTAATATTATTAATCGTGGGCAGAATTTTCCTAGTTTTAACTTGGCCGATGATATGGTCCGAGGGTAGGACATTTTTATTTTCAAGATCGACAAAGATCGTAATAAAGCCTGTTAGATATAGTAGTCTATATATTTATGTCAAGATTATTAAGCTCGAGATCATAAAGTAACGACTGCAATGTTCCAAGGTTCTGGGGTAAGTGCCATGGGGTCCATCACAGTCGTCTTTCCGAAAGGCATTGCCTTCCCCACTCCGTGGCCAGATCCTCCAGGAACAGAATCCCTATTCTTTAGCAATGTGCCGTCAGGTCACTTGCCATACTTAAAGTCTCTATCTCTTGTATATATTAAACAATCCCTCGACACTCGATAGCTAGAAGACCCAGAGTGGTCGCCAGCCACCGCCTGCCGACAGGATGTTGGGTCCCATTCATACACTTTCAAGACATGCAATAAATTAGTCAATCCTAGGACATCCGACAGCCATCGTCTGTCTCCTAGGTTGACAATTGCCAAAACACTCTTCGACCACCGGTAGGACTGCATCCCCATCATAAATTACACACAGGGTGCCGCCTAGTACTTGACCACCCGATCCTCTTTCATTCATTAAAAATACGCTAACGCTAACAAGCCAGAGGCTTTCAAGTTGGAGCGCACAGGATTGGACATTTTCTCTCGTTCGAATTTTGAAACTGTATTGATGGATCGAGCCTCTCTATCACGGAGGTATTATTTTGGACTACTGGTGAAATAGTTCATGTGGGAGGGAAGATGATTGATGACTAGATATGGCATACTTTCGTCTTTGAAGTGTTCGTGTATAAATAGACGTTCACTTTATTTTTGTGAAGCCGCAGTGTGACGTGTTTTTCGTACCCCTGATACTATTTTCATTATACGAAATATAAGATATTTGATGGATTGCTAATAAACGCGAAACTTTCTCTTTTTAATTGCAATTTCTTGCTCCATTTTCATTTCCATCCGGAGAAATTGTTTGCGAAGCAACACTGTCTCCTCCCTTTGTAGAAGTTCTTGAAAATTATTAATGGAACGAAAGTTCAGTAGCAATTTCGTTGCAATCGTATGATAATCTAGTTATCTTTCGTACCATTTGTTACGACGATTCAAAATAACAGGTTATTAATATGAATTACGAGCGATTCGAACGAATATCGCTTGAACATGGTATCAAAAAGTTTAAAATACATTCGTAGTTTCCAGCCTGACCGACTGAATCTCGAACCATCATGATCATCCTGCCATCTGCTAACGAAATCATACACCCATTTGCTTGGTGTTCTCTCACTCGCGTCGACAAGAAGAAGCTCTGCAAAAATCGATGCTGGAATCTCGCCTGGCACGGCGCGAAAGTTAAAAAAGAGCTTCTTGTTTGAATCGCGTGAAAGCACAAACATTCTTACGAATTGTATCCTATAAATAATACGTTTACATTATTGCTCGTTTCCTTTTCTTTTTTTCTTCATCGCCCAGTCACACCGGTCTCGAAATATAACACTTTACTCGTCGAAGTTTCGAAAAATGTGTCGTTATCGATATAATACTCATCCTTATATTTTCTGTATCAAAACGGCCGGACAAAATTTCTTCTTCAGCTATTAAAATAATTTTAATTCAATACGATGAACGGACGCCTCGTGATCCGAATTATGACAAACTGACGGTATCAAAATAAGCTACAGAATATTTCCTCCGAAACAAGTAACCCTTGACAAGTAACTCTGGTACATACAGTTCCAGTCAACCCTTTCTCCGAACGGAAAATCGGTATGAACCGAAGGCAATCGTCTAATCTCTGCAAACGTGATCCTCCTCGTAAAACCATGCCACTTCGCGTGGACACGTCCGATTAACAACGAAAACGCGATAGATACACGGTGCACGTGCTGATCGCGCTCTACCCAACGCATTGGCGAATTTATCTTATCTGGCTGGGTCACACAAGCGCGTGTACTTCCGAAAAGAGGAGCTCGCGGCTTGTCTGCCGCGTGAAAAGTTGAATCAATCACGTCCAGCCGTCGAGACGTAGCCGAGAAAAGAAGGAAATGAGACTAAAGAAAAAGGGGAAAAAGAGACGAATGACGGGGGTGGTGCATCGTGGTCGAAACGAAGGCGACGCGGGACGATGGGCAAGTCAGCCGAGGGAGAAGCGGACGTTGAACAGAAAACGAAACCGACGAAGACGGTCTTAAGATCGCCGCGCGGGGATCTTCCCACACAGGATCACGACAAGATTACATTGCAGGATCCTCCGCGAAAGGATCATATTGCCTTTGTGCGCAGCACCCGTGCCATTTGACCCTCCGCGCGTTCTCGGTTTCCTCTTCTATACAAAACGCGGCCCGCGTCTAACAATAAGTGGAACGAGATCACAGACGATCGCTACTACCTATGGTTCGAACGGATTTCCAGGCGCAATTGACGCGACTGATTGGCCGGAAAACGGCTATCCCGTTGACTGGATAATTTGGAAAGATGTGACCGAAGAGGGTACAGATCCTGGCAGTCAAAAGTTTGGGACCATTTCATTGGTGGCAAAATTATTGAGTAACTTGTTAACGATTCATTGAACCGAAGATAATGTTATTGTAGATACTGATAGTAATAAACTTTGTTTCGATATATTTTATCTCGAATATGTTCTTTAACGCTGCTTCTACCACGATTTTGTGTACACCTGTTTCGACCAAAAGGTGTCTTTTTACACCTTTGCGTTTGTATGCAAATAATTGGCAAAACTGTTGGTATTTCAAATTATCAGTTAAATATAGATAATTTGAGCAATATGTTTATTGATACTTTATTAGAGATTATTTAATTAGGTTGTAAGTTGTAGAATTAGTCGCTGCAATGATCTACACTGAAATGCAGCATGGCGGAAAATCAAAGTTATGCAGCAACACCTGTATTTTCCGTTGCGACAGAAATCGGAATTCTCTGAACTGATTATAATTGATACGATGCAGTAAAATGGTGTTGACATTTATATGTAAAATGGTTAAAAATTAGAAGTTGTTATGAAACCCTTAAGGTGCCAAAGGACACCGCATTTTTAGATCCAGGATGAGCTGGAGGAAAATAACGTCGTTGAATTAATTGAACAGACATTGCACTAAAAGTGATCGAATTAGTTGTGGACAAATGATTATACTTAGTGAACAATTTAAAGATCAAATTGGAAAAGTGTCGTTTGACACCCCTTGGTAGAAATAGTGCTAATTTAGACTTAGAATTATTGATCAATCGTCGAATGTTTCGATTCCTAGTAATATCCGTTGGTTCAAAACCTTTGGAATGTCGTGAAGTATAAATGAAATTTATGTTTCTGTCGTATGTGTAATGGGTTAGAGAATTATGTTATATAAGAGTTCGTTAGATATAGCCCAGTCTTTAGAATACTTTAGATAATGGGAGTAATTTGAATGGTTGAAGGCCTTTTTGTGAATTCCTGAGCGACTCACTTGTATATGATAGTAGCGTGTGCTGATATACAATTCCGAGACTGTTCGGTGTAAATAATTTATTCTTTCCGCGTTGTCCACGCTATTTTAATATATGCACAAGATGCTTTTTGTACGCGCCATTTCAAAATACAGGCACCAAGCACGTGTCTATCACTTAAGTAATAACAACATATAGGAGTGAAATATTTCTAAACCTAGGATACCATTTCTCAATCTGATTCTTTCATTTATTCCTTCATTATGCGCAATTGAAAACCCACACACGCGAAGTTCTGCATTATATGCAAGTTCGATGGAAGTGAACCTGACAATTTTCTCACGGTATTACTTCGTAATACCCATACTTTTCATATAGAACATATCCCCATAGATCTCGATTAAACACAAAAATAGAAATTATACCTTTCCAAACTATTCAGAAGCAGTTTCGCAGCACTTCTGCTTTTCCTCCTTCTGAGTCTAGTGCGCGCCAACTTTTTTATTAACCGATTTTCGGATCGAGGAGATCTGTATTAAAAACCAGCGCTACAATGATTCGATAATCGCGCGAAACGATTTTGCAAAGTGGCCACGATTGAAATAAGAAATCGGTGACAGGACCGGCCGTTCGACACGAGTTACACAGCCGCTAAAGTCGGTCGATGACCCTTACAGCTGATTGCGAGGAATCGTCGCCGAGAAGGCGTACGTAACACACGTCAGGGACAACCAAGAAGGAAGAGGGGCAATCGTAATCGAGACAGAGATTACTGCACGACGTTCACCGACTTGAGCCGCGCGAAAAGTGTAAGGGCGTATGTACATGTATGCGCATACATTTCGATTTCGCGGCGGCCCGACTGGAATCCATTGAGAGAAGTACGATGTGAATCGTCGTGAAAAAAAATTGCTCGAGCTCAACGTCCAGTGATAATTAATGGCCATAATTAAAACCGTACCGCGGCTTAAATAACTACGTGCTCCCGCGACTCGACTACGGATCGTCAAGACTATTCGGAGCGGCGTTTGTTTGCTTCGAAACAATTCTGTTTGATAATTATAAGCGTGGTCGATGATAATGGCCCCGCTGCAGTTTGCGGACTTTTTAATTGGATAAAATGATATGTATGGGATGCATGATTTCACGGTGCCTCCCTTATTTAACGGTAACAAGAATTTCATCGAGTTTCTTCTTCGCGAATGTTACCGTTCCCTCAAGCTACGAATTAAAATGGCGAAGCTATTTTTTCCTGTTCCACTTGGGTGCAATTGAAATTGAAAGTGAACGTGCATGATAGCCGTAGAACAGAGCAGCTGGTGTTTTGGTAAATATACATATTAATGACTGTTCTTCTAATACGGATAATACATATGCATGTTCGACGTGAATAATTAAACACTCGTCAGAATGAAATGCATAGAGTTCTCCATGTAATTGAAATGAGACTTCATTCTGTTAACTTTTTCTGCATTCTATTATCATAATAACTGTCCGTTGCAATCTTGGCCCGGCTATATTAAGAATCCAGACTTTTCGATTCTACACAGCTAATTTTTGATTTGTGTACTCGCAGCTTACACTTGGGAAACAGTGCTTAGATCTGTCACGCTTGTATAACACTTCTTCAAACATACGCCACTTTAAGAACCGCGTGTCGTAAATGTACCGGTACGTTTGTTAATCCACTCCAGAAACAGCCTATGAGCGCACACTTTTACGCTCGCCAGTATACTCGTAATCTACTGGCGTATTGGCAAAACGTTTCGAATTTTTTCGTTCTGAAAGAATGTTAACAGTTTTTGCGCACAGAATAGGCGATGTGCCTCGGTACATGTATGAGAGGCTCCGACGTTCCCTTGTTTAAACACAAATGAATTAACGCACTGAAACGAAAATTTGCCGAATCAAGTGTCACTGCGCAGATAAGAATGAAACATTGGAATTCGGTTTCGTAATTCAACACGCACAGGCATGTCAACGTCCCACGTTGGAAACAATTACAGTAACACTTTGGGGCACAGTAAACAAGTGGCTATAATTACGATATAGTCGTAACTGCCTGCAAATAATTACCACTAATCTTCGTGTAAAACGAGGCTCAAATAATCGTTTTAACAGCGGCATCGTACTTCGCGTGCACATTCCATCCAAATCGGGTGACGAAGCTGAGAAAACGAGGATAAAGCGGGGAAAATTTTTCGTCCGTGCTCATTGAACGAATTAACATTAAGCAGAACGTTTACGTTCGAGAGTAATTAACTCGTGTAATTAACAATCGCGCGACGATCACAAAACGGACGGAGCTATTTCTGATGCGCAAATAAATTGGACACCACGACGATTCTATAAATAACACCGTGCCGCCGTTCGAAATTGTGAAAAATTGCTACACGCCAATTATAAATCAATGAAGAAATTTTTCCGTCGCAAAATTACTTCCACCGCCGCGCCATTAATTATTTCTACCACTGTGTTCATCGTTTTCAATTACACCTGTCACAAGTCTGCACATTTCCACGCGCCGCGGCAGAAAGTCTCAACTCCCTTTCCCTTTTACTCTCGTCGCAATGCAGCCGGCGATAAATCATCCACGCTTAATAATCGCCGCCTTTGCACCAATTACACTCTTGCACAACGATTGTGAAACGATCCTACGCACTCCGTCATAGATAATAGGAAAATCTCTGGACTATCGGCAGAGAAAATTACCATCGTCGGAATAGAAACGCGAGGATTGTTGGTCGAGGAGTGTGGATGGCGCAAACAAAAAAAAAAAAAAGTAGCAAATCGTCGAGGTGGTCGAGGACAGGAGAAAATGGCCGTAAGGGAGAATGACGAACCCTCTATGTGGGCTCTATGGGGCCGTAAACGAAGGAAACGCTCGGACATCTCGGGTACGTCTAAAAATTCCGGAACGACTAGCGCGTCGGTGAAAATTTACAGCAACATTAGCCGCGACGATTGTCAATGTTCTTGGTGTTGCGTTAACGCGAGCATACAGTATGGTACAGTTTACTGGACAGCGTGTCGAACATTTTTTGGCCAACGATTATTATCACCGAGTGGCGGTAAACGTCAGCGTATGCGACAGGGTTACGTACGCGCAATTAGCGGTTAATAAGCATCGCGTTTATAATAATTAGTCACGGCACCGTTGGCCAACATGGGGCCATTAGGCAACATTTATTACGATTAATCACGGTAATAGAGGATGCATGGCTGATTAGATGCGGCCTCGGTAAGACTGTCTGGTATTTGGAGAAGGCGAATTAGTGTACACGCAACAGCGACGAGTCGGAAAGATCGCAGAGGGTTGAAAGCAGGAGGCGAGAGTGTTTTTGGGATACCCTATCTCTTATATCGAGGACGATATATATTTTTGAAAACGTTTTATACATTGTACTGTGGGGAATTTACCAATTGAATGTTTGATCGTAAAGGTGATAAGGCGATGAAGCGAAAGAAATCGATTTGGAGTAGCATTGTTAATTGAAAAATCACCGCGAGTTCACTCAACTATTATCTTCGTCCAACAGAAGGAATGGCTGATAATAAATTTGTAACGAACGTTTGGCAGTAAATGTGTGTGACCGATACATGTTTAATGGTGCTGATTCTAATGGTATGTTTTACAAAGGACGCGAGGATATATTGATCTCGTGGGCAGTCTTATTAAATTCTTTCGAAATTAATCTTAAACACAGTACTTAGAAACTTTCGAAAATGCTGGAATCCCAGTTCCGTCGTTAAAAATAATTACATCGGAAGGCCTTAAGTGCGTACACTCGCAGTGTTTCGCATTAATAAGAACACCGAGACGGTCCTTAATCTCTCCCCGTGCTGTACATTCCATGGCGAAATAACAGTCGTTCGACTTTAACAACTTCCCATTTGTCATCATTTATACCGGCGATCTCCGCCTTTCATATTTTGGCAGTCTTTTCACGCTTATGTAACGAATTTCGGCGTAACGTCCTGCGGCGTTATTATGAATCACCGGACGGCCAATCGCGGCGTGAATTTACGATCAACGAGAACGTGAAATTGAACAAGCTTCAACGACCGGGACCGAACACTTGGATTAGTCGATTGCGATCCGAAGTGACAAGCGGCCAAACGAAGTCAAGCCCGAGGAAGTCAAGATGTCACTTCGCCCTCCTCCTCGTCTCGCATGCGATGCAACGAGGGAACAGTTTTCTGTCGATTTCCATTGGATTCGTTCGTCCCACGCGATGCATGATTTATCGCGGGATTTCTCGTCCGTCTTAATTAGTCACACCTTCGCTGCCCCCGCGGGGATATTCGGCGAATGTATAATCAATTACAGCGATCGAGAAAATGCGAGAATTTGTGTACCTCCTGGTTGAGTTCTACGCGCCACGCATAGCCACAAGATAAAACACGCACCTTCGAAATCGTTCGATTTCGTTTCCAAACTATTATTATATTATTGTAATCATAACTGAATAACAGTTTCGATCTCGATAGATATAGACGTTGTCGCCCTTTCACTTAATCTTCTTTATTTATTTCCACGCGGAAGTAGTGCGTTCCATTCTTTCCATTTCTATTGAACCTCCAATTGAGCCGCACATCAGTCAAATCGGTTGACTCCACCTTTTGGATGTTTTATAATTTTATCGGCAAAGCGATTGACTCTTAACTTTTTATATTTCTAACAAATCTCCTTTTGTTTTGTTTTGTGGGGTTAACCGATTTAGCCAATGGACGGCTCAATTAACTCTCTGTGCAACGATTTTGAACGGATGCGGCAAGAATAACCGCGTTTAAAAAAGGCCAACGTTTCATGACAGCAGAGCACGACTGGAGCAGGTGGTTGAACAATCTTCAGTCGTGTCACGGAAAAAAACAAAGGACTCGCAATCGTACACACGACGGATTAACGAGCAATGCCTTCGTAATAATAATTAGGTGATCTGTGCGCAAGCAGTGTTGATTGAGCAATATCGTCGCCGTGAGGCTCGATAATTAGGGAAACAGCGGACGATCGTGCGTAAATTTTTTGCCGACATTGGTGAAAAAGCAGAAACGAGTCACGGCTTATGAATACACGTTTCCTTATGGTTCGTTTCATTTTTACCTTATTCTCATTTAAGAAGCTCGAAAGTGCGGCCAGTCTGTCTCGTTGCTAATGATACACGGTAAATAGGGGACGAGGTTGCGGTAAGAATTACGACGCATAATTTTATGGCGTGAAAGAAAGTAAAAGGAGAATAACAACTTGCGTTACGTTCGCCATTTATACTTGAATTGATACAGAGATAAAGTTAATTGGGAATAACTTTAATGGAAATGGAGACCGAAGTAAAAAAGGGCTACGCATTGATTGACATTTTAATCACAGACATGATTGGTCTTACTTATTATTTTGAATGGTGCACAAGTTTGAATTAATGGAAAAATAATATTGGACCATTCAGGAAATAAGGAAAAAATAAACAACGCCTATATTTTTCGACGAATATTCAGAACTGAGAAATAAAACATGTAGAGACTATATGTCTGGTTTCCGCCTAGAATAAGTGAAACGATCTCGCGCGAGACGACCGTGGAGCATTCGTAGAGGCGCAAACGAAGATTGTAATCGACGGGTCACGAATAAACAGACTTATATATCTGCGTTCGATTTCGACTTGCAAAACGTTGGGTTCGCCATTTTAAATGATTTTTATGCTTTGAATCGATAAATCCTCGTATTAGCTGAGCATAATTCGATGCGATAATTTACACATCTGTCAAACGCTTCCATTAAACTTTTGCTGTTTCTGAAACGTTTACGGTACTCGTGTAAAAGCAGTTCGTAAGTAACGCGGTGACTAGATTGAAATCGTAGATTAGAATCGTCCGATATAAATTTCACGACACTGTGCGTCGTATAATAATATCGATTGCTCATTTAAAGAAACCGTATGAATTATGAAATGATAGGTTCAACGTACGTGGTGATTATATTCGCTATACAATTCTATTGTAACAGAGCGGTGCATTAAAATATACGATTACAGTGATAAACGGTCGCCATGCAGCACAATTTTCACTCGACGCCAATTATTACGTGCCGATACATTTATACCTATGCTCGTTGCTTATTATACAAAAACATTCTGCACACCATAGTCATTTCACGGCCATCAGATTCTATATCATTAATAACACCGACGAGATACAAGTGTTACTGCACTGTCGCCTAATACGAAATTAATTCATACTTTTCTCCCGCAACACTTTCCATTTCGGAGGAGCTACGATAAAGAAATTTCCACGATGGATAATTCGCTTTAAAATGTTTCGATAAGAGGGTTTTCCCGGCGGACATGTTTACAACCCTGCCTGTATCTTAAGCAGGGGACACTTTAGATAATCCATAATTAATTTTACCTCCATTCCTTCCCGGCCATTATATCTCCTGGAAGACCTATACAAGCTTTCATTTCTAGATAACTTTTATAAAAAGGCTACTGCCGTACATTCTTTCTCGTCTATCTTCGTATAAATCGTCCGGCGCCTCAGATAAGACTTAATTGATTGTCTTCCTATCTACCTCCAGATAAAAATGAAAATATATTCCAATCCGTACGTCAATGTTAACGAAAGTACGATGTGCGATTACTTTAATTAATACTTTTACAGTCGTCCGCGAAACGCCGTCGAGCAAACACGCGCGGTATAGTGCCCCATCCCCATCAGTGGTGTGTAATAACCAGCGAAGTGTGGGTGTGCGGCTGACAACAATACTATCCCACATAATAAATCATATCTAAAGTCTAAAGTGAACAGCAGGCATCTATCGCGGTCGGCAGGTAACCGCCACCGCTTTCAAGCCCAAAATTCAAATTAGAATCAACTTTAAAAACCATGGCTAACCAGCCATTGCAAGAACATAATACTATGGACGCTGACGAAGAGACAAGCTCTACGAGATCTATAATCTTAGATACCGAGACAGAAAGCGATCAAACAATCAGTAAACAACCGATTCGTACAAAAAGAAAAAGATTCTAAACATGGCAGCCAGGCTACAATAATTCGTATCAAAAAATCCTGGACTTCTCGCGACACACCTGTGGACCTTTCACAGGCACACCGGTCGAAAGTCCCTGATCTACAGCAATATCCATGAACGCCAGCTTAATTATCTCTTATCTCCGCACCGCGTTAAGCAACGACCTCACGACTATCAACGAAACGTCAGCATCAGCTAGATGGTCCCATAACAATGTTCTTTGTTCCACGCCGCCAGATGCTTCCCTGATCAGAAATTAGTCCAGCTTTTCCGTTTTCTTTCCGAAATCTCCGTCTCTTTTTTCCACGATCTCCTTCCTTCCCAAACGGGACACGTTCTCTTTCGGTTTCACACCCGACGCGCGACCTAATTCCGAATCAGGTAATACAGAAACAGGACCACGTTCCCGATGAAACGTACCCGTATTGCGTTTGTAGAATCTCTCGGATACGGATAACCGGGACGAGGTTGCCCCCGGGGCATGGGGGCAACGCCGTTGGAATTACGTCGACACGTTTATGAGCGGCTCGTTTTGTAAGCCCTTTTCTCTGGGCGAAGAAATAACGACGAGGTTTAACGTTTCTGTTTCGGCGGTCCCACTTTTCGATAGGTGAGGGCAATTTGGACGATTGTGCTGCGATGCGCGCACGGATATTGAAGTGCTTTTGATTAAAACTTGCCATTTTTGGCGAACTTGACAGCTTGGATGAGTCTGATGTAGGAAGGAATAGGCGTTACTTACATCGTGTGTCTAATTGGAATGAAATTCAAACGATCGAATATAATAATTTAGTTCTGACGATCTGTGAAAACTTTCGACCTGGCCATCTTCGTTGGATAGCATAGAAGATAATCGACATTGTTCGAAAACAATTCGATGTTGCTGAAAAGTTTGTGGACATTCTGTACAATACACCTTGACGGCGTATGTTCATGTGAAGGCATACTTTCATAAAACACAACTAGATCCGAATTAAGACCCACCTAGAAACGTCTTACGCAGTTAAATGATTACAAAAACGCGTTGCTTATCATTCATTCCTCGCACGATAACATTGCACCGACCAATCGTTGTCAGTTCAATTCGCGGTATCCTCTAACGCACATGATCTATAATCTATAACGTTCCAAGCTTTCGCTCACGATCCCGCTGCACGTCGTTCCTCGTGCTGTACTCGCCCGCGAAACGCCGGCCTGCGATCGCACGGCTAATTACTATCTAATTGCGCGCATTACCGAATGCAACAACGACGAGGCGCGGTCGTTAAAGGCGGCCGCGACGATGCTCGGTATAAATGAGTCCTGACGGGATATAAATTCATGCTTAAATATTGCACGCAAAACGCAGTAAAGCCCCGGTTTACGAGCATCCGACACAACATCTCCCGGGCGTGCATGTGTCACGTGCGCGTACGCTCCAAACGTGTTCAAGAGTCACGCGTGTCCACCTATGAACGCGTTTACACGCGCTCGAGACTGTTGGACGAAGGTTCACGCGCGTGTGGAACTGTGGCACGAAGCCCCGACACCGTGCGGTTGTATTCCTGTGCAAGCTAAATTCGTATTGCGCGGGTACGACTGGTGCGATACTCGTGTTACGGTGAAAATTGATTTACTTCAGTGGCACGTGGGCGCACAATTGATAATTGTGTTAAATACAGCCGCGTTGTTGGACGGTACGCCGGATGAAGCGGTTTGATGAATAGAATAGGGGAAATAGAGCAAAAACAAAGGGGTGGTCGGACAATGCTGTGACAGTTTTCTGGCGAGTAATCCCTGTTTATGAACCGCAGGTGAGTTATAGCTGCTGAGCTGGTGGTCCCTTTACTGTGCGCTCGATACGTTGACTGCACTATTATATACACAGAGTGCGAGAAAATTTCGCCTATGTAGAACTGTGGGTGATTTGCACGCGAAATACGTAATACCGAACGAATCGGCTCGTCCGCCAATGCGAATATCGCGAGAAATGATAAGAACGCTTTGCCGTAGCCGTAGTCCCACTAACCGACAAACCGCTAACCTAATTTGCAAAGGAATGGTGCGTACACCGATACTAATAATATGACGATTCAGCTGATCGAGCAATTGTGGTCCCTGGGGCAGCGACAAGTAGTATGTACTTGCCCGCGAGTAAGTGCACAGACAACGCCGAGTTCTCGCTCCGTCCTTTAACTCCCTTCGCCCGGGCCGACGATCCCGCTCGAAAATTCATAGGAAATTTGCGTGCAACAATTATCTATTCCGGTACGACCGCGAATCGCCGTGGGAAGCAGATGGAGTATCGAAAGTGAGAGCGTTCGAATTCCTTGGCGGCGAGGCGCTCTCGCTGCGGAGCAGGAAAAAAATCGAACGGCGCGGCAATGACGAAAGTTCTTATCGGCGCAGATTTATAGAGAAGGTTCGTTCCTTCGTTCGTTCGAGAGCGTTCTATTTAAAGGCGCACGGCTACGATGCAAATGTATCGGAGCACTCCCGACGTGTCGGAGCGGTACCCGGGGGGGCTGCGCTATAAAAATTCTGGCGTGCGAATTCGGAATCTGACTGCTCGATCGCTCGTGGTTCGCTCGCTCCAACCGCCTCGCAATGTATCCGCGCCCCGTAAAACTCCGCCAAGGATTCCTAAGACGATAAATGCACGGTTTCACCCGCACAATGAGCGAAACGAACGACACGCTGAACAAGAGCGGACGTCGATAGTAAAAAAGGGAGGATTTATAAGGGTTATTTAACGATTTATCGGCGTTCAGTTGATAGTTACAAAACGGGAACGATATTTCTTCCGTTTGTTGTCTACCGTGTACGGTGTGTCCTCCTTGGTTCAATCCAGCCTGTTAATGATAACTCGAGCGAGGGACACCTGTCGCGAGGGGTGGCAAGGTACTGACGAAAGTAACAAATGGTGATTATTTTCCGACCCATTTCGTTTGAAAACATTTGCTTCTGACTAATTTATTCAGCATATCTTTATAGTTTTCAGTATCATGGCGAATAAGAGAGATAGAGAAGAACGAATGCGAGTTCGTCCACGTGAACTAGTTGAAAAATTTCCCAATAAGTAACAGCACTCAATTCAAACACATAACGAACTGTTTTGGCACTTGGAAAAAAGAATCAAACGATTAGTGTATCTCTGCGAACAATGTGTATACGTGCATATATTGTATGCGCAATGTGCATATGCACATGCATCGGAAAAGTATAAATGTGTGCATTTACTTCAGTTTTTGTTAGGGGTGGGAGGTTGGGCTCGAGGGCTACGCGGATTTCACTCTACGCGGTCTGTTTCTGCCCCTAACCCCCGCGCTGTTCGAGGGATTACTGTACACACAGAGACAAGTCGGGGATGCGAGGTAAATTGATAAATAACTGTTCGCAATTTATCCTTTAGATGTTATAACATAATACTACTCTAAAGATCCTGAAGGATTTTCAACGTCAATTTGCCGGCGAAATAGAGCTTCGAAATAAGGACGACGCCGTGCAACCAAGAACATTGTACATTTCGTGAGTAACGACATTTTTTAATCACAAGGCGGTCCAACGTCTCCGAACTTCTTCGATGCCCATGATATTTTCGGTTGTAAAAGGAACATAATAGAAGGTTGATATTAAATCGATCAGTTTTACGTTACTGGCAACGCTACAGGCATTATGTATCGCGAACCTGTTTCACGTAGAGCAAAACCTATTCCTAACAAGGGGACAAGAAGATAATTGCATAATTGGTCGGGTCGTAGTAAAACAAATAAGTTCCTGGAGGCCAGCATAATGAGTCGACGACCATGAAAAGTAATTACACGTACTGATAATCGGCGGCGCACGATGAGGCGACGCGATGCGCCATGATCCTCGTTTATAGTGAACCTTGGTAAAACATTTCCTCCTGCGTAGCGCGTGTACATACTGTGCATCCTGCATGTATATCGCATTGCACAAAAAACGAATTAGCTATTCTTGGACGATTGCGTAATACATAATTGTCACGGTGTAACTGTCGAGTGCGTTCAAGTTTCGTGCGACGAATAATTTTATACGAGGGTAAAGTTGCGATGCAAATCGGGCGCGTAAAAGTCGAAGAAAAATACACGCTAAAACGCTGCAAACTGTTTCCGAAACCCCCGATATACCTCTGTATTATGGCAGCTATATTTCAGACTTATCGCAGCGTTGGTTAAAAAACCGCGGCACCGGCGCTTGGCGCCCCGGTGTGAAAAGAAACAGATCTTCTAAGTTAATGGCCCGTAATGTCGCACTTGTACAATAAACTACCGTCATACGTAATCTACGAGGCCGGCCATTCGTCAATATCAACGCCAAGTGCTCGTACGCTATTTTCGTACATTTTACACTGCTCGCGGAACCTATTTATACATGCTTTATCAGGCTGTAAAAACGCTCTCAAGTCCGGCCGCGCGAAGATATGTTGCTGACAATTCCAGATTAACGGATTTCGAGATAATTCGAGTGTATCAGCAATTTTGATGTACCTTTGCAATAACCCTAGTACGAAATTTGTAAACGTATCGCGATTGAGTAATTTGTTGGTGAGAATAACCGAATACTATATTCTTCACCGACAACGAACATAAAATAAGAAAAACTTCATTCATTCGACACCGTGCGACTGATTCAATATCCAAAATCCTGACCCCCGACGATTCACTTAACACATCATTAAACGAGAAAATATTGTTCCTGTTCTTGGCTCGATTTTGAATTCGCTTAATCCAATTTCCCGTGCAAAGGCAGTGCATTCCGAACCGCACAGGAAATATGCCAACACTTTATGAATCACTTTCAACCCCACCACGGCCAACGATCGCGCCTTACAAAGGTACCCCTATTCAGAATGATTCGTAGCTTCCTTGAAAGCTGCTTTCGATTGTGTTCAATCAGAGGGATGCACGGTACGCGGAGGCGTGTTTCGCATTCGTTTGGACCGGGCCACGAATAGATGGATAGTCGTCGGCCGACTCGATCTGTACAGCCGGTAATTACGCCTATTAGCTCCGTGCTGATTGTTTTGGTCGTGCTCGTCGTTTTTCCCCGTTGCCCCCTTTGCCGCGTTAACACCCCCCCCCCCCCCGGACTGTCTTCGATACCCGTGGCAAGGTAGCCGTGGCGGTCTTCCCTTCAGGGCGGCGCACGGGAAGATACGGGCCGATTAGTGCTCACTTTGACCGGCAATTAAAGGATTTTAATGAGAGGGAAATTTACCCGTACGCCTGCATCTCCTAGCTCTTTCTCCCGGCCACCGTAGATCCGATGAACGCGAACCGATAGCGACCGATGATCGAATACCACGATATCTGATTCGACCTCTAATGAGAACGATTTATGTACAATGTCCGCGGTTAACGATCCGGGAATCATCGCGCCGAGATTTTGATTGGGAATCCACCGCAACGAAGTGTCATTGGTGATCAGAACGATGGAGTTCGCCGATGCGGACAAGTGGCAGTATCCGTGGCGTAATACAGTTGGCAATTAAATGATCAGAGCCGCTCGCGCGAATTAACGATTTCACATGGATGGAATTAGCGTTTTACAATTGGGCGCTAAGCTTACAAATGAAAATCATCCAATGCAAGATCCTTGGTATTGGGATTTCATCTCTGCGCAAACGCAAGAAACCATTGAAAGCATTTTCGTACCGTAGCCTCTAATAACTTGATCATCAACTATATTCTACTTCTGTACCGTACGTGACAGCGGCTGATTGGTGTGGGAACATTAATAATCTGTTGCAAAAAGATAAGGTATCGCAGAACGATCGAAAGAATTGTCTAATAAGACCTGTTGATCTATTTGTTCTGTGCTTCACTCGTATCGTGCTCTATTTTTTTCCTCCTTTTATCTCGACGGACGTAGCGCATTGAAGCGTCGTTTCTTTTATCGAACGATCGACTTAATCACCGATAGCAATATGATTAATAACGGAAGTACAGGAAGGCATATGGGCAACTTTCTGCTACAAGTAGAAGATCGTCTGACAAATATCTGTTGGACACTATCTATGCAATTATCGTTTCACGCTTAACTGCGATTTTAATTGGAAAAACAACGGGAAACCATATTCGCCACCCCAGCCGCGCCTATGATGCCATTGAAACTTCTGTTTTTCATACCAGTTTCATGGCACGCACACAGGCCGCGTAACGAGAACAAAAATCAGGGCTACCATTCGCGGTAAACATCGTCGCCGCGATTGAACGCTACTAATCCGTTCACGTTGCTCGAGTTTATGGAAAAATATCATAACCGTGAACGTAACGGAAGGGTCTAACCGACGGATTTGGTGATACCAAGCGATCGTGACCAATTATTTATGGCATAACGGTCCAGCGTTACCGTGCCACTCGAGATTGCCGATCGTTCCAGTTCGTCGCCAGGAACACCTAGGCTTCGAATATCCAGGGGATTTTCAGTCCGTATTCCCCCGATAAACGTACCGCGGATAATCCGTGGAAATCGTGCCACCGCGGTGCACCATTGCCGTAATTATCTACACGGTGCTCGAGAGAGAAAGTAGCCAAATTACGTACAGTTTTCTGTTCACCTTCCTAATCGTCCACCTGCCGCCTCGATGCTTCCCTTCGAAATTTCGACTCGAACAAGTGGGCGCACCGATTCACGTAATCACGACGGGCACCCACGACAACCTGGACCGTTCGCCGCTTCTAATCCTGAAGGAACGCGCAAACAGGTTCGTCCGTTGTCGCTTTTTTTTACCAAACGTCCCTTCGTTGATCCGATTACGGGACCCTCGGGAGATCTTTTTCACGAAACTTTCAACCAGCCGAAGGAAATACGCTTACGGTCGGCCGGTCGTTTTAAGATTCTAACGCGGCTGGGTACAAGGCAACACGTAGTGAATCGTGAATGAAATTATGTCGTTGAGAAGCAAGGTGTCCTTGCGCAACGTCCCTTACACACTGACTTACCGCTCGGTCTGTTTGGGCTCTCCTGTCGGATTTCCTGCGCGTTACGCGTCGCTAGGCTAACGTTGGATTAGCTGTGCCATCGAAACACTCGTAAACGCAGCTTGTAATTTATATGATAAATAAAAATGAATTGGGCGCCTGGCCGGGGTGTTGCGCGTAAATCATTTCATGATCAACTTCTGTGGCACTAAACGGTCGACACACCGACGCGCAGTGTAAACCGTATTCCCTGAAATTCCAACCGCAATTCAACGACGAAACAAATTCTGCGCCTATTTCACTCGGACAGAGTTATTAAGGGTACAATCACGTATACCATGAGCTCGCGGTGAAAAATCTATTAACGCGATTAACGCTTTCTCGGCATCTGTGCAAGGAAATGTGTAGGTCCAATTCAAGCGAAGACATCGAGGATCCACGCGGCGATCTTGCCGATAACCGCAGCAAAGCAGAGAAGATAAGGCTTGCGCGTCATCCAGCCTCGCAATTACCGGCTCGGGTAATTCAGTCCCGGTTGGAACGCGTTCGCGGACATCGCAGCACGTGCAGAACGATTTCAGGCTCGATCAGGCGGCTGCACTTCGGTATGCATCCCCGTGGACGTGTAGGTGAACCGCGCGTGCACGCCGATGGATCGATCGAGATCGATCGATTGACGCCGAGTAGCCGTTATACCTGCTAGCCGAGTTCCAATCGGTCAATTTGCGGCACGATTCGCGCGTTACCGTGTTACGAAACGGGCGGAAGCAGCTTGGCCCGATGATACGCCCCGCGGCCATAACTCATCGTCGACCCCCATAATCACGGGGTGGGCAGGCCCATTAGAATTATCGATAAGTATCGGTATTTCTCACCGTACGATGCACGCCGCCCCCGGACCCATGATAGATGGAAAAATATCTTATGAATAGAGGGCTGCAACGGTGGTTCGGATTATCCTTTTGTGCGTGTCCACTGATTTGGCTGGGGTATACACTGCCGTTGAAAAGTTTGGGCACACCCTTCAAATTCAGGAGCCTAATATTTCTCTATATTCGAATGCTTATATACATACATCGTGTACATATATCCTAATGAATTCAGTATATGAATAAGAATACTGATAAATTTTATATTAGTTAATTAATAGTACCTTCGACGTGATATTTTGGTAATTCGTGGCGCGATTTAGTAATGGTGCAAGAATTCCAATTTTTAAATCCATTAATCAATTTTGATCTTGATAGCATGTCTCTTGTTGTGGCCGTAATTGAATTATAATTCAAGTGAAAATTGTAAGAATGAACTGAACACTGGTGGGAAATAATGTACGAGAAATTTCTCCGTGTAATTTGTCCCGTTTGAATACGCAACGAAAGTACATAGTTCGGGAGGATTTCAATCTTTCAGTATGAAAGGAATGTGCTTTTAATTGATGGATAGGTCGGTCAGTTTGTTCGCCTATGATGAATGGCGCTATGAAAGATCAATTGATAGTGCGTTTCAGGCAATTAAGTCTAAAGGCAATGCCGAATAGTGATCTTTAATGATAAAAATCCTTTCATAATGGTATCATCGGCGTCCGCTCTCGAAAACGAGTTTCAGACTCTCGAATTGGAAAGACAATACGAAAGTGAGGCACCCCGTTGCCATTCTCGAACGCATTCAAACTGAACATCTCTTCCGCTAAAAAAAATGTAGACCAACGTTTAATTCGATTCCCGGCTATTACCAATGAACCAACCCTGTCGACGCGTGACGAAAATTACGAACAGCCAAACTGTCCGATCCCGGTTTATTCGCATACGATACCATTCCATTCAAGATAACGCGTTCCATTTTAGGCTGAAAACACTCGCGGTGCCATCCATTCTTGTAACGGCGTACTGTCCTCGTCGGGGACAGGTTTTGGAGGTAACAAAATATGATAGTTGAACGCGAGTCAAAGCGGATCCTAGAAAGCGGCTTAGGACGGGCATTAAAACTGTCCATCGATGTTAAATATTGGTGCAATTAAGAGAACTCGTAAACAAGATAAGCTCACGCACGACAGAAAGAGAAAGAGGGGAGAAAAAGCGCGCGCGCGCTAGAGAGAGAGAGAGAGAGGGAGCGAGAGAAAGAAGACCACGATTGCATTATTTATAAATATATGTAGAATTTGTAACCGATGTTACACTTTTCGCTCCATTTTCATCGACGAGATAAATATATATCCATTAAAACGGTCGATAAATATCGACACTCCTCTCTAGTCGGCATCTCGCACCTTGCTCCGGAGCCCGGTCCGTGGAACCGGGTGAAAAATCTTTTCGATACACATGGAAAACGCGAAGGCTCGCCGGACCGGGTTCTAGGAAGCATACTAGGACGGAATCGAGTGATTTATAAACGCGATAGCGCGGAATCTGCAGGCATGTTCGCGATTTAAGAAAAATCAGCGGCGCGGGGCACGCCGGCGCTGTGTAAACGATATAAATCAATCGGTGATATTATAATCAAGATTCCACGGTGTTGTACATCCGTGTACGATATTTGTCTCCCGTAAGCGGCTGTCAACCTTGATAATTGTTTCACGATCGTTCCATTAATTGCACACGATTGTGTAACCGCGAGCGGTGCTGTTCTCGCGGAAATCGATGCTTCCTATTTCTCTTTACGCTAATACGAGGAGATCATTTCATTCCGCTTCAAGGTTTACGTACGTTCGACGCATTACACTTTACGTTTGTTGTTTAGACAAAAATTGCTCGATAGACATTTTTCGATTCGAGTCATCTATTGCACGGGAATAAAGTGAACAGACGCGTTACGATAGCATTCCCAATAGTGCGCCGCGACTTATCGGTAGAATTATGTCAACGATCACCGTGCGACAGATTTGTAATTAACGATTACCGTTAACTCTATATCCCGATAAACAGGAGATCGGATCGGACATGGCTGATCGGGAATCGACCGCGACATGGAAGATCGAGGAGCAAAGAGAACATAGCTAATCGAGCTGGTGGAACGCTGCAAAGCGTATTGACGACTACGTGCACTATTTTTTCGAACACAATCCAAGTTCAACTTCTTTCTAATGCGCACGATCGCGTGATCGATGTTCGTTCGAGAAAAATCACGATAAGTGGCGCTCAAGTAAATAAAACGTGTGGCCTGTCTCGTCTTTTGAGATACAACAATACCATGTTTGCGTCTTGTCCATCCTGTTGCGCAACACGGGGCACAGATTCAATCGCAAAAAAAAAATTGCACCCAACGACGCAATCAGCACACTTAATTGCAATAATGTTACCGCCGCCGCGAATTCGATCGTCATCCATCCAAGTCGCACGAGTGAGGAGGCTGTTTCTAAAATTAACTTACTAAAATTACTAAGCGCGTTTTATAGATTATCGTCGATCCTTTGCTCCTTTTCGCGCTAGAAAGGAAACGCACGATTATTGGCTGCATCTCGGAAATTCTCGTCGGAGCACAGTTAGCTCGGTATCGCGGTTTTGATTAAACGAAAACAACGCCGACATCGAAATAAAGAGAAAGAGAAGAAAATAAACGAAAGAAGAAGAAAAGAAAAAAAGGGGTGGGGGGGAGAAATGTTCAGGCGTCGTGTTTAATGGACTCCCAATTAGAAATCGCTCATGTACATGGAACTAATTGCTATCCCAGCAATAACGATGCCTGGTTCAGGAGTAATTATCGTCGGCAGAAATACTGCCTGTTCGGCGATAACTTGTTGCAGGTTGATGTATTGCGACACTTTATCGCCGCATAACGTACTAGTGACTCAACAAACGCTGCCTCAAAACAAAACGAGCCGGACGAGAGAGGTCCGAGAGTCCGCGGCTTATTTTAAGATTTCTCCCGCGAAAGTGCCGACGATTTATAGGCGTATCCTTCGAACTATCCTTTTGACAACCATGGAATTCATCGAAGGATATACCCTCGGACTCTCCCTATCCGTTCCGAGGATCCTAAACGGAATCGAAGACCGATTTGCAATACACCAGAGGATATCACGCTGTGCAATTTCTAAACAACGTCTAAACGGCAACGGCGAATAGAATGGAAGATCTCCCCCTTCGAGAATTCTACGTTATTAAATACAAAGGTTAATGCTCGATTCCGCGATCTAACGCAACAGAACGCGGCGAAGAAATATCCACAATGAACGGGCGCGATCACGCCCCGGAAAGGGGTTTCACAACAATCGCGGCGGCGGGCAGCAAGAAGGAAGCCGCGATTCGCCTCGGCCGTGCACAAATCAGCCGAGCATGAACTCCTACACGAAAAACCCACAAACGGACGCGGTTAGACCCGGTGCGCCGTTCATTGATATCCCCGGTACGCCAAGTCCGCGTGGCGCGGCCGCCGCGCTCGCCCCGAAACGATAAACAATGCGATTAGAAAGATCGAGGAAGTGTGGTAGCCGGACGGATAGGAAATAAGAGAACGACGGACGGTCGTTTGCGAAGGCGGCGGGGGAGGTGAAAGAGAGAGTCCGGTCAGAAAATGAAAGAACGTTCGCTTACATAATCCCCTCGAGAGTGACCCGCATAATTATTCGCGAACGCCGCGCTGCATAAATTCACGCCGGGCGTAAAGCGTGTCCGCGAGCCATAATCCGTTCGCGTTGCCTCACCCTGGAGCGGGTGAACGCTGATAAAGTGATACCGTGGCGTTTTCCACCCGCCCTCTATCGCGGACTCCACCTCCACCCGTCGCCTTTATCTGTCTCGCTCTTGCGCAGGGGAGTCGCGACCGCCCGTTCGGCCGCGGACCGACGACACGCGGCGGAGATGCGACTAACCGAGCGGTTATTTATCGCGGAACAAGGAAGGAAAGTTACGGGCGAGGAGTTACGAGGACGCCCGGGGACATTCCCGCTCGGGCACGGTTGCCTTTAATGAGAAATGCCAGCGAAGACCGGCCTGTAACCCTTCAACCGAGCCCGGGCCCCGCCACGTGTATTCTACGCGGCCGTTCGAAGCGTACTGAACGGTTTTCTCGGTGACCATTCGAACTGCTGATAGGGTGGAAGCTTGTGTTTCGTGGAGTGCTGACGGGGTGGGTGATCGTTTTCATTTTTTTGGGGCGCGTAATCGTTTGGTGTCGCGGCGATTAACGAGCCGGATCCCTGTATGTGTATACCTGTTAACTTGGGAGAATTATTTAACCCCTCCGCGGTAATTTGGATCGATCCGACCCGAATCCGAGACAGGAATACCGTTTTCGCGTTTATATTTCCTTCTTTTATACTCGTTTCCCGCGAATACACAAGACTGGGTCGTTTTGCCAAAATAAATTGTTCGTGAGATATAATAAATAATAAAACGCGTATTTGATAACTCCGTGCAAGGGTTGATCTGGCTACTTTTCGCAGTATTTTCAGAGTAACAATTTATTCATTTAGACCACCCAGTTTCTTTTAATGAATCGTTGCAAGTTGAAATGGAATGGAAATGAGTTCCCGACATCGCGCCTGCTGAGGCTAACGAAAAATATTTCCGTTTCGTTAAATCTGAAATAAATATATTAATATGTGTTCGAAATTTTGTGCCTCAGACACGACTAGTTGCAAGATCGAATTACGGGCTCCTTTCTTTTTCTAAGCATCAGAGACGTACAATTCGGGAACGTTGAAATTAATGAGATGCAATTTCGTTTTACTGTTTCGCCGCGTGACGCGAGGTAATTTTAAACGAGAATTTGGAACTGATCCAATAAAGTGTCGAAAGAGCGGAGTACACTTGACGAGTTTTCACTCCCCAAGCTAAAAACTCTGTATCATTCGAAAAAGTGTATTGATGTTGGGCAACGGTTCCTGTTTTGTCCTTTTCATAAATCATTCTATGGGCATCGACGGGAAAGCTGGTCGTGAAAGCATCGATGCATCAATTATAAATTGAAATGACCGAGGGGACTAATTTTCTCCAGCGACGTTCTCTTGATCAACTAATTCTCCAGCTTACACATTTTATTTCTACGACTAATTGTGTAATCAGCTTGTCCAGCTTCTCCTCCGTCGACGTATCATTCTTCCGTGCGACTATAGTGGATAGGACAGGTGACAAAACGGAGCCAGGTGAATATCTCCGTCATTGTATTGGAGTTCAATTATTTAGTGTCCCGCGCCGGGCAATTCTACCATTTGCCATGCGAATCGATAAAATTTCGCTCGATAGGGCACGCTCCTATAAACAACTTACAGCTTTCTAATCCCGGAACGAATTTATAGCGTAACGAGGTAAAGGTAAATATATCTGTGAAGCGAATGCACGAAACTAAACGGATAAATACAGAGAGCACAATGCAAACGTTATCATTCCATCGTGCATTCCACTCCACTCCACACTGTCTGTTTAGAAACTGGATTATGAAATTTCGCGCGACAATTTAGTAAAGCGTGTGCAGCTTGCAATAAAGTGCAGCATTCTAGAGAAAATTCGCAGTAGGAAAAACAGGCGAATTACATTTTGAAAAACACTGTTGGCATTATGTTACTACAGATTTCTGTGTTTCGATGA
Source organism: Nomada lathburiana (assembly GCA_963667235.1). Lineage (NCBI taxonomy): Eukaryota > Metazoa > Arthropoda > Insecta > Hymenoptera > Apidae > Nomada > Nomada lathburiana. Next base: position 4,607,465 of record OY763903.1, read on the forward strand.
ACGAAATCTTCTTTCCCGATTCCATTGCAGAAGAAGAAGACGAGGAAGAAGCGCGTGAACTTCAAACCGAAACGGCCACTCGTCGACGTGTATCGACAGAGAGTTTCTCTCGTTAGGGTATGTTCGCATGGCTACTTATAACTTTCTAATCGTAAGCCTAATTTATAGCGTAATAGGGTAAAAACGGATGTATCGGCGATACATCTATAAGTGGCGCGTCGTCGGTTGCCATTTCGAGGTTACTTCCTGCAGAAAGGACGCGAAACGAGAAACAACGCGTCGCCCAGGATTAATGGCGCGATGCACGGTAAAAGGAGAGGAAGAAGAAAAAAAAAGATAAACGACAAAAGAAGCAATCGTACGAGTTCCGCGCGGTTCACAAAGAAGCGAACTTTCTTCGAACCGCATTCTGGTCGCGAGGTGATCCGTTAATTGCATCCGCCAACGTTTTCTCTGCATCGACGCGATTATAATTCCCCCGGGAATCGATGGAGACTCTTCTACTTCTTTCACCTTATCTCCATACGCTCGAATCTCTTCCGAAGACGCGAGTTGGTCGAACGATTAATATACCACTGATTAAACTGACGAACGACGCTAACAACCAGACGCACCGATACACTTTCTCTTTATTAAGCGTACCGCCTGCGCGAGCGTCTTCATTTCCAGTTCCACGCGATGTTTGCAGCGCGATGACATTTCGAAGGTGTAATAAACATTCACTCGGTGCTTCGTAACCAGCCACCGTTGGAAAACATTAATTTCGCACCGCGCGTTTTACCCCGTTGGTATCGTTACGCGGAATACCGTATGTGTTGCACTTGCGTGCATATATGCACGCGGAGAGGGTTAGGGCACGGCAATAAATTAATCTCGTAACACGGTGTGTCCCCCTCTAATCGCGCCGACTTGGATACCAGCTTGTGTCAATTTAAAGCGTATTAGTTAAATTACCACTGTCCACCTGGGGATAATCGAGTAACGTTCGCGTTGCTATCAACGACCAAACGGATAAATCTCGTCGTATTTTAACGCTACAACGCCGGTTGTCGCTGCTTTTCTGCAATTACCGATACGAATCGAGAACCGTATAATCGCCGGGACATATATTTTTCCGCGGGACGTCGACAACGCGACTGGCCGAAAAGAAACCGTTCGATCGCGATATCGTTCCGCGGCGATATCTTGATTAGGAGGGCCACGTGCGCCTGGACCAATACATCTGACTCGTATATTGGAGCGATTTTTTGTTCGATTTTTCAGCGCAATTAATTCAATGCCCGGAGAAAATTGCACGAAAGACTGTGTGCGTATGTTTATTTTGGTGCCGGGAATTGATTATGAAATTTCGAGGTGTGCCTGCGTTGTGCCTCAGATTTGTCACGTTTGTTAGCCGAGATTCGTTCGTGTCGATATTCCTTGGAAACAGGTAAAAGGGTGCGCGGTGCGGAAATATTTTTTTGCGCCACTCAAAAACATTCGAACTATCAACGCTCTCGTCGGTGCAAAGTCTACGGCTGCGCGCAACTTTCGGAAACAAATTACTGGCGCGCCAATTACGGCCGAGATGAGATTGCGGCTTGCAAATACGGGTCGTCCGATTCAGCGACGGTAATAAAGAGGGACACGAACAATGACGCCGATCATTATCGAAGGATAGATTTATAAAACGGCCTTTAATTTCCCTCGGCTGGAAACAATGAGGGACTTTCATCGCGGGTGAAAAATTCGCGCGCCGTTTGTCGCGTGCCTCGAATAATTTGTAGTTTCCAATCGTCGCTATCCGTGCGCCGATCGAAGCATTAAAGTCTCAAGAAACTCGTCGCTCTCGACAAAGGCACACACTTTACAGCCGCTCGATAAGACGACGTCTTGCGCTCATGTTCGACACGTTTCTCTCTCGGTCGTCACGGTAGATAGAGCACCACGGGTCGGGCCCGCTCGCGCGAGGTGGAAAATAATTAGATGCGGGCCTCGATAAACGGTGGAAAGGTAGTGAATGCATCGAAAAATCGTCCGCACCGAGAAATCCCCAGATCGAACTTCTCTGTACCCTGTCTACGATTATTTCGTGTCTGATCCTTGAACCAACGGGCGCTATCGCGGGTGAAAATCTGGGCACGGCTATAAATCTTGGACTTGCATAGAGGAAAAAAGAAAAACGAGGCTGGTGTAGGCCAAGGATAGAGCGGTCTTTGAATCGGAACTTTACGCAATTATGAAACACAATTCTTGCGCAATTCATTTGAGATTTGCTGGCGGGGACGACAAAAATCGTGGGGACGAAATTTTGGTTAATTATAACGATCTAAGGGAGATATTTCATAAGGGGAAGTCGCAAAAGGAAGTTCGGGGAACAGGTAAAGTGTATTGAAGAATTGCACTACTTCGGTAAATATTAACGACGCGTCGCCTTCTTATCGCAAACTTCATCCGTCTAAGTAAATTCCCGCGGAATAATCGGAAATCTGTATATGTAGAGAGTTTCAGGAGGCGGAAAAGCAAACGATTGTCGTATTTTCAAGTGATGTCGATGGATCGGAAACGAGTGAATATCGAAGTGTCGATTGGAATTCAACTGCGATGTTAGAATTCAGCGAAACGAATGCCAGTCAAACTGATAAACGGTGGAGCCGAGCCTGTTCTATCTGTCTAGAGAATTACGGTTTCTATTATTTTACAACTAATCCAATTATCGTGAAAGCGAAAACAACATATCCGTGCGGCACCGATAGGTCACCGGTGAAAATTGAATTACATACTTCAATGATACGAATACTTCGCGCCAGCCCTCTTCTATCCAGAATAGCTCTAGAAATCCGGAGCAAAATTGTTCGAGAATGAAATTTTCTCGAGATGAATCGTTACATTGAAATGGAAACTTCTACGAGCACTGTAGCTCGTCGAAGAAGTAACTACCACAACCTTGACATTCGATACGAGCTGCGGATAATCGCACTTACGCGTTCGGGATTCCTACGGAGCCGTCGATTTTCCCGCGAACAGGAATACATACGTTGAATAACTCGCGCATAATATCGTTTCTGAGAATGTAATTTCGAATGATAAGAGCGCAGGAAAAGTAATAGCGTGTGCATAACTTTCTAATGCCGTAATAAAGGCCGGCGCACGACCGTGCCTGAAATACGTCCAAGAATTAGAACACCTGGCCGGCCAGTAATTCTTCGTGCGCATGAGAAATGAAGTGTTCGCGGGTAACAGAAAGTCGCCATTAATCATAGGAGCAGCGTATGTCACAGAACGATCGATAATAATATTCCCGCAATTCGGTGGAACGAGAGGGACAATAATTATTATTCGAGCTGCATCCGGCAAACGAACGGTCAATTAATATTTATTCCGCGATTCGTAACGTTTCACCTGAGACGATTAATTGCCGCGGGAAATAAACGTACCACCGCGACAAATGACAACGGGGAAGTTAAAAACTGTAACGCAACACCCTCGAGTCGTTCGAACGCGAACGCGTTTCAGCAACACGCTGCACGACATTATCCTTCCCAGCACGACAAATCTGCCGATAAAGTGTCTGACGTCGATAGATATTTCAAGGGACGTGGTTGAACCGTACGCATGTAGGGTGTACCTTGTTCGCAGCGCTAATGTACAGATTGTCCGGCGACAGTTAATATATGTGCACGTTGCGGGGAATTAGACCAGTGGGCTTTCGATAGGTAGACAGGTGGGCAGACGAGGCTGGTTGTCGCTGAAAAATTCCAAAGGAAAAGGAAGACTCGATAACACTGGCCGGCGCGTGAACGATACGAGGACAACGGGACAAGGACTATGCGACATGTTCGATAGCAATGCCCCGAGATTACCGTATTAGTTGCGTGGACTTCTAAGGAAAGTTTCGTAGGGAACGCTTCACTGTTCGCAAGGTTAGCGTGCGGTGCATCGAAGCTTCTCGCGCAATCGAGTGCTCGTGATAAGAAATACACACAACTGCGTCCGAAGGCACGTGGTCAAGAAACAGTTAAATAAACTAGGAGATAAATGAATTAATTTTATTAGAGCACGCCAGAATATAACGAAATGAAATAAGTTTATAAATTATGCCTTGCATAATTTAATTATTACGGTAGAATTATAATTTTCGGTTCGTACAATAAGAGTTCGGATGTTGTATATGTGAATTCAAGCGTACACTTGCAGTTGATAACGTGCAAATAATTTCCAAATGTTTAGAAAACAGAGTCCCGATTGATTTGCTAACAAAAATTAATTAATTTTCGATTAATTACAAAGAAATTGAATTGGAGTTGTATTCTAATTCAGATAATAGGGGTTCGTTAAAGGATCTCAGAAAATCGAGCACCAATTAAAAAACCGCTCCAATAAACGAAACTACTGTGCGTACTATTTGTAAAAATAGTGATGAAAGGATTAAATGGGGAGAGGTTCACGTTTGATCGTGCCGAACTAAAATAATTCGAGTGCAGTTCAACGAACAGTCGCCAAGATTTGTAGCACCGATGGGTGACAGGAACTTGGCAAACAGCACCGCTCGGTGAACACCAGCGATCGCACACATGCGGGTTTACCGTGATTAGTATGAAGTTATTAGAGTCGCCAAGTGACACGGAATAGTGGAAACATACCGAGGTAATGTGCTGCTTCTTTTACTTTCCACCAGTGTCACTCTTCGCGTAACGATAAGCGTAATCGTATTGCATCGTCAACTAAGTACTCGAGGGAAAATGCGTTTACATTCGTTTCGTTGTGCAGTGGATAACGAGGAAATTCTTGTACGCCTTGTTAACTTGGCGCAGAATGCAAAGAATGTCGAAGACTACCTATTACTTCGTCAACGTTCTACGAACGCTATTGTTTCATCTATGAGATTGAATATGTTGCAACGCGCAGTAACTACGCTACCAATATGTATACAAACGGATGACAGTAAAACAAAACAATAAAAATCTTCTTCGTTCGTCGCGTTCTATGTGCAACTGAAACTTGTTTTCATGGGAATGAGTTATTTATACCTATTTCTTGATATCTTGACAATGAAAAATTTGGATACCAAGGGTGGCTTCAGGGGCAGAAAATTTAATAATGTTCCGTACAATGCGAAATACTTTTAATACAATAAATTAAGCTAGGAGATGAATGAATTTCTGTAATCCTTAATAGAACTACTTACAATTCTACTTACAATTGTTAGTAGAAATATCGTCATGCAGAAAATTCTTATGGATGTCTTCAACTAGGAGGACATATTTAAAATATATTTCTCAATAACAATTACGAAATCACACCTATAAACTTTCAACAACATCCTGGCCACTGTCCTTAGAAGAAAACGTATCACATCATCCTCTCGATGAAAAAACTTCTCAGTCATCCATTCCCATTTGACAGGTAGCACGAGTTACCCCCATGCGGAGCAAACGTAACGTAACGGTACGAAACGAGAGACTGGCGTGCTTCTAGCGCTGACATAATGTCGCTACTACCACTGTCCTGACGACTCACAATCGCCTACCTGTTTCAGCTACCTTCGCGTTTGAATCATCTATAATGAACAATGGTCCAGTGCCATACGATCCAGCGATACCACAAAATTGCAACCAATCTATCGATATTCAGAAAAAACGAATTAAACATTGCCTTCGTTGATAATACTTTCGTCCCTTCTCAGAGATTGTAAGTGCGACGATTTTCGAAGGATCGCGAACTTAAATAATGACCCATCGCCACGTAATCATCCTGGTGACGTGCTATTGGAAGGTAACTTCGACCGTTCGTGAGAATCCTTACGGTGTTGATTTTCCGACGTTAGCGCAACGCGTCATTGCAATGGAAAAGGCGACGAACATGAGTCCGTCACGTAAAAGAGGTTTCATGATACATATTCTAATTGATTGCACGGTGTTGAAGAACCGAGATATGGAGATTTCAGTGTAGAATTAAGATCCCCTTTTTCATACAAGACGCGCAATGTAAATGTTTCATCCGGGTTCTAAATTCATGACGGAATTTTTTAATATAAGTGGTCGTAGACAGTACTGTACTATACAATACAGTTAGGAAATAAAGTAATACGCAAGCAATACGTGGTCAATTTCAGCACGACAAATATCAATAACCCTCCCCGGCGTCAACCCATTCGAATTAACTCCATCCGTCTCATTCTAAACGAAACGATCGCACCGCGCACGACTCCGATCGCAAGGGGGTCAACGAAATAGAAACGAAAGAAACATTTCAAGCAACGGAGGCCAAGTAACAGAAAAAGTGAATCCGCAAAGAACGAGTGGCGAAAGTGTAGTCGATCGGGCTCGCCACGTGCAGAGACGCTCGTGAACTTAACAAGCGTTATCAGTTACCACCCACGTCCCATAAAGTCCTCCTTTATGGGAGTCGCCGGAGAAGATATACACCGGTCGCACACGAATTAACGCCGGAACTGGCGTATTGGGCCGACGACGCTCGTCGAGCAAATTGTCGGCGCAATGCCGCCGCGAAACACGGGGATGCCGCTAAATGGATGTAATTCCGAGTTAACCATACATACGTCGGATCGGCTCGCCGCATCTGCCCCGCGAGCAGCATCCGCGTTGCAGCTGGCTAGGAAAAAAAAAAAAAAGAAAAAGAAATGGGAGTAACCGGGGTTGTTGCCTGTATCCGTAGTGGTAAAGGGTATGGGGCGAATTAATTTCGACGGTACGCTTGTACGCGAGGTCGTTCACACCGTGGAAAAACGTTGGGTCCTGTTTCGAACTCGTGAATGACTGGTCTTCGGGCGATGGAACGTCGATCCGTCCGTTCATTATGCGAATCTTCGGATGAACGCCGTGGAATTTAACGAGACTCGACGGTTTCCTTAGATACGGGGTAATGGTGATCTGTGTATGTAGTCGTTTTTTCAAAAGAACGTAATGGGGTTCGATGAATGCCGAAGATATTCAGATGTTTTGCAGCGTGCGCATCTAGATGCACGGTAGGAGATATCGATAACGTCCTATTAAACGTTTTTCGGGGCGAAATAATAAGTATTTCGAGCGTTCGATGTGAACTTTCTGATATATGTCGATACATGTTACATACAGGTATGATAATTTGTGTATTATTATTCGATAGTTATTTGGACATTTGTTTGGGGAAAATATTAACACGTTGACTGGCACGTCGAGATTACATGTTTTGCGCAGGACGCAGCGAAAGTGTTTTATTTTTTAATTTTTTTTTTTTTTTTTGCTTTCTATGCATTAACTGTCAATTTTCATTCAACTCTTACAATTGTAAACAGTTCAAGCACACAGGTCACCAATGACCAGCGTGGCGTCACAGGAGAAACAATATGCGGTCATATATGACCGCCGTGGCAGTCAACGTGTTAAGAAAGTTTTGAAACTTCTTCGCCTCCAAAAGGTTCTTCTTTTTAATAGGGAGACAGGTGTATCTTATTTGCGTCGCCTGGAGATATAATAAAGATTTCTCAAAACCGATGCCCAGAATTCACGAACGAGCGGCCTCGAAGGAAACGGACGGGCATGATTGCCCCCGTTGCAATCGTCTCGAAAGGATGTGCCGAATCTTAATAAGTGACAATTTTTGGAATTTATAAACAGCTGGCTCTTGATTGGGAAGTCGGCCATGGTCCACCTGTGCACTAATCTCCGTGACGGTGCGGTGGAACTTAACGACAGCCGGCCACATTTGGAACGCACAAACGATATTCGCGCGGGGAAGGATGCGTCGTTTATTACACCGATTTTTCGCAAGGAACGCCTCGGAATTCAACGAGTATTCCTGGGAAAGAATCGCGCGCTCAATGTACAGGTGTAGCGGGGCCAGTGCGAAAGGTTGCTCCCCGAAAAGGTGACTCTTCGCATATTGTGCCAAATGGAACAGGTTTTTCAGAATTGAATTGCCCCTTTCGAAAAAGATTCCCCGACTGAAGCTTGTCAGCATGAATATTCAGACTTCGCCTCGCGTTGTATTTGCGTCGTGTACGCGGAATAAGCTACGGGCATTTTTACCTTAGTTACCTTTAAATTGCCGTCTATAAACGGCAGGCAATCAGGAATTTTTAAGTGCATTGTCACGTGACTAAAATCTTCGTCGCGCAAATCGGCAACAAGGTGAATCGTATAATTTAGCATTGCGAAAATTTGCGGGAACCGTTTCAAGCACTTTCGCTCCGGTTCTGAACGAAATAAACAAAATCTTACCTCGCACGCGGATACGAAGGTCTGCCTTGAAATTTTATTAATGTAACGCCTGAGAAACTCCAGAACGACTTCCCGTAATGGAACAATGGCCGATTATAAAAAGTCAACCCACGAAACGAAGCCTGGGCCGTTGTATTAATCTCGGCGCGGGGTTCACGGGGCCGAATAAATGTTTCTTTTCTTTCCTTCCTTTCTGTTCTTCTTCCCCCGTGGTCAGGCCCTGGCCGTCTCTCCACGGCCTCGCGCATTTTCAATTTGCAATGCTGATAAGATGGAAATACCCGAGCGGATTTGTAAGTCGAGCGCCGACGTAATCGGCTTCGTCGCGGCGAACGATGAAAGCGATCCGGTCCCCTCCGAGGGCCGTGTAATTTTTCCCGTTTTTGTTTTTTCATGCGTGGACATTTTTTGCGCGCAACCAAAAGAATGCAGCCAACGGCTCGAAAACCGAAGAACAGATGAACGATCGACTCGTCCTCGATTGTTTCGGCGTCGATGCGTGCAATCACGCTCCAAAGGTGAAGGAAATGTTGCTGAAATTTCGCATAGGGCCCGATACCCTGCTCGCTGGCTTTTGTAGTCATTGCGAATTCGATACGATTGAAAATCTCCTTGCGTCAATAATTTTGTCTGTATCTCTTAGAAAATTGCAGGGTCCACAGCTTATGCGAAATAAAATTCCCAGCTATCTCCGTTGGGCGAGCAAGAAGATTCTGCATTGATATCGAAAGAGAAGCAAGCTTGCTTTCGATTTACGATAATGAAAGGGTGAACGAACAAATAAACCACGCGTCTCTTGTGTTTGAAAATACGAGGAACGAGTTAAAAGTTACGCGTTGGATGCATACGCGTACACGAAACGTAAATAAATCGCCCGACGAAAAGGAACATAATCAACTCCACAAAAGACACGACTGCCTCGTGTGTCAAGAAAATGGCACGATAGCGTCGGGTTACGAATCTCCGAAGTGAATTACGTAATACATACTCTGGAAACGTGTGTACCTCCACGATCGAGCAGTCTAATAAATTTTAAACAAGGTGAGTACGCGCGGTGGTTTTTTTTTTGTTTTGTTTTGTTTTCTTTATTTTGGCAACGCACGTGATCGCACGAAACCCGCGTGATACGCGTTCGCACCTGTGCGCTCACGTATTCGGTTCGCGTGTGCGCGGGAGCTCGTTCCTGTAAAACGGTGAATTCGAGTCAGGAGTTCACTGACGCATCGGATTCTTCCATTCATAAAGCGGAGATGCGCACGCACAAACATACACGCGGGGCTATTATGATTCCAGCATTGCCACACGTCCAAAGGAAGGTGATATACCGTGGTAAGTTTGCACTTGAACTCAATCAGGTCGAGTGCCGCTCGTTTATCAATGAAACGCACTAACCAAACAATTTATAAGCGTGGATTCTTGGCCTTCGTTCCCGGTAAATCGGTGTCAATAGCTATTTTAATAACAAGTACAAACACGTCCGCCGTTCTGTAACCATATTGACAGCCCCGTTGAAATAACGGAAGATAATTAACTGATCGGTAGTTATTGTTCTGGGAGCAGAATCGTGATCAGTTTTTGTCAAGAATGTGATTAAAATGAAACAGGAACGATGCGGATGTGTAAGTGGAATTTCAATATTAGAAATTGTCGAAACATTAGACGTCGTATTTTGACGTGTGCGTTTAAAATATGTTCTGGAAGAATGAACGAATATTAAATCAAAGGTGCATAATATATGAAATGTTACAGCGAGATAATGGACCGAAACTGAATGATGGCTACCATAAATCTCTAATGTATCGTGTAAAGACATATAATCAGTGGATGAAAAACAGCTTTAAGCGGGCTAAGTGCTTAATTTTTTTTAAATAATTTCCGGCTACGCACGATTTTTCTATCTGGCGTCCAGGTTCGGCCGCGATCATGGAGACTAGCGGTACTGTCTGCGCGTTCATATCTGCGCGTAAAGTATCAACCTTTGCTGTTACATTCCTGAAGATCGCTGTCCCAAGCCAAAGTAGAAGTGTCGAACCACCATCTTTATAAAATTTATTAAGCTTAGCGACTGTACGTTTGAACTTATACAACGATGGCCAAAGTTCCATTCCCTTCTCTGCACTCAGCCTTTAAATACACAGTTTCGTTTTAAGATACCCTTAAACGGTCGTTTGAAACACCTTTACATACCTTTCGCATTCCTCAAAAGCAAGCCTCCCAGCGCGTTCTCGCCAGAAGAATTCTACACGCGTTAGACAGCAAAATTCTACAGGCTTCTGCTAATCAGCATAGCATTTAAATAACACGGGCTACCTTATGACGCCTAACACCTTCAAGATGAAAGACAATCTCCCCTGTTGATCTTACAAACACTACATCTTTCATGCAATCCACATGTAAATATCATCTGGGTGCCAATCCTATCCAACGCGTTACTTCCAAGAGGACACCCTTCCAATCTTAATACGAAACATATACAGAAAACAGATACTACTTATTCGCCATCACAAACTTAGAAAAGGTGGTGGGGTGGTAGTGAAGGAAATTAAACTGTACAAATGTTTAAAACTAAATAGGAGTAAGATTAGGTTAGAAGTATGAATGGATATAGGGATGGAGTTAAGAATGAATGTCAAAAAAAATAATAAGTCAAAGAACAGAAATAAGAACTAGCAATAAGATGCAATAAGTGTTAATTGTTGGTTGATATGAAATATATATGCGGATACCAAACAAGAAGTGTATAAGCACTGAAATAGCGTTTTCTAAGCGGCAGGCAAAAATTACAAATAACAATAATAGTACTACCACAAATTTGGACAATTACTTCTATATACGTGTCAGTGATTGTGAAAGTGATCCGAGTGAAAAAATTAAAAGAAACAAATTTATCACTTATTTCGTGCCGCATCGATTTAGGTTACACTAATGCGAAACCGTTTCTACCAAATAAGATGAAATAGAACTGTTAAATAAAGCGAATAGTTATGTCGTTAAAGAGAATTGAGTTGTTTATTTCTAAAACTCTAAACGAAATATAGTAACGTGGATTTTAATTATTTCATAATTAGAAGCATTCGAAATCTCGGGTGTCTTCTTCATTAAACTATCGCAATTGTTACTCCTTTAATAACAATCGGAACTTTCACAAAGTGACAGTAGCACCACGATAAATAAAACAACCCTCCGCGATACCCCCGGCTTCTCGTCGCTTCAAGACGAGCCCTCCGGCCCGTATCACTGAACCGAAAAACCCAGCCGCACCGAGGCAGTCCAGTTCGTTCTTCGCGAAACGTTCCTACGCCCGTCTCTTTCCAACGGAACAATCGTTGACGGGGCCAAAAATTAACGAGGTACGAATGTAATCTCGTCGGCGAACGCATCCGACACACCCAGCCGGATGTGCAGCAGTCCCACAGTTCCCACCCACACAGTCGAATGCTTGGCTTCCACGTGTGGACAGGCGTTCGAATGCACAAGGGAGGGACGGTGGCTGTACACGCAGCTGCGTGAATGTACACGCGTGCGATTCGCGCGGGCAACGACGTATACGGTGCATGTGTGTATGCACGTATGTATGTACATATACCTGACCGTGGTCGACCGGCCGGGAGATGAAGAGTGAAAGTACCGAGGAGCTTGGTACAAAGAAGTCATTGAGGAATTCGAGGGAACGACATTACGGTCATTGGCCGAGGAAGGATTCTGCATTTCTGGCAAGGTTGCGATACTGTAGTGCCGCAGCTGAAGTGCAAGGTTAATTGCGGCTCTCGCGTTAATCAAGCTATCGAACGCAAGGCTAACTGCATTCGTTGGTGCACGACACGCCGATAATGTTACCGATATAGTCGAATATTAATTTTCGTACGCGACCCTAGGTGGTCCATATTGCTAAATCGTTATTAACCCCGCGTCAACGGCGGGAACACACCGGGTACACGCATATGGGCACACATACACGGGCGCGTGTGTACGTACGGTCGATATCCATGAAAGAAAGATACGAATTGCCGATACCCGTTCCTTTATTTCATGTGCACGCTCGTATTTTGATTAACGGCCGAACTGCTTAGAGGTGGATTTAATAACCGCGTATCTTTCCATCGTCGTGTGTCGCCTTCGTGTACCGCGGTTATTAATGTTCCTTTTTGTTGTTAGAGGTATGGTAATGACGATATGATTATCTCGGTCGCAACAACGTTGTGTGTAAAGTTTCATTGCTGCTGTCTGTTTCGTAATGCCAGCGTTGACGGGCTTTCGTATTTCTGATTACGTCTTCAGTAATGGACAATAAATACCGAGCAGAAGGACGCGTTGTTTCATAAAGCTTCATGATCACATGTATTGGAGTGCAATTAAACCTTCACACGATCGCTCCTAAAATCTCTTTACCACGTTTTCTTCTAACGCGAGCTATCAAAGACGCGTCTACAGTTATTTGTTCACAATTCTACCAGATTGTTGGACGAATGGTAACCGAATTCGAGGCCAAGACTAAATGGCGAAAGAACGTCGGATAAATTAGCAAATTGCCCATCGAAATCAACCACGTTTACGATCGCCTTCTAAAGGCTAATTCTTGGCCACGGGTTTACTAAATCCACTGGAGATTCTCCAGCTGTTCGTTATCCTAATTGGAAGATGCGGGATAAAGCTGGCATTTTTATTTTTAACTCCACCGTTTCAACTATAACCGCGGCGGACAGGATGCCGTGTATTAATTTGTATTATCCAGTTAGGCATTCTTCCGACTGTTCTTTACTATCGACCAGCGACCATCGTCGAATTAAGAATCCACGAAGCACGGTTGAATATCGACAGCGAACGGGGGGGAACCGCCTGATTGTTCCGATTGCGGACGGTCGAATGAACTTTGATCTTCGGCCTCTTTTGGAGTACCATATGCTTCTGCTTTCTGCGGCTAGCCCGTTCTTTTACGTTTATAGAACCGGATTTCGGAAAAGCTATTAAACATATCCGATAAGTTTCCATTCTGAGAGCGTGCTAAAAATAATTCCTTCAAAGAAATCGTACTTGTTTAAAATAATTAGTAAGATTAGGAATCTGCCCGCTGTCTCGTTCAATAAATATTATGTTTTAGCGTCTGCAAATATTTGAGCTAAGCTTTTGTACACGAAAGAACAGCAAGTTTTACTTACAAAAATATCTCTCGTCGGATAATAATGCTTCATTGTTACTGCTGCGTATAAGGTTGGATATATGCATTAATAGAAAAAAATACTGCTGCTATTATTTCGCCATTTATAAACGTGCACTTCAACTGTGGCAAGTAATTTTACCCCCGACCGTGCAAATATTCACAAATAATCCGAGAACAATTTAACCTGTTCCAGGGTAAACAGGACGAACTAGACAGGCCAAAGAGGTCTCGATATGCTCAAATCGTTTCAGGTGGCGTTCTTCAGGTACAGTCAACGTCCCTGAAGAATTCACTTCGAAGCAGCCCCTCGTATATTTTACCTGCCCCATTTACGGACCGCTCTATTTACCCATATACCGCGTTATTCGCGCGTTACAGTTTTATTTACGTTCCGTCTCCGATCGTGCAACAAACCTTTCGTTGTACACCACAGATTTGCATGCGAACTTGAACGTTACGTAGGAATTCCAAGGTCGCACACGTCCTTTCCCTCGAATGCTCGCTAGCGTGATTTCTGTGCTCCCTGTTGGAGTTCAACGCCTAACCCGGATCACCGAGAAACAATTATGCCAACAACAAAAAACTACAACCCTATGGAAAAAAGAAGCCGCGAAAAGAGAAGAGCAAAGGACAAAACACCAGCCCTTTCGAAACCAGCAGTGCAAATTTTTCGGAAGCAACGTTTCAAGCTTCAACTACGTGGTCCCACGAATTTCGTTCTCGAGTCAGCATAGCTACTAGAAAATGTCTCGTATGTACATCCCGAACCTGAATGGCTGAGCAGTGTTCAGCGATCGAGCAATTACTTGCGTTGCAAAAATCGTCGGCGACCACTACATGTGTCACGTTCCGTGATAACGTTTTCAGCTGATACCAGCTATTCAATGCAGGTCGAGCCGGCCAGGCCACGGGTCCCGTGCCTTTGTTAACCTACAGTGATGCGTTTAATTAATTATGCATTTAAAATCGACAAACAACAAGGAAGGAGAAGCAGATGCACGTCTACAGCCGTTGCTCATTAATTACTCGTTACTGTTCATGCTCACGGTATTAACAAGTAATCGTCAACTGGAATATCTACATTTACGACTCGCCAAGATCGTTCGATTGCGTACACATAGTCTAACAATCTGTACCCTTTAATGGCGCATCGAGTTTCGAACGACAACGGATCCAGTATCGTTCTGCGTAGCACACGCGACGAAGGTATCATTGAAAATAAGAAGGAACATTGTTAACGAGGTAACCGAGAGTATTCGACATTACTTATTTCCTAATGTCGTTTTTCGTTTTTTATGCCACACTCGCACGTGCAACTGGCAACGCGTCGAACCAGCAACATTGAAATCGCGTGCCTTCGACTGTTATTAAAAATAACGACAGCGGTGATCATTGGGATGCCGTAATTTCAAGTGGCCTAATAAATGTGTGACTCAGCGCTGCGCAACTGCTGGCCTCGTGTAAATTACATCTGGACGTTAGATCGCGTTCATGCGGCGCTGGAAATGATACCGGTCGCGGAACGCGACTCGAGATGCAACTTTGTACGAACTACGCTTTCGTTGCCCCTGTTTTGTTATTGAGCTGCCCGACTCATTACACCTGGGTACACTACCAACAAGAAGTTTTATATCGGCGACCGTGATAGTGGGGACAAATTCGCGCGTCGATAATGGAAAATCGGGGCGGAAAATTTAAACGCCGCATTCGCTCCCTTTTCGTGTACGAAGAAAATGTGGGTTCCTCCGTCGATGCAATTGTATGAATAAATCGTTTGAATGATCAATTTTTAAAACATCATTTTGCCTAACTGTTGCGGATGTTCGCGGTAAACTTTTTCACGTGTTCGTTTGCAAGATAAAACGCGGTTGGTTACATAATTGTACAGAACGATGAATAATGATAATAACTACGATTACGGAGCGCTGATAAAACCGGAATAATTATAATTAATAATTTGCTGTTTTAGTCTGTAATAACGATGGCAGGCTTTAACTTGCGGCTCATACTGTGGCCTGGATTATCACGAGAAACTGAACGAAATGCACGTTAATTACAGATTTTGAAACACGTATCCGAAAGACTTCTGCATATATTAATTTTCTTACTTGCTGACCTAATCTAAACACATGATTTGTCGCGTGATAAATACTGTAATCTGGCTCCTTATTATGATGTGTAGTTATAATCAGAGCAGTTCCAATGCCGATAATTTTATGTCTTACTCCTCATATACATGTCGTATTTTTTTCGTTTATATGGTGAATGTTTTTATCGAGGAAAAGCTGTTCAAGGATTGCAAAGAAGAGGAATCATGCATCAGTCATCGTAAGGAAAACGAGGCCCACGGAAAATACAAGTTCGTGGAAATCAATAGAACCAGCATTTTGTGGAAGTAATCAAAAGAATTTTTGATTACTGTAGTTCTGAAACACATTTCCCACTAATTAATTGCAATTTATTTGTTAAATATTTCGTTGAATTTATGCTCTCCCGTATCTACATTTTCCTTGAAACGTTTGATCTATATCTTGTATCTAAAAAATTGCCTTCCAAATCTTGCTAATTTTAAATTAAATAAACATCCCTTATATTAAAATGAAATAAGTGAAAGTACTGTTGCAATAAAAATACTGTCCAACTAATTGTTCACCGCAGCACTTAATAACACCAAAAAAAAAAAAACGGTACACTTTATTTCAATGTTTACAACCATTAATACCCCCGCAAGCTTTAAACAATATTTTCAATATTGTCGTGATAAACGAACTGCATTCCAAAACCGACAAAAATAAAAAAAAAAAAGTACCATTTCTACGATCCCATTAAAGTTTCCCCAATCCTAAAAAATCCCATTAGTAATCCCCGACCGAACGCACATGTGCATACTCAAAAGATCACTCGGTTCCAGTGAATCGATTAGACGCGGCATTGGAATCGATTGACATTTCCGTTGAACTTGATCTCGCCGACAGTACAAATGTATCGCGGCCACAAATCGTCTTCTGGAGTGACGCGTGACGCCGCGAGATAAAGTATACGGATGCAAAATGAGCAAACCAAGAGTTAGGATGCGGCGCCTGAGCGCGACAACAGGGAGGAATGTTGGAATACGGAATGACATCCGGCTGGATGACTCGAGGGGGGGTTCCTGGTATCTTGAAACCCTTTGGAATTCACTTCGGTGGGCCGAGGCCCGCGCCCCCGACAGAGATTCTTTCCGCGTACGTGATCTATGCCATTTTATCGGGGATAAAAGCGTGGATGTCGATGCACCGTACCGTAAACTAAAGCTGGCTTAACAGTCGTCCGTATGGTGTAACAGGTGATATGCTAAACGGATTCTCGATGTTAGAAGATTCTTGGACAGTTTATTAGTTAATAAATTACTTTAAACGCATTAGCGCCTACGTTTTAGTGCGATATTAAAGGAAATCTGTGTAACAGCGATGCAATCGCAATTCCATTGATTATGCACTTTTTTAATTTGATTTTAATAGACAGCGTGGGGTGGAGGGGAAATGAATAATTTAAAAAATACGACACGTTGAAAGATCGATTGAAACTGGTATTATTATTGCTACGGAATGTTTCAATTTGGAGAAAATAGTTCACAAATTTGTTGGAATTAGTAGATATTCTGTTAAAAGTCGAAAATAATATCGATAATAATCGCCTTTTCTTCATCCCAAGAAATCGTCACTCGTCACCACGAACATTGTACGATTTTACTTCGACCCCGAAGTAAATTCTCAAGTGATGAGTACAAATTTCCACGGACCAGCTAAGTACATGCAACAATGGCATTCAGATTCCCGTTCCTCTTATGCTGAACTCGACAATCTCGTACCCACACTCAATTCAACCAGTGTTTCAATACCGACGCATACTAATCCTTCCTCTATCTGCATCTTCCCAACAAATTCGAAAAGTCAGTGTGCCTCGAGGTTCTCCGCAAACACCAAGCACTTCGAATGCAAACTGCCCACCCCGTCCGAAAATTTATCTTTACGCGATCCCATTATTTCCCGGCGCGTTCACGAACCGCCGCGTTTAATTCGATACTCACTCGCGGACGTTCGAATAACCGCGGGACAATTCAAAAGCGATTACCCTCGTGCCAATGTTCCACCCCGGTCCAACGTTCCACGCTGATTTCTTCGCGGTTTATCCTCCGGTCGCGTCGAGCCGAACTTTTCCAAAAGCAAAGATCGGCCGACCATCGCGACACGGGATCTCGTCCATTCGGCATTCGCTGATTTCAGCGTGGATCGACCGCAGCCGTTCGATAACGATTCCTTGATGCAAATTGCGTCTCGCGGGGCTCGGATGCGATATCGCGCGTCATGCTCGAGGTTGCGGATAATAATCAGAACGGAACGCGGCGACCTGAAGCGTAAACGCGAAACGCTGACTGCGATTCTCGCGGACGGGAACGTTCTATCTGCATAGCTATCTTCCGATCTCGGTAACGCGTACACACGCGTAACAGACCCGACCGCGGAATAAATTCGCGTCCCGACGTCGCGTCACCGGGGCCGATTGAAATTTTAAGCCGTCGAACGGGCCCGGATTATGGGAACCGACCGCGAGAACTCGTACAGAAACACCGAGCGCCTTGATGACTGAGAGACGGGCTCGACACTGTCGCTGGGAGTTTATTGGAATCGGTTGTAATTTGGTCGAAGGGCGCATTTGCATTTGAAAAATATATGGGCAGGGACGGGGAACGTACGAAATGCGGTTGAACGAATCTGGATGTGTACTGTGAATCTATACAGGGTGCTTCCGAAATCGTGGTACAGCCGGTACCGGGGGGGTTATTCCTTGCATAAAACTGATTGTGAGTCGGAAATGTGGAGGCTTTTCATAAGAGGCTTCATTTCCGAGAAAATTAGTTCTACAAATAAAAATCTTAAGACCTACTATTCATTTAAATGTCCCGCTTGAAACTGTAAGAAAACGGAAGCAACAGTGACGGTTACGGGCCATAGAATTTTCAAACTTAATTTTCTCGGAAATGAAGACTCATGAAGAAACTTTATTCCATATTTTCGACTCAACCCGCCTGCCGGTTGTACCGCGATTTCGGAAGCACCCTGTATATGTTCATGGGCGCTTAACTTGGTAACGAGGGAAGAAGATTCGACTCGATATTTGAATTTAATAGAATACGTACGATTAATTCGTATGCCCCATTGTTATTTAATTTATCCTTCCATTGATGTTATGTATAGGTGCATCACCATGTTTATATTTTGCAAAGAGAAAAATGAATTGCTTCATTCTTATCTGTTTAAGTTTCTTTGTGAAACGAAGATTGGGATGAATAAATTTGAACTGTTATGTTTCAACCTTTGCAAATTCGAATTCGATACTGTATTTATATAATAAGTGGAAAAAATGTATCAAGAATATTATACAGTTTTGTATAAATCAATTCTTACCCCAGGTTAACAAGTTGATTTTCAACTTTGTGATTTTTTAAAACATATTCTTTTGTATATTTATTCATGGGACGAGTCTATTGTAATAAACGGTATATTAAGAAATAAATCTGCGATGTCGTATTATTATTAGTATTTCTGTTTCTTAAGCCATTCGAGGATTATTGATATATTCATACGTACTCGTTGTCCGAATGCATTCAATTCACCAACAATCATTGAATCGCGCAATATTCTTTGATGACTTACTAATTATACCGATCAAGAGGGGTACGGGTCAAGCAAGACCTTCAACGTGCAAGCTGCAGATCCTCAAGCAGATGTAACAATTTGCAGCTGCATACAGGATGACGTGTCACAAGTAATTTTCTACGTTTCACAAAAGGCTCCAGGTTCCATGAAATACGATAGTGTTTTACATTTTTCCTGATCGAATGAACTGCGGCTAATCGAGCACAAAGCTGACCTCGAAATTCGTTTGTCGATTACCGTTCAAAATGTTGGCGAAACTGCAATCCCATTTACCATCATCAAGCTGAATCCCCCTCTTATATAGACGTCCATTAGAAAACGTGGCACAGGGTTAAAACAGACATCATTTTGTAATTTAGTCGCTGGGGGTCAAACGATTTACAACAGCTCTCGCGGATACGCGCATCAAGAAGAGATGTACCGCTCGTGTGTAACTAAATTATGCGTCGGGCATCGTGCCCGATGTAACAACCTTTCGTTCCGACTACTACCAATCGATTTCTACATCAGACTGAAACCACGTGCTCGACTGCGATTTATACCCGATGCCGGCTAAAACGACCAGCCATCATAAATTCTCTTAACGAAGCGGTGACAAGGGGTTGCCTAAAATCTCTATAATTGTTTCGCTCTTGCCTGGAAAACACCCCAGATTCGTGACACAATTTCGAAAGGTAGCTACCGAGTTTTGTGTACGGTCGAAACCTAGGCTGAACGAATAATTCCCACCTTAATAACAACGAAAATGTATATTTTAGTGTCAGTGTAGAAAGCAATCCACAGAACAGTGCAGTGGTTGATCAAATTATTAAAGCCAGAGTACGAAAAAATGTTTGTTTATCTTTGCATAGAAATGAAATCGCAATATTAAGGTTTTTACATTAGCTAATCTTCAATAAACTATTGCCGACTGAAAAGAAACACGAAAAATTAAACTCATCCTGTGGAATTAGAAAAAATTAATAGCTTCCATGCGAAATCGTCAATTGATGCTGACGGGTCAAATAATTTACTCGCCCGCTGTAATATCAAGCAGACGAAACGAGCAAAGGCGGAGAGCAGCGAGTGAAATGAGTGGTTAAAAATTTTCGTCGAATTTCTAATACTGACGGAAATCCCTACCTCTCAGACATAATCACAGTCGATCAAACCAAGCAGAACCAGAGGCGAACTTTCACTCCCGGCTTGCCAGTCGGGGAAATTCCTTGGAATTCATCGTTTCGATACACTCGACTCGCATCGTACAAGAAACGATACGCTACTACAACATATTGAATGTTACCTATAAGAAATATGACATCAGAGCTCGCGGAGAAACGTAATAAACGTGATCACTTTCGGCAGCCTATTGAATCACCTGTGTCAGGTGAGCGTCGACGAAGCTGTCACGGCCGGTGACCGGCCTGCCAATCGTCAACCACAAACATTTCTTCGCGATACACGATCATTAAGCAATAATTCCGTGCCAGTAATCGGGTACTCGAGCAATCTGTTACATGGTTTGTCCATCCTACGCGGCCGCCGAGCAAACGGGTACTTGAGTTGCGTTCACAGAGGCGTAAATTGCGTAGGAATAATAGAAGCCGATCGTTGACACAACGAACGACATTCCCGTGCTTGAAACTCTCCACTCGACGGCATAATCTCCCCGCGAAACATTTTCCACGCTGGCCACTTAATTAATTTACCCCGGGCAACATTCCGAACCGTTTTACCGATCTCCGGGGCGTTCTACGGAACGTTGACCGGTTGTTTCTGTCGCTAGGATACACGCGTCTGTTTTTATAAGAAATCATCGAGAAATCGTTAGTCAGGGAAAACTTCCTTCGACGGTGGAAATTTTTTAACGGTGGAAGGTTTGCATATTTTCTCTGATATGTTCAGCAGAATGTGATATAATTCTTAGTATTTTCTTTAGTATCTACGTTTACTACGTTTGAGAATGCGTTTGATATGAACGAGTCCAACGAGAAAACGCAATACGATTTTAGTTCCTGACCTTCAATTTTATTTCAACGTTTTGGAGAAGACTGATGCATTGTGTAAACAGTAATTGATTGCTCACAGAACAGAAATTAAATGATTCGTAAACGCAATGATACTGTTACAATATAGAATACAACCGGGGATAAAGAGTAACAGTTATTTTTAAAAAATTTTTTAGGTAAAAGTAATTGATGAAAAGTTGATTTTTAGGTAAATGTACGGAAGTGGTACTGCGTCGCCGATTTTAATGATTTTTGAATATGTCGTAGGACTCAGTATTCTGAACAACTTTTTCCTATGGAGAGGTAGAATTTTTATGAGTTCACCCGGTATACAGATTCTTCTCCGGCTGCTGGACAAGCGGCGGCCCAACACGTTGCCACGAGCGTGCACGTATAGACAAAATTCAATGTAGTAGTAGCTACAGTTTTTGCAAATATCTCGAAAACTAAGGCCGAGCGGCGGTTATATGAATAGGAAAAAGTTGTTCAGAATACCGAGTTCTACAACACATTCAAAAATCATCGAAATCGGTGAGGTAGTACCACTTCCGTACATTTACCGATTTTTATTCTATTCTAATACAAGGGACTTGTCATTCAATGCGCAAGAAATTTTTGAAAAAATGATGTTGCCAAAAAGTTTTCATTTTTAACTTCTCTGGTTATGAATAACGATCACAAGTGACTAAAATTCTGTTGGTTGTAACCATTATTAATGACCAAAATTGTTTTCGATTATAAATAATTGTTATTGGGCGGCAGAAATCTTCTAGGTTACGAATGATCATTGCCGAAGACAAATTTTTTTTTGGTTATGAATAACCATTATGAATAACCATAACCAAGAATGACCCATATCGATGCCCGGAGTTTCGTTTTGGTTACATTCGAACTAAAATTTTAGCTTCGCCTATTTATTAGTTACTGAAATATCGATAAAAAGACTTTCTGGATAATTACTTACCCAGCCGGCTTCGCTGCGGTAGACGTCGGCGTCGAGTTCGAGCGAAATTTCGTTTGTAAACACAGATCACGAGTATGAACGACAACAGAGTCCTGTTGTACGATCTCTATCTACCCGATTTATAATGCTGTCGCACTTCGTAAACATTTTTTAATCATGAATGTACATTATGAAGGAAGCTCAATGAAACGCGGTCGTTGTCGAACTATGATTTACGATCCATCTTTTCCTTCTTCTACCGGACGTTTGATGACGCACTTTAAGAGCAGGGCAACCAACGCACCAATGTGCCAAAAATAAGAATATAGGGACAGTGCTGCACATCATTAGGATGCACTGATTGGATACGATTGATCATTTTGCCATGATTGGTTCTCATCGTCTAGTTCGCGCAAAAAAGAATCACGGAATAAAATAGTTTTTTCGTTATAAACTCAATAAAATATGTATAACGAAGTTAATGCAAGTAGACGTATTAAACATTCCAATGACAATAAAAATGTATTATTCGTCGATTTAATATATAGCTAATAGAAGGAAATGTTTGATTGGTGACATTGTTGGTCGGGTGGACCGATGAACGAATCAGAACGCACTTTTTAATATTAAGGAGAAGGGGCGCCGTTGAAGAAGCAGTAGCCTGGTGACAAGTGACGTTGATCGACGTTCTTCTAACGAGACAACAAAGGTAAAGATTTTAATGGCTATTTATCGCAACGTGGTCATTCGTAAATACTTCGGATTGCAAGTCGGTATTGCCGCGACGGTTTTATTGTGTTCGCGAGCTTATACCGTAGATGCTACGCGGTATACGACTGAAAGTAGAACGGGCTTTCCGTTTTCGAGAATGAACATGCCGGACGCCATGATGTGTACGTAATAGCCCTTTGACTTTATGTGCGATTGCCGAGAAAAATTAGCTTTTTGAAATAATCCAGCTGTGCTATTGGCCAGTGACTGTCGTTTCTTCTTCGCCGCTGATTGTTTCAGTCGTATCGCGAGTGACTGTGTTTTTTCTAATAGTTCAAAGTGCAATGGATACATACGAATGGATACGTAACAATGGATAGCTAACAATGGATACTATTCGACGGAAAATCTACATGGATTACAATCGGACAGCCATCTTGATCAGGCGTTTTCGGCAGCGAACGGTGAGTCCTGACATATACGAACAACCTTTTTTCATTTCCCACACGCATCCAGCGGCGAAATTTTTTACAATATTATCGCACACACAAGGGGATTTCGTCCGAAAGTACAAGTTCGATACGCGAAATAATTAACCGACATACGAAACCAGTAGTATCGATTATTACCGTTCGAAACAATCTGCAAGCGCGTTTTTTATTCATTTTTATTAATAAATATCATTAACATGAATATTTAGTTAGTAAAATTTTCGAATTATTTGTATATTCCGCAATTTATTTCGCGCAATCGGGATTGTTGGATTAAAAAATGCACGGTCTCGTTAAAAAATTACATTCCTCGCGTTCTCGTTTAATTCTTATTCGGTCTGTGTACCCCCGCCTCTCATTGTAATGTAAAATACCGGGAACCTTGTGATGTGCACGCGTACCGAACTGAGCATCAACGGGATATACGTGCACCGTCGATTGCATCCGCCAACAGGTGCACTAATCACGGAGCCCGCTGTCTTTTAATATTATTACAATCGTCAAAGCTTCAAAGTCCTCAAAGGGTTAATTACCCTACAGGATATTTATGGCTGGGTTGCTCTCCTCCCTCGCTTGCCGGAGAACAGAGGTAAATAAAGATGAGCACGCGGGCTGATAAGGGGTAGACTGCGAACTATCCGCGGAAAGAGCCATTCTCTTCGTGTATCATTGTCAGAACTTGAAGATAGATTGCTCACACGATAATTGATTTCCTACGTCCCGTCGTGTCGAATAATTATGCAGTTTTGCGGAAAAAATTAATAATGCGTGATTTGTATATGCAGATATTCCTCTAACGAATCCTTTGAGGCGCTAAGCGTAATTTCAATTTACGCGAGTTAGATAATTTTTTGCAAAATGAAAGCTCTACAAAAATTAGACAAAATTTTCGAATAATTTAGGTCCTCAGTTTTAATAGCATTGTTTAACAACGCTGCAAGCCATATTAGTAGCATCCAAAAAAATGTAGCTAAATATCAGTAAATTTCGGTGGAACTTCGCAAGGCTTATTATTAATACCTCTTACTAGGAAACGGATTTTTCCAAATCGAAACGGTCGTTGTCATGCAAAGATTGTAACTTTTCCTCAAAATACCTATGGGATTCTATGTAAACAGATTGCATTTATTCAACTTGATGCTGTACACCACTATAATTGTTGAAAAGAGTTTCCAATTGTATACTACAATTTCCGTCCACCATTATACTCTACAATGTATTTTTCAATAAGTTCATCGTTTTCCAGGCCCGTTAGGATCGTTTCGCAACTTATGTACTGAATTTACAAGTAGAGGTTCCTACTATTTACTCCTTTTGAAAAATGAGTTTTCGTCGGATGGGAAATGCTACCACACTGAAGTTCATTATATTGGGTGCCTATAGTTATTTGTTTAAATTAATTATTCACTTAGTAGACAGTTTACATTAAATTAGTTTGAAATGAAAATTACAACCACGCATTAATTCCTGTACGATACAAAAATTTGCGAATTGGATCTGCTATTTAACGAGTATAGTGCTTGCTTCTTAAAACGAGCTATACATTTTGTGCCCAGTTTCGGTTCATACTAACGCGACAATTTTTTTATTTATACATGGACTGCTAATTATTATATACGATTTGCAACAGCCAATCCTATTGTAATTGCGCAGAGTTTTTTTCGACAAATTACGCTCGCCCGCGAAGAAAGGTTTGCGCAAAGGAAATCGACGATTGCACATGGCAATGATAATAATGGCAAATTCGGGTATTTGCGTGCGAATTAAAAAGAAATTGATATGCTAAAACGCGTACTTGAACAGAATACATATGTATAGCGCACTGGAAAACGAGCACTATGCTCATGCTTCTGCATGTTTCAATCTTCTTCTGCATGTTTCAATCTTTTTCTGCATGTTTCAATCTTTTCCTGCAGTCCCCTATAGGCAACTATTTTATAATATGGAAATTAATGAACCGTTCATTAGTACGACGGAAGTTCGGATCCGCAACTTATTTTACTAAAAAATATCATACACATTACCAATAATCGTAGACTCCTAAAACGTATGTCAGTGAATTTAGTACGACAGTATTTGCCACTCTGCAAAAACTCATTACACGGAGGGTGAAATTAGTAGGAATCTCTTCTTCCTTGTGGTTTTATTTTATCATGTGATATAGTCAAACTCTGTTTTTGAGTCGCTCAGTTCTTCGTTTTTATATTCTTACGACGTTTTATTATTATTTTGTGATAGGTACCGGTTGCTCTACTGTTTGAAACGCTGTCCCTTTAAATGAAAATCTCGATATTTTCAGTCACCAGCAAATTTTGTTGCTAATGTTTCTTATTCTTCGTCACTTATTGTTAGTTTATTAGACAGTACCGGCTATTGGTAAGGGAAAGATATTTATATTGGTTGCCTATGACTGTAAATTTCAATTAAATTATTTGGATAATAGAACTCTTACATTAAATTAGTTTGCATTAAAAATTAGAGATAGCACTGATTCTTGTACGATAAAGAAAATTGCGAATAGGAACTGTTGTTTAACGAGTAAAGAGGTTGCTTCTTAAAGCGAGCTATACATTTTGTGCCCAGGTTCGCTTCATGCCAGCCATAGCATGCCAATTTTTTTATTTATATAAGGATTTCCAATTATTACATACCTCATGCAATTGTCAACCCTATTGTAATTGCGCAGAGTTTTTTTCAATAAATTACGCTCGCATGTGAAGAAAGGTTTGCGCAAGGAAAGTTGACGATTGTACGCGGTAATGATAATAACTGCAAGTTCTTGTATTTTGGTGTGAATGAAAAAAAAATTGACACGTTACAAAGCATACCTGACCACAATACATATGTACAGTTCGCTTGCAAACAAGCACTATGCTCATGATAATCTCTGTTCGCATCCTCTATTGGCAACTACTTTATAGTATGGAAATTAATGTACTGTCCATTACAACGACGGAAATTTAGAACTACAGATTATTTTATTACAATATATGTAAATTGGTAACAATCATAGACAACCACTATCTATATCAGTTTTAATGAAGACCTCGGCAAAGGCTCGTCAAATCTTTCGATTCAGATTAATAGGAAATTAGCAGCGACCTTTTCCACCTAATGCTTGTATTTACTCATGTGATAGAGTCGAATTCCATTTTTAATGAATACAAATCTGCCTGACCACAACCTCTCGAAATTCTTTTCTTGTTTTGTAATAGAAGCAACCGCTCTACTGTTTGAAATGTTGTCGCTTTCGAAGAAAATCTCGGTATTCGCAGTAATCAGCTCACTTCGTTATTAATGTTTCTTATTATACGTCACATATTCCATTTGTCGACGCGGCGGGTACGTATATTTTCCATCGTATTGGTCATTCGTCTTGATGCACGCAGTCATCGTACAGGTTGTCGCGGTACGAAGAGCAGGTTTCGATTAACCGACGTTTCGTGCGAAAAAAATGCGATTGGAATTGCATGTACCATACAACGATCGAATACTGTTTCACAGCTGTTATCGGTTTTTCATTCAGAATGCCAAAGTATCTTATAAAGCGTATATACGCACAGTGTCAAGTGCCTCGTTTCAAAAATAAGCAACAAAATTAAGACAGCAAAAGTAGCTATGACTAGAATGGGGTGTAACGCCTTAGTAAATGAAGCGCACTGAAAAAGGAATCGTCGGAGGAGAGAATGGCTCTCTTAAATATTCGAATGCTCGTCGGGTGCATTCAAAAGCGGTGCTCAGACTCGGTACGCGATCATTCTCAGCGATATTTTGAACTCTTTTACATATGCATGCATTGTCTTTTATCGCGTATACATTTCAGGAAATATTTCATGTATGTATATGTATTGTCATACGGACCGTATGAAAAGGTAGGTGACGCACAGATACTATAATGATTATTCGTAACCGACAAGATTTCTGTCGCCCAATAACGATTATTCTTAACCAAAATCATATCAACTGAGACATTGACTGTTATATCGTAACTTTTTAAATTTTGGTTACAACAGTTATGGTGTCTGAATACAACAGAGTGTCAGGATTATCTGAATTTAAAAACTGAAATTAGTCGTGAAAGAAGACATAACTGTTTCCTCAAAGCTATGATAAATTATAAAAAGGGAACTGGAATTGGTAAACTTGTGCTTTATAGTTCTCGATGAAGCATTACCTTTCCGCGAAATACAATACACGGTCATACCAGAGTCGTCGCTATTCGCTTCGGCGTGTAAAAACAGAGAACTTGTAGGCAATTATATTCGCGGAACTAGAACTTTATGCGGTCGACCCGCGAATAACAGTTTCGGGAAAACCTCGAGCATCGTTCTGGCGAACCAACGACGCGACTGCCGAGGATTTTTCATAAAGTCGGAAACATTTTCGCCGAAGGGCACTCAAACGCATCGAGAACCGTATCGAGACCCGCATCGAGTGTGCGGAATATCGATGAACGCCCAGGATTGCCCCTAAATTTGGCGCAGCTGAAACGAAGATGCGTTGATCGGTTCTGGACTTTGGTAGTTGATGTTGATGAGCGCTGATGGGATTTCGTCGAAACGGATGCTGTAATTCATTCGTCTCTCAACGAAGACGCAAGGGATCCTGTTTATACGTTGCTCACGGGGTTCCTTGGGAACCGACCTTGCCGTGAATTCCACGAGAACACTTTTTCTCACTGCGGATAACCAACCCAACGGTCGCCAACCAATTAATTGAACCGATTAACTCAGCTGGTCGTCGGTGAATTACTTTCATTAATTAATTGTCCGCAGCTTCGTGCGAATCGCATGTTATTCAGAATAGTTTCACCAGCGCGGGCTTTAGGCTCCAGCAACTATTCATTAATTTAAATTGGTTCATTAAAAAGACCCGTTGGCGGGACGATTAATTGCAGGGCGAAATGACGATTCGAAATGACTTTTCTTTGCAATAAAAGTTTCACATTTTGGCAACGTGGATTAACAATATCATAATGCGATCTTTTGGTAAATCGTGCAATTTTATCAATATTATTAAATTATTTCTGCGTGCTCGTTACCGAAAATACGTGATTTGAAATTGAAGAGTTTTCATACGTATAATTATTGTGGGTGAAAAGGTTCGTGTTAATTACAATGATTCCTCTTTCCTTGCGGGAAAAATGTACATATTATATTACAAAGACGAAAAACAACAAAAGCTTAGGAAACGTGGATATAAATGTGCAACCAGAAACACCTATCCCTTTCATTTATATTGAAACACAAAATCAATTTATCACACCTAATGCACATATTGATGTACGTACTACATACTGCTACAATATTTACGTAACAGCAATGCGATCATTTAGTTACAGCGCGCCCGTCAGTTCCAACAAGTAACGTCTGTCCCATTAATTCCGGCTGTTCAACGTATGTAACCGCTTAATTAATTACCCGCGAAGCAATTAATTCGCTGTTACTTGCACGCCGGAGGATACGGCTACAATGGCACGACTATCTAGGAAGGCTGAAAAAAGCTGTGCACAGTTTCGCGTCATTCGCCTAGAAAGAAGGGACGCTACGCGTTTAATAACAAGCTGAGCAACAGATGACTTAAACGGATCTCTGGTGTCTTTTTTTATTACATTTTTTTTTTCTTTGCGCTCAACGACGTGGTGTTTTTTGCTCCATTCCTGTGATCGTGCGAACGAAAGGGTTAACGTTTTGCCATCCAGAGCCCGGGAGAGACGCACTCGAGCACACGAGACATTTTTGTACGCGACTGTCACTGGCCTTTGACCCCGGTACTCTTCTCTGTCTCTTTCTGCCACGAAATGTTCCTGTAGGCAGTACCCGGGCAACGGGAAGACGCAGAATTCGATAGGATTGAGAGTTAAAAGCTCCGAGGGGATATACTTGACCCGAACGGTAACCTTGATCGAATCTTTTTCGAGTTCTGAGACACGGTGTATGAGAGATGCTATATTTTCGATGGCTGAATATGCACGGTCATAGAGTTTCTTGAGATCGAGTTGTTTGTTATCGCGACGTGCAAGGTTTGGGTTATCTTTTTTTATTGCGGTTAAAAGACGTTTCGAATTGCGCACGGTCTGGCCTCGTTTTGTTCGCCGCGGAGACGAGTGCCAAAATTATCTGTTAAAATTTGATGAACGAAAACTGGGAATGTATTAATAAAAAGCTTTTGAACTATGACGAACATAGGGTAGTGCAAAGATCAACCGTTTAAAACGTTGCACCATTCAACTATTTATTCATTAAGATTGTTAAATTACGATGGGGCACAAAGTAAACAAAAATCGTTCTCTATATTATTTCTTCTCGTTGCCAGTAACTAACAAAATTCTTAAGCAAACTAAAAGTAAAAAATCCAAACAGCCATTGCTCGACCGCGATCATTGATCATATGGGACGATCTATCGCCCAAAATAAACGCCGATTCGATCCAGTATTGACAATAAATGTTTAACCCAAGCACCTCTTACATCACCCGAGCGCCAACTATATGTATATAGTACAACGTACTGCACTGACATTGCTGCTCACAATTACCCTCTCGCCTCACCCCAAGGATACCGATTCCGCGTTTTCCGCATCGCCCCGTAACCCTTCGTTCACCGCGTTTGCACCTCTTCCTACCAAGGTGCGTGTATCCAGTAATACAACGTAATAAGGAAAGGAAAGCCGCGGCAAGCAAACGGAAAATTCTGAGTCACGTAACGTCGGTGTAGAAAAAAAAAAAAAAAATAGTGGGAGGATGACAGACTACTTCCGTGTCGACTCGTTTTTAGAAGCGGCATCCGGCGGCGTGCAGGCGACGCATGTTGACCGATCGAAACCCTCTGTTTGCGTCGCGCACATATCGGCTCGATGCCCGATTGCGTGGCGTCGCGGCGCCGGCGTGCACCGGTGCATCGACGATCCGACCCGGTGTGCACACCGTTCAGACGAGTTAAATCGACGCATCGGCACGCCGCGAAAGAACCTATGTATGTACGCTGCATCGCGGGATTCGGTGTGCGCCGCGACCACGTATACAAGCTTTCGACTGTAGGCAAATCGAGAACCGGTCGCGATGTGACGCGCCACGTTCGCCCTTTAATTCGATGGGTCGAGATTCTGGAACAGGTGTAGCAATTTAGGCGGGCGCAGAAAGTGAGAGGGAATGCGACGAGATAATAAGCGGCGATCACGCGATCGTTTCGCTGGTAATACGATTTCAGTGACACGGTGTTTCGTGTTGCAGAGCATTAGTGAAAACTAATGGCAAATGCCGAGGTGAGATCGAGCTTCTTTTTTTTTTTTTTATGAAAACCATGCGAGATGGTTTTACTTTGAATAGAGCGAATCGATGATATCGCAAGTTATTTTTGATGTTAAGTGGTCCTTAGAAGATGAATATTTTTTAGCAGTATTTTTTATATTTTTAATGTTTGCTGGGTGTATATGGAGATTTGATAAAGACCAGTATTCGTTTGCTTTACTTTACTCTATTAGCAAGACCCTATTACAATTATACCCCTCATAGTGTTTGATTTTGCTCAACAATTATTACCATGAATCACACTAGCTCGCTGTATGTAAACAATTGTTATCTAGCGTGAAACGTCTCTTTTCCACTCGCATTAAATAAACAGAATATGTAATAATCAATACAGTTTAATGACACCACTTTTAACATCCAAATGGATGTTGATAGATACAGCTTTCAGATGTCACTCAAGACCTTTGGCCTCATAATCGAGCTCTCTGCAACAACTGCACCGTAGTAGGCAAAGAGAGAATGAAAAAGAAAGAAGAAAGAGAAAATACTAATACGACGCGGTGGACCAAGAACGGTCATGGACCAAACGTGTTTTGGAAACTTGCATGGCGATCATGGCGTCAGGTTCGATTTGCTCTGCATGCTCTTGCCGCGAGCATCGATAAAGTGTAGATGATCGATTCCTAAGTGAATCGTGTCGTGGCGTGTGGCGTCGTGTCGCATTGTGTCGGAGGAGAGCTCTGTCGCGCGAGCGAGATTATATTAACGCTTCATTAAAAGCGTCGCTTACGCTCGACGATGATTAAACTTATCGAGATTCTCCATCAATTAGAAACGCGAGTTATCCTAATATCGGGTGTCAAGCTTTAATCGACCTTCGAACAGTTTCGAATCTGTTGTCGAGCAAGAATGGTTAACGCATGTCGAATAAAAAAAATAGATATTAGATAAATTTTTGTTTAAACACTCACGTTAACTTTGGCGAGATACAATTCCAATTCCTTGTACGGATCCATTTCTGATTTTGCTGCGGTTAACACGTTCCCACTTTCATCACTACCTTCCACTATTTTCAACTGATTCACTGTTTTCGAGCTGGGTAAACTCGACGCGACACTTCCTTTCGAGCCATCGACCCGCAGCCCACCGCTGTCTTGCATGGTCTCCATGCTTTGCCGTCACCTTGACCTCACGCGCATTTTCTTGTGCACCTGTAACAGAAGGGCCGAGGGGCGATCAGTGTGACTCAACGCAAAACGAAGCAGCCAGATAACCGAAGGAGATTTTTCCTTGCTCGGTGATAAGAGTCAGGCTAATGCCGTGACCTTTGACATAGTGTCGATTATAGAAATTACATCATGGCGCCATGCTCCAGAACCATTTCTGTTCCAATTCTATTGCTTCGAAATAACATATTTATCAACGAATCGGATATATTAAACTCCGATGATATGTATGTTTAAGAAAATTTTGGAGCAATTAGACTTGTTTGTTATTTTCTTATTATTATGATCATTAACGCCCGTTATTATCTGTAAGAGGAGGTTAAAGATTTGAATGGAATCCATGTGAATTATGAAGCATAATTAACCGTCTTTCAAATAAAGAAAAACGAGCGAAAGCTCGACAAGTGATTTATGTGCTCGCTAACTCGACACGACCACGTCTTGCCCCCTTTTAATCTGTATTTGCTCTTCAAAGGGGGCTATAATTAATATCATTACCGCGGGGGCTGCAAATTAGCGTTTGAGACGATGATAGAGCAGAACAAAAGGAGAGATGCCCGTTGGATACCTCCAGGCGAAAGGATTATAATTAGTCCTAGCGTGACTCATTCTCAAACCGGGCTGCATGTAGCGTCTTGTACAATCCCGGCTTGTCAAACACTTGAAAATGGTAAAACGGCCACCTGCGGCTGTTATGATCGCATTTGGCTAAATTTAGCCAAAACCGTCCGCGTTAGTCACCGCGGCTAATTATATGTATTTCGCGGATTAGTTTGCCCGCCGAAACGCGAGAAGGCCGGTCTGAAATTACCGCACTCCACCGTTCCTTTCTCTCTTGTTCGTCGGTTCCCGATCATTTCACATCGTTAGGCTGATTAACGCGTGCAACGCTCCCGATTATCTTCCTCCGTGCTCCGCTCCACAATCGAATTTCGTAACACTGAACGTATACACGTGGATACTTATATCTCCAGCGTGTCATTAGTATCCGATTTTCACGACTTCTTGCGAGCACTTTAAAGTTCAACGGGCCAACAGGTCTCTATCATTGGCGGTTTGGATCACGTTCGACCGATCTACCGTTTGATCGTGTGCATCGATTGCGCCGAGCCGAGTCTGATACTTATAGGACATGATACGACTGCCGTTTCATTTAGCGAGACCGCCAACAATAAAGTCATGCATGGGAACATCGAGTCGAACCGCGAGTGGCGCAAACAGAATGTTAGAAAATCGTCCGGATGTCTGGAACGCGGCAACCTGTCGGCACCCAATATGTCAGGCGATTTCATAGGTGAACGACGATGCTCGGACGACGCGACGTCGCGACGATTCAATGATTTCCACGTGAGAGACTCGCGGCTAAGCGGGTCCTGTTTGCGACGCATTCTTCCGCCGATATTATTAAACAAAACGAACACGAAAGAAAGAAAGAAGTGTCATGCGCGCAAAGCGGAACGGCAAGTGCGTCGACTTTGTAATAAACGTGTCAAACTTCATACCGTTTTGATTGCAATAATCGTTCGCGATTCAACAACGAAAAGATTATAAAACCTTCTGTGCTTTCGCCGTACATATTAGGATTGAGCAACGCGTAAAGCAACGGTGCCAATTATGAAACACGTCCATCAGATAATTCGGCCGTCCCTGATAAATGTATCATTACACTTTGCCGCTCTACCGTGAAATTCATTGATTCAACTTTTAATTAGAGCCAGCCAACGATCGTAGATAGCGGTAATAATATAGTTAGAAATGTTCGCCGTTCATAAACGGGGAACACTTCGATCTATGGAACTAGGGGGTTCACAACTCTCGTTGTTGCGTATGCTTAAAATTCGGACGCCCGACGTTGGGCAAATACATACGCCTGGATAATTACACGAGACGATTTGAACGGGCGAAATTCTACGCGTCTTTGAGACACCGTGCACTTTAAAATCGTCCCAGCAGAATCGTGATTAGGCACACGTTCGACGTTGCACATATATCTGCCTGGGCCGCCTGTGACGCCCACTGGCTATCTACCAAGGCAGTATGCAACAACGATATTTAATTAATTTTTACGCAACAATCGAAACGCGTACACGTTCGAACGTCCAGGCCCGCCAGGTTTCGTAGACCAGTTTCTAGATCGACGTTGATTTATTAGCGGGAATACGATTAACGACGATCGCACATTTGTCACCGGGGGCAGAAAAACGGGTGGGAAAAATGAGTGGGAAGAAATTGGAAAAATCTGGATACTGGCGGCTGGCGTCGCGAGAGCTTTGTGCCTCGATTATTCGGGGCGCCACCTTGGCGCCACCGTTCCCATTCAGACGCTTGCAATTAACACAGGCGATCCGCACTTCAGCAATCTGGCTAACCAGGTGTGAAGTCTCGCGCGATCCCGGGCAATCGCGAGTAAATTGCCTGGCAATAATTTCCACCCGATAAGAACGACACGCGTCTCGGGCCCGTTTTAATTCAGTCGAATCAACTGGCCGTGTCCAACGTGGACAGGAATGGCGTTCGATCCGGGCGAGGTATCGTTACAACGAGACATCGGTATCGAAGCTATTCGCCCGGCATTCTGACGCCCCCTGCCTCCCTATCGCGAGTCACGAATTCCCATGTCCCACGCTGCTCCCGTTGACGGGCAGTTGTCGTTCGAAATTTCACCGGCTATCGTGTTTCCCTTTTTGCTTGCGTGCGGAACGGTCAATTGTTGCACAGCGGTTTTTGGGCAGTTAACGGTGCAGGTGCTCGAGACACTGTCTCTGTCCGAGCAGCACGGACGAAGGAACTTCATGGAGTACAGCATTCGATAAGCGTGTGTAAAACTTTGACGAGAGCGTTTGGTTTTTCACGGATACGGAGGCACTAGTTTCAACGAGGGGTAGGCAAGATGCGATCGGCTAGTTGAAATGTGGAAAGCATTCGGTGAATATAATCTGTAATTCGATTGTACATAGGAAGTATGTATTTCTTTCGTCCTGTAGCGTTACAATGGCTGGATCGCATAATTTTGTTACAGTATATTGGGATTACCTGTGTACGCGGTATTTATATTGCTCCACTTTTACGTATTTTAATGTCAATTTACACAAGATAGAAAGTATGTTAACGATAGCACCGTTAAGTATTGATCGGTGGCATGAAAAATTGGCGAATCGCAGGCGTTATTATACGGCTACTTTAAACAGCTCGTGTCCGAGAACAGGCACGATCGCGGTTCCTATCACCTGGATTCGCGCACCTGTACGCTTGAACGCCGCTAAGTTTACGAGACTGCCGCGAAAGAACAACCGCACAATTAAAGAAAGAAAAGAGGAATATTTTGCCAAAATATATAATGCAATCTCTGTACTTCATTGTCGTATCAATTCTTTAATCCGTTAACCGAGGAAGACGAGTTAATTCGTCTTGCCAATATTTTGCACGTAACAGTTTATTTATTCAGGAATCCTTTTATATTATCCATTCCCCCTTTACATTTGTCATAAAAATGCATTATCAAATTGAAATTTCCAAAGGTGAATACACAAAAATTCGGTTCCATTAACATCTAACTTCCTCCCTGAAAGGAACCCCGCTCATTGAAGAACAAACCGACGAACAGGTTAACACAGAATTGTCCTCCCGCTCGTCCTAAAAATATTCTCAATCTATATCCGAAATGAGGTCGTCATATCATACGCGTTGCAGGCGAATAGAAAGCACGGAAACGTCTAAAACGAAATTCTCTAGTTTACTCCCACGTCATAAAAATGCAATAACGAAATACTTTCCCCCCCGGGTTTCGATGCAAAATATTACGGTTCGCCGTAATTCCATTCCGCGATACCTCTATCAAGGCTATTTAAACAGGCGTTCATTGCTGACCTATCGCCGGCCACAAATTCCCACGTCCTACGCCGACATTGTCAAGCGGACACCGGCGGTAATTTCGCCGGCAATTTCTCGGTCCGTGCAGCAACGTTGAACACCGACCGAACAAGAAACGATCTCTCTCTTTTTCGCGACAAAGGATCGCGAATCGCGGTTCGTTAACGCGCGACGGTGAACGCCTAAAAGTTCGAGCGTACATAGCGTGCATTAACAAGTGGATTGCGCGTCGCCTGTGCCGAACAAACTGATCGTTCCGATGCAAATGCCACTCGTTTCGCGGTCTGAATTGCGGCAGGTCATTCCCGCACGAACATTCCCCCGCGTATGTTTCCACGATTTTCTGACACGTCGCGACACTTTTCACGACACCCTCGCGCTGTCACACCTTGCGTCACGCCGTTCGTTCTCGTTTACGATGATCGCCGCGATTTTTTCTCAGCTAAAGGAGGCGACCGGGTTGTGGCGCGCGTTGAATCAAGAATTCTATTGCACGTTACCGCGCAGAAGTAATGCGACCCGCGACCAGCGTCCAAATCTTTCTCTTCGACCCATCAACGTTTCTCGAGTTCTTTCTGACCGAACACATGCATATACGTACGTTAAACGCGCGCGTGTGTCCACACGAACGCGTGCATTAATTTGATTAAAATGTATATGCACGTGTGTACTCATATAGAGACTAGTTGTGCACTATTTACTAGCACGTGAACCTATGTAAATCGATAATATCGAGGCGAAGTATTTATAGCACGCGGAACACGACGCGGTAATCGTACGGGGACACGGCCGGCGACTTTTAAGGCTTCATTTCTGCATAGAAAATCAATTGCACGCGACGCCCTGTTATTTATTCGCGACGCAGCAACCCCTCGACGATACACTGTCGTCGCGTTTACGATACATTGAAGTATGTTAATCACGCAGCGTTATATATAGGCATCCGACGAATTTTAAGGGCCACATAAACACGGCCGACAACCCTTTCCCGTGGCCTACCTCCTTCATAAAGTCGCGAGCGGCACGCGGTCGTAACGCTTTAGGATCGTGCCATTACGTTAAGGACAGTTCCCTCTAACGGAATCGATAATAATATCCGCGCTGGACAGACGTGCGGATACGTGCTCCCTATTATTAGCAATACGATACTGCAAATTATTCCGCATTCTTTCCGTTGGCCAAAGATATCGCAGGCGCCAAGCTTTTCTTGCCACTTGCAATCGCTTGTGCAAACATGAATATGTATATAGGTTCGACGCGGTGTATACACACGTATGCGGGGACAAAGAACATGTTCCCCCGACTTTTCATGAAAATTCTCGGCTCGAGCCTCGACATTTTTGAACGGTGGACGCGTTGAATTTATTTCGTTTTATCTGTAGTGCCTGCAGTGACCTTTCACGAGCACATAGTTCACTCATTGTTCGCTTTCAAAGATCTTCAGAAGATGCATCCCATCGATCCCCCATTTTTTGTTCTCCCCCTTTCAATAGTGGCAACAGTCTTGCATTACAAGCGACTGCAAAAGCTATAGAAACGAAGAACGTGGCAGTCAACTGCGGAACTATCCTAGACGTTTGTACGGTCGGTTGGACACGGAATCTATTAATGAAAACACAGAAAGCTGAATTAACTTAATTAAATGGAAAGATCAATTGCTCCAGAGATATCCAATTATTTGATTTGCAAATATGTCATTGAAGCGAGAATTCGATTGACATAAGTTCAGGTATAGGAACAACCCTTAATAAAACCAGTCCCACTACCTTGTCAAACGATTAACAATAGTTTCAAGGCAACCTGTATAGCAATTAAGATTCAACAAATTCTGCACGCAACGCACCCCTTCAACGGGCCAACCTCTTTATTAACAATACCCACTCGCGCGTCACAAGCGTGCACAAAACTGAGGGTGCGGTTCAAACATCGTTTTCATTCGGACGACGAAGAATGATTCCAAACGCGTTGTCCCCGTTCGATATCTAAATAAAGGCAAACGTTGCCCCAAAAGAGAATGAGAAATATCGACGAGCAACGTAGCAGTTTATCGGGGAAAGCTGCGCACGCTAATGACAGCGTGACAAAAATCGCTGCCCACCGCGTCGAAACCGGATCATAATGCAGAGAACATAGTCTCTACCGTCGGAGCTTCGTTTTACCCGCGGCGTATACGTCGGCGCTTGTACGTCGAACCGCGGCCGTTCTTATCGGTCGAATTTACGATTTCGATTAGCGTGCCGGCCCGGAGAGGCCCGCCTTCCTGGTGGCGCGGAGGTACTAAGAACAATTATCGCCGATATATTCGCCCCACGCGGACGAGGTAAAAACAACGAGGAGGACACTGTTCCTCTCGGTTCAGGCCGGTTTCGAGAGTCGCGTCGTCGCCTTCTGTGCGACGCATTGTGTGCAGTTTATCTTTGCGGCGACCGGCCGCTGAGGCCACCAGGAAAGACTCGACAAGTTACGTAAGGTTAATTGCGGTCGTTCGGCTCGCCAGCCTGCACTCCGCTCTGCCAACCTGCGCGATGCGTGTGTCTCTCGCGTGCGTGCATCGACGCCGATCGTTATCACGGGACCTTGCTCGCGAGGACATTCATATTTTACGCAATTCGATCGCCCGAGAACGTTGGATTGTTCTCTCGAGGTGCTTTTCAGGTTGCTCGGACTTTAGGAACAGCGGTAATGGACGCGATCTGATAGCGCGCGGTGGTTCCTTTGCATACGTTTGGTTTTGTCTCGGGGAATTTTTAAAAGGTACGCCACTGCACAGAAATCGCCGGAGAGTTGCCGGTATGGACAAATTTTTGGCATACAATTGTGAATTACTGTAATTGTGCATAGCTTCACTGCCGCGTATATTTGCGGGCATGTGTTTGATATTAATTCACTGCGGAACATTCTATAAGAGGAATGGACAAATATTAGTAAGTCAAATTGTACCGGGGGATAAGTTGACGAAAAGAAGATCTAATTAGTATTAACGATTTTGGGAAAAGTTTTATGACGGCATACATGGGCTCCTTTTAAATCGCGAAGTCTCTACTTTAACAGCTCTGAGCTCACGTTTTTACTGACTTGTGTTACGACACGTGGGAGGTGACAACGTGAAGGCACTTTTTTCGAAGTTTGTGCAAATTTGCACGTCGGTATTTACTTTGAGAGGCTTTTTCATGCCTGAAATCGCTATAGATTTAAAGTCCCCTTTTTTAAAACGACCACAGAAAAATGATATGCGATTTTTTTTGCCATTTTATCGTACCCCGAACGAAATCGTGGAACCTGTCCATCGTGCACCTTAGGTTATTCGTATGCCGGTAGCTCACTGTTCATTCAGGGTACGATAAAAAGGCCCCAAATATTATTGCATCAATTTTTCTGTAGTCGTAAAGGAGAATCTTCAATCTTCAAATGCTTGGTGATTTCAGTCGTGAAAAAAATTACCTTCACTTTGCCACTACCTGCACGACGCAAACAAAATCTGCATAGAAAATGATCTCAAAGCTGTCAATATACATTCTTTAAAACAAGCCCAAGTAGACTCGCATACCATTTTTTTCTCACAAAGTTACAGCAATTGAAATATTCACAATTTTTCCGTGAGAATTTCGCGATCCTTTAATTTTGTGCAGGAGCGTATTAACGCTTCCAGTGATTTTTGTTCCGTATTCGTACGAAATTCTATGACGCGCTCTGCGACTTATGGCCGGTAGTGCACGCGTATACGTAATTTTTAAACGACACAGGAAATGACAGAGAAGTTTCCGATAACGAATGAGATAATGGTCGGTGTAGTATTATTGAAGATAATTCGAGAGTTGCTGTGTTTGACAAACTCATAAGACAGACCAGGCATTTAATCGCATTCGATTGCGCTGCAATTGAACGAGGCACGCCTGCAACTGAACGGCGAATCGTCTCACTGGTCGATCCCGTCGATCGTTTCAAAACAACAAAACGGTGTTCAAGTCCTGTCTGATCATCGTCGTGGTTGGACTAGCCTCAAATTACCATGAACAATCGCTGTCGTCGAAAAACGTGCAAGAAAACTGCGAACGCAACCTTATCATTAAAGGCGTGCATCTCTTGCACGCGTACCAACGCGGCGTCGGAGCGAACAATAAGCCATGAAAGAGGCAGCAAAGCGCATTACATATACGGAGATCTGTTGGTAAGGGCGAGCTAGTTGGGTCCTCGATCAATCACCCACGCAAAAACGTTTGATCGTATCTGCGTCAGGAGAGACCTGGCCCTGGCCGTCCCTTCCGTCTGATGGGACAAGTCGAGTTGCAACCGATTCGACAGGTTGGTACACACACGGGGTGCACGCGGACGGGAACACGAGAAAACGGAAGTAAGAGGGAGAACGTGGAGAGAAGTTGAGAGGAGCCGAGAGAGCAAGGAAAGCGGGGTATATACGGGGGACGAGAATCCGCGTGACAAGCTTCGTCGACCAGTCATGCTTATCGCACACCTTAAGGCTCGTTTGCGAAACAAATTATTGGAAGGATAGTCCGGCGAGTCGGAGTAGGTTGCAAAGCGTCTTTTCCATATTTATACGCGCGTGCAGCACAATCCTGCCGCGCACTGTTTTCTTCGGTAGAAGTATTGCCATGGAACGCACAGGCCGCGCGAACTAAATACTTCCTTGGCAGACATTCGTATTGCAATGGAAAATTATGGACAATTCGAGGTCGGTTTGGAAATTAAAATTGATTACACACGCGTCGAGATCGACCGTTCCCACAATAAATTTTCCACGGTTCATACGGACGGCTGAAAGATCGTTCCCGATGGAAGTGATAGCTGTCATGCGGGTGGCGTGAAAAAGGAAAAAAAAAGAGACGAGTGAATTCATTCGGCTTCCTTTCCCTCGACTTTCTTCGCCGGGGAATAGAGTCACCCGTTTCTACGCCGTCGTATCGTCGCACTTTATCGAACGTTCCGTCACGCTTCCTGGATGTGGGTTTCGAATGAATACCCAGATCACACTGCCGATATTACGTGTAAAAGTCGACACGGTCGCTTCGTTTCTGTCGGGAAGACGGTGTGCGCATTGCATTTGTCGGACGCGTTGCGTAACGTATTCATCGGCCACCGCGCAACACGGCGAACGAGTGAAAATGTTCAACACATTTTCAAATGCGCCCGTACTTACGTATTATTCTCACGAACGGCTATTTGCGTGCCGCCGACACTATTATCGTGCAGAGTGTTCGCGCTACGACGCGACACGACAGGCGAGTCATCGCGTCGCGATAAAATTCGATTGCATTCCGGACCCACGGCGCTTTTCCATGTGAAGGCAAACACGTTAAGAGAGTTAAGAGATTTCTCGGGCTAGGCCGGGGGGAAAGAAAAATCGGCCAACGAACACGCATGCTCCGTTCGTTTCGCGCCTGTCGTTATTCCGTAAACGGGCGGAAAGAGCGTGCACAAAAGAGGGACAGTTAAATGGCCGTTAACGTCCACGACGGGCCGGCAATTTTTCTCAAATAAAACGAAACCGTTCTCGTTTCTGACGCGATGCGTGCTACGTGCCCCACTCCGCAGAAACTAACGGCGTATCTCGGCACGAAGAAGCGGAGGCGTCGAGCTCGTAGTGTCAGCAACACCTTTATGGTCTTAACACTCGTTAAACGTTTGTGTACATTTAGTTGAGTAATGAAAGGTACAACGAGACAGGTACACAGTCTGCTTCCATCGGCGCGAGCGTTTCTAAGACCCGGTCTCGTTTATACCGAGAAAAGCATGGACCTCTAAACGCGCTAAACTTCGCGCGCCCCTTTCGGAATAGAATTTTCCTCGGTTCGCTCGAACGATTTACCGCCCCGCGATATCGTATAAACTGTCATCCCTCTATAAACAGAGCCCCGATGCTCCGGAGTATAGCGGAAGTTGCGATCGATCTTACACCTAAGGGAATACTTTTCTATTTCAACCGGGCTGTCTCCGTCCTTATCGTCGTCATAAATTATTCAAATTACGAAACAACCGATAACCGGGACGGTACTGGAAGAGATAGTGGCGGTGTGGTTGAACCGAACGTCGGTAAAAAGAAAAAACAGAAAAAAGAAGAAAAAAAGAGGAGACGCGGAGAGACCGAGAGAGAGTATTATAATCGCGGTACCTAGTTCCACGGTATCTCTCACGTGCGAAGGATATCTCGAAAAGAGAATAAGAGACAACAGTTCCTCACCGAGTGGATCCTCGGCAGTTTCGAAACTGGTTTCGAATCGCGGCGACTAATTGGAATTAAATACACTGCTCTCCCCCTACCGTTTTAGTCGCCCTTACTGACGCTCGAATGATAAATGCCGCGATAGCGACAATAATTAGAGGTACACGGTATATCCATTCCTATGCGAAGCCGGTCCCCCCCCCGCCCTTCCCTCCGCCCCATAGGGACACCTTGCCGTCACAATCGTCCTCCCTTCGCTAGTTAATCACGCGACTATACGATTCCGACCGGCTTCGTGCTCCGAGATAAACTT
The DNA here is from genome assembly GCA_963667235.1 of Nomada lathburiana. Taxonomy (NCBI): domain Eukaryota; kingdom Metazoa; phylum Arthropoda; class Insecta; order Hymenoptera; family Apidae; genus Nomada; species Nomada lathburiana. The sequence continues at coordinate 4,649,491 of OY763903.1, forward strand.
CGTTATTATGTAGCGCTTACGCGTGCGTCTTGGGCATTCTTTGAGTCATGGCCACGGGAAGCAAGGATGCCGTTATGTGTCATCAGGGGGAAGGAGAGAGATTCTTTCTAGCCGAACACGCTGGAGATGATCACGCGATCACTGACTAGTACCTTAATTACTACGTATACTGGTGTGCACGTGCGTATCCGGAGCGGAATTGGGCTTGATCCTTTGCGCGCGTATATGCACATGTTCCAGCCGCGAGGGTGACTCATGGCGATTCGACGTTCGCGTTCGATTCGAAAAGGAAAGGCGTGGTACTTCGGTACTTTTGGAAAAATCGTTTGAACTTTTCACAAGATGTTCTTATCGCGAGTTGCGTGCCGGTAAGTGAGTAGGCAGGGAATGAGACGCGCGACCGGTGTGCCATTTTATTGAACGAGGAGTAATCGAAGAACGATCGAAACCGATAGATATTACGAAGAGTCGGGACTATAAATACATATGAAACGCTGTAGCACTTTTCGAAGCGATAAATTGCAAATTTAACTTCACACGTATAACACGTTCGGTGTAACAAGTGTAACTTGCGAATACAATTTTTGGCCCAGTAACCCACAGCATGGTGTCAGGTTGCTCGGCGCCTACAACTGCCTAATCGTCTCGTGGCGAGTTTTAAAACGACGGACCCGAGTTCGGAGTACAATATCCAGCCGGTTCGAATTTGCCATACAAATCAAGACTGACCGCTCGAACCACGCGAAAAATGAATAAACCGTCCAGTTCGAACCGGCCGGAACATTAAATCGCCATTCGTAGAGACACTTGCCAGGTAAAATTCAATCTGGTCCGCGATATGTTCGTACGAGCGGGTCCGTCACCGCGTTAACCGGCACCGGTGCACTACCTGATCGCGTTCCTTGCTGCAGGCTGTTCGGTGGCCACGGACCGTGGCCGAGCATTCGCGATTTACTTCCGTCGGTGCACCGTAATCATCGCGTCAACTCGAGTAGCACGATCATAATGACGGCCGGTAATTACAAAGTGCGTTATGGTTGCGACGCGACCGTTGCCCGCTGGCACCGTGTGAATTAAAGTGTCAAAGAGCAACCGACCGAGCGCGCATTCGCCAGGAAAGGGGGCAAAACTTTCGACACGCATCAATGGGTGTACAAAAAAATTTTTTTTTAAATCATGAAAAATCGAAAACGTCAAGAATAGTCGAGGCTTTTCTTCGCAGCTACTTAGACGTTGCAAGCAATACGATTTTCCCATGCTACTCGTAGGACGAATATTCCCTGTATTCCACCTGGATGAAAGCTCGCCGAGGGAAATGTAAAAACGCGGAACACAAGTGCGCGCTACCTTTTTGCCACGCGTTCAATGGAATCTCTAATAAAGTCTGAGTCATGTCTGCTGGCTACCACAACGAGAACTTACGAGGAAGGTTAGGCAACCCGGAAATTCAGAAACGTATGAAAGTTTGCATGCAAGTAAAGTATCTCACCCGTGATATAATTCGGGTTCAAGAGGTGAAATCAGCCCTTGAAAAATATTCAGAATTTTTTGTTTCGTGAAATATTACAAGAACGCTGAGACAATTCTGACAAAAGTATGAAAAAAACTTGCATCGCTTTATTGTGTTTACCAAACTGGGTAATCACTTCTTTGATAATTATTTTTCTGTGGATTTAAAAAAAATTTGTACGCGTTTCAGTAAACACAATAAAGCGGTGCACGTTTTACTTCAACTTTCCTTCAGATATCTCTCAGCGTTCCTGAAATATTTCTCGAAAAAGAAGACTCTGAATTTTCTTCAAGGGTTGATTTCACCCCTCAAACCCGAATGACGGCACGAACGAGAAACAGGGTTGTTTTACGGATAACATGCTTGCACGCAGAGTTTCATAAGTTTCTGAATTTCTGGGTTGCCTGGCCTTCCTTGTTAGTAAAGCATAAAGGGACTACACACAACTGTCTGACGAAACATCTGATCGGTCGGTAAACCGTGACGAAGAATGCCTGAAGGGAAGGATTGTTAATGATCTTGACTCTTCGCCTTACCTACTCCGGATTCACTCACTAGGAATGTTCCAAGGAAGCCTCGTCCGTCTCGCCTGGCAAATATGACTCATCTAGCCAGGCGGGGGAAACGGAAATTCGTAACAGCCCGGTTAAGGGCTGGTCGTAAACGCGAGCGAACGTAACCGACGCGCGGTGATCAGAATGTCTCGCCCCGATTTTCGACCCCAATCGAAATCAAGGTTTGTTCACCTATTACGTTACGGAATTAGCGTAATCGGCAAAGGTCGATGCGGGACGAACAGGTATATCTTCCTCGTTGCGCCTGTCCCGTCTACGTACCTCCCCGGAGGAGAGAAAGAGAAAGGAGGAGACTGGAACTGCCCATTCCGTGAGAGCTGTTTAGAGCCATTTAACGGCTGCTAAATACCGCGAGCATCCAGCGTCCTGAGCAGCCAGGCTCTTTCCAGTTCTCGTCTCCTTCCATTGAATGTCTTGTAGCGGGTTCCTTGCTGGGAGAGGGAGGTTGCGAGGAGGCCTTGCAAGGTTACCTATCTCTTAGCGAGGTCTACGAACCTCCTTCGAGCTAACAAGCCCAACGTATAACTGAATTCTAGGCACCCGGTAAGGAAGCAGGAACTCGTGTTTGTTTCGAGAAACATTTGGGACAATTGTTGTGGCGCTTAAATCTGTATAACGAGAAGCAATTTCGTGTTGCACGGTGAAATGATGATCTTTGCATCTGCCATTTATTAGGAAATTATGTGATTGTATGTAGGTTTTATAGGGGTACATAATCCGGTGGACCATTTGATTGGTAACGAATTTTGAAATGTAACCACGAACGTAGTTTAACGATACTTAACTTTATAATTAGACTTCATTTAATCGTTTAGAGTGTCACGAAAATAATCTGCTTCGTTACAATGTTCACGCGCGGCGTTACTCGCTACATCTTTATCGTTAATTGGACGTTATTACAGTGTACACAGCATGTAATTATCCCGACGCGCAACTAAAAGGAATTCAGGGTATATTGAAAATATGGCGCGATCGAGAAGATTACAGGAGGAAGATTGTTACCGTAGCATGACTTACAGTTTGCAGCATCTAAATTCGCTCATTGAGTAGATGATGAGAGGTTTTAAGGAACGTCCACCGGGAGAATCACAAGTAGATAGCTTCGCGAATAACGACCACGGTGTTATTAACGTCGATATAACACAGTATCGAAGTTACGAACATGTTCGTGACAAAGATATTCTACAATTAATTGTAATCGCTGTGCAATACATTTTGGCGATTACAATAATTAACCAGCGGATCGGGGTCATAATAATTATGATGCAGTGCAATTGTAATAACCATATCGCGCGAGGGACAAAGGAAACTCTATGATTCGCTTGCAAGAACATTTGTTATTCTTAAAGCATTGTAGAGACATGATTGTTCATGCTGAATCGCGACATCGACATTAAAATTCTTTAATACGACACGAGCAGCAGCAATTCTGTGCTCAGAAGCATTGCTAATTTTCCATGTAAAATTACGGTCGATTAAAAAATTCCCCGTCCACCACTGAATACTTGAAACAGCAGGAAGAAACGTTCCAAGAACTGGCCTTAATCGGTCAACCGGGATAATCGTTTCTGCTTAGAAGAAGTCTTTTCTTAAAAAGAGCGTTCTTCCCATCGTTCTACACCAACGAAGGAGGGCAGTAAACGAGGGTTGGCGAACCCCGGAAACCTTTCCGCGTTGATCCCATAACAAACGATTATCCGGGCAGCCGAGTGATCCGTCTGGAAAATAAACGCAGAGGCGCCCATAATGCAAAATTAAAACGTTTCCACCGTGGGCCCGCGGGCATCGCGGCAATTTAAAATAAACGGCACGTCGTCCGAGCCGCAGGAGAATAAGGAAACCCTGGCGTGTCTCGAATCGGATCAGCCGCGGTGTTTGTTTAAGCGACGCCAAGAGAGAGCGGAGAGATTCATGGGATGCCGATGAACGGCGGATTTCGTGTCCAGAGACCCGAGCCGAGCAATTAGATTCCAGCTCGCGTCCTCCCTCTCCGGTGCACCCTTTAATTACCAAGTATTGTGCGGCGCCGCGATCGCCGACCGGCCAATGTTCCTTTTGTGCTTTGACATTCTTATAACGTCGATTGACGGCCGAAGGTCTATGCAATTGCGTGTCCCTTGCACAGTGCACGCACGGAATAAGCTCGACGACGTTTCGCTTGAAATGTCACTGGGCGATACACGTCGCCACGCGGGAACGCAGCAGCGACAAAGCGAAAGGGGGACAAACCTCGACGAATGCCCGGTGGCACGGTTTTTGGTATTTCAGTGATAATTGGGAAAAAATGTAGCGTAATGTGGTTAATTATTTGTACAACAAAAAAAAAAAAAGGGAAGAAAAAGAAAAGGAACGCAGTGAGGTAATGTTTGCTTAAGCTAAATGGCTGAAGGTGCGAGTTCGTTTGACGTACTCTTGGTGCGACAGAGATCGGATGGTTTCGAAACGGGCATTTAATCATTCGTCACGAGGAATACCATTAATGTCGTTTGTTCGTTGAACTGAATAGAAAGAATCGTTACTCCGCAGGAATATTTTATTTACGTTCTCTACAAGATTTTGCCTCGCTTAAAATGTCAAATGGTCACAGAAAAACTGTATAGAAATCAATTACGTAAACACTCCGGTTACGTCGCGACTGTCCGCGTTATTCATAAAGCAGCGAGCCGTCGACAGCGAACTATGAAATACACTTCTCTCTCGCGGAAGGAAAAGAAAAACGTTCGACCGACGACGTCGGAACTGTTCGAAACACTGCAATCTGTAGAAATGGCCGGCACCGATCGCTGTTCGTACTACTGTTCCCTCCCGGCTCGAGGAACCGTCGACTTCTTTCCGCCAACTGGAAATCAACGCCTCGCGCCAACGAACGGGGCAGCTTGGCCGGGCATCGTCACGTATCGCTCGGTTCGACCCCCTTCTACGTGAAACAGAGTGTCACGCGAGAAAACACTTGGCAGCCACAGAGCGACGAGCTATCCGTCGCAGAAGCCTCGAAGAGGCACTTCGGAACGCGACGTACACGTCACGGACTGCTCTCACTCGTCGTTAAGCAAAAGCGACGCACGATACACGCTTAAACGAAAGATACTCTGAATGGGTCACACTATCCACAGAGCGATGCAAAGAACAGTACGGGGGCGAACGATCGGGGCGGAGGGTCGGGCGGGAAAAATACAATGAAGCGTGATCAGTGTGAACCATTTTGCTCGAGGAGCCGCGTGCACCGAGTATAAGGTGCTCTATCCTCTCGCGATCCTCGAGTCGCAGAACTGGTTTTACACGCGGTCGATTTCGATATATATAAGGACGCGGGATGCGGACAGAGATAGCGATACGGGGTAACCGAGAGAGAAATATCAAGACTCTTTACATGAACGACGACGCTGCGGTCCCCGCGATCCAACGGTCCTCTATTTGTCTAATTAGAAGTCCGAGCATTCTCTCGAGCCGCAGACCATCTCGTTTCGGCGTTGCGTTCGTCTCGAGGCAATTTTTTTCCCCCGCATTACTCGACGATGAATTATGTATTGTTTATTTGCGACGGGTTCGTTTGGCGACAGGTCTAACGCAGAGGCAGCGCACTCTGCGCACAGCTTCGGTTTCGTTAACGAGCAACGCGCGTTTATTCGCGATACGCCGCGTGGGAATTTAATTTCCTTGGTGCCCCGCAACCAATAACGCGACTGGTAATGACCGCCACTTAGCCTGTCGTTGGGTCGCATTTCACGACGAATTACGACCGTGCACAGCTCCACTTTCTGATCGAGACCGTCGCGTCGAGAATAGGCTCCCTTTGGCAGAAGATTCTTGTGCTCCTTTTTCGTGGAATTAATTCGTTCTCTACGCCGTATAATTTTTCGGCAATTGCGAGGTCGAATTGTTAAGGAACCTCGATGGGTGTGCATAGGAATTAGTCTTACGTCTTAAATAGTTGCTTTCTTCCTTTTATGGGTCTGATGCAATTTGTCTGCGAATGCAGGAAAATTGGAGTACTTCTCGGAAATCTGAGTTCGCCATAAAAAGTACAGGAAGTCGTATCACGAACGTTCCAGATTCATTTCCCGTTTCGCTTTAGAGATTTGAAAACGTGAACATCGCACTATCATCGATTGTTCTATCAAAGGAAGACTGCCCACATGATCCAGGTTCCTTCGACTTCCGGTAGCCTCGAGAACAACGCTGACAATGTTCCGGCGAATATCTCATTATTTCGTTCCGACGATCCTTTCTCCTCCCCTTCTGTTTAATTTCACGCACGACTGCCGTGGAAAGCTTTAATTGAAACGCAGCGACAATGGCGACCCGTTCTTTAATTGCCTCTAATTACTTTCAATTTCCTTCGGTGCAACTAATGCAACTGCTTGCGTACTCGGTATAGATGTTCGACGAACCACTGCGCAATTCGTAGCGAAATCACTCATTTAAACTTCAAGTTTGAAATACTGCTTTGAAACAACCTTCTTGTTGTCCATACGTCCATGCATCTCAAATTGATCACAATTGGTACAAAAATGAAGAACGATTAATCGCAATCGTTTTCGCTTGGAATTACCTGTGAAATAAACAAATTATCCTCGACAAATTGTCTCTCTCCCTACATTTTTCTACAGCGAAATGGTAATTCCAAGTAACGAATGGAGCAATTTAAAGGCTTTTCATCCGCGCCGGCGAAAGTATATAAGAACCCGTCCGAACACATAACCGTGCCCTAAAGGGAGCGACATTTACGTGTCCCGCGAATCGTTGTTTCGATTTTGCAAGAACCTCGCGAGCTACATACAAGAGCTCGTCGAACGGAACTCGTTCGGCTATGTAATTCCACGTGAAAGTAGTAGACACGTCAGGCATAATTTTAAAGCGCGTGTTACCGCGGTCGCGGGCGCATTTCGCGAACGATGATGAAGTATCCTTTCCGCGTCCCGAAGTCGAACGTTTCGCCATGTCGAAATCGGGGCGCGAAAAAAAGAATCAAACCGAACCCGTATATCCCGGTCCGGCCTGGAAAAACAAAATACATACATAGGATTCACGCGAAAGCGTATCACCGTCTCAAAAGGTACAAGTCGGGATACAATTTTGCACGGTTGCAGTTGATCGAGCGAGGGTATGGGCTAAGTTTGCAGTGGAAATAGAGTTCAGTATACGGAGGGTTCAGAAGCCAAACAGTGTAGGTCCGTTAGTATTCAAACCGAGATAAATAAGGTTTTTTCAAGTCACTTGGACAAAAATGACAATGTTAGTACCGTCATCTATTGTTTACGTATGAAAATAGTGAGTTAATTGATTTGTCAGCTGAAAGTTTTAACAATAAAGAGGTTTCTGAACTACGACACTCATGTTCAGGAGTGATTCTTCCGGCGTAGGTACAGTAAAAGCTAAGAACCTATCTACCGTGTCATAGGAGGGTTACCTGTATATGCAAGAAAAGATTGGCTGCATATATGCAGGGTGACTATCCCCTCCACCCGGGGGGATTCCCCATAGCGAAACAAGTCAGCCGACGAGGGAGCTTTGTAACCTTTTTTTATTTTTGACCTTTTCTTAATGAAACTTTTACTAACGTATTTGTGAAATTTTTCTGATTAAAATGAGACCAAACACGATATAGTTTGAATTATATTTACAAAGCACAAAAACACGTAGCTCTTATTAACGTAATAATAAAATGATAATGTAAAATAATAAAGTACATTATAATAAATATAATAATACAGTAAAAGATGGATAAATGCAAGGGGGATTGAGACCCAATCATTGCGTATAACTAGAGGGCCGCATGATAACAGAGTCAACACCTCGGCTAGTTATATGCAACGTTAGGGTCCCAATCACTATTGCATATATCCAGATTTTGCTGTAAATAAAACCAGATGACTCGATAACTATCGCCTTAGTTTCAGTGCAGTTTGTGTCACAAAATAATTTCTATCCAGATTAAAAGTATGTACGCTTGGCATTGTGAATAAGTTACTTTTATTGCGAAAAGATTAGAATACTTCTTCGGTGATTCAACAATAGGCACGAAGTTGAATAGTATGGAAAATTCTGTAATTCGTAAATAGTAAAATAAGTATCGTGTCGTATACCAACTTCGTCTGTATTTAAATTCGCCAATTGTACTAGAAAATTTCACGTAGCAATGTGAAAATGTGTCGATTGCAATCTCTCGGTTTCGGTTAGTATGCCTCAATAAGAAATATCGTATCGGCACTGCTGTTCGTATCCTTCGTCTTATGGAAAAATGAAAAAGAAGCAGGCACAACGACAAATCCAAATTCTTGTTGCTCGAGCAGGCTCGTTAATTCTGCATCGTTTTAGTCATTGTTTCTTGTGCGTTCATGAACAGCTTAGCTTCCTACATAGTACCGGGCTTTATTAACAGCAAATACTTCTCAAATAATAAATTACTCCTTCCAACTGACGTGTATGTACATTCAGATGCAACGCGTGCCTTCATCTTTGTCGATAAACCTATCAGTTGAGCGAAGAATTTACAACATATTTAAACCTCATACCGCAAGCCGCTTGTTACCAGGCAGAAAAGAAAAAAAGTATCGAAACTAAATGGCGCGTTGCGAGCCTGGCGTTAACGCCTGACCAGTATGTGCATTAAAATATTGAAATTTAAATGCGACGAAACCATAAACGGATACATACTGCAAAAGGTAATTTAATCGGTTCAAAACTATTCATTATCTATGCGCGCCTTGAATTACCCGGCAGATCAATTAGAATATTCAATGTATATCAACATTCCACTATTTTAACTATTTTATAATCCAAGTCCTCGCGTTTTATTAAGCAACCGTTTGTTATTACTGTTATAGAGTGCGCGACATTTTTCTGCAACGTTGACTGGATTTTAGTCGCAGAAAACTTTAGAAAAATTACAGACAACAGTGTTCCGTTGGACGGTGAAAATGACCGAAATATAAAATTATACCCGCTCTTCGAAAGTTCCGATATTTAATAAACGAAAGCTGAAATTCACTCCACGCAGAAGCAAAATAAAACGCTAAACATTATCCGCGGGGACCATTTATTTAATTAATATTGCAGTGATTAGAAATTCCATCTCTTAAATTGTCGCAGCTATTTTTTTACTACTTTACTAAATAATCGAACTTCTCTTCGACAGAATGTTTCAAGTATTCCAACTTCCCCCGTTGCGAACGTCCATACGTACCTCGACAAAACGTCTTGGTTTCTATCGGTGAAATAAAAGAAAAAGCGTGCACGCAGAAGCGTTATTGGGTGCTCGTACGAACGTTCGATCCGATAATGTGGACGGATCGCTACCAACCCATCGCGAAAAGGGGGAAGCGCATTGATGTCAAGTGAATAAAGGCCGGGTTGCGCATAAATATTTCATACATCGTACTGCTAGATATACAGATGTCTGCGGTCGTACGATAAACCATCGAAAGATAGACGCAGGAGAATGCGCTTAACCGTTCCCCGCGTCAGTCATCGTCAGTCTTGTTCCATAAAAATTAACGGACGTCTCATTTTTGCCGGGGTTGCGCGCCACTCGTGGAACGCGGTACTGCATATGAAACGTCGATTTGATATCTTCTTCGCCGGTACAGCACGCCGAGTAATAAATCATTTTTATGCAAAACCGAATGATAGACAAGTCGTTGGCCTCGATTTCTAGCAAAACCCCTGATCGCTATCGAATACATTTTCGTACATATTTCATTTCGTGCGCGTACATGTATCGATCCGACTGTTACGCTCTGACAAATGATACGTCACTTTCGAACACGTATTTTCCACCGTATTGAAGATTATTTCTAATCGTCTCGGTCTCGATGTCATTTAGTGAAATATTCATTGCGTTGCGCGGTTCGACGTCAACGTCCGCTTGCGGGACGAAGTTTCGTCGCGCCGCAGGAAGTGAACAATCGGGGAACCCAGGGCAAAACCAAGCTATCCAAACAAGAAGAGCCCAAAAGGCAGTTCCGGTTAATCTCGGCGACTCCGATACAGAGACGTATTATCGCTACCACTGGAAGCGTCGGGGTCGAAGGGATAAAGTCCGGATCGGGCGTAAATATTTCATATATCACGCTGCAAGAGCCGCAGTGAACGCCACGGAGAGGCGTGCATTCGTTAGAAGAGGCGAAACGCCGGAAAGAGTGAGCAACGGAAGAAGAAGAAGGCGTTCGAAACGCTCCCGGCTCTGCGTCCACCGGTCGGCGAAAACTGCAGCGCGATTTTACGTCGCGTCATAAACGCAGGATGTAAATCATGAGCGGCGATGCGGTCGATTCTGCAGAGGCGCGCAAAGCTTCGTGGAAATGACAGAGAGAAGGGGTCGGCGGGGGGGATGGAAGTGGCTTGGAGGAAAATACGAAGCGTTTTGGGCGACGAGAAAAGTGTCATAATCGACCCTGAGAGGGTTTTCTGTGCGCGAACGGTGCTTCCCATCTGAGTAGGATGGACTTACGTGTATTTTCTACGGCAGTATGTACATGGGTCATTTTTCAAGTCTTTGCGTTTTTCGTGCAAATGTTTTGCAGTGTTTCGCCTCTAAATGTTCTGCTTTATGCCGTTTCAATGTACAACTTCTTTTTTGAAGATGAACAATTTATCTGCCCGTCGAGCTTATACCTGGAGGGAGGTGGACTCTTTCGTCGCGAGAATTTAATGTTAACAATTGGTGTAAAGGCACGGTAACATATTTCAGGAAGACAATAGCTCCGAGGAAGATTAGTAGACTATTGATATAATGATTTGATAAACGAATTGAGCTAGTTGCACAGTATTCGTTTATTTTCAAGTATGCATACAGAAGAAACTGCAGTGCATCCATTTTTTAACTCTGAGCCTATTGAATTTTTCGAGCACGGAAACAAGTTATTGACGACTTGAATTATGTTAATCATTGAGCTTTTATAAGAATCGCAGAAGAATACGTACGTAAGGACTTTTGGAGTAACCTGATAAATTATATGATCTAGGGAACCTTCTATTTCGTTAACAATAGTTTGGTCGACTGTTGCGTGTCATTGTTCATTGTTTGAAGAAAATTATTGTTTCATTTCCCAAGGCATTTATAGCGAAATAATTTTTTCGTCCATGCAACACGGTGTCGATATATTGATGCAACGTAAAAGACCCAAACACTGCGTTTCTATTCGAATCGAAGAGAATTGTACTGGTTGCGATTGTAAATCACATGATACTAGACAGCTTCTGTTTCTTCTGCGCTTATTTGCTGCAACAGGTTTCATGGCTTTTTCAACGCGATGCATCAACGTTGCTGAAAGCGTTGACGTGCACCAAGAGGTTCTTCGAACGCAGTCAGCGTTTCCATTTAAATCGAAGAAAGTTCTATTGGTTGCGATCATAAATCAGTCGATAACAAATAGCTCCTTTCCCGCGATACCTATTTATAACGGCTACGGGTATGCATAATCAAAAATTGCGTTTACTATCCACGGGCCGCCTAGACAATTACTTAGATAATTACGCGCCGATAAATATCAACAATTATTTCCCCAGAGGAAGATAAGAAATTACCATTCACGCGCACACCGGACACGCGCAAGCGAATCGCATTTTTCAACACCAAATCAAACTTAGCGGCTTGCAGCTCGCGACGGTCCGCCAAGGACGTACGTCACCGTTCACAACGTAACAAATGGGTTAAAATCAGAGAAATTACCAACGCGAACACCTGTGGCGCCCTGTTTTACAGCCGTCGAGAACGAAAGGGGTGCAAAAAGAACGGCGCATCCCATTCGACGCGTTGGTCTCCTCTTCTCCAAAACGAATCGTCGCTACATTAACAATAAGCGGCGGGGACAAAAAGAGAACCATCCACGGGTCGTTCCGCGTCGGAAGTTCCCTTCGATTATGGCCGCCTGTACAGAGGCGTGCGTCGCGTATCGTGAATCACGTTGCAGTTTTTCGCGGGTACGCCCGACGACGCATGCCGTCCACGTATTTCCACGGAACCGCGGCAAAAACGAATCCCATCATTAAAAGCGCGGATCTCCGATCGTGAATACCGGCACAGTGCGAGACTATAAACAACGATTTGCTATTTTCACGACCGTCACTTGTGGTTATTTTACGCGAATTCCTTGCCGGTACGTGATTACACGCACAGGTGTCCGCTTCTGCTGTTACCTTCTCTTACGGCCTTCTTAAATTTCTCCCTTTTTTTCCCCCCCGGGACAGTTATTAACGAGGGTCCCCTTTTTTTCACCGACATTCGTGACAGGTTTTGTGAATGAAATTTTACAGAACTGCCGGAGGAATCGTTCGATGATATTTCGAAGCGACCGCTTCGAGAAAGCGGTCGAGTTTCGTTGTTTTGCGAACTAGGTCACGCACGAATTGTAAAATGTGTATATGGCAAGAGGCGAAGGAGACGAATGGCGTTGGTAGAAGTATGTTAAACAGCTTGCGCTAGTGTTCGTATGAGCACTAAAGACGTTTATATAATACTAGAAGGTATACGAATGGAAATCCCTTTTTTTGAGTTTACGCGAAACTGATTGCGAGCGATGTTTCCACTACGGGGTGAATATTTTATAACGACCAACAGAGATTAGGTAAGAGCAACGTAACTAGCAACATCGCGGAACAATTACGAATTGTACGCATATACGCCAATGGCTAAAGTAATACACAGAACAGGCAACGGAGCTGGAACACTTCTGTGTACAAGACCATCGCTTCCGGTAGGGTCTCCAGCGGCTACCCTCATGGGGCAGAAACATGGAAGAGGCGTGATTTTTTCCCCCCCAAGGGTAAGCAACACGTGTTGACCACGTGGTCTTCCAAACACGTCGAGAGAAATAAGGTCTCGTGTATAAACCTTATTCAACCGTGAACCGTTACGAAGTGAAAACAAATGGGCAGAAATGATTTAATAGCAGTAATAGACGTATCCAATTTCTTCCTCTTCGCGATGAACGTTCTAAACACTCTGCTCTAAACATGCTTCTTGATATAATCGCCTAATAACAAGCTGCGAGTATTTGTACAGCTTAATATACCGGGCATGCTAAGGCCTTCCGCAAACTGAATTAAATCGGGGTAATTCATATCTGACACACCGGGCACGTTCACATTTCAATTATTTCAATTATCAACGATCGACGCGCGGTTCGGTAGGTTTCCAGAAAGGGAGGAAAGCGTAGAAAAATCGTAGTCGCAATCTTATCACGGCAGACGGACAGCCACGATGACTCTCCTCGAGCTCGAGTCGCACGACAAACACGAATATCTGTGCGACTCGGGGATCTGAAAACACGCGGGCATTATGTTTATTCGGAGGTGATAAATGTTCGACCGTCATTCACAAGTCGCTGGGCTGTCGATCTCGCCGGAAATATCACGTAAAACCGATTTACGGTCGATGAAATTCTTCGGTGATCCCATCCGCGGTAGCTCGCACGTGTTCCGCATAAGAATTCGATCGGTCATGTCGGTCTGCACCGCGATACGTGTTTCCTTAGGACGAAGAAACAAATTCCTCCAATTTTGTAACACGAACAGCAACCATAAATGAGTGCAAGGACGGGGGGTGGGGTGGGGGGGAGCAGGATACCATATTTCCATGAGAGAAAAAACAACGCAGCAACGAAATACATAAATCAAAAGTGAAGAAATCTACGCGACTTACATACTCTTCAGATCTGTGCATACGCAGCGGTAGTACATATTCGTACTATGTACTTTATCAGTTCGGCCGTATCTATTTTAATGTTCCGCATGGCTGCCTATACAATAAAGATAAATCCTTCGTCTCCGATCTCTTATTTACCATGGCTTCGCCAGTAGTCTTTACGAAATACATACAGCAAGACGGTTGCCACTGATTAGGGTTTGCCTAATTTCGTCGCGCGTCCCTCAGATCGTCGCAACGATATCCCCTCGGCCTTCAAACGGAGCTTCCTCTAATTTCAATTTCGACGCGGCCCCCTTTCCAACGCCATAGCCGAGAACAATAGAACACGCGGCGAGTGCCGTGACGAAACCTCAAATGCGGTCTATCGTTGATTAGAAGCAAGACACGTTCGCAGAATTTGCACATCGGCGTCGCGTGTGTTGCCACTCGCAGAAAATAGCCCGATCCCCTGGCTCGAACCGAGGACCGCCAGGGCAACCATTGTCGCGGCTGTGGACTTTTCACTTTCGCAATCATTCGCGGTTGACACGACGGCAATTCGCTCTCTATGCGAGTCGTATGCGAACCCTTCCATGCGATAATGCGAGGAACACAATTGTCAGCGTAGAAACGACCGTACTTTACTACTACACATACCGGAACTCTTGTCGACATCGAGACCCTTTTGTTGAGTGCGTATCAGGCCTGCTCGAAATGTTCGATGTATCGCGATAAATACCTATAAATAGTGAAAGAACGATATAGCAAAAACATCTTGCTCCGTGGACGCCGTTACCTCGAACCCTGGGATAATTATAATTATAATTATAATTTGCAATTGTAACACGGTGCGAGGAATTAGATGTACGAACGACGAGGCTGCGATTATTAATATACAGTCAGTGGTCAATAGTTTAAACATGATCACGTTTTCTAATGTCGGCAAGCAGTAGAATAATAAATACAATAAACTCCTCCGCTTTAGATCAAATTGAGCTGAGTTTAATTTTTGAATGGAGGTGGAAAAGTTCGAATTTACTGAAAATTATACCAACGAGCCTGCGAGTTGGTTTGCTATTTCTCTCGCAGAACAAGAAGGATACAAAAACATTGCTTGGTACATTGGAGAACAAACAATTGACACAATCATCGAGGCACTCGTTCGAGCTGAGATCCGCTAAGTAAACCAGATTCTTTTTGGAGTACACAAGGTTGAAACGAAAAAGTTGAAGGAACACGGAATATCGTGCTGGTACAACTTTGAGGTTCATAGTTAACGCGTGCAGACTTAATCGGCAGGGAATTCCAAGAGGATGATGATCCTCGATGATGTCACTGCGACATTGAGTGGAATCGTAATCAGGATTTCGCCTTCGAGAATCACGCATACTCGCCGAACGAGTCGTCGGCAGATACCGATCGGCAGTTCGATAAATCGACCGATTACGAACCACTACTACCGTTTGTCGTTGCTGCGCGCTATACAGCACCCAACCCAGCAACTCTCTTCGACTTGTTTAGAAGTGACTCGGGGATTACTGCGACGCAAACAACGCGATTCTTTTTATTCGGTCGAGAATGCCTTGCAAGTTTTTCAAGTTACCTTGATCGCGCAAAATATTGATTGCTGTTTTCGGTGCTGGATATGCAAAACAGTTGCATCAGAGCGGGCGTATAATCATTCCTGAGCTGTGGGTAGCCCCTTCGGTACGTGCCGCGTTAATTTCGCTGATAATTATACGTATTTAAGCGTTGGAGTAAATAATTTTCTTTTCGTGAAAATAATCGCGGCAATTACTTTCGACCGTGAAGAAGCGATAAAGCGATCTTGAGGCATAAGGAAACGATGGAATTCTTTAATTTTTATTCGCGTTATTTCATTGTCATCGGCAGGAAACAGGTTCTGGGCGAAGAAAGCACATGTCATTTCGGAGCACGATTCCAAATAAATATTCTCAAGGCAACGAAATAAACTGCGATCTTGAGTTGCGGCTTAAATTGAACATATTTTTCAATCAATGAAGATACAAATTCGTTCGTGTCTTATTAATTACGAATTTTTGTATACTCGAGATGAGTAAATTTCGGAGCATGCCGGTAAAAGGGATATAGCAAAGCTTACATTCATGGTGCGGCAATGACATTGCCAGCTCGAATAATAATTATACGACCGCAATAAAATTAGAATTAGGTATTGTTCGAATAATAATCATCAATGTTACATAATCCCGCCGACTCATCTGAATGCAACGTCGCTACTCAATAAAATCTCTTGTGCATTCTATAATGCAATGCAATGTACTTATGTATGTACATACTACATACATGTGTACATTCAATTCAAGATTAGTCTTTTGCAAAGTACAACAAAAAATATTATCAAGTGAGAAGAAAATATCGCGCACAATTCTGAGCATTGATGATTCACGATTGATTTAAAGGGACTCCCGATTGTTTACTACAGAGAAAACTACCTATCAGAAGTGAAGTGGCCACTGCTACGATAATCATCGATACCTGATTCACGATAATTTTCATTGTCGACTTCAGATAACTTCTGATGTAATGTTGTTAACAGCTGTTAAACGATACACCGCCCCCTTTGGTTAATGAATAAATTATGTCACTCACAAATTATACTGTTGATTTTATCACGATAGTAATATTCACGTAACGTCAGTGTCGAGTGATAACGAAGGCAGCGATAAGAGTAATACGACGATCGTCATCTAGCACAACGATCTTGAATATCGACGTGTGTCAAAAGTGTATAGCGCTGAAGTTGCAACGCGCAAAGATTCACGATCGATTTGTGGAGGATGTTATAAGAAATCGAAATAAAATCATTTAGTAAATTCAAGTTAACTCTGGGTTAGATCAATACGATTATCCGCGTCACTTTCGACACTCAGCAGAGCCGCGTTTGACAGCTGATCGCGTAAAACGTGCATACCTTTCGAACAGTTTGATAAACCGCTCTCGCTATAAATAAATACTATTCTGCCTTGAATTTCTCTTAAATCAAGGTCGCAATCCACTGGAATTTTCTGAACCTAACAGCTATTAGCAACGATGAAAAAGAAACCACGATAGAGTAAAAAAAAAACTCACTTATTCATTGGTTCCGGGAATTATAATTATTTTGCGCATCGTAAAAGATGGATCTTCGGTCCAGTATCGTTAATACGAATAACCAATGAACTCGTCGACGCGAGCACAATAATTTTGGAGCTGCGGGCGCGAGCGTGATGGCCATGTTTCACAAGTATCAACCAGTTGACACGAAAGATCGAAAACGCTATTTCTCGAGAAACTACGAACGCAACTAACACACCGGCCCGAGCGATGAAAGGTGAAATGTCGAAACGTCTTGTTTACCTGGAATTTTCGTGCAGACAGCTTCGCCGCTCAGCAGCACGGCACCGTCGACAGGACGGCATGCATCCACGTGCTCGGTCGCAAGGTTAAACCCACTTGTGCAAACGCGACGCAAGACACGCTACAATGTGCCACCCGCCGTGTGTTCCACGGCCACGAGAGAGATTGCCACCAATAGCCACGATTTTTCACTCGGCAAAACTTGCCGCCGAACCGCCGCAACGGGAACAGCCTGCGTACACTGGGGTGGGTCGCGCGAAATTCGAAATTCGAACCGCGATGGCGCCGGTGTTGCACGTGGTGCGCGATACACTTTTCACACTCGAGGCACGCGGTTCGTTTTCCCGTTTCCTTGCTCGGACGGGACCACCAATTCGAATCCTTTCGCGAGAATTCAAACGTCACGGGGAAAAGAGTTCGCCGAGCGTGTCTCTCCTTATCGTCGCCGCGCCGAACATTTGTATCCCCGCGAAAGTTGCTAAACAATCTATCCGTCCCGCTGCTGTCTCTCAGTGATTCTGTCGTCCGTTGCGGCTGTTCGAAGTCCTCGTAACAGTGATAATCCTTGGGGCACAGCTGTGGGTGAAACGCGTTTAATCCAATCGAATTTAGCGGGTCGCGCGTAACGCCGAATTGACACAAAACAAAACGGAGCAGAAGGAGACGCGACGTGAAGCGCGCACCATGAAAAACTACTATAAGAGAACCGTCTGGCACGACCGCCGCGGCGACACTGAGAAACGACGACGACGTTCAACACTGCTCGCTGCCCGCTCGGCACGCTACTACTACGCGGCAGGCGGCAAGCCGACCATACGAGCGCTCTACCCCTCTTTGCTTCTCTCTCGCACCATCTTTCGTTCCCGTATGCTGTTCCTTTTCTACGCGTTTTCTCCGTCCCTTTTCGCCCGGTTCCTCCGCGTCGCTGCCTCTACTCTTTCCGTCCGTTTCTCTTTTTTCCTATGCTTTTCTTCTTCTCGTCCCTCCTTCACAGCCCTCGCCTTTTCAACCGTAACATTTGTTACTTTCCGCATTTTTTACCGTTCCCTCTTTTTCTTCGTTCTCCAGTCTCTCTTTGCAGCAACGGTTCTGCAGCTCCTTTCCTTCCGCCACTTCTCTTCCTCGTACGCTTTTGTGTTTTCCATTCGTCCGCCTCCTTCGATCTGTATCCTCTCTCTCCGCCATCTCGTTCCTCCTTCTTTCTCGCTCCTTCCTCCACCCTTCCACCGTTTTCATCCTGCTTTTTTCACCCTTTTCGCATTTTTTTCTTCTCCCGCTTCAGCGGCCTATCTCTCTCCCACGCTCCCTTATCTCCGTCCTTATCCGCGTGTCTCTCTTCCTGTTCTGGCTCGATTCACCACGACCGTCCCTCGCTCTCACGTGCTCATATGCTACCTGGGAGAGACGAGGAGCCGCCGACTCGGGCGGGAACTCGTCAATGCGATACCTGTATGCGTTCCACCGTTGCACGCTCACGCGGTTGCTCGTCGTGCACGCATAAGCACGTGCGTGAAAGCGTGTGCAAGCTACCGACGTATTAGTGCACGCTACACTTGGGCGTAGGTGGGCGCCGACAGAGGAGGCGCCGGTTTTTTGTCTGCCGCTGAACGTTTACACGAAAAAACGTTTTCCTCGTGGAAAAGCGAGCGCTCGAGTGGCTCCGTTTGTTACTGCTCCAGCTTGAACCGTGTATGTACTTACCCTCTCAAGTATTTGGCGTCCCAGCGCTGGAATGCTCAGAGGTTGACGAACCTCCCATTACGCGCTGGCCAGTTTTTTCTTCGCGATCCTTTGCTGGATCTAACAATTCCCCCTTGCAAGTGGAAACGGTTCAATTGTTTAGCCCGTGTAGAAAATTTCTGTTACAGCTGTAACTCTGTTAATCGCGATTCGTTTGGCGTTATCGGGGAAGAGATTGACGCGTCTGTGATCAATTTTGATACGGACGAGGCTATTATACCTACTGTGCCCTACAAGGTTCTGAATTGAGGACAAGATAATACATTTTTACGAGATATTAATAAGCCCTGTCAAAGTTGTATCGTACGTTTATTTGTGATTAATCAAAATGCGTGGTGCTTAAACTACACTAGGTTGGTGTATACAATATGTCATATCTAGAAACCCGTTTGTAGTTCCAGCAACGTTCGCCGCAGTGTCTTCCAAGAACAACAGTCGGATGAATTACTTTAATACTCAATCGACCCACCCAAGTGTCCTCCTTTTCAGTACAGTTTATACCGAACTCGACGCGATTTAATTTTGCGACCTCTAACGCAGTATGCGAGTTCGTACTCCAAAAATATTTCCACAATGCTACCCCCCCATAGTCTTCCAATGAAACAGCTGAGTCGGAATTAAAATCCTCCACCTCGCATTTCTAAGATAAGGCGAAATACCTTAAAAGTGGCCAGTATTTCCCAGCATCCCGGCGTTGCATAGCCTCGGAAAATTTATCGTATCGCGGCTGATCGGGGGAATGCAAGGATGTTGGTGGCACCATTGCGATAGAATGTTTCGTCCTCGAATCGTACAAGCCTCTGTCCTTGGAACCAAGAATCCTAGGGCATTAATTTCGTCGTGGATGTATCATACGAGGGAACACACGTCTTCTCCATTCTCAGCTGTTTCCAACGGACGCTCCTCGTATACATACTAACGCACACAAACGCAGGCCTTTTTCCTATCTCGAGTGAATAGACCAAGGCACGATGTGTCGCCTCACGGTCTACCACTCGAACGGGTTCCCGCCTTGGACTCCACAATGTTTCGTAGGCGAAGCACGGCGTCACAAGACTCGGAGTAACTTTGCTTGAAACTTGTGTCGGTGCTAATAACCAATAAACCTGGGTTCGGGTTAAAACGTGCAATTTCGAGTTAACCGGCCAATGAACCGATGATAGAATACAATTTCTAAACCGGCGTGTATTTTCTTCGACGTCGATTGAGCGCCGTCTCGTTCAGCTGAACACTTTGAACAACGATCCTAGGTGTACAAATTGTGACGGTTACGAAGAGTAATCGAAGAGTTCAATGGTAAATTGAGTAAACTGAGTTAGGAGGATCAGTTAGTTTCTACGGCAAGTGGACTTTCTGCTCAATTGAAGTTTGCATCCATTTTCTGTGGAGTGGAAGAATGTTCTTATTCTGCGTTTTAAATACGTGTATCGGGGGTAGCGTGGCAAAAGTAATTGATATCAATCATTCTTGGCGCGGCAAATTAATGGCACGTGGGTTATTCCTGGGTGGTCCTAGCTCCGCTCGACGATCGTGAATAACACGCGAGATTTCGGCCCATTTAAAGAAACCCACCACGGTTAACGCGAAGAGGAAATAAGCGACACCCGAACTCTACGAACTGTCGTATGAACGACGGCGTGGTTAGTCCGAGTCAAAGGAGTGATGGACACACCCACGCAACGTACGTGTCAGTAGACAGATACGGATATAATAAAAAGATAACGCCCGTACCGAGTGAGTACTCATGGGAAAGTTGGGATGCGTAATATTCGCCAGGCGATACCGACGACGTGAATATCTTCGCGGAATTTCGTTTGTGCTTTACGTAAGGCCAACATTCGAATGAAACGCGCTTCTCGCGTGGACGCTTAATCGATACGACTGTTATAAACTTCGTTCTTTAGGCATCCTACACTTACAATTAAAAATGGTATTTAGTGAGCCGCTGTTTCTACAGGCCTGCCGAAAAGTTTGAGGTGTCTGCTGCAGCCAACTCTCGGGTCACATTTGAAAGTGGGATACTGAATTAATTATAATACCCGTCGAAGGGTGCGATAATTTGTATCGCATCGAAGGCTTCTGAAATAACATGACGCTTGTAACCCCGTTCGTGACGCACGATGTAAGGCCAGCAACGTTGAAACTTATTGCGCGCAGTGTCACGCGAAAAGTCGTCGATCGGCACCATTCTGAACTAGATGAAGTAATAACGGGGCAATTTCGTTGGCACGCAGCGAAGAAGCGGCGTTGCGCAATGCGAAACGAGTGCATAGCGAAAGACAAAAAAACGAAAACGAAAGAAATGGAACGTGCGAATTTATCGGGCGACCATCATCCCCCCGTTCGCGAACATCTTTTCATTCACGCACATACGCCATGAAATTGTGAAACGAACGACAAAACGATGAAGCTTTATGGCACGATGTTTTATGGGGATTTTTTTTTTCGCCCGCGTGAACCGCGTTGGATCGCGTGACGAACTCAAAGCAAACGAGCACGGCGGTTTCTTTTGCGGCCCGAGTCGCACAGTTTAATTTTAATTCACCGAGGGTGATATCATGAGCGCCCGCATGCCTTTCCATTAATCTCAATTACGGGGCAATTAAAAGCAGTTAACGAAAGTGGGGTCGTGAACCGGTAGGCATGCCCACCTTCGGTAACCGGTCCCTTTTGTTCCCTTTTATCCCTTTCGAACGCGACCAATTGATGACAAGCTGATGATGGCGATGCCACCGCCATCATTTATCGACTATTAACCATTTTACGAATTGCAATAGACTGTGGGAATCGTTTTTTTGGAATTTTCATTGAACGAATTTGTTCTTTCGTACCACGATCCTCTTTGGAAGCATCGAATCTGGCGATCGTGAATATTTGAATTTGCAATTAAATAATACACATCGAACCGTCGAATTTGCCCATTTGCTTGCTCTGCAATCCAGAAATAGCAATTGGCATATTACACACGAAAAGAGAAACTGTATGCATTTCTTTAGTTGTTCGAAGCGCCTCCGCTTTATGATTTCATCTCGCAATAAACGCTCCCGCGAGAAAGGGTTCGGCGTCTTTTACAGGGCAATAAATAATCGAACTTTTCAATTCCACGAAGTAACAATAATCGTATCTGGCCAACACTAATGACAAGTATCACGGGCGACGGCAGAAGCATTGCTCGTTCCACGATTATGGAACGTGTCGGATGGAAATGCGGGCGTTAAATCAGAGACTGACACGAGCTTAACTCATTCCTCCCTATCTCCTTGGCACTCTTTCTGCGGACACGAGATTCAGCAAACAATGGAAACCAGCGTCCGGGGAAGCCAAGTGTGAAGATAACATGCTAGGGGACGAAGTTCCATTTGTCGATTACCTCGAGGGGACTGCAAGGTTTAATGTCAATCCTCTCTCCAATAGCTGCAGTTAATCATCCCTTATCGTTACATTTACTACCGCTTTGGCGAAATGATCTTATTTAAGCAGCATTTAATCAACTCAATAATACATGTTAGAGAAAGTGCAGCGTGTATGGAATTCAAGTTTCTTCGAGATGAATGCACAATTGTGGCAGATCGTAGGAAAATTAATAAAATGTTCTATTTCTCTGAATAACAATGAAAAACAAACACTATCTGAAACTTTGGTTTAACTTTGCTGAGGTGCAGATAATTTGGAATGGCGGTATTCCAAATTACCTTCAAGTTATCGAATTAACGAAAGGAAGTATTTATTAAAATTCTTCTCTCTTGCAATTAAATCAAACACAAATACACAATATGGGAACTATAATATTGGAGAAATATTACATTCAAGTCTTAAAAATTATTTACAATTGTCACAGACACAACTTCCAGTGTCATAACCAGCACATTCGCAGCGTGTGTTCGATTCGTTTTAATTAATTCACGAAATACAGGAGGAAACACTAATTCGGAGGAAACATATCGTTGAATTACAATCTTGCGCAAGCTCGTGATTTACCGCGAATAAAATTTAATTCCCAATGAAGGGGAAAAACGCGACCAAAGTTACTTATCGATTCATCTAGATCGTTATCCCGCCGCGAGTGGATTCTAATAGGGCAAGAGGAAGAATGTTCGGTTGGGTGGCTGCGAATCGTTTGTTGCGTTTCCGACGTTAAGCCAAACCGAACAAGACCCGCAAAAGGACACCTTAAAAGGGTCCATAGATTCAAAGTCACCCCGGGGGGTTCTTTCTCCTTTTACCGGAAGATCGTATCTCCGTAGCTCCTTCTTCTTGCTATCTGCTTTGCACCATCGCTGCGACCACGAAAACGAATCGTTGCCAAACGAGACCATACAACCTGACACGTAGCCCCGCTTTTGTGAATCGGTGCTCATTAAATTTTCTCGTTCGCCGGGACCCCGGTAAGAGTTCTGCAAAACAGGAGGACACCTCTGGCCCCCCATTCAATCTCTCGACAGCGGTAACTGACTATTTTCCACGGCCGTTCTTATACACAACATTTATGTATATATATACACTCTGAGCTTTCTTTCCTTTTCGTGCAGACCCATACATTTCTCGCGATGTCCTTATTTAACTGGTCAGTAGTGAGTTCCTGAAGGTTGTGCAAGATTCAGGATCAGAGGAGTGAAAGGTATTGGAAACGAATTGTAGAAGACATCTGGAACACGAGAAAACAAAAATTGGGCTGACGTTTTCATCGGTGGAGCAGGATCTGCCAAATCTTCGACAACAAAGTTTCCTTTCGTTGTTTTCATTTCATAGACTTTCCTCTACACTCTGTTTACGTCGAATTTTTAATAGACCCTCCTCGCCCGTAAAAGGATATCAGCGTGAAAAGTACAAAGTATGCTCCTTTGTTTATGACACATTTCCTACGCGTCGGGCTATCGAATTGTCTTGACTAATCGGCTAGCCGGTTATGTACACGATTTCCTTAGAAAGGCCGCCGATAACTGCGGCACATCTGCTACTTGCTCGATTATTTTGCATTTGCATACAAACAACGGTTTCATTGTTAAATATTCAAGCTGCGTCGCGGTTTCTCTTACAACTAGGATCATTAGGGTGCATCGAGGCAGCGGAAAGAAGAAAATAGTTTAATAGGCCCCACGTTACCGAGCGTCAACGGAAAGGTAAATCGAATTGCAAGCGAGCGCGTTTGTTTGAAGGGAGTCAAGAGAAATTCATCATTTGCATAGCGCTAGGAATCGTTGCTTTCTCGATTGCTGGCGACCTCGTAAGCTCCCGCATACTGGTACCTGTTCTGATAAACATCGAATTGTTGTTCACGTGGAACGAACCGACCAAAGCACCACGTAGCGTGGCCGGTTTTTTTCTAATGATTTTCACACCGGCGGTAAACGATATTCTCCTTTGACGATGTTGATTTTGCTGTTTCACTATACGCTCGCCTGCTTCACAGTTATTCACACTTTTAATTCTGCAACTTTGTCAGTAGAGATTTACAGGGAAGACCTTCTTTATTATTCGAGGGGGGAAATGTGTAATGCACGGTTCAGATTGCTCTTCCATTGAATCTGTAGGACGGCGATTTCATTTCAAAGACTGTCCCTCCTTCGGAGGTTGTTCACCTTGCCAGGGTGCAGCATCGAATTTCTAATGTGTGAATAAATTGTGGAATAGCAGATGCTTCGCGGTGGGACGCTTTCAATCAAAAAATTTCCTCGCTGTTACTATAATACGTGTATACGATGCTCCAGTTTCCCCCCTCCTCCTTTTGCTTTAGGTCGGAAGATCAGATGTCCAGCTGGTTCGTTCATGAAACCACTTCCTCTGCATTATTTTTTTACGAACTGTCATTCGCATTGTTACGCTGTGTACGCGCATCCAGATCGGGACACAATGAAATTCCTTATAAAAAGGAAACTGATAAGTGAATGGACAAAAATGGGGGCAGTAAAAACTGTCGTAACTGGAAAAGCGTTGATCAGATGATTCTTATCTAATCGTATTTGCTAAGGCATTGAATCAAGCAGCATGTACTTGACAAATGTAGAAGTCTATTTTATTTGATAATAATTAGTATAGGCGTTTTTATGAAGAGACGTACAAATCGGTTGTACAAGGTGTATTCAGTTTACTACCTCTGTCGATAAGCATTTACTTAATAAGTATACAAGATTATTTTTAATTCAGTTTTAAGAAACATTACGATATTTTTGGGAGATATTAGTGGGTGAGAGTTGAAAATATAGTTCTTAATTTAGAAGTTATTTAATTGCTCAGCTGTACAGCACGCATTACAGCGTATTATGTAGACTGCGGACGCCGCAACACATTACGGTTATCACTGGCACTTTATCAGCATAAACAAAAGATGTATGTATTACAATACTATCGTAAGGCGGTTCAGCTTATTTTGAGACGATAATTGATAATAACGTGGGCTGACGTAAACGACGAAACAGTCGACGACCGGTTAAACCTTGAAACGAAAGTCAATAGTAATTTGTAAAAAATATTTTCCGTTTTTGTATGGAGAAATAACTAATCCGTCAAGAAATTACTGTACGAGTTTAGTCCACGTGTTGCAAACGCGTAATTGCAAAATACAAACTCGCCAGTTCCGTTCGAAAGATGTCTATGGAATAAAAGTTCACGAGCGGCAGAGTTTTCAGATTTATATGCTCGTTAAATATCGAAGGTATGTCCCTCTGTACGCTTGTTTTATAGGAGCGTTAATTAAAATCCATGCTCGCGAGTATGTCAGTCAATTAAAGTTGGTTCGAGTAATTTCACCAGTTTGGCGTTACTTGCTAGCAAAACTGTAACATATGTGCATTGCAAGCAAAAAGTAAGTGAAGTAATATTTAATACTTTAAAATGGTATACCCTACAGGGAATAGTTATTACATTAGTCAGATGTTTAACACAATATCATTTTTACCGCACTCAGTATTGTTATTATGAAACAGCATTGCAACAGTTTTCATTGCAAGAATTCAGTGCTCCAATAACTTAAACAAAATAAGCTCACTACCAACTACTCTCCCAAATTGTGCTCTCGCGAAAATTCCGCCCAGTACATCGTCATTTTCATCTTACTCAATACACATTACTATCGCGATAACTTCATCTTCCACTATAAAAATTCAGTGCTCCAATATTTCAATCAAAACAGGCTCCATACTAATTACTCTCCAATTACGTTCCCGCAAAAAATTGCACGCACAACGGAGGTGATGTAAGATATATTTCCCACAGCGTATATTATCAAAACAGTCCTTTCCCTTGACAACAAACCAAACTCTATACATATGCATTTACTACCCATCTCCTATCATTGCAAACGTATACATGTGCATCCACGATTCCATAGAAACGAACACCGCCCCCCAAAAAATATCCAAATAAGTCACTACGTTCCACGGTACACCTGATCGTGTCCAAAGGTGGAGCGCGGCGAGGCGCGCGATTCGAGATCTGCCACGGGACTGGAAACAAGGTTACACGAACAGAAATCGGGCCTCTATATCTCGGAGGTGACTATGCAAATCGATGACACACGTTGGCCGTTCTCCGCTAAATAAAAGCGTTGGGGGACGAGGCGAGGAGAACGTATCTGGCATGCAGATGTCCGGATAGAATTCGCTGGCAGAAAACGCGGACCCTCAAGGCTACCTAGTTTTGCCGCCGTGCAGCGGCCAGTCCCTCTTCTATCTGAACGTCCGTGGTTCACGTGAACGCGTCCGCGCGTTCGTGCACGCGACACGGCGCGCCGTGGAACGTGGCAGCGAGCACCGCGTCGCATGCGAACGCTTATAAACGTTACACGAGTATGCGGACGTGTGCATAAAGCAACGGAGGCTGTCTATGAAAGGGGGAACGCGGACTATCGCATGGAAAATATCGTTAAACCGGTTCATCCGTGAAACATTTTCTCGGATGAGAATCACCGTTCGTTCTGCCGTTCTGCCGCTCTGCCGTTCTGATGTGAAAGAATGGCGAACGCGAAAGTAAACAGCGAGAACGACGGAGCTGCCCTGGGTCTGAACGCACGAAAGAGGATGGCCAATGCGGGACGACGTTTCACGGTGTTCCCAGACTGCGTTTCCGGTCGGTGAATAAAGATGTTGCGTGGATAACGGGGAAGGCGAGATTATTGGCGGTCCCCACTCAGCAGGACGGAAGGATAGGCGGAAGAGGTAGAGGTACTTTTAATAAGTAATAGCGGAATAATTTCTGCGTTAGACACTTGTCAATGGCTTTGTTCCTTCAATGGATTATCGCGGACGAAAGTTTTCAACGATTCCTTATGATACTACAGTTATCCAGCTTAAACGATGCGTTCAGAAATGGCAGGAATTCTGTCTATTATATGCCGGAAATCAAAGGGAGAGAAGATATCTGTTGGGTAAAGTTCCGATTTGGTAAGTGTGTGTTATACGAGTATAAAAGAGCAACGAGGGGTCAACCATGCAAAAATATATGCGAAGTGTATGGTAAAGAAGCTATAAATAAAAGTGCCTGTTCGTTTCCGCATTTCCGAGATCTATCACTTGAAAGTCACCCGCAGTTTGGGCGGTCTACGGATATCGACGGAAGCAAGTTATTGGCTGCAATCCAGTCCAATTGACGGGATTCATATGGAATGGTGCATTATGAAAGATGATGGGATAGAGTCATAGAATTAAGTGGACAATGCATAGACAGAAAATAAATAAAAATACTAAAACTGGTTGTTACGTTTCTACAACTCGAAGACGACAATATTGTTGCACTCGCGCAATAATACTTAATTATGCCTTCACAACTTGAAATTAATGTAACACGGACTATTCCGTTTGTTCCTCTAACAAATAACTGTTAACTTAATTTTCACGTCACGTAGTGGAGTATTTATATATTTTAAATATATAAATATTTTTTAATTATTATATTATAATATTTCAAACTATATTGCTCTGCCTTCTTCATAATTGATCGTAGTAGTGCACTCTACTATCGTGCCATTTCATCGTAATACCATTGTCAATTCCCTTTCGAGTGACTAACCCCCATACTGCACTTACAAAAGATTCACGTATGTAAATAGAAACGCCGTGAACTGCGACTCCGTTTGCAGGAACCATCGACCGAGTAACTGTGCTCAAACCGTATGAAACGTTCAGAGCAATCCAGAGAAGGGTTTACACAGAAATGACAGAAATAGAAATGGAGCGATATCCAGCGAGAAAGGGATACAGGAAAGGCAGTTAGAATATACACACTTTCCATCGTCAAGCCTGCGAGGACCGACTGAGTAAGAAGTTCCACGAAACGAGGCGATAAAGCATTTACGTCGGCCCTAGATCGTCGCCCCTAGCTCTTCTCCAGCCACTTCGAAATGGGTTAACGAGCTGGCTGAGCTACCCTTGTGTGCGTGCGAGCCTCACAGAGCTCCCTTTTACGCGGGGACCAGAAATATTTCGGCAACGGTATGCGCGACACGATGAAACCGCGAACGACGAAACCGTGTTACTTTTCTCCCCGCTCTATTTGCCGACAGAATTCTGTGTACGATGCATCTTCATCCCCGGGTTTCACGCGATATCCGTGATACAAAGCGGCAATGGCTGCGCGCAACTTCTCGAGCGTCGCAGGAAAAATAAACGGTGAATAAAGCTCCGACCGGCTCCTTTTATTCATTAAAGAGACGCGACCGGTGTATCGGGGATGAAATACGACGTATTTAATCCTTATGATTAGTTTTCGGGGATTCCTGTGCGGCTCGTCGACCGGGCCGAAATTTACTTGGTGGTAAAAAGCAAGATTACAGGAGAGGCATATCAGTGCTACGGTCTCTGGGAAATAAAATTTTAATGCGTAATTTGGACCGGGAGTTATACGCGCGGTTGTAAATAAATTGCGGTAAAAATATGGTATCAGTAATGTATGTAGTTTCAATAATTCATTCTGTGAGAAATCTGAGAAGGGAACTTTTCGTTCTGGAAAAATCTGAGAAGAGAAGGGGAAGGATAGAAAGAGGCTTGGATTCGACAAGGGGTGAATATATGTAAAGAATGGAAGGATGAATGTGAGTTAAGGAAATAAACTGTAAATCCAGACGGTTCCTTAGTTTTGAGGCTGGAATTATTAATAAATGTACAAATATATATATTTGATTCCGCAGGCTAAAATTTTGTTAATAAAATCAAGTTATCAACACCGTTATTCGTTCTACGATAATTCACTTTTATCGTGTACATTCGTTCTGCACTTCGAAGGGTCTCAAGCTTAAAGCAACGGAGATTCGGGGACTAAATTTATATAGCTGTTCCAATCGAGGGAAAAATCGCTACAGGCGAATTTCGTGTAGATTTGTGCGGATTATAAAATAAATATATGTATTGTGTTATGTCGGTCGATCGTCTGCCACCCACACGTGACATTAGTCCAGTGGACGCATGGGTGCCATCCATTTTGTTCTCTCCGCAATACGAGGTATAGCCACTTTTATGTTTTTGTTCCTCCCTTTATCTTTTGGTCCGCGGTAAGAGACGCGTCGTTGTCTGGCCGGTACATGTCACAGAGTTTTTCATACGAGTGTCTTCAATCGCCGACAGGCTTGTCTTCGGCGTGCTCGAGGAGATAGCGATCACCGACGAGTGGCCCAACTTCGTCAAGAATTCGTCGTGGAGTATCTAAAGTGCAGGTATGTAGCGTGAAGTATGTACACGGATAAATACCAGACATTAAAAGAAAAAACAGACCCCAACTGTTCAACTCCTGAAGCCAAACTTCATTTGTTGTTTGTATATTGTACTTAAGATTGGCTGAAGCAAAGACGGTGAAGAATTTTAGGGCTGCTCTTGCATAAGTGATTATGGAAATTTGAGTAACCGCTCGCGTGAAAGTGCAGCAATAGAAAAATTCCCCAGTTCAAAACGAACACGCCCAATGTTCTGCTTCTTAATCAAATATTGTAGGAATATGACTGGAGCGGATAATAGTTTAATTAAACTGTTTATTCCATAATAAATTAAATTCCATGGAATTAAAGTCGTACCTCAATAGGTCACGGTGTCAACAGTTTACCTTTCATAAAACATCGTAGTTGTCGGTATATTAGCTACAACCCAATAGCACTGCTGCCTATAGATAAAACTTCAAAGTAAAAAATTGTACCACAATTCCAAGAACCGACCCATACGAACTGTCCTGAACGAGCAATTCTTCAACCGCCTAAACACTGAACCCGCCACAACAGATAAATTATTATCAGCCACCTCCATTGAACCCTTCTTCCAAAAGATCTTCGCTCCCTCAACGACCCTACATTATTTCCCGGAGCGTTTTCTCGAACAACAGAACAAACCCCCGGGTTCGGCCTCGCAGAGAAACGGTTCCCAGGGACTTAAAGGTGGGAAAATGCACGAGGAGCATCCACCAACGACGGAAGGGCACGTCCCTGGTTCGACACCGTACACCGACGTGCATTTTAATATCGTTTTGTCATCGACTGTCCATGGTGCAGTGTGTCACACCGAGTCCAACACCTCTTCAAGAAACGCATACACACCGTCCCGACGTACGAATTATTTATTGACATGGAGGCCGATAAATTATTTCCGGCACGACGCGCATCGTGAAACGGACGGCCGGGCATCCCCCTTTTGTGAAACGCCATCGTGTGCCGCGGCACGGACAATTTCTGCGTGACAAAGTGTCGTGGCCGCCGCGTTCACCGCGTCGCCGATCCCGGCATTGTTCGCGGACCCGCGAGCCGTCAGTCTGTCGTCGGGATTTCGCCCTATTGTCTCGTGGCCTGGAATTAATAAAGCCCGCTGAAAAACGGACTGGCGATCGCGATAAATCGCCCGGGCGGTTAGCGCGAATCGCGCGTGCGTTTTCCATTCGCCTCGCCAGTCGCATGGAACTGCCGACGCGTCCTCGAGTCACTCGCGAGAAGAGAATTGTAGGGTATTTGAGTGATTGAAGGACCGCTGGGGTAAGACTTTCGTTCCGTAACGCTCCTCGCTTCTGCGAGGATTATTGTTGTGGAAGGGGGTCTACGGTTTTGTGGTCCGGTCCTGTCAAAGGGGACTTCAGGTTCTGGTTTTTAACGAAGGCGATAGAGGAAATAGAATCATTCCTGGTTAAGTGTTATCAGGAAATTATATTAGTCTTGTATCACGAGGTAGGGAAATGATAGGACAATATGCAACTTTGCTAGTGGTTATTGCGAGTGTTCTTCTGTTTTGGAGTTATAATGCGTTTTTCGTATTCGTGCATAGATGTACAAGATTTTGGAGTTACAATCTACTTTATATACTTATATTTTTTTAAATGAAGAGACGTACGTTGGTACGTAGAATGCTGCATAAATGCGCCAGACGATTTGTGGTAAAATAGTAACTGTGTAAAATAAATCACACGATATAGGTACGTACATGTCCTTTCTAAAAGGACATGTATAGTTCATGAATCATATCCTGTGCCCATAATACATTTTGCGTTGCGCTAAAAGCTAAACGAGGAAATTCCACATTTTTTATAACGTTCTCATTAAGTATCAGCGGTTCAGTTGTCCATTCCTCGAAGTCTACTTCTTCGACTATCTCTGTGCCCTGTCAAACAGCTGGTATAATATTTAAGAAAACCAGCTCCAAAGGACTAGGGTAGACTAGAACGGGAAGATCACGTTTCAAAAATATATTGACAAGGATCAGTAGGAAAAATTTACTTGCGAACCTTATCCCTGCCGCCTTTCATGGCCACCCCTGCTGCAACCCTGCGCCCTTCATTATTGTTTTCTGAATCATCTACACTTACAGACCTTTTGATCAGAAAATCAGTTCAAAGAGTAAAGCTATAGGAAAGTTTTAAATTATCGACAGATAAATACGGTACGAAGCAAAGCCTGTAAGCCTAATTTATAGACTATGATAATTGAAAATAAGGCAAATATAATAAAAAATATGATTGGCTAAGAGTAAATACTCCTCGATCCTTAGTCTACGGTTGAATAAAATACAGCCTGTATTCTGTAGTGAAATAACAATGGAGTTAACGTTTCTCAACACTTACCGCAAACGATTTTTACGAGCCCCTTTGCTCAAAGGAATTTGTGTAATGAATAAATTGCGGTACTCAAATACCACAGATGATTGTTTCGGAAAGCTGAAAGAGGCTTAGTCCTCCTGCCAAGAAGACCACGCGTATGGGGGGCCACAAAGGGACTACTGTGAAGGGCGCACGTGGGGTTGCCCATGGAGGTCAGTTTTCAAGGGTTTCCCCTGGATGTCGATTGGTCGAGGGAAGGGTTGCCTGGAAAACGGATCCCTCGACACCATAGGGTTTATTATAATATGATAAAACGAATGACTTAGGTCTTGGGTATTACTCGCTCGTAAACACTGTATAATTCGAAACTGTAAAACCGGGGCTTAAAATTAGTCATGATATCCATTGCGGCTTCTGAAACCATCACGAAGGAAACCTTCGTTATGAATAAGTATTACAAGAAACCGAAATTTCTGTTATTCAAATATTGGTATAGGGGTGGCGAATTTCTACTTCGTTAATTTCAATTTTCCTTATAACATACATTCTTGGAACAGAAAATGTATAAATATATAAAATTGAAGGAAACGTTCGTAGGCCTGCTAAAGGAGAGCCAGAGTGCAGTTTCATAGATTACACGTGTAGAAATTAGATGTCTCGGTCTTGGAACTTTCCTCGTAAAATATTTAATTTCAAGCTGAACCTCTGCAAGCAGACACTGCATATCTAAATAAGAGAATGTAAACTCTGGTAATTTCGAATCCGTGGAATATCGTTTAATTCATAAGCACAGTCACAAAATGCAGATCATTTCTGCTAAAGATCATTGATTGTTATCAAATCTTTCATAGCTCTAAAGATTCCCTTAATAAAAACAGGAGAATTGAATTCGCTACATATTCAATTACATAATTCTGTATCGCCAATTTACAACTTACAATATACCCATGTGTTTATACATTATATGTATATTTTCGATTACACGTATAAAACATCTCTTTGAATAAACAGGAATGAACCAATATTTCGTCAATATGCAACACATGCGTTTTAGAGATGGTCTAAATTCAGATCCCGCGATGGAG
Source organism: Nomada lathburiana (assembly GCA_963667235.1). Classification (NCBI taxonomy): domain Eukaryota; kingdom Metazoa; phylum Arthropoda; class Insecta; order Hymenoptera; family Apidae; genus Nomada; species Nomada lathburiana. The sequence continues at coordinate 4,682,401 of OY763903.1, forward strand.
CGCGATAAACATTAGTCTAATAATAAATTCAGATATATCGGGATGTAGATCTGGCTGTTATACTTCTATTCCCTTCGTTTACCACAGTTCCGCTTACAAACCGTCAGCTACATTAAGCACAAATCGGGGATGTTTCTCGTTGCCAAGCACCGCTGCAGCGTTACCGGGGAAACAAAATTATGTAGCACAAGGAATGCGATTGTAATACCTTTTATCTGTGATGTAAGAGATACCATTATGTACACGAGATAAGAGCGGCAGATTCGTAACTCCGAAACCGTACTTGTGTTTAGAGGACAATGATCATTAAATACGAGTATGCATGTGTCATTCTTTAGAGTATTCAATTTGTTTCTTTCGCCGGAAACGCGAATGAATTTTATTGCTTATAAACAACATGCGGTGTCCATGTTTAAACTTCGGGACAAGTTTTGCAATTGGTTCAATTTTCGTCGATACTGAATAATCTGTCGCTGGGTTGATTTATTATTTGCCAATATTTAGTTATTTCTACTTATACAAAATTTGGTTGCTCTTCAGGAATACATATTGTTGCAAGAGTTTCAGAATTATTTTCTGACACTGAAACGGAAGATTATAGGATTTATTGTTCACCTTCGAAGTTCCTCTCATGAATAATATATGTACATATCTAATTCTTGGAAATAGAAGAACGAAAGAACGAAGGATTTTATATGCACCTGTTTCGCGGAACTCGGGTTTTTACAAATCTGAATCTCCAGGGATCCTCGAATCTAATTTGGAATGTGTCGGATAGAAGGTCGCGGAGATTAAAAAGGAAAAAAGTGTCTGGAACAGTGCTGTCTGCCGGGCGTGGCTATAATACGAACGAACGACGTTTCAACGATTCCTCAAAGGAGATCGAAGAATAAAGGGGCCCCGCAGCAGAGCGGAATTCATAATTTAACCTGCGAAGAAACTCGCGCCTGTTGCCCGTCGAGAATTTATGTTCGAACGAGTCAGAAATTCAGACGGGCGTCGCTTAAAAACACAAGGAGCTCGACGTGCCACGGTTCTTTGAATCAATATCGAACGACACCGGACAGAGGATGAGGATATTAAAGAGAAGGAACGAAAAATAATCGTATACCTACGGCGATCCAGAGTGCGGTGGAAATAGTAATGCCACAAAAATCGGACGACAAACGAGGGGAAATTAAATTGAAACAAAGTTTTATTCACCATAAGTTTTGTTGCCTCTCGTGCAATACTTTGTTCATTGATTTTCCTACAGGATTTTGTACCAATCGGGAGCAAGACGCACGCAGATTGATAACTGCAAGTTAATGTTAAGTATTTACACGACACCCTCGAGTATTTCGTGATTAACGTTCGCGTGCAATTTATCTCGGCGTACCTTAAATCGAAGACATTAAGAGACACCGCGGACAGGATTAACAGCAACGCGATAAATTACTATAGCTCCACTTGACAATGCTACGGCCGGCGTGTGATTTATTGCAGGCTCGTGACAATGGTGGATACTTTAACGATGCAACAAATTCCCGGGGCCGCAATTAATGCCTTCCCCTTGTTCTTACCTCCTCTATATCTTCTTTTTCCATTTTCGATCCGACCCGGCCACGAATTTCACCGGCGCGAATTCTATTACGAACCCCAATGCCATTCAACAAGATCTCTCTAAACCAAAGTAGGAATACGTACACGGTGTTTTCTCCGTGAGTGTTTTCCACGGTGTAGAGAAGCCCAATTCACGAAGATTAGAAACTTGCTTGTGGAACAATGCTAATAGAAAACAAGAGATCCAGACGGAAATAGTTTCCGCGCAATGTTACGCGGGAAACTGCGCTTTTGCGTTAGCGTTCAACGCGTTGTTTTTTTTTTTTTTACAAAATTCCAGGTTACCGTAAAATTACGGCAACGTAGAATTTTAATCGTGCATTCGCCGTTTTTCTAATGCTTTCGAATGCAATTTAGAGATTGAAAGAGAAAGAATTAACTGCTGCTTTACTTGGACAAACAGGATAGTTTAATGTCACAGAATTGAAAGATACGCAGTGAATTTTTATACTCTCTTATAAGCACCTGCTTAGTAATTGCGGTGGCACAAGCAAAAGCAAAGATCCATGAACCTGGAAGAATGTATACGGTACTATAATACGTATATTTATAATCGAATTTAATTCAAGTTAAATTTATATACAAAGTAATCCATTTAACTGCAATCGGTGAAATATCTCGCGAGAGATTAAAGGTATCAAAAAAATGTTCTTACAATAGTTCTTTGGTATGGAGAGGGACATTAGGTGGTATAAATAATTCTTTGGTAGCTGTAGTGGTGGGAGAGATATGAAAGTAAAGTTAATTCTTTTAAACGGGGGGACTCTATTTTTTTATTCATATTATGATAGCCTATGCTGAAACGAATACAAGGACCTACGACATGGTATCATCCCTTGCAACAGAGTGTCGAAATGCAGATCCTTTGCACAGTATAGGCAAATAATAACGAACGTACGATAAATCTTCGAACGCGCTGTGCCACGTCAGAATAGTATAAATCGGGGGACACGTCGCGAGGGATGGAGCATAGCAAAAAGAATTAGGAACGTACGATAAATACGAGTCATAGAAGAAATGGGTTACCATTTTCGAACACTTCCGCGGACACGATCCTCTTTGTTGCCTCGTTAGGGACGTCATCGTCGAAGATAAGGGGCGATTATTCGGCGGCCCGACATCCTGAGTGCGTGTCAAATCGATTGGCATGCTCGACCCGTGATCCAGGTACGTACCTCGTTAACCGCAAACACCTATCGATATATTATCACGCGACAGGGATCTTCGTGTCGTTATATTCCAAAGCTGTCGGAGCTTTTTTCACACGGTGCTCGTTGAAGCTCGGAAAGAAATGTCAGTACACATTGTTTTGTCACGATGCGGATGCCACTTTCCAAAGACGCAGTTGCTTTTCGCTGTACATATCAGTCCCACTGTTGCTGCAATTTCGTTCGTGCCGCTTGGGAAATGAAGTGGTACACATGCCTACTCCACAAATGTGCCTCCATGTGCAAAAGCTGTAACGAAAATCTACAAATTCGAAACAATGAATCGCTATCTCCAATATCCCTCGTGTGGGCAACCAAAATGGTCAACAAGTTCGAAGCTTAGTTCCTTAAAACATTTTGCATACATTTTTTTCACGAAACGTGAATTGACGTAAAAGTGGTTTCGCGATATCTTGTCGAGAGCATACAAAAATTTATTAAAGGAAATATAGAAATGGGTAACCGGGTACCCGGTTGCCTAGACAAGGGATATATACTAGGGTATACAGTATATGGATACACATAGAAATGAAAAGGATATAGTATCTCACTATACAGAAAAATTCGAAATGGCGTTAAAATCTCATCTACGCCCACACCCACGCACAAGGTATTTAAATCGCGTTATATCCCCCCCCCCCCCTTCTCTTTGAAGGTAAGGGGATATATTTTACTCTTCGCCAAACAGTTTTTTAAAATGAAACAAAAATTCCCTTGCCTTTTGCCTCTCTACATTTGCGTACTCCTTTTACGGTTGCCAAACGGAAAGCCTTTATCGTCCATCGTTCTCTCCTTTCACAGCCGCAGTCGAAACGCGTTTCAACGGGGCGAACGAAGTTACACAGTTGCAAGGGAATAAAGGATAGAGAAAGGCTGCGATTCGAGCAAAGGGATTTCTTCTGCCCGTTCGGCCAAACATCCTGATGCATTTCGCGGAGAACAGACAAGCGGCATTGTCTTTCTCGATGTGACAGAGGTCACTTAGCATAAAACAACGTTGTTTGATCGTATTTAGCATATCCAGCGCGGTAGCCTGTCTAGTCCGCATATATACAACTCGTGTAACACACGCTCGACGTGCTCGTACCGTTTTCCCCTCGTTGACATCACAATAATGATATTAATTATGCCCGCGGGAGCGGATAAATAGCTGGAAGGGCGAATCGGTGAACGGCGTTTTATCGTTTCGGACTGTTCCTGTCGTCCTCGTGCGTCATGGCTGCTTCCTTCGTGCTTCGTCTTTTGCTGCCGTTCGATCTGTCCGGGGGCAGAGTTCAATCGCGTAATGTCACTGCGAACTGTAACGAGTCTGGTTTCAAATTGATTGGAAAATGTCTCTCGATTCTTCGAATGATTAATTTTATAAGTCAATTTGTCACTTTACCTTGGCTACCATATTCCTAATACGTAATATAAATAAAGGCGCCAACGTCAATCTTCAACTACTTGTACCATGAAAGTAGATCTCGTTGAAAGGTAATTCTCCGATAAAGAAAACAGCAACACGCAGATCTCTATTTATTCGTCGTTCCACGTGGAACAATCGCAGGTTGCGTTTGCTCGTGTTCGCCTCTCTCTCTCTCTCTCTCGAAGATTTGTCGCGATGCTTTTGCCTAATTAACACGCTCCCGTGCGTTTACCCTGTTTCCCGGAGGTCTCGCGAATAAATAAATTTCCAAAAACTCGGCCGTTTCCGGCACAAGAGCGTCCCCTATTCTTCCCTCGTTACTCCCCCTGTGAAGTGAAAACCGCGACGCGACGGTAAACGGCGTTTCTTCAATTAGGAGGCGGCCATTCACGTTTGTCCCGCCACCGATAAATGGCAGAATGCTCGGCTAACGAACGCACAATGTCGGCCAATTATGTTCCGCGGTAGTGCAAATTTGCATCGCTAATCCCACGCGTAAAGAATGATGGACTTCTTGCGCTTGTCCCGCCGCGGCCTCGAGACTTCCGAGCAATTTTAACGAACATTGTGTACTTGGAGAATGCACACCGCGGTTCAGGGTGTACATACCTTGAACCGTACCGCGACATGAGGATGTTTACTGCGGAATACCGACCGCGAATATATGTATACACACGTTTCCACTTGGACGCGATGCCCGGATGCTTCAGTGGGAGGCGCGCTCGCAGCGATAGAGAAGCCTAAGTTTTATGAGAACCCGGAATGCGTCTCGACCGGGCGTTTAGTAGCAGAATGCTGGCGAAAATAGTAGGGACGCGGGTATAGGCATTGGATTATAAAAGAGAATCTTTTTGGCAGAGTGTTGCATTATTCGGTTGAAAATGAAACCAGCTTCGGCAAGTGTCTATGTCATTCGAGACCTATGCCTGTCTTATAACATTGAGGTTTGCACTAGCTGGCTTCTCTTCAGTTACATTTTATTCCGACTTTCTCCTGTTACACTGATGCCAACGTATTGCGGCAGTGATTGACTCATTTGGTTTTCGAGAAAGGTAAATAAAGTGCGGAATTTTCTGTGCAAATTAAATGAAACAAGAGATACACCAAAAACGATGGCAATTGAAGGTGTCAGATTGGAAATTGAGGTAAAACAGAAATAGCTAATGTCACCGCCGATACATCTACATGTAGGATGAGTATATTTTTTATATATTCATATTTTTTACTGCTACCTACAGATCGCAAGGAATTACAAATGCCAGTATTAGATGTCTCATTGTTTAAAAGGAACGTGTTACATTCGACGCGTTGCTCGTTAAACAAGGTTACTATACGCGAAATATGTTACGATTCCAAGGATACCGTTAAACGTAAGTGTTTTTGGAAACGTATTCGAACAACGTTCCGAACGATATCAACTGCTTGCACGTGGCACGCGTCACATGTGATATTCTCAACCACATTACCAGAACACGTGTACGTTATGCACCACCGTTAACATACTCGCTCGCGTGCAGCTACACGACACCCGATATGTCTCGCTTAATTGTGCAAAAGAACGCTGCATAATCATGTTATCGTGCTGCGTGGGCGAAGGAACGGTAATAAAAAAAAAAGTCTCAGTTTGTTAGCTGATAATTGCTGGTTGACTTGGGATGATAATTATGCCCGTGCATAATGATAAGACTGGCCATAACTATGAATTGGACGAGTGTTTCGCTGAGTCCTTTAAACTGACAAATTATTCGCCAATTGTTTTCGATTTAGAAGAGGAACGGAAACTTCGAGACAGTTATAATTGAAATAAAATAACATTAAAAAAAGGTCACGCCTATTTAAATGTAATATATTTAAATTATATTGTGATCAATTGCAATTAATGAAATCTCACCGGTACCATTGCAAATCGTAATACATATAGTCGGCGCGTAAAACTGTGAAGGTTGCAACTAGCGACGAATAGAGAATGTCGGGAGGAGCATCGCGGCTTGGACTGTACACATTGATATCCCATTGATAACAGGGTTTACCCAGATGTGGTGCGGTGCGGTATCGCGGCAGCGGTTTCTGTACTCGTAGCTGGCATCGCGGATGTATTGCAACAGGAACAGCACCTGCAAAAATAAACATCAGCCGCGTGATAAATGAATTATCGGGCGACTTCCTGGCTGCGCGGGCGAAATTTTGCCCAAGGACTGAAAGCAGGACGACAACGGGGAAGATGCCTGTATACATCTGTCTGAAAATGGCAGCCACCGCAGATGGGAAGTTGGCGATATAAGAGGTGTTTATATTCTATCGCCGCATCGGCCCGCAACACTGCGTATATAAGTACGTGCACTTTTCTTCCCTTTTCGTGATTAATCGAGAGAGTGATTGATGTGCCGTTTAAGTCGATGCCAACCTGTGATTAAACACAGCGGAGGATATTACGGTCTAATCGATCGGAAAAGCAATCCTTCGAAGGCTCGACGAATCAGGAAGAACGTGTCCCGTCGTAGAAATTGCATTATTAATTAAATCCTCCACCGGATGTTGTAGCTTTTTCATAGCCAGCTGGAGGTTTCATTAAATGAATTTCATAAGCGCGACGTTGCGTAAGAAATTAAATAGTTTGCAGAGAAATTCGCGGGTATATCCAACCGCGCTCGATATTCAGTTTGATATTAAACTATCCGCTAATGAGAAATCCAATAAATCGTAATCAGTTATATTTATAACAAACATCTACAAGTCTATTTCAACTCAATTGTGGAACATTATTTTTTAATATTGATTGCGAAATAACTGAACGTTAAATAATTGAAAATTTCTCCATCGTATCAGGATACTTCTTATGAGAGAAATATTTTGTGACTGAAAGCTCAAAATTGGAATTAAAAAAAAATTAAAAAAAAAAGAGCAAGAGTCAAAGCTGCACTGTCCAGCAAACATTGGAACGCACTTCCAGTTGAAAGTTTTCTCGGAAAGCGAGGTCACCACTCCTACAATGGAAGTATCGTCACTCTCGATTCCCGCAAGTAGCGTGTACGCGCCAAACCGCGGCGCGGAATCTGTAAATTGTAATAAAAGCAGGAAGCGATAAAGCGAAACGATCGCATTACGAACCGTTTAGACACCGCCGGATGAATTCAAGCGTAATGCCCGATGGAATGACGCAACGGTGCCCCGAGCAGCATTGTAACGAAATGCACGAACCGCGCGACAGGGCGTAAATAAAGCGCGCAACTAGCCAAGCCGGCCATAAACGCTCGATGCATTTGCATCGGTGAAATTTATGAAGAAATCGGCGTAGTCTTCGCCGATGATCGTTCGTCGTGTTAATAATAATGCGGCCAGGAAATCAACGTGAGCATAAATGTCCGGCGAGCGTGCACGCTCGTCCGCGCGAACGTTAACTAAATAATTACCATATAAAATAATTCTCCGCGCTAGCTAGGAAGCGATAAAGGTAAGCGACCTTAACGGTGGCCGCAATACGGACACACCGTCCCTGGGATGTAAACCGTTGCAACGTGTCGGCGTAATGGACAGAAATATGCCTTGAACGATAAACCATCGATCGACCAACGTTCCCCAGTGCTGCTTCGCTCTTGCGTCTACCGATTCCCTTTATCGACGTTACTGCAGCGAAATGGAAAGCCGATTTTTCTATGGGTTTTTGTTATTGGGTCGGTAACTGGCGTCTACTGTCGGCGCAAGACACTGTAAGTTACACGGGCGATTATTGTCTGACAATTGCGGGGGGCGCTGGGCTTTTATGGGGCGGGACTGGTGAACCGGAGAAAACGGAAGTATATTAAATCGAAAGGGATTTGTTAATCGGCTGGATGACGTTCAGTCGTCCCCGCAGAAATTATGACTCCGCCGAGGCACTAACATCAGAGTTAACATCCCCCTCGTCAACATTATTCATCCACTTACCGCGATATATCTATTTTCTAATGCGCGCGCAAGTTTCCTCACGTACGTAAGACGGCCATTAATTTCCCGTGACCGTAATCAAGTCGTCGTAAATTCGTGAACAATATTCTACGACACCTCGCGAATCTCCCGTAACGACCACTCTTTGCACATTTCCCGGCTCGCGGTATCTCCGCTCCGTGATCGCGCTACGAACGCTAACCGGCCGATTTGCTAATCGGTTATTAGAATACAAGATAATCACCGATTTGATAAGGGGAGGAAGACGATGTTGCCGGCAACGCGCTTTGGCGGTATCTTAATGTTTGTATCCACGCGATCTCGATCGGTATTCGATAATTGCAGAATTTTGATCTGGATCCAGATACATGTCTCACGATCAATCCACTTTTTAGTGCCGCGCCTATCATACATTTTGTCCTCGACACTGAAACGCGGATGATGGCACTGCAATTAAGGGGAATTGTCGGTACGCTAATTAATTGGGTTATATAGTAGCCTTTAACGAAACGGAGTAACAGTAAAGATATTTTATCGCCCCTGGTAATGAATGCCGATGTCGCGAACTGGAACCGAAGCTGTCGTAGGTACCGTTTAATGTAACAGTCGAATACACTTACTTTATTTATTGTGCCTGTTCCATCGTAGTATTGTAATTGATGTGCGATTCGGCCAAATGCCAATTGTTATCGAAGTGTTATCGAGGCAACTATGGGACTAGCAAATTCATTGTTTAACCACCTGTAGTAGGTTCAACCTACTCCATTAATGCTAGACTAAGATGTTGCGAAAAATTATCGTGAAAAGTGTGTGTCGAATGAGAAACGTCATAACAATAATAGTCGAGGATTGATCATTCACGAAATACGAGCATACAGTAAATTCTCATTCATGTTACTCGACTTACCTGTCGCAACGATTAAGAAAGACATCATGACACCGCGAATTTGCAGTACCTTAATTTACTTGAGCCGCTGAAATCTACGCGTATGCGTGTTATTCAACCATTCGGGTTAACATCTCGTATTGGCCGCCGAATTGAAACAAGTCAATCTGGGGAACGGTATAAAGTTGTTGGATCTTTCGTGACAAAAATTTCACGATCAAACGTTTCGATTAACTTTAAGCACTGTTACTTTGTTTATCTTAAACGGGCACAGTGTTAAGTGTACCTCGAGAGTTTTATTGGCATTTTATGGACTCCCCTCGGCATTGCCTCCTCGAGCAATCGATTTGTGCCCCGTATCTGCATCCGCGTCACCGTCCACTCGGTTTTCAAAGCTGCCACGGTGCTTACCCGACCATGTTCCAATTAATTAAGCTATAAAATAATTCTTCGAGGAGATGGGAAAGCAATATAGGCTGGCGGTTTTAACGAGGATCGCTTCACGGATTTCTCGACGGCGAGTTAAGTCGACTGTGAGGCGATTGCAACGAGGTGATGTAATGGCCGTCGTTATACGGCCATCGATGCTGGATCATAGGATGCGTCTTGAAATCCAGTCAGCGGAACGCTTTTCCACCGTAATCCGCAGAATATCGGCGATTCCGTTAAGCCTGCCAATTACCAGAACATTGATTTTGCCTTTCGATTCCTTATTAATGGATCGCCTTGATAATATTAAGAATGTTAATGAGTGACGACGAGAAAACCTTAATTCTGAGTACTGGAAATTTAATAGACGTTCAATTAAAGAAGCAGGCTTTCATGAAACTTGCGTGATTGGTTACATGCAGCATGCGTTTCAAACAGAATATTTAATGTTGAAAATCTGCGAGTTTCAACGGCAGCGCGCCAGGTGTCCCGTTTATGATAAATTACGGGCAAAGTGAGAATGGAAGGCCGACGATTTGAATCAATTTCACAGCCCGTTTGTGAATTACAATTTTCCTTGCAATGAAACGCGCAAATACCCTGGAAACTTCGGCGTTATTTAACGATCGATCAATTACCAACCAGGTCCGTCTTAATGGACTTCTCAGGCGTTCACCTTTCAACCGTGCGTTTCCCACCGCGACGCGAACCACCCTGCATCGTTAATTAACGGATTATTAACTGTTCGCTGGCGACGTCGGATTCTGTTGTTCGCCCACGTCGTTGAATCCCGCTGATTTGTAGGTTAAACAAAGTCCATCTGGCCGATGCGACCGGCAGAAAGCTGAAACACCCGCTTGCATTATACGGCCTACGTGCACTTGGCGGTTGGCTCACGCGTGGGTGGTAAATTGCGGTAAATTGCCACGAAAATCAGGAAATCGTACGTTTAACCGTGGCCGGCACTGTCCTTATTCGTTCTCTGCCCACCAAGTATTCTCTATCTTGATTGACAGCCGTGAATCCGCATGAATTAGGTCGTTTGTATCGTCGTTTTTTTTTCTCCTCCCTCCATCGCGCGCCACGAGCGGCGTGGAAAATTAAGTGATTAGTCGGTGGACGGAAAACACGGGAAGTATTTTTTTTTTTTGTGGCAGGAAAGTGGATTTTCAGCAGAGATTTACGGGTTCGAGGCGTAGATCTGTGATAATGATAAATTATGGTAGGCAGTTGAGATCAGAAGGGATATAGTGTCTTAAGTTTCTCCCCGTAAGCCGTCTTACAAAGTGGGTACGCTTTTTATTGGGCGCTGTGTTGAAAGATTACTTCGATAAGCTCAGATTTTACGGGGCAGACCTTTCATTCCAATTTATTGGGCAGAGAGATTCTTTTATAGTAATTCTTTGGGGAAATAGTTCCCGTAATTCGTTGAACGGACAACGCGTCGGATGGTACCGATACTAATATGCGACCCGGTAGAAGCTAGCTGGAACTTTCGACGAAACTGAAAGAACGCCGAACTTTTTAAGTAATTTTAAATGGACGATAAAGTTTGATTTGCCTCGGACGTCTAACTCGATCATAGTTTACGGCGCAGGCCGCAAAGGCCGCAGTGAGTAAATAATGAATCTTTTGGGCGGGACCCATATAAAGGAACGTTCGACAGCCCGGTTTTCCATTGGCGTGGAATTTTAATAGGAAAATAGTGCGCCGGGTTAGCCGTCGCGCGTATTTAGAGACTTTCTATTGCGACAGGTTAGGAACAACAAAAGAATAATTGAGGGTTATTGCGTGGCTCGGTTAACACAGAAATCAGATAATTTCGCCGATATGGACAAAGAACATGCCCGACACGAATCAGTGCTTTGCTAATGATTCGTGCAGGAATGCACGGCAACTCGGTATCCAGCTCTCTGGTATCTCGGGACATAGCGAAACGACTTGGAATGGCTTCTATGGGGTAATTAAATGTCGAAAGTTTTCATTTGTAACATCAATTTTATGATACCCGTTACGGACCTGTAATCCTGTAATTTATGGTATAGCGTATAATAATGAACGCGCGAATCCTCCCTGTAACTTATTATTATTTGTACGTTGAATTATGACGGGTAACGTGTTGAAACTATAAATGAACAGATAAAATGGAATGGAAAAGTGTTGCACAAGGGAAACAGGATATTAACCTTAATAATAATCCGCAAATCTGCCCAATCAAAAAGTATCATATATTCCTATCAGTCTGTTACACCGGCGGCTTTCCTATACGAGTTACGAAATCAGTCGAAACGCATCAACTCGGATATTAATTAAACATCGACAGGTCGCCCATTCGTTCGTTCCAGCTGCTCAAATTTCCTGTGCGAGCGTCGTCTATGTCCCCTTTAAGGCGAGTATCTCATCCGCTGACACCGTTAGACCTCCACGACGGGCATTATGTCATAGAAACGATTACGGTCATCGCGATGTCGCGAGAACGTTCCCAGAAGCGTCACCGGCTGTTCGGTTCACCAATGGTACCGAACCCTTTGACCCGTTTCTAGCCTCAATTCGCATTCCGGAATCGTAGAACGAGCGGCACGAGCGGTCTCATTAAACACTTCTGAACTCGAACGAACGATACACGCCGGTCCACGGGGCCACGGTGAAAGTGCGTGCGCGTTCTTTTTCCAGGAGCAATGAAATTACGATCGAACGAGCTGCACAATGCGAGATCTCGCAACACGGAGACACCGAGCGAACCATGTGAAATACGCTCGCAGTTTTATCGTTTTAACGTATGCGGCCGGGCTGTTAAGAAAGTTCCAAGACAGTGCTAGCTCCGGCACTATAATATCGCACGTCTCGATAGATCGAGTTTCACGTTCAATTAAAAAAAAACACCGATCGATGCTATTAAAACGATGGAATTGAACGAACGTTTACGACGCGTTGGTATAGAGGAGAGGGTGCGAATATGGGATGACTATTTTATTATAACTATTATTTTTTTTCTTCTATGCATTAACTGTCAATTTTCATTCAACTCGTACAATTATAAACAGTTGAAGCACTCCGGTCACCAATGACCACCGTGGCGTCACAGGAGAAACAATCTGCGGTCATATATGACCACCGTGGCAGTCAACGTGTTAAATAACTTTTTTTTAGTAATAAGTTACGAGATTGCGTTAAAGGGTTAACAAAGAAGTTTTAGTTGTATATAAGGACCTGTTAAATATGACAACATGAACACAATTTATTTAGTTTTACAATCGTCTCATGTTTAAATTTCGTTCTTTCAACCTGCGTGATCATAATTTTTTAAATTTAAGATCTTTGATAGTTTTCGTCATGTTTTTTTCATGTTTCATTCCTCATTTCGGAATAATTAATCTCCTTCCTTTAACTATGCTCTTTGCATCTGACAAGCTTACTGAAATCCATTCTATTATTTAGCAATAAATTTTCAAAGACAGATATGTACTACCCCCAACTCGCTATTTCACTTTATGTCATTACGCCGCAATCAAAAATACAACATACTTCCAATATTCAATAATGATCCTCAAACTACGATTACTATAGAATAACTTACCTTCCTTCTATTTTTGAAAATCAATGCGTCGACGTTAAATTCAACTTTTCCTTACCGTCCGAATAAGAAATGTCCATTAAACAAAAGGGCGACAATAAATAAGCATCAACTATTATGGCGGCGCATCATAATCTGTACAATCGTCAATTTCCAACTATCGTCAAAGCTGTCAGTACTCTGCTCAAATCAATACCTTCGCGTCTCATACTTGTGCCCTATCTCTTATTCGTATCCTCCCCACTGCAATTCCCGTCCTCGGGAAAACTCGAAATATTCGTGGACAACGAATACAACGATAGGAAGGCGCGACTCTCTGCGACGGGACATGAAAATGGGACACGCGTATCTGTCGTGGTGGTCACTTGTCGCCATTAGATCGGCCGCATTCCGATCGAATTTGAACGGACGGACGTGCGGAAGAATGGCGGGGACGAGCGATTTCAATGAGCGTCAACAACCGGCTCTTTCATTGACGCTGGCTTACACGATTCAGCTGTAATAATTCACTGTCACCGATAGTTATCGTTCGGCTCGATTAAGCGGCTGGCGGACCGATTCCAGGCGAATATTTCTATAGATTTATGACGCGCCGTATACGATAACCAAGTGGAGGTAGGTGCTTTACGGTCGAATCTGTTTTATCGAGGGCTTAAATGAATGGATAAGGAAAGGAATTCGCGGGTGGCAGGTTCGTAACGCGTGGTAGACATACTTTGAAACGGGCAGGGGGGAAGTTACGGGCTCGAAGTTGTTCGGAATTTTAAGCCCCGGCTATTATTTGCGCACCTTTTCAATTATAGTCGCGAATAGGTTTGCTGCAACGGTGCAAGATGGGTATTAAAAGTACCTACTTGTTATAAATATTTTGTAGCGTTCTCATTTTTAATCAATTCTGCCATTCCACTTGTGATCGTTTCTCTGCTAAATTCGGTTCAGTATGGTTCGATGATTTATATTCCGATGGTTTAATGGTACACAATTTTGACCGGGCTGTATGAAGTTAAAGAATGATTGAATAGGAAGTTATATTGTACCCGTAAAACATTTTTTGTGTCACTTGGATCATTCGTCGTTTCGAACAGCCTGAACACATAAATCCTAACAAAGTGGGCTGTCTGTTAAATAGAATTTTTCTATTTGTAATCAAATTTCTACCGTGTAATCCATTTCACCTCACCTCAAATAATTCCCATACACATCGAAGGGCATACCGTATAGGCAATAATTACATGGAAATCAAGATTTCCAACGAAGATAATCAGCTTCCACGAATTTCTAAACTGTTTTATGACAAACAAGATCTCTATCGTGTCCAACAAAAGTGTATCCAGCTTACAGCTACGTGGAGGGGCATTAATCACTTAAAGGATTCCCCGTTCACTACCACTACAGACACATTTCCAGCAGCATCTAGTACGACCTAGACTTCTGTGTGCGATTGATAATTAATGAGGTACACGTGGACCGATAGGCGCACGTTAATCATTATTACAACGTAATTATCGGGAAATTGTTGGGCAGGAGTCGAAGGAATCAGGTAGCGCGCTTTGTTATTAAGCTACCTGCTTGTTGCAAGATATAATAAACTCCATGCGCCGATTATTTCATTATTCCAACGGCTCCGTGCACGCGCACTTCCCGTTCGGTTCTCTTGCTCATAGCGATTCATCAAAGTCCTCGTTTTTTCGTCCTCGTTACAAGCGAACTCTGTTATGTCATATAATGCAGGCTTATTAACATTTCCCCGTAATGCAGAGCGAATCACGCGCGCGCAAAAAATGATCCAGCCGCGCGGAGTTTGCGTAATTTGCCTTTCAATTACGCCTCTAATGATTCTGTCGTTTTAATCTCGGCCGATCGATCGGGCAAATACTTCGAGAGTAACGGACACACCGGGCATGCATTTTCATCGATCGTTGTCGATGCGATTTTTAGCCGGACAGATAGGCCGACCGTCGTCGTTCGTTCGAACAATGTTCTTTACAGGAATTCCCCTTGCATCGGTTTCAGCCGACAGATACAATCTCCGCTGAGAAATTAGACATCGCGAAGCTACAAATAACTCGGAACGAACGCAAAGGTGCGCGGTAGATAGATCGACGCGAAATCACGCACCGCGAGAGCACCGATGTGATTCGTGGCACGATTGAAATAATAGAAATCACCGATAAACTCGGTGCCTGTTGCAATCGGGACAAAGATCGATCGGTCGATCGCTATCTGAAAGCGTGTAACGACATAATCGTCGGGAACCGTTCGCGGCAATAAAATCAGCCAAGGTGTTAATAAGCGATTCCGCGTTTCGTTTCGAAGCTGGCGCGGGACGTGTCGCTGATTTCGCAAACAGTCAAATGTCAATTGGCGTTGGTACACGTACGTGTCCTAACAATCATTGCCGCTAAAGGGAGTTTACGACCAGCCGCGATAAGCAAACTTTTACAATGCAGCCGGTAAGGCCTCAGGCAACAACCTCGTCGATTTGTAACGCGCGTGAATGTATGTGTATGTATATTTTTAGTGGAATTTGTTTTACTGCGAACGGTAGCTTGAGCAGCTTTTGCCCCGTGGAATATGCAACGGTAAGCTGTCAACGCGATTTATAATACGCTCCGGATGCTTTCGTTTTCGACATTTTACGCGGGGCCACGTGTATTGTTTAATCGAAGGAATGGAGTATTGAAGTACAACGATGAGAAGACGTAAAATGAAAACAGCGTGGGACGGGATTAAAATTTTAGAATGCAGAATAATTATCGCACGATCAATAAAGCACTACAGTGAGACGATTGGGAATTTAATTGAAATGTCGAAAGCTGATTCTTCATTCCTTTTGTTGCATGAAAGACAGTTAATTACACGAGAAACCTTCAGATTCATACATGAATTGATATTTAATTCAGCAGTTGAATTAAAGATGCCGATATAAATATTTAAATCTGAAATTTACAATTTAAATATCATTGAAATTTAAATCTCAGGGGACATTGCAGGAATTTATTCGTACATCAAAAGACCTCTCTGCCGTGCAAAGTATCCAAATTCTTCCCGAATAAATCCTTCTCTATATTTGAAATATTCAAATCGTGTATCATTTAACGAGCACCCGAAAACACTATCGAAATCACCTTCCAGTGGAACTGCAAGATTTATGAAGAATCTGGCAAACGAAATTATTCAAACAGCTGCGCAGTGACAAAGTTCGCGCACTAATAAATACCATTCTACGACTTCGGTGTTTCATTCTTAAAAAGCGTGGAAATTGTTTCGCCCCGTTTGAAGCCCCGTAACACATCGCCCCAAAATTTCATATAATCCGCGATGCGCATCGACAAGTCTGCGAAACTCAAGAAAATATACATTCGCGTGGAATTGCGCACGCGAGACGCGAAAATCGAGGCGTGCGGCCGGATGGAAAGCTCCTTGGCCGTGTTACGTTCGATACAGTTTCGCGCCGGTTTGAACAAACGTATGTAACTACACGTGGGAGCCAACGATTGCGGCGTGACCGCGCAGCCGGCTATCGATTACCGGCGATTTTATCGATTAGATTAATGGGCGAGAGCGCGAGCCGGTTACTCGGACGCGAAATCATTTCGTCGTGCGGGAGAGTCGAGCGTCGACGACGACGACGACGACGTTCGCGAAATCGTTTCACGACGAAATTTACGAAGGTTCCTACGGATAAATAAGGGACCGCCGTTTGTTACCCACCATTGGCCTCGTTTGCGTCGGTCCGTCTGAATCGAAACCGATTTTCCCCCGATAAGAGGCCAAACTGTCGGAGGCGCGCCACGATTTAACCCCGATCTGGCGAATATATTCGTAAACGATCTCGAATTGTCGGGCAGAGGCCCGTTGAATCGAGAAAACGTTGATACTGACGGTTTCGCTTGGAGAATTAAGGCGAGGCTCGAAGCGGCGTCTGTGCCGCGGCTAGAAGGGGTAGGGATCGCGAAATTAGATGGAATTAGCGATTCAGGTGTTTCGGTCGTGATTTGCGGTTCGCTGAAACGATTGTGGGGAAATGTTGATTTGCAGGAAGATCTCGTCGAACGATATATTACTTTCAGGCGAAATATTGATAGCTGCGGCGCAAGCGATACAGGATGGATATTAAATCGGAAATCGAACAGGTGTATGGGAATGTGCAGACGATTCGATCGAAAGGTGAAAGTGCGGTTAATAAGAAAGAAATTACCGCAATGGGAATTCTGCGGTTAGCGAAGTTAAAAATAGTATACATCGGGAGCATACAGAATGACCTGCCATTGAATTTAACTTTCTAATGGTCGTGTTAAATTTCACGCGCCACAAAGAACGCCAGAACAATTGCTATTTACAAATAAATACTTGTGATGAATTCATTATTAGCTGTCTACTGTAAATAATAATTTCTCGGTTGGCGACTTCAAATGAAACCTTGGCTTCGTTTTTCGTACGAAGCAACGTTGTGCCTTGTAGTACTCAAATCGCGTTGCGCATAAACTGAGACGCGTCATCCTATACTCATTGTCAGCGTACCGAGTGTCATCAGGTACATTTAGATTGCGCTGCCCGACCAGTGGCGACGGGGGTGAACGTAATCAAAATGTTCGTCGAAAACGACGACCCAAGTGTCGCCGTGTAACGTTCGAACGAAATGACTAAATTGGTCGGCTACTGTTTCGAGATTTCCTCAATCATTTCATCAGCCATCATTATCAGCCTCTACCGTTAACGGTACGTGGGGCAGATCAGTCCCACGCGATCCCATCGACCGGACAGTCGAGGAACGATGGGGTTAAAATTACCATGGTGTGATGCGATTCACGGTGTGGCTAGTTGCCCCCTCAGATTTCGTTGCCCTTTTATGCTTAATTAGAGCAAGATTGAACGAAAGTTTTTATTTGAATGCAAACAGTCACGAACGTAATTTGTACAATGTGAAAAAAAAGGTTCAGTTCTATCAACAAATAAACTCAATCAGGTATACATCGATGAATAGAATTATTGTATCTAAGGTATAATTGATCTGTTAAGAATGAACAGAAAAGAAACATACACGACACATTATACATATGTACTTACACGCGTATAATAATCGTAAATGTAAGCAGAAGTAATGGTCGTTGTATTTAACACGGCGTTGTCTTAATTGGATCTAATTACTAATAATTGAACGTCACAACGCAAAAGAACAACTTGAAGACATACATAGCCAGTTTCACGAAAATTGCACCGCATGGGACGTATCAATAATTAGCATCATGATAATAATCAATATCGATATTCTTATGCATCCGCGGGTGTAACTCGAACGCCCGCGTCTCGAAATTCTCTATAACATCCTTCCTTTCGCCTAGTACGACAATTTTTCTGCGAAATAAATCGACGCTTCTCTCGTTTGGTCGAATTGCATTTCACGCTCGACTTGAGCGAATCGTCGGCATTACCGCGTCACCGCAGAACGCTTTTCGATTTCCACGGCTGCAGATCTCTTTTTCCCGCGGTAACGCCGCTAATTCCTCCGTCGGTGCCGCGGAAATTGATCGCAACCAGTGCCTGAATAACGGACACTTACGGTAAACGCATTTCGTGATAGCGGAGCGGACGGGAAAAAATGGTTGCTCAGCCTCGGGCATCCTTTCAGCGAAATTGAGACGTTCACTTTGTGGCGTTTGCTTCTCACATTTGCGCTGCACCGTCAATTTTCACGCGCATCATAAGGATCCTTTCTGCGCCGGGTAATTGCAATAGGCAAAGACGCGAAAGTCGTCGCGATAGCAATTGCCAGGATTAAACGGATTCGTTTAATAAGGCAATGCCGCGATTATCGTAGGAAAAATACGATTATTATAAGCGTTACCGGCGATACTTTTACGAGCCTGTTGGAAATCGTTTCTATTCGACCTGTACTTTATGGGGGAAATAATGACCCAGAGTGTAAGACGGAATGAATACATGGGAGTTCGAGGGTACCAAAGTAACAAGCAACGTGGATTGTGCATAGAATGTAGCAAGCTTGGTAAACATCGTTGCTCATGTAAATTCTGGTTAGAAGAAGAAACGTTTGCTGCGGGCGGTTCTTGCATTAAACTGGAGACGTTCGTAAATCAACGTTTAATTCGCGGATTCTCATGAAATAATCATTGGTGAAGTTGCATACATATGTATGCGAACACTCCACCTGTCACGTCTATGCCATAGCTGCATGGCGCGTTGTAGCTGGCATAATGAACATTCTAGAGCCCTCTGTTACGTAAGATATGTGAAACATATTCTATTATTTTAAATATTATAAGAAAATACTACATGAACTACATAGCTACATAATTCTATGTTATTCATATACATAGATTTAACGCAGTTACATTATCATTATTTAAATTGTAATTCGAAACACATATTTAATTGCATTCAATGAATCTCAGGCACCATGTTGCAGTGCGCGAACACTAGCCCGGAAGTGCGGGCAACATTTTAAACCGATCGTCTTTCCTCGCCGCGAGGCCATATCGTGCTGGTTCTTTAACGGAATGATCCTTAACGGCTATCAATTTTTGTTCACGGCCAGCGTCGTTATTTTCCCGTTCACGTTTTAACGGCGAACGGCAGAGTTTTACACTCGACAACGGGCCGTGGCCCCCCTTAAATGAGCTTTAACGTATCGATTCGCGGTACGCAATCGAAGGAAAATCGCGGGCCCGAATGGCCCCACGAAACGGAGCCGGCGATTAACGAACGAACGAGAGAATAATGACAGGGGAGTGAACGGCGAAACGACGTCGTATCGCATGCCAACGACTAATTTGTTACAGTTTTAATATCCGCGCGAGCGCGTACGTCGCGGGGCCGTATTTAAATCACGCGCCCCGAAAGATAAACCCATAGTATGGAATGTTAAGCGATCGTTAACGTTACGCGAGGAGAAAAAGCGCAGGGTAGAGAGCTGCGTTCGATATTTAGTTGCCGCAAGTGTTTCCCCAAATTATCATTTCGTTGAATGAAATGACGCCACGTCTGCAGAACGGTTGTGGCACAGTGGATAGGGACATGCGAAATCTTCGTAAAGGCCTTCTGTCCTCGAATCGTTGAAAGACTTTTCTTCCCCGTGTTCGAGAACTGTGAAATTGATTTCAGTTCAAATTTCGTTCGGTTTCGAGGAATATTTACCTTCTTGCAAAGGCAGCATTACTAAAAAAAAAATAATAGGTTCCATGATGACGGCAAACTTCATCTATATATCGATTAAAAATTGACAATTTCAATGAGCAATAAAAGCACTGGGCGAAATACAGGAGTAACGAGAAGTGGCATTGTCGTTGAAATAATTGAACCGTGATAACGAGCTAGATACATCCATAGATCGACATGAAGGAACGATTGAATCAAGTTCAAGGCGACTCAGCTAATGAGAATGCAAGTCGTGTTCCATTCGGAGATACCTGAAATGCCGGAGTCGAGCGCAAGCTTCCATAGAAGGTTACCGTTCCTTCTGCGGAAAACGACGGTACTGTTCGTCGGATTAGTCGTTAGAAAGATCAATTTACCGGAGATCCGCACGCCCCCGCGTTCATCTCGTTCCTGTATATAGTGTATATCATTAAAACGTTTCAAACTCTTGACGCCTTGACACCATGTTTCTCCATTGTCCGGAGCACCGCGACTGACGTTGCGAGTAACCGTGACAGGAAACTTCCATCTTGGTCTTACAATTTTTGAACGCACTCCAAGCACCCCTGCGCATTGTTGCTGTTTTCGTTTCCAGCGACTTCGTTGATAATCACTGGATGTGAATAAAATTATGCAGGGAAATGATTGTCTTTGTTCTACGAGTGAATTAACATTACGGTCAGATTTTGTTTACAATACTTGAAGGATAGTGAATTCGACGAATGTAGTTGACATTCTATCTCGATATACAATTCAAGTGGTGAAATCAAGCTCCGCCGTGGCTAGAGTAGGTAATTAAAATTACTCGAGTGGAATCGAGGAAAAATTGCAAGGATGTGATTTACAGTCGGTAGCACCCGTAAAGTGCATCGTTTCTCCTTGAACGAGACTACTAATTGCTGCAGCGATACACGGGCCGTTTTTATAAAGAGCAATAATATGTTCAAGTATGTAATCAAGGGCCTGCGGATCAGTTTTAATTGCACAGCTAATTGCACATCATTACCAAAGATAAGATATACGAAAATTCGGAATTCCATAAGAACGATAAAACCTCGAATCTATTCGTGACGAAGACAAAGTCTTGAAACTATCATTATTACTATAGAACATGTTAGCAGCGCACAATGTTTCAATATACTGCCTCAAGCACCGCTCAATAAAGTATCAAACTTTTCTCTACTTGCAAGTATTGGTAGCTTACTATAAAAATTAAAAAAAAAAACGATTTAAAAAACAAATACTCCGAAAGATAAAATTCATAAACCCGCCAAGAATAATTCCGTGGCACACAGCCGCGTTGTACACAGTCACTGGTTCGGGTTTCCAAGTATAGTACATATGTATGTACAAGCAAACGCGATTCGATCGAAAAGCCAC
This sequence comes from Nomada lathburiana, assembly GCA_963667235.1. Taxonomy (NCBI): domain Eukaryota; kingdom Metazoa; phylum Arthropoda; class Insecta; order Hymenoptera; family Apidae; genus Nomada; species Nomada lathburiana. The sequence goes on from OY763903.1 coordinate 4,703,967, forward strand.
GGGGCTGTGTATCAAGCGTCTCTCGCTACCTGTTCGAGCACCTCGACGACATCCTGTATTACGTCGATATCGGTCTACGTCGACGTTGGTACACTTTTGCGCCCGGGACCCGGGCGTCTTTTCGGTCTCGTATTTCGCCGGGCTGCATAATATCGATACGTGCCACCGCCGATATCTCTGGCTCGATAGTCGCAAATGTAATACCGGAAGCTGCGCCACGATCACGTCGGCCCTGCCGATCGTCAATAGCTTCCTTGTTGCGCCGCGCACGCTGCTGCTGTGTGCTGCCCTGGCCGATATGATCGTCGAGCAGAGGCCGGTGTGCGGCAAATTTCTTGATCGCAAACCTCCTACGCGAGATTACGGTCGATTGGAAAGTATTACAATCGATCTTGGTTGAACGGAATGACACGGGGGATGAAATCGCGGGGGGTGTATGTGTTTTTGCGACTTGTTTTTTGTAATTAAGCAAGGTCCAATAAAATTTTGTACTAATATTTCGCGAATTTATATTCTGTCGAAATTCTCGAACAGTTTGAAGGGTTTAAATAAGGTCGATAGGTATCGTTTAGATGCGAGTGTTAATGGAAATGAATAAATCTTGTGTATTTCGGAGTTGATACTTAAGTACCTGAAAGTTCTTTACGCATCCATATACGTAACTTGAGAACGAAAATACATAGTATTGTCAATATCTTTCATTTATTGTTATCAGTCTGATCAGACGTACCCAGCAACATAAAAATAACATTGAACACTCTAACTATGCCACCTATCTATTATTAATAATCCGCTCTAAATAATCATCTCGGGAAGGTAACAGGATATATTCCGCAAACCTATATATTATATTCCAAAAATTGAACTGAATTTCAACGAACTCACCTGTCCCACGCAATATTTTTCATCGACAAGTTCCGTACCCTGGAAAGATCCAAGCTCACCCGTCCCGCAATAGTCTCGGGGACACGTCAATTTGTCACAGTCCGCTGGCGAAAAAGAAGAACCCGGTACAAGACGCGGCCCGGTCTCGAGCCTGTTCAAAGATCGCTGACGAAAAAACGAAATCCCCGCGTTACCGCGGTCGCGTATCGCGATTCGATTGGAGAATCCGCGAAACGCGACGCGTGGGTGCACTCGCGTGTTCGCGTGTCCCACGTGCGTGTGCCCACATAGCGAAAGGACTTAATGGACCCCTGATAGGCCTCGGGTACACAGAACGAGCGTATACCTACGGCCGTAAGTACGTTGCCCACGTGAATCTTTCTCGAGTTTCTGCACGTCCTACGGAATCTATTCTATCGGATGAAAATTGATCGCCGCACCGACGGCCGATCGAACAAAAGGGAATAATAACTCGCAGCCGGTTCGCCCTTTTTCCCTCCCCGATGCACGGCCGGCAGAATTTAATTCGCGTTTCTGCAAACTTCGAGGAACGCGTCGCGCTCGTTATTCTTCGGCGATTTCCCGCAAAAACTTGCCGGCGGTTCTTCGACTTCCGTCGCCAGGGACGTCGGACCTGGTATAAAAGTGACTGTTGTTCCCGCTTGTGCGCCGTCGTCCCGCATTGATACGCGGCAGCGCTAGAATTCCGTGCGCCAACGGTGCAGGTACGCGCACTGTAAAACCGCTGTATAAAATATGTGAATTATTTCAACGGTCTGCTACGTGCCGGGGGTGGTCGTTAATCTTCCCAGCGGATAAAGCCGCGTCGTTCCTCAGGGGATATACTTGAACGTCGAGGAAAACCCCCCCAAGGTTCGACGACGCTGTATTAATCTGTATGTCGTTCGTTGCAATTCTTGGATTTCCCGAGGATTGTAATGTCGTTGACGATGTTGCTGGTCGAACGAAACGTTGAATAGTAGAGTCGCCTTTCACTTTACATCACCCGAGAGTCGTAAGTTTGCGAGCTTTAATGGTGTGAAATTTAATGTGGATGCGATAAAGATAGGAGCGACAGGAGGTGCTATCTGAGATCGTGCTGGATTATAAAGGTCAGTGATGGTGTACCTTGTTTTATTTCGTTTTTAAGAGGGGGCACGATTGGTGGGAGATAGTATCGGCGTAGTCGTTTTGGTTTTCACGTAATTGAGTTATTTGGGGGCTCGAGGAATGTAATTGTTGAACACGTTATGTTGGCCGGTTTCGTTGGGAAATCGGTTCAAAATGCGAGCAATTAGAATACTGGTTCGAAATTATTCCTTTTACCTTGATCAACGTTTTTACGCAACTGATCCAGTTAATCCACTATTGAGATGTACCTACTTACATACTGTGTTTGAGGGGACGCTTTTTTTCTTCGCACGTGACCATCCATCTGATAAGAAGACTCGTTTTTCTCTGCGTTATTTAATTTGTCCTGGTAGGAAAAATCGGGACGTTAGTTAAACAATTTCTTGCTGCTTCTTTAGAGCATGTCACACGGATGACGGTTAATTAATATAATACCGATGCCAGTGTAAAACTTCGTCGACTGCAATTAAATTAAATTTTGTATGAATGTGAAGGGAATGACTGTCCAACAATTATTTTGGACAACTGTTCACTGTTAAAGGATTGGTGCGATTAATTCATACCTCCTTACTATCTTTCTTTATCATTCTTCATTCCTATAATGTAACATCCTAATATCCCTAATCTCTTCTAGTGAATTTAGAATTGAACATATACTGTGGCGATCATATAAGGAGAGAAGTAGTATGAGCCCCTAATTTCAGCTGATTACATCGTTGCATATCAAGCTCTTATTTTCTCAATAATTACAGCATTTGAAAGCATAATGTGTACATTAACTTTCGGTTTATATATAATTGTATATTATATTAGGTTGTCCCAAAAGTTTCTTTCGTCTCCTTACTGGATAATAACTGCAAACAATTTTACGAGGAGTGCAATATTTTTAAATTATGTGCGATACGTTCTTCTTCGCCATTCTCCTTCGTCCCTCTGAAAGCATCATGATATCATGGTTTAACATTCCCATTTAAAGAATTGAATTTTCTATAACGAATAGAACCTTTTAACGAAGTGAATAAGTAAAAATCAGATCCAAACGCTTTCCCTGTTTTTCCATCTTCCGATACGGGCAGAAGGGCACTGGGACTACAGATTCAAACGACATTAAACTATTGGAAAGCTAGAAAGCAACTGCGTGCCCTAACATCAACGAAAAATGGACCAGTCAGTGTGGTTGACTAAATAAAACCGCCCATAAAGCTGCCCGATAAAACCGAGCAGCCAAACAGCGAAAGAAAGTTCTTGGACAGCCTACTACATTGTATTAATTTTCGAATCCTCCCCAGTTCGAAAAATCCTGCTCCGAAGAAAAAGAAAGTTCCCCCAATTTATTGGTCGTTCACTGTAAACAACGAACAAGCCGTCCAAAGCGCTTCAACTGTTCAACGAACAATTCTGATCCTACGCTCGTAGCCGGATCTCCATGTGGTCCCGAACCGCCCCGAAGAAATCGGACAGGTTCTGTTTTGTCCTTTTGTCCCAACAGCCGGCCAGGATGATCGTTCTCGCGCGTCCTAGCGGGACAGGTTCCGTACAAGCCGTAAAGAGTTCGCTGGCCCCTGAAGACCGAGTGTCGTCCGGACGGTGCATCAGGATGAATCACCTGGCCGAAGGCTGTTTTATTATGCAAATACGCAGCGGTTTCGCGCGAGCCACGCTAAACGCGGCCGATCGGCTCCCCCGACCGTCCTGACGGCCTGTCAGCCGTCGATATCGCGGATCGGGCAGCTGTTATGGCCGCTCAAATATCGCGTCGCGACCATATTCTGTACGACCGGCCAGACCGCAGACGAACGAAATGCAGCTCTCGCGGTTTACGACCGTGCCGCGCTACGCGATTCGTGTTAAAGCCGCTTCGGGGACACGCTTAACGCTCTTAGCGATTAAAGCGATTCCGTTTGCAGCCCCGCCACGACGGAGAAGCCGATGACGATCGGGGGTCGTAAAGCCATGCCCGTTCCCGTCGTCACCGTCGTGAATTAACTCCGGCTGGAATGGTACTCGCGTCGGGTTTTACGGGATTTTTAAATCGCCTCTTGGATCGGTTCGCTTTGGTCTCATTGGGCTTGGTACGTGCGTTCGGGGGAGACGAACGATATATTGGTGGACTGGGTTTGTTTACGGTACGGAAGGATCGAACGCTTTTCGATTTGTGCTTGCGCGAAGTGAACGCGTATAATGCGGTCGGTTGTTTGAACAAGGTGGAGGATTGGCTCGTCATTTTTCGTTGCGCGCGGTAGGATGTAATTGTTGAGCTTTGGTTGGCCAACTTATTTGTATCGCACGAACGATTGAACGAAGCAACCATTTTCGTCGACGAATCAACTAAGACCGCAACGTAACTCCTACATTTACCTCGAAACGACAAATCGCACATATACTGAACTGTGTAAGTAGTCACCAAGGGGCACGAAAGCTCACGTTTCCAAGTTCAAAGAATTCCACAATAGGGAACCACCCACAGAGGCTGCCACCCGCGCTCGTTTCGAACCGTTCACTCGACAGTTTCCATGTATCGAAGACAATCTGCGTATCGAACGGCATCGGTTAGACCTGATGCGAGTATTGACACATCGTGGATGAGTAGCGGGCCCCCATCGATAGGCAGTTTCCGCGGTCTACGAGTCATCATCGGGTTCCTGTATGACAATGGCCCGTGTAGGCGTCAACGACGGAGCCGTTGTTCTCCGAAGGTGTTTAGAAATCGAAGGGAGGCGAGCACCAGACGCTCCATTGTCTCGCCGGTAACTGCTGACGAGGTATCGTCAATCTCATCCGACCTGGTTGCACAATGGTCGAGAGTCAAAAAAATCGTGGCCGTTTCTAATGAACGGCCCGACGTATCCGCTATTATCGTCCATTTTCTGACGTACCTGGTAACCGATGATATAACGATATCACTTTCTTACTGGATGGGACAAGATGTTTCTCGTGTCCGGGGTTATATTCGCTCGATATGGTTTTTGATGCCTCGTTGCGTTCAATGAACGGGGAAATTATTACGATAATCGTGTGCGATTGAATTATATGATACGTTTACATAAAAATCCGTGTGCTCCATTGAAGTGAACAAAGAATAATCGTAATCTAACTCGAATGCTTTTAACCCGGCGAAAATAATACGGTGCTTATGTTAATTGTCGAGGATAGAAATTGATCCGAACTATATTTCTTTTCTCAGATGATCCGCAACGATCGTAATAAGTTTCACATAATTATATGGAGGCAGAAATGGAAATTCTTCAAGACATTCAACGCAAGTACCCGCACGGTCAACGAGAAATAGTTTATTCGAGAAGAGTATCCTCCAGTTTCTTCCGTTTTGCAACAGGGTGGCGCATTAGTATGCTGGTTGCGATCTTTCGCGAGTTCTTTTGCAACCCCCTGGCGAACGTGGAAAATGCACGGGATCCCGAGCGATCCGTGGTAGCGGCCTGTTTATTACCTGTTAACGTGTGGCACTTCTTTATTCTTTCGATCATTCATGAGCTCATTCAGTCAGCGCCGTCGTCGAGCTCCCTACACCATTCAGGTCTCGTTTCACCAGGTTTTCCTTCACGAGTCCGGGAACGCCGACTGGTTTTTGTCACGCGCGGTTCTCGTTAAATTCCATCGTCAGCCCCGCTTTATCGATCCCTCGAACGAGATCCTCAAGCCCGATCTTGCTTTACGCGCATATTATATAATCCTACTACCACGTTTCTGCCCTTTTGCAACGAGCACTGTTTGTCGTACTTCACGGCGTTCTACATTGCTGACAAACATCTGTATAGAACATGCGACGAAATATCTACGTAAAAGGAATGCTAAAGGTACGTATTCGAAGCGCGGAAATGTAAATGCCCTTATTTTGTAATAGTGAAATAGTGGCGATGCGATGTGTACAGTTTTGCAACCTCTAAAGGCCAACCCTTTACAAGTGATGCGTACAGAAACTGTTTCACACAATATACTGCATGTTTCCCGTGGAATAATTGTTCGAATAAACCCTCTCAGATTTTGTACGCAACGAAACGGCGAATTGTGCAATTACAAATTACATTATTCAGATTGGATGAAAAATCTTGCGTTTGATATGCATTGTCACTTGCGCCACACGGACAGTTAATCGCTAACATTGAATTATTAATTAGAAAATGTTGGAAATTCAATGAAACATCGTTGTGAAATTCGATGAAAGGGCGATGAAGCTAACAAAGAATACAAATACTGCAAACACAACTTCAGTCTTTCCTCAACAGAGTTTATGTTTTAAATATCCTTAATGAAAAGAGCAAAAAAAATAACAAGACAGGAAACAATATTACCGCAACACGCATGACGGAATACCACGAAGGGTCGCAGAACAGCTGAAACTCCGCGCGGTATATAAATATTTTCTTCCTGTTTCCAATCGTTACCCGCAATTTTATCGTAACCCGTGCAAACCTATCGTAGCCGTTGCGTCGCAGGTGTGGCTCACGGCAGGATGTATCCGCACTTGTGGAAGCCGGTCACGTAGGTGCGTGCATCTCGTGATTGTGGACGGTGCATTAACCCCGGTGAAGATATAATGAACGAGCCGGCTTGTCGACACCTTTCTCGTTCCTGAAAACGTCCGTTTTGCGTCCACGGTCCGGGTTCCGAGGATTTTTTTTTTTCATGAAGGGCCCCGCCGTCGGGCGACCGTTCCTCAAGATTTAGAAGTTTACGAGCGGCGGTACACTTCTTTTAATGACGCTCCGTCGAGCTGTTGAATATTCCACACGGTACAGACGAAAATCTTCGACGCTCTCTATAAGCATCCTTTTGGTCTTGCGAGCCGCTTCAGTGGGATTTATGAGCAGTAAAGTATTTAAATATGAAGAATTGAATGCAGGAAAGGAAAGTGAAGGCTCGTCTTACTTTTCCCCTTTGTCTGGTATCTACGCGGTCGTAGATTCGAGAACTCCATTTCAATTATAATGCACGCATACGTCGAATACAAACGGGTGTGATTCAATAAACGGAGACAGTGGAATGTATCATAGGGGTTTCGACCCCTCGTGGGTTAGATTCCATTCAAGAATTTGTCGTGTATGAAATATTGAAACCTATACGACAGAAAAGGAATATTGTAGTAGGATTAAATGACTAAATTGTGGTATGACCAATTTTCATGTGGTCGATCGGAGTAACTATTTGCATTTAATTTGTTTTCCAACGCAAATAAAGTTATCGATGTTGCATCGTTCTGAATTCCACAGCAAAAAAAAAGAAAAAAAAGACGAAGAGAAAGTCGAAATAAATTGCGTGCACAGTGTATAATTAAGTGGCGAGGTTCCCGTAGTGAAACGTGATGCATATAAATGTCCAATTGGCAGAACAGAAGTGTAACACGTCGAATATTTAGCTGCACAAACGTGCTCCATGTAAGATAAATTCGTCGTTGCGCATACAACTACAAGTACATGTACGTCGTGGCGCCAGAAGTTGACCGATGCAAAGATAGAAACGAGGCAAGGTCGGGAGACGTGCACGAATGAAGGGAGCATAAAGAAGCAAGGAGAAGCGGAAAGACTGTGAAACGGAAGGACAAGAAGAGCAAAGGGGGTCGACTGCTTAAAAGACGGCCGACGGAAGAGGTGAGAAAGTGCGACGCGAGTACTGAAACCAATTTCACTGCGAACACTTTGTGCGATTCGTCACGGAGCTGAAACGGCGGGACGTTAAACCTTCCCACAACTAGCGAACGAGCTTGCCTTTTCTAGGAAGCAGCTTTAATTCAGTCCACCAACACGATAATAGAATGCTGGAAACGTCATGACCACGCACGGAAACCGAATTGTGTCGAAAACTATCGTCTGCGAGAATTCACGCCAATTTGGAAACCAAAAATTGTAGATGTATTCGGTTTATCCGTAATTGAATTTCGATAATATGTGGTTTGAAGATCTTTTAATAGAAATTTATATGTGTGAATGGTTTAGAGGAATATTATCCAAATGAAATAAATGTTACAAGCAATGGAATCCTGTCTAATGTATTTAAGATCTTTACAGAAAATTTACGTTTATATATTTTTACATACTTATGTGAGTGAATGACTGTTACATACTACGAAGTTACTTTATATGCTACACACCTTATGCTAATCTGTTCTTTGAGAAATTGTGAAACTTCCCGCTCGATTTCCCAAGATTTCTCGTTTCCCTTAGAGAATGCGGTTGACAGTACGGAAATACTTGGACGAAATCGTTTTAAATTGAGTGCAAGTGCTTACTTCAATTGAATTAATGATTGAATCAAGTTTGGTAAGTGCACGCATGAATTACGGGAGGCATGAAGTCTAAAGTTGTTGCCCTGGTCATCAATTATAGTTAGCGAGTTACTCGACGATGTTTCTTAAATTCAAAGTTCATGGACAGCGATGACAGGTTAGCACGATACTTCAACAAAGAGCATTGTTTATTCAGTCTTCCGTACAGTGAATACATTGGACGCGCGTTACTTTCTTTGCGTATTATCCGAATGATTCACACCGCGAAGTAATGACTAACATGTTAATATTATTACATGCACCACTCCATGTAGATCACTCTTACACATATAATTACGTTTCGAAACAAAATTTATATTAAAGCCCCATACCTTTTTTTTTCAGAATACAATATCATAAAGAACATCAAAGTTTTTCTCTCTACAATTAACCAATTTTACTAATAATTTACTAATTTGCCGGTGAACAGAGTTCACGTATTAACGAAAACAGAGTGGTGTGCATATTAAAAGTTATTATTACATACTTACAGTATAAATACTTTAAAGAATAGGACAGTGCAAATATAAACTGAAGCCACCATAATAAGGAAATAAAGGAAAAAGATTCGTACGATTCTACGCAATTTAGAAGAAAACTATATTTCTGTAACTTGCCTAGAAACTTCACCGACGCAGCGCCTATAATTATGCACACATAGGTACTTATTCTCAACATAAAATGAGAGTTAAGAAAATGCAATCCTTTGTAAATTGTATGCGCAATCGGTGCTTAGTCAGACGCAAGCAGAACTTTGCACGGCCAAGAGGGGACATTAAATAATTGCCGTTGCATTCGCATTGCGAACAGAAACGTCCTCTGCTACGAAGGTGGAAGCGTTGGTCGGCCGACAGCCACCGTGATCGGGAACACCCAACGCCTCCTTCGGGAGTATTGCGAGGAAATGATCGCTGATGCAAAGCGTATCGTTGCGGTAATGCGTCATTGCATCTTCATGAAGCAGCCGCGATAAGCGGGCCGCCTACGACTTCGCGAGATAGTCATCTATCTTTTCCGGAAAATTTATTGCCTCTCTGCTTTCGGAGAGTCTCTTATTAAGATTAACTACCATCGCGATCGAAGCGTTTCTAGTTTTCTGTACCAACCACCCGAACAATGAACGACACTCGATTTTATCTGCGCTGCAATGATTTTCTGTTTCTTGTTAATGCAAGAACTTTGTACCCCGTTGTATTGCTCCTTCATTTCCTTTTTGTTTTTTTTGTTTTTTTTGGTTGGATTGCTATCTTGGTTAATGGTGTTTTGATGGCGCTTCGCACAGGAAGCACCTATGTATTTCGAGGTAGATAATCTTATTGCACCGGCAGATAGAAAAGTATCGGCTAATAAAAATTCGTAAACGTTTAGTCATTAGGTGTACATGTATATATAGGTTCTACAATTTCACTTTTTCTTGGCTGGCCTACAGATATAGAACTGAGGTCGGAATAATTGTGCAATACAATAAAATTTGTGTTCCTAAGCTCAATATTTAAATGCGATTCATTTGTCTAGGTGAATTCGAAATAAAAGAATGATTTTTCAAACAGTTGTCCACATTCCTTCGAAACGTTTACCCCCCCCCCCCCCCCCCCCCCCCCATTGTCAATCATTCTAGTCTGACGAACTTTCGATTCCGGTCACAAACAATGAGTAAGGCCTCCTGAAATGTATGCATCGCGTTAGAAAGTCAAATAAGCTGCTCTTCTAATATGACTGGCGTCGAGTGTGATCATTGACTCGTCGATTGCTGTGCAATCGACTTTCCATTTCCGTTTCCCGGCCTTATTTTTAGCAACGAGTTCATGGAGATCGATCCGACGAAATAAGTTGTCCTAGGCATCATCGATAATACCCTCACTTTATAGTGGTAAATAAAAATATATCCAACAAACTGCGACCCTCTTAAACGGCTGGGGAAAGGCCGATCGTGTGTGGACGAAGATCTCCCATGAAATCGTAAAGTACAGAAGGAACGTCCGATTTCACAACGTCGCGTCAGTGCGATAGCACCGGATCGTGGAGAAGCACGAGAGAATCTTTTGCGGCTTTGTATTTCGCTCGAGTTCGAGGAGACATCGAGACCACCTGGTCGCGAAACTACACTTTAACACGGACGTATGTTGCACCGTACAGAACCTTAAAGATCGTGATTCCGGTGCTTCGTGTATGAAACGTTAAACTCACCACTGCACTGCGCTGGGGCGAACTGTCTTTCTTTGGCAACGCTACACTTTCGTGGTCGGCCACGGCACGGTGGTCCAACGGTACAACGTGTCTTGGCCTATGCACTTTCGTGTAGACATTGTTGTTAGAAGCAACAGAAACCGCTGTTTTTCATGAATGCTATTTGACGAACAGACCTGCCGAGATCATAATTGGCCACTGTCAAAGTGTAAGTTCGAATGTGGTAACGAGGGTACATTAATATATTAATTTAATACTTGTACTCACTATTACTTACTACTGTTGATAATTTTAATGAAACGGTTCGAATCCCTTTCCTGGTTGTTTATTATTTTATCAAAGTGAAAGGTAATATCTGTTCAATATGAAAATGTAGGAATGCATGAAGCTTAAGGCTATGGCGAAGTGCGAGGTGGTAACGTTATGGAATAAAAGGGTTGTGGGGAGGCTTCGTCGTAGGGATGGTGGAAGAAGGAAACGACGAGAAAAGAGAGGAAGGAAGAAGGTTGCGTTTCGTCCTAGCGGTGTATGTGGGAAGTGCCCCCACAGGGTGACGGAATAAAAATTAATTAAACCAATCGTAGAAGTATCCAGTGTCTGTTATTCGACAATGCAATTGAAAACACACGACGAAAACGATAGGCTGGAAAACAATGTGTTTGCGTGTCACATTTAATAGAGACCACCAAGTTGCAAATGTGAATGTTAACCTTTACTACCGGCCGTTTCCTGCAAATCGTAAAGCGCCATGAAGACAACGATTTCAATAGCATCAAGGATGTGAAATATACTACACCTAACCAGTGATACTGCTTCTATCGGCTTGTAAAAATCACGATCTTGTTATTTATATTGCAATCATCTATAATAATAATAATAATGTATAATATATATACTTATACAGAAATTAATTACTACTAATAATATACTACTAATTTGCTAGCATAACGAAATACAATTGAAAATTTTGTAACGTAAGTACGTTATTAACCGTCATTTTTTGCTAAACTTATTCCTCAGGCCGAATTTTACATTCAACAATTTTGTATATCATAGGAGCTTCAGATTAAACTCTAATAAAGACTGGTGTTGAAATAAATGCTCCTTTAACAAGTTTAAAAGCAGGTATGCACGTGCATACAAGAAAGTTGTGTGATTAAGATCGAAATAACGCGTTCAGCCACAGGGCAGTAGAAGACTGATTATCAATTATTTAATATTTAATGACTTAACGCGGTCTGCAAATTATTTGCCGAATATCTGGACGCCAGATGAACGACCGCTCCGGATCATTACATTATCGACCATCGACGCCGGACGCCTGACATTTATTATGGAATATTCACGGAATAATCAGGTATCGATTATCGAGCGTTCAGGTAGCGAAGATGAAGCACCGATCATCAGACGAGGCAGTTTGTAATCTTTTATGCGTCTTTCATTCATGTGACTACGAGATGCAGCAGCCATTTCGTTTCTTCGACGACATCGTATCGATTCAGTCGAACGTCCAGCCTCCATTGTTCGATGGCAATTCATAAAAGTCTGATTGCACGATTATACAGTTACTCGCGTTTGATCCAGTTTATAGCGTTGGAATTTCGTTGTTTAAATTTCTTTCTGTCGCAGAAAATTGAATTGATCCCTATATTTATAATTGATTTGTATAAATCGGAAAGTGGTAATTACCCACTTCTAGTAAATTAATAATTCCTCGCTCCTCCTGCGAGAAAATGTAGTAGCTTTAAAATATATGAAAAATAAAGGTTGGGACGATTTATTATTTTATATAAAGGCTATAGCCGGATAAGGGGGTCAAATGTGGCCGTAAACCAAATTCGGCTTGTGAAGTACCATTCGATAGCCTATCAAGAAAAACTAATTTGTGCAAATTTCAACCCTGTAGCTCGACTGGGAGGGTAGTTGCAGCGAAAAAACAAAATTATAATTTTTGCTCAGTATCTTCCATTATAGCGCCTACAAAATTTTGAAAAAAATCTGAGTCATTGCAACTATGGAGGCACATATTGTATAAGTTTTGCAGATTTTTAAATCGGAAACTCGAGCTGCAAAAAATAAAACACTTCAAAAAATGCCGAAAAATGTCGATTTTGTATTGAAGGAATCTTTTAACCACAATTATATTTTTTTTGTAGGTACATATTATTGATACTACTATTCTCAATTTATTTCAGATTTTTAAATTGGGTGCGCCACAGTTAAAAAAATTAAAAACCGATTTTTTCGTTGTTTTTTGCGTGGCAAAGTAACTTATACGGCGAATTTTCGCCTATTCTTTGCGAAATAAGTGTTTTATACAATGTTTAATGTTTTTACATTCAGCAGACCATCATAGGAATCGAGGAATGTAAATAAAACGAGGCGATTGAAGTCACGTTAGTCGGTTTATGTCCTAAAATACTCACATTTTTAACGGAGTCGATGGTTCCGCGGTAAGGTGTCGGACTAGTAAACCGGAACAAACTTTTTGTAGATTCGAGTCTCCCTCAGGTTGATTTGTTTTTCTCCGTGATTTAACTTTTTTTTATTCCTAACTATAAGACAAAGATTAATATTTGTTTACAAATGTTTTAAGAACATTTTTTAAATATAGAGCCCTAAGTGAACGCACAACAGTTGCTAACTAAGCCCTAAGAAAACACAACAAAGTTGAAACAACGCCTCGCATAAAGGCAACAAAGTTGCAAACAAGGCCTCGCGAAAAAGCAACAAAGGCACAAACCAAGCTGTACGAAAACGCAACAAAGTTGCATACAAGGCCTCGCGAAAAGGCAACAAGGGTGCAAACAAGGCCTTGCGAAAAAGCAACAAAGTTGCAAACAACGCCTCGCGAAAACACAACAAAGTTGCAAAAATTCTTGAGAAAAATTTGCAAATTGAGCTCTTAGAAAACGCAAAAAAGTTGTAAATTGAGCCGTAAGAAAACGCAAAAAAGTTGCAAACTGACTCCTAAGAAAACGCAATAAAGCTGCAACTTGAGCCCTAAGAAAACGCAAAAAACTTGAAAATTGAACCCTAAGAAAACGCAAAAAACTTGCAAAGTGAGCCCTAAGAAAACGCAAAAACTTGCAAATTGACTCCTAAGAAAACGCAAAAAAGTTGCAAATTGAGCCATAAGAAAACGCAAAAAAGTTGTAAATTGAGCCGTAAGAAAACGCAAAAAAGTTGCAAAGTGAGCCCTAAGAAAACGCAAAAAAGTTGTAAATAGACTCCTAAGAAAACGCAATAAAGCTGCACATTGAGCCCTAAGAAAACGCAAAAAAGTTGTCAATTGAGCCGTAAGAAAACGCAAAAAAGTTGCAAATTGAGCCCTAAGAAAACGCAAAAAAGTTGCAAAGTGAGCCCTAAGAAAACACAAAAAAGTTGTAAATAGACTCCTAAGAAAACGCAATAAAGCTGCACATTGAGCCCTAAGAAAACGCAAAAAAGTTGTCAATTGAGCCGTAAGAAAACGCAAAAAAGTTGCAAATTGAGCCCTAAGAAAACGCAAAAAAGTTGCAAAGTGAGCCCTAAGAAAACGCAAAAAAGTTGTAAATTGGGCCTTAAGAAAACGCAATAAAGTTGCAAATTGGGCCTTAAGAAAACGCAAAAAAGTTGCAAAGTGAGCCCTAAGAAAACGCAAAAAAGTTGCAAATTGGGCCGTAAGAAAACGCAAAAAAGTTGCAAATTGAGTCCGAGGAAAACGCAAAAAAGTTGCAAATTGACTGCTAAGAAAACGCAATAAAGCTGCACATTGAGCCCTAAGAAAACGCAAAAAAGTTGTCAATTGAGGCGTAAGAAAACGCAAAAAAGTTGCAAATTGAGCCCTAAGAAAACGCAAAAAAGTTGCAAAGTGAGCCCTAAGAAAACACAAAAAAGTTGTAAATAGACTCCTAAGAAAACGCAATAAAGCTGCACATTGAGCCCTAAGAAAACGCAAAAAAGTTGTCAATTGAGCCGTAAGAAAACGCAAAAATGTTGCAAATTGAGCCCTAAGAAAACGCAAAAAAGTTGCAAATTGAGTCCGAGGAAAACGCAAAAAAGTTGCAAATTGACTGCTAAGAAAACGCAATAAAGCTGCACATTGAGCCCTAAGAAAACGCAAAAAAGTTGTCAATTGAGCCGTAAGAAAACGCAAAAAAGTTGCAAATTGAGCCCTAAGAAAACGCAAAAAAGTTGTCAATTGAGCCGTAAGAAAACGCAAAAAAGTTGCAAATTGAGCCCTAAGAAAACGCAAAAAAGTTGCAAATTGGGCCTTAAGAAAACGCAAAAAAGTTGTAAATAGACTCCTAAGAAAACGCAATAAAGCTGCACATTGAGCCCTAAGAAAACGCAAAAAAGTTGTCAATTGAGCCGTAAGAAAACGCAAAAAAGTTGCAAATGGAGCCCTAAGAAAACGCAAAAAAGTTGCAAAGTGAGCCCTACGAAAACACAAAAAAGTTGTAAATAGACTCCTAAGAAAACGCAATAAAGTTGCAAATTGGGCCTTAAGAAAACGCAAAAAAGTTGCAAAGTGAGCCCTAAGAAAACACAAAAAAGTTGTAAATAGACTCCTAAGAAAACGCTATAAAGCTGCACATTGAGCCCTAAGAAAACGCAAAAAAGTTGTCAATTCAGCCGTAAGAAAACGCAAAAAAGTTGCAAATTGAGCCCTAAGAAAACGCAAAAAAGTTGCAAAGTGAGCCCTAAGAAAACGCAAAAAAGTTGTAAATTGGGCCTTAAGAAAACGCAATAAAGTTGCAAATTGGGCCTTAAGAAAACGCAAAAAAGTTGCAAAGTGAGCCCTAAGAACACGCAAAAAAGTTGCAAATTGGGCCGTAAGAAAACGCAAAAAAGTTGCAAATTGAGTCCGAGGAAAACGCAAAAAAGTTGCAAATTGACTGCTAAGAAAACGCAAAAAAGTTGTAAATTGACTCCTAAGAAAACGCAATAAAGTTGCAAATTGGGCCTTAAGAAAACGCAATAAAGCTGCACATTGAGCCCTAAGAAAACGTAAAAAAGTTGCAAATTGAGCCCTAAGAAAACGCAAAAAAGTTGCAAAGTGAGCCCTAAGAAAACGCAAAAAAGTTGTAAATTGACTCCTAAGAAAACGCAATAAAGTTGCAAATTGGGCCTTAAGAAAACGCCAAAAAGTTGTCAATTGAGCCGTAAGAAAACGCAAAAAAGTTGCAAATTGTGTCCGAGGAAAACGCAAAAAAGTTGTAAAGTGAGCCCGAAGAAAACGCAAAAAAGTTGCAAAGTGAGCCCTAAGAAAACACAAAAAAGTTGTAAATTGACTCCTAAGAAAACGCAATAAAGTTGCAAATTGGGCCTTAAGAAACCGCAAAAAAGTTGCAAAGTGAGCCCTAAGAAAACGCAAAAAAGTTGCAAAATGAGCCCTAAGAAAACGCAAAAAAGCTGCAAACAACGCCTCGCGAAAAGGCAACAAAGTTGCAAACAGCGCCTTGCGAAAACGCAACAAAGTTGCAAACAGCGTCTCGCGAAAACGCAAAAAGATGCAAACCGGGCCTCGCGAAGAGGCACCAAAGTTGCAAATAAGGCCTCGCGAAAAGGCAACAAAGTTGCAAACAGCGCCTCGCGAAAAACGCAACAAAGTTGCAAACAGCGCCTCGCGAAAACGCAACAAAGTTGCAAACAACGCCTCGCGGTAACGCAACAAAGTTGCAAACAACGCCTCGCGAAAATGCCAAAAGTGGCAAACAACGCCTCGCGAAAAACGCAACAAAGTTGCAAACAGCGCCTCGCGAAAAACGCAACAAAGTTGCAAACAGCGCCTCGCGAAAACGCAACAAAGTTGCAAACAACGCCGCGCGGTAACGCAACAAAGTTGCAAACAACGCCTGGCGAAAATGCCAAAAGTGGCAAACAACGCCTCGCGGAAACGCAACAAAGTTGCAAACAGCGCCTCGCTAAAACGCAACAAAGTTGCAAACAACGCCTCGCGAAAATGCAACAAAGTTGCAAAAATTCTCGAGAAAAATTTGCAACAATGTTGCGCCAAAAATTTTGCAACAAAGTTGCAAAAATTCTCGAGAAAAATTTGCAACAATGTTGCGCAAAAATTTTGTAACAAAGTTGCAAAAATTCTCGAGAAAAATTTGCAACAATGTTGCGCCAAAAATTTTGCAACAAAGTTGCAAATTTTTCTCGAGAATTTTTGCAACTTTGTTGAGTTTTCGGGAGGCGCTGTTTGCAACTTTGTTGCAAAATTTTTGGCGCAACATTGTTGCAAATTTTTCTCGAGAATTTTTGCAACTTTGTTGGGTTTTCGGGAGACGCTGTTTGCAACTTTGTTGCAAAATTTTTACGCAACATTGTTGCAAATTTTTGTCAAGAATTTTTGCAACTTTGTTGCTTTTTGGCGAGGCGCTGTTTGCAACTTTGTTGCCTTTTCGCGAGGCCTTATTTGCAACTTTGTTGCCTCTTCGCGAGGCCTGGTTTGCAACTTTGTTGCCTTCTCGTGAGGTCTTGTTTGCAACTTTGTTGCCTTTTCGCGAGGCCTTCTTTGCAACTATGTTACCTTTTCGCGAGGCGTTGTTTGCAACTTTTTGCGTTTTCTTACGGCCCAATTTGCAACTTTTTTGCGTTTTCTTACGGCCCAATTTGCAACTTTTTTGCGTTTTCTTAAGGCCCAATTTGCAACTTTTTTGCGTTTTCTTAAGGCCCAATTTGCAACTTTTTTACGTTTTCTTAAGGCCCAATTTGCCAATTTTTTACGTTTTCTTAAGGCCCAATTTGCAACTTTTTTTTACGTTTTCATAAGGCCCAATTTGCAACCTTTATTTGCGTTTTCTTAAGGCCCAATTTGCAACTTTTTTACGTTTTCTTAAGGCCGAATTTGCAACTTTTTTGCGTTTTCTTGGGGCTCAATTTGCAACTTTTTTACATTTTCTTAGGGCTCACTTTGCAACTTTTTTACGTTTTCTTAAGGCCCAATTTGCAACTTTTTTGCGTTTTCTTAAGGCCCAATTTGCAACTTTTTTACGTTTTCTTAAGGCCCAATTTGCAACTTTTTTGCGTTTTCTTAAGGCCCAATTTGCAACTTTTTTGCGTTTCCTTAGGGCCCAATTTGCAACTTTTTTGCGTTTTCCGAGGGGTAAATTTGCAACTTTTTTGCGTTTTCTTAAGGCCCAATTTGCAACATTTTGCGTTTTATTAAGGCCCAATTTGCAACTTTTTTGCGTTTTCTTAGGGCTCAATTTGCAACTTTTTTGCGTTTTCTTAAGGCTCCATTTGCAACTTTTTTGCGTTTTCTTACGGCTCAATTGACAACTTTTTTGCGTTTTCTTAGGGCTCAATGTGCAGCTTTATTGCGTTTTCTTAGGAGTCTATTTACAACTTTTTTGCGTTTTCTTAAGGCCCAATTTGCAACTTTTTTGCGTTTTCTTAGGGCTCAATTTGCAACTTTTTTGCGTTTTCTTACGGCTCAATTGACAACTTTTTTGCGTTTTCTTAGGGCTCAATTTGCAACTTTTTTGCGTTTTCTTACGGCTCAATTGACAACTTTTTTACGTTTTCTTAGGGCTCAATTTGATACTTTTTTACGTTTTCTTAGGGCTCATTTTGCAACTTTTTTACGTTTTCTTAGGGCTCACTTTGCAACTTTTTTGTGCAAGTTTTTTGAGTTTCCTTGTCACCGGCGATTGACAGTATGCTTTCCTTTCGCGGCGTATAGTGCTTAGAGCGTGTCAGTCACCGGTGACTGACACTATGCTTACCGTTTAGAGCGTGTCAGTCACCGGTGACTGACACTACGCTTCCCGTTTATAGCATGTCAGTCACCGGTGACGGACACTATGCTTTCCGTTCGCGGCGTATTGTGCTTAGAGCGTGTCAGTCACCGATTACTGACACTATGCTTTCCGTTTATAGTTTTTTGAGTTTCCTTGTCACCGGCGACTGACACGATGCTTTCCTTTCGCGGCTTATAGTGCTTAGAGCGTGTCAGTCACCGGTGACTGACACTATGCTTTCCGTTTAAAGCGTGTCGGTCACCGATTACTGACACTATGCTTTCCGTTTAGAGCGTGTCAGTCACCGGTTGCTGACACTATGCTTTCCGTTTAGAGTATGTCAGTCACCGCTGACTGACACTATGCTGTTCGTTTAGAGCATGTCAGTCACCGGTGACTGACACTATGCTTTCCGTTTAGAGTATGTCAGTCACCGGTGACTGACACTATGCTTTCCGTTTAGAGTATGTCAGTCACCGCTGACTGACACTATGCTTTCCTTTCGCGGCGTATAGTGCTTAGAGCGTGTCAGTCACCGGTGACTGACACTATGCTTGACGTTTAGAGCGTGTCAGTCACCGGTTACTGACACTAAGCTTTACGTTTAGAGCATGTCAGTCACCGGTGACTGACACTATGCTTACCGTTTAGAGAATGTCAGTCACCGGTGACTGACACTGTGCTGTTCGTTTAGAGTGTGTCAGTCACCGGCGACTGACACGATGCTTTCCTTTCGCGGCTTATAGTGTTTAGAGCGTGTCAGTCACCGGTGACTGACACTATGCTTTCCGTTTAAAGCGTGTCGGTCACCGATTACTGACACTATGCTTTCCGTTTAGAGCGTGTCAGTCACCGGTTGCTGACACTATGCTTTCCGTTTAGAGCATGTCAGTCACCGGTGACGGACACTATGCTTTCCGTTCGCGGCGTATTGTGCTTAGAGCGTGTCAGTCACCGATTACTGACACTATGCTTTCCGTTTATAGTTTTTTGAGTTTCCTTGTCACCGGCGACTGACACGATGCTTTCCTTTCGCGGCTTATAGTGCTTAGAGCGTGTCAGTCACCGGTGACTGACACTATGCTTTCCGTTTAAAGCGTGTCGGTCACCGATTACTGACACTATGCTTTCCGTTTAGAGCGTGTCAGTCACCGGTTGCTGACACTATGCTTTCCGTTTAGAGCATGTCAGTCACCGGTGACGGACACTATGCTTTCCGTTCGCGGCGTATTGTGCTTAGAGTATGTCAGTCACCGCTGACTGACACTATGCTTTCCTTTCGCGGCGTATAGTGCTTAGAGCTTGTCAGTCACCGGTGATTGACACTATGCTTGACGTTTAGAGCGTGTCAGTCACCGGTTACTGACACTAAGCTTTACGTTTAGGGCATGTCAGTCACCGGTGACTGACACTATTCTTTCCTTTGGCGGCGTATAGTGCTTAGAGCTTGTCAGTCACCGGTGACTGACACTATGCTTGACGTTTAGAGCGTGTCAGTCACCGGTGACTGACTCTATGCTGTTCGTTTAGAGCATGTCAGTCACCGGTGACTGACACTATGCTTTCCGTTTAGAGTATGTCAGTCACCGCTGACTGACACTATGCTTTCCTTTCGCGGCGTATAGTGCTTAGAGCTTGTCAGTCACCGGTGACTGACACTATGCTTACCGGTTATAGCATGTCAGTCACCGGTGACTGACACTGTGCTGTTCGTTTAGAGCATGTCAGTCACCGGGACTGACACTATGCTTTCCTTTCGCGGCATATAGTTGCCTTTTCGAGAAGCGGTGTCTGCAACATTGTTGCTTCTTCGCGAGGCCTTGTTTGCAGCTTTGTTGCCTTTTCGCGAGGCGTTGTTTCAATTTTGCTGTGTTTTCTTAGGGCTTAGTTATAGTTAGGAATAAAAACAATTAATTCACGGAGAAAAAAAAATCACCCGGAGGGGGACTCGAATCTACAAAAAGTTTGTAGCGGTTTACTAGTCCGACACCCTACCGCGGAACCATCGACTCCGTTAAAAATGTTGTGAATATTTTAGGATATAAACCGACTAACGTGACTTCAATCGCCTCGTTTTATTTACATTTCTCGATTCCTATGCTGCTCTGCTAAATGTAAAAACATTAAACACTGCATAAAATA
The DNA here is from genome assembly GCA_963667235.1 of Nomada lathburiana. Classification (NCBI taxonomy): domain Eukaryota; kingdom Metazoa; phylum Arthropoda; class Insecta; order Hymenoptera; family Apidae; genus Nomada; species Nomada lathburiana. The sequence continues at coordinate 4,724,325 of OY763903.1, forward strand.
CTTATTTCGCAAAGAATAGACGAAAATTCGCCGTATAAGTTACTTTGCCATGCAAAAAACAACGAAAAAATAGGTTTTTAATTTTTTAAACTGTGGCGCACCCAATTTAAAAATCTGAAATAAATTGAGAATAGTAGTATCAATAATATGTACCTACAAAAAAAATATAATTGTGGTTAAAAGATTCCTTCAATACAAAATCGACATTTTTCGGCATTTTTTGAAGTGTTTTATTTTTTGCAGCTCGAGTTTCCAATTGAAAAATCTGTAAATCTTATACAATATGTGCCTCCATAATTGTAATGACTCAGATTTGTTTCAAAATTTTGTAGGCGCTATAATGGAAGATACTGAACAAAAACTATAATTTTGTTTTTTCGCTGTAACTACCCTCCCAGTCGAGCTACAGGGTAGAAACTTGGGTTTTCGAATTGGGTTTTCTTGATAAGCTATCGAATGGTACCTCACGAGTCGAGTTTGGTTTAGGGGCACATTTGACCCCCTTATCCGGCTATAGCCTTTATACAAAATAATAAATCGTCCCAACCTTTATTTTTCATATATTTTAAAGTTACTACATTTTCTCGCAGGAGGAGCGAGGAATTATTAATTTACTAGAAGTGGGTAATTACCACTTACCGATTTATACAAATCAGGCAACTCCTACTAAAATAAAATAATTATTACTCTCATTCATTTTTAGTAAGGTACGTATAAATACAACGTATAAAAAAATGGATTTCTTGAAGCTAGACAATCATTTTCAAAATAAAAAAGTTTTGTTTAAAATATTTTGCCCTTCCAAGTGAAGCCTCCAATTTATTATTTTCTTTGCTGTTGCATTATCTGCTATGCTATCTGGAATCAATCTCCTGGAAGAAGGTTATAAGCAAATACGTTATAGGTATCGATTTTAGCTTACAACAGAGAAACACAACTGTGTTCCTTCTTGTTTGCACTTCAGGGAACTTTTTACTATTAACGATCCCTTTTTTACAACACCGTACAATTGAAATCAACACTCTGCTCGCAACACATTCACTAATTTCTCAATCTATAAATCTATAAATGGTTTCACGAGCTTTTCCAACTACCCACAAATGTCCTCAAATGACATATATATAACTCCACCCCGTAGAAGAAACTCTATCTCAGTTTGTCAGCCACCCGAGTCACTTCCTCCGCGGATCCTTCATAAATCTTCGGTGCACAGGGGCGAACCGTCCGAAAATGTCCCAACTATCCATCGCCGTTGGGCGTTTCACGCCACGAAAAATCGCCACACACGTGGCTGAACGCGACCGCATCATCGAAGAATAAAAGGGGACCAACATGACGGTGGTCCGAGGGGGGGGGGGCGACAACACGAAGAAGAAGCGCGGTTACATTAACAAACAAAGGCACTGCACGGCTCGTGAATGCGTATACGCCAAGGGGGAAGTAGTGACACACGCTGGCGGACCGGATCAGAACGCGAAAGGGGGCAACTGGGAAAGGGGTTGAATAAAGACGAACGAGCAAACGGAAGCAACAAACAACGGGGCAAGTGGCCGCTTTTAAAACGAGACCAGCGGGCACTTTTCTGGATTTCTTGCGCCCGCGCACCGCGATCGGGCCGATGCACATGCAGCTGCACGACGCGACGATCGCCTGGAATTCTGTCGGGAAGGTGCGTGAACGTGTCACAGCGGACAGGATAATAAGTATTTGTTGGAATTTATGACACGGTGTACCGAGAGGGCCCGGCCGGGACTTATCTTTATGGTTTCACATTGTATCGCGGCTGTGGAGTCGTTGTGACGATTCAAGACGGAGATTAATGGAAGCGTATTATTTTTTCGTCTGCCTTGCGCAGGGACAGTGTCGTTTGTGAGCGGAAATATGGAGCTTGGGTCGTTAAGGGGGAATATGGGAAATGGGATGTGAAATTTTCGCGAGGGAGGGTTTGTTTGAGGTTGGTGTTGGGGGAAAGGAAAGAAGAGAAATAGTCAATGTTATAGATACTGTTAAATTGAATGACTCTAGATAGTTTTGACGGCGTTGTCAATGGCGTTGGAATGTATAGGTATGAAGTGCCTGGCCACAGCGACTAATACTATTTGTTGAATTTTTCTTTAATTTCGCTGCTAAAGAACTAGATTGATGCTGAGCTTTTTATATTTAAAATAAACTTCCTTGATAATTACACTCGACACCACTAAATTGCAAAACTTTGCATGGCAATTGATTAATAAGTAATTGATTTCGAAAGCGAATGCGATTAACTCCAAATGCTGAATTGAATTAAAAAATTGAAATTGTACATCTGCAATAATACATTCTACAATGTAGGTTTGAATAAATATTTTAAAAGACATATTGAAAAGCAATGTATGCGAATTCATCAATTATCTTTACCTTCTGTTTTGCGGAGTCGATCACTTTGACAAATGAGCAGCCGTATGTTATTTTTGTTAAGCGCGTTGAATTTTATTTTATATAAATCAAGATCACTTCGATTATTATTAGATACATCCCTGTTATTGAAATTTGATCGGGCTTATTAATTTTACGAATGAAATATCTCCCCATGTGAGTCGACCTTTTACGTGGAAGCACATTCAATTTAAATACACATTCGTTCTTTAAATATGATCCTGAGATCATCTGGATCATCATGCGGGTGGATCTACGGTATGACAAGCTCGGAGAACTCGTGGGAAGAGTCTTTGGCTTTATGTGCTGGAACGCGTTTCACTCCCTTCAACTTATTCGAAGCATCTCGCTTCCTGGTTTAGCTGAAACAGCTTCATACGAGGTCATCCTTGCACCAGCTCGTGAATGAGCTGATGTCATCTCGCGACAACGGTAATAATAGATATGATATCAGTAACTCGGATCAGCAGTTCCATGTAAATCCAATCGCATCTGTTGGGAATTTAATTCATAAATGGATCTTCTATTAATTTCGGAATTTTAATCTGTGAATCAAATGTTATAATATTATCGGTTATATAATATATACTAATACTCGGTTAAATTTTTGAAATTACGTCCAGTACTTACGGTGTTAGTTAATTAATAACTTGCTTCTATTAATTAGCAGAAAAGGTGAACCTTTGTTAAACATTGAAAGTCAGCTGTATAGCAAATTGTTCCGTGTCACATATTTGAATAAATTGGCATGCGTCTCGAAGATTGGAATAATTTACACGTACAATTTGGTCCCATTCTGTGGGAGCTGATATAGATCGGAAGAAAATAAAACAGCTGCCCGCACACTGTATACTTTGTAGCAAAAAGACGCCGATGCACGCCCGAAGAAAAGACGCTGTACACGCATCGTCTAAGCATGCGCAGGGAGTACTTAATCATCCCGCGGTACACAATTATTCTAATGAAGGGACCAGACGCGACTCACATACGAAGAATAATCTTTGGTCACAGCGTGGCCAGGGGTGGCAGCGGGCCCCCCGTGTTTTTTTAATACGGCATTCTCTGTGTGATCTCGGTCATGTTGCACAGAGTTTCGAGGATGATCGGAAGAGTATTATAAGCTCGCCGCTTCGAATAATCAACGAAACACTTTTCCAAAAATATTCCTGGTACCTCAATCGGGGGGCGGGGGGGGGGGGGGGGTAAGGTGATCCGTACAATAAATTTAATATAACTATATCCTTTTCGAGCATCTAATTTTTGTAGAAATTCAGTGACATTGAAACACGAGATGTTTCACTAATGTGCTCGAGTCATGCGCTGTACGAGTGTTCAATCAATCAAATTCTGTCTGATTAAATATCATTCATTGAATTGATGAGTTCCGTCGAACGCAATCTTTTAGATACAGTGATGAAACAGCTCGTCCGTACACATGTTCGAACGAACGGTTTTCTCAGAAGCAGTATTAATGTCGCGCAAAAACTGCAATGAACGGGTACAATTTTAATACACAGCCCACGGATCGGAGGAAGAGAAACGGCTGGACATTGAACAGAGGCTATTGGAAGCATCTATAGAGTTACTTCATCGTTGACAGACGTCAACCAAACGACGACGTCAGATTTCGTTACGGAATCCAAACGCGATTACCTCATCTCCGGCATTTTTTTGCTCTCATTCTTTTTTTTTCAGGGGTTCTATAATTTCCTCCTTTAACACGGGCGAGCACTGTTCGCCGATAAACCTGGACGCTGTTTTTTTCGATCGTCTTGGACCATTTCAGCTCTGGCACCACGTCGTAAACTCTTTTTAATTGCTGGCCTTTTTGCTGCTCGTCACGTGCTGTATACTCGAATGATAATTGGCACCGTGTCTTTCTGTAATTAATTAGTTAAAGTATTCCTGACTTTTATCATCCTAAATTCCTCCCATGAGTGTGGACTCCTAACGAATACCCACTGAAGCTGGCGCATTCTCCTGATTCGTCCGAGAGATTCCGTATTTGAAGCATTCAATTTCTTCTCTATTTTGCGTACGCGCGTGTGCCCGCGTGCCAGACCTTAATTAAAAAATTCTTTCGAACAGTTTCTCGGTTGCGAAAAAACAGAACGGGGAAAAATTGATTCCGAGGAACTTTGAACGTTCTAACGACACAAAGCCATCCCGACGCGGCAGGAAGCGAACTCGCTTGGCGGATTCATTCGGGTTCCATGGAAGTGCGAGTTCTCGCAACGGCAATTTTCTTCAAGCGGGGCGCATTCCTTCCTCTAATTTCCATAAAACAGAGATGTATTCCTTCTCCAGGCGCGTCGTTCCCTCTTTTCTGGCCGTTTACGTGGCGTACGTCGCATTGTTTCTCGGAGTCGTTTCGTTTCCGCGATAATTGCGGCAACGAGCCTCCACTTGACTCGTGCCACCAGGCCCTTAAACTAACCCCAAGCCTTCGCTCCTCTTCTTCTCGCTTGATCGTCTGTTCTTGTTCTTGATGCGTACAGTGTGGGAACTTTAAGGATGATTCAGACGGGTGGTTGAAAGCAGTGCGTAGTAGAAACTGCGTGTAAACAAGACGCAAACGGGGTTTGGTAGAATGTTGAAGTTATCTTTGTGTGGTCTTCACGGTTGTTCTACCTTTACGCAAGTCGTAATACGCTTAAAGTACACGTGTTCGATCGTACGTTTATTTGGATTCACTTTTTTTTGCATTTAGAAAGGGATTAGACGATTACTGGTGGGGGAGAGTTAAAATATATTTTTAGAACTATCAATGATGATACAAAGAAGTATTATATGTATAGCATGGACAATATTCGTATAGAAAAAAAATGTATCCATTGTGTTAAATATTTTAAATAGATATTTACTACAAAAAATTCTATCATAGCTTCCTAATATTAACTAAACTATAAAAAAAAATAGTATACAGAAGTATGTGAATTCACTTTAACATAACATTGTCCAAATATTTCAAATCGTTAAGTTCTGCTTAGGAAGGCACAAACATATGTGTGTACCAGTAATAATTAAATAGAAACCGCAAAATATTCATTGTTCCATTTGATGCATATCAATCTATCGTCATCTCGTGTTTGCCGCGCCATCGATTCGATTATATGGAATTATCATACTTATCATATAAAATCATATAATATCATATTTATAATAAATATGATAATTAGTACATCTTAACACAGTTCCAGTGTATGCTATGCTTTTCAGAGTGTCTACAGGTAATGGGCCCGCTTCTGGCCCGAAGCTTTACGTCTTGTGCGACCCGGTTGGATCGTCCACGACAGTGGAAGGAAACGCGATTATGTCGGCATAAAACGAAAACTTGTTTCCCCCGCATTACCATTCAAGTCCGAAATGCGTTTCCTACCGTGCAGCGGTACGTTTGATGCGTCCAACATTCACGTTGCATGCACACCAACGTCTTATGCATTTCTCTTTTCAGCTGTTTGCCGCTTTTTTACCTGCATACTCTGCCATCCCCGTTGCGCTATCATTTTTCGTTCCGCCTTCTTTTTCACAACCATTCGTTTCTCTCTAGGCCTTTCCAGAATTATTTCCTCGTTTTTCATACTTTCTTCATACTTTCACGGTTTTATTAAACAGAGTTTAATGTTACGAATGTTAATTTAATTTAGAATGTAAACGCCTGAATGTTTGATTTACTTATTTAGTTTCGAGGATTCCCAAAAGCGGATATTCTACATTATACATTGTTCCCTAATAATTTTGTGATCACCTATTTCACAGAGTGAACAGTTTACGTGTTTGCATTTGAAATCGTAATCCCCCGAACATAAATCCCATGTCCCTTTCTTCACCTGTCCCCGGAACAAAAAGATTTATTAAGTGAAAACACGAACGATGTCCCCGTTGCATCAGGTATTTTCATCGTATCATTCCACCCACTCAGCTAAGCACGAGCATCGATGTGTGCCGTGTAATCGCGTTCAGAAATAGCTTCCACGACAGGTAAACGACCAATATCTCAAAATGAACCGACCCGTCGAGCACAAAAATGTTACAAACGTTAATAATCCGAGAAGCGAGTGAGATCAAGTGACGCCGATAATAGTGTACGATTGGAAATAATTCGTCTCGATTCGTCGCCGTTCGTGAAATTCGTGACGCCGAATAGATGGAACATGTCAAAGCGGTTCGTTCAATTCCAGCCGTCACGATAAATAGTTCATAATTTACTGGTCGCGACAAGGTGTCAGTCAGTCGTTACGGGAGAGACCGTAATTCCGTCTAAGTGTAATTCCTTTACGAGTTTATGCAACTCCACGCCCTTATGTTGCCCGGTCAAGCTTTTCGAGAAGCGTTTAAGCGAACGAACCGTGAAACTTTTTAAACGTCGCTGGGAACAGAAGAGGACGGTAACACGCATGCACGAGATGCCTCCGCGGCCGCCGGTCGACTGGCTTCGTACCGAGTCATTTAATTACACTGGCCGCCGCGGTGGATGCTGCGCCGGGTGCATTAAGTTACGCCAATGATAAGATATAAATGTTACGATTACTTCGACGCAGGTAGCGATATTTGTTATTTGCTTTACGCTGCCATTCGGCTCGTTCCACGGTCGTTTTTCTATGGCGTTACGACAGCTTGCGGTAGGCAGAGCTCGGACAGTCCCGTGGTACACGTCTCGTTATGAAATATGTATCATCGTCCCGACTGGATGACAATGAATCGCTAGAATTTCATTGGAATTCCGTTGCACTGGATGCGATACTCGGTTCGATCTTTGGATTACAATATCGAACGGACGTATGTTTTTCTTATTCAGTTTATGCTAATATGACGTGTAATGTAGGATTTAGGGTGAGGCTTGCTCGAATTATTTATGGGACTGTTCTAATTTCGTGTTTACTGCTCTGCAGAGCATACGAGTATTATTCAAATGTACGAGAAATTATTTTCACTTAACGGGCGCTAATTTTTTTTATATAGACCCTGGGAGAAGATTCATTTTATAATATTAATAATCACGGATCGATGTCAAGTAGTGACATCGAACATTCTATTTAAAGCCGTCAGTAGTTTATGTTCAATTTCAGTCTTTTGTATCGCAGACGAGTTCTGTGTAAGAGCCGTCCAATAGTTGGCACTGTTCCCTTCCGGGACCATGCAGTCACGTGCTGGTACACGACAGGGAAGCCCGTAGCTCATTGTAATGTTTTTTAACGCAGCGAGTCTGTATGACAGGCTATGTGTGGTTCGCAGACGTGGCAACAAAGGGGTATGTTTCAGAATGGTCTTCACTCCCTTACTGGATCTGCCTTTCTCGCGTCGGATGTTCGTGATACTTTGCCTTTAATACTCTGCGTCTTTCTGTCTCGCTTTACAATGGCGTAAATGTTCAAATTGATGAGTTCATTTTCTCCTAAATCGTTGAAGCACTGTAGGGATAACTGTCAGTTAGACAGGCTAGGCTCTTACGTTTTCTCAGCTGTGTTATATGCGACACATTGTTTTGGACGCCGCGGCGGTGCGCAATTCTCACGGAGTTAAAAATTCCGGAAAGCAAATCGAATACCAGATGACAGATTCAGCACCGGACGTCAATTAAAAGCATCACTCTTCCGTACTCTGTGAATTCACAACAGCGGAAACGGTGTTTTCTTCGTATTTTTCAGCGTCAGAAAATTCTCACAGCGGTTATGATTATTCGTAAAATATCAAAGACAGAATAAATATCCCGCGCAGTCGACGATTAAGTTTCACAGTGGCGTACAGTGCAGCGTTATTGTTACAACACAATAAACTCCTCTGGGACCCTGAAACGAAGTTCGAAGGGGGGCCACAAAGTTGCCGAAATTTCTCTGCTCGTAGAATGCGTTCGTCCATTTGTCCGAACGACAAGAAAGATGGGACAGTGATTTCGATCCCGCTGCGACAAAACTCGTTTCCCTTTGGATGCGCCAGCAGCTTATCAGTTTTCCGTAGGCAGTGCCGCGCGTCCGCCCGTCGCTTTGTGTGGCTCTTTACGCCGCAGAGGAGACCACAAACGGGGTGTCAGTGTTCCATTGCGTGAGATAATGCATTGGGTTGCGTGGACGTCTACGCACAACGGCCTCGACAGCTTTCGTGCCTTTGTACTATACCCACCACTTGGCCTCTTTCGACCGATACGAACGCTGCACAATAATGGTATTCAGCGTGACCAACCGGTGAATCACAGTGGTTCGAAAAACGACGAACCAAATGTGTACGGAATTGAGTCATTAGTCGCTTTATCCGGTAAGTACGCCCACTGCTTGAACGATTTTCATGGGTGAACCTATTTACACTCCGCTTTGTTCCCATTTCTGTTAAGCGAAGCTATATTTTTCTGCGAAGAAATTATGCTGCCTGGCGCGAATCCTTAATTGCAATGCGGTATAATTTGTAATCAATAATTTCTTTGTATTTGTATTTATTTTGTCCGAGAGTGTTACTCGTAAAATAATATTATTATTACTTCCATTGGGTCAAACTCCTGAATGGTTTTGATGGATGCTGGCGATGACTTTGAGATTTTTAGCTTTTATTCCCTCATATATTGGAACATACTCGGGTTATATAGGACTAATTCCGAAAGTTCGCGTGACTAAATTTGTTCGTTGTTCGTTGGAAGTTCAACGATGGCAAACGGGATCGACATACCCTTGTAATAAAAGTAATTAATTATATTGTAAAAAAAATATCGTCCGAATATGTCTATATATTTAACTTTCACTTGTTACCAAATGATTAACAAATCCTTTACTCAATCCCTTTATTCTAATCGCATAGAATGCATTCAACCAATTTCAGTTGTCAGCTCGCAGACACCGGTCACCGAATGATCATCGCGACGAAAAAGAAAAAGCGTCAAAAGCAATTATCCGCATCTCGTCCAGCGTCCACGACCTGTTCTCGTTTCTATACACGCGGATTATCCACGGCAGAGTTCCCTGCGCCGTTTCGTATTTGTCAATGAATAAAAGCTTATGTTAATCACCGGGACGCCTGTACATCGGCCAAGATGTTTCATCGGATTAAATACGCGTACGAGAAGCAGCTCTCGCGGACTAGGGGCTCCGTTTTAAATCCATAGAATCGAATTATTGCATTCCGGCGTGTTTAATTCGGCCCTCGAAACGGCCGAGCGATTTATAATCCGCCTGTGTCAGACGATCTGACGATCGGTCCACGGTATCTCCGGAATGCAGATCGCCGAAATCGAGCCGTGAAACACATTGATATTTACAAGCGCTCCAATTAAAGGTCTCGCGTTGCAAATTTTTTGCTCGTTTGCCCGATAATCATTTGACCATGCCCGACCACTGTAATGTATAAATATACAATGAACAAGAGTTTTAGGATTTCCGTTGATGCTTGAACGTCTTGTACGAACGATGCATGATAGTTCGCATTGCAAGCGCACTTGGAATATCGACGATTATCCTATTGATAACTTAACAATTAATAGGATTTTAATCAATTCCACGTGGAAATGTGATGCTTTTGTCAATGATATAATTTTTAATCGCTATTATTTAGAGAATCAATCATTGTTCGTTACAGAAATCAAGCTTTTATTTATTTCAGGGAAGAAATGATCAAAAAGCTGACATTACGTTTAACATTATTAAACGTGGCCAAATTTTGTACGTCAATGAGATTTTGCAAACTGCCATCACTCCTAACAAAATACCTTTGTATGAACACCGAAGTCTCTAAAAAAAACTCTGTAAAGATATGAATCCAAGCTGTTCATTGAAATCTACTCTGCCTCACTGTACAAAACCATTATCAATGACTTAATTAATCAGCTACAAACATAGCGCACCCAGCACTCAATTAAAGATAAAACGAGAGCCGAACGGCGGCCAATAAAGTGTACCCCATGTCGTCATTCGGTAGCTACGAACCCGTCACCCCGTGACATGACGTCCCCTGGTAACAGTTCTATATAGAAAGCAACGATCGCTGAACGATAATGGCAGAATCGTCGCTGGTTTCGCGAAAAGGGAACACTGTTGCCGGCCGAATCGAACTCATTAAACGGCAACCGACTTTCATTTATGCTTCCCGTTGACAATCGGGCCGGCGAAATGCGGCACTGTTTTCGAAAGTGGATCGCGTGAGCGCAGGTGGTACAACCGGGACCCCTCTACCTGTCCTACGTGTGCATCCCGAAAGCAATTACGGCCGGATGAGTAAATTTCGAGCCTGATCGTATCTCACTCTTCGCTTAGCGTTCCCTCCTTTCGCCGTCTTCCTCTTCTTCTACCTCGCGGCTGCGCCTCTACCTTAGGTTTTCTTCTTCATCGCCGCGCACCCTGTTGCCCCGCGGTTCCCATCTCTTCCCTCTCTTTCTCGCCCCTTTCCTATGCCCGTTACACCTCTGCTGCTTCTTCAACGTTGTCTTTTTACTCGGCAATTCTGGTTTGGGCGGTCGTAGGAAGTACATATTGCGACTGGGTGGTCCACCCGGTGGCTGCATTGAGACGTCAGCGCCGAAGTAGCCCGTACGAACCCCTTCATCCTGGTGTGCGTGATCCTCGAAAACGTGCCGGCCCGCTGTCCTTCTCAAAGGAACGCTGCCCGTTTCGCGTATAAACGCCACGAGGATATCGTGTTCATGGAAGAACATTATTCCCCGGGTTTCGACCGTGCAACTTTCGGCTCACTCTCGTTGACTCCCTTACGTAATTGGGCTCCCGTGTTCCATTCAGTGTTCCTCTCGGTTATAAGTACGAGAAAGAGCGGCAGTGTTCCTTCTGGGGATCCCGATGTGAGGATTTTGCAGAAGGGCGAAGTAAATATTAATCCGTATCGAATCCTATTAGGGGTGTGTTCCTGTTGTAATGCTGTGAATAGTTGTATTGGTGATGAGGCATGGATTTGGATTAGATTGTCTTCGTCTTTTTTATAGGTACTATGCCGTTTCTAGATAGTTATTGTAACCGCAGCAGTTTTAATTATTTTCATTGATAAAGTAAATTGAATTACTAAATTGTTTTCATTAACCGTTCCTTGGTAACACGAGGAACTTTACCGCGCTATAACTACTTTCAAACAAATTGTTACGCAACATTGTTGAGCGGAGCATTTTTTAACGATTAGCGATAGGAGACTTGTCACGGATTGGATTCGAGGACGTGTTATAACGCAAATTAAGTAACGCTGACGTGGTGTAAATAAAGCTGTCGGTGCTCATCGCGAGAGGAAATATTGCGGATAGATTAATCTGATTGGAAATTAAAATCTATCTTGCCGCCCATGATCACGGTCGATCGTAACGCATTGATGAATGCGACGCGATCGCTGATAATTGCGACACGCGTAAAGTAGAGTGTTATCGATTCGTAATCGACGCTTACTTACTTTATGCCATTGCATTTTGCGCGGCTTGCGTACACCTCCCGTGCAGAAAATCGAACGAGTAAACTCGTTTCGTCGTGCGGACTATTTTTTCTTGTTGACAAATTAATAATGACAGTTTTTGTACGACTGATCTTTCTCCAATAGAACTAACGGATGTTTGGTCTGCCGGAAAGTTCTGTTCGTTTTTGAATTAGAATAAAATAATACATTTTCAATATATTTATTAATATTTACTGAGCAATATAATTTATATCGTTAGTAATGTAATTTAGAAGAGCACTTATGTAGAAATACAATGGTAAAAACGGGCAGCCATGTACGTTGAAACTTGAGATGACATTATCGGACAGAACTTTCTGGTAAACTAATTATATATTGAAACAGTCAGTTCTTTATCGTTAATAACAATGCGCAATAATGCTATCGATGTATTTTTTTAATCCAGAGTAGTTTGTTTTTGAAAAAGCATTGTCTGTTAAAGTAGTACATATATCAACTACGTTCAGCGCTTGGTTGCATTTAATATATTTCATAATAAAGTAAGTACGATCCTTTACTCTGCCTGTACAATTATTGTTCCACCGATAAATTTCACGCACGTGTCCAACAGAGTAGTTAGGAAACTCCAATTGATAATGGAATGTCTATACAAAAATTTATACTTGTGCTACAAGGAGAAAAGAGTATAATACATCGGACACGTGAATAACCCAATTAGATAAACCGGAACCCATATACATATTTTCTCTTCTTATTTCACCAACCACCCGCCCAATAAATTACAAATTCATTCCCGTGGTAAATCGACTTAAATCGACACGGCTCTTTCTCGATTCTCAGATACTTCCTTGCTCGCTCACACTTGTCGGATTAGGAGTTTACCCGGGAACGATCTACCCTCGATTTTCCCTCGAGACCTCCTGCATGTCCGACTTGTCGAACGGAATAACGACGCCTCTTTGTTCGCGCAAACACGTTGTTCGTTCTCACTTGCAAATCGATTCTCGGGAGGGGGGTTTCACCACACCTGAGAACATTGTCGCCGCGCGGAAAGAGAGAAAGATGTCGATGGTTCCACGGCCTGTGTTTCGTTGAACCGTTGCACGCCACGATCGACCTAGGTGTCGAGAGAATGAGCAAGATCAAGATCCTCTGGCAATCGTTCGACTCCGCATACGTTTCGCTCAGCATGCATGTAGATCAGCCCTAGTTAACATATTCGATCCCATTCGGCCGCGTATCGATCTCCTTCACTCGCCTATTGGCACTCCGCGCGAAAAATTCAATCTCGATGCGGTACTTCGGATATTTCATGTGCTTCATGTATCTCAGATTCGTATATTCTGTTGTCTTCTCTTCTTCATTTTGTTTCGCCGTTTCCATGGTTGACGCGAGCGGAGCAATCGAGTTCCACCGTGCCCAATCTCGGGCTTGATCAGCTATCGTGGGAAAACGAGAATAGGAAATGTTCCGGTTCTGGCGCGCACAGATCGAGACTACTTAATATACTCGATCCAGTGGGCATTGATTTGCCACGTGCACGCCGCTGATACCGCACACGCGCGAAACGGCCGACTTCGAGATTTAAATTCTCGCAGGAAGACGACTTTCTCCGTGTTGTTATATTTCCAGGTAACGGACGTACCACCAATTTATACTTTTACTTTCGCCCGGCCAATTGTACGAATTCTCCCTCACACGCTCCTCGCCGGTGTTCGTATAAATCATGAACGTATGCCGAAGCTCGTGCACGTTACAACGCGCCCAGAGTATCTGAACAAAAAGTGTCTGCAATATAAGATGTTACGCAAGTCATTTGTTGGACACTTTCTCCCAATAATATAATTGCACTCGGAATACACTTTGCGCTTGCAGAAATCTGGCAATGCTTATTGTACGAACGAAACAATTTAATGTACAATTGAGAAATGTACTAGTAGTTGAATAATGAATACCAAGCCGATTCGTACGCGTTGATTAACCGTTCCTTTCTCTCGACCCGCAAAATATGTGTACGCAATATGTAATTAATAAACAGTGCAAAGAAAGCATATATACGTAACGTAAACAATATTCCTCATAGAACCAACTTTGAATTCCTCGCCTTGCAGAGGGAAATAAAGCACTGCCTTTCATTTCAGTGTCAGGGTAAATTGGACATGTCTAAAAGGGGGAAACCTTACGGTTATACGATTTTCACCGCCATGTTCATTTCGAGGCAATGAAACGTGAGGGTTCGATCAACGTCGATTCGTTCGCGTTTGGTCCCGTCCAGCCACGATTTCGTAATATAGCGAGGAACGGTGCTGCGGGAAATGGCCATCTAAATCGCTTTATCTCCCGTATAAATATCACCGTCGTTGGGAAAACGGTCCTAATGAACGCCACGGACGATTCCGCGTATGGCGAAGGAAAGATACCTGATTGTTATTCCCGGTGAAAGACAATACGAGTACGGCCCAGGTAACGCGAGTATCACGTGCAACATGCTCGTTGCTTCTGATCCTACCAGCGAACCGCCTCGAGCGTTTTCGAGCGTAGTAACACACGAACCGTGGCAACGTTTAACCACTCGTGGGAAGATGGAATTGGGTTAATCTTGCGGGGCTGATGTGTTTCGGGAGATAAGGGGAACTGTCGCGATCAACTCGACTTGAACATTTGTCAAAGTCCACCGGCTACTGGCGTACGTCGCTATGAAAAATTAGGGGGGCAGGGCTTTTCGGTGGGGACACACGAAATGTGACATTGTAATGGATGTTAAACGTGTTACAGCACGGGTTCACGTGGACGGCAAAAGCGAAGATCGGAGAATGGGCCGTGTCCGATAGTAAATCGGCTGTATTTCGTTCGTATCTGTATGCTACAGGACAGGTATATACTTAAAATACAGGAGCAGCAAGGTAGACTTCTTCTTATTTATTGTTGGGCTTTTTACAATTCGGTCGTGTCATTTCACGAAACGATTCAGCGTGTCTTATCAAAGTTTCAACCGTATCATCATTTGTTACGATACTATTTCATCACGAGCGGGACGCATTTTAGATTCGCACGCGTCTAATTGCAACACCTATCGAAACGAACTCTGAATGCGTGTACACAGTCGTACCACCCACGAAACCGTAATAGAAATATCTGTATCCCCAAATAGACGAATGGATATTAAACGTCCCAGCCGAACGAAGACCGCATTACAATATCTGAATTTCGATTGCCAATACGTCTCTCGCGATCCCATTAAAATTGAACCGCTTTAATTGAACCGCGACATAAATACAAATAGGGCAGCGCTCTATTAATTCCAATTAATGTATTGAAACGCCTGACACTTAAATTACAACAAACTGTAACTATCTATCATCGGCTGACTTTAATCGCAACGCGTCACCATACGTAACGGCTACGTACCGCGCGACAAATTTCCTATGGGAATAACGGGAAGCTGTGTTCAACGGACACAGTGAAAGCCGGGATTATGAGGAAACGGGAGGATCATTGGCGGATCGGGGCAGCACGATCAGGATTAGCAGAAACCACGGACGTTCATGCCTTTGCATCCACGTTTTGTTTGCTCGGCGTGCATGGTGAATACGTGTGCCAGCCGTGGGCACTCGCGATATATGGATCACCGTATTATAGCATGCTGTTACAGCCGCCTTTAACGTGCAAACACGAGACGAGGCGCTCGTGACATTGCACTGTCTATGATAATACGACACGTGAACTCTATAATCTGGCCTACCAATGCGGTCTATCCCGTGCATACGTGCAATCCGGCTCGCTTCGGGGATCTAACTGTGTCAGGGATCCAGAAGTTTTACGAGATCGTTGCTGCACCGCACTTGATACTCGGGATGTTTGAATTGAATCGTTTGACCGGTGTGCAACAGCATCGAGAGAATATTTGAACGGACTGTTATCGCTCCTTGTAAATTGTAAAATTGCTTCGCGCTGTACAGACGTGGCAAATATTTTTACTGTTTCCCGTTTTATTCCTTGCAGGAAAGTTTGCGCGTTGCTGTAATTTATTACGAAACGTTTCTTTCCTTCTTCCCTTCATTATCTCGAGAAACAGTTGGGCGACGGGTGTCTAGTTTTTCCTGTAATATATTTTTCACGTTGATTCGGGATTTGGAAAATTATTCGTACCATCCTCAATCATTTCAGATCTTCGTAGTTCTATTATTTTATTTATAGCCGCCGTTGCATTTGGAGTTCTCTCACCGGCAGGCAGGTAACTCGAGGTTGAAACATTCACTTTCGACCAGAAATATCAAGCTTATTCCTCATTATTCATGTATGCGGTTTCATTTTCATTCCAATATTCGAATGCATGAATATTTAGTCGGCTTTCTAAACGTCACCGCTACAACTAATCGTTTCCGTTTTCTTTCCTCCCCGCTCAAAAGAATAATCGAGGATCGAACTATGTATGTATTCGCTTTTCCAATGCCGAAGAGCCGAATGCTAAAGTAATCCTTCTACTTCCCAGCCGTTTAGTTAGAACGGCTACAACTGGCTGGTTGAAAAGAACGTCTACCTGAATCGTGTGGAGCCGTTTCAAAGAATTATGCATTTGGACAGCTCGTATTAGGATCCACGTGATGGAGGGACCACACACGTATCGGCGAACAATTCTTGACACGCGTGCATCCCTCCGTGTAATGACACACTATCCGCGAACATAGTAGCCTTAACGCGGCGTGACAACCTACGGCGCGCTATAATTTTAATAATAATAGGGATTTCGGAGTATGGGGATTAATATTGAATCACGTCGTGGTCGTCTTTTCTCCTGTCTTTTAGTTCCTCGTGCATTCGCGACCCGACGACCCGAAGATCCTTGATTTATTTGTCTAGAGGCGAGTAATATCCTTTAATTTATACGTGATTCTCGTGTAGGCACAACTGTGGAATACATTTCTCGTTTCGCTCGTGAGATTTGATTTCGGTTTTGAATAACCGCCGCGGTTGCTTGGAATTGAGAGTGAATTAGCTATTGCTTTGCGAGAGTTGCTGTAGGTAATTCAAGAATATTTTCTACGTTCTTTTCAAGCCAATTGTAGTTCGGAATGTTAATAGATTGTAACATAACATCTGCGTGCCAGGGAAGACGTATTTAACAATGAAATTTGCAGAAAGAACTAATATCAATTTCTGCACTATATAAAGTATTCGCTATAAGGAACAATGGCATAGTATAAACTGTACATTTTTACACGTTTACAAATTCTTCTGTAAGAAAAAACGTAGGGAAAATATCACTTATAAAATAATGGTTTGCATCCTTTCTTCTTTCTCCTTTTTGTATTACAAATTTGACAAAATATCAATCGTTTAACCCTAGAACGGTACAATGATGGCGTCAACTAGTTTGATATTGATATTATACCGTATCATGTTATACTCATTGTCAGACTTATATCCGATCGTTGAATTTTTTGTTATTTCTACAATATATTTTCTAATGTTTACGTACCAGAAAGGTTATGTGCTCTTATATCATTTTATCCAATTAGTGACACCGCATATAAAAAACAGACTCAGTACAAAAGTATTACCATGTCCATTGCGACAACCGATGTTGGATGTGTTAGAGTTAGACTTGAAAGAAACCAATTTGATACATACTACGAATGCTTCTGCAGATAACAAACGTTGCACAGTTTGTCCCACAAGTATAAACCGTAAAAGGCGTAATATATGCGTCTTATGCAAAGGTGCAATGTGTGGGGTACACAGAGAGCCATTACGTCAGAATTGTTCTGAAAGTATTGTTGAAAATTAATTTATTTTATTTTACGAATATCGTTGTTGTTTCTACTGATTTTGTTCATTTCATTTATAATACTTGTATCAATGAACTAACGAATTAATGAACTTTGGTTCCATCCAGAATTGATATTATTAATAAGTTGACCGCAGTAATTTTCTCAGAAAATCAATGGCGTCGTATATGATACCACCTTGCCCTTTGCACGAAATATAGACACCTCAAACTTCTAGGTTTAATATTCGCGACCTAAAAACAACGCATTCAATACAATCCAACGAATTCGAATCCTCCCCCCCCCCCCCAATATAATACTCATCACAGCTGACAGAACGAAAAACGTGTAAACGCAACCCCAGGAACAAAACGAAACGCCAGAAAGGTAGCATAGTAAATTCCAGCACCGTCAACAAACGCCTACGAGAACCTATCCGGTCGGATTAATATAAATTATACGCGATGAAGCCGATTCGACTCGATCTTCGTGTCGCGAGTCGCCAAACAGGCGTGAAAATGTCCGTCGCCGTAATTCCATAATTCCGTAATTTTTCGTTTCAGCCCAACCGCACGAACGATCGTCCGTTCTACGCGCGCCGCGTCAAACTTCCCTGGCGGCGCGTCGCGTCGCGGCGACAGACGGGCGCGCACCTTCAAATTAATTTCCATGGATTTCCATGGGGCTGGGCGATACACGGGCAAGCGGCCGCGACGAGTGCCCGGCCTCTCGGCCGGGAATTAATTGGACGCGGCTTTAACTTTACGACTGTCACTATTATGCGGCCTTTACGGCGGGCTTAGAGGCGGCGCGAGTCCCGTTCCGCTCTCCCTCGTACAAGATAGTTAACGATTAATACGATCGCCCGCGTTTACCGGCGCGTGTTTCACACGCCGCGCCGTACGGCTAGACGACGCTAATTACGCTATCAAGTAACGCGAGGGAGTCGCACACCGTCCACGATAATTGCGTCCAACTTGCCGCTTCAATTGCCGCAAATTGTTCTCGCGTCATCCCTCTTACGTTTCCCTTCTCGTTTCCCGTCGTTCGTCCATACCGCCGCGACCCCGCTACGCTTCCCTCGACAACGAGTCTCGTTCGCGTCGGCCGAATTATTTGCGAGACAGTTGTGTTGGTTACTTTGAACACTTTCTTTTAATTGTTTCAATTTTTTCCATGTTTTCCTGTTCGTTTGGGGACGTTGCGCGCTGGTCCGTTGACTGGTCGGCGGTCAGGCGAACGGAGAACGACGAGGCGCGCGTGTTTGAGGGGTTACTGTTGAATGGAAATTTACGTGGCTATTGTGGTTGAAGCGAATTGAGCGTGCGAGGATCGCGATGGTCCCGGCGCTGACAAAGTTGGAGTACAGAGACAGAACGTCATAAATTGGAATTCTGGGACAGACGTGCCCCACGTTCGACGATGCCTCGAACCGTTAAGCTCGTGCTGGGCGATTTCCGAGAATCCTAGGGCAATTTAGGAGATGGAACGGATGGTTGTCATCTATGCGTGGAGCGGCATGCGCGACCGGGGCGCACATGTGTTACGGATTGATTAAAATTGGAGTTGATAAATCGGTGATATCCTTTTGTATTTTCTTACACGAGGGGGGGAATTATGTGACTGATCGGCGATCGTGCCTCGCTGTCGTAGATTATACGTGGAAATCGTTGTCGATTAGCCCCTTCAATATTAATTTGTCATAATAGAAGCAGTACATACCGAAAGCCGGTCAATGAAAGTCTACACGTGACCGTGTTCCGCGCCATTGGACATATGTACACTGTACTTTTATTTCAGAATTGTCTGCATGCGCGTTTTACTTCAAGCCGATGAATAATTTAGGACGCGTGTATGAACACTGTCGCCTTATTAATTTTGTTGCAAGGGTCGCGAAAATTCGGTTATATTTCCTCGAATAAATGTATCAAAAATTTAAGGTCTGTCTCGTATTCTATTCATTGGATAATAGGAGGGTTTATATTGTCGTATTTCAAGTTACGGAAATCATGCTTGTCGGGGTCAATTTAGTTTCACACGTATCCGGCCATGGCGACAAAACAATTTTCAGGGGCATAATTAAGATAATCCATATATGCATAACTACAATTCACGGGTACATTGTGCCAGAAGAATGTAGCACATTTTGTAAAACTCGACGCATCTGTTTACAAAAATAACTATGACTATCTACCCTCCTTTCCAAAGTCAAATTGTTGTTTAAAATTGGCCCGTTATTAAATTACTAACAGTAATTCGTTAAAACAGCCGCTACTATTATAATTTTACTGATACTTTTGTCTCTACTATCACTCTGTTTTACTTTATATAAAATTAACCTATTGGTAAATAATTAGGAGAAGTTAATTAATATTAAAGATCGCTAAACTTCTACTGAAATGGTACTACTAGACTAATGCTATACTATTGAAACTGCTATTACAGTATTACTAACAAACACTTAATCCTCAAAAGCAAGTGCCATAAAAAGCTCCAAGCATACGAGGTTTATCCGTAAAGTACCTATCCCTTTTTTCGGTCATTTCATTGTACCTGCGTGTACCATTGTAAAAAATGGGCATTCATCATTTAGAGCGAACCATTATGAATAACCCTGGTAAGCCGTATTGCCCTGTTGATCTTCAATTGGCAATAATACGTGGAAGATATTAAACGAAACGCGGCGAGGCAGCTGCTGGCAAATTCCGAAGGGCGAATTTCAGAAGTGCTTCCGCAAGTCGGAGGGTCACCGTAAGAAGGCTGCGGCTTCCAAAAGGGTCAATAATCGTTATTGACCAAGATTAATTCTTTCTCTTCGCTATAGCACAAAGAAGTACAGTATACGAGCACACCTCGCATGTAGCCGATGCAATATACGCTCGCCCACTTTGGCACAACATTGTCGCTACCAATACGCTCCATTAAAATCCAAAGGCTGAAATGTCACCCGCAACTTTTAACGGCTAAAGGACCATTCGTCACGCGTAAAGCGATTTCCTCCTCGCGAAAACACTCGCCGGTCTCCGTTGAATGTCTCGCGGCCGAAACCTGTACCCGCGATATCGCATAATTTTCTTCGTCAGCGAAGTGGATGCGCATTATGACGGATGAGTCGCCGCAATGCTGCAATATTACGCGGAGATGTTCCAATTAATGAGTGAACAACGGCGCGGCGCAACAGGCTAATATGGAGCCGGGACTGCGAGGCAGTCGGTGCAGTTTGCGCAACACAGGATGCACTAATATGGTTCCAGGGGCTCCGATAGAAAGCGAGATACATACGTTATGAGGCTCTCTCGGCCTCTCTTTGCATACGCGCCTCGTGTGCGGCTTCGTACAGCAAAAATCACCGCCGATTCCCGGAGAAACCTCTTTTCCGAGGTTGTTTCATCTCGGGTCCGCCTTGCGTCCGCGGCAGTCCTCGTTTCTCGTTCTTCTTTCGGCCAATTTTACCGTAAACTTTCTCGGGAAGCGTGCGGCAAATAAAAATTTGCATAATCGACGGCAGATTAATCGGCCACGTTGCCGGGAACATTAATCACCCCCCGGACGCCCTTCTCGAAATTCGTTTGGCGTCTGCCACGAACAAGCATTACACTACCGACGAAAGGAAACCGTTTTTATTCTTAAACATCTCGGTTGTTCACCTCGTGGCTGTAACGAGCTCGACGATGTGTGGATTATAAATGATACGTGATAACGCCGGGCGAAAAATAAACGATATGGAATGGTCAGTTTATGGCGTTTCCCCCCGTTTCGAACAGTACTCTCGGTTTTAGGGTCGTGCGCGTGAAACAGTTGCGAGTACAGTTAGCGTAACTTTTGCTTGATGTAGAATGAAAAGAGGATGAAAGAGAATTGATTGTTCGTCATACAATGCTTGTGGATGGAGTGGATGGAGATCGATTAATCGATAAGAAATGAAACGTGTTTAATCGAACTGGTAATGGCGACAAATATAGAAGTTCGTATACCGTCACTCCATTTCATATTGTTCGCCACATTTCTGTTCAAGATATTTCCAATTATCCCAGTCCCTGGATAAGTTTCTGCTAACTCCAGTTTAGAGCTCAGAACGTTATAGAAAGCACAATTAAAAATATTTGTTTCTTTACGAAAACAAACTATTTTCTTTGAAACGAAATTGTTGAGGGCACAATCCTTCCCATGAAAAATTTCTATTCGAAACAGTTTCATGTTCGCACCGAACCAATATTTTTAAATTAGGTACCTTATTAGTGACTCGCTACGGTGTCAGAATAATTATGATACGAATTCGGATGCCTCCTGTTATTCAATACTATTCAAATATTGATTGCGTTACAGTGCAAACGCAATGAATCCTTTAACAAGTTTCTGCTTTCTCTTCTGTTCACGAAAAATCATAAATACATACATCGTACAACATTGAAATCGTTAGATGTCATCAAGTATTGTACTTTACCTTCGAATACCATCGAAGGTTTCGGGTAGGAAAAGCACACGCCAAAAGGTAAAAATCTTTCCTTGTTATTACAGCAGCAATTGTATTGCATTTTGGTAGAGTGAAGCAGGTATGGACCGAGCAAGTTTCGATGTCAAAGGACTTCTCTTCAAGACGTGTTTATTTAACGTTACCCTTTCGAGCGTCCATTGTCGATCCGCATGATGGACGGAAAAATGACGGCACGCTGGATTATGGCTGGAGTGCTTTCTTAAAAAGTACCTGACCTTTTCGCCAAGCTATGCAGTTGTAAAGATGAAATCGGTCCGACATTTCGTGAAGTGTTATTTTTTCCGGAGCCGATCGAACGATAAATATTGAATTTCAAGCATAGTCTTCAGGCCGGCGAGTCACGATTTAAAATTCAATCTACAAAAAATATCTGAAACAACGAGTAACCGGCGATGGCTTGCACTATTCGTCGATTCTCCCCTCGCAGGTATAGGTAAGCGACCGTAAACCCGTACGAACCAACAAGTTTCAGAATTTTTACGCAATTACAAATTCTACATTTTCTGTCGAGCTACTTCGGGATATAGAATGAAAGCGTATTCACATAAAACTGCACAGAGCGAAATTTATTCGTTTACCGTCGTTAAGCGTCAAAATTTGTCCCCCCTTTGAGATCTCAATTGCGTGCAATCAGACGAGGGATCATATTTAAAGACCATGCCAATTCTAGTGGTCCCACGTTTCCCGATTCGCTTGAAGCAGCAACTAAATTACGCAAAAAAAATTCGCACATCAAAGCGCCCCGAAACAGCGACCACCATTTCACACACGAGTCCACCTTTGCAAACCCTTCAAAGCACCTCGGTTCGCGGATCAACAGAAATATACATTGTCCGCGGTAGACGCCCCCGCCACAAGAAAAAATCAGCCGTCGCGACGTCCGAGTAGAGAGGCGAAAACCCTCTCGCGTGCGGGTCGCCCGTTTTATGAGCATCAAAGAGGGAAACCTCAGTGGCCGACGAGCGTGGAAAGAGCGTGCCCCCAAAAATAGAAATTCGTATGAACGACAGTCGTTATAGAAGCGGCTGCGAGGCGACCTCGCCCCGGTCTCTCGAAAAGAGGAAGGGACAAAAGGAGGCTGACAATGCACGCGACAGAAGATGGAACATCGAGCCGACGACAGAACCGTCGTGCGACCAAGTGTACAGAGTCAACGGCCCGCGAGAGCGAACGGGGCGGAAACAGCCGAGCCGCGCATAAATAAGCAGCTGGAAACCACAATGCTTTTGCGGGGACGTCGAGTGTGGGCAGAGTTGTGCCACGGTACGAGACTCTTGACCTCAAAATCAATGTGAAACAATTTGACTGACGACCTATGCTGTGACACGTCGTAAATCATAGCCGCGTCGAAGGAGACGTTGCTGCGGCTGTGCATCATCGCCGCGGCAAGTAAAGAATAGCAGAAACGGTCTCGCCGCGCGGACGTAAGTACTTAGGGACATCCATAAGATTGGAGCATGGGGTATGTTTATCCGGTAGGTATTCGAGCGGAATCGTCACGCTGGGACGTCGACAAAATGTGTAACGCTGTACGGGATGTACAATGATGTCATACTGTCCGTCGCTCAATAATAATTATATCTACGTATGCATGTGTTACAAGTGAAATCTGTACCAATTCTAACACTTTATTACAACCTATACTTCATTATAACAATCTTTACTTCTTAGAACAGTTTGTAATCAACATTACAGAAATCAAATACGTTAATCAGCACACATATTCTATGTTACCGGCATTTAAGTTCCAGTTTTTTCTGTTGCGCGTCGAATGCGACTGAATGGTGTTCATCCCTTTATGCGATATCGAATGTATCGTTCAATATAGGAAAAAATGCATATTAGTATATTATATTGTATTCAACTTGTCAATTATATATAGCTATAAAAAGTATTGCTTTTTTAAATATGATTAAGCTTTCAGTTATCCATAATTGCGACTGATCAATTTACTTTCGTATAGGCAAACTGCGAACGGAAGGGAGATAATAATCGAGAAATTATTTGTACCACCTGATGCCCCCCTTCATGACAAACAGCTATTGTGCGAACATTTTTTTTAACAACTTTAATCTTTCGTGAGTTATTCGAACGTTTCCAGTTAAATGGAACGTCCTGTATACACGATCCGCAAGCGTAGTGGATATACTCGCCCACCAGATTTATTGTGTTAATTACATGGATATTTTCTGTATAATGGAAATTATGCGTTGAATGTAAGATGGAGGTTTTTAATTTCGAAAGATAAGGCTGAACTTTTTGACTCGTTACCGATCATACAATGAAGCCTGCGTACGGCTATTTAATTGTCAATAGAGTACGCAATTTACAACGAACATTCGAACATAAGAATTTCTCTATTCAAAACATTAACTTTGTACACGCCACTCCGACAACTACAACAAGTCCAGGGCACACGATTATCATTGAAACTATTTTTATCGAGCGCGAGCAAACACCTACGTAGGACTTCATTTTCCCTCGTCTCACACAATTAGGCGCCTATGCGCAAAATAAACCGATCGATGATCGACAGGTCTCGAGGCTTCCCCCTTAATAGGCGGACAATTATTGAAAAGAACGAGACAAACGTGTCCTGTGGCGAGGCACGGGTCGTCTGGAAAAACGAAAACGTCCATAATAATGGCCCTTAGGCAAACATGCTTGATACGCGGCGAGCATTATGCTTTCGTAGAAAGTATAACCGATGGACCAGTCTCGCCGCGGTTGGAAGCGGTCCTGCTCGCGTTTGCTTCATGTCGCGTATGTACAGAAACCACGGGGCAACGTGTCGCGTGCGACCTGTGTGCCACGCGATCAGTGTCAAGTTGATGCGCGACGCGTGGAATTTAACCTTGTTGAGGAAAAATTTCGTTTATGGAAATCGTCGAGCTGCTTCGACGATGACAGCCGCCTTTGCATCGGCCGTGCGAGGCTAGCCCGTGTGAATCTTTTCCAAATCGGTTAACTCCACAGAACCAACGTATGGAAATTTATTTTAAACATAGAAAGTTAAGGGTCAATCGAGCGCTTTGGCGATCAAATTTAAAAAGCTTCGAAACGTGGAGTTGACCGATTTGGCTAACGAGCGGCTCATTTGGCGAAGCGTTTTAGACGCGCGAAAGTAACATTGTGCCAAGTTTCATGATCAGCTTCAATTGGTTGGACGGAATTGCGGTATGTTGTGTTTTTGCGCCGCTGTTTCATTGAACCGAGGTATTGCATTACGTGCCACGATGCCCGAAATGGTGTAGAAAATTGGGCGGCATTGAAAATATTACGCATTGTTTGTTATACGAGACAGAGTGATTGCGTTAATTGAACGTCACTGTTATATTAATATTTGTGCGCGTGTGCAATTCAAACAATATCATAGAGATCCTCGTGAAACATTGCATCTGTCATTCAGATGCATGTACCGCCATGGAGGACAAACGCGATATGGCCTAGCGGATCAGAATTTGAGCGTTACCTAACATTCATAATTATATAACTGTAAAATCTGCAGTAGCCGAATCGAGAAAAATAAAGAAGCGACAGAAAATTGTCTTCAAATATCAATAGTTCTTTTCAGGAAGACGCTACAATGGCCATTGGTAGCACAGTTAGCAACAAAGGTTTGATCACCGATTTGAACGGTGAATTTCCTAAAATTGTGTACACCATTCCGACAGAACGCATACATAAAACCGAAACATTGCGTCCAATTCATGTTTGACCATTTCCGATGATTTAAGCGAAGCTTAAGCTCAGCATTAAACTAACCTGCTATCAGCAATGCAGCTGGTGCTTATAGCAAATGGTATAAAATCTGTATCGCAAATGTGACTCGATACTACAATAAGATAAGAGTTAAACGCAGCTGAACTGTACATAGTATGCAAATTGTTAAAGCACAAGCATTAAAACGAGCAAGTTTCTAAAGTTGTTTTTACTTTATTCAATGGCACATAATCGTTGAAGTTTTTCTCGCGTTTTAGGCATATCTTGATACGTCGATTACGATATCTCGTTTCATTTGCATCGTTATGCTTTCTCGAGAACACCGACACGTTAACGTGCATTACCATTGAACGCGTCTCGCATTTTTCGCGTATGATTGGACGAGCGCCGAGCGTTCTCGCAATAACTGAAACAATAATTAACTCTGTCGAGACTCGTTACGCGCGACGCAACGAGCGGACGGCGAAAGTTTCAAGCCTCGAAAGCTTATCTGACACCTTGGATCTGTGAACAGTGGACTTACGAAACGAGCGAGTGTCATCGTTAGATTTCGTCTCGTTTTCTTTGCATGGCCGAGGACTGGTTCGAAGTTTCATGCTCGAACGATCCTTGTAACCACTTCTGCAACGACGCGTATGCGTGTCTGGCTTCTTTATTTCATATCGATTCCATTCTTGCGACGATGGTTAATATTTTAAATAGTGACGATTCACGATCGCATTTATATCTTTGTGTGTATAACGTAGAAAATTCGTTTGTTGCTATAATGTGAGTACTGCGATATTATATTTCTATATCGTTTATTGGGAGCAGATGTATGAAACTGCATTTTATTTCCTGCGCATTCCATTGAAAAATTCTTTTCTGCTTAATATAAAGTGATATTGAAAAATGTGGAAATCACTTGCGAATATTTATTCGGATAAAATCTATTATACAGCTAGTAAGGAAATATTTTGGTTGATGTATTGTGCGAAATGTTTAATAATTCATTGTACGATTTCGATTCGAAATGTAAATACTTACACGATTCGACGGTGGTCATAAAAAGACACGAGGCATCTTCTGGTCGTTTTATAGGTGGAAGAAGAATGTTTCATTCATACTTTTACACGCCATTTACGGACGCTTCGTGTACGATATCAGTCGTATCTACGCCTACTACAATTTAATGCGGCTGCACGCGCAAGTAGAGCTATCGGGAGAGAAAAGACGGCGACACAAGAAATGCTACCTGCACGGTAAACAATTGTGAAACTCTTTGTCAACGGCTATTCACTGCTAATCTCAAGGATTCGAATTCGCACTTTATTTTACAACATTCTCTTTGTGATAACATTGTAAAACTATAAAGTATTACAAATTCGATCACTGAAATGAGAAGTATATTCGGTCTAAATCTGAAACATTACAATATTCTTCTGGAAATACGAGAAATAAATTCAGGATATTATAAATTGAAAGCTCCCATATTTTTATACAATTTACAAACTTCAGTAACTAGTCCATTCGTTACAATAAATTACAAATTATCAAATACTTTAAAACAATATTAACGTACTTAATGCTCGGATGTACACGTTTAAGGTATTACGAATCTAATAATTCTACCCTGCAATTAAATTCATTACTCGAGTAGACCTGCATTATATAAATGCAGATAAATAATTTTACCCTGCAATTAAACTCATTATTCGGGTAGACCTGTGGTTTTATAAATACAGGTAAATGTTATTCGTACCTTTATGGGTACTTATTGACCATCGGGATCGATTGCTTCGGGCGTGGTTCGTTCAGAAGTGAAAGGTATCGCCGCGTCGTGACAATAAAGATTGTACATTATTATACCTACCATCTTTCAGGAAACCATTGTCGACAGTCGAAAGTAGCTTCGGAAGAAGTATTCTCGGTTGTAAATTTCGTCTGGCCGATACTTTGCCGGCGTTCTGCAAACCGGGGCGCAAATTGAAATATTTATGCTCTGTTAATCATCCGTCGCTCAAAGGTATACAGGCACGTGAAAAGGAGTTCAAGTAATAATGTTATTAACAAGTTTATGAGACGAAATCGTTAACCTTCCTTGCGGCAAACTCGATGCAATTTGAATAGCGGATAAAATTGAACTCTTCCGGTTTGAAAAGCTCTCGAAACGTTCGGAATAGGAGCAATAAAATCGGGAACGGACAAATTTAATTGAATTTCGTCGAGATTGTTTGGCTCCGTGTCGTTATTAATGGAGATTATAAATAAAACTTTCTCAAAACGTTTTACATCATCGTGGCTGATCATTATCTTAATTTGCACGGTCTCCTCTCGAAAATTTGTCAGGTGCCCGCTCTCTCCTTTAAAGACAAGCGCTGTTGCTAATTACATGTAAGATACAAAACGTTTCACTAGCGCCGATCCATTAATATCGACTTCGACAGACGCGAACACGGTGGTCCACGAGGGAGGATATCTCGAGTCGTCATTAATCACTGATCAAGAACAAGACAACTCTAGAAAGACATAGAAAGCGCCCGATTTCTTCCAATAATATTACTCATATGATTAGTGAATCACAATTTCACGGGATATGTATTTTACGTGCTCCACGATTCCACGCACGTAATTCCAAGCGTATACCAAACTTGATTCTAGTGTAGGTCTGCGAGAAATATTTAACCGGCAATTGAGCTAATTGTAAGCGAAAAAGTTGATACACAATTGTATGTTGCAAACGTCAACTTATCTATCGCGAGTATTTTTATAGGAAATACAATTGACTGCACGTTATCGAAAATGAGCATAAATCCCTTGAACTTTTAGTATTCGGTGCAAGTATTTGTGAAATATATTTCTTCAAATCCGATCGCGTATCATGAAGAAGTTACGTTTATAAGGTGAGTTATGTATTTATTTTATTCTGATTTTTTGTTATAAATGATTTAATTCTTTTGTAAACAGTAATTATAGTTAGTTTAAATGTTCTTTAATAATGCTGTTATATAGGATATATTTTTATCTTGTTTTACGAACATATTTGTTAGAAGAATACATGTGCCCCTCGTATAACACGGTAGTTCGGTTCCACAAAAGTGCCGTGTTATACGAAGCTAAACACTAGTGCATGAAATAGGGTTGAATTTTAAAAATTAACGAAACCATACTTTATTTTTATTGTAAGATATGTTTAATAAAATCATCGGTATATGTACCAAATATGTATTACACTTTTGGGGGGGGGGGGGGGGGGGGGGGGGGGGGGAAATATTTGTATCTTTTCCTCAACAATCTGTCATAGGAATGCCGTGTTGCGAACGGTGTTATACCGTGGATACGCGTACCAAATGAGTACATCTACGCGCCATCTATCATGAACATATTTTAACTGGAAAGGTTTTTACAGGATTATCGAGTTTTATTTTATATTAAAGACAGGGAAATGTTTAAAAGGTCGATATATTTCTGTATGATCGTTAAGTTAATTTTTTTAGTACAAAAAAACCTTGCACGTCTAAAATTATATTTTTTCGCGCGTTTACCTTCATATTCTTTGCTTTACTTCTGAACATATCGCTAGATGGCAGCTACTGACCTTAAACGGGGCATACATTAACCGTTGCTCATTCTATAAGATTTACCGCCATCCAACGTTTCATAGTCGCCTTTTACCCGACAATGTTACTGTTAAATAAGTAAGTAATGTAGTTATTTATAGTTTTCTATCTTACACTTCTGTATTCTTTGAAGTCACATATCAGTCATTATATATTGCGACATGAGTAAAATCTATCCTTATTTTCCTATCACAATTTTCCGCTGTAAAAATAAGTCGCGAATTCTGTAATGTTGACTTCGTTTTTTTATATCCAATTTTCAATTTTATTTCCTTCGCAATTCAATATTAACATACTTTTGTCATAACACGGTAAATAGTTTCATTCGAACTTTCCGATTTATATTATTAAGGTCAATCGTGTATATCGTAGTCTCTCAGATGTACATAAACGTTGATTTAATTTCTTTTATTCGTATCAATCATAATAATATTTTTACAAATGATATACATATCAGTTTGTATAACAAATTTGTATCAGTTACAAATATCTTTTGTGGTTATATAAAGCAACCAACTAGACAATTCCATTGTATACATTCGTTTGTAAAAGTACAGAGATTTGTAAAGTTTGGACGGATATATTTCCTTACATCTTAGACCATTATCAGTCTTTCGTTAAATTGCGAAAGTTTCAAACTTTCAAGGCATCGGACTAACTGTACATTAATGACACTTTAAAGTATGGTACTTACAAAATAAATAAGTCAAAAGCAAGCTGAGCACATGGCAAATGATATTGCTTCTGTTCGATTTATATTATTTTTAAATAATATTGTTTATCTGCATAAACATTTATTTTTATGAAAATATACAAGGTAAAAAATTATAAAACCTATCTCTAGAAGCATTGTATCTTACTTTGGTGCCAATCAATGTACCCTATGTCTTACTTTTAATAACTACTCAAGGCCACAAGAGCTCTATATTTGGAGATTGTAGTTTTTCAAATACTTTGTACAACGATAGTACAACTAGCCAACAGTATATCTACAAAAATATGAAGTCATATAATGGACTATGTCATCGATTAGAGGCTTAATAAAGAAATAGCATTGTACTCACATTATATGCCATCCAAGCCCATAGGCACATCGCAGCAAATGTTGCCTCAAGCTGGAAAAAATAATATTAAAATATCAAATCATGAAATCCTTCCGGTGGACACGTACAAGGCGGAGTAAACTTACATAAATGTAATAGCCTCCAATGAGCCAAAGACCAAAGACCAACTGGAACAGACACGCTATGAACCATAATATAAGCCAAGGAAGCAACCATCCTCTTATTCCTTCTTTTGTTCCGTGGACCATCAAACCTCCCGATATGATCAGGAGAATGAAATAAACGATGAAGAATCCTCCAACAACTTGCATAGCTGAAAGATTCCATATGTAACATATGATCGTAATAATAGTGTGCACTGTAATTGTATAAATTTTAAAACTTACATCCCCTAACATCAGCCTCAAACAGTGGATTATACAATTGGGATGAATCACCTCCATTTAATTGGTAAGAGATTAGTGTAATGGATATTATACTGATTGCCTAGAACAAAAACAAATAGATCGAAATTCGTAAATATGGATAAAAATTAAATGCGATAAAAGGAACTCGTTAAAAATACGTACAATTGTGTAAAAAGCAATGGCTTTGCTTCCTGTCCTGACATTATTAGTCCAGACAAATGGTGACCAACAGGACTCCAACAGCCTCATGGTTCTATTTAAATAAAATTTTGCGTAGAACGTCGACTTTCCCGCTCATTAGCCACGAGGAAACAAGGATGATCCAACAGATGAATGCCACCCACTTGTTGTTATTAGTGCATCAAACGCTTGGGCGTCGACATACCACAGGTCTACCAACTTCAATGTTCTATAAGCTGGAAAATACCCAGGCCCTTCATGGAAGGCATTCTTTTGAATTTGAAATTAAATACAACCCCAAATTGAATTGGGGTAATACGTAGGCATACGTCGGATTAAGTAATTATATACAATAATTTTTAACTTGGCGATTACGGCGAGGAAGACTGGCCCAAAATGCAGGATAAGTAAAACGATGGAACAGAAGAATAATAATTAATGAATGCAAATGTTCCAAACGTATTGTTCATTACTTTATGAATAATACTGGAACTTGTATAATAACATTTCTACGCAACGAGATTGTGGTTTAGTGATTTCATGAATTTTTCGCTCCATGTGACGTGTCACTAGATATATCTTCGATGGAATATTAGTTCTCAAACTTACTTACGACGTTCGAATAAAATCAATTTTTTCAGTCAATATCCTAATGAGTTATTTTTGGCCATCGATCACCAGATTTCAAATATTTTAACCATTTGGAAAATGTTTCACTGCCAACGAACAGTGCTATGCACGCATTAGTTCGGGGACTGTGAATGGCGTCGGCGCGGCGTTCAGATCCCCTCCACTTTGGACATGGATTGCTATGCCGGCTGTTTGAATTTTCAGGTATAGGCTGATAAAATCTACTCGCTCCGTGATATTTCAGAAACGGACACGGGTGTGTAGAATACAGAACACAACATTTTCATTGGACGAAGATTAAAAATGATATTATAATGTAAACATGATTAAACGCGACAATAATTATTGTTACGCAAGTTATAAAATATTATTGTACTTATATTATTATAGTTTACTATGTGAGCAAGAAATACGTTTCTTCTAGGGACAGTTGTGTCTGCAGGTACTCGAGAGATGTATTTGTTGCAATATTATATACGCGTGTACATTTTAGACAAAAGTGTTCTGATATAATAATAAAAAAAACGATATGATCCGAAGAACTTCATGGCTTGTTATTCCCCCACAACAGAAAGTGTTTCAGCAACAAAGAGTTAGGCGCGCTTCGTGAGTTTCGCAACCACCGATTCGAGATAATAGCGGAAGAATACCGCAGGTTAGTAAATCGTATCTTGACAACGCAAGGATAAGGGTACCGCACTTAACATATGCGTATTACCAAGAGTCGAGCATTGTCGGTGATTAACCCATGGAAAATGTAGTTCAATGGTGTCGAATTACCTGCCTGCGGTTTCCGCGGTGAGCAGCCATTTTGGTGCCGCAACTGCAAATAAACCGCCTAAAACCAGGCTGATAATGTAGTCAAAAAACAAAATTGATCGCCTTTGAACAGCCGAGATGTTAAGCTGCATAAATTTACCTCAATGCAATAGCAGGAGGAAGAGTTTAATTGGCCGCATGCTGACACTGTTAACAATGCGACTCGCAAAACAATGAAGTTATAGGTGCAGTGACTACGTCGAGGGTACATGGATAGCGGAATCTGTCCGTGAATTAACTCTCGAAACCCATGCGAGGCCACGCACGTACAAAATGTCTATGAAAATGCATAAATCATTGCATTTAAGTGGCACAATTGTAAACAACAACGCGTTTATTGTCTTAAATGATAGGTGCTCGGTGGATTCTCCGCTCGGGTACTAATAACGAAATGTCAGAAGGACTGCAATTCAATGGAACGTTGTAGAACTCACGCGAGCCTTTTAAATTCCTATAGTCATCCGACACAATAGCGCACTGCGTAATGGATCGGGTATTCTTCTCGGGACAACGAGATGATCGTATCCTTCGTATTTCGATTGCGTAACATCCGATTGTAATTCAATTGTACCAACAGAATTTTACAATTTCAATAAAAATTATTGCTTCGGCTTTGCATGCTTACTTGTACCTTGGGTCTACGCCAGTTTTAGACGTCAAGAGAAATTCATGGATGGTAAATAAAATGATAACAGTGTCAAGAAAGAACGACATGAAAGGATTCTTTTAAGGATAATTGCTGCAGCTATAAATCGGTTTGAAAAACAATGTCCGAGTAATTTGATCGTTATCGATCGGAACTACTGTAGGATTACGAATTTATACCGTAGTTGGCATACGATCTGCAAATATCAGGAATTGCTTGTTATTTCAGTCATATCTGATATTGAGGAATCATGGATATCGCAACCATCGTTACACTGCAGAGAGGAGACGATCAGGAGAATGCCATACGCCATACGGAAAGAACGGATTGATATTCTTTGTACAGTGACACGATAGAGTCGCACAATTCGCGTAACAAATGGAATCCGTAGTCTCGTGACGTTCGCTAGCACAAAAGCTATAAATATCTAAGTATGAATGTGTCCCACTGAATTGAACCATCAAAGTTCTCCTCCCTAGCTCCATGGACTATTCGTCTCTATCATTTTATAACATAGTTCGCCATCAAGCTGGATTCGAACAAATTCTATGGGGCGATTTTAAATTGTACTTCGCACCTGAGCAATCCCCGATTTAATCAAATCAATTACTACCTGTTGTACGCAACATAATTCGCAAAAAAAAACGGTTAATAAAGCATCAAATGAACAATGCGACGTGGTTAAAACAGTGTTATTATTATTCAGTGTGATCCTATGTGTTTGTGAAATGTGAACCGTTGATCCAGGCATGATCTAGAGATTCATTATTTGGATTTTCCCTCCGGACCTACGCAAACACGAACAGATGGAAATTAATATTTGCCTCGGGAATTATAATGCCATTTGGCCGTCGCGTAACTGTGAATTAGCCTTAAACTGGCTCTCAATTTAGGTGTCGACTGAAAGCATCGCGTACAATGTTGCCATCGTTTCCATTCTTGAAGGCACATCTCGTTCTTGTGAATGGCAAGTCTCATGGTACCACCGTTACGTAGTTAGTAAAGGCAACAGCAATAGATTTTCAATGAATAGCCCGCACGTGACTTCGCCTATGCTTGCGCAAAATGGACGAATCAAGGGATAATAAGTTAATGCATTACTTGTAACCGGAAAGAGCTTAAAGGGCATAAGAGCATACAATTTGAATACGTGAGCGGTTATAATTTGCTTGCAATGGTCGTGTACGCCTAATGCGTCAAATGGAGTTTAAGTATTTGAAGAGCTCCAAGAGGACGAAGAAGGTGAAATTATTTTTCACTAAGCGGACGGATGAGAGACGAAGATGTAAAGTTTGCCACGTTAAAATTTATCAACGGGGCTACGAGGTACCGTGAAGTCAAATTAAACTTCATCATCGTTCTAAATTATTCATTCGTGATTTATCTGCCGTTGAAGATTGACGTTTCTGCACGTACGGTTGATTACAAGATATTGTTCACGTGCAGAATTAAATAAAATTTTCATGAAAAATGTAGGTGGAGAGTTATGCTAAATAAGCTGCCGATTGTAATACAATTATAAATTTATAAAATGTTGGTCACGTCATATTAGGGTACGTGAATAAATCACCAAAGTGTAATTAAATTGACGCACCGGCATTTCGCTTTTTAAGCGGGTTAATGCGCTGCACGTTGCGGGAAAGGAATTAGTTCTACAAAAAGTTGTAGGGACAACTTCGCGTTTCGCGTTGAATGTGGCTCAAGAAAAAGTGTAATACCATACAGCTCATTTAAAATTAGACACATGCTGTTGCTTAATGTGGGGACCGAAAGTTTATTCTGTAAATTTTTGTGCAAGTAAGTATGATTGGATGTTTTTTCTTTGTCCCCTACCAAAACGTTTCGACATTTGCGATGCAAATAGAGACATTTGCCGACGACTCTGTTTAAAAACACCAAAATGTGTACACTGTTCGACAAACTTATTCTTGCATCGGACTATTAGAGTTACTAGAAATGCGATATAGCCGACACTACCTGTGCCAACGATTTCGCGTTAATTTAAGTTGCTATTTCATCCTCTGTTATTCTGGAGACCATGCAAAATTAGTTCGCCATCCACGACCAAACGGCGCGGTCACAGAAACCTTAAAATTGACACACGGAACGTAATTGAAACACGTCCCGTGTTATATCAGTTGCTCACACTTGAATTTCGCTCAACTTCCCCGCCAAAACAGAAGAACAAAATCCAACCTCCCAGTGAATAAAGACATGACCAATTTTGCGCAATCCTGTTCAAACCAAGGAAGGGAATTATTCAACGAATCTTGCCTCCGCAAAGTCAAATGAACATAAGTTCGCGTCACCCCTCAAACCAATTTTCACCGTATAACGCTGCAACGTATCCAACGAAATCCTAGGTCGACGAACCAAATCTTTGAAACGCGAATGAGCACGCGACGAGTTTCGTAAACGTCAGAAGAAGAAAATTCCGGCACTGGCACGCACGCGTGGAGCACGCTGGCGTCGGAGTTAGAGGAAAGGCGGTATAGGGGTCCCCTCTAGTGAGATTGGGCCCCGTTTGGGTCTCTCTCGCACACTCTCTCGCGACGTCGATAGTTTCCTTCGCACCGGTTCGTGCCGTTGCGGTCCGGCTCGGCTCGTGCACATACGCCATGGTCTCTCGTGTCGAATCGGGCCAGCTTCGAGGTGCCCAGCTGGATCCGGACGTCTATTTGTCGGCCTCCAACTCGTCGTCGTCGACGTTCACGCGGCCCAACCGAACACCAGAGATCCATTCTCGATCGGTCTGTCATGTCGTCTCGCCTGTGAAACGTGCAGCGTGTCTCTCTGTGATCTGATGTAACCCTTCTCTCTTTCTCTGCTACCTCTATCTCGCTTGCTCGGTTGCTCCTTCTCTTTCTCTGCCGTGAAACCGCATCGGCCGTGTGTATATCGCCTCGATTACACCAGAACGGTTGAGCGTCGCCGAGCGGTCCCAACGTCTGGTTCCGTGGAGCGCACTTGCTCGTCGTCACCGTCGTGACCGTTCGTCGTCGTCGTCGTCGTAGACGTTGTCTGTGTTCACCCGCGCGCCAATCTCTTCGTCGTACACGGTGCTAATTGAACCTGGTGGGCCCATTGGACACTACTGGTACTCTGCTCGTGGGAGATGCAAGGACAGACGATCGAAAGTCTCCGATCGATATTTTTGGTGCGTGAATTTTTCCCCTTGCTGAGAACCCTTCTGGTTTCGTTCACCGGGTCAGGAAGTGCGTGGGCTCGTGGATGATTTTTTTTACCCAGACCAGAACAGGATTTACAGCCACTTCTGAATGGCTTAGCGGATTTCGGATTGAAGTCACCGTGGAATGTTTCATTTGGAGTTGCACAGAGGTTCTATGATTTGGAGCTCCGTTTTAGTGGGAATCTTTGTGGTGAACGAAATTTGTGATCCTCGATGTTGGGCAGCTTCGTGTCGGTCGATGGGACGTGTGCACGAGCAAGATTTTAGGCTGGTTAACGAGGACGGCGGAATTGAGAGGTTAAGTGGCAGAGAGGTTGAGGATCAAGCAGCGACCAACTAGAAATTGAAAGCTCCGCAGAGAAGGAAA
The DNA here is from genome assembly GCA_963667235.1 of Nomada lathburiana. Taxonomy (NCBI): domain Eukaryota; kingdom Metazoa; phylum Arthropoda; class Insecta; order Hymenoptera; family Apidae; genus Nomada; species Nomada lathburiana. The sequence continues at coordinate 4,760,994 of OY763903.1, forward strand.
GCTCGAACGATTGTAATTGAGAAAGCAGACGTTTCGTTCTCCCTGATTAGCGGAAGGCTCTGTTCCCCGCTTCCGTGCGTGAGCAGTTAATCAATTAATCGTTCCCCGGGACGAAAGGGACGGCTGATTTTCTTGAACGAAGCTGGTTTAAGTGGTTCGCATTAGCATGCTTAAAATGCTACTGTCACGAAACACAATTCAACGTTCAATAAGTGGACGAGACTAATGATTCCATTGCGTCGAGGGCACGGGCTCGTCGAGTAAATCAAAGCGTTCACGGTGTCCTCTCTCGTGATACTGATAAAACGATACGTGTGCACTTACGGCTGATTAAGATAAAAAGTACAGAGCCAGCGAGGGGGAAAAATATTTGTACACCGGTGCGCGTCGCAGTCGTAGCTGGCCGTTCCACGGCTCTCCGGCGTTTGCGGATCTCGATCTCGTGATCAATTAACGGGCAGCCGAAAATCGATCGGGCCGCGTAAAAGTCGCCGAGTGAAAGTGCTCTCAGATGGTCGCCGTGTGTCGCTGCATTCCGCGCGTTTAATCCCAAGTGCGCTCGTGATTAATTAAGAGCGGGGAAAAGCGATCTGGCGAGCTCGAAGGATCGTGAAGGATGCCCTCCGGTTGTTACGTCTGTGTGTGCATGTGTGCGAGCGTTGATCCGGTTGCAAAAAACCAATTCGTGATCTGCTAATCTAGTCACATTGACTTCTAAGATTACCTATTTGAAACCTACTGGCCCAAAACGAGGACAGAGATTTTTCGTTCACCGCTGCGAGGATATGTTTATCGTTCGGTGTCTATGCCGAACAAATCCCTCGTAAACACAATATTATAAAAATGTTATCTCGCCGGTCTATGGTTCCCGCGAATGTAAGCGAAATCTCGGGTCTCTCTCGGCCGATCTGACCGTGCAAAAGATTTTCGATAAACGTTCCGTCGTTGCTGTACACGACCGTGCCGGAGCAACGTGTCCTTTCGGTCGAGTCGATTCGATCCTGAAATCGGTTTAGAAAGAGCTGAGACATCGAACGAAGTCAGAAACGAACAGCCAGACAGAAGTAGAGCATCTAGATTTGTGGAGCATTTATGATCGTTACTCGTGCTACGTTACTCCCGACTAATGTATTGGATTCAACGACGTCGATATAACGATCGTTCGGAAACAACAGATACTACGACGGATTCAACGGCGAGAAAAGTTTCTGCAACAAAGTGCACTTCGTCGTGGTTGTGTTTTGTGGTTGTCATCATCTCGGTGGAGAGGTGCCGATGATAATTCTTTGTGTACGAAACGTCGTTCGTTTGAGGAAGTGCTTGTTATGGATATCTGTACGGCCATCGAACGGAAATACTTTCTCGAGCGGAATTACGTGGATGGCATCCAGGAAAGAGTTTTCGAACCCTTGCCGGAGTGAGTACACGTTGTTTCACGCGATCCTTATCGCGAGTTATTAAATATAAATATTGCGGTTTAGAATCTGTATCCTCTGTGGGTGTTATCGGTATTAGGAAATTTTATTATGCTCCATGCCGATACTATTGTGTTGCAAAAAATGCTACGAGATAAAACGGAGTGAGCGTTATACAATTCAACACTCGAGACCGGAAACTATACTTACTAAACTGTAATTGCGAGCTTTCAATCTAATATAAATTAAAATAAAATGACACTATACGACTAAACGCATAATTAAATCTAGTATAAACTTCAATCTTTCCCCAGCTTATAAATTTTCTACACTTGAACAAACAACATTTTGTCGCACTTGAGGCAAATATATCGCCTATTAGATTTGTTCTGGCAAAATGCGGTCCAATTTCGATACGTTCTCCCCGGGTCCAAACGTTGCTGAATAATCAAATGATCTCTTCCATCTTCGATCGATCCGCAAGTCGATTAAATGGAGAATTTACTCCAGAATTCCTGCATGCGCTCCCCAAGTGAAACATCATTTTTCCTGCCTCGAAACCACCGAGGCACGCAAGAAGAATACCCCTATCAGTTAATATCTCCCTCCGAGTGTGCCAGAGTTACGAAGCGTATCCTTTCGTGGAACGAGCACAGCTTCGATAACCACACGAGAAAGTACAATGGAGCACGTTGGGCCGCTATTTATGAATATAATGTTCGAACGTCCTGCACAGCTCCGCAGGCCGTTGCTCGAGCGGAAAAGATTGCGATTTTTCCGCGATCGGTGAAAGTCGAAGTTCGACGATAATCTTAGCAATGCCGGAAGCCCTCTGCTCTGCTCTGCTCTGCTCTGCTCTGCTCTTCTCGTCGCGAGGATCTCTGGCAGAGGAACGAAGTCGCAAGGCATTGTGTACAAGGATGCGTGTGCAAACTCGGATCTCCCCTGTCTCTCTAACGTCGTGGCCCATCACGTTACACCGAGACGGTGAACTGTAACGAGCGTTGCCAACGTTTTTCCCCCTCGTTTCATAGAGAATTGCCCACAAGAACAGTGTATCGTGCGAAAATCCTGAACGAATCGTGATCACCTCGATGACAGACGAATTCTCTCGAAACAGACCACGTGAAACGAATCGATGAGGTTGCAAGCATCCCGTCACAAGATCTCGATCATCCTAACCGATTGTTCTTGTAATTCGTTAAATGAAGCAACATTAAATAATCATATTGATTTTGAAGTGGAAGCACATCGTTGCAACTGGTATAATGATTAACCGGAGGGTGTGCATCGCTTCCTGTGACGGTGATGCTGGCATTTCTGATTAGCGGATGATGCTGATGTAATACGTGTAAAATGTGTTTGCTTCGGACGTAATAAACAGCGATAAATTGACGCGAGCACAATATTTGTGCAACGATAGGTGTTAAACCGGAATGGGTGAGGTGAAATTGTGGCGCAACACTGCTTTGCCGGTGTTCAGATAAAAGAAAAGAAGTTGCAGCGCACATATTTACCTGTTGAAGGAAGAGTACGTGATATTTCGGGACAAGAGGATTACTCGTATGGAATAATTGTTAGCCAAGAATTTACTATAATTCCTTTTCCGTCGCCTTTAATTTATTAATAAATTTCCGAGCGTCATTCCCTACTAGACATACGTGTATCAATTACTTGTCAGCTTTTATAATTCAATTCTACGTATCTTATACGCAGTGTATATTCGATTTCCTTGCACGGCAAGCGTAAATAAGATCAAATTCCTTCGCACCGTATGTACATTACTTTTCGCTGTTGGCTTAACGAATGCCGCAAGTCTTGTTTTTTTGATGATTGTGTTCGTTGTTACGCAATCGGCCAAGGATTTCCGCATGGCACACCGAGCAATCGGTTTCGGCAGCTGTATAAAGACAGGTGCGGAAATGTTCGGAGAAGATTTTTCATATTGGTGTCGGTGTAACACTTGTCTACGTTCAATTATCGGCTTGAACATTTTCGCGTTTTCGAAATGCTTTTATATATCGTGAAGATATCGCAGAGAGAGAGAGAGAGAGAGAGAGGGAGAGAGATTCAGTCCTCCATGAATTCCAATATTTATAGAGATTGAAAATTTCATTACGGTAATGAAAATCGCAATAGGCATCTGCTACTACAGTGAATTATTTCTCGGTGATCATTAGCACGGTATCCTGTTTAATCGTGCGTGAAGAATCAATTTCACGAAGTCTCCAGCCACCTGCGCGAACATTTTTCCGTTCTTCTCTTTTATTTTTTTTTTTATTGGATGATCTACCAATTACGAATATCTAGCCACCTTCGTGCTACTAATATTATTTATTCGACGTTCATTCTAATTCTCTTGATTCAATTCTACTGGTTCAGCTCCGTTATTGCTAAAACGAACTACATTGGGCTTTTAAGGTTTCCGCGCGGAACGATAATTCTCTGGAACATGTAAAGAATTTATAAACACGGTTAATACGCGAAAAGATAACAGACCACTGTGGAATTCCTTAATAGGATTACGCAGTGAATTATTTTCTTGTCGTGCGGAAATATCAATACGCGTTTCGAGAAATTCTACCACCAAATGTTTTACAAATATAGTTAACCACGCTCTTTCAATTTGATCGCATGATGCATCAGAGTATTTATATTCGTCCGCGTTGCATCATTACTTCTCACCGACGCGTGCACCAAATTCGAGACATACTTAATGCTCTCCATGCCTTTATTAAAATAATGTCTATATTTTCTCATCAAATGACAATCGTGTGAAGCAAATACTGAATTACCTACACAGTACGTTTGCAATTCGCTATACATATGTACATGAACCGTCCTTCCAATAAATCCCGATTCCACTCATTCGGCATCCGTCATTGGAAACAACGTTAACCAGTGACAATGCATCTCGCTCCGATTATTTGTTTATTCAACTCCTGTCTCCCTAACAATCGCCTGAAAATGAAAAGACAAAATCGAACGTTTAACACTAAACGCACCGGTACTTGACACGTACCTATTCCTACCATAAGGGGTCATTTGGCCCCCTGTGAAATAAACTTTGATTTCGTCAGATAAGCGAAAGAAATAACAATGAATGTACGATTTTAAAGTAAATTTCGAAAGGGGTCGTTTAGTGATAATGAAATTCTTCCCGTTCGCAATCGCTCATGTCGCCGGTCAAGCGAAGAGCAGAGCTTCCAAGCGGCAGTACGCGCGAAAGGTCCACGATATCCGTCGTCCCCTCTCCGAAGGCACGCAGAGGGATGTTCCTGGTCGCGGATTCACTGGCTCTCCAAAAGACCCACGACGTATAAATACCACCTCGTTTCAGCTTCCTCGCTGCCCGCAGTCCCGCTCTCCCTCTCTCTTCCCCCTGGTAGCACGGAGTCTATTTAGATAATCTTCCGCTTAGCGGGAGCGGCACTCGATGCGGCAAGGGAGCCTCTTCTTCGCGGAGGCTTTCACCAAGGTGGCATCATATTCCTGATCCGCGAACCGGCCGCGTTTCTTCGATCCTCTCCGTACGACCGCTCTGTTCCCGCCTCGTCCCGTACTTCCTTGCCATCTCGCGGTCTCTGTTCCCTCGGTGCCAGTGCTTGGACAGAGATTTTTGGCGTACGACACGCCCGTGTCCGGCGAACCCCGGCGTCGTGTCTCGGGTGAGTCGTAACGAGTTCGACGACGTGACCTTGAGCCTCGAGCCTCGAGGACATTGGGCGGTGTACCGGTGCTGCAGCGACATCAAGATCTACCGAGGGCCCGACGAGCAGAGATCCTCCTCCGTTGGCTGCTCACGAGATGCTCGTTCGGCTGATTCGTCGTGGCTACGGCATGCGGCTGTCTTGATTAATCGGTAAGCGAACCCAGTCCGCGTTTCCAAGATTTGTGGCCACGTCGACGCGTGGGTGATCGGGGCCGATGGTGCTTCGACGATAGACTCCGCGATACCAAATGGAGTTCTCTGCTCGTATTGTGTACAGGCATTCGCGACGCGTCGGGAATGTTGGTGGATTTTCGTTACTTGCCAAGCGCACCTCTAACCCTTTAACTGTTCAGCAAGGCTGCGACGACGATTAGATAGACTACACGAGCGACGGTTCTGCGCCGCTTAGGACGCGGAGTTTGGAGTTTTAGAGCGCGGAGCGTCTGTCGGAGATTATTTTCTGCAGCGTAGGACGGTATTTCGCGACGGCGATTTGACACTTTTGCGTAGCGTCGCCGGGGGTTAATTACCGCGAATCGGAGTGTGCGGGCTTCTGCGGAATTTTCATTCACGTTGAGATTATTTTTGAGCGTAGCGCACGCCTTAAGGAATTTCGTTGGCGTCACGAGTCCGTTGCCAGTGTAAAAAAATAACCGTATCTTTTGCAGCGAAGATTGCATTTATGGCAATGTTCTTACGGACTTTCAGCTCTGTTCTTTTTGGAGTCTTTGCAAATTAAATCGTACCGGAGATGTGAGGGTTTTTCAAAGAAGCGCGGCGTATTTTCCGCGTTCGAACTGATCAAACGCTGAATAATAACATCGCCGTAGGTAATTGACGATGGAAAAATGCTTTGTGAGAATTTCAGTTTATCTCTGATAAGCAGCGTTGGACGAGTTTCCGAGACGCTTTATCTCCCGTGTATTCATTGTTTATCGTTGGGTACAATTGCTCCGGGTATGCGTGCAATCGTGCAGACGTTCGGAACAATTGAAACCGATTGACGCGAATCTGTCCGAATTCTCGAATCGTCCCGACAAATTAGGGCTGCATAGAGGCGAGTTTTAGGGGCGAACGAAGTACATACGTGCTCGTGTTAAGAGGTTAGAACGTGTCCTCTATCTTTAGCTACGTTTCCCCGAAAAGAGAACCCCGACAGAAAGAGAGAGAATACAAAAAGGATCCGCGTTCTTCGATAGAGCAATAAAAAGATTCGCGAAGCAAAAGAATGTGTACGCATTCCTAGCGATTATCCAGACGAACTCTGCTTAAATTAAATGTGGGCATTGAGTTATGCTCGACGATTCGTTTCCTGTTTATAAACAATTACTTGTCCCTATTATAAATTCACTTTAATTCTTTACGTGGACCATATTATAAAGTTTGAAAAGAAAATAGAGTAATAGTAACATTCCGTACTGCGGTCGCGTCTCTACGAACAATCGATTAATAATAAACGAATCGGCGGGGACGAAATTCAACGACGAGTTCTTCCCTCGTTTACCGCTGAAAGTTTTGCAAAGGTGAAACTTTTATCGCGCGTGTCGCGACCAGAAAGAAACAAAGAAAAACATGAAGAGAGAGAGAGAGAGAACAAAAATTTGGCGAAAGAGTGACGGGCGCATCTCAGCGCAGCGCAGCAGCTTATCGTTTCGCAAATAAACCCAACGACGCTTTCTGCCACATCGCGATGACAAAGCGTCGTGCATGTTTATCGGTTGTTTGCGCCGAGGCGCGTTGCGTCCCTCGTGCAAATAACGTCGACGGAACGGAATGCGGCTGCCTCTTTTTCTTCAATGCTTTCCTTATTCGTATCGTGCCTTCATCTGCCAAAGAAGACCTTTGGTCTTCTGCGAAAGCTCGTGGATTAAAATTAGACGCGAAAGTGTCTTCGTTTCGAAGACGCGCGGCGCGCCGGCGTATCTTCCTTTTCCTTATGAAATCTGACGAATGAAAATAGAAACTGTCCTCGCGGCAATCAGCTCGATCGACGATAGTGTTCGCAGAAGAACCGACCGGCGTGCTTTTCGCGGGCATTTTATACCGCGCGAATTTTTGCTTATTGCACGCGACATTCTGACGTCGGTGCATATTCTCGACGTGTCCCTCGCGCGAAATATACTCGCGGCAAAATAGAAGTTTACCGCCCCGTCCCATATTTACGTCACGTTCCATCTCCCCCAAAATTCTTCGTACACTTTCCGCGTGCCCGGGCACTTTATCGCGCGTGAAACACCGCCCTCCTTATGATCGTTCGAATCATCCAAAACCGGCGTTCGGATTTCCGACGAAAATTGTGACAGGCAGAGTGCCAATAAGCGGATGTACTAAGCGTGCCACCTGCGCGCGAGCAGCTTTACTGGGAATCGAATCTATTTCACGAATTTTTCGACGACTGGTCTAACAGCTTTTATGAAGTCTATTTTAGCAGAGTGTTGTCTAGCTTCCTGCTGTTTCCATGGAACTATGCCTTCGGGGATCTGTATAATATGTTGAAACCTGCAGGCATATGCTGGAGATAATTCGAACTTTTTCTAGCTGTCGTTTTTCTTTCGATACAACAAAATCATGCTGGGCTCTTATATAGCGAAGTTTTGCACTACTTTAAAAGTGCAATTTTTTTGTTTGTGTCTCATCGACGCCCAATCGTCTCGTAAAGACGAAATTAATATTATACGACACGTATTCAAACTACAATATTAAATTGCTGTATGATTTTACAGTCTTATAATTGCATTACGTCACTTATTACGTATTATTACATTCATTATATTCATCTCAGACAATATGTTATTAGTTATTGCCATCGCCCACCTGTATGGAAACCATGCCACACCCAATTCGTATAAATTAAATTTACCGTCAAAGAACGACTTTATTGTGTCCTATATCCTTGCAAGTATTTAAATCGCCCTACTTCCCCCACGAATCATTTCCTCCCAAAACATTCCATTTCAACCGGCCAAAAAACTTTCAGAACTAAAGGTAAAGAGAGGTTTCCAAGCAACTGGTGATCCACCTTTTCCAACGTTTCCGTTCGACGTCACCAGTTTGAGCTTCACAATTCCCGTTCCCGTGCGCGTAGGTGGAACGGGTTTTCGTTGCGAACCAGAAGGAAAGCCACCCCCGTTCAAGAGGTCGGTGCAAGATGTTCGAAAATCCGCGCGACGTCGCATTCCGAGTTCGATTAATTCGCGGCCGTCGCGTCGATTCCGATGCCACGCGACTCCAGAAACGAAGGCGAAAACTTCCAGGTATAAGATGGAGCAAGATGGAGCGGCGATCGCGTGGAATTCGTGATTATCGCGGGTGCACCGTTCGAGTAACGAAAAGGAAGCGAAAGAAAACGACCCCAAGTATCCTGCCGCGCACCAGGCGTCTTTGGCTTCCTTGTGTTCGTTTTGTTCAACGCGTCGCAACCCTGGCACAAGTTCAATTCGTTCTGGCCAATTGGACCCGGGACCGCGTGAAAGAGACGGTGCTTTCCGTGGACCGATCTACCATTTTCTCGCGAGGAATGCATAAACGTATTCGCTGCTTCCTGACGGGGCAACCGTAACGAGATTCGCGTTTTCAACCGTGCGATGTTTATTTGAGACGTCGAGTCAGGTGAATACGCAGGTGCCTCGTTTCTTTTGTCCGATGAACATCTCGTGACCAGGCGGCGCGGCTGGTATGTAAAAAGATAAATTGTTAGCGAAGTTTTGCATAGAGGGGTTTCTTGACGGCGAGTACCATTGACAATCATTTGTAGTTGTGCAACAATGTAGAGATGTATGTATGCGCAATCGTACCATTAACACTGCCCCCAGTGGAATGCAGTTTTATGCACTAGGTCGCTTAATATTGCGGCTAATTCTTGTATATATATTTATTGTTCATCCGTAGCACTGGATAATTTCGTAGACTTATGTATTGCGATATGCCGCGCGCTTAAAAGATACTAGAGGATTATCCTCCGTTCCTATTTATTTAGTCCTTTAAATCACTTTCATTGGGCGATAGAATTTATGATACGACGTGCTAAGAGAATTTCATATTAAATTGGCGGCTGCAGATACTGCTTCGTTATCCCCGCGAAGATACAGAATTTCTTTCGACCAGAAACGCAATGATATTTATACATCATAGAAATATGTTGTTGAAAATATTTAACACGAGACACAGTTGATCCCCGAATTACTAAACGTTTAAGAATTCGGAGGACAGACGAGAAATATCTCTATGCACCTCTGCTTACACGACCGACAGATCTACAATTTGTCTGACGAATTTTCCGAACGCGCGAATCGCTTCTCGCGGAACAATAATGTAATTTCATTGACGGTGAACTTCATCGAGGTTCGGGCGAATTGAGTTCAATATCCGTTATCGGGAACAGAGATGCTCGTGGTTCGACGAAATAACTCACTCCGGGAATTGAATGTCACTCGATCACTGCTATCTGACAGAAAACACATTAGATGAAAATCGAATAGCCTCGCTAGGATTTACGGTGCATCGAAATAATATTTCTCGTTAATCCCAACCTGTTCCGCGGCCGTTCATAAATTCTGCAACGCCGCGTCCAATCCCGCGATAATTTGCATACGCGGGAAACAAAAAAAAAAAAAAGACCCCCCCCCCTCCCCCCCGCCGTTTTTGTAGTACAAATAATGCGAGGGAACTGATTTTTATCGCCGTATAAATCTCACCGTCTCGTCGGGCGCAACACGCAGCCTCCGTAATAGAATTAACACGAAGAAACGATGCTATCGCCGTTTGCTTTTTCGCTGCAGCGAAGATTTATAATGCATCGATGAAAAAAAAAACAAAAAAAAAACAATGTTTCGTTACGGGAATCTGTCGAAGACGAGGAATTTCTAATCGCTGCTTATTACACGGCGTTTGGTCGATGGGCTCTTAATGCTTCTTCAACGAGAAGGCGCACGAACCACTTCAATTTCCGATATAGTTTAGCCTTCAGCATTCGGAAATAGAAAAGACATACACAGGTATTTATAAACGCTCAATATTTGCAACCATAAAGCCTCCATCGTGATACAGTTTAGACGGAAGGCAGCGTTTCGAAAGTTGCGCCGCCGGTGAACTAAAATTCTTTTGTTAACGATATTCAGTGTTTGAATAAATTTTTAATTTTAAATTTTAATTAATTTCGTACGAGTAGATGAATTTGTGTCACTATAGTTTTTTCTTTCCGTTTTGAGTTTTACGAGCGTGCCCGAATCGGGAATTTTTCGCAGTAAATGATAGGGAATTCGAATCGATCGAAGAGTATAGACGTCCGTGATTTTCAATATATTCGAGGGGTACTCGTTTAGTGACAAATGAATAACAATTATCGATAAGAGTTTCTGAACCCTGTAATTGATTCGTTCGATTAAATCGTACTTTGCTTTAACGATAATAGTAATTTCGCGGCGGATACTTTTGGAGGGAAACGATATATTTTTGAAGCTGCCGATCCTCGAGTTTCTGTAAAATTGTTGCCATCATATCTGTGGATGTTCGTACTGTTCATTGTATATTATAATAAGTCTCTTTCTTTTGATTCTTTACGGTTAAACGTTACTTCCATTTTTAGTCAAGTTCAATGCTTTCCTTTTCTGCGCGGAAATCCTCGCAACAGTGATGCCTAAATCGGATGTACCGGTTCGATGACGACATTTCCGATTGACGTTAGTCATGTATAACGCTAAATGCTGATGAACTTTATGAACGTTATCCTTATATGAAAAATTCTTTTCTTATAAATACATGATTGTACTTCCAATTCAATTTTAGGTGTAATTAATTTCTGACATATTTGTTTGATTTATTTTTAAAGAATATCTTCCTTCATTTCTCTTTTGAAATAATGAAGAGGAGGAGGATGATTCAAGGTGTGTTTATCGCATCGAATAAATTATTGACACTTAATAATAATTATTGTGCGTTTTATGTAGTAAATAATAAACAACTTTTGGACTCCGCTTGCATACCTGCAATAAAAATGTAGCACGCTGATTTTCATGAAACCTTACATTTAGTTGAACAATGAAGAAATATTGTAGATGTATTTTTGTATTAGTAGGGAATCATATTTAGGGGGTGAAATAAAATTGTCTCTGAATATTTGAGGGCTGTGAAACTACGAGTTCGAATGATTCATAAATCGTAAGAAATATTCGATGGTAAACAATATTTGTGCAGTCTTTTGGGTACGAAAACGATTACGTTTTTAAAAATTTGTCTCACGTAATAAGGTATTACCTTTAAGAAACCTCGACGATATAAAATAGAGGAGGAACTAAATAAATACAATTTTCCCAATTATAGAAACATTTGTAATTATTTACATTTAATCAGTCCGTAATAGCCACGCATATACCATCTTTTACCATTGCCGATGAAAATATTATTTTCCCTTTGTCCCTTTTGTTTGAAATGCGGAATTAATTCTGAATTCAAAACCGATCCGATTGTGTTATCACGATTATGCGAACTCACGCACTCACGTACGTACGCACGCACGACGATTGCTTGTCGAATTCTTGCGAACGTTTGCGCATTCCCTAATAACTTTGGAGAACGAATTTATTTATTTACGAGTTCGCCGCTGTTCAATGAAGTTGCCGACCATTCGCGAGAAAGTTCTATTAAGGTTGCACGAAGGCACCGTGCATACATGTACACCGTAAATGTTACAAGACCATTCTGTTAAATTAACGTGATTCGCGAGAAAAGAAGTGTTTAATAGGTTTCGTTTGCGAACAAAGCAAACGTTCAAGTCGTGATATTACGAAGTTAATTCGTGCTCCGGTGTATTGTGTGCAATTTATTATAGCTGAGACTATCAACGAGAATGAAAAATCGTCTTGATTGATACACTAATTAAATCGCGTGCTCTGTGCGGTAATAATAATACAAATAATGAAAATAAATAGCAATTCCATGGCAGTCGTCATTTGAAAAAATTAAAAGAAAGAAACAGCATATCAAGCGAGAGTACTTTTATCAATTAACATTCTCTAAAGTGCAAGGATAACTTTCGTTTTATTAATTCACTGAAACTATTACTTATATTTGTTTTTATATATTTTCGTACGTTGTCACGAAATCCCAACCATTTAATACCACGAAACATAATTACGAAGCTAATAAAAATAACGAACACATAAAAACCGTCAAGCCTAAAATTCCAATCTGACCGAGTCGAACCTCGAAACTATGAAAAACAAAGAGGATCGTAGGTAAGTATATATAACATCGTACGAACCAGGAAAAGAAAGAAAAATACACGTCGTACGTGGAAAGAATTTCAAAAACTCATACCCGCCACCACTAACGATTCTAGCAACGAAACCGTGGCCCCGTGTTTACTCAAAATACACTTTACGTTTGTCTTACGTCGCAGCACGGCCCGTAAGTTCATAAATGATGGTAAGAGAATACTAGTAATAAGATCATCGACGGGATCAATTCGTTGTTAATATAACGAGAAGCCCGCGTCGCTACTTTGAAATGGCAGTGAAAGATGGTGGATCGCTGAAGAAAATTTTTCGTGGATTCTTGCTCGAGGTAAAACGTAATTTGTCTGGTATCTATGCGCAGGGTGAAGGGAGGATGAAGAATGCCCCGCGTCGGTGGAGACGGGGGTGGCGGGCCGGAGAAGGCAGGAGGAAGTGGATTCGGAGGATGGTTCGGGGGTGCAGCAAGAGCCATGACAGGGGCAAGTGTCGGCAGCGGTTACGTGGTTCTTGGTGGTACCAGATATGGTCTGAGGCTCTCACAGGTAAAGAGGATGAAACATGTGTCCTGTGTGGAAAATGTCAATTTGTAGACTGTTCCTTCGTTAATTAAGTTTGCTATTCCATCGTAACCCGGTTTAATAAATAATCGCCGAAATTTGCCGTGTGAATGTTGTGCTGCTTCGTCTACTTTCATTATGCGTTTTCATCACATTGCAAGCATATTATTATAATGTTTATCCGTTTCCCGCCTTGCGCTATGTCTCTTTAAATTTATGTTTATCGAAATGTAGGTAAAGGATTATCTTCGCCCGTTCTACATAGCGGAACGATACTATCATTTATTTCCCGTCACTTTCTTGGATAGCATGGTATAAAGTGAGCACGTAGGTGTGCATATAAAAAGCTGACTAAATGTGGAAAATTAAACTCGCGACAATCGAGCGTCCATTCGTTAAAAAGAATTACGTTGTTCAGAATGAATGATCGTTAACGAACCCGTAGAAGAATATCGCACGTACCCGAACGCATCTGTACGAGGATCCTTCATTACCAATCACATTCCACGCGTACGATCCAAAAAAGCTTATTCTCGTTCGGTCTGCGTCACCCGGGGGGAGGTGAGGCGATAAAATTTTTGAAATTTCACGGTGCTGCTGCCAGAGAAATTTTATTGGTTAAGCAGAACGTATCCCGAACGCGACGCAGCGTCCAGCCAAATAAGAATCCAAACTCCGTTGGCTGTCGTGACGACCTTCGACGGATTCGCGACAGAGTAAGCGACGTTTTCGCGTGAGCAAAATGAAGACGTCGGAAATCCTAAATATAGAGGCGATCGCGCAAATAGAATGCCGCCAGTCAGTGACTCGGGACCGATTTCGAGCCATCCCCTTTTATTCCTTCTTTCTTCCTCTTCCTATTTTTCACGCTCGCCCGTCCTCGTTCGGTTCGAATAATATTCACGTTGACATCATACGCACACGTTGCGGCGACGTGAAAATCTCGTGCGACACGTATACATACTTGCCGAGCCCGCGAACCTCTGCCAAGTCCTTCAATCGCGACAAATCACCGGGAACACGTCGGTCGATCGGGTGCCGATGATCCGGCGACTTGCGTTCCGATTTTAGCCACGTCTAGAATGCCTTTCTCAATCTCAACCCTTTGCGTTCGTCGTTCGCAGTGGGACTTGGCGATCTTCCTTTTTCTTCATTCTTGTTTCTCCCATGGAGCCCTGACCGTTTGCACGGTCAACAGGTTTGGCGTAATGGTTCTAAATTGATAACGGGAATGGCAGTAGGGAACAGAAATCGAGTGGCGGAATTGATCGGAGATCGGAGAATTATGTTCTTGTCTTGCGAACAATTTTTTCGGGGCGAATTTTTATGATAATAGGTCAGAGACAGATATTGGAATGAAATATTCAAAGATTGCGAAACGATCTGGGGTGAAGAGCAAGTTGACTGTAGTTCGTGGTATTGGCGAATTATGCGCTCCTCTCGAGTAATTAGAAAATGAATTTCCATTTAATTCTATTACAGATAGCAGCCCGACAATAGTCTCGAATATTATATTGTTTTCCTCAAATTAGATCTATTTCGCTGCTTTAATACCTCGGATAATTAAAAAGAAAACATAAATAAAATTGTTTCGAACGCGTAAATCAAAGGGCTCCGAGAAATCTATTTAAATTTTATTTCAAATAACTAAACCGAGCGTGATATAAATACAGTGCAATATAAACACGGCACCCTTTTGAAATTCTTACAAAACACGGGGCGCAGGTATTTCGTCATCTTCCATTTTTTTTAGCATTTCTCTGGGATATCGTGTTCTCAGCCGTGCGGCATAAAAGATCAAAACGAAGATCGAAACGAACGTTTCGAAATGTATCTCCCTATCTAGGGTGGATTTCGAGAAAGGAGATTAGATAGTTCTACTTTTCAGTATATCCACCATACATCGTGCTGCATACACAGGAGTCGGAGGATCTATTTCAGAAGAGTTTATCTCCGGCTCGTTCGTGGGAAGAAACAGCGTCACCTTGCCTCAACGCCATTGTCTCCTCTCAGATCCTCTTTGCCACAATCGTTATCCCACACGTCTCAGTTGGGATGCATAAAATTATGCGAATAATTATTACGGACAGAGGGATGATATCCGAAGATTCTGAAACATTTCAATCGGGGGAGGCAGTTGCCCCTCGAAATCGAATATTAAAGAACCAGTTTCATTGTTAAATAATTGTGTTTGATATTTCCAATAATAATAATTGCAGTGAATAGCACTCACAATTAGATGTATATGCTTGTTGCTTCGTTAATTATTATTTCTTCATTTACACGAAGATTTAGGTTAATCGTTAAACTAGGTGAAAATGTTGAATGTGGAAAAATGAAAATTCGGTGTTCCGTATCGCGTAAGGGCCAGGCGAAATTACCTCGCGCAGGCAGGTTTTACTTCCTACGTTTCGTTTTACACGGTATCTCAAGAAGTAGCCTTCGCGTCTCTTTATATACGAAGCCACTTCGTAGGGTTTACGGTCCCATTTGTTCCGCTACTTTGGTGCTGTATTAAACAAAGGAGTGGAAGTACTTGTACTGATCTACGTATACAAGCACTAAAGGAAAGTCTTTAGTAGCGAATTATAAATTAGAAATAAACGATTCGTAGAGTCTGTGGTAAAATTGTTGTCACACTTTTCAATAGTAATGATTTCCGTTAAAGTTGTATTTTATTGCTTTATTCATAATCGAAATACACATTTTATCCATTTCTTATTATTGGATGTTATATAATAAAACTTATTTTCATTGATCTGTGCACACGCTCCTCAGCTTTTTATTTCACGGCAATAAAAGAATAGTGTTACTCCATAAAAGAGATTCTTCGAACATGAGTTTTATAGGTTCTGCACTTATGAGTTACTCGTCTTTCGCCGTTTTATCTACACTTCTGAACTGTAGATAACTGTAGATAACTTCAAGCGTGGTTTTATTATAGATAAATCCAGTTAATAGGAAGATTTTTATAGCATGGTTTGCGTAACGTTGTGATTTACAATACGGTATCGAGCAAGGCGACACACAGTCGAACATTTCACTAATACCGACAACATTCCTCTTATCTTCCCCGTTATTTTCACGATACTTCCCAACCGTTATAATTGTGCCAGTTTATAGAAAACTATAAGTAATCGTTAATCCCTCAATGCGTTTAAATCCCAGTACACCCATCCTGTGGAAGGGTTTACAGCAGTTAAAGAAACACCGCATGCCTCTTCAAAAAGTCGCCCGCATAAAAATATATACCGAGCGATCCAAGTTCTACTCTACCAAAGCAATCAAACCTGACCGGAAGCAATCAATCAATCAAAACAAAAAAAAAAACAAAAAAAAAACAAAGAAAGAAAGAACAGGAAAAGAAAAGACAAAGCTATCTATTTTCTTTCAGGAAAGCTTGCCACCGTCGAACTCGCGGGAAGAGTCCCAGGACAGACGTCGCAAGAAGAGCTCCCGAGAGAGCGACTCTCGCGAGAGACTGACGGAGAGGTCCCCGGAAAATGCGGTACTGGAGCTGAGCTCGAGCATCGCCGACTGTTGTTGCATCGGTCCACGTTCCCGTCTGCCTCTGCCAAGGATCCCTCCGTCGGCAACTGCTGCCGCATCATCGTCAACGTACCCGTCGCCGTCGTCGTCGTCGTCGTCGTCGTCGTCGATGTGCGGAACAGGCGGCGGAGGTGGTGTAGGTGGAGCTGGAGGTGGCGGTGGAGGAGTAGGTGGTGGACATACTCCTTTTCCTGGGCCTCCCACGTCTTCGAACAGCCGTGTTGCCGGCGTGGAACAGCCGGCGACGCTGACGACGCCAACGACGTCGGCGCAACCGTTGGTGAACTCTAATAATAACCGAGGGATGCTGCAAACGTCGGTGGGGAACAGCACTGGCCAGCACCATCAAGCACAATCGTCCGCGGCTGTAACGGCGGCGGTACCATCGTCTTCGTCGCCATCCACCTCGTCGACGTCGTTCAACACGTCTGCCACCGTCCCGACGCTGCAGTCAGTCTCGGTCCCGCGCCAGCTAGCACAGTGGACCAAGCACCAAACACTGAAGCTGCAGGTATTCTATCGAAACGCACAAAACTATCCGACATTCGACGGCTATACTCTGCCGGCTCGTTCTCGTTGATCGGCTGATTGGTATAATTAGGTCGGGTTTGCTTCGCGGAAATGCGACTACTTTATCGAAGATTGGAACGGTCGATGGAAGTTGATTGGTACGTGTGTAGCCCGTAGATTTTCGATAGAACGGGTATAGCCGGTGGATCGAGCTGTTTCTGGAGGATATTTTCGGTGGTCCACGGCCGGAGGAACGTTTTCCCGAGGCTTCAGAAAAACTGTTGTGATTTCGTAAGAGTGAGCTGGTTCGGAGGAATTTGGGACGGAGTGTCTTCGACCCGGGAGGACGCTTTGTGTCAAAGCTTTGGAAAGCTGGCTTACAAGTGGTAGTATTTTTAATGGCTAATGGAGATAGGCGTTGGTGAGAAAGATCGCTACATATTTCCGTCGTTCCTGTCGTTTCTTTATGATCGTTTCTTTCGGCGCACGTCCTATTTACTGTATCGCGACTGTCCGGACAAATGACGATAATACAGCGGGGCACTTGAATTTGGCAATTCTCGAGAATTTCTTGGTCAAGGCCCCCGATTGAAATTCTCGAGGGCCGGCGAAGCGGGTTCGCCTTTGCCGAACCTGGCTCACCTGTTAACCCGATTCAACCTGTTACTTTGACCCGAACGAATCCCAACGGACTATGACAGAGCAGAAAGGAGGGGAATCGATTGTGGTGGCGGAACTAGAGAATCGAAAACTTGTACATACGATACGTAGGTGTCTAGTCGAAGAACGATATTCTATTTTGGTCGTCATCTGTCTTTTCCCTCGCGGCAGGCACGAGGCAGCGCACGCTGCGCGGCACGGTCGAACCGAAAATTGGTTTGGCCACGGATGCACGATTTTGAAAAGCCTTCGAGAGAAATGAGCGTCGGACAAGCTCGGCGATTGTGTCGACGAAAGTCTGAGTTTTGACTCTGCTAATTATGCGGTGATGGAAGTAGTATTTGATTTATTTAGGAACCAGCAGTGATAGCGGTGGACCGATTGCACAGGTTCCGGTGGAGCGGGGGCGGAGGAGGAAGTGGCAAGAAGTCCTCTTCCGGCCCCCGGAGCGAAAAGGCCGAGCGCCTTCGAGAGCTCACTGAAAAACTCAAGGGACCGGCCCCTGTACCTCCGCCCAGGAGACCTTCACGGGTTCAAGCGTCATCCCCACCCCCGAGTGGATACCAACCGCCATCGCAAAATCACCCTCAGGTGAGATGGGCGTTGATTGATTTATATGAACGGGCTGATAACGTCGTTTCCCTTCCGTCGCTCTTTCTCGCAACTTTTATCACTGATTCATGTGAAATCAAATCAATTGTATTCTTCACGGCGTTCGTCTCCATGATTCTCACAATTTAAGTAGCTAATTATCAATGTTTAATGGACTGTGAAAAAGTTGAATATCTGTACCCCCGTGATTCTTTAATCGACACGACTTGGCAGATGCAAATCTCCCCCATTCAAAGTACTGTATGAACATTTCCAGATTTGATGGTTTTTTTCGTTTTAATAACACTCGCACTCTGACGCACTCGTACATACATTCTTCTAACTGTAATCACTGGCTGCAAGCAATTTGCTGTCAAATGAAGCGACGAAACATCGCCTTGAGTTTGAATACTCTCAAACATAAACATAAATCGTGACACCATTTCAAGCTTAGCAAAATAAGATACAGGCGCTCCACAATGACTCCCAAACTCTAACACTCTCGTGCACCGAAAAATTGAACAAAAATCTCAGCACCGCTTCATAAATATTTCACCGTATCCCCAGGCAACGAACCAAGGATGCGGTCGATGCGACGGTCGTCCTTCCTGTCGAAGCAACACGTACAGCGAGGGCAGCGGACACGGTTCCGGAAACCAGCAGCATCAGCTGAAGACGATAGGCCGGAGTGACAGTGTCGGTGACGAGTGTTTCAGTGAGTCGAGTAACGATGCGTGCAGAAAGTCTTGCACCGACTCGAGGAGGTCCTCGCGGTCGGGCAGGCAGCACGATAGGAACAGCAGTGACGTAAGTGACATCAAAATCGACAGTGTGAACGCGGCGAAACACCTGAGACAGTACAGTGATTCGGTGGTGGATAGTGGTACATGTGTGGACGACCTGTGCGACAATTTGAACGCCGCCGCTGGGACAGGAAACGACGGCGAAGCTAGGGATGCGATCACGAGATTGGAGCCGAGAGTTCCTCTTCTTACGTTTCACAGAGCGGGGGCGCCGTTCAGAAGCGCCTCCTTTGGCCAGGCCGACTTCAATCAAGGTAATCGACTTCGTTGCGACATTATTTCAGAAAGTTCTCCGGCTGGAGTGCTGGGGCTGGGGGATTGTCGTATTCTCGGGTTCCAGGTAGCTTCTAGGAACATTATTTGATATAAAGCAGCATCTTCTGGGAAAGTATCGTTGATGCTGAAATGCGATTCTTAGAATCAGAGGTACTCGTGACTTATGCTGGTCGAACTTTTGCGATTACGAGTTGAAGATCTCGCTGAGGTCCCTGTGGAATGCGAATAGCGGGTCGGTAGGACGACCGGTGTAGGGAGATTGGCAAATATACAATATGAAAATTATTGGATACATACAGTAGCGTTGCAATTGTGGAACGTTTGTGTTAATCAGGTTAAAAGGTCGTGGAGTTTTAATTGCCAAGTACTTCGAATAAAGACGCATCGAATAGCGAGAATTACAACCGAGTACAATTTCATAATTGCGGCAAAAACATTTCGATAGGAAGGCTGCGGTTTGAACCGTCGGCAAGTTTATAATTACGATAGGCCCGCAGAATTTACACGCAGTTATCATACCCATAGCTATAAAGGATCGTAAACGAAACGGTAGAATCTACGAGAGGCATTTGAATGGGCGTAGCAGTGGGAGCAGAAGCGACCGTAAGAACAGTTACTCCGTAGCTTCCATTGTACTTTGTTTCCGTGTTTATCTTTTCGGGTCTTCACCTGCTCAGAACTGGTTCCACTAGTTACTCCCCGCAAAAGGTTCTACTTTACTTCTCAGTCCGGGCATCATTGCTCTGCTAGATTCCGGGGCGAAACATTTCGTTCTCATTTTGCGAGAAACCGTGTTCTTGCCGGGGAAAATTTACATCACTGTCCGAAATGTTGTCGAAATTGTCGAACCCGTGAGAGTATTACTCTCTGTAAAAATTGAGCAACAGTGAAACATTTTTACGCAGCTTCGTGCGTTCCTATTTGCCGAAGCCCGTTTCGTACTTCCCTTTATCTGTCGACGACAGATATTAATTACTCATTGTGGGTACTGTTGTTGCTTGTTGCTATCAACAATTATATACACCGAAGTCACCGCGATATTAATCGAGATGTTTAAGAAGAAACTGGTTGCCTTCCTGTTAACAGAATATTTTGCTAAAAATCCGCTGCCAGATCTTTTCACGTCCCCAGAACGAATCAGAGCAGTACGTAGTAAAACGAGAATCACCATCTCTTCGAGCAACGTCTCTTCGAAAGCGCGTAAATATGTTAATGCTTTTGCGTATCCAGCAGCGATCTTCAAACTTCATTTGCCAACTCGGCTGGCAAGAAGTAAAGAAGCAAACAAAAAAAAATAAAAGAAACGCGAAGAAAAGATAGAAAAACGGAGAATAAGGTAGAAGACGCGAAGGTGAGACACGAGCTGGCAGTTGGATAACGGGACACAATAATGCCACGGTCGGTGTCGTTTCGTTTTCGTTCCGAGACGCGATAAATAACGGTCGGGTGCCGGCGCGAACGCGGAAATTCGGTTCGGAAAAACATTGTCAATTAATTATATGATTTGTATACGGCCGTTTGCGTACCTGTAAATATTGGCCAGTGTGGCGATGGGACCGCGCGAGCGCGCGCGCGAGAATGCAGACTCCGGCGGCATGGCGGTTCGCCAAATAAACAGTACCCATTATGTCTATTATTACATTCATGTAGGTGTCGGTTTGTATAACCGAGGATAGGGACAATCTAAATCCGTGAAAGCAGCGAAATATCCTCTCGAAACACTTTTTACGTTATCGGAGAAACACCGCGGATAGTTTCGTCGTTTTCTCAACGTAACCTCCCCGTTCCTACCTGTCCACCGCGCCGACGAGCGTGCCAGCCTGCTTTCTAAGTTTCGCGAATGTTAAATGGGCGGGCGTCCTAAATTCGCTCGATAACAGCCGTATTTCCTTCGCGAAATTCCAGTCCAATAATTTTCGAGGGTACCGCCCGGGCGCACTTCGCGCCGGTGTCGGTCGACGTTAAAGTCACGCCGCGCTGTTCCGTTTTATCATCGACGCGAAACGTCTCTCCGTCGTTTCGCAAGATAAAGCCCGTGCACGCGGTCCGCGTTGCAACGCGACGTTGGCGTTACCGCCTCGCCGAAAGGGAAGGGGCGAAAAAAGACGGGAATAACGTCTATACACAGTTTACACGGGGTGCCGAAAATAGTGGAGGCTTCTTTAAAGGATCCGAATTTTTCGCTCCGCCATAGTCGGCCGCGTAACACAGAGATTCGGCCTAGGCGTATCGTTGCAGCCCTGAACTATATACCGGATCGGAGGCTGCTTCGGTTTCATAATGATGGGACTAGAAATAAGAGAGACATGCATGTATCGGACGATCCGCCATCAGGCTACGCTTCTGTCGCTAACAGCCTTACAGATAATGCATTTTGTGTCCCTGGCCTGAATAAGCGTGTTGTCTACGCGGGCTAATTATTTCAGCGAATCCTGTTGCGATGTGTCCTAGTTAGGGGAATCGTGTTAGCTACGGGAAAGGTAGGATTTGTCCTTTCTCCTCTCGTGTTCATGCAAATGCGATTGTCGTGACTATGCACGTCTATTAGTATTTCTAGTCTGTTAACTGCACCGTTGACGTATCGAGTGTTCTCCGTTATCGGATGAGCGTTTGTATTTCAATTTCCGGGCGAAAGGTCGGGCTACTAATTTTCATATTGAATCGAACTTGTCGGGGGTCCATTATCGAGTTGAATGGGCGTGTGACAGTAGGTGTCGGCAGAGATTAGAATGCACAGCTTCCGGGAAATTATGGCGGAGCGATTAATGCGGCAAATAGTAGCTCCAAGTTACGTGTAACATTAAACCCCGCTTAACTTCATAATGGAGGTATGACAGAAATATCCTCGGTAGTTTCCACTAGATGAGCAATTCTTATTTGCCTCGCGGGTGTTGTTCGACCGCCAGAATCACGTTCACGCGATAGCGAGGATGGGAGGGAGCGACGAGGGAAAAGGAAACGGAGAAAGACAGCGTTGATTTCTCAATGTGTAACAAGGCCGAAGGCGTGAAACGCGACTAATCGCGTGCGCGGCGCAGGCCGGAAACGCTTCGCGCTAACGCGCCAACAAATCTCTCGCGGGACACCTTTTACGCTCCGAAGACGGTTTACGAGGACGTGTAACTAGGTATCTTCTGAAATACAGCTACAACCCTCGGATACTCTCGACTATTAACAGCGAGTGAATGTACAGTCACGAGAACGATGGGAAAAGAGGTCGGGAAAAAGCAGCCGAGAGATAATAGATTTCCTTTTCTCCGGTCGTCGCCGTTCACGCCTATCACGGCTAGAAGGTTGATGATCACGTTGCTTCCGGCGACGTTTGGTCTAACGAGAGTTGCACGTGGACAGTTTGAAACGAGAGTTACCTGTGCATAGAAAAAGGATGTCCTTATTGTATTGCAAAAATGGTTTTGTTATTACTATTTTTACTACTCTCGATATTATTGATTGCGTGGAAACGTAATATCTTGACAGATTGATAGTATTGAAACTATTGCTAAGATAATTTTAGAAAGACCGAAAGGTTTAGCCGTTATTATATTCCTTTTTTCTTGTAATTAAGGTTAACATAGTGGTTACAAATGGTTTCATTCGATGTGCAGGAGAAAATTCAACTCTGGGAGTAATTATGGTTAATGTTTTATGAATAATAATAAACGTGAATCATCTGAGAACGTCGTTAGAAGAGGGACGAATGTTTTGTGATATTCAGTGATGACATTTGCAATAGATGGCCGGTTGAATGTATGCAATATAAAATAGTAAATACGAGAAGTTTTATGTAATTATAAAATGATTGGAAGCTGCTTCTACGGTACAAAGAGAATAATTCAATTGTTTGGCATTTTCTTTTTCATTGGGGTTAATTAAAATGGGAAGAATATGTATAGACTGTGTGCTCGGGAGTACAATCTTATCGTTTGCTCGTAATTGCATACTTACGCATTCAGGCATTCTATTATTTTTTCTTGTCCCCGTATTTATGCACGCAAGACGTCTTCCTGTTCGTAGGCTGTCAACTAAATTAACGGATGTGTGTTTTAACCGCAAGGAGAGAACTTACATTGCAGTTAATTTGACGTTTAATTATTGCAAGCGATAATTGCAGAAAGGCTGGAGCAACACTGAATGCATTATGATCGTCTTTAATGATTTATAACACCTGTTGCAATTATCGATAGTTGTTGCATTTACGTAACGATTTTGTTTTCAGATAACAGAAAAGATTTATTACACGTTGAATGTAATATCTCGATTAGAAAGAGTTATTAAAGTTAAAATTAAAATGTATGTAACAATTGTTAGTAACGCGTACCCATTTATTCGGTATGCAGGGTATCTCACGTAAAACAGGTTACCTGAATATTTCTTTTAATTTCAATGATACAAGACATATTTTGTATACATCTTTAATGACATTACAGGGCAAAAAATATTCCAGGACAAATTTTTATTTCATGCTAATTCTTTTTAAAGTATTCCAGGCCGTCGATATTTTTTTTATTGACGGGCATCTTTATTTTTTTCTCTCTTGATAATTGTTTATAATATTCAAACGCATTGTGTGCTATAGTACGCATGTAAAATTACATTTGATTCGACGAGAAGCAAGCTTATCCCATGAAACACTCAAAATACATAGTTAGTCGTACCAACGTCGTTTAAGTAGTATAGGTGAACTACGTAGCCAGACGTAGTATATTTTCCACTCAGTGCCAGTCAGTGATCAGACATATTGTTCCAAGTAGTACAGATCAATTATACGATTTCGGTTAGGTCTGTTCGATTACTGTCTGTGATTGCCATCTTAGGCAATGCATTACTGTTCAACTAGTTTGAACGTTTATTATCCTGTTAATTAAATAAGGAAGTAATTAGTTGCCTTAGCAATTCTACATTGGTCATGCCTTCTGCATATCTTTAATAACATAATGAACACGTTTCTGTATATATATACACCCTTTTTTATAGTATTAAATATTATACTACTGTATAATAAGTGAGCAAAGGAATAACACGAGCTTCGATGAGGACAAAGTTCAACTTATAATCGTTCGCTATCTTTACCGGAATTCGGCCAAGTCGACGTGCTGTTGGTTTGGAGCGTCTCTGAGATTTTCGTTCCCGTTCCCACTCGTACACTCTGTTTGTTATTATTGGAATGGTCCACCTCCTTGCGCCGAGAGGGCTGCCAAGCTTACCTGACACTCGAGTAGGTAATTAGAACTTCCTCTCGCTTTCGCGCGTGGTCTTTTTGCGATGGCCTCGCAATAGCTGTCTGGTGTATTAAAACTCGCTCCGCAACACTATGAAAAATTCACGACTTTCGTTTTCTCCACGAGAACACGCGATCCGTGAATGTGTATTTTCCTTCTAAGTTTCCAGGTATTCCGTGATAGACAGTTCGATTAAAAATCGCGGATTCAACGTCGGGCGGGTTGATCGGAAGCGATTAATTCGCCGGAAGTTTATTTTCGATCTTCCAAGTTTCTTTGTTTTCTTTTCTAGTCGGCAACACGCGTAGTTTCGTTCCGCTGACGAAGATTCTGTTTAATTAGTACGGGAAATTAAATGCGAGATATCTCGTCAATATTTCTCTTTTGCACAGTGCTACAATAATAATAATTTAGAAAGCGCGACAATATATTTTCTCTCCGTAGAGGCTCTAGAAATTGTTGAATTCTTCTAAAGTTAAATATTAAAAATATATCATTATTTTCGCCAAATAATAACCGCATTGAGAATGCGGTTGTAATTACATATTTGATTCCCTTCACAATTCCAGCAATTATTATTCACGTTTAAACGGATTTATTGCCAGTAAATTCACATGCATATGGGGCTGAATGAATTGCTTCGTTGCATAACTAGTTATCTCTTGCGTAATCAAACGCCAAATTTTCTCGGCTAATAATTTAATCGGAACATCTAAATTATACATAAATTGCTATCGCACGAACTGTCTCAAAGCCATCTGATCTATAAGCAGTAATTTATATTCTACACAGGTGAACTCCGCTGGGTAATCGATTATTCATAAGTTATTTGTATATTCTCCAGCGAGTTTAATGTTATTAATCGGGAGTGAAATTTCCATTGCACTATACGAGAACAAGATACGTGAAATGTTCACGAAGAACAACCCCTGCGTATAATTTAATGACGAAATCTTTCGTTTCAGCGAATCGACAGAAAATTCAGCCAATATCCACGTCCAATCGAACAGAGGGTAAAGATGTACGCGCGAGCACGTTACCACGAAGACGAGGGGACGTCAGTCCAATCGTCTCGTCGCCACAAAACAGCCCCAATCGTCAAAGTCCGAGGACGTCGACGCCTAGCGTCGACAGCGCCGTTGGTTCTGCGGAAGGCCTAGGTGTACCGCAAACCGGAAACGTCGAGGAGATTCGACCGAGAAGCGATGGTTCCGACAGTTTGGCAACTTCCAGTGCCCTCACCAGTCCAGAACCGCCAGTTCCGGAAATCATCGAGCCAAGAGTCGATCTCGTGCAGGCCGACGTGCCTCCAATCGAGATCGTCTCGTCTGAGCCGGTTTTTCCGCTTGTTGAAAACGCACCGATCGAGGAAACCGTACAGAAAGGTGAGTTATCGTAGAATGACTACAGAAAATCGTATTGCTCATTGAGGAGTACCTTTGCTATCATTTCCGTTTAAAGGCTAAACATTTTTGTTATCCGCGTTGCAGTCGTTAAAGAATTTCTGTTTACGAGAAGAATTAATTGGAAGCGGATACGAAAGAACTAGGCTGGGATATATTATTATAATTGTAATATTTAAATGTATAAAAAAAACCCTAATATTCCCCTGGAGATATAGCATCGAATTAAAGTTTCCAGAATTATTATTCAGTCCTTAAGACTTTAACACGATTTCGAAGTTTGAAGTTTTCCTCGTGTTTGTATTGCGGAGCGCTATCATTATTATTTCTCGCGTTGACAAGCTTGAGCACTCGGAAACCGTATTGCAATTGCGTTATAATAAAGCAAAGAAATAGAAAGCGTGCGGAGAGGATAGAATCTTTTCACAGAGGAAACAGGATCGCGTCTCGAGCCTCCGCGCATGCAAGCAACAGTTTGTTATTTGGCCCATTTCGTCGGTGAAAATTGGCAGCACAATATTACTAAGTCTGACATACTCGCGGCTTGTCATTTTAATTTAATGACTTTATCCGTGCCAGAGTCGCACCTTCACCGTTCACCCTCGTTTCATCTTCAACACGTTGAACGCTCCTTCCGTGTGGCTTATCAGCCTCATCCGTCTTAATGAAGAACGTTTCGTCGTTCACGCGAAATCCGGCGACCATCCCGTGCTTAATTGTCGGATCTTCGTTGACACGTTTATCGACGCATCGAGTGGCAAGAATTAGGGATCGCCCGTTGAAAGTCGACCGTGTATCGTTGATGTAGTACGCAGAGAATCGAATCGAACCGGATGGGCTGGCCAAACAAATGTTGCCTGTCCCAGTGTGGCGAAGGGTAGGGAATGAAGGACTATTTTCGGTGCATCGACAGGAGTACGGGTGCAAAGGTGCACCCGAATTTCCACTATATTTCGCGTGTCTCTATTTTCGGAACGGTGCGTGCCAGGGTCGAAATAGAAATTTCAGCATCATCGAGTTCTGTCCATCTTCATTGATGACTTCACGCCCGTTCACTTCTGTCTAGTGCTTTCCAAACGCAGCAAACGCTCGGCCACGTTGATCCGTTGACCTATCACGACAGCGGCTCGGCTTTGCCTTTAGATTATTTTTAAGCGGAGAGCACACTGGGAGAGGAGATTTAAAGAAACCAGCGGTATCGCTGTTTCAACGCAATCCTTCTTCCTGCTATTCTTTTCTTGTTTGTGGAATAAGCAGGCTTCTGTTACCTTCGAGTCATTAGAGCAACACGGTTAATGGTTATTTTCCAATCTCGGTTCACAGTACGTTTCCAACTGAGTTATCACTGTGCTCGTTTTCCACGGTAAAGTTCGAATTCCTATAAAGCTCGGATTCGTTTGGAATTAATAAGTGCGCGTAGATACCAAATTGTATTCATTCGAGGCCAAAAGTTCGGACAGAAAAACTTGCCAAACAATTCCCCGAAATTTCGTGAAAAACTGTTTCGTCTTTCAGCTTCCCGTGTACTTGGAAACTAGAAAAATCATAATTAACTTAACGATTTAAGTAATCTGCTTGAAAAATTCAATTTGTCTGTTTTAACAATGTAAACGAAGGTGATCATTTCCAATAGACAGCAGGATAGAACCTCACGAGGTGATAATAACGCCACCACCTGAGGAGCCACGGCTGAGCCAAGCGAGCGAGGGTAGCGAAGCACCAAGCGAGGCGCCCTCCGAGGCGTCGTCGCCATCGGGTAAAACGAGGAGATACCGCGGGGACACCAGCAAGAGGAGGAAGGGCGTGTACATAACCCAATGGCCGGAGTCCTTGGACACCGACAGGAACAAGCTGTCAGCTCAGAGCAGCGAGGAAAGAGACGAGCCACCTGCGACGCCCAGCGACCTCTCCGACTGTGAGGGCCACACGCCACGAAGGTAACACGAGAACGAGCACTGATATATTGGAATGCATAGAATGCAAATAGACCCGAAACGTCTGCCCACGCGTACGATTTCAGTGGAATGAATCGCGAACGCCCTCTCCTAAAAGCACCGTCTTTTTGTCCGACTGTTTAACAAGAATCTATTACACTTCTGATTGAACTTATCGGAATAGTGTTAGCGGAGCTGCATACTTTGTACGACTTTTGGCACAGAATTTTAATTGCACGCCGGTTATTAGGGGCGAATTTATTGCGGTACATTCGGTTGTCCTGGTAGGTTTCGTATCAGGAATTCAATTTAAGACAGGGTCTGCTGTTTCACAGTTGACATTTGTTTATTGAAATGGTGCTGACATCAGTGTCCTCGTAATAACCACTTCGTACAAATTTCGTTCCAGACTATGCTTAATGTAAAAAGAGATATAAGTACGAAGAACAAAATTGCCCGGGTCTAATAGAATTCACAATGCCAGTGTCGATTTCAATGATAAAAAATCGAAACAAAACGACATTTCACCACATCAATAGCAATTTAGTTTTATACACAAGTTCAATCTACTTACAAGTCGGCCAAGTCGACTTTTAAAACTATCAAGTATAGAGGACGAATCTCGAATGGAATATACAACGCGCATCAAATTTTAATTTCAATTTCCCCAGTAAAGTACCACGAGCATGTAGGACAAATTCAAAATTCATAAACTCACCGATCGAATCCTGACGGCGTTCTCATTTGTTCAGGTACAGTAAGAGACCCTTGCGCGGTCCTTACGGGCAAATGCTCGAGGCAGAAATGGCGAAGCCACGGACCGCTGATATATCTCTCGAGGAAGGTCTTCGCCCGCGGAGAAAAGTTTCTGCGAATCTCTCGTATAACACAAGCTCAAATAACAGCGGCTCAGAGCCGCCTACACCTTGTCATCATAGAACCACCTCCAGCCCGAGCAAACTCGAGGGTCTTCCGGGACCCAGTCCCGAACTCCTTGCTGAACTACTTCGAGGATCTTCGGAGAGGGTGGCTCGTGCACCGGTGCATAGAAACGTGAGTACTGGTAAATTTAATACGCGGTAGTTCGCGGTAGAGTATCTATGCATGAGAAAGGGGAGAGAAGGGGGTGGGATAGGTTAATTAAATAGAACGTAGATAAATAGAGAAGGTGAACGATGTTAAGAACAATGCGAGAATTTAACGCGAGGCAAGTAAAATTTTGAACCGTTAGTAATATGAAGACAATAATAATAATAATAAGCGCCTTCTCGTTCGAGCACTAGTGTTTGAATTCAATCATTTTTCTCGGATGAAACTGCGTTTCGGTTTGAAGAATAGTTCTAACGCACCGGTGATGGTTGTGTTCGTAAATAATTACAGGTGTTAATGGAGATGTATTTTTATCTTATCAATTAACCAATTACTGTGTCCTACATAGCCTGTGAATTTATGCAACCCTGATGGAAATTTGAAAACATTCAATGTACAACTTTGACATTCGGAAAGTAATTCTATTTCGGGACATTTCTTAAGCCAACCTTCTCCTATCATATATTGCGCTTTTCCTGTACAATACACGCTACAGAAATTCACCGGCAGCAATCGTTTCGCAATCGTTCAGAAAAATTGCAAAGTGACAAACTAGTTTCGTTTTTTCCCCAACTGAACAGCTTTGAAAATGGCTATAAGAAACAGCACCGCGAATGATAATTACATTTCACGTAAATCGTACTCGCGAACGAGAGGACGATGTAATGACCAGCTAATCGGCAGATCGATTAACGAGCGGACAACAGTAAGAACAAAACGAAAGAAGCCAATGCTCTCGAGCGAGTCAAGAACGCCGCGATTGATCTTATCGCGGCGCCATATCTCTGGCGGCCTCTTCAGCGGTCTTCCTCGTCGCTTGTAACATCTGGGGACGAATTTAAAGCGAGGGAACGGCATACTTTGACCGGCCCGCAACGAAATTGGTTCGCACGATGAATCAGCCTTCGCTCCGATTTAACTCCTCCATTTTGCAACGGAGAAATTCCTGTCGTGGTGTACCATTGAAATTTGTTCAAATGATGTTTCTAATAGTTAAATAATAATAGCCTCAATAAGAATTCTAAGTCTGTCCGGGTTAGAGGGTGAATCGTATTGCGAATCGTTTATGCAAGGAAATATAAGAATAACAAATCCCTTAATCTCAAGATGTCGAACCCCAGTGACCCTTTCTTCAAAGATGAAACCACTGTTTCACATCACCCAAACCTTATAACAATAGTTCCAGCAACAAGTCGATCCTCGAGTTTCCCAAAACGCGTGTCGCAATGAAAATCCACCTAGAGATACAACAGCGTCGGCGGAAGAAGAAAGGAGGTCAAAGAAATTGTCCTCGCCGATTCGACGCGGACGTCTCCAGACTGGCGACAGAAACGTAATCTAATAATAATGTTCGGTTATATTACCGGGAGGACGAGTCGGTAGTTTGGCCAGTGCACCCGAGGTTAGCATAGTGTTCCCTTGATTCTGGCAAAGCGGGGGCGTCCGCTAGGATATTCCTGGCCCTAGGTGTACCTGGGGACCGATCGACCTTTACCGGCGCGGTCGGAATCCGCCGGCTGAACGCGAGCATTTTTACGCAACGCGACCTTGTTCGATACACATCGGCCCGTGGACGCGGGCAAGTTCGTCCCCGCTTTCGTGAAACGTCGCTTCTAAGGTCTCACGGGTCGAGGGGTAGCTCGGTCGATGCTCTTTCGTTAATTAAACACCGCTTCGTGGCCGAGAACGATCCACCTCGCGCAGTTTTTGGGAGGCAATTTTGTTGGGAGACGGGTAGGAAGTATCGTTAAACGGGAGACATTATTTTGGGAGAAAGACCATCGCGTGAACTTGGTGATTAAGCGGTGGTAGAAGTTCGTGTTTCGTATTGTGTATCTTATTTGGATACTTATTGTAGTGCTATATTGTTGAATTGGGATGTACAGTACCAGTCGTGATTTTGGTCAATCACGGTTTTGTATGCGATCTGTAGCCGGATGGTTAGATGAACTTTAACGAGTTTCATGTTTTTTACGCGGTTCAGTAGAGATATAAAACGACGGCATAATTTTTTATGCTTTTGCAACGCGGAGAGATAGTAAATGCTCCGTTGTATTCAATATTGTTACCATTATTATGATTGTTATTATGCTGTACCAGTTGTTCGCATATTAATAGTTTCGCAAGAACGACCTTGGGTTTGCTTTAAATTGGAGCACGATACTACGGCCGAATGTTTCTGGTGCACTCCTTTTCCTTGAACGAAAAAATCTCACGCAAACGAAAAATACGGAAATCTATAATACGGACTTTTCATTGTTTCTTTGATTGTCTATCGGCAAAGGATATAATCAAAGTCGATCGTGTATAGTATCCAACGTAAGCTCAAGACGCAGCTGATTGAATGAAACTTTGTGTTACGCCGCCCACACTTTTAGCTGATACGCGTTTCGTTTTCAGCCTTTGGTGAACACAGTGAAAGTCAGCCCACGGTGCTTTCTAAGGATTCCTTATTTTTGCTCATAATCGACTACGAGCGGTACTTTAACGATACTTTCACGAACCCCGGGCAGACAATGAATGGGAAACAGATTAATTCACGGCTGGTTTCCAGCCATAATAATCGCATAATTTCACCGTGCGCCGCTTCTCCAAACGATTCTCGGAATTGCCGTTTCATTGGCGTCTCTTTGTCCTGCTCGAGGAATATTATCCAACAGCGGGGAGATTAGTTCATCGACACGCGGTCGAGATACGCGCGAAAATAGATTGCCTCCTTTTTGGAAGGAGCATCACGCGTATTTATCGTGGCTAGCATTCACGATACAGACTGACCGGTGGTGTTCACGTGAACGGAAATTATTAGTCATACAAGAAGGAACCCGGTCTGCCCTGAAAGAAAGCAGAATAACCATCTGTGACACGGAGCGGAGAACGTTCGCCATGGTTTTTCAACGAAAGCTTTGAAAAAAAAAAAAACTGGATAAATCGTGGCAACAAGAAACCATTGACGTTCCTTCGCTGGCCTTTTTTGGTCAGTCACAGTGCGTCAACAGAAGTATGCGTTTGCGTTTATTACTGCGATATTGCGACAAATCGCGACCAATTGCGACGAATTATTTCGAGATACGAGATGAATGAAATTTTTCTTTTTGCACGTTTTATATCGTGAAATGGGAAAACTCTCGAACAATTTGCTGAAAATAATTCATCCTCGGGTGTGCGAAATGCGGCGACCGGCATTATTTCGTGCGAAGGCATGAAGTTTCCGGTGAGAAGATCGTTAAGGAAATATATAAGTTACCCGGGACGAAAATAGCAAGCCTCGAGAATCTAGATGAACAGGAGTATTTTCAGCTAGTTCTTTATCTATCTCCTGATGTCATCGGTTTGGGGTTGTTGTTGCGTAGGTTTCTAAGATTTCATGAATGAATCGCGATTCCTTACAACGCCAGAGCGCCGTGACGTTCGTGGCGAACGTGACGTCGAAGCCCACGTAGATTCCTGAATAATTTATAGCCATTCCCTGTCTTTATCACTGGACGTATTCGCTGGAAATATATATTTTTCGGTGTAAACGAAAATTAAACAGATTTCGCGAGGCATGTGGAACGTAGGCTGCAATACTTGGAATTAATATCATCCGATGAATGTGTAATGACCAGTCGTGTGAAAATAATTTGAAAGCAATTAGCGTGGCATATAAAAGTATTTAATATAAAATTGCCGGCAACAATATTTTTCGAGCCGACACTGTGACGCGCAGTTAATTATTTTGCAGCAGTGGAAGTGTGAAATATTTTTATAAAGAGGATTTAACATCACAAAGATATTTACCATTTTTGCTTGTAAAATATCCGCAATTAATGGAGAATATTCACAGCGACATAAAAATAGAAAAGTACTATGAACAAGATGGTTGCCCAGCGCATAATTCGCGAGAGGTTACAAATTATCTTAATGCTACATTTCAAGATCGCGTTATCAGCACGTATGGGCCAATACGATGGCCAGCACGTTCCCCGGACTTACGTCCGGACTTATTATCTTCGCTTGATTTTATTTTACGTGGGTATTCGCAGACCGTTTTATATCAATCAGCAATTAATAATATTGAAGAATCGCAAGGAAGAATCATCTCAGCATGCGGAACTGTGGATCCAGCAAGTATAATTGCAGCAACACATTCGAACTTCTGTAAAGGAGCAGAATATTGCATCGCGGAATCCGGAATGCGGAATGTTTGCATTCAGTAATCTCTCGATGTAATATTTGCACCGTATTAAAGGCAAATACGACGAAAGGCTAAACATTTCACATTTCCACAACTGTAAATCGAGTAATGTGCTAGTGAAAATATCATGTTATACGTGTTTTGAATTCGTCTCGATGTCCTCTACAACATGGCGAAAAGAAAAACGTGCGTTCCTGTTCGTAAAACCCAAGATGACCCCGATTTCGCCATGAAAATAAACTGTTTTCGGAATTTTCTTCACTGACATCTATCGCACACTCGATACCCTGCAACGTTTCTTCTAATCTTTTCGTTATCGGATGGCTGCGAGTGGGTGAAAAATCCTGCGTCGTGTCAGAGGTAGCGCTCTGCACGTTAACTTTTTCACGACCAGTGGCCGATACTTGTGGTTCACGCGAGCGAAGAGTACGAAAAGTAGTATTCACAGAGGGCGTTCGACAAACGCGAATAAAATGCCCGAAAATTGCGGGGCTAGCTCGTTGCCGCAACGGCGCAGACTAAACAAGCGTCCTCGAAATAAATATAGGGCACGGGACGTTAAAAAAATATAAAATAATTCAGGATCGCGTGCAACGTTCTCGCAATAAAGCGGTCGAGCAAACCGACCATCGATTTTCCTGCATATTCATTTCACACCGATGAAATTTTTCATTTATATCGCCCTCGATATATTGCGAAGACAAAACTGCAATTATGTTATGAAAAAAGGGTTCGCTTTAAAACATTGCTTTTAACGTGCGAAGGGAACATTTGAAGCGGACTTTGTAACAATCTGGTGGAAACCATTAATGTATTTATCTTGAATTACTAGTTTCTATCTAATATACTGCTCTATTGATTAACTTATTTTTTGCTTGCAAATATTATTAACTCCATACGTTTATCTATTATTCGTATATTAGATGGCGATGTAGTAAGTTACGCTTTAAATTGATTAATTTGCAGTACTGTGGGAAGTATACAAGTTGTTTTTATTAATTAAAAGAGCTCATATTTCAAAAGTCTCCACCTTAAAATTCAAATATATATTGTATCCTGCATATCGTCCTTTTAATGAATTAATTTAAACAGAAGAATGTTTCTTCGGCATAACAAATATAAATAAGTTCGCAAAGTACCAATTAAGACTGGCTTGTTAATGAATAAATTCAAATTGACGTTATAAATCGCTCGTTGCATTCTGCCAGGCAAACAACCAACATTGCTGCGATATATCGAAGCTCGGTTAATTATGCGGTGCTTAAAGTTTTATTTTTGTTTGCCCCTGCCAGACCAAATAATCTCCGTATTAAGCGGGATGCTTTGCATTTTCGCGTTAAACGCTACCTCAAAGACGGCTTGGTGTCAAAGGAAGCTGTTAACGAGGGACAGAGAGGAATGAACAGTTCCCAGTAGACATTCTGTGGTTACAAACAGCCACGTGGTAATACGGTTTGGCGCAGGTGCGAACTTCCGGTGTCACCAAATAGACTGACTGGTCGCAATTACTCGTCTGAACAGTTTTCTCCGAACGTCGCTGTCGCATCACGCATTCATATCAAATAATATCGAAGTAAACATTTCGGCATAATCCTCGCTTATTTGCTTTTGAAATTGTTTGCTAATTCCGTGTGAAACGGTCGTCGTAGGAAATAGCTGTTTCCATAATTCATGTTTCCATTAATAATCGGTTACAGAAGTCTATTAACAAAAATTAGAATTTGGAATGTTCCACGAAATTTTGGGTCATGATATTTTCTATTAATTGTAAGGATTATACATGCGTGGAGATACATAGAGACATATGGTGCGCTACTATTCATATCTATTTTAGTGAATCGGTAAAATGAAAAATTACTCAAAGTCATGCATTGAAGTCCTTATTTGCACTTGGACAAGATCGGCGGTTCATTATTTTTATAATACTTGTACAGTGTAATATGGATATGAGCGGAGGTTTCGTCAGCAACGTGTAATCCACCAGTTCAAGTATCATCAAATCCCATCCCCTCGATCTATCGTACATCCACCCACCCGCACGCAAAAATCCATCGCGGTCCAGCGTCGTTTCGCGATAAAATAAAGCGTAAACACACAGGCATGTGCGCTCCGCGAAATAGCTTCCGGTTGGAGCACGAAGGCCGCGGCGCAAGGTTGGCAACTCGCGGATGGAGCTTCGATGTTCGCGGAAACACGATTGTTATGGCAATCGGCGGGCTGTTTAGCGATGGTGGTTGGTGCAAGGTCGCCGCGACGAGCTTGCCTTCCTGGGACAAGGTCGAGCGCGGCAAAGCTCCTCGGACAGGACGGGCAGGATACGCGGTGCGCGCGTGTAATCCACGTGAGAGCGTGCGCCGGCGTTCTGGGGTCGAAACGTCTGCCTCTCTTGCACCGCGGAGCGGTCCCCTATTCTCTTGGGCATCGATCAGCTTGGCTATGGTTGTGCGACGGGTCGGCAGTTTCAGGCGTAACGTCGTGTCTCGCTGGTGCACCGCTAGAAAGCTCCGACATCGAGCCACGCACCGCATCTGGGAGCTTGCACCCGATTTGCCCGGCTTGTCGCTCGTGTCACGTGTGAGTCCTAGATCGCGATCGGCCGGTACAATGTGGCCGACGATCGACTTTGTCCCCGTGGCTCGCGGCTCTAGTAGATTAACTTCAATTGAAAAGTAGATGCACACTGTCATGTGATATGTTATTCGAGAGGTTCTCGCTTTTCGGCGTGATCGTGATCCAGCCCATGCCACGTGTAAGTCTCTCGGGTAACGTGCAGACGATGGGCGATCGGCGAGAGCCGTTTGGTAGAGACTAGTGCAACCGTGTCTTGATTATTAGAGTTAGGAACGAGGATCGATTTGGCCGGCGTTTGAATTTGTAGAGAGTTCGTTTGACTTGTCTCGATAGGAGCAGAGTGATGGCATGCGGAAACGTGCGTGTGTATGGAAGATTTCTTTTTGGGATGAAGGGTGCTCGGTCGATTAGGAATTGTCGACGATCGGACGTACACAGAGGCTTGATGAAGATACCGGTGGCAGCTTCGACTAATATTACCGGAGCCGAGTAAACGCATATTCGCTGGTGCATCACGCAAGCTCGGCCACCTTCTATTTATTCTCGATTCTATTCGGATCACCGTGTACCACTTGCATCTCATAATCTAAGAAACGGGGAAAATTATTGTATTATTCTCTGGCGCTTACAGAAATAGCATATGCACGACAAGTAGCAGTAATACGATAGGGTGTAGAATTTCGAATTGCCTATTCTAATTGCAGCGAATAATGTTAATCACAGCGTGATCGAGATAGAACCTTAATTGCGCCACTTAAATCCTT
Organism: Nomada lathburiana; assembly: GCA_963667235.1. Taxonomy (NCBI): domain Eukaryota; kingdom Metazoa; phylum Arthropoda; class Insecta; order Hymenoptera; family Apidae; genus Nomada; species Nomada lathburiana. Next base: position 4,797,453 of record OY763903.1, read on the forward strand.
TTATGTCTATTAAATAAAGTGCATTATGTCCCTAGTATGCAGTGAAAATTGTGACGTATAAGCTGGTCGCTACAAGTAAATCGTATTTAATCCTTCTAATTGCGAATTAACAGAAATAGTAGACGACGGTGAAACTAACGCTATGCAAAAGTCAGAGGCTACTGACTACTACTACTGCCAGTGCTGACTAATACTACTTAGATAGTATTACCGTGTTTTCCCTTTGATATTAATTTGAGTACCAAAATTTGCGTTATCCTGTAACTACATTCGGCAGCCTCTTCAATGACTAGAGTCGACTAGTATACAGCATAGTACGTAAAGTTACTTAGAAAATACAGTCGGATGGTCAATACCACGGCAATCATATCGCATAGGAACGTACGCCTCTCACGAGGAGTACTCTTTTATTTTAAGTTCTTTTAATTCACCCAGTTCAATTTTTAATTCCTCCGTGTTCTGTATTAGGTATTGTACTTGTTTTGTATTATCAATTCAAAGTGAAATCGAGCATTTATCATAGCGCTGTACAACTATCGCGAAAGATCCTACGCAGGGTAAGACTAAAAAGGTCAAACAGTGTGCTGCTCTTTAATTCGGATCTATTCCCCGGTTGAACTGTCGTTGTTTAATGGCACGCAGGTAGAGAACGATTCGTCAAATAAACCAAAATCACGTACCTGCGCGTCAATTTTCCTTTCGTTTCTATTTATGAAAGATACCAGTAATTTAATATCATTTGGTCCAGTTCGAGTAATATCGCGAACGCGATTGAAGCATTTCAGAAAATCGAGATTTTTAATTTACAATTTTATTAGAATTTACAGTGCATTGTTTCTTTTTTCCTGTATTAATACCCTTCCTATTTTTTGATTGAACCTCCAAGCCTTCTATTAATTAACGTTGCGAATCGTAAAGTGTATATTGTTGTGCGAAACGCAGGAATGAAGGGATATAGTATTGGCAGGAACATACGATATTGCAACCCTCGAATTCCATCGAGGAGGAAACGCGTGTCTCCTCTTATATTATGTAGAACTCGCCGGAGAATAGTCGCAGCCTCGCATCGGCATTGACCAATCTGCTTCCATAACGTCACGTTTCTCGATTACGATTTAATTTCACGTGGAAACGTATTTCAGTTGTAAAATTCCCATGAACCTCTTATCATGGGGCCAATATCGGTGTTCTGCTTTTGCTTCCGTCGTTCGCGTCGCCCCCGCTGCTAGGAATGTTGTTCCATTATTACAATATATTGGCCAAGGGAATGTAATAAAATTTAACTTCGCATTTGCCACGTAAAACAATTAAAACGTTTGCAGGGTTTCGCCTGGAAAGCAATTAAAATCAGCGAAGTGTGCCGTGATCGTTTGTTACCGGAAACTTTCCCCTTTAATTATAACCACAATCCGGCATTGCTTCGTTTCGGTAGGATAATTATGCGCTGGCAAACAACAGCGGAATTATCATTTTTCGAGCAGAGTGGCCAAGCTGTTATATACTTAATATATCACTGTGGCAGAAATTTTTCTTTAAAAGAATCTATCTACATATCTGCTTTAACCGATTCAGCCTTTATCCCTCGCTGTATTGTTTCTTATTATATAAAATTATTACGCAAGCAATATTATCTATTCTCCCATCGCGACAGATTATTTTTCAGTAATCATTAGCATTTCCGACGATTTCATATATCGCTACGTCACCTTTCAAGATTTTCAACAAAACATCGTTCCGGAACGCGCTTTCCTTCGATTCGCCTTGTCGATTAATGATTCAAAAAAATGAATAGACTTAAAGCTCGCTCGAGTGTAATCGGTTCGGTAATCGTACGGACCGGCGAGCTTCTCAGCAGAAAGAAGGAAAAACTCGAGAGATGGAAAAAGATAGAAAGGGGAGCTTGCAAGCTTACGAGGGAGAGTGGGGGCTCAGGCAACTAGCTAAATATAACGCAGCGTGGAAGAACGGTGGTACAAGCACGACGTGTTCGACGTATGATCATCCAGCTCGAAGTGTGAAAGCTCTGCGTGGAAACGCCAAAACTTACCGAGCGGACAAACCAAGCTTTTAAAGCGGCACTGCTGAATCACTCTTCAGTGAAGAGCTTGGGCAAACAATTTCTAGCTTTCACCTATTATTTTTGATCCATCAATGTATTACACAGGGCTGTTACAAAACGAATATTTCTATCCTATTGTAAATATTCATGGATATCGTTTGTGCCTTTTTTTTGTGGCACTTTGTTCTCTTAATATTGAAATTCGACGTTTCCCTTAATTTTCGTCGGGATTTCGATTCCAAGTAACTTCCTGGGAAGCTTCTCCGCTTTAAAATCGATTAAAGTTTCAAGCATACATTATCTTCCCTGTGATTAATATTTTTGATTAATAATTTCTGTCACAGCGCTAGGGTCTCCAAGAAAATGTTAGCCGGATAAAAATTATGTTGGGACAATGTGAACGATGCTCGCGGTTGATAAGGGAAAAATTCTGCTCGAAGGAAACCTCCTTTTCTCGCGTCGTTGGCTTTTCCGATATTTTAACTCTTTCGCGCTTGTAACCGGATATAACTTTTACACGATTCGCGGTACTATTAGTGGAACATGGGTGCCGTGGGTAAGCGGATCACGACAGCAACCTCGTTACAGGTAGTTCGAGAAATGCGGAAACTTTAATCGTAGAAATATTTCACATCGCATACCATACTGATACCTAGACGAAGCTCTGAACTTCGTGACAACTTTGAACTCTTCCAAACGAAATATTCGTACAGTTGTTGACCGTTGTTGAGATTGTGAATTCCTTCCAGACAACATTTTCAATAAATGACATTCCGTTCAGTCCTCTGTCGAATAAAATACTCACAGCTTCCCACTTGATCACTTCAGAGACGTCGACCTAAACGGAAAGTTTCCACACAAAAAAAAAGAAAAAAGAAGACAGTGACCGGTAACGAAAACGGTGCTATTTAATCTGCCAGATTTCCAATTCTTTCAATTCATCGGCGAGTCTCGATAATTAGGCAGGTCTCTTTTCGTCGCCGTTCGCGGTACGCGGAGTGTCGTCGACGGTCGCAAAACAATCGACATGGGTCGTCGATGTGCGAAACCGGATTGACATGCAAGTAGAAAATTGAAATCGTTTCGAAGGACCGGCGAAGACGGTAGAAGAGGATAACGATGAACGCTGATCGCAAACTCATCAGACAGTTGTCGGTGGACGGCGAAAATTACGAGCGTTTCAGCACAGACCGCGTGGGTAGCTTTCCTTTTCACGCTTACACGAATCCAACGAACACGTGTATACACAATACATCTGCATACTCATTGTGATCATCCTGTTCGTTGTGTTATACATGTTGGTCCACGTAACGCGATCAGCTTAAATTATTCTGTTATTAGCGAGTCGATTGAAAGTTCGTTTATAACATGATCTATTGAAAGCTTCAAAATGATCATAATCAATTGTCGACACCTTTTCTGCGAAGTTCTCGAGGACACCTACAGTTTTTCTATGCAGAAATTTTATTACAATCATTTCGCAGCTCCGAGTAAAACATGTTATGCCGAATGAAAGAATTTTCAATCGCCCCACCAATAATGGAATAATCGCATTTGAACACGATTCGTGGTCCACCCTGTACGCCTATAGGCACAGTTTTTCATTTTATTACGATTATTCCACGTGAGTGCGGAACTCACCGATAAACTGGTTAATACACGGTTCGAAAACCATGTTTGCCGTTCCATCTAGCCAGTCTTCTATTAAAAAATTGCACCGTATTGCTTGTTTCGTGGAAGATGCGTAGGGAATTAGATAATCTGCAATGAAAGAGAGAAAGAACTCTCTCGCCCACGCGGATAGTTCATTAGTTGCCTGTTACAAAGGCATATTTTTGTTCGGACTTTACAAGAATTCGTTTTATTTTATGAATGGACCAAGTAGAAGGGAATTTATTCTAAAATTTGTTACACTCATTTTTTTTTGTCGTGGGAAATTGTTCTGTCCTATATAAAATATATTATAATGTGATATAAAGACGTTGAAATTGAAGTATTCGCTACAAAATAAATTAACTTCTCGCAGCAAATGTTATTGTATTTCTTTATTTCTCTAAGCCACCAAGATATAAATGAAATAAGGAAAATTCTTTCGTTATTTTATCATAATGTATTGAATACGATGGAAATTTGTTTTCCGTGATAAGTGTCACATGCAGCGAAACAAGTAACGTCGTTATGTCATAATATTTCGATGGTACCACCGCTTATGTTGTAATCGCAGGTTGCGATGCAATTGTCCGAGGGCAGGGAAACAGATTCACTATTGCGCCTTACGCATTACGCAACGGGGGACAATATTTCTCGTAATCAGTGTCATAGCGACGTCGGAGAGCACTGAAGCTCTATTGATGTTCAAATAATTGATTGAGCCGAATTTGTTGGAACGGTGGAATTGGCATGAGTTTATGTATAATAAATAATTTGTCAAGATTTTTATAATACATTATTCAGTGTTTTAGTTAATTCTATATCGATCTGGAATGTCTGTGGCATTTTATTTAAAACAGTTTGACTAGAATTATAATATTTAAGCAATTGAAAGTCTCGTTTGTAATAAACATTTTAGACGTGTATAAATGCTTAATATGCATTGACAATTCGAATAACAACAGATGCAATTTTCATATTAATTTCCTTAGTTTTTTGCGCAACGTTCCTTCTATTGTTACGTAATTATGACCCAAATAATTCCAAATAATTCTTGCATTGTCCTTGTATGCTTATCGAATAAGAATCTTGGCATGTTCATCGATATTCCACTCCCTTCAGCCTAATTTAAAAAAACATGGAGACTTTTACGACCACTTTGAAGGCTCGTACACGTCCAATTATCTAACGATCTGAATTTTTACAAAATGTTGCTACAATATTGGATCGTTAATTCTGTTGTTTCAGGATACCAGGACTCACGTAGTCGTGGAACTTTACGACACGGAGCGTTCGTACGTGGAGGCACTGCAAATACTAGTCAATGTAAGTAAGGCTCTATTCTAATAAAAACTTACAAATCGATGCAGTTCCACGGCGTAGAATAACAAAGTACCTCTTCAGAATTTGGCTCATGTTTTTCGCCTTCTACCGGAAGGCAATTCATTTATTCGCCGTGTATTTATCTCCTGCCCTATCAAATGAGTTACAAAAACCTGGATATATTGGAATATCGAGCTCTCTCAATACAAAAATATATTCACTCGCATGCGTAATAACAATTCGACATAACAACGAAGTATCGTAGTCACAATAATAGATAAAATAATAGAAACGCAAAGGTACGATCATACATGACGCGGAGTCCAATAAAACAAAGTTAATGAATATACAAATCGTGGAAGAATCGAAATTGCTACTTTTCAAACGAATTTGCCTATCGACGTTGTTAGAAATGTCGAATAAAATCGCCCACGTATCGAATGTATGGCCAAGCACAATACATATGTCCAAACAGCCGTGGATCAATGTCCCCTTGGTGCTCATTGCTATCTCTTCTAGTAGAGCATATCGACGAATATGTCCACCGAAATGTGCTTTCCGAATGTTCCTCGTACATCGAAGCCACGGCCTTGTTTCTCGTCAACAAGCTCGTTGCTCGTTTATTTACTTCGCTGGAGAAGGATACCACTCGAGTAATCTACTTCGCGAACAGCTTCTCGTTAAGTTGTACACCTTCGCATTCCCAGCTTGTTGTTTCCATTAAGTACGTCGCACAAGTATAACAATCGAACTTGTCAAAGGAATCACTGCGACAAAGGAGTCTGTCGAAGCTTAAATGCGGTACGCAATAGAATGAAAATCATTTAACTGGTTATATGTTATATATGAAATAAATATAATATATAAATATATGTCATGTACAGTATATGATATTTGATTGCAATTCTCACGAAAGTCTTATAAATAACGGTTGGGAAAACACGTGTGTAATTTTCATTTGATTAAATAGCCACGAGACCCATGCGATAACCACGCGTTCCCCTTATTTGCGGGATGCTAAACTAATATTCCAAAATCACCCACGCTCTTTCGCCAATTTCCATTGAAATGTCAATGCTATTCTCCCTTTCGAGCTTCGTTCGAGTGGGCGGCGAAATTTCTCTATTCCTAAGCAAGAGACGCTACTGACGAGAGAAAGCTACCGGATCGATAAATAATATCTGCAATTAGTTGGTCGTAATTATTGAGCCGTTTCTTCTGCGACGCGATACGAACACGGCAGAACAATTCCTCATAATTAGGTGTTCATATCGGCGTACAAATGGGACGATATCTTTGCGACCCTATGTGCACGAGAAGTGCGTGTTCCGAATTTAATGACGACCCTCGGTGCTGAGCAGTCGTGATTCCCAGATTTATTTGCGCATATCGATATGTCCGTCGAGGCGTGCTTTTATGATTGTGATATAGAGCCAGAACGCTTCTGCCATGGAACTTCTGCGCTTGGTAGACGAAGATGTATATACGTAGATGGAAAATGCAGAACCACTCGAATATTCAACCTGCCCATCTTCTCGTTCGGTTCTAGGTTTATTGAATAAGTGAGGCTGAATTGGAATAAAGTGAATTGTTAATGTAAGGCAAGGTCAAAACGTTTTGGGCGGTTTTTTTTTTTTATTTCTTCTATTTGACTTTCTGATGTTTTGTATATTATGGATACTCAATTCATAGTTTGTATATATTTGGGCAGTGATAATATTAAAATAATTCGAATTCGTGATGTTCTAGGGACACATAATAGATTTCGTGTTTTATTCTGTGTGATTTAACTTAGATTTTTTGTCTGTGTAGGTCTATATTTATTTGCTTTTCGTTCTGTCCTTTTTTCATATTATTTTGATTCGTTAAATGCATTTAAATATCATTGGGAATTGTATGGTGGATATTAATTTAAATATTCATCTGGAATAAGTGGACGAAACAAATATTATAATCGACTACTTCGTGCTCAATACTTATTAACTGTATGAATAATCAATTAATTCGTCTCGTTAATCCTATTTATCACATTTCAAAATTCGTATTCGTTCATTTTACCTTTTTCAGCATATAATCGTTTCTGTTGGTCAGTGGGTCTTGCCGTGCGTCTATTTTTGGATAATATTTGCATTTCTGCGAATGTTCCTCTTTCCGCGTGCCCATGATACACCTCGCAAAAAGTTTACTAAGCACTGCAGTGGATCAGTGCGGTTGATCGCAATTATTGAATGCACATTGTAAAAGAGGAATTCGATTAAGGCTATCGATTGAAATTTTAATATCGTGTCGAAGAATGGGAAATTGATTTATTTTCCGCGTTTCAGTTTGTATCCGCGAGGTGAAATTTATCGGGTATCATCGCGAGGATTATTAAATCTTTCTCTTTCATACGCACACGGTCAATCGTGACTGGAAGATTGCAACAAACGGTCGGCGACATGCTGTGAAACGAAATCAACGGTGGATCGTGCGCGTACAACAATTGTACAATGCATTTCGATAAATGACAAATGGATAGACGCCACTTTCTACGATAAAAACAACTATGCTCGTTAATTATAGTCTTTTTTGTGCCTCGGTCATCGATCTGATATTGGAGAAAGTAACCATCATTTAACTTTTGCCTTGTTAATCGCTACGCTCCAGGAATTTATAAGTTCATTACAATTTCTTTCCTACTGTGATAGTCGATACTGTAGTGAAATTTATTTCTATCATTTTTAATAAAAAAAAAACGCTTGTTAAAAATATAGACGAAACTGTTAACATTCGCGATAAGTATTCATAGTGTTCCAGTGTGCAGTGGGTGTCGGAATCAATTAAGTCTCCTCAGATTTTCGATTAAATTTCCCAAACTTGGTACTTTGTGCTGTGGCGAGAAATTACACCTCTACAACATATTTACTTGCTACCTTATAATTAATTAACACATTGTTGACCGGTCACGAGTTAACTCGTGCTTGCACTTGCATTAGCCATTTCAGTTTTTCAAACGCAGGGCGATATAGAATATTGCAAATGCTTTGTTCATCGTGTTTCGTTGTGTCCGCAATTGCCATATATCCAAGAAATAGTACTTTCTAGAAATAGTACTAACACTGAACATCTCTGTTTTTCTTCAAACTTCTGTCATCGGACGAAACAATATGTTCGTCCAAAAATGGCAATCGACGACCACCGGAAGAAATGTTTTTTAATCGAAATCTATTTAAGCTTGCCCAAGAACGAAAACACGATTCTTTATGTTCCTTCGTAGCCTCGAAACATAATTCGAGGACAGCTATCCGCGGGGTTTATTAAAAGCACCGAACGTTCACATAACATCGGGCGGCGATTATCGTCGCGAAATTTTTTTTGACCGATTCTCCCGAAGAATTCGAATTTTGATTGTCATATTTTATAAACATCACGGCCACGATGATTGTTGATCGAGCTGAACGATTATTCAGAGGCGGCCTTGGCGCTGACTACGTCGTGGCACCCACGATTTTTCATGTCTTCGCTTCGACCTAGAGAAATATTAGAAAAGGATTCGGCTGCAAAACGCAAATAAACTGGCTTCACTGTGAACTCGTTTGCCATGCCGAACGGAAGTTAATTTTACTTATCTCGTGGAAAAGGCCGACGATTTGAAGAGTAAAATTGTTAACACAATTATTAAAATAGTCAAATTATCTTTCGGTTTTATTGTAATTTGAACAGAACGAAATGTATGCAAAAATACGATAATGTGCCTTGGAAAATTTACTACGAGAATTACGAACGAAAGTTATTTTTTGTTCTAACTCGATATCTATCCATTTAATTGTGGTTTTTGTTTCATCTTTGAAATACTTGCTGAATATGTGTGGTGAGGTGCTTTTGCGCGCCATTCTCAATATCAGCTACGAATGGACACAACTCCATGAAAAATATTTGTTTTCGATTCGGAAGTGTTTTTTTTCTCTTTGTCGGATACTGTTTTATGGAAATCCTCGTCGTAACTATATTGATGCGAGAATTATTATCGCTGTGTTTTCCTGCGATTCTCGTGGTGAAAATGATGGCCTTGCTGTGTATCTGGAACTACGCACAATTTTGGATTATACAGAGCTTTCGAAGTATTTTAGCGTTGTTTCGAATTTAATTTTTGCTCTTAGTTGTCACCATTTAATTGACACAATTTAATATTATTGTTATGACAGTTTCACATTTAACTTTTCTAAGACTTATTCAGATCTTTCAATAAATTGATTATGCACATAAACTAACTTACTTTATCACCGACATTGATGCATTCCTGAACGACGATTTGTTTTAGGAAATCAACGTTAACACTATTCTAAGTGCAGTGCCATTTTTTCCCGAAAACATGCGTGACATAATTTTGTTGAAATTCTTTTGAGTACACGCGACATGAAATCTCAGATCTAAAGACTTTTCCATCGAATATCCCACCGGGGAAACCACACTCCGTATTTCTTTCGACGAGACATATATTGCGTTAAAATCCATTGAACCTTTTTACTCGATCTAATCCAAGAGCCATTAGCACGTGAGTCGTTAAAAATATCCTCACCGCGGCTATCCACTCTTAGAAAGTTAAACATCCGCCGAGCACCTTAGATCCAATTCATCACGCCCCTCTTGCCCAACGTTCGGTTCCTCCATTTCTTTTGATTTCGGGTCGAGGCCGCGCTGCGATTCTACGCGCTTCGATGTAACCCGATAAGTGGCAGAATTTATTAATCCACGTTGAAAATAAAGCTTCCTGCCTCTCGGTCACGCGTTGCGTAAGTCCACGAAATTCCGCGACGGCTGGCGTTGCTTGCGACGCAACTGGTGGAATAAAAATCGATCTCCCGTTAGATCAGCGAGCATTAAGCGACAATTCAGTCGGGTTGTGACGTTCGCGCTTATTTCGACGCGATTTTTCTTCGCCACCACCCCCTCACTTTCGTGAAAATGGAATTCAACGAACTGCATGGAGACCGCATCAACGGGCTTATGTATTTATTTATGAATCGTGGGCAACAAGAAGAAAGGGGCAAGAAGTACAACAGCAACAAAAAAGATCGAAATTGAAAGTGATACGTTTAACCCGAATATTTGGCTGGCGGCTGACACGTAGGAACGAAAGGAGAGATGTGACTGGTCGGAACGAAATTCACCGTTGTCGACTTATAATTAACCTGACGCGTTGGTATTTCTCGCGTGTAATTAATGCACGCGGCGAATATTTGAAACGGTGTCGAAAGACACGGTTGAATTGTTTGCAACAGCTTGTAAATAGCACAAACGAAGGCTCATAGAAATATTGAATTTCTTGTGCACTATGTTAGTCTATTTGCTGTGATGAGTGTTTTATAATTTTTTTTTTTTTTAGAAATACCTGCAACCATTGAAGAGTTCCGAAAATGCTGGCTTGGTGGACTCAGCGACGGTGGATGAGATCTTTTACCAGGTGGGAATCATCTACGATTTCGTTGGAATGAAATGTTACGTATTCTTTGCGAAAGGGATTTATGTACCAGACAATTGAATCTCTTCGTCGGAAGAAATTCTATATCTCCTTTGATGCTAGACATTACGTCGAGAATTATATATTTATTTAACTGTTCTTAATTTCCGCCGCTAGACATTGAATCAATATAATTACACCGATGTGAACATTTTCAATATCGAGGGATGCAACACACATTTCCTACCGAAACAAAATCGATGAAAGGATTAGTGAATCTAATAATCGGGCGTCTGACCATGCACGCGCTTATCTACTTACTATAAGTCCCGTGAAATCCGGAAGCGCAGGCATTCGCGCGAGTACACGGGGCAGACGATCAAAGAAGCTAAATTGAAAGATAAATCTGTTCGCGTGAATTCCTTTTATGCGTTTCACTCGATCGATGTTTGACTACTGCGTCTTCTCAGTAAACTTGTTGCCTCGCTTATTCACTTTCAACTTTGGTCAGAGGAAATACAACCGTTACTAATTATTCGGTAATCATTGCGTTTCGCTTAGCAAGGTGAATTAGTGCATTGCAAATACATATTAAGGATGAGGAGCGTGCAACGACCGTAATAAGTATTTGTTACGATCCCATTAGGAGGGACGCAATCACGCGAATTGCGGTCGGCTTAAACGAGAGACGTGTATTATGAAACATCATTAAAAACGAACATCAGACGTGCAGTGAATCCGCGGCGCAAACTTGGAACTTTAACGTTTTGCGTAACGTGACATTTACGAAATTCGAACGCAAAGCTCTTCTGGAATTCTGTTCCGTCGTGGAAGTCGTTTTACATGCTATAGTTCTAAGGGAAACTTTTAATGTTGCAACTTGCATAATTATTTTGCGGATTAAAAAAGTCAGATTACTGAGTTTGAAGAGCAGTAAGAATTAGATAGAAAAATGTTAACGTATTTTAGATTCCCTCTATCCTTAATCACCACGAAGTGTTCCTGGAGGAACTGCGTAAGAGGCTGGACACTTGGGAACTTAAGCAGACAATTGGCGATGTCTTTCTCGATGTGGTAGGTTCTTGCATCGATTATTTGATTACATTTTAATAACTTTCATTTATATTATAAAATACTCCATTCTATTTCCAAGACAACCATTAATTGTTTTACATTGTAAAATAACATTATTAATTTTTTGAACAAAAAATTATGAAACTATAGAATATCCCTTTCCGCTGTTAATGATACGCAATTTGTTCTTTCGCAGTTCACAAAGTCAGTCGTCCTGGAAACGTACACCCTCTTCCTCGATAATTGGAAGTCCGCGAGGAAGGCGATAAAAACGACTTGCCAGGCAAAGCCAGCTTTCGCGCGATTCCTCGAGGCATGTATACAGAATATTCATTCCCGTTCCCCTTGTCCCAATTCGCGTTTTTACCTTTTGCATTGCTAAATAGGGGCGTCCGCTTAATTTCGTGTCGCTTCGCGCCCCCTTACTTGCGCATTAGTTCCTCCATATCGAACTATGAAAATCATTTCACCCAATTTCGTAACTCAATAATATCCATCTGGTGTATTCAGCATACGAAGCATTCCATGATACTGATAAACTTTATACCGTTCTTGTTACACGAGTTCTATCCACCTTCTGTTAGTCGTGGACGATAAATTTGATATGCCTCGATTGCTTCTTTCTTGCATGACAGACAATGGAACGGGAGCACAAAGGGAAGCTTGGACTCGATCAATTATTGATCAAACCGGTGCAAAAGATACCCCGTTACGAGCTTCTGATACAGAGGCTGTTGAAACATACGGACACCACACATCCGGATTTCGAGCTGCTCCAAGCTGCACAGAAAGAGGTGCACGAGCTGGTCGTGAAGATCAATTGCACGGAAAGGGAGTCCCTTGAGTGGGAGCAACAGCAAACTACGTTGAGGGAGGTTCAGGCGCTCGTTGAAGGACTCGCCGGTATTGTCACCAACGACAGGTGAGCTTATTTTCATGCGAAATTTCCATGCAACGATATTAAGAGTAATGGATAATTTATACGTTGGAGGGTATGAAATATATGGACAATCTAATTATGGAAGCATGCAAATTTCAAAGACCGTAGAAGATATGAAACGAGTAGCAAGATTTTTAACGCGTGCTTAAAAAATGAATTTATTCTGTTTTATTTTATATTGATACGACACAACCCTCTGTGATTGAAATACTTTCCCAAGTTTGTATTTACCTAGTAGTGCACCGCCCGAAATCGTGTATGGAAGATTCAATAACATTTTGAAAAGAGCTATTTTAGATATCTTCTTATAACTTACGAATCCATTTCGAGTTCGTGCTTCCACATGTTTTCCGAAAACAGCACGGAAAAATGATTGGAAGAGATTGGAACGAACAATAGAAGAGTCTGCGCGTAAATCGTTTTGCACTCTCTTCTTCGTTTCATCGACTATTCAACTCCCAAGCGTGCACGACATATCGATTACCAATACCCCGATGCGTGTCGCGGTAGAAATTTCTACGAAAGCTAATCCATTCATCCGAATTGACGCGTCTATTTTTGTTGCAGAGCTTTCGTTCGCCACGATCTGGTCACCATAGCCTCGAATCAAGGAACAAGAAAGGAACGGGCACTATTTTTGTTCTCTGACCTGCTGGTTATCACCAGCATCAAGAGGAGAAGCGGAACGATCAGAAAACCGTCGACGTGCGTGTAAAATATATTTATGTTGAAACTTTTTAAACGATTCTCACAATACGACAATTGACTGGCGCCTGATTCGTATTGAACTTAAAACTTTTAAGGTCGATCCTCGTCTGAACAAATATTGAGTATTCAATTTTGTACTAAAGTGATTAATAAATTTTAATAATCCCAGTAGTGGCGCAATAAATTTCAACATTGTTTGAGGAATTTTGTACATGTCGGTCGATTTTTGCAGAAGTTCCTGCCCGAATAGTCTGGTTGGCCTATTGGAAGCGAACAAATACAAAATGCTAATGAGAATACCGCTGGACGATTTAGAAGTGATGAAAGGTATAACAAAAACGGGAAACTCTTTTCAATCATTTGTAAACGGAGAGATTATCCTTGCCCTTCGATATAAACGAATTCAAATAACTGGACTTGGAAAAATGGGATTAAAGAACGAAACAATCACTCGGCTAAAAATAAATATCCTTTCTAAACAGCCAAAGATGAGAACTTGCGGCGAATGGCGCGTGAAGTGGACCATCTTCGCGAAGATTGCACAACGTTGTCGCAGCTCCAGGAGCTCGCGCCGAAATTGCACGGCGCCAGACAACAATTGGAGGATCTTCTCAAGGATATGCATGCACAGGCGCAACGTCAATTAGCGGAAAGAAATGCGGCGCATTCGCAATTGGCTTGCCTGGAATTAACGCTTAACACCCAGTAAGTAATATTACAGATGTAATCAAACTCCAAGGAACATCTATTCAGTCACAATCATTCTTCATCATTTGCTACCGAATTATCCCCCCCCCCCAAACTTTCTTCCCTTCGCCTGCCTCACTTATGTCACCATACTTCACAAGCAGAGTTACGATAAGCTCTAACATTTCCCCCGAATCGTCGTGTAATTCACAATTATTCCGGATTAAACGAATATTAAGCGGAATACCGCTTTCCCATTCCCGTCCCGTCCGAGAAGTCCCGTTCTCTACAATAATTCGCCCCTATTGCCTGGTGAATGTCATTTACCCCCAACGAACGACGTCTCGAATGAATTCTATCCCAAAGAACAAGAGAACCCGCCCATTCGGAGTTGTATTGTGCCAGTTTGAACACCAGCATCCCATCCCATTAGCCACGCACAAAGCCGTCTAGCCTTACAATGAGCGTATTTTTTTGCATCTTCGTCGCCTCACGTTTCCGTTCCACGTGCACGCGCAACGTCGAAGAACATCCAACTGTTTCCATCGCTTTTTATCCGGAGAGCAACGTGACCGGCAAGTGTGACGCTTGTTTCGTTCGTTTGCAGGGCCGGGATCGAAAACATCAGCGTGATGTTCACGAAGCCGGACAAAAGGGCTAGTTGGGAGGAGAGTTTCAATGAGGCCAAGCAGAAGTTAGGTGAGTTTGAACGTGTACAATGGGAACATTTCGCGGTCGGTCATGCTGTATCTGCATGCATTGAAACGCGAATGTTACTGTCCGTCTATCAGCCACGTTACCAAGCAACATTAGAATATGTTTTCTAAGGGGATAGACATTTTTGGGGCACCTGGTAATTTCATGTTTGAACAGTTTATAAACTTCTGCAAGCTCAGCAGTATCGTAATAGAGATAGAACTTATTAGACCGTAGTATAGTATTAATATTGGTACTATATTATAGTCTTATCAGTAGATGCCACGGGTATGAGTAGAATATTAAGTACCAGACGGATAACGAGCGATGCGGTATTTGTATAATTAAGAAAGCGTATGTACACCATCTAATTCTATTTCGATATACATTACAATTTGGAAAAGTGTTCGTCGGTCTGTTTCCAAAGTGTCTGTATTTTTTGGAAATTTGATAGCTACCACTGAAATAGCAAAATACTGATGGGCGATTGGGATTATTACAGTCCTAATCCAGAATATATTGACAAAAATAAAAAATGCAATTTAATAATCAGGGGGCAATTTCGATTTATCAGGAAACGTACAAATTTCACTGTCTAATTTCTGTCGTTTCCTTTCGATTTACAGCATTGTCCGCTGACAGAAGGCCGTGCCCAGAATTTGTGGGACCTTTGCCGATCCGAAAGACACGGGCTGGCCTCCAGTTTACCTGTGCGGCGCCCACGTTGACTAATGGACAGGGTTCCAGAGATGTGTGGGTGTGTAACAGCGATGGCTACGTGGGCCAGGTTTGCGTGTTGAGTCTGACCCCTGAACCGCCGCAGGTGACATCCTGCAATGGTGTTTGTAACGCGAGGATCCTGTGTGTCGCGGGAATTCCAGCGTGTACGCAAAGGTGAGTGTCTGTGTTCCTTAATCGGAGGTTGTGGGTGTGAGTTTTTGGGTTCTCACTGGTGGGTTGGATTCTTGCGGTCTCTGTTGCTGAAGGCTTTTGGATGTAACGCGGTTGTAGAACCCCGAGAAAGTTTTCTACTTTCCGTGTGTCATATTTAATTATTCGATCGAGCATTGTGTTGTTGAATCGACGAGCGTACTCCTGGAATCGTTTATGCCCACGGTTCCATTTACGCGAATGATAAAAGTGGCGTTAGTGTACTGTGGAATGTCACATCATTCATTTGATGTTAATAATTTTAGTAATTGTATGTATACAATTATATCCGAAAGGTTTGAGCAAAATGGGAGGCATTTAATTTGGCGAGGTCCTTGGAGAGAGGTAAAGGAACGATCAAAATGATAAAGAATTTTTAAGGAGTAATCTGTCTTTTTTGTTTGTCATACTTTGTAGGGTAGTAGAAAGGGACCTTACTTTATTTGTATTATATTTTAGATCGAATTCGTGCGTGACTAACAACATTTCATTCGCGAACAGTAAGAGCGGCATAAGCATCTCGGTCCAGGATGTCGATGCCAGTGGCGGGAACATACATTTAGATAGGTAATACTCTTGACTGAAAGTTTGAACCGGAACGATAAATAGTGTTGTATAACGAGGAGTCAACTCGTAACCGAATGAACAGCAATAAATACTGGCTGCAACCACTGTTTAAATTCTCTGAAATGCTTTCCTGTTGCATCACCAGTGTGTCGCGAAACAAAATTTTTAACCACGAATTCCGTCACTTCTTACATTTCCTTTATGATTTACAAATGGCAATGATAATAATTATCGGTTGATTTCTTGTTATAGAATATCTTGCGAAAATATTACCAATCCCTTCATGTCATTCAATATTTCAAGCATAATCATTCTAAAAAAAAACGATATATGTATTCGCTTTCCTGTTAATGGGCTCTCGTTTTTCCATACATTAATCCTATCGAAAATGTATTGATACGCGTCATTTAAAACCTTTGGTAAATAATTGAACGTCCTAGAATGAATTTTTTCATACTGTGCAATTGTTTTTCTCCGTGCATCCTTCGTCACGTCAATACATGTGTGCTTTATTTTCGTAACGTTGATTCAGTAAAACGAACTGTGTACATTACTTTGCAAATAACATGGCAGTTAAACAGTACACGATAGAACTAAGAAAGCTATTTTGCAGTAGCTCGAGCTCCGAAGATTCGGACTCGGACGACATTCCATGTGCAGATACGGGTAGCCTGACTCTGGGTGGTGACGTTCCAAGTATTGATAACGTTGCAACGGAGGAAGATGTCAATCAACCAACAATGTGGCTAGGCACTGAAGATGGATGCATACACGTTTACAATTGCAACGACAATATTAGGATAAAGAAGAACAAAGTAAAGATACAGCATAATCGGAGCGTGCATTGTATCATGTAAGATTTGCGTCGCATTTAATAATATTTTATTATAAGACTTAATTACAAATCGCACGACAATAGAATTGGAAACTTGTAATATTGTAAAATTATGCAATTGTATTATTTCATATTGTCGTGTAATTTCGAATTATTTCTAATTACAACACAATTTTCTTACCTCCACGTATACATTTGGTTTTGTTACGGTCTCGGCTTATTCGGAATTGCAGATACTTGGACAATAAAGTATTTGTGTCGCTCGCTAATGGAGACATCGCCGTTTACGCTCGAGATCACAGTAAGTACTTAGTGAATCCACTAAGGTGTACCGGTAATAGAAATCTTTGGCGTAATTGCATAACAGTGTAAATTGCATTTTGATTTACAGTGGGCGGTTGGAACACACCCGACCCAACGACAGTGTCGGTGGGTACAGTGACTACCCCAGTCACGAAGATGCTGCCAGTGTCCGGAAAACTTTGGTGTGGCTGCCATAATTCTGTGAAGATCTTGAACACTCACACCTTGGACATAGAACACACGTTTGCTGTTAGCAACGACACGTCTCTGTCGGTCTCGTGCATGGCAAGTTCTGGTGGACTCGGAGTTTGGATCTCCTTGCATAACAGCGCTGTGTTGCGACTATTTCATTCTGGCAGCTACGAATGCCTGACGGACATCAATATAGCTCCCGCTGTCACTAAAATGCTTACCAGTAAGTCTCTACACGACTTAATGTTATTTAACGATACAAACGTTTATGATTCACAATCCATCTTCGGCTTATTCACAAATCATGAACAATATTTTCCTTGCGCAAATTTTCCTGATGTCAGGTCACAACTGTCGCAAGGAAAACAAATCTCACCTGAGATGAATGATTTGGGGGTCTTCGAATCATTTTAGGAGAAATCTTCATGTTGCTCGGAACTGAAGAAGCACAAAAAATTACAATAAGCGAAAGTCATTAAAATGCTGCTTGCTCTTACTTTCGAGACCTTGATAAATTGTTTGGACGTTAATTCAACGATTGTGCTACGATTGCGACATAAAAATATTTTCTTGATTTCTCTTGTTGTCTGGAGAACGAAAATAATTTACTCGGAAAGGCCCACCGTTCGCGAGTAAAATTGGAAATAAAACCAAAGTCTGTATCTTTAATAATTTCGGAAATAAAAATTCATTTACGAAATGGGTTGCTAATGCAACCCAATATGTCTAAAGATCCGTAGCTATCTGCGTCCGCGTTCTGCAAATAGAACTTGCTAAACAGAATCTGAAGGCAGATTGGTTGCAGAAACCGAGTAGACTCTGCAACCGCAGCCATTCAAATGGATTTAAATGGCCATTTAAATGGCTCAAGTTGCAGGTTCTGCTCAGTTCCTGCTGCCAATCTCCCATCAGATTCTGTTCAGCAGGTTCTACATCAAATCTGCAGCCATTCCGTTTAGAAAACCCGCTAACAGAATCTGGGCAGAATCTGCTATTGCAGGTTTGGCTGACTGGGAAGTGCATAGGTTAAACAATTTAAAAGCTAGGAAAAAGATGATCCAACCCCATCCTTCCCCTCCATAATTTCCCACGAACTACAATATATTTCAATTCTAACCGTATCCCCGACATTGACGCGCAAAATTAATCTGCCTCTCGCGGAACGATCCACGAGCAAGTCTCCGAAGAAGCTTATATCTACAGGAAATCGTTAGCATGCTTTTCTTCGTAGTATGTATTTTAACAGGAGCTTTAAACTTGTTGCAGGTTGCGATGATATAATACGACAACACAAGGCTGCCTGTCTCAGGGTCACCGCACTTTTGGCTTGCAACGAGTTGCTTTGGATCGGTACTAGTGCCGGCGTATTATTGACCGTGCCAATTCCCCATATAAAGCCATCCACTCAGAGGATGTCACAACCGCCGATCGTAACCGGTAGGTTTTGACGTCATGCTCAATCGTCTATAAGCGTGGCACATTGCTTCCGATATAATTAGAAATTGGCCACAGAACGGACATCCGTGATTACCCCGCGAGATACCTGCTTCGGCATCGTTGGAATACATGTCCGATCGATCGTTCCCAAAACTGTTGGTTCCGTATTGTTTTACACGCGGTATTTAGAAGACGCTTGCAAACCGAGAACTAATGAATCATTGAATGGAAACGAAGCTTTTCGCGAATCGAACGAAGCAGTAATTTCTGTTGAGATTTAATTACGTAATGTAATGTTTGTTATTGAAAGGGATAGGCATTAATTTGTTGCTCGACAGACGTGAGCTTATGGTTTGAATCGAGTCAAATTTTGTAGAATTTCTGAATTTGCCTGCTTTTTGTAAAACGTCAGACAATCTTTCGATCTTCATTGTACTTTGGATTACTTTGAAACTTTTATAATCCTGCACGTCCGTTAATAAAAAAAAACACCTCCTGTTTAATATTTTCCTTCGTTAAAATTTCATAGATATCCGTACATAACAATTTAGCGATGCCAGAAATTTGTACTACTTTGTTACATAGCGGCGTTTTCATTTAAATTCCTTCTGTGTGATAGTTTCGCGAGATTAAAAAATGTTAAAAAAATTTTGCCTAATTTTTCGCTGCAATTTTCTTGTTGCTTTCAGGCATTCCTCATGGTCATACCGGCCATGTGCGTTTCCTTACTAGCGTGGAAACCATGACGCCATCGAAACCAGATCCGCGTCCTAAGGTGAACAGATACTCTCTGAAGTCCAGCAAAACCCAGCAAAATAATATCAATCACGGAAAACTCCTAGTAATATCGGGTGGAGATGGTTACGAGGATTTCAGGGGACCGCAGGCGTCCGCCGAGCTGCAGGCTGGTCGAGAGGACTCGACCAATCACCTGCTGCTTTGGAAAGTGTGATCTGATCGAGCACGGCCCTCGGTGAGCATCGACTGCGAGCAATTTTACTTTTTGTTCAATACGAAGCGCAATATGTTGTCACTGCTGTGCAATTTTGTACGTAGCGGGGATAGAAAAAGGACCTCGCTAAATCATATTTCTCAAATTTCCTTTCGTTGCTATTTCAAATGGACCTAAGAGAGAAGTTGCATATATAATTGAGAACTTTGGGGGAGAAGAATCCTCTTTATGAATTTCTCGCGAAAATTTCTCCTGTCTTCCTGAGTGGCACAGCGCGATAGTACGCTGTTTCATGTTGCCCTATCACAGAATAAATGAATAATGGCAAACGTGTAATAACATATGTATTCTCGTCGACTCTTCGATCACGAAATCGAATGGAGACGTCACCTTCTGAAACTGCACGAATCATGCTTCCCTAAAAGAATTTCAATTAAGGCCGTTGGCTGTTGCCATTTTTCAACCATTTGCGTAAAGACGCGCGAATTAATCTACGATCGACGAGTGTTTCTACGTGAATCTGAGCGCGGAAAGTGATTCGAATTTTTGAAATGTTCCAGGTAGGGGTCGCAGTTCACGCACGTCGGCATGACACGCCGTGGGAATCGTTTTCGCGTGTGCAATACACACGCTGTCGGGTTCGTCGCCGTCCGATCGTGGCTGTTCAGGACGTGTTTGCCCGGCGATTTTTGAGAAAACGTGGCAAGATTCTCTGGCTCATATTGGCCAAATGGATCGCGAGCAGAGTAAAGGAGGTCCGTCATGTTCAAGGTGTCTAGAGACGCGCGTTTCAAACTGTTACGGAACCAGACTGAACAATGTGCCGCCAACCATTCAGACCACGAAATCAGACCTTTACAAGTGATTTGTTCGATTGTTAGTTCAGTCCTTTTAGGCGGTGCCGAGAAACCGTTCAATGAAATCAAAGTACAAAACGAAGGTATTCGAACAACTATCGCTTTGGTAATCTACGAGGCGCTTATTTTCGAAGAAAATATCGATTCCATGTGAATTTTTACTCTTTTTGCACTGGACCGAATTGTCGATGCCGGTCTTTCGATGTTAGATCGCGCGTACAATTCGTCGGGCGATCGTCATTTGTTGTCGATGTACGTTGACGTTCAACAAAGGTGGAACGGATGTACGAACGTGCACGCGTGTTTACGGCGATTCAATTGGCAAAAGCGTGATCTTCGTTCGTTTGCGCGATACGAGATTTAATAATGAAAACGCGATGAATTACGATACCTGGAAGAGCGTTGAATCGAGCTTACACACAATACCGTGACATTGGCCTAAAAATACCTTAAAACCCTAAGAGAGAAAGAGGGGGAGAGAGTTGAACGAGGTAAAATGCGTTAAAACGAATTTATCATTGTCTATAAATCGACGCAGTGCGCCGAAGAACTGACGCGTAAAATCGTTCTTTGTTTTATTAACAATTCAATGTATTCGTGTTCAATCGTTGATGAACTTCTACGGAATATTCGAACGCTGAAAATGGTTGAACCGCGGATACGTTGGATACGAATAATCCCGTTGGAATTAAAATTTCCATCTGCGACTGTTGTCGCAGTTGCAAATCGGGCGATTCGTCATTTATTCACTTCGCCGGGAATCGGGCGAATACTTGAATAAAATTTGAATCGTTGACTAAGAGACAAAATAGACTGCGCTCGATAAAAACTTTCCGCCTTCTCATTTTGCGTTTTGTCTTCTTTTGATGTGGAAAGAACTGCTGTCACGAACGAAGAACAGTGCACGAAAGAAAGTGGAAGTCAGAACGAACTTGTATTTGAATAAAGAACGTTCCCTCAATATGTACTTCGTCGCAATAATTACTGAAATTGTTCTTCTATTCGAAATCACTATTTATTGCACAAAATTTCAGGCCAATTCGAATAATTTCTGTCTCGTTCAAAGTGTCACTTCTGGATAGATTTTAAGCCCTGTACGCTATTTTCACGCGTTTCATTCGCTTCTAGTTTCGACCGTTTCGCCTGACTTTTTTACGACTTTCTCAACAATTCGCGAATATATCGACCATACATAATCAACATACAGCGTGTTTGACAATAATTAATTAATATCGATTCTGCAGTTAGTCTTACTTGTGGCCAAGGTGTCGCCGTACGACGTAAATCGAACGATCAATGCACGCATTTCGTCGTCCGTGACCGTTCAATTTTGAAAATTGTTCTTCATTCGGCCACGAAATATTTGCCCGCACTAAGTTCCTCACTATGACGATTATTCCAATTAATACCGAGGACACTTTACAACTTCGGATACCTGTTTCTAGCTATTGCAATCGAACGTTGAAAAGATTTTCTCCTATTCATTTTACGAACTCGTCAGACCTCGACGCGTATTATTCGTAATAGTTTGGAACTTTTTGCTGGCGTTTGTTCGTGATAAATGTACAAAAAAAAAAAAAAAAAAAATTAACAACTTAACTATCATCCATTACGAAAATGAGGACGATTTATATAAACGTATTATCTAATTAACACGCGCGCACAGACACAGGGAGAAATTACAGGAATAGAAAGAACGATAATTTGAATTATACACATCATAGGCCGCATCGTTTTACTGGAAAAGCCGGCGATGTTTCAATGCTTCGGGGCTGAATCGAACAGTTGCATTGAACGACGCGCAATGTGGTACAATTCCGATATTATGAACACTCTCTCGCCTCTGCACTCAATCACTTTATATTATCGATATGATTGCTTCATTAAACGATTTTAATTTTCAATCCTCCGTTGCTGGCATCAGCCTCGAAACGATCATCATGGACAGAAATCATTTTACGACGGGTACGCAATGATCGACGTACCTGTACGTGTGATAAATTACTGTTTACAAGCCTACCGCTCGGGAAAAAGGTACAATCTGTCGTTAGCGAGACGCTTCGTCGCGTACGGGACTTCCGTTATCATTTTTCTTTTCCTTTTGTCGGTGTGATTTCGAATTATCGTATGCGAGACGCGCGCGCAATACGCGTTTGCGCGCGATCGGGTATGTTTGATTGTGCGAAGAAGGAAAAATGTATAGGAGAGGCGAGTGTGACGAATCTTCGCCATCGATTTCGCATTGATCTTTCGCGGATAGAGGGCGATGGGTTTGCTCGTAATGCAACACGTGTGCAATTGTATCGTTTCGAATACGTTGGGGCGTGTGTATGCGAGATGGCGAGCTTGTATTGTACAGGTGTGTAATAGTTGGTCTCGCGATGCTGCAGTTGCATGCGCTGGATGAGCGAACGTTCGTCGCGTCGACAGTGTAGTTCGAGAGGAACACGCGATACGAGGTTCTGCATCGTTTCGTTGTTTAGATAATTGATCGATGAGAGCAAGTCGAGAAACGAGCGTGGATTTGAAAAATCGAATCGCTATTATTTATTGCTAGCTCCTTAATGTATGCGCAAGTACGTCAGCCGTACCCGCGATTGATACTGTGGTACGAATGCATCTATGGTATATCTCTAGTGTGCAATAAAGAAAACGGTGTCATGTATGCAGGCAACGATCGCGTCCCGTAAGTTATTGATTAATGTTAAGTGTCTAGTGGCAAGAGATACGTAACTACGTATAAAATATATTTGTATTATATGTACTCATCCCTTTCTATTGGTGTCGTTATTCCGTTGTAACCTGCACACTCGGATTAGTTCTCTCTTATATGTGATTAGTAACTTTCAGATTTTTTTGTTTAATAACGATGGCAACTTGAACATCGTACAAATGGATTTTTGTACGGGGTCTGCGGAAAGGTCTGTGCGCAGTATCAACTAGTCAACGCTATTGGGATTAACTAATACAAAAATGATTAAAATTTATTAATATCATTACATGAATGCAATAGTGAAAGGTAACAAAATATGTACGACTATGAGTTACACGGATTTCTACAGTGAAATAATAACTTACGGTAACGGTTCTTCTTTTAAGTATACATCACGAAACATTATTTGTATACAATATTTCTATCCGTGTACATACATCGTCAAGAAAATATATATGTAAGTATATATATATATGTGCTTTTCTCTTAAATTCTAATTAAAGAAGTACATTGTACGATGAAAATACACTTTAGTATCGAATACTTTGGTAAATATCTACTCTTTGCTATCATTTCGAAACTACTGCACGGTTGCATTAATTTATTGACTAGACATACATAATATTTACGCAACTGTGACAGAAATGTACGTTGACACTTGTATTACGATGGTTTCACGTTGAATTACTTAGAATGTACTTCTTGATAACGATAAGTACCTTCTGACGTCAACAACATTATATTTTTACGCGAGCTCTAATAGATATGAATTTCGTTAATTCTTACGAACTACCCGGTTGACACGAACAAACGTCACTCACCCCCACTTGCAAACTGCAAACGGGTAGAGTCCTCCAATTATTTCCTTCTCACCGGGCAGAACCTTATATCACCTCGAAATTGCACAAATTTACAAACAATGTGCGTCCGTTTAATAGGATGCGTACATAACGTGCCATAACGTTTTGGAATGCCATTCGCTCACTTTTATAAACAATCGAAAACCTCGTCTTTCTATATATTCTCGTGTGGTTAGCTTGGGACTCCAAAATGTTACAACACATTCATATGAATTAAAAAAAACCAAGAAACAGCGTAATCAATTGATCGGAAGCCTCTTTAAAATACCTGATTCAACAACGGGAACGGTTATGCGTTGCATTCAAAGTGAATCGTACACGGTAACACAGAAACAAGACAAAATAAAGGCAAACATTCGACGAAAATGGTACAGGAAAAATCAGCGAGGTATCGACACCAACGCACCTGTTCTGTTTCTCAACGTACCACCGTGCGATCCTGAAGATTCTTCGAAGAAACCAGGTACCACGTATGAAATCCTTTTTTATCTGAAATACTTGAAGAACAGCCGGAATGATTTCAACCACGAAGAGGTTCGTAATGATTTCATCGAGATCTCACTATTCATAGATCTGTTAATACGATATCGGGGCAACACCTTTCCCAATCATTTTAAGACTTTATATCCACAGCGAAGATCTTCCCACGTTGTCGAACAGCGTGCAGCTCAAAGCTGGCTTTCATTGCAGCTTTGGAGCTGTTTTGTGAAGATCATTCGCTCAAGCCTGCCTCAGACAGATACAGCCGCCAAATGAGGCTCGTGGTCCTCGCTGACTGGAGTGGAGGGTGTCTCGGTTATCGGGGTCGATGGATCACCACTGCTGCCCTGGTGATCTGTGGTACCTGTCAGGTGTTTAAAGAGAGCTCGTTTCAATCGTACAAATCGTTAAATAGATCAGAACTGATTCGAGGTTAGTGGTGTTGTTAAATTCCCTCGATTAGAGATCAGAACGAGGAGCAAATTAAGAGTACGCAAATTTTGGGGATATGGAGCGCAATTTGTACAAAGCTAGGCACATGTATCTTACATGATAAGATAGATAACACGGAGATATGTATCTTTATTTTTAAAAATAATAAGAAATACATTTTTATTTCTGTGAACAAAATAAGGAATGATACCTTTCTTTTAAAATACGGCTAACTTATTGTATATCTTTATATTACTTTTTTTTTAATTATTTCTGAAAGGAACAATAAGAGAAGATTGACGGCTATCATTTTCGTAGAGTGCACCTCCTTGAAGTGTCAACTATTCGATAAAAAGTTCCTTTTCTGGATGAATTTTATTGCATAGAATAAAGTAAGAGTGTAATAACGAACTGTCGGTGATAGACTAAATTAAATTCTAAGATCATAGAGGAGACACTGTCAGATTAATTCAATTCGAAGTTGGTAAAAAAGACGGTAACTGATATCATTGGCCGGTACTTCAGAAGACAGAATAGGTTGCACTGGATTAGATTAGTTAGGAAGTAACGAAGTAAATATGTGTTACACGAGTGTTCGTATTTTTAAAGTAGAATGACAAAGTCGGACAGCTGCGGCATCTTTAAGAATCGATTTAATGCGTAAGTTCAAGAGAAAGTCCCTGTGCGTTACGTTATATGGAAAGGACTATCGAGAGAAAAAAACCAGTTGGGCGTCCCTTATAGGATTTCCATCAAACAATTTTTCTTTTTAATGAAAAATGGTGCGCGTAACTCTGATACCGTCTAACGGTATTTTCTGTCCACTGTTTTACTTTCTATTTTCCCAATACAAAGTTCCACCTCAATCAATTTCATGCTACATATTTACTGGGACTTTTATCTACAATTTCCTTGCTGCGCAAACTTTTGCGAATACTATCAGTAATTAGTGGGAAAAGGTTCACTATTAATACGCATAACAAATAAATCGTACAATTGTCTCGGGCTGTTTGCTATTTATTTGGAAATAAAGGTCATTTGAAAATACGATTAAATTGCTAATCGCGATGAACTTAAAATTATCAGATTATTGCACAATGTTTCTCCATTAAATCTGATCAATTCCACTCGAGAAACCAATCGTTTCGTTTTTGATCACATACATAATTTGCGTTTCACGTTGATTGCACTCACCTGTGAACGAACTCGATCGGCTTCTGCCCGGCCAACAGATCTTGCACAAGGGTTTCAGGATGCGGAATCGCGGGCGTGGCATCCTGAGCAGCACATAAATATACGGGTCCAGGGTGAAGTGGATGCAAAGAAGGACATCAGCCGCCAGGTGAAACATGCGTATCAATTTTCGCGCGAACAACGCCTCCTTGGGTAGCTGTATGACGAACTGGGCCAATGGAATGGAAACCTATCGGAAAAATGTAGATGTAACTCGCGATAATCGGCCTTCGCTGATGTGACATTTAAATCCCAAGAAATTTGCAAGTTAGATGAATTTCGTTGCGCAATATATACCAGGGAACAGTAATAACAACCACGGTACGCATGAAACTATCAAATATACACTAATCGTGAATATAAACTAATTTATGGATTCATTGAAAATACTTGACACTTTTTGTTAGCAACTGTAAGAAAACACACGTTTACAGGTACTGTATTATATTAAAAAAAAAAAACGACAGAGAAAAATATGAAAGCAATTACCACACGTGGCACAGAATTATTAACAATGAGAACGGGTTACATCAATCAATTCAATTGTCAGGCCCTCGCAGATCATCCGCAGGAATCGATCACTCGAAAGGAAATTCATACTGTGCCTCAATTACATAAGTCAACATTGCGAAATCTTTAGAAGGCATAGATACAATACGTCACTGGCAGTTCGTTAACCCTGATGTTAGCAACCATAATGGTGAAGAAGTTCGAAGCTCAGTTGTTCAAGATATTTTGCATAAATTTGTTTTACACAAAACGTGAGTTGATTGTTCAAAGAATTGAGATCTGGAGCTGTATTTGCGATATTTTATCAAGAACATCCAAGAATTATTGAAGCAAACATAGAAATGGGTGCCCGGTTGCTAACGTAAGTTTTAAGGATGATTAAGCGGTCGCGGCAGAATCGGCACGGACTCACTTGGGCCAAGGGCAGAACTCGCACGATTTTCAGCCAAGGTAATCGGGGAAGAAATTTTCCAGGACGTTCCGCTACATTGTTCCACGTACGGTTGTGTTCACAGAGCCGCCATCGAGGCGGTACGAAGATCGATCGTTCGCAAACGTTGCGATGGATCGTACGTGCGGATATTTCGAAAATAAATCGTCGCGTTTGACTTTCATTCCGAGCGGCCGGAAGTGCGTCACGTTTGCAACATTGCACGAGTGAATTGTTGTGTCGAACCTATTTAACACGCCCACGCGGTTCGAAACAGCGGAATCATTCGAAACACGGAAATGAACCAATATCGTTTAAGTTCAAGTGCACCGTTAACGTGAAACACGAATAGCTGTTTGAACGGGTGAGGTAACTCGCGTGTTTCACGTGATGAAAAACGTGGAATAAGATACCGAGCGGATAAAGAGATGAGAATGCAAAATCCTCGCGGGTATGCAATGATCGTAGAGCCTTGGGTGCATTGTTCGATGTAATTGTATTCCTGTTGGCAGGATGCCGCGTGTATATTTATACTGAATTAAATATTCAGGAATGCGAAAGCTCACTGGCGATAACAATGATTCTTGTGGAATTGCGCGAATTTTCCTATTCCAATTATTCCTATTCCATTTTCCTATTCCAATTCCAAAATAACAAATTTTCAACGACAGGTGGTGAAAGTTTGCAAATTGTACCATGTTAGTTAATTACCGTTATCAGAAAAGATTAACAGTGTTAAGAATAAATTAATAAGAATTATCCAGAAGTATAACTAGCTTCAAGATGAGTATTTTATAGGAGATGCTCATAGTGGAAAATGAAAAGTGCGGTTGCTTTTTCTAAGGTCTTGTCACGGGTCATACGATGACAAATTTTATGGATGTTTCAACGACACAGCAGCAGTTGTTGTGGTTGGATGGGGTTTTCGCAAACTCGTCACGTAGGTGCCATTACCTTCCATAAAAGAGAGTAACCGGAAGCTGTTACTAGGAAGATTTCCTAGACACATTCCTTCCGCGTATTTCATTGCCGAAATGTATGCTTCACGACAAATCAAAGTTGCGAAATAAACAAAGATGTCCACTCAGAATTGAACAGAATATGGATATTGATATCGTTAGACGAAACAAGAATTAAAAAATACACTTTATACTATTGCAATCGATTTGAATTCAGCACCATTCGATATCCGGCATGAATTTATTTGCAATGCCTTTAAGGGATGCTTCAACAGTTTGGAGATAGTAAACTTCTCCGAAATATCCAACTTCAGTGACATTTCCAATTTGCAAAAATAGACACTGTAATCCCGAATTTCGTATGTCGATCACTTGGGACAATTTAAATAAATAAAACAATTTATAACACGTGCAATTAAAGCTACTATGTTGTCCTTCAAACGCGAAATAACGGATGGTTTCGATTCAAAGTACGCGGAAAACGGAAGAACTCGGAGTGGTATATTCTGCGAATTCTAATTAGCTTCCCAAAAACGTAGCCATCACTTAATTGGCTATGACGTTCGTGTAACAGAGAATCAATTTAATCAATTACACACACGATCGATCGCTTACCATTTGTGGCATCCAACAGACAACAAATGATATAGACAGCACGGCCATCAATCTCGCGAATGCCCTTTCCTCGGCAGTGGTGACGACTTCTGGCGGTGGTCCCGTCACTGTTAAAAGCGGTTTCGCTCTTGAAGAAGATCTTGTTACGCGTCGAAGAGCGCCAGCTTTGCGACTTAGCATGCTAAGTGCTCTGGATACCGCCAAATTGCACCAAACTATCGACAAGCAGAGGCCCGTGCCTGTAATACAAAGAGGCCATTAAATTTTGCAAGATGAACGTTCTTGCGATGTGTAAGCTGATCATTTTTATGGGACCATGGCGAACATTTGAACGATCGTTATTAACCAATACGAATGTATCGAAAGGTGTCGTATTAGCTGCAAGAACGGAAATATTAAATAATAAGTCATGAATAACAATGGAATAATAAGGAAAGAGTAATCAATTGTAACCCTTTGAATATCAGACGCCACTACAGCAGATTATCTGCAAACAATTCCCTAACTTCCTGTGTTCCGTAACATCCTCAAAGGATTAGACACACTCTCAATCACAATAGACATAATCTCAATCACTTCCATCTGTATTCTCAGCATTGAAATATTTTTCCATAGCAGTGTTACACCTAATTTTTATTCAATTCGGAAGAATTCTAATTCTGAAGAGTCCAATATCATTCGGTCGCGTCTCGTAGCAGCGCTACGCGTGTATACGGCATTCGTTCCAGTTTCATTGCACGCAGAAAGTTAAAATTAAAACCAATAAATAGAATCGCATATACTTATTAGATATGTTACGTAGGTACATGTCGATAAATTCAAAGTAACAATTATCACCCACCATCAATTATTTCGCTTTATTTGTCTTTCCCTAAATAAATCGCAGGAAGTCTACGGAATACTGTTTCAATGATGTTCCGGCACACTGGCTTGTCATTTTAGAGTTCGAACACGCTCCGTAGGATTTATCGGTCGTATTTAAATTCCATACTCACCGAAAACAAACCATACGTAGGCGTAGGCGATATCAGCTGGTTCGGTGGCTTCTCTATAACGAACGCAACGTTCACCTTCGTAATACACGCCAAAACCGAGAAGTGGTAAGCTCGTCAATGCCAAGGCGACCAGCCAAAGCACCAGCATGCAGCGTACAATTATTGGATACGTCACCTGCTGGAAAGAACATGCGTGTCACAGATTAAGCAGCACCGGGGAATAAAAGAATATTGTTTCTGCTTTCAACCAGTTGAAAGGGGCACTGACAATGAAAGTCTACGCGTTGAAGTTTGGAGCGAAATAGATGAACCGTCTTCAATTAAGTTGCGTGTAATGTTTTCGACTAAAGTCATCATATTCTATAATAATTATGTAGCGGGCAGTGTTACTATTTGTTTAAGCGTTAATATCTCGCATCACTTTATTCGGTAAAGGAACAAATGAGTAGCGCACGAGGGTGTCAGCGTTATTTTATCATGAACCTTTTAACAGAGATCTTTTGTTTATAGATATAAATCAATTGCCGTTTAATGCCGCAAAGTCAATGAACTTACGAGGCGGCGCGTGACAAACACAACGGTTAAAATATATTATTTCGATTCGAATAGAACCGTCACGGATTTTTACGCAGATAATCGGTAAACATTGTTCTACACGTCAGTGCTTTTGAAATTACGAGAAATATAAATTTGTAAACAGCTGAAGAAAAAAACTTATGAATGGTAATTTGACATATGGATGTTTATCTTTTGTCATAGACACGTGAGACCTGAAATAGATGGACTTAAGGTGTGCGTTATTTGTATCTTACAAGGTTGCTCGAGGCAGGTATTCTATGATCTTACATTTTATTTTGGACTCCTCGTGGCTTCAAACAATGTGGGAAAGGGATTAGCTATCGCGGTATGAAGTCATTGTTTACAGTATTCCGTCATAGGGTGGTGAATTTTCGCTTACTATTTGACTTACTATTTTTAGAACGCCATATCTACCATCAACACGATAAATTTAGGGGTTGAAATTATCGTGCATTTTGTTTTTTCAAAGCTGTAGTTATAAAATTAATGCCCTCTATTACATAGCTCCAATATTTGTGCAGTTATTTTGGCATAACGAGATAGGTGTTCGCATTGTAATAACAAATAATAAATCTGTAATTAGTACGAAGAAAACATTTTCCTTGGCATCCAAGTGTAATGTTCCAAATGGGCAGACTGGGCGGTAAAATTATTAAACATTAATTAAAGCCTTGAATAAAATAGCGTTGAAGGTAGTTACTTAATAATTTCTTGCAACCTATTCAAGGGTACTTTTATTGGAAGTGAATTATGGTTGCATGGGGTGTTTATCACAAGGGGATGCTTGAGCGCTCATTTTGTATCTTCTGGAATCGACCAGACAAATCCTTTGATTCCCTTCCTTACAAAGACGAAAGTATAAGGGAGAATACAGTATGACAGTCATGGGCCAAATCAATCTGAGTAATATTAAATGTGGCCTCAACCAAATTTTCTGTTGCATAATCAAATTGTTAAGTCTGTTCCTATAATACCGCGATAAAATTTGATAAATCAAAACCTTCAATTTCCATTTCTCATCTCAAATTGATCTTTTAACAGGCATGAATATCAGCAAGTATACCTTCAATTTTTGGTTCATATGGGCTGCAATAATTCATTATTTCACCTAGTCCGACAAAATGAGCTTTTAGTTGGAAACGAAAACTCTATCATTCTTCTATCCCGTCATATATTTTATATTTACAATCGAAATAAATAGGAAGATAATGCCATTGCTTGCAAGACGTGGAAACGTATTTCTTGAGAACTAAAAGGAGGGATGAAATCTTCGTCGCCTTTTAGTGAAGGTAGCTAAGTGCTTTCAAGGGGGAAAAAAGTAAGGTTCTCTTTACGGGGTAAACTGGAGGTTTCCAACACACAGACAACGCGATGGATGTAAGCTTAAGGAATCTCTAATGATTACCCAGACATTGTGTCGTCGTTATTCTACATTTGCTTTTCGACTTGCCCCTTCATTCAAATAGTAATACTCCAACAATCTAACAGCGATCTATTTTAACATCGATGCACTCTTGATTTTCAAGAAGTAGGTCAATTTTGACGCGAAACATCGTATGCCAATCTACATCGACTGTAACGTTCCAGACGTTTTGGGAGCAATGCCATAAGGTGCTCTGAAGACATTCAGAAGCCTTGAATCAGAGAAATGCCGGGTCGGTATAGCTGTCAGGTTGCACGTTTGCTCTGTTTTATCAAAGAAAACATTGTTTCGGTAGAACGAAATATGGAGAGCTTGGTGTTACAAGTGTTACTCCAAAAACATTAGTAGAGATGAAGATAGAAACAAGACAGGGGCATTGATTTTACTTTTTCAACAGCCGGCAACAGATTTTTACGAGTCGAACTATTCGTTTGAGTGTAAACGAAAAATCCGCCAACTATGATCATAAATATTTCTGGAACGGGGAGACGCTGCGCAGATAAAGCTATTCGCATCTGCCAAATCCAGCGAGAAAGCAGCTTTAGAATATAACGCTTGTTCTAGAAAGAACTTTGAGCTTAATTGCTTTTTTATTGCCAATAGAGCGCACAATAATGGTGCACTACTTTATG
The DNA here is from genome assembly GCA_963667235.1 of Nomada lathburiana. Classification (NCBI taxonomy): domain Eukaryota; kingdom Metazoa; phylum Arthropoda; class Insecta; order Hymenoptera; family Apidae; genus Nomada; species Nomada lathburiana. The sequence goes on from OY763903.1 coordinate 4,829,964, forward strand.
GGCACCTTTTGTTACTTCTTGGGGCAATCAGAAAGTATTAACAGTTACGGTTGTTAGAAAACGGCGTCAGTTAAATTAAGTTTACTACCATGGAATAATATTATTCGCTACCAATGGCGAATTGATGATCGAACAGAATTTGACACAAGGTTACACTAAAGCTAATATGTCATGTGCTAAGAAGAAGAAATTCAAGAAGAAAGAAAAATCTAATAAAGCAAGTAATTGTTAATCGGGTCACCAATATATCGGTGGCTTTAACGATATTCAAATGAGCGATGTATCATAATTTGAAATTATAATTCATTTAACTTTAAGCATAGCTTTGCGAAGGGTGGACAGAATTATGAATAATTTTAAAGTTATGTTAGCTACACTTATTATACTATAACATTAATGTTCTTCGTCTTGAAATTTCATTGTTCTTATTTTGCTATTAGTATCTTTGACTGCCCGTGGTCCAACGTCTCGTACGGAATCATGCTCAATGAGTTCCAACATCTTCAAGCCTGGAACTCTGTTCAACCTTTACGTTTTTTTTCATGCAAACCATGTGTGCCTCTAAAATCTCTTAGGCGAAGCACGCAAGGAGCTTCGATTTGCGTCTTATGTAATCGTTTCTCGTGAAAACACCATTGACCAGAGAGTGTTACTCACTCGCTAGCTCATGATTCTCGTGTCAATACCTACTAGAAGCGAAAAATGGAACATTGGTCTTGGATATTCGCGAAAGTGCATTCACGCTTCATGAATCACTCATCGGCGATTTGTGTAAACCGTTCTCGCACTTTCGTCGCCTAGCTGCACGTGGTTTACGAGCATCCTCGTCGACGAAACGTTTCGGATAAAATCAACGAAGATAATTTAACGCGCCGCCCAATCATTGATCCAGTTTACTCATGTCTCCAACAATTGTTCGTTTTTCCATTAAATATATCAGTCGGGTATCATTGAGATCTCGGCACTCGTTTTGGGTTTTAGGAAAGAGTCGCCCAAACAATATACATACATACATACATAGATACGATCGCATGTACTAATTTACGGATCGACAACTTTATAAATATCGTTTCGTTTTCGGTCTTCATATTCTTTAAGTTGCATTACCACGGCCGAAGGTGAATTCTATCATCTTACAAATTTATGGCAGGTTCAGGATGTCCGTACGATTCCCTCGGGTAACTGCTAACGAGAAGACGGTATTTTCCGCTTTCCCTTCCAATCCGCGTTGAATCGAGCTTCTGATTGTGCCCTATTTTTATCTCTACATGATTCATTAAAATGGAAGCTTCGTCCATGCGGGTGATAAAGTGGGCACGTTTTCCCTTTTTACGCGACATTTTGGAACGGAAGTAGCAGCGATATGTTGTTAAGAAAAGAAAGAAGAAAAACGTCGTAGCTCAATGAAACAACGCATTAACCGAATTGATTGTTCGCCAAAAAGGTGTGCGCAATTTTGTAATATGAAGAACGCTAAAGCAATTTATTTTACAATCTTTCGACGCGTACAACAATTGCAATTCATTCGTGTTATTTCAATTGTAATTTGACGGTACAATGTAACCGCGTAGCTCCCACAAGCTATTGTTACTTTCACGAGAAGATTCATTACATTATGTATACGCGAGCAGGGATAACGATAAACAGCATAATTCATGGCGATAATTTGAATTTTAATTGTAATTAGATATCGATATCTTTGCTGCACATTGCCGTATTAACTTTCGACATAGTTATGACAAATTCATTATGAACATCGTTCGTGTGTAAGTACGCGTATCTTGAGAGAAGCTAACTCCTCAGTAAATGATTATCCAGAATAGGAGTGTGGCTTACATTAAATTTCACTGACCTTGTGTTGCTGTCTACTAAAGGTCGAAATGCAAGCCATATAATTTAAATCCGAGAGTACTTAAAATAACACATTATTTAAGGCGTCTCCAAAAATAGCCAACACTTATTATTCTGTTTCCTTAATAAGGAATAGCGTTTAATAGAGTTTCCATGGAGGAAAAAGACATTTCAAGGAAGGAAACGATTTATCGAAGACATTTCGTAATGTGTTTTAAAATCTGTGGCAAATGAAGTTCGATGCATAGTGTGTGTTCAAAATTAAATTATGTTCAAATTAAAGTGTTTGATACTAAGTGATGAATGGACGGCGCGTAATCATTGAAAACTGTGTTGATGTGACGCGTAACCATACGAGGAGTACAATATGGGTCGACAAATTTTCATAGCGACGCGACGGATTCAATTGAATCGATGAGATTTAAATAGAATTATATCGCTCATATTTACATACATCAAGCACAACAGCGTAAATCACGTATAGTCATTAGTGCCATTAATTAAAAAAAAAAACAGTTCTTTTGAAAGAGGTACTTAAGAATGACTTACATTCCTCCGGATCTCACCGATTCGATTGTGCTCATTCTCGATAAAGCGTGAATGTTTCAACTCCAAAATGGGGGCTGACATCAACATAAAAAAAAGATTTTCAATTCGGGTATCGTGACGCGAAATAATTAACCGAACCTGTTCGTGATCACGTAGCTCTTCTTTCCTCTCGGAAATAATTTCAGGCCTTCCAAAAGCTATCGCTGGTTATCATTATCGCGAGAATTTCGAGGTATGTGCGTAGCTCTGATGAACTATGACCTCGCTTAATCATGGTATTCTGTGCCCCACAGAAATCGTGAATTATTGTGCATAAAAACATCGACGATTCGTAAAGTTTGTTACGAGTTACACGAAAATTGGGCAAAACTTTTCATAAAACTTTGCGAAATAAATATTCTAATGCTTTCATTTTTGCAAATTAAGAGTTATTGATTTACTGCCAATAATAAACTGTTGCTGGGTAGAATAATATTGATGGGAAACAGGATATGCATTCTGACGGTCCAACTTCATTAGGACAGAGCACTTGTTTCAATGTCAGCTTAAATAATTGTTTCCGCCGTCGTCTTAAATGGCTACAGATTGATGCGAAGGTGCGATTGGCTATATTTCGATACTGTACGTACACCACTTACTTATGAATCTCAATGCGAAGGCGTCTTCATTCGCGAATTTTATAAACCGAGCACGTAATAGTCGAGTAGCTGAACACTTTGGTATAAAAATCTAATAATGTCGTTAATTCGAAGCATGAAAACTTGCGTCATTTTTCATACTTTTTATCAGTGTATTAATAGACACCCTGTTTGCGCCCAATTCAGTTGTACGTTTGAATATCTTCAGTGAGCGATTTTTCAATTCTAATACGACGTTTGTTGATTGAAGGTTGCAATCGGAACATGACGTACGAGACACAGATATGAAAGAGTAATTGTAGTTAACTACCATGTCAATTTTCATTTGCCTTCATTCTATCTGAATCGAAGAGGCTTTTCAGTTTCATGGAAATAATTTCATACCGTATTAACAGCACGAGTTCGAAAAACTTGATATCACGAATTCTTTGAATATACGATGTAGAACAGTGTTAATAAGTTGTTGAATACCGTTGTCATCTGTGTATGTTATTAACGCCAAATCGAGTCTATGGTGGCTCTATAAAAAATGGGTCAGGATCAAACGTAGATTATGTTCTCCGTAACGTGACCCTTATCACGTACAGATAAATCCCATGAAGATCATGCTATATGTAGTTGGTAAATTGGTTACGGTGGTCTGTTTCTCCTGTTCTCTTATCTCCTTGGCCCATAATGTTTCGTACTACGCACTCTTATGAACCAAAGGTACAGTATACTTCAAGTGTAAACAAGCTGCTATTTGCATTCTTATTGGTACAACGAATGTAGGCTTTAGGCTACATAATTTTCCAACATTTAGAACAGAATGATATGTTAATACCATTATCAGATTTGAATACTTTCCCTTGCAATTAGGGACACCGTTTGTCAATCTTATATTGTATACGGCCTTCTACTGCCAACTGTCGATATTAGCGTTTGGAATATTCCTGAAACTACTGACGTGGTCCTTGGAAGACGGTATACAGTGGATACTTATGAAATTTTTCAAATATAATATAATGAAAGATGCCTATACATACAGTGGGTCCCACGAACTCTGTCCACATAGGATTCAAAGCAATTAATAATATAGTGTTAGCTGTTTTTGGACAAGTGGACAAGCAAAGAAGATACGAAGTCACTATCGCTTTTTTTAAATGGAATGACATATGTTTTATGCACGATTTCGATAGAATGCCAATTTCTGAATAAAAAAGTACCAATGTATATTTGTCCTATTATTTTCAATATGAAGCGTGTTCAAAACTACGCACAATGGTATCCTCAACACTCATATGTGAAAGTAATATGATGAACAAAGTGAAATATCTCAGAAACCAAAAGTTTGAAAACGTAGTCCGCTTGTCAAGAAACTGACATTACTGTATCGTCAACTGCTTTGAATCCTATAACTTTTATTTGAAACATTTTCCCGCGTTGTTTAAAATAACAAAGATATTTCAGGTGGGCAGAGTTCGTGGGACACACTGTGTATCCGAGGAAAAAATGAAACCTTCATTTATCAATTCCACTTTCCAACTTTCAGTAACAAGAAACTTTGTCAAATGAAATATATTGTAAATACAAATAGCCCTGCCAACTCCAAATGATCAAAGTAACAAACAGTGGAACGTTGGTTGAACAGTGAGAAGATTGTTTGCAACGTATATGTTGGTCGCCGAAATTGAACCCTTGATAATTCACAAATTGCTGTGACTCATTTTCCATTTTTTACTTGTTTACAAATTAAACAGTCCCGAGGAGGGCGCAGCGCAGCATTTCTGCTTTTATCAGACATGGAAGCACGATTTTAGTAGCCGATGGATGACAAACGAAATCTTATCAAATATTTTCGGCGCTTTACGTGTGTTTATTTATACTCGAATAATATTTTCCAACCGTATTTGAGTAGAGTTTAGTAAGTAACGCACCGTACAATAGATTCGTTTCCGGATAACTGGAAAGTTTTCGATAGGATCTATCGAACCGAGACCCAATAGATTTTGACGGAAAGGCCCGAAGGACAAACCTTTGTCAATATCAAACTTAATGACATGCGGATCATTAAATAAGGTTTAACGTGAATCTTGACTTACCTTCTGATAAACGAAGGGCCTAGTCAAGGCCAGCCACCTTTCAGCTGCCATTACAATGGCTACGCAGCCACTGAACAAACCAAATAGCCTCCATACAACGCGAAGCGAGCAAAATCCTCTGTTTGATATCACGCTACCCACGTAGATCGTGATATACATTTGTACCGCCATTCCTAATAATGCGACAAGATCGTTGATTGCCAAGCAACGGAGCATCAATAGGTGCTTACGATTTCTCCTCTGGAACAATATAATCGGACCACCCGATAACAATTTATTTCGTACAGTTAAACAGTGGGTGATTATTCTGCATCATTTGGTTCTCTCCTGTTTTTTTTTTTTTTAGATAAATCCTCAGGTGCTCAGAATTTAATGTCACTATTATTGTATCGACAAAATTGTGAAATGTATTAGGTGGATATTTAAACTGCGAGATTCGAATTCCAAAATTAGGTATAATTAAGGGAAAGTCAACTATTGCTTATGGATGCATTCTGAACGTTTAAAGATTCTATCGTTATTTATTTAGTGATGATTTACTAATTATATTAGAATTGCAGGATAAATTTAGTACGCAGCTTACTCTCCTTCTTCCTTTTTTATTTTTAAACTTTTATTATGTATAATAGCAAATGAATACTACGAAATGAAGTAACTATAGACAGTGCAAAGTATCTGTCGCATAATGTCCGTAAAAACTGGACTGATTCATTTATTCTCATAAATAGGCGTTTATTCCGAAGATCAAACTAATATCAAGTGTCTACTAGAAATAAATGTGTCAATTACAGTTTATGTACACCTTACAACATTTTGAATAACAAATTATTTTTCCACTCTCACTACTTTTCAATACAATCTGCCCGCAGTAAAAGTATAGAATACTACAAGCATATGTAATTGTAATTACCGGGAAAACCCAATTTCTATGCAAGGAGAGATCGAAAGTGTAGACCAAAATCTTTCCGTCCAACGCTTATTCTTCAAATATAAATAAATAATCGATTCTGGGAAGTTGATTGGCTTCGTTTCTATTTAACTAAGAAGTTTGTCAAATGATACCGTAATAGTTATCGTGCTCGCAGTCAATGTCCATATTTCTTTTACGAGTGATTAGATTCGAAACGACGTGACAAAGGGAACTTCCTTAAACAATGTGAACAATTGTTCAGACTGGTTTGCAACACCGTTGTAATACACAAAACTATATAAAACTTTGACAGTTAACGATCATAATATTAACAACGAGCTTATGAATTTATCTTCTTCAAAGTACCCAGTGAAAGTTACATTACCTTATCTCGATGAAAGAGAATGACTAGTGCCGATACATTGCCAATCACACCGGTTATGTACACAAGGGTGAGAACCAACTGGGATGCAAGAGTCACGTGTCTTTTCGGCGGGTTCATTTGCTCTACGTTCGCCCCCATCAGGCTCGAATTCAACGTCGAGTTCATTATCGACAGGGTTTCGTTCAAAATCTCCATCGTGGTGAGCGACATTTTTTCTCGTCCCACGAAAAGGCTGCCCGTGAGAAACGGCGACAAATGTTTTCTATGCTCGGCTTATGTAAAACGTAGTTCGACAGACTTCGATACACCGTCTCAAGCGGAAGCGTTCAAGACGCGATCGACGATGCAACGATTCAGGGACCTCATTATTTATATGAATCGTTCACCCCAGGGCGCAATCGTCGATCTTGACCAATTATCGATTCTCTCGGCCAGTCTATCGCTTCTTTCCTCTCCTCTATGTAAATCGGAACTACTGAAAGAAACAGCAGCCCGATATTTTCTCGGCGAAGTTACTCCACAGTTCACGATTTTCTCGCGTTGCTGCCGCTTGTTGATTTTTAACACGTGCTGCTGAACTTATCGTATGTACCTACGATTTTTTTAAATATCGTCCCCATCATCCTCGTGCTTGTCAACAAGCGGCGTTGCTACTTTCTAGATCACAGCATGTATGGTGAAATTTCTTTGGAAACGTGGCAACGTTGTACCTGGGCCCCTTTTAAAACTACCTGGGTTCCCTCAGCCCTTATTCGAGCGAGCCTGCACGCGCAGCAGGCCGCAGACGTTGAAGTGAATTCGAGTCGAATGAACGTTTTGCAGTATATCGATCGAGCCGAAATAATTCTCCGTTTGAACCTGTCGCTGGCGAAGTTTTATTTTTTCTCGCGAACCCTTCGGGGCAGGGACACCATTGACGGTTTTGTTCCGGCGAAGAAAACGAAAAGCGTGAACTGCACTCCGAAGGTTCTACCTAACGTTGCCTGCTAAAACACTTTCGACAAATTCGTCTAACGGTACGGAAACAACAGCGCGAATTTTTCAGGCACTCGTCCCCTCAGTTCGTGCGTCGTTGAACATTTGTAAGGCGGTCTTTATTCGCTCGACTGCCGACGAAATTGTGCGCGTGACAATTTCTTTCGAACCTCGATCATCAAAAACCGACTGGTATCGTTGATTCCGACATTAGTCCGGCACGTTCTTCTCGTTTCTTCTCGAAAGGTATTGCAATTTGTTGAGAATTAACTGTGCGAACCAGCGAATCGAACAATCGAGCCTGAAGATGTCGCAGAGGGCAAACGAACCTCCATCGACTCCTTCGACCGCGAGAGTTGCCGCCACACTGATCCAAACCACGCGGTCGCTTCTAGTTTTGTTTACAATCGTTGCGTCCCCTGCTACGACGCCTGCGCCGCATTTTAAAGCTAGCGTCCCTTTGGCGCCATATTTTTCGGGCACCGTTCGTTGATGAATTTCGCCGTTGCGACTTTTATTTCGCACGACAGCGCGACGAATTTATGTAAATTCAATTCGAACTAGAAAAATTGTGAACATTTCGTTGACTCGCCCTCTCGCTATTATTAATTAAGTTGCCAAAAAATCGCTAGACAAGATTTAAACGCATTACGGCTGATTAAACAATATATAAGCATAACGATGAAGTAAAACAACGATTTCATGATTAATAACGTAAATAGCATGACTTGGAGTTTGCATTATTCGTTATGCCGCGCTCGCGAACACAATAAATAATAGATGATAAACCAAATACACCAGAAATAATGCCCCCAGTGTGTTTGTGCCCTATAAATTGTTACACGGGCACAAATCATCTGCATGTGCATCAATGCGAGTTCAATGCGTTAAATGCGACAGAATTTCATCGGTATGCAGGCGCTTGATAAATAATGCATTGTACATATATTTTTCGTATACAAGGCGTCACATTCGCCATTCGAATTGATAAATAATTTCAAGCACGGAAACGATAAATGCCGGCTGCGTGAGCTAAGTGCACACAGTCCTCTCAAGGATGCAGGGCACAGTGGACAGGGATTCTATCCGAGAATGGTGATGAACTTTTCACGGATTAGTCAAGTTCTGGACTTAATCCAGAAGGAGTGGTGAAACGATAAGCAAATCGCCCGCTGAATTTTCTCCTATTCACGTCATGGCTTGTTTATCCTGATTGCTCGGCCTAAATCCGAGGTAAAAAACAACCTTGTCAATCGATGATAGAGTCGATCAATCTGCGGTATTATTCTGTATTTGCGCGCCCGTGTGTGTGTGTGTGTGTGTGTGTGTGTTTTTATTTATATACAATTACGTGGTCTTAATTCATTTCACCGTATTATGCATGCATGTTTTATATTTTACCTCTGAAAGGTAAGAAAACATCGAAGAGACCAAGACATATCAATAGAAAGCAGGTCGAATGCATTTGTGTCGCTGCATAGAGGTCGCTGCGAGTTCATCGAATTATCTCCAGAGGTGAACGAACTTTTATGTGACCGCGAGACGACCAATAATTGATGTCTTTTTTATCCAATTTATTATGGGGTACCGCACACGAAACTGAAGCTAGATTAAATAGTCCAACAGTACGTGTACAACACAGTCAATTAATTTCGACAGTCATTCGCTCCCTATCGTCCCATATGTAAGTTTAATAGAAATGAATCTCCATTAAACAAAATTTGATCGGAAAGAAATAATTACATTTAAATAGATGTGGATTCGCCCCTGTTTAAGGAGAACGACTTTTCATAACATTTCTCGGTTCGCAGATGGGGTGCAGTTCCATCTTTTTTGGCGCAGCAAAACGGAATCAATTAAATGTCGAACAGAGGAGGTAGTGTTATGATAATTAACGAGGATCTTTTTCATTCTCGCGCCGTTACCAAGCGCCACCAGTGAATCACAGTTGTGTGCATGCTCTTAGAGACCAGCTCGAATGTTATGTAAAGCAATTACATCGTTTAAATTGAGCATGCAAAGTCATTAATCTGACGCCAGCCGAGGGAACGATGAACTGTTGCCAATTGATTTCTTTTCGCATCGATAATTTTCTTCCCGACAGCGACCACCATTGTTGTTTCCTTTAGTAGACATTTCATTCACCGCGATACCCTCGTTTCTACATTATCGGAATACCATTGTTCCCATGTGAAACAATAGGCATATTATTTACTCCCGCGTAAAGCGCCCGAATATTGTTCCGCCAACGTTCCGCGACACACAATTTCGTTAGCTCTTGAGACACAAGACGGCAACAGATGCAAATAACTGCCGGTGGCCAGAAGCAGATGTTCGCGCCGGGCGCGATGCGAAACTTGAAATGAAATTTCCACGTGTCGAATCAGAGTTGCAGCAAGCCAAACATTACCAGCCACGGAACCGTTTGGGCAATTATAATTTGTACGCCGCCGGGGCGAGCTCCTCTTCTATTTCTTGCTTTAGTTACAGGAGCGGTTCGCCGGAACTCGTAAAATCAATTGACGAAATTGCGGTTGTACGAATCCCCGCCGCGGCACGATGGTCATTTCCCGTAGTTTGGACGATTGTAACGAAGATAGCGGCAATGGGTGGCCAAATTGTGGAGCTTCGTATGGTTGTGCGGCTATTTTTAAAATGCATCGATCGTGGGAGAGGTCATCTTTGAGAATGCAAAGCGCATCCATCGTCCGCATTCATGTGATAAGAGGATGCGACGATTATAACGAAGGCTTGTCTCTAAATGGAGAGGCATAAACATACAATGGGTAATACCGAAATGAACGAGGAAATTCATTTAAATAAAGCGTGCCCGATCGACGCCATTCTTGTACAACGATCGGATGCTGCTTTTGCGATACGTGCCACGAATGCATTTCGTTTTAGCTTCTGACATTTTTTTTTCTTCCTCTCAGGTACGTTCAACTTTAACGTAGTCGAAATAGGGAAGATTTAAGCATGTATTTGGCGTTGCTTCGTGGAAATTTTAACCTTATCGACGTGATATCGTGCATTTGATAAGTGTGCATTTGACATGCCCGGGGAGAGACTGTATTAAACTAGAAATTGATGGCAGGTAGGGGTCTGACAATCAATGATACAATCTTAATATCGCGACTCGTGGGGGAAAAAGCTTTTTTTATGTTAGCATAAAAATGACCAATGAAATTTTAAACATAGATGGCAGATTAGTTTATCCGTACTTTCCTGAAATAGGGCTAGACTTTGCCATTTTACGACGTGTAAGGGTCAAACGTTATGATCTTAGTTTACGATAATCGGATCTTTTGCGTGTCACGGGTGGTCTAATTAATCGCCTGTTCATTCCTTCTTCGCCCCTTACCCAGTTTTAATTACATTGATAATGAGATAGATAGAATTTTCCCATAAAGAATTAAATTATTTTTGTACGTGTAAATTAAAAAATGTAGTGGATAGGCGCTGCGCGAACGAATGTTTTCTTAAGCAAACATTAAGGATGCGTCTCAGAACTATAATTTATACCTCCTGAAAGTCATTAAGACAGACAGATAAGCTTGAACTATGGAGATGTTAATTTTTTACTTCGTTAAATGTCCATTTTCGACTTTATTCCATAATTCTATCTTCACTCCTAATCACAATGTAGGGATATAATACAAGAATAAATGGTACATATATCTGCAGTTACATATCTCTTTGTGAATGATGTATAGTATAATTATAAATAATGTTCTTCGTCATTTCTCAGTTATCTAGTGTACTTAGTTTCGTATTATGAAATGTACAATTGTTTCACGTTTTCCCTAATCTCATTAAGATGGCCATAGGGCACTAGAACCTGTTGGGGCTATTTTCGAATGTATTATTCTTTTCCAGAACGATGTATAAAATGTTTACTGTCGGGAAGCAAAGAAATATCGATATGATATGCGCTAAGTCTTAAAATTATGATTCTCTTAAAATAAATTTACTTTTTATCTACCTTTTTTTTTAAATATTGTAAATATGTTAACACTAAATCTATAATGTTTAAAAAAGTTGACGTTTTATATCACGCGAATATGAATTTTATGAATTAAACTTACCATTCATTTTATTCACCCACCTTCTTCGAAAGTATCCCGAAAATAATATTATTTATACAAACGTAGAAATAATATTCACATGCAAATTCGAAATCGGACGTGGATACTCGTATTTGAATTTGAACCGAGGCGAGTTGACGCGCGGAGAATATCGATATGTACCGTAGTGTTTGTGAGTATCGATATCTCGAATCACTAGCGCGCTCTTCCTGCATCATTTTGAATTTCTCAATACAGCCGCAAATATTTTTAACCAACAGCTGTACCTTAGGTAGAAATCTGTGCATTGGTATAAATTGAATTACTTACATAGTATTATCTAAAATATAAAATATTTTAAAGAAACCGTGTTAAAAGGAATAAGGATTTGAAATATGACCCGCACATTAGCAAAATCGGCTAACTCTTGACTTTTTAACCGTTCAACTCTTTGACATTTCAAAATTTTGACGGTAAAACTCTTGATTGACTCTCAACTGTTTATATTTAAAATAAATTTCCTTATTTTTGTTTTGTGGACTTAACCGATTTATCCAACAAGCGGCTCATATAAAGCAGCGTGCATTAAACCTTGACCTACTCTGATTGCTAGTATTCGCATGGTCAAGTGCACAATAGTACCTTCTAAAATCAAACTATCTAAAAGTAGTCACCTAAGAAAAAGAAAATAGCTATATCAATGTATTCCGTTCTTCACAGTGGTCAATATATTTTTACTAACATAAAATATTGCCCGTAAAGGCAGGACCCGCAATTCGAAGAAATCAGTGACATTACAAGCGAACTCTTTAACGTACCGCTGTAAAGTAAAAGGCACGATTTCACTGTAAAATTAGTGCAACGGAATGCACTGTTACGTCAATCGACTCGCACTTACCACTCGAGCAGTGGCCAACAATCATAGACACCTGTAAAACAGACCATCCGATTCTCCCATTACCTTATTTAGAAGAAAGAAACCTTACTAGTATGAACACACGCTACAAATATTTTTCTCACAATCAAACTTTAAATAATAAAATATTCGAACGAACCGTTTGAGTTTTACAATCGCACATTGTGAAAAATGTGATTGAACAAAAAACCATATAATATAAATCTACCCTAACGATTCGAATTCTTTTCGAGGTACTTTAAATTACTTCTTCATCTGTATTTGATTTTTTAACACATTGATGCCAGGCACTCGAGTCACGCATATAATTGCTTTGGAAAAAAAAAAAAGGGAGTGTAGTAAAATCTTACAGATAGAGATAGTGTCGACTGTCGGACCTTTTAAAGGCCTACTTGAAAAAACCAGTCGATCTTCCTTACGGATCGATCAATTCGCTCGACTTTGAATGAACGTACAACAATCCCGTTATCGTTTCGTCCGAGTGGGTCACCGACACCTCGATGGGATCTTACTCCCGGCTGCTTCGATGTGCACGTATTGAACCTGTGCCATGAACAGGCCGTTCTCGTTGATTCTTGGTGGGGCTTAACAGTACCGGCTCACCTTCTTAAGAATTCACTCCTAACACATCTACACTCTCTCGTTTCCAAAAAAATTTCATACAGAGGAATATAAATAATATGGCGCATGTGCCTGCAACATTTTCCCCGAAAACTCTCTTCGCGTTCAAATTTATAGGAAGAACAATGAATCGTATCGCTCTTGATTAATATAACAAATTATATTGCAGAAAGATAATATTCAGAAGATTCGGTTGTTCGTATAAATTCAATTGACATATACAGTGAACCTTTGTAGAATTTCAGCGAGACAGGAATTTCGTAACGAACAGATGTATACATTATTTATACCACAGAGAGGTACCCCTTTATGTTTATCTAATGTGCCCATCATGCAAATTATCTGCGTGCATAACACAGTGAAATAAAGCGATTTTCGCGCTGGCACGAAGTAGAAGAAGAAGAAAAAGATGAAAGGAGGGGGATCTTGAAAGTGGAGCCAGGTTTCAGCCGTCCCTGGAAACCAGATGGGGTCTGAAAGTGCCCCGCGTGCTCGCCTTCGAGGAACATGTCCATGCAGTATTAGTTCTCGCGAGTACGAGTAACCTGTTGCACCTTTTTCTGTCCACCGTGAAGCATCAGGTTCATCGACGATCCGTAAGGGCAGCATCGCGGACCGTGTATTCTTCTAATCGTCGTGATCCAGAGTAATTCTTTGGTATCGTTGTCCCGTTCGTGAAGAGATATTCGACGTAAAGGAAACGTTTCGTGAAATTGTTACAAGAAAAGCATCGTCGACCTCGCAATAACACCTGTTCGGTTATCAAAACTGGATCACCAAATATGAAGATCGCTACTACCTTGTTCCTCTTCGTAGTTGTCGGTATGTGCCATGTGTTTCTTTTTATTAGGGCGCAGCTTCTGGGCTTGATACGTACATCATTTTAGATGAAAGTGTCATTGATACAGTTTACAATTTAATTTGTACAATTGTTTGGTTGCACGATACATCGTGGAAATGGAAATAATGTCTGGCTCTTCTATTGAGAAAGGATTTTCAACGAATGGCCAGTGGTCTGCGGGAAATTGAGATAGTATTTCGTAATAATTTGTCTGGGGCACAAAATATAGTTGCCAGCATGCGGATGAAAGCGCAGGCGTAATAATTCGGGTAATTTGGTTATAAAGGATGACGAATTTTATAGTTGAACAAGGTTCCTCGCGCGCCAATTTCTTGCTAACTTCTTCGATGCATATCTAAACCAGTAGCTGCGTTTCTAAGTGCTCAGCTAATACGCTTTGATATTCGCGTGCAAATATTCACAAGACTTCTGCTTGAAAAATTGTTCCGTATTCGTGACACAGGAATATCAAAGTGTTAGCGCGCAAGCCTCGTATTTCAAGTTCCCGTTCAATAAGATGTACTATAAATTGTAAAATGTTTCACCCAAAAAGAATATTATCGTAAACTTAGAAATGTCGAAATTGCTTTACAATATAAAGCTGTATTGTATATTAATTAGCCAGTCTTCAACAACCACCTTCCAATATGAATGTCTTCAAGTAATTCAGAATTGAAAAGATATTTACTCTATTCCACTCCATAATATTTTACAGCCATATTAAGCAAAACGATTTACCATAATAATTGGAGACTGGATTTGAAGATCTGTTATGATATTCTTTATGGGTATCTCGTAGGTTTTTGGGCCTTTTTTCATCATCCACGCTTTGTATCAAAGCATTTTATATTCTGTGCTATCGAGACCCGACTTATCTAGACTGACTGCACCGTTTACTGAAACTTGTCACACAAATTTCTCTATCATTTCATCTTACCATTACTGGACTTCACTATTCGATCTTTAATTAATCTTCTTCCGGTACTAATGGGTTAGCCCTCCTCTCTGATGAGCGCTGCATTCTTCTCACTTTAGCGCAAAGGCTCATTGTAAATATGATTCAGAACGTTCGGGGCAAAGGTTCATTTAAATGAACTATCGTGCTCCATGATTCTACGTGGATCGGGCAAAGTAATTTTCAATAATTTTACGGTTTTCTTCCCGATAGCTTAAGCGTAACCAATACGTTCTTTTCCTGCATTGCGCCACAGTGTTACAATATTACGAACGCCATGTTTTCTTGATTCATGAAACTTCGTATAAAGGATTTCGATTATATCCTATACGAATGTAATCAAACTTACAAATTATACACAAATATCACATTAAATTCTATGAGCCCGCACCGCGTCATTCGATTCTACTTTAAATTGGAAATAACAGAAAATGAAGTCTCGCTCGAATATTATAATTTCCATGCGATATACGATATAGTAAGAATCACGTGAACTATTTACAAAGAAACATACATTTCACGATTGTACATAAGTGATGTAAATAATAACGAATAAAAACGTTACTCTGGTGAACTTGACTTATTTCTCAATGTACTCGATTGTCTTTGCGCACTGTCGAATAATTTACACGCAGCAACAAGTGTCGCTTTCAATTCTATAATTGGACACTGCTTAATTGTTATTGCGTCGGAGACGCGAAATTATTTCGCCGTTCACTCGGAACGGACAACGCGTTCATGTCCTCGCGTAAAGAACGTTTCTTATAAAAACCGATTCCCCGAAGGAACGGTTCATGCAATTACGCGCAGTAACGCACTGATCCTCTGCATCCCGGCGAGAATGGAATCATCGAACAGAGAAAAGTAACAGTAAAATCGATCGTACGCAACAGCGGGGACTAGAAAGTGCGAAGGCATCGCTCGTTTTCATTGCTGAAAAATATTGATATCGGGAGAAATAGAACGGACCCGCGACGAAAGTAAGCAATTGCGACCTGTGCCGTCAATTATAGGCACGATCGGGAAAAGCGATTGAAAACGAGCCGACGCACGTCACAGGTAATTACACATTTTCGACCTGTCCGAACAGTTCTCGTGTAATACTCGCGAATATGACCGAAGGGGTGTATATAGGTCGTGGAAACTCTTGCTCCTGTCACAATGAGTTTTGATAGGCAGCGTACAATATATTCATTATCGTGTCAAATGTAACGTCGAGCGTAATTCTGCGGCAATTCCGTTGAAACTTTCCCTGCCTATTTATCGAAAGAATAACTTTCGCGCTGTGATCAAGTGATAATTACTTCGTGTACGATAAAAATGTATAACTGCGTGTGTACATATTACAGTAGTTAAACAGCATGTCTTGAAGGCTCCTCTGCTAAGGCTGCTTTAAACGATATAGCTTTTTTTCCGGGGAAAAAACGTTTTCCACCGAGATTCTACAATCTCGAATTTGTACAATAATGAGCGAGTGCTTTGAGCAAATGGAATCGTTCGATGGAAAAACACGGCTTACCAAATCAATGTGCAAAGACAGGTTCTGTCGGATGATAGTCAAACGACTCCAATAATGTTTTCACTAGGTTCTCGACGGTCATGTTATTTGGGGAATCGGGTCAGCAACGGGTCTACGTGAACGTCTCGTTTCGGACGTTCGGACACTTTCTACGTAGCGTCGACCAGCCATGGTATTTCCGTCAGTGTTTCAGTTCGAACGGTAATACTCGATTTTCGGGCAGAAAATTTCTGATTACAATCTACCGACTCTTAACGCGGCAAATGGAACGAATTCCGTGTCACCAATTTCTAAATACACATTTCTATTCAAACATGAAAGAATAATTAGCATTCCCTTTTTTTTGTCGTTGTCAAGCGAATCTATTTAACTGCCAGACAGAAGATACACGTAACGACTACGAATTAGTGTGGCGCAAAAGTACCAAAAGGTTCTCGCAGGATTATGGATTTCGAGGTTTTTACGATTTTGTTTCGTGTTGCAACACGAGTACCGCCAAAGGTTTCGCAATGGGCAAAAGTTAGGCGGCCGCTATTTTGCAAGTTATTGGTGAAGTTACGACCCGAGAAGCGGCATCGAAGGTGCGCCGGTTTCAAGGTAAAGGTAAAGGCCGCGTTCGTGAGAAAGTGTTATGCGAGTTAAATCGTCTACGGGTATCGTTAGGAAATTGTAACATTAACCAGGAAGCAGAGTTGGACGGGGAAAAGTGAATCTTATTCTTAGTCTCGTTCGTTCCAAAACGCGTTGCACCTGTTACAATTATATCGTGACTCGGATCAATCTAGAGATGAACAGTGAAAGTATCCTTGAGATTTGTGCTATAAATATCTTCGTCCTCGATTCTAATGTTACCTGGAATCTATAGGTCCTGTCCTTTTGTACGATACTGTATTTTTTGTAGGACAATAAAAAGATTCTTCGGATAAACGACAGACAATTTTATAGAAGTATTCTGTAATACGTATACAGGTCATTGAAATGTTACTGGATATTTACTAGCCGCTGGGTACTTTTGTATTCCATGCACACGCGTATGCGCGATGCAAATATTAATCATCTTATCATTGACGTTTTAGTCCATTTTTAAGGGAGGCTGGAAGTAATCGTTTGACACATAAGTAATGTCAGATAAGTAATCGCTTTCACTTGAAAAGCAGTTCTACCTTTTCCACCTTTTTAATATATTTTCTATTAATTAGAAGGAAACGATTATACCATAGTAGACGTTGAAGCGCTGTTTCAGTCGAACCACGGTCTAGTATCACTTTTGTACTTTCCTTTGCATTTCACTTCGCCAGTGGACTGATCCACGTGCGTGCGATAGATTATTGCGGACAATGTTCCGATGCATTCGGGATGCAGCGAATTCAATGCGCAGAAGTAAGTTGAGTAGTGATATAGCAACCAAATTTCTTCTCTGCAATTGTATCTCCTCTTTTCTTTTCGTTCAATTTTACTTTGTTGCAATGCAATACGCGCGCAGTTGTTTAATCCAAAAAGTGGCTCGCAATAATTAATATAATATAATATAGAATTGAAAAAAGAACGGAATTCTCGTAATGTGATAATCGCTCATTAACGTTCGTTCCTTTAAGAAGGAAACAACGTTTTCATTCTTCAGGAATTCGGTCAATGAATGGACTTGAACTTCTTTGCGTTAAGCTTTCTCGTTCGAAAAATTTCACTCTGCTCCGATACGCGTAACATAGCTTCTACAAAACGCTCCCTTTTTTCTGGCAATCAAGCGGCTAAAGTTCATGAATGCCCGCTGAAATAAAATTCTTCACGATTCTACCACCGTTGCGAACCAACCGAGGCGTTTTAATATTTGTATAGGACTAAACATCTCGTCGAGTTTCATCACTTGCGTGGAGTACGTATAATTTTACGATCATCCACCTCCACGCGCTATTATGAAACATTATAATAAATGGTACAACGCGTTTTTTTTTTTTGGTGCGTCAACGAGCCATAAAATGGCTGCACGATTTTTGAGAAATGTAGGTCACGAATGCAAAGAAACGATAAACGTAACGTCTCGACGCAAGGGCAGTAGAATAAATTTATTCGACCTGAATTAATTTTCGAGTATTATTGTTACGGCAATGTAACAATTTATTGCACTTATTTTCGCCAGGTAGTTGTACAATTTCCAGTTTCCGCTACAGCAGCAGGATAATCGCAAAAGATCATTATTTGGAGCGGAAAGGAAAGAGCAAACGAATTGCAATGAAAGAAACAAGGCGTACCATTATTAACTGGTAATAATTTTTGTGTAATAAAATAAAGTGGGTTTCAAAGTAAAACTTGATTCAAGAAAACATTTGGTGCGATGTACATTCTTAACAATCAACGGGGCGGTAATTACCGGGGCATTTTGAATGCGGATCCAATTTTGGAGTATGGGTAATCGACCTGGTCGACAGGTTGACACGGCTTTTTAAGTGGGTCAGTAGGCTGTGGCCCAATGGCACACCTCAGATCCGGCAGATCTTCTCCGAGCACGAATTCTGGAAGTGTAGATACTAAATACCTTTCACATACTTCAGGATGTTTCTTGCAGAATTTTGTCACGATGTATAGAAATGAAGGTATTTGATCACGTGTAGCAACACCGATGAATTATTCGATTTCTTCTCACCTTCGATTACGTCATTTGAATTGCAAATTTTGTTAACATACCGCGTTGAATAGCTATTCTTCTCGTGTACGTATCTGTATAACGGAAACGTGTAACTATTTCACAAAAGTGGATGAGAATTATTTACTGATTACACTGTAAATTCACGCGTTGTAATGTACACAATCTTCGTTCGACGTGCCTTTGACATTTGTGTGCGGTTCCTCCATTCTCCCCGGGCAGACCACAAACGCCATAACGTTTCGTTATTCCTGTTTCTTTGGCAGTCTTGGCAGAGATCATTATGAACTTGTTGGCGACGCGTCGTGAACGCAATGAACAGTGCCCGGAATGCGAAACACTTATGTTAGTGACTAATTTCGGAAAATGTATCCTAAATAATTGAAAACAATCTCGAAACTATCCACGTTTATGTCGCGCGACAAAGTAGGAGCGTTGCATTGAATTCGTTTCACTTTAATTTCATGTTGACAACGTTAATCGATATCCTCATTACTTTTTATTACGCTACCATTCACATCATTTCAGAAACGGTTTCGTCAAGTTGTTCCCTAGCGGAAGTTGATTCTGACAAATGTTTGACCTAAAAGAAACTGACCAAAATGAAAGCCCCGCGTCAATTTAATTCGCCGATAAACGCGAGGACACGATCAAGGTTCCTGTTCACCGGCACATTTTTATCATTATACGTTCTCTCGTTCACGATACATTCGACGTTCACCGACGAGGTCCAATAGCACAGATCTCGAGGTATGAATCAACGGCCCCGGAATCACAATTTACAAGAATCCAGTTTCGATGGATTTTGATTTCGAAACGATTTTCACGTTGGCGGACATTCGGTCGACCGGGGGCGTCGTCGATTAAATTCCTGCCAAACCGATCCATCTAGCGAACCGCGGAGAAAACTTTCCATCGTGGCGTTGCCTCGCCGAGATAAATGAGACATTTCTATGCTGAAAATGTACGGTCTCGAAGGTTTGACAAACTTTCCCCGGGCGATTATCTTATCGCACCTTGGAAACGAGAAATATCGAAATAAATTTCTGTGGCCGTGTTGGAATCGCGTCGGTGTCCCAATTTTGTCCATGGCTTAAACATATTGTCGAACGTAAACGTCAATTGGCGAAACAACATTTTAGAGTTCGAATTGCTTGCGATGGAAATGGAAGCTGATCAGTTGGATCGGAACAGGGATCCATGGTGTTCTTCTCTTCCGGTTTGGTTGCAGGATGCACGTGGCGGGAGACACTAGGGACATGCGTGTTTCAGTCGGACTTCGGTTTCGCGCTTAACTGCGCCTTCAAAAAGTCCGGCCTTTTCCGAGTACGAAATCTTGGAGGTGTCAAAGGTTACGTCGGCCTGGGTGAGTCGAAACATGCATCGATGCGAGCAAGCCCAGTATTTGAAACAAAAAACGATTCAAGCTAAGGAACAACGGGGTTGCAAGAATACACTGGCAATATTTGTGTTTATTCTCCTTGTTGAGAAAGGATGTTGTAATTAATGAATTATAAATACCGTGTAAATAGATTGTATATT
This sequence comes from Nomada lathburiana, assembly GCA_963667235.1. Classification (NCBI taxonomy): domain Eukaryota; kingdom Metazoa; phylum Arthropoda; class Insecta; order Hymenoptera; family Apidae; genus Nomada; species Nomada lathburiana. The sequence goes on from OY763903.1 coordinate 4,850,452, forward strand.
GCTAACATTAATCAATGGAACTGGTATCTAACACTATCTTCTGGTCTTCGCTGCTTCACCATTTTAATACTTTATTGCTGGATATTCCTTGAAATTATTTCTTTACCGCTCACTTCTCCACGCTTTCTTTTAACACAAGCAATTCGCTAACCCCCTAAACAGTTCCGTATAGTTTGACCATTTTTTTTTTTTTTTTTTATCAAGGAATTATGCGATGTCACTTACATGGATCAATTGTGTTCAACTTGTAGTGAAACGAACGTTGAGAATGTGGTTATTATACTTTCTTAAAGGATTTGTTAATAACAGACTTTCTATTGCTATATCACTGTGTCTGTCTATTATTTGGCGGCCTGATTTTACGAAACATCGAAATGACACTCGCTGGAAAAGGGAAAATGTAAATGATCTGTACGTCGTTCGATGCAACTTGCCTTTATATAAGAACCGTGAATTATGGAACATTTTCTCATATGAATGATACGACACATATTCTGGAAAAGAAATTTGCACCTGAATTCATTTACCTTTCCTTTGATGCCACTGCATTCCTATATGTAAACGACACTAAGCGCGTCAATAATTTACTACCTCTTGCATAAGACAGATTAAAATATCGAAATGTCGCGAGAGATTTCAGAAATATATCAAAATTGTAATTTTCTTAAATATACTTTATTACAATAACCACTATAGTCCATCGTTTTACAAATATTCGAGATTCGATGTTAAATAACCCGTATTCATTACTAATAGGGAATCTTATCATCTATTGCATATTTACAAAGGAAATCCGTTTTATTTGCGAAAAAACTGCATAGAAAGTGAATCACTGCGACTGACATATAGCAATTAATCGTATGGAGCGTGCGTGAAAAAAGGATATTAATGGCTTTCTGACCAAGAAAAATGCCTCTTCTTAACCTATTTCACGAATACGAAGAAGGGAGAAAAAAATTTGCCCGAAAGGAAAACGTGAACTGACCCCAGATGCCAGCGATATTCTCGTAAGAAGTGCCACTCCTTATGAAAACGTAATTTGCATTAGAACTGTTCGTGAGGCCAAATGAATTTATCCGTGCAAACGTGTAGGTATTTGCACGTTTACAAAACAGCGTAAAAGCCTTCGTTGGTTCTTGCGTAATATGTGATTGCTTAACTTTCTTCGTTGTTTATGTTCCGACGTTTATCCGAGCCTTCATCTCACAGATCACATTTTCCACCTTTTGTGCGCAGTGGCACTTGTTAGACGAACCATTTGCGATGCGAAGTCATTTCTTTTTATCAATCAATTATTTCAGAAAAAGATAGCTTTGAAATATTTTCTAGTTAAGATAAGTAAGACACAGAAATGAGATAGGACAAATTATTGTGATTAATTTTGCTTTGTTCTTTAACTTACGTTAATTTATACTAATAGCAATTAATATCTAATAATTTAAAATGTATTTATGACTCACCAGAATACAATTTGCAAAATTGAAAGCAAAAGATGTCAATAATTCTTGCCGACAAGTGAAATCGCTTTCGATTAGTTAAATTGGAATTTATTATTAATTTATTATTATTAATTTCAGGGTTCTCCGTTGGAGATGAATTGGGATTTGGCCAGTCCCTGTCAAACGTAGAAGCTGCTAAGAGAAGGAGCGTGCAGTCTAATAGAGTCGGTGTGTCATCTTATTCTAACACTGTGAGTATTTCAGATGTTTCAGATATTTCAGATATTTCAGATATTATATTTCTCTTGAGTTTGCTCTCGAGGAATTTTTTTTTAAGTTGCTCTTTAGTGTGTTCCTTTATGCAGACATCTGCCTTCACATAAAGTGGTTCAAGGAAAATCAATAATGAATAAAAACAAGTGCAAAGGCTAGAAACACTCCATCACGATTCCTGCAATGTCTAGAATCGTTTTTTCTCTACCCCATTGATTATACATACACATTCTTACTGATTCTTCACCATGCTTCACAATATTTCTCTTACGCAATCGTGACCCATATTTTGCCATGCATTTTCGTTCGATCTTGTTCATGAAAATTTATGTTTCCTTAGGAGCCAAATTGTGAGACAAGAGAAGGCTGAAAGAATTGAACTGCAGCTGCCTCAAATGATATTAATGTTATTTCACGTTCCGTTCTCGAATATCTGAAACTTTGTGTCACCGTCCCTTATCTGCACTATTTTACTCTCTTCTAATTTATATAAACGGATCTGTTTCCGATGCGAAATCTCTCCCTGATCTCTAAGTGCATGTAGACCTTGTCGCAATTAGTGCGTGAATGTCGAACGAACTCGCCGCAGGTACAGCTTTCAGTAACAACAACACAGCCTAGTGCAAGGTTCATGGTGCCCATGATAACGCACAAGGTGCGCGTATTAAAATCTCATAAAAGTATGAAAAGGTGAAGAAAGTGAATTAGGTCAAGGATTCAGACATTTTTATACACGTGTGTAGCCTAATCTCGCCAAGGTGAGCGCGGCAATCATAAATTGCAACTCACAGGATTCCCGATAATTGGCTATAATGAAACATTGTGAAACTAAATTCGCTTAACGTGTTAACGCAATTAGCGTGAAGCGCTAATTTATATTTCCAAGGAGAAACGTTGTTCACTTTCGAGCTCAATTCCAAAACGTTGAATATAATTCGAGTATCAAATATTATCATGCTGTAGTTTATATTTGTATTGTCCTTTCGAGAAAACAAAAAAAAAAACTACTCTAAAATCTAATCAATAATCGTTTTAAGGCTTCTAATCGAGACGAAACCAGGCAGCAGACGCAAAACGCCAGACAAGTGGTTCCTCCATTTAAACCCTTACCAACTGGAGCAGTACGGCCGATTGCTCAGCAACCAGAACGTCAGAAATTAGTTGTTCAACAAAATTCTACGGTTCTCAGAACGGTACCAGCACCTTCGTTGTCACTGACCCAACAAGAATTGTCGAGGCAGCAGCAACTGATGCAGCCGCAGTTAATGCTGCAGGATGTTAAACAGAAGCAACAGCTGAGATTACAGCAAGAAGCTTTCGCGTTGCAAGTATTGAAGCAACAAAGGTTGCAACAGCAAGAAGCTATGAGGCAGCAACAGCTACAAAAGCTTCAGCAGCAACAGAAACAGCAGCAGATGGTGGCACAGCAACAGAAAAGGCATCAGCAAATTGTTCCCATGCAAGTAAAGAGGGATCAGGTAATTTTGTTTAGATCACATTCTCTTATTCTTTCCGGCGAACTTCGTTTTCTAAGCTGTTGATACAGCTGTTGAATTTATTTATGTGAACATCGCACGTGAATAAATTTTCAACCAATGTCCTGTCATGAAATTCCAACCACAGACGTCGCAGATGATCGCGGTTGCAGCAGCAATGCCTGGAAAATTGCCTAATATTGTTGCTGCGATTCCTCCAGCTGGTAGTATCGTAGAATCGGACTCACAAATGAAGACAACGGCTTCCAATAACGGCTTACCACCTTTCATGTCGATGCCACAATCATCTTCACAGCTGACTGATCGAATTGGCCACAGTCCCGCTATTGCGGAGGATACAGATAATGAAGTGTCAAAGGACGACTTCAACCAGGTGAATATTCCGTTTTTGAAAAAATTATTTGAATTAGAGAAAGTAAAAGAAACTTAGTCTAAAGTTGTAACATTATTATTATTATTAACATTGCTGTTGATATTATTATTGTTATAATAATGAATCGGTCAATAATTTTCACACCTCTAATTTATATTTTTTATACCTTCTTAGCTGCCATTACCCGGAGACGATATTACCTCTTCCGTGAACGAAATGACCTTACTATCTCTCCACCCAATGTCAGCTGATTCCAGTCAATTCCAACAGCAAAACGGAAAACGACAATCATTGCCATCGTCCTTGCCGTCGTTAGCGCCTATTCAAGAAATGGAGACGTCTTTGAAAGCACTTGCCGAAGCCAGTAATATCACATTAGAAGCTTTGGAGGCAGCCATTCTTCTCAGGCAGCAGCAACTTCTGAGGAAGCAACAGGGTCCGACCCGTACGTCTACGACGACAACGACGACCACCATGTCTCCCCAGAAAACGTAATAATCAAACCTTCTATTGATTTCCATATACAGTTTTATCGTTCTCTCGGAAATTCGACGAATGCTTTTAGATTTCATAGATTTAGTTTATTTTCCGTTTACGATGCCGTACAAATTGTAAAAATTTCCAATCTTCTGTTTGTACTTATTTATTTAACGTTCCAGTAAACAGAATTCCGGGGCAACCAAAGTAATGAACGCGCCCCGCGAATATTATCCAATGGGTTACGATAAGAATTTCGACGACAATTTCGCCAGTCGCGTGGATTTACCCGACACGACGTTTTACTGCGGTGATCAGAAACACTTCCCGGGGCTTTACGCTGACGAAGATCTAGGTTGCATGGTAAGCTGTCACTTCTTGTCAAATAGTTTGCGCGGATAATGCTGAACGACGAATGGAAATACTATCAGATAGCGTTCCGATGTAACGTTAAATTCTACTAATTTTTGTTCATCACAAATCTAGGTGTTTCACGTCTGTGCCCTAACAGACGACGGGCTGATCATGAAGAGCTTTCTTTGCCCAGAATCGACCCTGTTCGATCAAACGATTCTCAAGTGCAACTGGTGGTTCTACGTCGACTGTAAATCGTCCAGGGGCTTATACGATAGCAACATTCCAATTAGCAAGAGTTATCAATTAATGAAGGCTCTCGCGTTCTTCTCGTCGTACAAAAACCATGACAATAGCACAGCTAGCGCTCAAGAGAACTCCGAAATCAACGACTCCTGAGCTTAATGCATATAAGAGAACTGATTCCTCATTTTTAATTTGTCAGTTGGGTATCCTGTTTAACATATAATCGGTTCTACGATTACCCAATCAGTGTTCCTTTAATCCATTAAGCCTTTTGAATTATTTAAAATTTTGCTTGGGTATTTATTTTCGTGTCGACTCACTGTTAAAGAAGCTTATGCGGTTTGTAGGAACATTTATAATAAGCATATGACTTTTAATTTTATGGTTTTTTCCTTTAAGGTATAGTCTTAATGGATTTGAAAGAACATTCTTGCGAATACGTGAGATAAGGGAGACATTTATAAAATTGTTCAACAGTGTAACAATTTTTTACATGATCCCGAAGGATAAGCATGTACATATAACTTATTATATTAGAGTTTAATACGCGTAGTAAATACTTTTTATTAATCAAAGCGTTGTAAATAGTTTTACATTGGTCTCTCCATTGTTGTGGCTTGTTCAATAATAATTCTATTTTCTTGTATGCACGGACGTTATTTTTTTAACGACAGAATCGTTATTAATTTCACTTAAAGGATGCAGAATGTTCGTTAGATAAACATAGAATATAGAAAGCATAAAGTTTATTATGGCAAATAAAGTTGACGAAAAGTAATACAAATTAAATGCCAATTTTGCCGTGTTACAATTTACGCGATCAGTCTGTAATTTCTCTTTGACGACCTCGTTTCGAAGCATCGGTCAAAATTTATTCGAAATTTCCATAATTTACAATAAAAATCTCCATCAATTTTGCCTACGCGTCACGAACGCGATTTCCACAGATCGCCATCAATAAATATCTGCGTAACGCAATTTAATACCATCCTGTTCCTACAGCATTAAAAGTAAAACTACCTAACGCCATAAATAATTAACTCTTCAAGGATTACAAAACGTTGACAATCGTTATAATTTATTATTGAATATAAAAGCTTAATACGTTAATCGTTCGTCTCTCTATACAATTCTTCTAACAGAACAATGTCCTACGCGCTTTCCTTCAAAGAACATCGGTTATCATTTTTCGTATATAAAATTCAACATTAAAAACTCTATCAGGCAGTGCGGGAGTAAGTGAATCTACAACGACACGTATAATATCTCTAATGTTAAATAACCTCGATGATACTTCCGTAGATTCTATCGTACATCGAAGTTCTACGCTCGCACTAATTACGCTTGGATTGGTCGTGATAAAGTCCCTCATTCGAGATCTTGCTTTGCCCTGGAGCACGATAAGCAGCACAGCTGTTGGTAAAACGGATAGGCGCATAGCCTCGCTTGCGCCACTAAATTACAATTCGTAATACTGTCCTTGCAAAGTGGACTTTCCTCGAGAACTAGAAATGAATAAATACCCACGGTATTCTCATTTGAATGGCGTACTTGTACGTGGATAGAATGTCATGTGAAGAATAAAGTTTCGAAATGAAATACCATTCGAGATTTCTGGATCGTTTTGAACCTGCAAGACTGCCGGATGACTGTCCGATCTGTGCATATCATCTCTGCAAGGGTAGTCGTTGCACACTCGTCGAGATATAGGACGGTCCTTCTCTTTACAGTTGAGCTCATGGTGCTCTGGTGACCGGCCTCCTCTGTTTAGACATCGTACTTCTCTTTTTTGTACACCTTTCCCGCACGATCGTGAACACTGAAACAGATTCGACGGTAAATTTACAAATGCTGCAACATGTGGCCGAATTTCATGCATTCGCTAAAGTTGTTTTTTGAGAAACCACAAATGAAAATTAAATTAACCCTTTGCACTGCGAATTATTTTCCCAATAATTCCCCAGTATTCCAAAGGTTTCGAGCGTGACTCGACATAGGAGCCCCCGTGATAAAGACTGATTGCCGAGTCACACTCGACAAAGGAGTGCAAAGGGTTAAAAGGAATATTGGGAGGTTCGAGTAATCCGGTTCATATTCGACGAAGAAATTTAATGATATACAAGGCCATGTGAATTACTTCTGTCCAATCTGATATGAACCACGTGGACGCACACGGTGGACCACTGCAAGACCTTTTTGTTTCCGGTTTGCTCGCTGGGCAATTCATGTCCAGAACTAGGCGTAGAGATCCACGAAGCGTCGTTACACAGACCACTTCTCTCAGTTGCTCGCCCGAGTCGCATTCCGTGGAGCACTGAAAAATTATATTACAGCTAGTGTATTATACAGAATCGCGATTTCAATTCAAAGAATTTCATTCAGAATTCTCATAATTTTACTTTAACCTGTCATTTAATAAAAATACTCCCTGCAAAATAATAATTATCTACGATCGTAGTCGAACAAAATTTGACAAAATTTATTCAAGATAACACATTTCGTTTGTTTCATGCTACGTCAACGTACATCACTCCATGGCCCAGTAAACCATTGTCCGCTGCACGTTCTATTACTGGAGCAAGATCTTGCTGTTTCAGGTCGCGTCATCTCGTCACAAAACTCTTCCTCCGGACTCTTTTCGCAAAACACTTTTCTCGTCTGCATACCGACACCGCATTCCGATGAGCACTAAAAAACAACGTAGTACAATGCTACGTCTAAATTACGGGGAATTCCACGCAGGGTGGACAAAACTAAGGATAATCCTACCCCTTCAGTCCACTCAGTATACAACCACTGTGGACTCTGAAGCCCGGTCAAAATTAAATTGGTTTGAGGTGATTTATTCGAGCAGGGTCCCAAATCGCATGTTTCTTGAGTAATAGGCTTCTCGTCGAGAACACAAGGAGGCCCGTGTGTGTCGCAAGTGGCAACCCTTGTCTTTTTACCCGCACCACAAGTTGCGGAGCACTTTAACCCAAAACAAGTTAATTAATTACCATGTTTATCTGTAATATTCTTGTTTGCAAATCTCGACCATTCTATTAATTTAACAACCAATATATTATTTACTTTACAAAGTCTGACAACTATTTTGTCGCTATTATTATGTGCAGAAAGTAATTGCTCACCGACGACCACGTCCCAATGCTCCATTTCGGAGGCGGTATCGTTGTTTGCGTTATTCTCGCTTCGAATTCACATCGTGGCATCTCGCAAACCTCGACCGTGGGGAGAATTTTCGGTTCCATACACGCACCGTCAGCTATTCGCATTACTAACGACGGCGTTATTTCTTGCACGCATTCCAATTCTCTGATACGGGTGCCGCTACCACATGTTACGGAACAATCTCCCCAAGAACCGGCTCGCCATCTGTACACCATTTTCATTTTTATGTCAAATTAACAGATAGAGATCAATTGTATTCAGTCATTTTCGAAAAATTCTGTCGCGTAATAAAACAGGGGTCGAATTAATCAGAAATTCTTCGTCTTGCGAATGTTGTATATAGTATACAAATATAAAAAACGTATACATAAATTTGGAGTTGTCCTTACTTTGGTGGACAGGGTGTAGTATTGCATCGTACTTGAGTTTCTCGTGGCTTTTCTAATGCATGACACCTCTTGTCAGGCACCTGCGTTTGCGTATGCTCCCTTATGCACACGTGCCTCAGCATTTGGAAACCTTCGTTTGACAGAGATAATGAAAAAATGTTCTATTTTTGATTTGCACACTTCTTCGCGAGGATTCGTCTTACCTCCGCCACAAGATCGACTGCACTCCGTGTAACCGCTTGCCTTCCAAAAGAATTTCCTTCGTTTGTAGCGTCGTTGAAGTGTCGGGACATACGTTTGCGACCCATCGCTGACAGCATGGCCAGTTTCTATTCTAAAAAATGATAAACGCGTCGCTTGTAACGTTTCATGCTTGTGAGCTAGATCGAAAGTAGACGTTTTAATATTAATTGTTCAAGTTCTTACTTTCTGTGAGGGGTAGTTGGTAAAATAGGTTCGCTGGCCTTATTTGAAACTGTAAACGTGATTTTTATTTAGGTACAATACTAATTACGGCGGATAGAAATCAATCGTATCGGAGCTTCAATGAATGTTTCATACCTGGCTTGTGTCCTGTATGAGTATTTGGAGGGGCGCTTGCGCTTCCGGGTATTACATACCTGTAGACAATCCCTGGATTTGGTTCTTGATAGAGAACCTGGATAAAAGAAAATATAAATATATTTCATTATATCTCCAGTTTGTTCTAATTTCACTTTCTTCGAATAGCAGATAAAAAAGAAATTAACTTACCATAACGTCAACGGGCTCCTGTAAAGGTCCAGCAGCAGAGAAGCTTTCCAAGTTTTGAGGACTTTGACGAAAATAAATAAATGTTGCACCAGCCGCTTGGTATTTGCCAGACAAGTTGATACTATAATTGCCATTGAACAAGTAGTTACCATCTTGCAATTTCACCGCTAAAAAATTCAAACGAAGATGAAACGTTAAAAAAAAAACTATCAAAATACAAATGACATTCTATCAATTGTATCGTTTTTAATCTGACAATGTATTATCATCGATGCAAATTGTTTCATTGTCAATCTGAAAATGGATCGCGGCAATGAAATTGCTCCGATCGGAGATTAATTCTCTGACAACTGCAAAATACTGCGCAACTAACTGCAATCTAATCGTAGATTGAATTTTCGATCGGCTCCTTAGAAAATTGAATTTCTCAGTGGTGCAAGTATTTTTTTTTTTTACAGAAGTTGAGGTAACACATCAGTCAAATAAAGCGTTTGGAAAGCCTTATGATCGACTGATCCAATTCGTCGCATTGATAATTACTACGTGCACATGTTGTGCGTTCAGTGGCAAATCGCAATAATCATTCGCGCAATGAAACGCCGAGTCATTCGTAATGTTCGCATGCGAGAAATGCTGATTCCCTGAATAGTGTACGCGATATGATACATTGGAAACGTAAACGAGCCATTTAGTAGATGACATGTGCGCAGGCAACCCGCTGCGTGTCTTTCGACTCTCTTCAGGCTTGATTAAACGAAACATTGCAAGTTGATATTTGCACTGAACGCGAATTGTTCCTTTTTTCTTCTTCTAAATGGCACAAGCCTCGTGACCCACTTCCCGCTAGTAGCTTTATGTGAAAGCTACGTAGCAAAATGTCCAATTATCTCTGCATCAGAGTGAACGAAAGAACAAATGAAGTTAACGATCCGAATGATTTGTTGCGGTTACTTTGTGGAACCTTTTGTACGACAGTGTTAATTGGCCCATGATTATAGCTGGTTCTATTAACGTGAATTTCTTTACCAGTACAGTTTTTAATTCGCGTTTTGATGTAACGCTGGAATAATTAGATATTTACAACTAAACGGCATACCTCGTAAATTTTATGACAGTGTCGTAAAACGTTTGAACTAATTACGAAACGTATACGTAAGTATACAAAAAAAAAACAAGAATTGATATTAACAAATACGTAATTAATTGTACGATTATATCGTTGGTCCTTTTTGCCATATTTGATATTCGCCTAGTTACGTATTTAAAGTTTACACGATAGGTGACTACTTGAGCTAAGATTCTGTACGCCATTTAATATCTCTGTAACGTGCACTGATTCGATCCATTGTGAAAACGATCGTTTAGTCAAGAGTTACGATCACGAAGGGTAGTGCTTGCTATTGACTTTACGACCGATTCGATTAATGTAATGTACCTATGTATACATTGAATGCGATGTCGTAACATAAATCAAGTATTTCGGAATGAAGAAGAAGTGAAGCTGATCGTCAGGAATAAAGCAGCAGGGGAATGTCAGAATAAGGCGATTCAAAATATCGAAAATATGCGAAACATGAAAATAATTATTTCACAATTCCTATGATCTTCTGAAGTTCTTCATCCTTCTTGTAAATTCTGCTCGAGATTGCGGCAGTTGTCTGCTTCTAATTTATTTATAAACCGTTCCTATAAAAAAAGATGAGGAAAAATTCAACGCCGTTCAACTTTCTATCGTACGGAACTCTTTGATAAAACTCTCATAGTTGCACCCCGTAATTGCGGCGAGCTAAAAATACCAAAGGGGTAAGTCTGTAGCATATAAAAAGCTGTAATTAAATGAATAGATGTTTGAAACATTCTACAGCCGCGCCAAGAACCCAGTAGTCCTTGCGATTTTCCCTTAACACCAAGCGTCAGGATGCATCAGGGGACAAAGCTGAAGGCACGCATTGTGTGTCACGTCAACGGCTACTGTTAGCTCTAAATACTTATTGTCAGCTCATGGCCAAAGATTAGATTATGCGAAGGCTGATGCCAGGCGTAACAATAACGCCCCGGCTAGAATGAATTCCGACGATAGGAGATTTTGCATTGATAATAAAGAGAGATCGCAGGCGGGTGCAGCTGATTGCCCGCAATCGCGAACAATCGCCACGATGATTTGCCCGCTGGTACGCTTCATTAGAATCAATTTGTTGTACTCGAACGAGATTCCACGTATCAACTTGATTCAATATTTCGTGCAACCTTCTTACGGTCCCCTTCTTAGTCCCTTTTGTGTCCCTTGTCATTACCAGTTCGTTTCAACTATGCCTTACCTCATTTCGTACTATTATGCTTTTGTCATCGAATACACGTGTAAGTGTACAGATATATGTATAGGTTTAATCAATTTTCGATAATCCTCTTGAATGGCAAGCTTGTAATAAATGAAAATATTCTCTTGTTGCCTCTTGTAGGTAGCGAATAGAATTATCATTTTTTTTTCTTGTAAAATTTCACTCAGTAACAATCCATTTCCAACACACATTTGTAGCAACTATTTTCAGTACTTATTATCAGCGTCTTGCAAAAAATGCAAGGTTTAGAAAAGTCTGTCTGCTGTTTGGATATAACGCCCTTGCACTATATAAATGATCATTTCATTACTGGAATACGTATGCATACTATTAAGATCACGATAACACATGAACTTCTTGTTAACCCGTGACTATGAATTCTGCAAACATAACAATTGGCTTGCATCGACGCTTACAAACCGTTACACACACTCGCATTCAATTATCATTGTTAGATGCATCGAACTTCTTCGAATGCTCTTCGAATAAAGTTCCGTTTGATATTCGGACCACCCGTGCACATGTGCACGGATATTTTCGTCGCGTGACATGACACGGCGTGTACAAGTATAAATCTTACCCAAATAATTCTCCGTGTGACGTAATTGTGTCACGTTCAGAGCCAGAGCTCCCCGCGGAACCGTGGCCACGAGATTGTATCCCCGTTCCAAGGTCGGTTCCGTGAAAATCCCATCGATTAGGTGCCCGCTGCAGAAGCTCGAGAAACACTGCCAACAGAATTTCCGTGAAATTAGCACGTTACATTAATTTCGCTTTGTGTTCTCGTTTTGTGCACACCGTGGACTAAATTGGACGGACAAGACAGAAATACCTGAATGTTTTCGTTGAATTTGAAAATAGTCAAGTGTACGTGACATACCGGTGATAACTTTTTCATGCGTGACAAATTTTTTCCCCAACGATATTGTACCGTTTGAAAGTTTCAGTTTCCACGATAGTATTTTCTATTTTTAAAGAAAATATTCACCCTCATACTTGATTTCCGAACGGGGTGAAATCTTTTGATGTTTTGAGCAATTTTGAGCGTCGAGCAACATAAATATTTGGCAATTGTGCAATTGCCTAAAATCTACACCGCTCTAATTTTTCTCAGCGGTGAAATACGTGAACCCTGGCGGCAAAGTGGATATAGAGCAACAAAGTACGGCATTGTCGGAGGAAACGGGAATGACACGGAAGTAATAACACGTTTGCACGCTCTCGACGAGGAAGCAATCAGAATGCACTAACAGAAATAATGGAAAGCGTTACGCTCGTTTTGTCAGGCTATATTGCCTGCGTTGCAGTACATCGCCACTCGTGATAAATATCTTTGTTTTTTTATTGCCGGGACGGGCTTGTTTCACGAGTCGAAGGGTGCTACGTTTTGCGCAAAAATAAAACAAAAAAAAACCTCCGACTCCATTGTCCGCAAATTCCACGAACGCCATTCTTTTCGCATTTAACGCACAGCATTTGACAGATTTGTTGGGACGAACGATAAACACCCACCAAAATGGAAGCATCAAAGGGCAATAAAAAAGTCTTTATAAAACCGCGTTTAAAACGAAAGCATTCTGATATCTCGCGTGGCTCGCAAAATAAATACAATATCCCAGCCAAATATAACACATTAATCTACCCCCCATTCACCAATAGTAACATAGAGTCTCCAAATTGAAAACGGCAAGAAAGACACTGCTTTTTTTTACATCCCCCCTTTTTCCAAATTTTAAAATAGAACTCTGGCATGCGTGATATCGAAATCCTTATTTAAAAGGAACCTCTGTCTCGTTTACTTTCAACGTTCAATAAAGTCCCAATGCGTACCTTCCATTCAAACGAATTCTGTGCGATAAAAGAAAATCTGCGAAGGAAATCCAGGTATGCGAATCCATCCGTTTGCCCGTGAAACTGGAATCTCACAAATCATCTGGCGATTAGAGTAATCCTATTTATACGAAATAATGACTGAAAACAGAGGCGCTGTTTGCACACGTGGGTACTTAGCGAAGGCGTCTGTGCAAACAGGGACCGCGAAACGAATCGAAGTAGATTTCAAATGCCACGCGAATTAATAAGTCACAACACGCGTTGCCGGGACACATGTTTGGATACGTAAAACCGTCGTGAAATTATAGCTGTCGCGGCATAAATTTAGCCCCTTCGTGTTCTCGAGTGAGCGTCCGAAAGCCAGCTGCACTTTCTCGCCCCGTCCTCGAATCGTGCAGCTCGAGTGCACCGGAAATCGAGTGCCGCATCGTGGGCGATCCGGATGTCACGATCGAAAGTCGAAAACCGCCCTCGATCACTGAACTCTTCGTCGACTTACGTGCATTTACTGTGTGCTTCCATTAAGGACCCGTCTGTTGTCACATCTGAACGTGCACGAGGGAAACTGTAGACGTACGTTACCACTTCTCCAGGAAAATGTTGTTTCACGAAGTGCGATAGTAATCGAAGTTATTACGGCTCAGTGGCGGTGCGACATTAATCATGTCGTGTTTTAATTGCTTAATGTCGTGCGACTGATAGTGGGAGTTTCGGATTGCGATATACATAGTCACGGTGAAATATAGGAATTGTTGCAGGTTTAACCTTTAAAGGTCCCATGCCGGTGATACGCTGATCCTGATTTTCTCGGACACGATGCATTTCCTTCGATTCGGCCCGTTTGCGGCGCACTATCTCGACAGAATTTGTTCCGCAGAATTCGATTCTTCATAAATCATAAACGTATAGAAAGGGGTCACGAACAAATTACTGTGCAGTTGCGTATAACGCGTCAAGATATCTAACAATAGATGCGTGTATATCCGCAGAGGTAGAATTGATCACAGATTTATGATATCTTGCTTGCGCTGTGGCAGGTACGATTAATATTCGCGCGTTGTAAACGTCAATGTCGCTCGCGATTTCAATCGGGCACAGAAACGGAATTGCAATGATACCTTGAAAGAGGCATCTCCGTTTCTGTACCGCGACGTATACAATGAAGATGTAATTTCTATTGGACGTTAGGTGGGAATATTGATAATGCGAAAATGGTGTTGCGCGAGGCACTTCGAAGGACAATGTACGGTTACAATCGTTCGATGTCTTTTATACACGTGGTTGATGAAGTTTGAGAAGATTAAAACCGATAAGAAGTTGTATGTTGAATTGCTTGCAGTGCTCGTACGTGGGTTAATGTTACATGGGCGTAGAATCGTATATGGGACGCGAAAGACGGGTATAAATTATAGAGAAGACCACATGGCCACGTACGAGCAAGTGCTTCGATGGTGATTCAGGACGGATCTGGAACGTCGTATCTATTACTACCGTTTGATCGGGCGATTAATAAAGCCCTGATGGCTTTCTTGAAAATTCTATTCTATTTCGGTGCTTAGTTTCGCAATTCGGCGATGCGTCTAGCTTGCTGGCGCGCCAAGAATGTTGCACAGTGATTTTAGGATCTTCAATATCAGTAGGATTGCGGGCAAGTATATTGACGGTCGTTTTTAAATTAAATATTTTTCTCTTGAACACCTTTATTTACTTCGCGACAGTGTTAGAGTGTTGTGCATTTTCGAACTACAAATAGTCGTAAATAAATATTCCTGCAGTATTTAATAGTAGTGGAAACTATATTTTCCATGTTGGCAAAATTCACTGTTCCATACGATGATGCGAATAATGTATGCGCAGGTATATTACACCTAGACATTAACGGCAACAAATGCACGGGAACAAAAGTTAATCATAGCGTAGGATCATTTGTTTCAGACTCATGTAGCTCGGTAACCCCTTGTTTAGCGCGATTCACAGATGTTGTGCAATCTGTGACGAATTCATGAGTAATGCAATATTTCTCCAGATCCAACCAACACCGTCCCTCGCATTACACACTGAAACCTCGCATACGAAGACGTTAATTAGTAAACTCGTGTAAAACGTGAGATCTATAGTGCAATTCATTTTTCAGCGACGTCCACCCTTGCGTCCCTGATATCCGTTAGAGCTGAACGTGGCGTTGTTCCATTGCAGCGCGCACTTGTTTTTTCAGTAAAAGGTAATCAGTAACGTGCATATAGAGCCGCACCCAAAGTGACACTCCTCGGCCCTCTGATTGGATTAACGCGGGATGAATGTCAAGATACTCGATGCCCATACGTTTCGCAGCAACCACCGCCAGATCGATGTTAATTGTATGAATATCGCATGAGCAAATTTATAAATCGACCCGGGGCGGCAACAATACGGGCCTCGGCAGCGGATCTTGATTGTCGCTCGATAATGTCAAACCGTGTGAAACAGGTCCGCGATTACTCCACATTAACGTCGGGTACCCGGCACAAAGCGCCCAAACGCCGAACGCTTATGTTATCTACCATCGATCGTTGTCTAGGACTTGTATTTATGGCAACGACCGTGATTTACGGGCGTCTCCGCGGGATTATGGTTATGAAGAAATTTATGGAATCTCTTAATAAACGTTTCGAGCCGCGCGCTAAACGGCAAGTGCAATAATTCACCCCGAGGCAAAGGGTTTGTAAATGGAAAGTAACATCGTGTTCAGTTATTCCCTTCCAACATCGATGTCTCTCGAATGTTCACGGTTCACAAGAAACGAAAATTATTTTTGTTTTAATTACACATCGATATTCGTCTCGAAATTGTTCGCAATAAAATCGAACCATTTCCTATCTTCCCCCTCCCTCTTAATTCGCGTACTTTACATCTGCCGCGAGGAACGTCACAATATCGTAGCACGAAAAGAAGCAGTCCCACGCCCTTACGATTCATTGACGACAAACTTCATGGAACAGCCGTACGTCACACCGCCAAAAATGTAACACGATAATTTATGACGCCGTGGTAGCGCTTCAAATAAGCGACCAAGCCGTAATACCTGTGCAGCCTGCGTGCACGTACATGACACGTCTATACACGTGTCACGCGTGTCGCACGTTTCGCGAACCTTTAGGAAAAATATACGCGTGCATGTATATGTATGTGCGTATATCCGAGTCTTCCATGCGGCGGGTGGCATAAATCCGTGGAGGTGTTAAAGCACATTAAATTATGTCGTGCGCGTTAACTTGTAATAACCGAGTCATAATTCTCCGGGCAACATTTACAAGCGGGTCCATTGCGAGGCCACACCGGGTGTTTACACTGCGATAAAGTAGCATGCGTTCACGCGTACCCTGTATTCGTGAGGTTCAGGTAACGCGTGCGCCCTCGAACCACTCGTGAAAATTGCCTTCCGGATGGCCCACATAGGTGTCACGGTATTTTTTATTATCGTTTGCACGCCGGCAACGTGCCGTTACCGTCTCATGCACATCATTCCGGTTCACGAGTTAATTGAGCGCAGGTTATCCTGGTCGCGCGAGAATAAGAATCGTCGGATTATGGTTAACAGGTTAATCGCGAACGGCTGCCGGCTGATTAAAAATAGAGCGACGCATCACTCCGCGATGTGTAGTTATTTTCTCTGGATCCCACGGTGTATATATTTCTAGACCAAGCGTAAAGAAACGTCTGAATAAAGAAAGAAATTTACGGATGTCGCGATACGAATATTGTTTGTACGTTCCGAATCCACGGGGCCGAGAATCGGTTCGTTACTCAAATATTGTTTTCATTCGGGATTATTTTTGAAGGCGCATATTTCTCGACTAAAATTCAAAATAATAAGGGATCACGATTCATTATGGCCTCGTTTGTTATTTTATTCTTGCGTTATTATTATTTGGCACCACTGAACGGTCGTACTTTGATGTTACTGATACAATGAATTACGTTAACTAACCAGTTGACTGCCGCGCCAAGTATTGGTAGATAGAAGATTTGACAAAAATTAATCTCCCATTTTTGGTTTTCTAATAAAAATTTTGAATTGTCGAACAGCGCACATTTTATTTCAAGGTATTCTCTAATTAGCGATGATGTTCAAAATTCATTTCTGTCTACGTTCATTCAACATGGAGAAACAATCTGCGGTCACATATGACCACCGTGGCAGTCAACGTGTTAATGTGTACCCCGGATTCTATATTGATCATTGTAATAGATAATTGTAAACAATTTGCACTGCACAATAGAATATACAATTGTTTAATACAACGGACAGGTAGTAGGTATATATGTATGTACTTATGTACAACTGTAATGAAAGATTTCACGATCGAGAGTACTTTTTATTACGGGGCGCATTAAAACTGACACAAGAAGGGTCGAAAATTGAGTGAAGTCGTTAAGATAAGCCGCTAATTAATAATCGGCTTCGAGGGGGACGAATGAATCATCGTGGTTCCTCGAGGAATGCCGCGGGTTCGGTATTATATGCTCCAGATTCACGATGCCGGGGATTAAACGGATCCAGTGACCACGAAAATAATCGAACAAGAACGAACGTCGAACTCGATTCTAATGCTGAGCCGTATCGATCATCCTGACGCCAGCGTGGCGATGTCAGAGAAGTACGAAAGTCTGATGGTATCTCTTGCATTCAGCAAAAGCTGTCTGCTTTCGATCAACAGATTTGCACGGTACATACATCTATATCTCGCACCCTCGAATAGAGTTGACAAAAGAATTCGAGATGGAATAAAGTACATTCATTTCTTCTTATTTCAACAATTACTTGAAATACAATTTTACTTCTACTTATATTGTCTGGCCTGAAAGATTATTTGGAATATAATAATTGTACATTGCAGACCAATTTCAAATTCGTTTCAAACAGAAACAGGGTAAAATATGGAAACTATATGTAACGATACATTTAAAACTTTACAATATAGTCCAACATTCTGTACGATAAATTGTTATAGTTGGAGGGATCAGAAGCCGATCAGTGTAAGTCCAATTTTCCCTGAACACGAGTTACGTTGTTCAAAAACCTCTTTATCGTTGAAACTTTCAGTTGATGAATAAATTAAGTCACTATTTTCATACGCAAGCAATAGACGACGGTACTAACATTGTCATTTTTTCCCAAGTAATCTGTGAAAACCTTATTTATCCCGGCTTGAATGCCAATGGACCTACACTGATTGGCTTTTGAGCCCACCCCCTGTAGAACACTGAAACTCATTAAAGAAATTTAACTCTTCCTTCAATATCATTCGCGCGATGCTTGACCATAATATGATAAACATTAGAACGCGCAGAAAATCCCTCGTGTCAAGTCACGTCATGTCACGATCATGTCAACGGTCTCGCACGAAGCAGGAAGAAGTACCCGAAAAATAATCGCTCAAAAATAATTCGAGAGCTCCATTCCGCCCTGGACGCCGGCGAACCGCGTTAACATCGAGGCGTTCGCGGCAACGTTTCACGGTTTCGCGGAATTCCATCCTTCTTTTCGCGCCTCTCGACCAGTTTCTCGCGCCGGATATAATTGACTTTTCTCGATAAGACCGGATTCCGCGGCGAATTCGAAATGCTTTTTCACGGTGGTCCGGTAAGACGAAGCGCGCCGAGAGGCGCGTCTAAACGCCTCGCTCCCCCAGTGATCCCTACCTCTTGGGCCGAGCAATGAAACTCGAGGCGTCCCGCAACCTGCTCGCTGGCGCCGCGACGGTTACGCGTGCACGCTTCGTAATGCGCCAAATGAGAAAGGGATGAGACGCGAAAGCAGAACCGATAGCCAGTGAACAAGCACGGTCACGTGCATCGTCATCCTTTAAGTCGAACGTCGCCATGGAAGCCGTTCCCCGACAGCCATGGAATCTCGCTGGAAGCCAACACCGGGACGTATCGCCGCTGATACGAATGTGAAATTGAACATTTCTTAGCCACGAATATTCTGCGCTTTCCGAACATTCCAAGGTGTTTTAATTGAAATACGTGTAATAACGTCGCCTTTTTTTTTTTTTTTTTTTTTATTGCAGAGGAACAACTAGCCAGGTAGACGACGAGCGCAACGAATTCTTCAATTACCGAAGTGGCTTTTGCTTAATTAGAGTCCCTTATGCGAGGCTAGACTTGCGTGCCTGTCTAATAGAGGGAACCTTGTGTGTAGGGCTTGTAAGAGTAACCGGAGACTGTCTTAAAGATTATTGGGCTACTCGTACCTGTGCTTACAGTGGCCGATGTTAATTGAATTTTGTTGTCCGACACGAATGTTGGAACGTTTTTGATACTTATTTGATATTACAGTAATACGATAATACGAAGATAAGAACAGTAATATCGATATGGGAACAATTATGTTTGCCAATTGTTCTTAATTTAATTCTACCCGCGATTCTGCAAATAGAAGCATTTGTTTGAAGCAGAAGAAACGCGAAGAGTGTAGGTAGGCGATAGAGAGGTGATAGGAATACGGCAACGATATCCATTAGGAAATATCTAACGCGCAGGTGATAATAAATATGAGGACCAAGAAATGATTGAAAAATGCTTCAAAGGAAGTAAAGTGCTCGGGCGAAAGCTGTCAATGGCGATTTGAGCTGTATATAACACGTTACACGCGTGGAAGTCAGGTGATTGCAACCTGTGCGATCATGACCCTGCAATAAGCGTGTGTCATAACGTTGGAAGAGATACAAGACACGAAACTGATGGTCCATGAATAAATATCTTCCTACTGTCAGTCGGCTGAATGTGCGGGCAAAGGAGAACTGATTGCGAGTCGGGGGAAAGATTTCATTTAGAAATTAGATACGCCATAAACGAAACTGAATATGTATTCGTGCTTCCTACAATTTTTCCAAATATTGCGGAACAAGATTCTCCACGACGTTTCGCGCAATAATCATTTTAAGAAACTTTCTACTGTTTACTGTTAATTTAGATCGCATTAATTATATGAACTTAATTATTCTATGGAATTGTCCCGAAATTCTTTGCCGTCTCCGCTGGAATATATTTGCGGAGGTTTAGCAACGTTTACGCAGCACGATTGTTGTAATATTCGTCGGTTACTCGAAATATTAAGAATCACGGCACGCACACTTGCGTAATTAGTATAAAGACAAAGAAAAGGAAACCTTTCCAAGCGAGCCGTTCGCAGGAAGTTACAGAACTGCAATTTATTACAATGTGCTGGCCGCAGAGTGTGCGGTTGTCTCGAGACACGAAAACGAGGAAATGCTTCGAGACGCGGAACTTCCTGGTTGGATTACATTTATCCCATCCATGATAGACAACATTTTATATTTTTAATTCGATCTATCAAACTATCACTTGATGTATGTTATCTGCCCTTCAGGAGCGAAATCCTTCACAACTTGTCACGATCAAATACGGTTACCCGCGTAGATTTTTCTTTCTCGGTTCTATTACTGTTTTTTGTTGCCACATTTTATACACCGAACGATTAAACAAGCAGATAAACTTCTCAACAAGAATCTTAACAAGAAAAGGTCATTTTGCAGTTCCCGCGTATAATCAATTCTAATACCGTGCAAAGAAGTCGACAATTCCGTGAAAAACGCTATTCCTCGATGTTCGAAAAATTTCATTAAACGCAATCTAGCAAAGAATGCTTCGTACCGATGTTAAAACGATGAAGCCGTAACTCCCGAGAGCTATAGCGTGGGCGCTGGTTCACGGATACTGGTTTCTATGATTAATGAACGATCTTTAACCCCTGACAAGTCACATGACCGAAATATGACCGGGGAATTTGGATCAAAGTTAATTTTGTCCGCTGCCTGCATCATTCAAAGGCGGTTCTAATCGGTTTCAATGTGCTATCTTACATAGTCGGTCTTAGCGTGTACGGTACTTGCAACACTAATGCATTCCACTCGATATAGCATTCCCTGGATAGGCCTTGAACATCATAGACGGGTTCCTGTACATCCACGGAAAGGGAGCAAAAAAATCAACGCTGGCCACAATTAAACGATATAATTTACGAGAGACGCTCGGCGCATACCGATAAATAAAGCATCTTGCTTGCCCGACGAGGGGTTGCACGACGCTCTTTTCTTTATGATCGTTAAGCCATCGACTTCATTCTGGACCAGTGGAGACGTTTTGTTTCGCATCTGGGGATAATCAACGGGATTTCCGATGTTATGCAACGTTGAATATGAGACGATTGCCGAGAATAAAAGCGTCGATGTTAGCTCTTACTTATTGTCCCCGCCGATGAAGACGTTGTTTCAAGTGATACATTTCTTTCAAGGATTGGGATAATTGAGAGTTATATACTTCGGAATGAACAGAAGTTAAAATCACGTACTCGCTTGACCGATACTCCATTCAAAATTTTTCAGTTTAAAAAGCAGTTTACACGTACATAGATTCAATTGTATATTTGCCAGAATTCTATAGAACGAGCTACGTGACCGATTTGTATAGAGCATGCGTATTCTCTCTGTAATAAAAAATCTTTCGGTTTATGGCTGAAAAACGGTTATTTGCACTTTACACTCGGTGATCAGTAATCGTTCCAGCAGCCCATTATTATGACCAGTGACTGCATGATTAATTAACGCAATCAATATAATTATTGCAAATCCTTTAATTACTGACTGGAGGGGATAGCACTTTCAACGTTTCTATACACGCATCCGGTTGACCCGTTTTCGTGCTTATTAAAAACTATATTAATACAGAAGCTAAAAGTTTGATTGACACAGAACACGGTTCACGTATCGTTTATGATAATTAACGAGGGAGTGGTAGATTCATAGGTAATAAATAACTTCGTTAATCGGTGTCCATTTGCTTTTTCCTCGCCGATACGGCGCCTCCACTCTTGTAAACCTAACACCGACGTTTTTTTTTTTTACCGTGCAGGAAATACCATATAAATATATTTTTTTATTTCACCGCAAGAATTCCATTTACATGGGACAAGCGCCGGACCATTTCTGACTCATATTACTTTGTTACTCGAGATTTATCGGCGTTTTACGCGAAAGCAAACGTTGGCCCGCCGATATATGTTACAGGAGCGTCATTTTATTCGACATAGTTCTTAATGGACAGGAAAAAAGAAACCGGTTCGATGGGGACGGCGGCGAAGCGACAATAAATTCGCTGAAAGTTTGACGTACGGCCGTTCATTAATGGTACATACGCTCGTAGACTGTTTGCCTTTTTCGCGGCGACGAGGCCTCGTTCCGCCGTGCAAATGACAATAATAATGCTGATTAAACTAACGACAAGACCCGGCGACGATTCATTAGCTGCCCGCCGTGAAAAACATTACAGAATTCGCGAAACATACTGAAGCGATTTGCCCGACACGTTTCGTGGCGCTTGCAGTCTCTTGGATACGCGTAACATTTGTTTCGCATTTATTCCGGGCGCATAAAATCACTCATTTACTATTATAGACCGCTTGGTCGGAGATATGAATGCCTGTGTTGGCCAGTTTTCTCCACCGTAGTATTACACGTTACCAGCTATTGTATAACATTGCACGCTGATTGAACCTGATTGTGAGTAATCGAACATTCTGTTTCTTTTAATAACGTACCCTCTTTTATTCCCTTACAAATCACCGGGCCGAACCGTTTTGTTCGTGCCGTTCGTCTAAAGAAAGAAACGTTAATCTCGCACAGTTCCTCCCTTTTTCGAGCCGTTCCACGACGATCACTAACTTCTGACAGGACGGAAAGAATAAAAGAAAAGCGCGGCGCGACAGTGTTGCTTTTCCGATGAAATTAATTTACGAGCGGGGGTGACAGTGCGTCTGTTTTAAGCATAGAGGCACGGCTGGTATAAAAGACCGGGGAGAAACTCCTACCCGTGGGCTGGCACTCGGCAGTGTCAGTAAGAAATACACCGGGATGCTTTCGACGAATTTTAGTAACACGCGCGGATAAAGAGATGCTCCCAAAAGGAGGCGCTCTTATCATTGTGACACGAACGGGACACGCTCGTGTGTTACTTTTTATTGGCCCGTGGCGGTAGGACCAGCGGTGAACGAGAGACCGCTCGAGGAATCCAAAACGAGGGACCGAAGTGGGAAAAAAGGAACGAACGAAAGGAAGAAGGATGGAAGAAGCAAAAAGGGAAGCGGAGAAAGGTGAAGAAAAAAGAGGACCCTGCGCGACCGTACATCTCAGCATGTGCTGAGAACGCGGATGGGCTTGAAGCACGAGGCGACAGATATACGTATTGTACTTTGCCTTTCGACGAATCACTTTGAGAGGAGCGAGCGAGGCGATGATTTTCGCGGCGGTTATGAACTGTAATATCTGCGTAACACGTGAACGTTGGCCACTGTCACTCGCATTCCTCGGGGCGCGCAATTGTGTTCGATAATGAATCGATCGTAATTGACAGTAACCGATAACTTTCAAATCGAGCGAGAATTATAATATAGATATTCGTTCAATTCTGTTACCGGATTCTTTCTTTGCTTTCGTTGCGTTATAACTCTAATGTTGCTCACAGAGTAAACTGTATTACTCCAGCTTGACCAAACTATTTTCATTGCAAGCAAAATTGTTTGCTCATTCCGTATTATCATTTTATTGATGGCAAAGCTCCACACTTCGGCGCTTGGAACCGTAAATGTATTCAGACGTATGCCCACATTCAGCGGGACTACAATTTCTACGAGTAATCCAGACCGTGTTCTATTCAGCTTGAAGCACTTCATAGATTAATTGCTAATTTTCAAGTCATGCTCGCGAAAGTGATCGGAAAAAATCGATTACGTATCACGCTTTTGAAAGAAGCGAATCTTTTGATTCAGTTTCAAAAGAACCGCCTCCGCACTCGTCCCCCTGTCATTTTCGTGCACGTTAGACCGCCTGTACATTAATTTGATCTACGAGTTTGGCATTGAAGTTCGAGTCAAATTGGAGCCGGCCCAAGAACCATTCCAGCATACATTAAATCAACGTTCCTTAAGCCGTAATACTCGAATCTTACCGTCAAAGATATCAATAGAGAGTACAGGACAGCTCGATCCATCTTGGAGAACATTCTTCTTCAGCTTCGGGATCCACGTATTATCTTCCGGAAGTTTCTCCCATTAATTCTTCATCCAGTGAACGTCAAAACGCAGTCGCAAGTGGTCTATCCTCATTTTCCGCCGCTCCGCGATCGTTTCCCTCGGTTTCGATTTCCCTCAGTGTCATCGAATGCACAGTTTCACATTTCACTTGCACGCGCTACGTAGGTACACTCGTCTTCGATACTTGCATCATTCAATAGTTAATTTCAATAATTTCACAGACACGTACACGTTTCCCTTCGTTCCCCCTTCTCTATTGTACGCAAGATTGGATAATGAACTGCCACTGTTGATATTGCTTCTTGCTCTCGGCAGATCCACTCTATTACACGAAACGAATTTTTGTCTCGTTCGAACAGAATACGCGTCGTTCGCTCGCGCAGCGAAGCATACAATTAACGAGGAATTCAAGTACCTCCTATTACTACTATTTTATATACGTTGCGGGTCTCTCGAATTTTCCCTCGCGCTATTAACCGTCCGCGTTAATTTTTCCGCCGACCCAGCGATACACCGATATTATTTATTGTTCCTCGGGTTACCTCGTATTTGAGAAACGCGCAAGAATTTCCCGACCGTGATATCTAAATTGTGATCAACGCGATCGTGCTAGACCTGGATAGAGGGATTGCCGAGATAAGGAAATTATTTATACGGACGCGGGAACGGTGTGGCGAGGCCAGATAAAAAGAAGAAGAAAAAAAAAGAAGCACCGAGCACAGCCCTACAGTTTGTAATACGTGTAATTACACCCAGTCGGCCAATAAATCGGCGACCTTTCCCGAGCTTTTCCTTGCTCCCGTTTTCATTCGCGCTCCGCGGAGCGCACTTTTCTCGCGATGAACGAGCGGGACAGGTTCGTTCCTCTTGGAAATTGGTTAATGAAACACGGTGTTGACAAGAACGATCGATACGTTTAGCACAAATTACAGGCCACTCTCAGCGAATTGTGTATACATTACAGGACTCGACCGTTCGGTTTCGCAAGCGATTGAATCGGACCTCTTATTTGAATGCGCGGGGGCAGGGGGTGGACAAAAAAAAAAGTTGCATGCACACTGTGCGCCGAGCTCGAGACACATTGTCGCGTTTATGAGAATAATTGGACGTGTGGCGCGACCGCACGAGTTTGACGATAATTCAGACCGACGTGTGCTAATGACAAGTATGTACAGCACGAACGGCGCGGTGTTTAGAGCTGTTTATCAAGGAAACGGCATGACAGAGTGTTCTGTTGGCAATCGACGGGTATTTTTAGGATTGCGCGGCGAATGACAACGTTTCTGCCCGTTGTAGGATGAATGCACCGCGACGAAAAAATATATATCGGGCGTTCGGATAATATTTTAATGCCGACGAGGGTGGGCGGACGATCGTCTACTATTTTTAAAAGCCGCGTCCCCGATTTCCTGACGGCGTGCAGCCTGCATTATCGGCGAAATTACAGTTACCCCTTCCCATCGAACACGACAGAATTGTTCCGGAAACGTGGTTGAAACGAGGAATAGTTTATATAAATGTATACCCGAAATGAAACATGCCACTCAAACTCGTGGGCTAGGGAATTTTTAATTTTCAGAATCTTTAAGTGTCCGTACGAGGCGCTTACGGACGACGAAATATCAGATACAGGTTTTAAAATAGAAATTCAAAGAGAAATCTATCAAGTTTCGAAAACCTGTTCCTCTTGAAAATATCATACATATACGTTTTGGTCTGAGTGATGTTTTACCTCGCTCGTTTCACTGTATTCCATTTATCACGCGCTATTTGCTTTTGATTCTGCCCTCGCGAGCAAATAAAAATGATTAATATGCCCGGCAACAATAAGCGGAACGGGGAATCTAATTTAGAAATAACGCGGCCCCGAACAAAGAAGGAGGAAACTCATTTGACAGCGACGGTTCCAGAAAAGAACGATGAATTCCATTTCGCTCGAGCAGTATCTCCATGATGTCCAGAGATCGGTTATTTCAAAAGATACAGGATGAATCGAGGCAGTCTGTTACAAAAGATTCCCCATGCATCAATATACAGCATGCATGCATAACGATGCGAACGAATTTTAACGAATTCTCGCCGTTACTCGGAAGCCCAACAAAATGGTACCATCCAAATCGAACCCCGAGCGCTCCAATAGACCGTCCAACGCCTATGGAATAAACCAAAGATGGCCACTTTCGATTCGTCGTTCGATCAGGGATACATATTTTACATCGTGAGAAACGAGTTATGATGCGACACGAAGGAAATTGGATATTAGAGAAGCCATCAGGCCCGTGTACGTACACGCACGCACATAATGCCTTCATGCTCCAGTTGTTAGTGAGCGTTAGACGGGAATCGATATTAGTCGTGCGTCGACCTGTCGAACGTAATCGCTCCTGCACGGAATTATTCGCTGAAAGCGCGCGCCGCGCGGCAGAAAATAATTTTTTCACCTCTCGAACGAACATTCCATCGCCCCCGCCGGTTTCGCTCCGAATTTCGATCGTCGGTTGGCGTTTCGCGATTTCTTTTACGCGATTCGAGCTGCTTCGATGGTTCCGCTAGATCTATCTGAATTACGAGCGGCGCATTATCTCTGTTCTAATCTATTGTTCGTCCGCGTGCTTTCTGTCGCCGTTACGCTTCGAACGGATAATTTATGGGCCCGGTTGAGAGCAAAAGGGGTTAATTTATGTTTATTCAGCGGTATTGAAATGGCTCGGTATGCGGGACCGGTGTGTACGCAACACGTGGAATTTATGAAGCAAGAGAGAAATAAGAAGACGGAATTATTGCAGGTGTAATTGCGTACAATTTCGATGAATACGCTCGGATTGCGCGCAATTCTTTTCCCGGCACTTGCAACGGAAAAATCTTGCATCGGTCTGCGCTCGGCTTTCTGTGAATCAGAACGCCGCGTAGTACGCATTGCACGCGATAAAACACGATTTTAATTGATTGTCAATAATTGACAAATATTTAATGTCGACGGTCAGTAGTTTGTAGAATTGATATTAATATTATCGGCGTCCCGTTCGCTATTCGTAAAACTCTGTTTGACGGACGTTTCGGAGTCGTTTATTTAGAACGTGCCGCAAATAAGACGCCGGGGAAATGCAACGAAAAATTGCGGCGACATAAGATAAATATTCATTGGAATAGTATTGCATTTTCCGTGTGTCAACGGTCGATGCATTACCGAAGTGTTGCGTGTAATGTGTGCACGAAATGTCCATTAAGCTGGGGAACAAGCTTTCTCGGGCTTCCAGTAAATTATTCAACGATCCGACCGTAATTAAATTATTGCCCGATTATTTATTAGTTCAAGCAGCAGCGGCGAACGCGCATTAATTACTTGGCGATCGCCTATTAAATATTATACGCGGCGAGCGCAAGTAGTCATGTACGGACGAATACGAATTGTGCGTTTATGTGTTCGGCGGTTGTTCCTACGTGTCGTTCGAATGCAATGGCGCCATCGAATGAGCAAATCGCGTAATATTTCAGAAAACTAGTCGCGTATGTACGATTAATCGGGCGCCGCAAACCCCGGGCAAATTGACACGCGAATACGGAAATAATTGTTTTTATCGAACCTTATTCGTACCTACGTCACCTAGGTTTTTTCGCGAATTGCAACATCGAAAACTGTGTAACAATCAACAATGATAGATTTACGTGCTGATAATGCCGCACAGTGGTGTACAACAACCTCGTTGAAGTCGAATCGATGCTTACGGACCGCTTCTTGTTTCCCGTTGCAAAGTTTGTTTCTTCACGACCGATATTTACAGGAGCCGTGTTACTTTATTGCAGCGAAAATACGGCGGGGAGAACGGAACGATCCCGATGGATCTACTTACGCAAGTGCCGGTATAACGCGTGCACCGTTTATTTTTACGATTATCGACCCGCCCCGATCGCGAACTATTAATACGCGTTTGTGGAATACCGATCGGCAAGAAAACAATTCTCTGATCAGTAGAACGAACAACATAGTAGCGCAACGTGTACAAGCTACTATACGCTGGATCCATAGTAGCCGTTGGTTCCGCAATGATGTGTAAATGAACTATGTCGGTCTAAAGTTAAGCAACCCATTTTTAAATCACAGCTACAAAGAATAATCGCTCCGGTCCGATCGTTCGTACGGTCCGCATGCTTTCGGTTAGGTATATTAAAGCCACAATAGTTCGATCGCAAATGTGCAATTGTTTATTGAAAATACAGGGAAAAGTAATTGAATTAAACTAGAACAGGTTAGTTATCGATACATGCGTTTCGCGTGCAATTAGGGATTAGTTAGCGTAATGAAATTGGCGTGACAATTTCCGCGTCGCCGCGTTGAAATTGCCGTGTTAATGAGGGCCGCAAAGTCAAGGCCGCCTGCATTTGTCCACGAAAATAGCGATGGAAACCAGCAAAGGGGTCGTAAATTTAGATTTGTGTGGCACGAAGTGCCTGTAAGCTGTTCCGCATGTGTCAGGATAGAAAAAGAATCTCTGTGCCGCGGCGGCGTGAGGGAAAAAACGATTATATAGTCTGTCTGGCAGAGCAAAGAGGTTCACGTCATACTTCGGTGGTCGCCGAAATCTCTGTCACGTTCCAAGTCGGGCGCGATTTTCGGAATCGTTCGACTATTTAATGGCCGGCCTCCGTCCACACGTTCCCTCGCATAACTCGGTCTCGTTCGTTCAATTTGTCAACGCGTTTTACCGACACACGAAAATACGATCACCAGCGACGAGGAGCAAAAGCCGCGACGCTTCATCCGGCGATTCGATTGCATTCCCGTGGTATTCGATCGAGAGACAAATTGGCCGGCCGATGTCAATGAAAATCGTGTCGAGCTTGTCCAAACATAGAATCTGGTACAACCGCCGCTAGTGTAGAATCCACGACCTCGATGTAAAAAAAGATTAAAAGTCACCGGAACAATGCGTTACATCGATCTTCGAATTCCGCGCGGGAGGAACGAGTTTTTGCAACATTTCTTGACAATTCTACTGTAATACAGCAAAACGCTGAGACCATTGAATGACCAACTTGTCGCAGCACGAACGGAAGAAAATATCGTCGACGAATCGTGAAAGACAAAAGAAGAAAAAAAATCACTGTACCACGAAATATCACCTTCTACGAATTACATACTCCGTCGGTCATCGAACGACACTCATTCTGCAAAATCGAACATACAGATTTTTCTAGAACTTCTGAGGAACAGCTCAATCACACGATTACTCCAGATTCTTGTTGCTTATTTCATACGACACTCCCGCTATTATTTCGGGCTCCCTCGAATAATAGTTCACCAGACAATCAGCGGCATGCCCCAATCGATGTACCGATTCACGATGCGCACTGATCGGTTCGTCGATGTTCGAGAAATAGTGCAACTGAAGCTACGGTAGCGTGCTGCATGTTACAGAATACCGAGGTACAAGCTCCTCTGTCGTGCTTTACAGAGGTGTCGTGCCGAACTGACGGCTCCCGTCGGTGGAGGATCGACTTTATACAGCGGTGTGTCTCGCGCTGCTCTATGAACGCAGCTTTAAGGGCCCTCCACCTTCTTCTGTCACCTGACTACACCGCGCTTCCGATTGCATCTGCCCTCGATCCTTCCGTTCGTCCTCTGATCCTTATTTCATCTTGCTGGTAACGCTTGTCTCCTTCTACTTTTTTTCCTCCCAAATCTTTTACTCCCTCGTCTCGTTTCGATCGAATTGCGTGGGACAGAGTATCGATCGCGAGGAAGTCGAGGAATTATTAAGGGGAACGGAATTTTGAGAGCTTGACTCATGAAGTTTTTTAAAAGCTTACAGCGTAAGGATGCTCGGGCAATTGAGAATGAAGGCTTTTAGCCTGAACGATTTTTCAGGGTCTTTCCTTTTTATTTAAGATCATGAGTTACCTACATGTATTTTCGTTTACACGTTTTCGAGCTCTTCTTTTTCGATACAGTAGACCGATTCTTTTTTTACATTTTTGATGAAACTTTTGATTGAACTTTTGATATCGATCTCTTGTTTTTTTTTTTTTTTTGGTTGAATATAGTCAATGGATTAAAAACGAAACTATTCTTCAAAATATAATTGACAGTCTTGCGGAGAATTCATCTGAAACCCTATACGTATAAATATTTGAAGGATTGTCTTCAAGCAGCTCGTTTTTTTTTTTCGGTGGTAAATAGCAAAAAGAGGAGAGAAAAGAAACGCTGCTTCGCCCCCCTTTCGCGTATCCTTTTTCTCGATAATGGATTTTCAACGCTGGCAAAAACTGGATGCATCTCGTCGGGAGTATAAGTAGCAGAGAATTAAGTGGTTCTTATAATGGTTGTTTATCGCGAAAGGAGCTTACGTGGACATATAGTCGGTCTAACAGGCTTGTTTATACCGTTGTGTCGCGATCGTTTTTTTGTAAACTTTCCCCGGCTAGGTGGCAAGTGGAGGGCTAACTAATTTTAGTCCCATAATCCAGAACCGACTAAAACGCGTGCACCGGTGAAACCAAATACCGAATGATCCTGCCACATCATCTCTGGCCATTCTTGAACCTCGAACTTCACTTTATCGGCTTATTTGCATGCTTTGCGAAATACGCTCGTTAAGGAATCCTGTATTTACATAGTAATTACCCGGCGAACAGAGGTGAATTGTCTCAGACTTCTATTTTTATCGGAGGCTCGTTTAAATTTCAATGGAATGTTTTGTCAGGTGGGTATATTTTTATTTGCTGGAATTGTTTCGCATTAAAACGGGCTGCAGCGGGTTCCATGAGAAATTCAACTGTCGTACGGTTTTCCTTGAAAGTGAAAATTGATCAACGAAATGATACGCACAGATGTCAAGTACGTTTCAATTTCTTGCGATCGAAATTGATTTCTTGGCTTGTCCATTGCGTGTCGTAGTTTTTCGTCGATTTGTCATCCGAGCGAATATAATTTCCAGATTGATACACTTACGCAACATCCATTCTCGCATTGCAATCGTACGTAATGGCGGTGCTGGAAATCGATCCCATAAGTGTCGTTCAATAATATCGAAAGCCAATGTCGCCGTTTCTAGTTCTAAGACCGACCAGAATCGAGCGAAACAGAGAAGCGACGATTCGACGATGCAACGTGGTTAGTCCCCCCGTTCACCGGAGGAAAAAGGGAACGTACCGAAGTAACCGGTCGTAAGAAAAGATCGCGACGATACGAAACGTGGATATAACGCGTAATCGCAGTTATGGACGTATCCTGAATAATGTTAAATATTTACATTATCGACTGGATCGATATCATCCCTCGAGCCGGTGCTTCTCGATCTTTCCTATGGCGGGTCGATCGATTCTACAGTTTGCCGGTTTCCTCTGAAAACGGGCAGCATTCTGCTTGCTTGAATTCCTCTCGATTTCGTTTTCATATGTTACCAAAAAAAAAAAAACAATAGTTAAGGTATGCGACACGCCAGATGAAACATGCTACAAGCACTCCAAAGATTTTACAAGTATCGATCTTAATCTTTATGCCCGAAGAATGTTGATCGTGTACAAATATTTTGTAGTTTAACGAAGATTAGAAATTTCTTTCGTACCTTTATTGGCTGGGAACTATAATGTTTAAAGATGTTCCAAGCGACTTTTTGCCGTAGCATGTAACAGTTTCTGGTTGCATCGAAGCATGCGATGCTACATTGAACAGCGCGATGTTTAAATTAATACTATCGTTGAATTTGTATTAGCTGTAACTAGTGTACAAAATTACAGTAGTTCTGTTTATGGTACAATGAAAATTAATGTAACGATTTATTGGAAAATATTTCCAATCTTAATTACAAAACATTGAAGATAACTTCAAAACCATTTTAATTGATATCTTGAAGTTGAAATCGATTTTCTCTGCATCTTGTTAACACACTAATGAATATCGTTATCGATGATAATACTCTGCCACGCGAACAATACTTTTCATGAACATATACACAGCGTCATGTACGTAACAGGATATTAATCTGAAAGACGACACCAATATTTCACACTATTTAAACTCGCATACTCGCATTAGAAACGTATCTCCCTGCATTATAATATTATAACAGCAGAATGGCCAATAAGAATGTTGCGTCTCCAATTTTTAAATATACATGTTCCCTTAAAATTTGTACTTTTCTGGCGCAATATATCATGCAAATATACCGTGAATATGAAACGCAACAATGTTTTCTCAATGTGGCTCAATATATCCAGACCTCCAATCTTCTGTTCTTCAGGGATTATTTATTAGCTAATCGAGCCCAATATACTGACATACATATATCATCGCGGATGTTTTTACCGCATTTCGAGTGGCTGGTATAAATTTATTATCCTAGTACAATGTTTCCATTGAACGTTTCGTGTTAGAATTTCTGCGATGCGCCATTTGGAACAGACCACCAATAAATCGCCAATAAAATCATTCACCTTACGGACGTATATACTAGTGACCGGTTACTTCGAATCACTGTTGCAGTTTTAAAAATATCGAGTCTCTCGGATAATCGTCCACCAATTCGAAATTAATCGTAAAGAGGGTAACGGGAATTTATTTCATTTCGTTATTTTTAAACACAATGTTTAACTTAATCGTGATCGTTTCTTGGACAATTGTTGTTTTCCCTTTAATGTCGATTCTGTCAATGTAGTTCAATTAAAAAAATGTACCGCCAAAATTGTATCTCATTGCTAAATTTTAATGCCAATGTTTCAAAATAACCCGTTCGATGTAATACATTAGCGTAGAAACTCGAAGAGAATATTCCACGCGTCTAATTATTCGGTATATAAAATTAATACCGTATAAGAGACACCGAAAACAAATTACGAGTAGTTACAAAAAAAAAGGCTACAGACGAAATGACAAAACCTATGAATATATCAAATTCCTACGCACCAACCTGTCTTCGCGTCAGATTACAAATTAATCGAATAAACCGCACACCGTAAAAGTGTGCGCAATTCATCGAAACGACCAATAATCACAGATCCGTATTACTGACGCTGGCCCAATTGCTCTCTAACCCTCAACGAGATTCCGATCCACGAATCGATACAGCTCTTTATTATATACCTGTTCCAGTTCACCAGTGAATAACAGGCAATCAAATCAGGTAGCCATGTAGCCCGTCGATCTAATTCCTTCTAATTTGATCAAATTCGTATCGCAGAGTACACGCGACCGGATTTCGTCGCGTTCTGGGGACAGATCGGTCCACGCGGCCGACTGATCGAGCCGCCTGATCGGTAATTAGCGTTTTCTCAGTGGCACCGATCTAATTTCTCGGCGAGCAAATTATCGAGTGGCGCGTAGATAGAATTAGCCGCGTCGGCCTGGTTGATATCGTTAAATTGCTGCATTCCTACAAGACGTCCAGAGTGCATCTCCCTCGTTATATCATCATCGTTCATCAGCCTCTGGTCTACGCGGCGCGTCGTATAAATATATCGCGTTTGGATCATCCTCTTCATCGCAACTGGCGTATGAAAGTTCGCATAGATGTGTTTGTGAGCGAACGAACGAATTTCAGTTCGCCTAGATGGTAGCAATAGGGGCCGGTGGCACGAATTTCAGGGTATTGGGACAGAACGTAGATAAGGATGGCAAAATAGATCTTGCAGTTGACACTTTTAGAGAATGGTTACGTAGGTGATTGGAATGCGTGAACGTTTGAGGAATTTCTTGTGTCGTGTTTAATTTTAGCTAATTTGACTGTAACATTTGATTCATCCAGTCTTACGATATTGTCAAGATTCTGTAATATTTTGCAGTGGCAAACGTGGCGAACGTGGCAAATGGCATCAAGTATAAAGAAAGGGTGAAAAGTGCAATACGAGCAAGGGGGAAAAGGGAAGAGACGGACAGGTGAGAAGGGAGCAAGAAGCAGAAGCGGTAGGACGAAAGTAATGATGCAAAACCAAGTGCTGGGGTTATGAATGATGATCAGAAACAAATTTAGTAGGTGCCTAGTTAGGTACCACGGAGGATGGAAGGAATGCAAAAAAAGAATATCGTACAACGAAATAAATTAATACAATGTGAGGAGCGTTAAGTGTATAAGGTGAAATTAAACTCAGTTTCGTCCTAATGGTATTCATTATTAATTAGGTAATATCCTTCGTGCAACAACATATGTGGATTCACTTCCATAGAAACTATTTTACATATCGATAACAGATATGACAAATTTACGGTCGCTTTATAATAATGATCTTTTCTCTATCGATACGCGATTACTCTGTACTGACATAACCGCAAGAAGAAATACCAACGCTTCTAAGAAATACATAAAACAGAGACAGGTGTTGTTTATGAAAAACGCAGACATCCTTGCCTGTGGATCGGATTCCACATCTCTAAGCGATGAAATAATCAATGCTAATATCCCTAGAATTTATGTTATATATTAGGCATTCTGAACATTGAATATTTCTGCAATCCGATTGCACGTAGAAAGTGGATGAAACGAGATTTCAAACTTTACATGATATGCATATTCGATATTATATGCATATGATACTGTTCAAAAGCCGTGGACTAATCGCCTTCCTTCCTTTTAAGGCGGAATGTTTGTAGGTACGTGGCTTATTTAAGTGGCTTTTAATTGCAGTTTGTTTACTAAGGCTTTTTTTTTTATGAACGCGCGCTAAAAGTTGTTGCTACTTCTGGATGTCGGCAATAAAACTTTATGTGAATCGACATACTTTATGATCGGGATCGTACGTTACTTCGTTTCTTAATAATAACTGTGCAACTTGATGATTTCTTGCGGCGTGTCGTTTAGTAATAATACATTTATTGAATAATTATAGAGTGTCGCCAATAAAATGTTAGAAGCTGGAAAGCAGATCGTCGAAGAGCAATGCATAATATTCAGGAAAATTGAACCGTATATTATTAGAAGAAATTATAGTAATATCCGCTCGCTTCACCGTTTCAAATTAACGAGAAAGCAGAGCAGATGAATTACACTTTCCTTGTAAACGTACAGGTCTTGATAAATAAAAACGAAACATAGCAGTCCAGCGATGTTACTTGTTAGAACGAAATTTAATCGAGGATAGGATACTTGACATTCTCTATTTTTTAAAAATGTTTCATTTAAAAATTCACCGAATTCCAAAGAACATTTAAAGAACGCCTTTCCTATTTATTCTGGTCGTGCCAGTGAAAATGAAGGTATTTCACGGCGTATTTGAAAAGCAATACATATTTTATCGCATCGAAATATTTGCGAAACTGGTACAGTTATACCAACAGACGGCTACCTGCTTTTTTATCATCGCCACAGACAGTGTCGTTGACTCGATGACACGATCGATTCGGATCATTAACGTTCCATCACAATTGTTCCACCGAATCGGGAACGATCGATTGATTTACACGTTGAATAACGAACGAAACAGGAGCAGGCTGGACTTCGAACAAACATATTATTTCTGCTTCATCACGCCGGGTCGCCGTCCAGGATATTCGTAGTTATAGTTAAACGTTTAACCATTACATTAATGCCAACACTCTGCAAGTCTTTGAAATTAAGACGCGTCTCGAAGACAGAAAGTTCGAGTCTTAAATTAGCATGGCGCTAAGCATGCAAATGTTAACAGCCGGAGTTCCCTTCGCTAATAAATTTTTAATCAATAAGCCTCGCGACTCGGGCATCAAATTAGCCACGCCAATGTACGTTGAATAACATTTTTCAGCCAAATCGAACGTTTAATGACTTTCGGACGCTTCGTCGACGTTTCTTATATAAATTCCACGAGTTCGTCCACCAGCGGCCGCTCACATATTGCTCGTTATCCTACGCGTGTAATTTATTAAGTTGTAAATTAGTCTAATAAGAGATGTTCCATTAATAGGATACACCGTTCGCCATCGTCTTTTAAACACGCCGCGCACACCGACTGAAAAAAGAAAGAACGAAAGGTAAACACTCGGGCGCGAAGCTTTTACTATGCAACCGATTTTTACGTTTTATCACCGTGCAATAATGATTACGTTTGTTCTCTCGTCGAGGAACACGTTGGCCGGCGCAGCAAACCCTAAATAATAATGTCGAATTCTTTTTAATCGCGACCACCGTTTACGAGATTACCTCGAAGCCGGTGAAATCGTTTTCATTTTAATACTACCCGCCTGAATTTCTTGGACGACTCCGGCGGATCGACATTAACTCCGTCCGTGCACGTATCATTCAGTAGCAGAGATTGCAGTAATTGCTCGCAATTTACCTTGCGAATCGCATAAATAGTTTCTTTGTAAGAGGAGCCGTGCAACTTTTATCTGTGCAACACGCTCGGATATATCTTGACGTGATGCAGCGCCGGGGTTGCTCCAATTTTTCCAAGATTCGATGACTGTTATTTATTAAGGCATGGAAATAAACGGGCAATTCATACGCGTTAATAACATCCCGGGCATAATTCACCGCTAAAAATCTCCTCAACCGATCCGCTCAATAGCCGTTACACGGTTTAATATTAGGC
The DNA here is from genome assembly GCA_963667235.1 of Nomada lathburiana. NCBI lineage: Eukaryota > Metazoa > Arthropoda > Insecta > Hymenoptera > Apidae > Nomada > Nomada lathburiana. The sequence goes on from OY763903.1 coordinate 4,887,182, forward strand.
GATGACCTAAACAACCAAGGTATTTTCAATGCGACACGTCCAAGCTATTATACGTGGAACAACGTGCGCTACGTTTTCTGTAACACAACTCTACGAGTATAAATAAGTTGCGGTTATTATATAACCGGAATTGTTTATTATTTGGAAAAGAATGTCCCGTGGATTGCGTTGATCGGGTTATTAAGACCACGCGATTCGGAACGCGAAGTAAAACGGATTAACGTTATTACGGATATATTAGCTTAAAGTGCAGTGAGACAATTTCGCGAAAAGTCGTACCCACGTATAGCTAGCTGGTATGAAGTAAATTTTTAATACAGCGTATTGGCTTGGATTTGTCTTAATTACCTAGAACTACTTTACCGCAGTGATGCATCACAGTTCTCCAACGCAACATCAAAAGACTGTGAATTAAATGTTAACATTTCAGTGGCTGATCTATAACGCGAGAACAGTTTTACGATTCAATCAAAACATTTACGTTGAATCATTAATCAATTCCCTCGTTATTGCGTAATCTTAGACATACAATCTGTAGTGTAAACGGTACTGCCCCAACGCAATGCGGATTATCATTACCACCAATCTAACACGATCTCTCCCAATAAAAACACAGATTTATACGCGTTCGAGGAAACGTGTATGCCACAATTTGTCGATACTTATTAATATTCGAGACACTTAAACGTAATAATTATCGTCTTCGCGAAGCTGCCGGATCGACACAATAAATCTCCAAAACGATTGACCAAGATGATGAAATTTCGTTAAATATCAATTCGTTGTGCAATCTATACATAGAAAATCAGGACACGTTGTTGGCTCTTCGACGACGCGAAAATTGTAGTCCCGTGAACCAGGCCTATGGGGTTACGTTACCTGTTAATTTTTGTTCCGAAAACCAACTGCGCGATCGATCGTATGAAAATTCCTAGGACACGCTTTCACATATGAACCGTATTTTATAGAATCCGTGCGAACACCTTCGTTGAACACCGTGCGTGTGCCACTTTTGTGACGTCCGATGCTGAGAGTGCCATTTAGCGTCATTAATAGAGTTGCATCAGCGTCGAGTGCACGGCGATACATCGATAGGAGTGGTTCGGCAAATAGATCGGGGCTGAAGATATATACGTACGCAAGGGAGATAGAAAGGAACACACCCATCTAAGCTTCGACGTTTCTGCACAACCGTGCTCTGTCTACAGGGTGATCGATGTGAATGTTTTTTAATGGTTTTTTTAATGGGACGATACATTTGTCCTGTTTTCATCTAACAATAAGAATAGATGAAATTAATATTAAATTAATATTAACAATTAAATGACGAATTAATTACAATTTTGGTTATAATATCGAGATTAAAAGGTGTCAGTGCTACTTGGGGTTGAAGATAGGGTGAATGGAGAATTTTTATGCATGGATTTGATTTCTCTTCTATTCATTTAGTGTAAAGTCATTTTTGCGGCAGGTCCTATGTAGAACGATCTAGGAACGCATCACTGAAATGTTGGGGCATTTATATTGGGACTGCGAGTACACGTTTTCGCAAGCCTAGGTATTATGCCCGATTAACTGAAATAAAGAGAAATATAATATATGTCTCCTTAAATTGCACATAAATTATACGCTTGATAAATTCTATGGCTGTCGTTGATCTAAGAATTTCAAATGAATCAAAGTATTCTTTTGCAAACTATTCGACATCGAAGCTTTCTGTGTCGCAAGTATTGCGAATCAATCGGAAGGCTAATCCGTACTTTAACGATTTCGAAATGAATCAGCGTGTCGGGTTCTAGTTTCTGCGTTTCAAGAATTCTGAAATAAATCAAACTATTTTTTCTGAATATGCTCCCGCGGATCTAAAATCGTTCGTTCCGTAATACTGCATCGAATGTGTCGCTTTAAAAACGCCCGATTCAGTGGAGCAAAATTTTTAATCCGTCAAATATTTCTTCAATCACTTCTAACTACTTTTTCTCACGCACTACTGCTCGCAACTGAATAGAAGTACCTACTTTCTCGAATATTTCGAAAACCTGCAAATGAATCGTTCAACGAATCTCGGCCCGTAAAAGTTGCTTATTAATCGCGATGCGAAAAGCGGGAAGATAGGCCATGGCACAAATCGTATATCGCGGCGAGCAAGCCTCGAAACGCCGCAAATGAAAGGAAAATGAACGACGCGTTAAGTATAAATGAAAGCACCCGGTGAAAGCAAACTCGTAGGTTCGTGTAAAGCACATGACCGACAATTACGAAGGCGAGCTGTAAAACGTTAATAAGAGAAAAATTAGATATCGAGTGGTGCAAGGGCGAAATAAAAACGGCGGCCGTGTGTAAGTGCCGGCCAATTTTCTCGAGTAATTCAGCCAAGACCGGCATGTCGCGATTGTTTGTTTATTAACAGCTTCCACGTGTGTCTGGTTGTGTTGGTTTAATGATACGGTCGGACATGACACTTAAGAGAAAATGAGACAATTGTTTCTTCATACCGGTTAGGTAGCTACTACATACCGTGTAATCCATTGTACAGTAACTGCATGGTCGATAATAATAGAACATAGTAAAGTCGTGGAAAAATGTTTTAAAAGGGGAAATAAGGTGAAATTTTTCTGGCGCGGCATGATGTTGTTTTAATGGATATTTTCGAATGGCGAGAATTGTTAAGGAAAGTTCTGTCAAATGTGTCGGTAATTATAGGGTAACCGTTGTGCGATAAGAGATATTGATAAACCTGGTAGATATGGAATTCAATTAGCGACTGCATAAAATTCTATTTGGTAAGAGGGTTAACTCGCGCGGCGATCTCAAACGAAACTTTGTTATTAGATTATGAAACGGGACGTAGTTATCGTGGCTCGCTATTTTTCTAGCTGATCGATGCTGGTGTCCGATATTTTTAACTCCCGATTGTTCAATCGGAGCATTGAAATTCAGATACGCGTAACGATAAAGGATCGATTCTTGAATTTCGATCAGCAGCTCTGGGCTCGGTGTTACGTTTTCTTACGTTCAATCTCCACTCCTGACAACTATTTGTCTTCATTTGTACCACGCTGCTCATTGATCGTGGCAGAATAAGGTCTCCTTAGTATAAATTCCACCAACCCGGTGGTACAAAAGGCACTTCAAATGGAACATTGATTAATCCCATTAGACATTGCAGACCCGACGAAACCGTTTTCAAAGAAGCAAAGAAAAAAAAAGAAAGACGAACAATATTACTTCATCGAAACATAAAATATAAATTTACGGCTAATAGGAAACTTGAGGTTAATTAATGCCCATTGTCAGAGTGAATTAAAGTTACGAACACTCTTAGGATTTTTTGTACAAGTCTCGACTTTTGTTCGTTTAACTTAAACATCACACTATAGCGTCATTGATGGCGTGCGGTTCAAACGATACATGATATATTTGTGTCGCAATGAAATAGTTGGAAATGCGTAGGTGTTCGCGTTGAGAAATTACAGGTCGTGATAATTTTATGGGAACATCCGATAAAGTTAACGTGACATCATATCTTTCTCGCTTCGATCCTTTGAACAGGAGATCGTAACCTGTTCTATGATCGTTATATTCAATCTAAGCGCACCGTGGTCCCAACAGTGAAACGGAAGGTATCGATTCCTGGTGGGAATTTGAACACATCCTCTCTAGAATAGTTTCGCACTCAATGCATCCTATGATCTTCGGTAATTGTAGCTCACAACTCAATTGTGATGAAATTGTTTCCCATGTTGGCGATTCATGGATCATCTGTACCTTCTTAAATCGTGGGAAAAAGTTATTTATCGATTTAATGTATGCGTTTCAATAAAATCGCTTAATAATATTCTTCCTGCCCCTCTGTATTATAGGGTTTCGTGATATTGTTATGTATTTCGATTTTGAAAGGAAATCGGACTTCTCTATACCGGTCTAATGAAAATTGACATTATTAATGTTCGACAATTACAGAATAGATTATTCGAATATTAATCCAAGAATCGCATTCGTGTAGGCGGACGTCAATTTAAGCAGAAAAATTAGGCGGATTTACAATTTATTTTAGAACTTTGTAATAAAGTCTTAATGGTCCACTTTCATATAATATTTTTTTTTTTATTCAATGGTTCCATGATAATTATTATTACGATTTCATAACACAATTATTACGCCTATCAATGAGAAATGTTAACGAAATTAGAAGGAGCGATTGAAATTATTTTTATTATTTTCTCCGTCGCTTGCCAAGTGTCCTTATACAATGTTTTTGAACACAAAAATTACCACCTTTAGAAAACCTCTACCGCACAACTTCACCAATATTCCCAGTATCAAAGCGAACTTGCAAATGCTCTAATTACGTACTTTCTACCCAGCGACAAATTCCTACGTCAATTTGCTCCTGTAAAACATCTAAACGCCTCCATTAGACTTGAAACTCTATGCCCCTAACTCATTTATATCTCTAATTTATTTCAATGTTAATCCCCGCCGTCCAATCCGGCTTCTAATCTCATCGAGGCTCATTCTTGCCTTCGTATCTAGTTCCGCCTGTACCGGCATATCGCGAAACCTGCATTTTAATGACGGGCAGGATAATTTTCGCTGGTATGCCATCATCGATCGACCGTGTCCATTTTCCGTGATTGTCCTAATTTATTGCACGATTCGATGTTATCGGAGCGTGGCTTATGGAGCGCGGCCACAGTGAGCACCATGACGTTAATGGTATCAATCCATCGCGTTCGAGGGAAAATCAATTCAGCATTTGCCGGATCGTTCTCCGGTCCGTTAGCAGGTCCATATTCGATCGAATGTACGATTTTCTTTGAACGAATTGCGTCTTGCGGGGCACACAGCGGTCCTATGACCCCTTTGGCTTTGAGTTTCGCAAGGACCCGCAATCTTGATCGTACATTGTACCTGGAAAAGCGATACAGTCGTATTGCGCATAGTTCGGAGTTTATTGCACAGGTAACAAGATGGAGCGAAGGGATATCTCGACCCCGCCGATGTCGCGAATTTGCAAATTAAAAAGGGCGATAAGGCATCGCGGGGAGAGATAGAACGTGCTGCATGATTGTATTCAAAATCGCATTGTGCCTCCGCGAAGATTAATGTTATCAATAGTTTATGGATATCTGTTACGCGGTACACGTGTACGAACGTGAACCGAGTGTACTCTGTTATATACTATGGTTCGGGGGAGATAGTAGATACATCTTCCTGCTAAGGGAAGTGTACGCGCGTGTGTCAGACAGAGAATTTATCTCTCAAACGATAGAGAAGCAGAATATATTTCGATTCGAATATCTGGACATGCTCTTTATGCTATTCGAAAGGGGCGTGAAATGTTATTTCGCGTTTAAAATGTTTTGGAAAAAATAATTACCTGGTGATACGTGAACATTGAATTGCAGCCTTACGAAACCCGCGTACCATTTCTCTTCGTAATTTCAGGATAATTGTGAGTAACACGTTTCGCCGTTCAATAACAGCATTGAATTGTTCATTCGTGTGTTGGCTCTTTACCGTCCGGGTGTGAATACGAATTGAAAGTGGCCATACTTTTATGAGAAAATCGTGATCCGGTGAATACGACGACGGATTACCGCCGTAACCCTGTGATTGTTCGCGTTGGTTCGCGTTTGGCTCAAGGCTTCGTAACTTTTTCCTATGAACAGACGATGGCTAATTGCGTGACGCTAATTTCGGCTCGCAACGAAGCACTAAAGTCGCGAGTAAACCATGCGCCTGCACATATTGCCGTCGGTTAACGTTATCGTCCAAGTATGTAACTTTTATGTAACCTCGCCGCACCGGCGGTAACACTTCGAAAGCAGGCCTTGGGCCCTCGATCATTTTACTCGGAGTTAACCGCGTGTTTATTCGCTTGTACACACCGCTCGATATTTTATACGCGTTTTTAGTCGACGAATTTGGAGCGCAGATGAGCGGAATTTATAAAACCGCAAGAAGTTCCATGCACGCCCCCGAATGAAGTCGTGTGCCTCGATTCCGTTATGCGCGTTTGCAACTGACTCTATCATTTGGTATCAGGATTGACACCTTATCTGGAATAAATGTCTTCGACTTTTCCTAGAAATAGCTTGATCGTATTCCGGGATGAAATCGATTTCTTGTAAAACTATGCAGCAGGTGTTTTTATATATAGAATGATTTTACAATTTAATAATTTATGTCTGGTTTCTCAAGACTTCCGTTATTGACATTTTTCGGGAGTCCTCGCGCTGTTTGAAACGGTAAATAAATTTATATTCAGGATTCCTGCTATAAAGATAAGAGAAAGTACTGTGCGCGGAATGTGCAACATGTCATTCGTACGGGTATTGGCTGTAGGTATGTGCGAAATTTTTATTACTCTTATCACTTGTGAAAGCGTGGCAAATTTTGTTCAGAATGTTACAAATAGTTTATCAACGAGTGGTCATACTTTCAATTTTACCCGTGAACAGTAATACAGGGGATAGACTGCCGTTGACTGCAGAGTGAATTTCATTGAATTTAATACAATCGATACGATACTGTGGTCGAAACTAATATATATTTAGGATGCATGGAACACTTGAGAATTGTGTACGAATCACTGCTATTCAATCGTTTATCTATTACGAACATTTATTGACCATTTTAGGGGAAGCTATCGATAATCGGTGAAGAAGGAACCCCGCCACAGAAACCACGAATTAAAGGTAACTGTACGGAACAATTCGAATAAAAAGAATTATTCCATTATAAAAATATTTAATTGTTGCAACGTTGCAGCATAAAGGAGCAACTAAATTGCATACGTGCTTATATAAAACTTTTATTCACAATGCAACTTATATCTTACATTATCTTACATTTTATATGACAATTGACAGCAAGCTTCACGAGGAACGGAATACGATGTTAAAAGACATTTACTGGAGGAGAAATATTCAGGTTACGCATAAAACGAAAAGATAAAAAAGGGCAGTTAAATGTGGTCTTTCGGCAACTATAAGCGAAAAGAGCGGCTCTAAAATCACAAGGATATCCGAAACGATTGGTTCCATGGGCAATTGTATGAAATCCTCTGAATCTTTTATTGATAGTAACATACCGAGAGGTATTGGCGTCGACTGCACGCCGATTAAGCAATCGGGACTGCCAATCATTTTCATCATTGGAGGGCCGAGTGTCGGAAAAAGTTACTTAACTTATTGATAATACTTTGTACTTCATGAAAAGTTTCCGTTGCTATTTTCTATATAACCTCGTAGTAATCATGATTTTATTTTACATCCCCTCCTTTCGTTTCTTCCTTTCATTTCTTCAAAAATCGAAATTCGAAACAGCTACAATTCTAAAAGACTGAACCAATAGAACGCGCCATGACTTGAAAGGTGTTGAAAAACATTTATTAACCTGACAATTAAATACGTAAAAACATCGTACACATAGCTAGGTCTGGTTAAAATTTAAAGATACATTTTCAACAAAATAAACGATGCTGTCAAAAAATAAATGGATTAAGTTTACAATTTTTGTTCCTGATGTTACCTTTAACTTCACTTTCATTTTTTCGGTTTTTCAACCTACGAAAAAAGTATTACCCGATTTAATCTTGTTCTACTTAAGGGAATTACGCGCAACGTTCCCGTATCTCGTTGTAACTGATTGTGGATTATTCCAGGAACAATAGCCGTTAAAGTGGCACAGAAATACGGGTTCTACAGCATAATAACCGCAGACATACTTCGTACCGAGGTGTCCACGAGAACAGAAAGAGCCTTCGCGTTGGCACGTTTGATGTCTCAGGGTCGGCTGGTGCCGTCGGACTTAATGGTCGAGCTGATTACGGTGAAGATGCTCAACAACTTGCACACGAATAAAGGCTTCATCGTGAGCGGTTTTCCGCGAGGGAGGCAACAGGGCAAAGTGTTTGACGAAGAAGTAAGGCCACCGGATCTTGTTGTATTCCTGGACGTTCGAAATTCCGTTCTGAACGATCGAATGATGGCCAGAAGTGTGATGAGCACTTCGAGATTAACGGTCAACTTCGATTATATCAAGAGCCAGATCAAGGATTTTCATAAACGGAATAAACCTGTAGTTAGGTATTACAAGAAGCTCTTGGTTACCGTCGACGGAGAATACGACATGAGCACAGATGTATTCGAGAACGTGTGCAAAGTCATCGATAGTACCTTAGTGAATATACAAGCGCACGAACCGCCGACTTTACGCGCGCCCGATACTGACAGCGCAGTACCTGCCAAACAATAGACTTCGTATTATGTACATGAAACTGTTACACCTGTACCATTGGAGGACCGTCTGTACGACAGTTGTTTTTTTTTTTTTTTATCAAAATCTGCAAACCTGAAGATTTTTAATTCGATTATTGAAGATGTAGATGTATCTTACCTTAGACTTTAAGAGTTAATAATAACGTAATGTAATTGCTTTTTAACGAATCCCGGGGTGCTTATGCACTATAGTAAATATGATTTTTCCGTACGTTTGTAACAATCGTGGCTATGTATTTGAACGTTACAGGATCAAGTGTTGTAACCCAGTTTAAACCTCAAAAGAGTTCAATGTTTGAATAAAATTGGACATTAATTTATCAATGCCTGAAATATCAATAAACCTATCAACCAATACAATTCTTTCTCAATAATATGATACGAAATTTTGATTATACAATAAAGATCGGTAACTGAATGTTTCTATACTCAAATTGTTTCTCACGATATAAGATACAATAACTCATTGGCCACCACATGTAAACCAATATTCATATATGTATAATAATACATCTGTCTAACAGTTTTCAATATTTTTCATTTCAAGATACTTGGGAAATCTAAGTCTTTACATGTGTTTGATGGAACTGTAATTTATAATACCACCGATGAACAAGTACAATTAGGAAGCTAACTGCTGGAACTCATAGGTAAACTATTCTTCGACCACACATTTCATTTATGTACATACGAAAAGTGTTTTTGATGGGCACGCACTTCAACACTCGTACGTGCGTATTTATTTCCCCCCCCCTGTATGTATTTCCAGTCGTTTTAATCAGTAGATGGATGGTTGCTTCTATTTATGAGCCCGTGAACACACGTGAAACGCGTCCGTATGTATAGAAACTCACCCCCGTGCCAAACTTTCATGTGTGCGTGCACATGATTCGCCTGGCGGATATATTCATAAACACGCATGCACTTTTCAATGCACCCATCTGCATGTGAATTCTTCATCCCGTCTCGACGGATCACTGACAAAATGGGTTCGCGCGCGCTACTACCACGGCTGGACAAGAGTTCTCAAAGCCCACGGGCTTCTAAATTCTAAGTTGACAGAAAAGTGTGGAAAGGGGAACACAAATTGCGAAGAAGGAATAAGGGGGTATACTAATAAGAAATATTGCAATTTCTTTTTATTTCTTTCTTTCTTTATTGCTCGAATGAGAACGTTGCTTGACGTTGCTGCAAGAGAATCCAATAGATCTACGCTGGTTTAAAATACATTTTTATATATTTCAAATTGCTCGCATATCAAATATTTATTATAGAGGCAGTAAAAGAAAATCGGCTTCAATAAAAATCTTCCATAAGAACTTTTCTCGTCTAACCCCTTCAAGCACACCATGAACCCCCATCTTCCGCCAATTCACCTTCGATTCGTGATACTCTTCAACGCTATGTATTCTCCCCGGGCGTCGTTCTTTAATCACCCCCAGAGTATCCGTCCCTGGGAGCCTGGCACAGCGTCCATCGCACACTTTCCCGCGTTCCACCCTGTACGTTGCCAGCTATCGAAGCGATCCGCTGTGTTTGGGTGGGTGGTCGGGTGGTTGGCTGCGTTTATGAGGGTGCAGGCCCGAAATTGAAAAGCACCCCAGCGAGAGGTAGGCGAGGGTGGTCGTGCAGCAGTCATTGACAAGCGAAAGACCGTATCAGAGGGTAATCCTATTGGTGGACGGCAGCGTCGCGACGTCCTGGCGTCATTGGTCCGCCCTCGAGCTGCTGGGCGTGGTCACGAGTTTCTCGGGGGCCGTCACGGAGGGGTGAGAATGCCAGGCTGCATCCCTGGCAACGATTACCGGAAAACCACAGGGTCGTTCGGCGGTAGGAATCCAGCATGGCGGACCTGGCACCCCTCCGTCTGAATTCACCACCACCACTACCGCCGCCGCCACCGCCACCACCACCACCACCGTCAGCAGCATCGACTCAGCCGCTATTATCGAGGCCACTGCGACTGTTCACCACTAAACCGGCCGGATAGTGGATTTCGCTCCATTTGTCCGGGGGAACACTTCAGGAATCGGAAGTTCGATCGGACGATTAATTGCTCCGTTAAGTAGTCTTTTCAGACCCCGACCCTTTGACAACATAGCGGGGGTATAAGGCGTCGCGGCGCCCTACGGCCGTCAGACGTAGAATTCATTCGGATTTCGCACTAGCTGCTGGAATTTGTTGGATGCAGACTCTCTGTTCGTTCCGGGTGCATCGTAATTGCCCTTTAGTAATTCGATATGATATTGAACGTCACTGCATTGTCGGTGCTACTTGAGGAGATAGTAGAGTATCTGGGTACGGAACTCAAGTTGATAAATTCAATATTGTTGCTTTCGTACCGATCTGATATTTGCGAAGGCGTGAATGCTTCCCAATTATATATCAGGTTATGGCGGTGACGTTTCTGCTGCTTCGAAACTTTGCGAATCAGTCGATTTCTATTATAGTTAAAATTAGGAAGACTTTTAAGGATACGTGGAGCTTGTATATAAAGCGATCGAGATCCTTGCATCTTATACCGTATTTAGATTACGAGATACGTGCATACATTTTCGTGGTAGACTATATACATATAATGTACCTTTAACCATACAAATTTTGATTGTCTCGTGAAACGTGGCATGCCGATCCCTATATCGCCATCATTCTAATTATCTGTCAATACATAATCCATAAAATTACTTCAACTCCGAATCCAACTCCCAAACCTTGATCCCAACGAATCTCATCGTGGCTGGATAAACTCCCGTTCTCAAAGAGCACATTTGCAGTGCGCCACGTTGTGCAGTCGGGACGCAACCGATTCCAATGGCCAGCACGGCGACACTACGTATCGCGGCATTCGTCTCAATAAAATAGGGGTGCACGGAGCGAAAGAACGGGGAAGAAGACGAGGTAAATAGGAAAAGGGACGGAGAACGAGTTTCACCACCACGTAGCCAACGATCAACAATTGCACGACGTTCAGCGGGCGAATGTAGGCGTCGTCTCGTGACGGTGGTTGAGAGGGTGGGAGGTTAGAGCGTCGACCAGGCGTCAACCGATGCGAAGGGGTGCGCGCAGGCGCCGCGACGAGCGTCGTCGACGAAGCGCCGCGTCAAACGTGCCGGCTATAGGTTAAATCCTCCCGCTCCTCGTTTTTGTTGTTTTTCCGACGTTGCCTCCTGATCCCGCCTTCAAAAGTGCCAACGGACCAATCGGTGGCCGGTGCTCGCGGGACGCCCGGCGTCGAGGCACCCCTGTAGCCGACAACGATGTCGACCACCGTGATACGGGACGATCGCGGCGAACTAACGTCGATCTCTCGCTAGGAGACGCCGACTTCGAGACGCCATCCGCCGTCGTTGCTCTCGTTGATACGGTTGCGCGTTCAGTTCCGAGGATACTCCGGTCTGTCGCGTATTCGCAGAGTTCCGGGCAACAGATTTCTAGAACGGGAAGATCGGACGTCCGTTGCGGCACTGTTTTCCTCGGGGGGTGAATCAGTGAAACTCGAAGGCGCCGTGTTGATAGGTGCTACGCTCGTTGAAATTAGTGCGAAGGCTTTCGGACATTTCGGCTCGACTTTGTACATTTTGGGATTGGACAGTTGGACTATTGTTGTGCGCGAGTGCCGAGGAGTTTGTTCGACAAGCTTGCAAGCCAGGTGAGAGAATTCTCGGGAGAGAATTTTTCGAGGGTTTAGATATCGAATAGTGTAATTAATTCATTTAGTGAAAAGTTCTTTGATTGCAATGTATATCTCGCGAGCTGTCGGCCACTATAAGTGCTTTGTTGATTCGTTCGATACTGTCGAATCTGAAGGATGTCGGTCTTTTAATGTCACGATATTCCAGGGATCATAGATCGATAATATTTGTACGTTACGATATGTTGCAGTGGGTTGTTTTTCGTTTAATGGGGGATATTTGTTGAGACACCATGAACGGAGCGACGTCAGTTACAACTTCAGAGGAGCATCAACATCAACATCAGCAACCGCAGAACGAACCACCCCCGGAACACCCGAGAAGTCCTACCAGCCCTTTAAGTATTCGACATGGTGAGCTTTTTTTTGCTGGCTAATACTTATTTTCGTACTGCTCAAATTAACACGATTCAACAAAATTGTTTGTTCTAAAACTTAATTATGATCTGTACACAAGATACGAATATAACAGCGAAACGTTACAGAATGCGAAGCTGTTGTTTCTGTAGTCAGGTAACTAAAATTCGGTTAATTTACGTAAGTGAAAGAACATTTCTGACGCGAGAAGTATTTTCAATGATAACAAAGACATTCACTTGTATCGCTTTAAATCGTTTCTCATCGACTACTTGGCCCCATACTTATTTCTAAGCGATCGACTATATTAACACATTCAAGAAACAGGCTTCACATAAATCAACCCCCGATACACTTTCGTGCGAACAGTACTTCTAGGGTGGTAAGTGGAGAAAGAGGGTGCAACGAATCCAACAAAATTATGCCATTAAAGTAATCAAATCTTGAGTGACCCAAAGAATTCAATACTGCACGATTTTCCTGCATGCTGAACGAGGACAAAAAATTAGCATTGTGTGAGCGACGAATGCAACCACGTACAACATATAGCACCGATTTATCGTTATTAATGAAGTAACCAATTTTAAACGAGTATTATCATGCGACACCATTCTGAAGCATTTCAAATTCTATAGTTTTTACAAATATTATAGCAGCACAAATAATTTAAACATACATAGAAAAGTAAATCAATTTTCACTGAATGGAATAACAACCAATTTTCTTAAGTCTGATTCTTGCTCGACATAACACACCTCCTACTTCAATTACTTGTTCCCAAAAAATTGCACAAACGTTGGGTTCGCTTCGCCAAACGAACTTTCCTATGAAACTAAAAATCTTCCTCCATTATAACCTCACAGAAATCAATTCAAACAGATGCCCAAAAACGCTGGTGAAACACCGTGAGAGGCACGTTTTGAGACACCGGTACCACCCTAATCCGGCAACAATTAGCCGAAATAGGAAAGAGGCTAAGGCATGGTAGGGTGACCGTAGGTCGACGGTAGTTAGGAAACCCCTTCTTTTTTCAAACTTCTCGGCCCGCGTCCCCCTTGCTGGTCGTCATTTCACGCAGCAACCCCCCGCCCTCGTTCCTCGATGATCCCATAATACGGGGGCGCAGGTGGCGCTTCGCCATCCGCCAGCATTGATATGCTAATGAAATTTGACGCCCCTGCTTTCGCCCCGTGCTATACACACACACACGCATAGCCGATGTCCGTGTTTCGCAGACCGGTCACCATACGACCCATAATTTTTCTTCTCTCGTTTAACCCCCGGCAGTCGTGGCATTTCGCGAGAGGCTTCGCCGAGATTCGATCACCCTAATGGCGCAACGTTGTCGTGCACGAATGCGGCTACCGCGAGATTTCTGTAATTGGATCTTTATGATCAGGCACGCGGAATGAGAATAAGTGTCGATCTTAGATGTTCCGGCTAAATTCGCATCCGGGGGTGGGTCTCGTTGTAACGGGGAACTAATTGGGGAAAATTAATTTGGCTAAGTTGCTCTTGGCGCGGGGATTCGGCGGGAAACGATCTTCTCACTGAGGCAAACGATAAGAAATTTTCGCGGAACGTATACCGGAGGGTGAGTTGGAAAAATGCGAAATTGTATCTTCGAGGGAAGGACAATGGTATTGGTTGAAACGAATCAGAAATGCTTCTGCTCCCGGAAGGAATACCGCGCCGCGTTAAATGTATATGGACTTTACCCGTCGCAATTTGTGTCTCGCTGTGCGCGTACTCTGGGATTAGGGTGTTAACGAGATCGAAAAGCCGACACGATTAGGACGTTACGTGAGTGGCATTAATAAGATCGTCCGTAGCTCATCCCCCGTAACCGTAACTACGAAACGATACGATTGGATTCTTCACGGTGGTGCCGGATCACGCGTGTCGGCGAATGATTCGGACGTGCTCCACGGCTTTGATCATTGATTACGATTACAGATACGCGTATTCTCTTGGCTTTGATACGACATAGTCGTCGTGGGACAGCCAATTGGTCATTTCAAATTCATCCGTGCAATTGTAATCACGTATAGGATGAATAGAAATTCCTTTCTTCGCGGTGATCATTATGATAAAACAGCACAGAATTGTCAAAGAACGACACATGTTTTCTCAATATAATAAACAGATACATATACTTATTTTACCGTGACGTAAATATTTCTATCCAATTTTATCAGATGATTGATTTGTAATCAATTTAAACCAAATATAAGTCACGACACATTATCCTAGCATCTTCAACATCTGAATAAACATCAATTTAACATTACACCATATAATGCACATTTTGAAACTCGTGTCTGAAAAATCTCTATCAATTGGGGGGAAACAATTAATTTCAAGTACCAACCACTATCTGTCGGGGGATGAACTCAAATCGGGAACGATCCTAAACAATTCCGTGGATTAGGACACGGTTAAATTATTTTGCAGCGTGTTTGAGAGCGGGACCCTAACCCGGTATCGACCTATTGTCGATTCGCATGGTAATTCAAATGGATCCTATTTGACCCCGCGGAATTAACGAGACCGGAACGAGTTTTCGATCGGGCACGATGCAGCCGACAAATACGATTCCAGGGAGATCTCGCGCCTCGTCGGGGTTGGCAGCGTGACTAATAAAGCCGAGTGGAGAGGCAAAATCACATTTCGTTGATCACGCAGATGTTCGCCGGTCTCCGATGTCTTTGCATTTCCGTCTTTCGATTAATATCGTTAACGCGTGTACAATTCGACGCCGGTGAAATTTATTTTACTCTCGTTCCGCGATCGCTATCTGTTCGATTTTTATTACAATTTAATAATAAAGTCTGCAGTCTGATTTTGATTATCGAAGATTATGCGATGGGTATGGGGTAATTTCCCTTTTCTTTAGCGTGGAAAATATATTGATTTTTGGTGTGATAACGTTGTTCGTTAGAAGTTATTTCTTTAGCGGGAAGCTTCAGTTTCTTGAACAAAGTTATGCTGAAGAGGTTTTAATTGTGAATGAAGCTATCAATAAATTATTAACGATAGATAAGTCTGATGGGACTTTTTTTATTGATTTAAGTAAAGTTCATAACACTTGGTACAAATGTAATATCAGAAGCTAATCCTCGCAAGTGTAATGAAGAGCACAAAGTGCTTAAGGGGTGGTTTAAGTAAATCAGCAGTTTGTTTTCTCCCTATGGTAATATTATTTTATTTTTGAATGTATAAATATTTATACCACGGTTTTTGCGAACTCATTTCTCGATGTAAATACTGTTTGCCCCCGCGATTCAGTGGGTAAGCCTTAAGGGATGCGAAAAAGAAACCACGGGTCTCTCGGGGACAAAAGGCATAGTCAATCGAGCAGAGATTCAGCCAAAAAGGATATCGCTCATAAATATAATATTCGCAAAGATAAAACAACGCAAAATCATTTTACGTTGTCATTAAAGTATTTTTCACTTTTTCACAACTCGACTCGACTCAATCGTAAAAAATTATTATCAACATTTTGCCAATATCTACTGTTTATACTTTAAACAACGCTATTTACTTATTGTTAATTCGGTGTTTGACTATCCACGAATGTGCAGCCTGCTGATTAACATTTCTATGAGACTTCCTTTTCTGACGAATCATAACATTTGCACACGAACGATGTTCGTATCACTATTTTTGTATGCGAGACCAAAGAACCCCGCCTCTCGAGAATCAATCAGGGCTGGCTGGTGCCATATAACAGGGGGCCCGGTCAGACGAGCACACGGAAGAGATTTCCGGGATTAAATGAACATAACTGCCATCTGATCGTATAGGATGAATCAAGCTCGATCATAGAGGGGCGCTAGCACAGGTCGTAAATCTGAAAATGTTCTGTCAAAACTGCACAAACCTCTGGATTGATTTCTTTCGCGATAAAAAAAAAAAAGAACGAGGAGGGAAAGGGATCGATGCGTATTGATAGAATATCTATTCCTATGGCGGTTTTATTGTCCCTTCGAAAAAAATCCATAGGCTCGATTTGCGTAAATACAAAAATATTGTTATCGAGGAAGTTAAACGAAAATTGTGAACAATTCTCGTTCGTTTCATTTATTCTACGAACCAAATTTCAATGCTACAACGATACGTTTGCTTAACAAGGTTTAAAAAAAATACGGAAACTCTGAATACAAAGGAAACAAAGTAATTTGTAAATATTGGTATATCGATTAGACAGATGCAGTCTAAGAGTAACGATATTATTGGCGAGATTCATGAATCAGAAATCAATAACAATATAACAATATCATAAAGAGTTATAATTATCCGCTGTAATTACCTACGCCGATTAATTACTGTTACTACTGTATTGCTTATTTAAAAATTATGAAACGAAATATATGCCATCAACATTGGTTCCTTACAAATTCGATTATATTCATTCGCAGTGTCAGAATTACTTCAATATAAATGTTGTTCAATTCAAAATGTAACTCGCGCATAAGGTGCAATACAGTTGTATCCATAAATATTACTTCTATTACCAATATTACTGCGAAATTTAAAAAAAAAACCTGCCTGTCTTTCAAAAGATAATCCAATTTCATCCCATCGATCATTGTTTAACGATATCCCAAGTGATTCCACAAAAAATTATTCCGCTGAACAACTGTTCTCGCTCGACAGAAAGACTCCACCGAAAAACGATTTATTTCCAGATTCGGGCGAGAGTAGCGTAATCTCCCCGGGATTACCAGAACGATACAGTCCTTTGGGTGCGGCAGGTTCGACTTCGAGTCACGATCCTTATGCCTCGCGGTCTGTGCAAGAATGTCCAGTTCCACTTTGCCGAGGAATGCCTACGGATTTCCCTCTCGCAAGGTCTCCGTACTTAACTGCCCTTGGTAATGGCCACCCTCATTTACTGGGACAAGTTCAGCAGCAGCAGCAGCAGCAACAGCAGCAACAACAGCAACAGCAGCAACAATTGCAACCGCAACATGGCAGTAAACCGCCACGCAGTCTTGGTTTGATATGCGTGGTCTGCGGAGACACCAGCTCTGGGAAACATTATGGAATTTTGGCTTGCAACGGATGCAGTGGCTTCTTCAAACGAAGCGTCAGACGGAAACTGATATACAGGTGAGTCCATTTGCGATGAACCGGACGCGATGTTTGATATAATGATAACGCGTGCACAAGTTGAGTGCAAAAATGATATTTTGTTCTAACTGATTAATGTGAGTAGTAGCGACATCAAGTTAGATCTAGAGTACCGTAAAACTATCATCGACGCTTTATTTATATTCTTCTCGATTATTTGTTACATTATCGAAGGTATAAAAGGGTTAAATAATATGTTTTTTAAGTATATTTTTGAATATTAGTATTTGTAAAAGTTTCATTGATACGTTTTCCAGCTAATTTAAGTGATTGTACGTTAACTGGAGCCTCATAAGGGCCTTCTTCTGTACATTTCGAAACCGTTGCGAAACAGATTTCTTCTAATATTAAAGATGTACAACTGTGACTTGAAGAGAGTGCACAAAAGCTTAAAGTTAATTCTTAAAAACCACCGCACAAAATTACCTCGAACCACCTCGAACCTTAGTGAAATGCCAACAAGCGAGATTATTCGTTCTTCCTTTGCAAGCGCTGCACGAGAAATCCAATTAGAAAAACAAATGTAAGAAAAATCTTATATCACCCACCGCCATACATATGCTATTTCATTTCGGACCAACATCATCGCTACTAATATTTGACTTTATAAACAATATTAAAGCGACACTTCTCTGGGGCAAAATTTCACCAATGCCGTAACGGCTTTCAACGATCAGAATCGGTTTGCCAAATCATTCAATTCGACGGCAACTTTAACGCTCCCGTCTGAACCCTCGGCAGAGTTCGAAATCGCTCGTCTTCTATTACATAGAAATTAGTCGGCGGATCCTTCTGTGGCGTTTAATGTCAAACTGGCCAGCCAGTGGCGCCATGTGGTCCAAGTCGAGTGGGCTCATCGTAATACCAGGCAACAATGCGGAACGGCATAATGTTGAACCCTGGAGGGCCCATCCACCTAACCCGCTGTCCTGTGTATACGGCATACTATTACCATCCCCTGGGAACGACCATCTATCTCCATCGGATCCCTCTCAGCTTGGAATCGCTGTCTGATACGCTCGATCCGTTTTACACGGGGCCACGTACGAGCCCACGACCGACGACCGGGCGCGTGCATCCCTTTGACTACGTACAGTATACGTCGTATACGAACGTGACTATCGATAACACCCGTCCATAAGTGTACGCGTTAAGCCAGTCGAAGATATATACACGGCATCGGGACGCCCGATACACGAACTATCAACCCTACCGGCGTTTGAAAAATGTATGCCGCCGCTATCACTGTCGCTTTGAACGCGTGACCGGGCTGAGAATAGGGCAGAAAGATGAATATTGAGGCTTCTTGAAGATCTGCGGAGATTTTTGGGTCTCTCGATAGAGAGGTGTTTCGACTGCTTCAGAAAGAGATACTGAAGATGTAGGTGGTTCCGTGGTAACGAGGTATTCCGTATGGGTTATTCGGATTTTTGTTTGTTACGCCTTTCTTTTTCGTTTCTGTTTGGTGACGATTTTACAGAAGTTCGGGGACATTCGACGAGGAGTGCTCGTGTTAGCGATTTTAATATTGATAGAAACATGGGCCACGTTCCGTTGAAATAAATGTTCTATTGCTTTTTATTTACCGCTTGGAACGTTTAAGTGATTCTCCGATTTGGTTTGCGGAACGCGAGCGTGAATGTGAAATAGGTCGAAGATCGACCGCCGGCGACATGTGTCTACTTCATTCAACGTTGTGTCCCGTTGCACTTCACTATCAATTCCTGTCGAATGCCCGTAACGCGGTAAAGAGTGAAGAGGCTTCGCACAGATAACCAATTACTCGTCGAGGGGAACATACCGCGACAGATGCGCCCCGACGTGATGCGCCGCGGCGGTGTATCGACCATAATCGCCGGATTAAAGTCCAACTTCACGGATCGGTTAGACGCAATTAAGTAGATCGTGCATAGTTCAGATTGCATAGAGAGTTCACACCACCTCCCATCGGGACACACTTGAATGTTGCACGCGATCGATCAACAATATCTCGTTGAGATTGATGAACGGGTGTTATTGCGGCCGTGTGTATTACGAAGAACACTTGTATCGAGAGGAAGGGCGTTTTATATGCACACCGTGGATGTAGGATTTTTAGATACTTGTATATGTGCGCCATTTCATAATACATGGATTGCTGGATTTAGTTTAAAATATCGCTGTCGGGTACTTTTTCGTCGCTCTCGTTTTGAATGTTTATAGTGAACGAACTACTCTCATGAGCTTTCGATATGTCAATATTTAAGCTGCTCTTGTATCAGCTCTCTTTATTTTTAATTATTATATATAGCGAAGGAACAATCGTTAATTGTCTAGGAAAAAGAATGATTCAAACGCGGTTGGCAAAAGATAACATATTACTCATGAGACGATGAAATATTTTTAGTTGGCTTGTTTTCCTCTCTCGTTATAGGGACTAATACTTGCTTCTGTATAACAAAACAGTTGAGTAATACCAATTCAATCTGCCGGTTGCTTATTACGAGTTATTATATTTGCCCAGCAGCGTTTAACTCATCAATGGCCTTGTATTCGAACCTATAAACTGAGACAGCTAGTAATTTGTAGTCCCTGCGTTTACGCAACAGCACGTAATTCAAATCGAAGTCATTTTAACTTTGCCAAACCATCGAAACCCTTCATCGCCACGAAATTGCACAATCGGCACAGAGGCATGTTCCTCGGGCCATAAACTTGTGAACTTCCTCAATTTTTTTTTCTTCGACCGCGTACTCGCTTCATTCGCCACTCGAATCGTTCAGCCATCATTCCACACGATACTCTGGATCGCAGAGGGGGTTAAGTCATTGAATCGTCCGTAGCTTCGATCTCCGGGCGTGATAACAGGCAGCACATGTTTCTGGTAACTCGATGAAGCAAACAATGCCGTCCGGCAGAAGAATAGAGAGATGCGTAAATAAATGTATGATGTGGTTCTGAAGGGTGAATGCCTAGGAAGGCAGAGGGTGATGTATCCCCCGGTGTTGCACAGGCCAGAGGCGGCGCGGCGAAGGCTCGCTGGGGTGTGAACGCAAATCAATTTGCGAGAGGAACCCCGCTGGCACGGCAGCACGCAGCCACCCTTCGGTTCCCTTCGTGTTCCACCGCCTCGGGACAAGATAGTTGCAGAATGGTGGCGTCCTTTCGTCGCACGGCTGGATCAGGCCGCCTTCTTGTGAGTGACGTTAGTTAAAATCGTTCTAACGGAGCCCCGGGTATCGATTGATCGTCCAGATCCAGCCTCGGGCTATTATCGTCCAATTGTTACCCTGGACATGGTTTCTTTTTTAATCCGTTCCGATCCATGGGAACCAGAAGTGTTTGATCTCGGGTCGTTTCATTGTTTCATGTGCGAAGAGATTCTTCGCTGGCACGTAGAGTTGTACGGATTTCGTATGGAGAAAAAAAGCTGCGATTTGGAGATCGGTTTGGGTACATAATTGCGGTGGCGAAAACTCGAGAGACACTAATCTCGATGGTCCGGTTTCTTCTTCTGATTTTTTCCATCGTGACAATTACTGTGAATTAGCTTTCTAGTTTTTAACTTTGCCGCGAATCACTTATAGTTAGGAGGACAAAACTGTACAGTCACTGTTGATATAAAGAGAATTGAACGAATAAGTTATGGTATACTGCGTGAAACACGCTGGGCCAGGCAGCAGAAAAAAGAGCAGAGAAAATGAGCATAAGCCCCAAGAAACGAGGCACCATGAGACGAACTCGGGCTTGGATAAAATTAAGAGGGATAAGGAGAAGGTACGTGACCCTGAGCGGCCGCCTCTTTACGTTAGTCAGCCCGAAGGGATAACCGGGTTAGGCGAACAATGAAAGTAATCGAATTTAACGCCATCTCCTGAGTGCGCAGCCAGGATTTCCGGCAAGTGCGCTCGAAATTTGCCGTCTTTTCGAAAGGGACAACAGCCACCAAGTTACGGTGGTCGTCGATGAAACATCATCGTCAAGGATCGATCAACCTCGACATCCAGAATAGCTTTCGTATTCGATTTTTATCATTCTTGCCAAGTAAAGGGGATTTAGCTCGTAGAAAGTAACAGCATTTTAAGGAGAATAGAGTTAACTCACATACGATAATTATAATTATTAGAGTCATATTATGCGCAATGGAAACTTGAGATATATTATTATTTCTCGAATTTCTATTGATAGCTGTAATTGTAAATTAATTCAAGTATTGTTGTTTGATCGTGTCATTGGTGTGCACGTACGGCAGCGAACCTCTTTCATTTTATAACCGTTTTGTACGTATGGAAAAATATTATGTTTAGATGTCAAGCGGGTACCGGAAGATGTGTCGTGGACAAAGCTCATCGAAATCAGTGTCAGGCGTGTCGTCTGAAGAAATGTATGCAGATGGGAATGAATAAAGATGGTGAGTAATCGGACCGTTATAATGTGACAGATACTTGTTAAAGACGAATTTTTATTCTTATCATCGAGAAATATGATACCATTGCTTTCATTCTTCTTTATTTATTTCTATTCCGCACTATGTATCAACTCAGGAAAAAGATATTTGATGTGCTGCGGCAAAAACAATTGAATACAAAACCGAGTCATTTAGAACAACTTGTATTGGTTGTTAGGCGAGGGCATCAATAATTGGAATCACGTGCAGTCAAATTTCATTTTGAATCATTGAAGTGATAAAGTTGTTCGATGTATTAAAAGATATTTGACACATTTGAAAAATTGCAAAAACTCAGGCAAGGGTGCTTTAGAATTGATTTTTCGAACGAAAAACAATTCTTTGGGGAATGATTTTAAGCTTTCTTAATCCAATAGTGCTTCAGAGAAACTCTTTCTAAATAGAAACAATCTTTTTTTTTTTGTTACGTTTTAAAGAACATGTCTCTTCCACTTCATGGATGCTGCATGGTGAGCATAAAACAATTTCCTTCCATTTAATCAATTTTATGAAGTAACTAGAATTTTTCGAGCAGGCTTTCCAAACCAATAAAGTCAGATAAAATGATTTATAATAATGAGCACCATGTCTACGTTAGCCCTAACAATCGTACAGTCAAATCCAAGCCTCAAGAAAACATAGCAAATATCCAGATTCCAATATTTCAATCAAACAACTTCAAGAACTGTACGAAACATCGGCAATCACCGCAGGTTTATTAAATATGCGAACTTCCATACTAAAATGGATATCACCGTATACAAAAGTCGTCTCTTCTGAAGCATATTCCTACAATTTCACGAACATTCTCAGAACAATTTATCCGATTACCAATTGCATTCTACTTCAAATAAAACGACATTAGATCGTCAACTTGACGAACAAGTTCTACGACAGCTTTCAAGGAGAAAAATATCATTCCCGACGTTGGCTCTAGGGGCTGGGCAAGAGGGGTGGTTCTCGGACCACCGGTTATCGATACATTAGATTACTCGTTTCCGCAGGTAAACCTGTATTGTGGGAATCAATCAACGCTCGTGTCTCCTCTTCCCCCCCCCCCCCCCCCCCCCCCAAGGAAGAACGGAATTCGAGCGAGGGTCCTTTATGTTCGCGACATAAATAACTGGATAAAGGCAGAGCGATTGGCGCGGGGTTTCGCTTCGGCAGCACTGTTCGATTCAACTCTTAATGCCTCTCGGGCCAACGAACAGGCGCACCTGCCACGGCAAAAGAGCATTTCTCCCCCGTTTCCATCGCTGTTCCTTGTCTTCTTTTTCCTTCGCTACAATCGACGTCGTCGACGTCGGAAACTCGTCTCGCGAAGCACGGCAACTTTCTTATTGCCGAACTTGACGTCGTAAGAAGAAATACTTCCAATTGGATCCTGGTTCCCTTGGCGACCGAACGTCGGCCGTTTTCCCGAGAAATTAGATTGCCCAGCGTCGGGAGTTACACGACGAGGACGATATTGCGCGAACTTTCGGGATTACGTTGTTTCTGTGCTGGTGCTTTTTGTCGAAGCTACGTGTGTAGGTTGTAAACAGTTCGATTGATATCGTTTGTGGCGAGTTTCTGATGAACTCTTTGTTCTGGTAGCTGATAGGTGCGGTATGCTGTTTGGTAGATAGGGGGAGGCTTCTTTTTAGAAATTGTTATCGTCTTGAGAATGCTTGTTGAATATTTGTTAAGTTGGTTTTGCACAGTGTTCGATAAGTATTCATTCTCTTCGTGTACCATTTTTTTTAGTTTTATTTTTACTATATGTTATATTGTCTATAGCTATAGTTTACTTTCCTTCGTATTCAGAAATCAACGAATTTGATTTCGTTGAAAAAAGATATTGGTTTAATATAGGATCATCTTTATCTTTCAATAGGCTCTTGGATTCATCGAATGTTACGTTTCTCCTGGTTCGTGTTTGATAGGTTTTTTCACTCCTTCAGACGTCCATAATGGGTACAATTCAGAAGTCGAATCTCACGTTATTGTGAGAGACAGGCAGCTTTAAACAGCAAATAATTATTAATTAAAAATAGAAGGCTTTCCTTCTACTCGTGGGAAAATTAGCGACGTAGCTTCAACTTTGTCCTTTATCATTTGAACACAGTATCCAAGGCATGGACTATGAAAATATACAAGCACGTATCCCAATAATAATGAAATATTCTCAACGTTCTATCGACAGATAGATAGTATTGCGATATTTTATCAGGAACGTACAAAAATGATTGAAGGAAATATAATGAAGTGGGTACCCGGTTGCGAACATAAGTGTGAACGAGTATCATCTACCCCAGAAGTGACGAACTCTTTTCCATCACCCTGCACACCACTTTCGAAATCATTCTAATTGGAGGCACAGAAGATGGGCTGGATGAAAATCGCGTGACCAGTTTGTCCAAGCACAAAACAACCGGGCGACGCGACGCGACGCTGCGGCTCGCCGCGTGGAGTGCGGTGCGGCTCGCCGCGGCAGACGAAACGACGCCGGGCGTCGTAAACACCGCGGTCGTTAGCGACGGTCGCGTGGCCGTCGTCGAGCCCCGAAGGGTTAATTGGGGGAAATAAACGTATGCAACGTACGGCCGATTCGTGTACGCGAAAATCCGCGCGCTCCTCGTTGTCCGCCTCGCCCTTTCTCGGGCTCGTCCAAGGGACGAACAAGCCCGTTACAGCGAGAAACTTCACAGCGGCGGGGGACAAAGAAGGAGAACGTTTAAATTGTATCATAACGGTAGGTGAAAAAGAGAAGGACAGAAGAAGCGGAAGAAGCACAGTGAAAAAGGGAGGCAGACCTCCCACGGTGAGCTTCACGCAAATGAGAGTGAAACGATCTGTAAAAGGGCGTTTATCTCTCGTGGTGTGAAACTGCACGTCGGAGACGAGAACAGCGATTAGGGAAGGGTTTGGACGGACCGGTTAGAAGTGTCTATCTATCGAGCGAGAAGAATTAACGATTTTAATTGCGTTGGAAAAACTGTGCGCCCCTTTTTTTTCTTATGGCCCGCTGGAATGGAACGGGTAGAAAGTTGCTCACCAGGATCCTCGTTTTTTTCATGCAGTTGAACGATGTGTAAATGGGCAACGTTACGTTGCTCGATAGAATCGTGCTGCTCTTCGAGGACGCGGACGATGGACTTTTGTGAAAGACATTTTATGCCAATTAATCGTTTTCTCTTATATTAAACAGCAGGCACGTTATTGACAAAAAATTATTTCCCCTTATCGGCACTTATTTTGTGCATTGCCGTGCATTCTCCGTTATCAACACCTTGTGGAACAATTCGCGTGCCATATTTAGAAAGGCCGGCAAAAGTTACAGGTCGATAGACACATTGATCTTTAATTACTGTATAGTCACCGAGCTTAATAAATGATAGCCGATTACTTACATCTGCCCTTATGTAAATATCGCATCCACATATTGGAAATCATTATTTACGAAGCATTATCTGGAACGATAATTGCCATTTTCACAATCTTCCAACACAATTGCAAACTATTTTCCGCTTCTGACTAGAAAAGCTAACGCTTTCCCACTCTCTCTCTCTCTCTCTCTCATTGCATCCTTAAACGGCCGCAACACCTGAGTCGCGCGGCATCCATTCGAAGCAGAAGAAGAAAATCACAAAGCGTCAGAACGTGAAAAAAATTGCAGGGAAACGAGGAAAATGAAAGAAACTCTAGAGTTAAAAGGACAAAGGGGAAAGCGCGCGGGTTACACGCGCGGGCAAGAAGAATTTCCACGGGTCGCGACCGACGGAGGGGTGTTTATCTTTTCCGCCAAGCAGGGTAAACGGGAGAAAAAATGAGAGAGCGAGGGTGGAGCGGGGGAAGAAAACTCGGGAACCGAATAGGGTGAGACAGAGGCGCGGATGCAAAAGGCTTGAACGAAGTAGGAGAATCCTATTAAGCCGCTCAGCGGGCAGCACGGCGAGTAGGTAAAGCGAGCCGCGGCACGCTTTTTATTATTACGAAATTACTGTGCACCCGTGCCGCGCTAAAAGGGAAGCTGGAAAGAAATTATGCTCGCTGTTACACACCACTGAGTGCCCTAATCGCGGCGCCATTAACATGTGCCCGGCGTCACGAGTCTCCTGTCTCTTTTGGGATGTACATGGACGACCGTCACGTATCTGCAACGGAGACTTGACGAACAGTCAAAGGTAATCAAGCGTGTGTACTTTATATGTCGAGAAGTTCTTTCGACAGTGCAAGCAGGGGTTTGGGGAATTTTTGAATTTTTTGTGGAACGTCGATAGGTAAATGTCAATTGATCCTTTTGGCTCGTGCTTCATTGTTGAGTGTACCTATTCACTTGCGAGAGTGAATTTTTATTTGAAAGTTTGCCATTCTTACCAGAGTGTTGGGAAAGTGGGGGTACAAGTTTTGTATTTGATACGTTAATACTCGATGTAATGTGAGAATAGGTTGCAAAGTTTACTTGGTTATTAATCAGTCCAACGAGAAGCCAGTATCGTTCCTGGTGGCCGTATAAATACTTTATCGTGCTCTTGTTACAGGGTACTTGGGTACAGCATACCCTTCTGAACTCGACTTTAAACTCTTACTATTACTTTCACGCGAATTCTCGTAATGTTATTACACGAATCTGGTAAATTCAAGCTGCGATCAAAATCGGCATTATATTAATGCAAACTTGAATTTTATATTTCACGTGTTACAGAGACAATTTTGCTTACTACAATAGTATAGAAAATCGAAGATTTCAATTGATAACAAAACAAATCTTCTCAAACTGAAATAACACATTCAAGGCTTTCCGCTATTTCACCGTTTAATCGTATTCCCAACTTTAATCACTCGGAATAATGGAAGATGAAATCACATTAAACACTTGTCGCGTATTAAAGTATGATACCTTGTTTCGCAAATTAATCTTCACGTTATAGTATTATCGGGACTCCTCAAAGTATAATACCTTACCCTTATTTCCACCCCAAGGCCACCAATCTCAAAGTTCAGAGTACAGATTCAAGCTTTAATTGTACGAAACGAAATCGTTCTCCCCTTTCGAGATTCCGCCAGTTAGTTCGACCAGAAAAATGTACACGTCACTGAAAACGCGGAACGAGAATAGTATTCGAGTTTTCCATGGTTCATGTCGCATATACTTGTACCAGAGGCGGATCCTCTCCGGTTGGCTACCAGTCGAATGGAAGTTATTGAACGGCAATATATACAAACAATAAACGCGGCTGATTCCTGCACGTCTGTTAAATTCACGCTTGTCAGTCGCAGACCGCTGGCGTGATATAACGGCGTGTTACGTGAGTTTGACGAGAGGGTGGTGGCCAATCGTTTGTTCCCCGATTAATCTGCCAAGACTCGTCGAACCGGCGAGCTCCACTAATATTTCAATAACCAAGAAAGTCCAGGGTGGGTGGGATTTTCCGCGACACGAACACATTATAGAGGGATACTCTCCAAACGTTGAACGATTGTCTGGCTCGCTTAATGGTTCTGTCCATCCAAAATACAAATTTTATTTCTGGAATCGCCCTATCGTATAATATTAGATGCGAAGTTATTTAATTGTCGCCCGTTTGAGAATCATTCAACCACTATCGATGCTGCTTCTACACCATGAATGATTCGATTTTTTAAGAACTCGAATCATGACAATGTCCCTGTCCACGTTTTGGTCGTAAATGGTATTCGAAAAATTGGCAGTTCTTAGGTACGTAATGATAGAGCTAAGAATGAACTTCCAAGGTAAATAGGGACAAGTTTAAATGCGATATTAACGTACCTTTTTAAATTTGTATTCCAACGTTTCTTGAACGAAAGTGGTTGCACAATTTAAAAGCATAAAATATTTCGCCTACCTCAGACTTAGATATATTTTAGTAGTGAAAAATATGAGAAGACTTCCCATTTCTCTTCGTCAAAGGGAAATTTCTCTTCGTTCGCTTCAATTGTGACCAAAAGTGTACCACCAATTTTTATCGTCACATTTAACCTGCCATCGAGGAGGGTGCAATCTTTGCTTCCCGATAATTTACAAACTGAAATGATTGCCAACGATCAATTTCTCGTTCCACATCCTTCCAGGCCGACAATTACGCATGACAGCTGGTTGATCGCACTCGCGTGCACAAATTCCAAAAGACATTACGCTCGATAGCAGTGGTTAAAACGCACGAGGGACGGTACACGGAAGCGTGTAATTAATTCGTGGCTGCAATTAACGCCTGTTATCGACGTTACATCGAAGGTGTGCGCTTCTGTTGCAGCGGTACAGAATGAACGGCAACCCAGAAACACTGCTACCATTAGACCAGAGGCCCTCGTCGAGATGGACCAGGAACGTGCGCTTCGAGAGGCTGCAGTTGCCGTCGGAGTGTTTGGGTAAGTTGCCCCATTCGTCTCTTTAAACGTTATGACTTCAATGAAGAATCAATTGGAGAACATATTAATTAAGAATGAAAGAAACTTTCAGGCCGCGGCCCTCATGATTATTTAAATACTGAAAAATAATTTGCACGGAACTGTGAAACGAAAGAACAATTCAGAGAGTACGAAAGCACAAAATTTAAATTATATAAATTGTAAATCGACACCAGAGTACTTCATTGGCGAGTTAATAAACTGTTAGGGCGGTCTGTGTTCATTCAAAAGCTTTCTGAAATATTTAGTTAACCGGAATATTAAGTTAGTGACGTCGCGTTAGTAACGATAAGTATCGGAACACATCGATTTCGACTTTAGTCTACTTCTCCGAGTTATATTAACCATTACTTTCAAACACGTCTACTGAAACCTGCCCCATTTGTCGCCAAACGGTTACACCACTAAATCCATAATATTAGCACAAATTTAGTTTATCGATGCATATATTTGAACGTGATCGCCTTCATAAATATTTAAGGAGTAATGTTAACAAAATGCCGTTCCAATATAAATACAAATGGCACCTCTGTTATATTGGTACAAATACGATAACACAGAAACTATTCTAATTTCCCCCACATTTTCTGTCAGTATTCAAGTTAAACAAATTCCAACATCGGATAATCGGATAATTTCCCCAAGCAACAAAAGTCTAACACAAAATCTGCAATAACCGGAGCGTTTAAAATATTTATTAAACCCAACTCATGCAGTCATTAAAAAATGAACGAAAATAATGGTGCACACGAGCTATGAATATTTAAAGATATTAATCTCGATCGACCACGTATCACACTTTTCACTAACCCAATGGCATACCCAGTGTCCATCGCTGTCCAAGATCTTCGCTCCACTTCGTCCAGCAACTCTCAAGATGTATTCTCGCGCGTTGGACACCGTTGCGTGCATTCAGGTGACGTAGATACGTGATGAATCGGCGAACGGACCCGAGTGGTCGGGCAGGGGGGAGGATTAAAGGTAACGACGAGGGCTCGCGATCGATAATCACCGATTCATCGGAAGCAACAACGACAAGAGCAAGAGAGTCGACGACGTTGTTGGCACGTTTGATCTTCTGCTGCACAGCAGCATACTTTTCGCCGTCGTGAGCAAGCGCGCTCGCGACACGCCACGCCGAGCGTGATCTATCATGAAAAATTACCTTTGACTAGCAGCCCGTGGTTGACCGTTTTTCAGGTAACCGGGCACTCAGGTTGGAACTAATGGAAAATCCATATAGCGCCAAGGGGTGAACGTTAAAAGCGACAGCGAGCGCGTCGGCCACGCTCGGCGTCGATATCGGAGAGCCTTCTGGAAATTATCATTCCTCCGCGTATGCAACTCCGCGTCGTGTCTTTGACACGGCCGCTCGGGTTTATCATTCTGTCATTGGTGTTCATTTTTTCACGTCCTGTCGCGTAATCTATCGCGAGCGGCGCCCCTTTTTGTCGTGCACTTTAAGGGAGGGAGGCCGTTTATGAGTGTCCTGCGAGGCATATAATTATTCCGGGGAATATGTAATTGTCTGTGGACGTCGTTTAACCGAGAACAGAGGCTCGTGGTGAGTAAAATATTGGGCTATTCTTAGACAACAGCGGGCCGCCTTACCGGGGCAGGGTTGTGTATTGAAGTTGCTCATTCGGAATGGTGTGTCAGACAATAAGCGTAATTTATAGACGATTAAGGAAAGTTGGAAGTGGCATCGTGCCAACGCGTGATTTCATCATTCGTGTACTATTCGTAATATTTCATTCTATAAGTAAACTCTATAAGTGAACGACGAATGTCGCTAATTAATGTTTCATTGAAATCAAACGCGTATTGAAATCCGCTTGAATAGCACTCAAATAGATCATTTTAGTTTCGCGTTAACGAGATGTTTCATCCTTTTAATCCTTTCTTACCGGCCCCGTGGCTATATTCGGATCGAATATTGAAATTACGTAAGCTCAATCGGGCTTTATGTGCATGTTAACCTTCGACGGTTGTATTGGAAGCCTTAATGACCGGCATGTCCGGGGAAATTTCACGGAAGGAGTGGCACAATGAGAGCAAGAGAAGCACCGTCTCTACCGCAAGGCGATCGAATGGGATAAATTTTCACGAAGGCTAGCCGTACCGTATTCTACAAATAAGTTGCCGTTCGTTATTAAGAATAAAGGCCATTTATTCCTTCTACAATAAGCGAGCTAAGAAAAACGTGGCGGTACAAATCGGCGTCAACGCGACTTCCCCGTTGAACATTAATTATCGATTCGTAGTACGTTTCGACGTGTACAATAGTCTACATCGACCTCGCTTCGTTCTATGCGTCCGACTGATCCGTTTGAGAAGGCAAAGGTTCGATAAACACTTCGATCTATCAATTTTCTTCTTATAATATAATTTTTGTATCAATCCGTGGTTCGCTGTTTTGGGCTTCGCTCGTAGTCGATCATCGCATACGTATCGTTCACCTTTTGAAACTGTTTCAACTCGATTTCATCGCTCGACACGATATAATAATACTTGTGCGTTTTCTGCGTAGCGTATGCACCTACCTATACCTTCTCATAATATCTATGCGCTTATAATCGTTACCTCGTCCCTGCTTCGCTTAGATACGCCGAAGTTTCTAATCCTCGTGACCAGAGAAGTCGAGCATAGCGTTTCCTTGAATGATCTGCGTGAACAGGGCCCTGGCTCTTGCCCTCGGTGACATCGGCTCGTTGCCGTGATGCAAAACTTTCCTCAAAGTTGGCGAACGAATGTCCGGGCTGTCCCCTATGCTCTTCTCCAGATGCATCGTAGAAATCGGCGGCAGGGCGTTCCTCATGTCGCTCTCCGATTTGGCGAACTTCTTGATCGGCTCTGTGTATTTCATTGAATCGTCCTCGTCGACGTCCACGATAAAACCGCGTCTGAGATTCTCCGATTTCGTTTGCCGAATGACAGAAGCAACGCGCCTCTTTATATCGGCCTTGACAATGGCAGCTTCCGTCGTCTCCCTTCTGCTGGGGCTTGGGCTTTTCGTCACTCTGTCCAGCATTTCCAGTAAACGATCAAAGGAGTTGCAGATCTCATCCAAGGATTGCTGCCTGAGCAACAGAAATCCGCTTGTCTCTTGCTCCTTCTCCTTCAAAGCGTTCTCCAGCTCCATCAGATTGTTCTTCATCGTGTTCAATTGGTCTTCGGCAGCCTCGCGACGGCCTCGTTCCTCGGACAACAATACTCCACTACGCCTTGACTCGTCGAGCAGACGATCGTGCTCAGTCTTCGCCTCGGCTAATTGAATCTGAATATTTTGAATCCTGACCGCGTCGTCCACGTCCAAACTACCGGTCACCTGCGTGCCCACGTCGACTTTCATTATCTCCGAGTTCTTCATGGAGGTTCTATCGGTGTCGGGCTGAATGTGGTCGTCGTAAGGCTGTACGTGCTTTACCCTCTGGACAGCACCGCCCATCACTGGCTGAATGTGAGACTGCAGGTCCAAGTGGAGAGACATTTTCGACCTAGGCTGACCGTTCTGTATGATCTGCTGTTGATCCTGTTGCTGTTGTTGCTGACGGGACATATTCTTATACGTAGGAACGTGGGGCCTCATCTTCGTTTTCTTGTTATTGTTCACCACAGCGGCCGCTTTTCTCGATACAGACTGATACGGCCTCTTAGCGTACTCGTTCAAAGCACTGCGAGGTCGAATTGGTGGTTTTCCGTGGTTCTCATTCTCGTTCCTCTTTCCGTAACCCGCTGACGCCACCCTTCGATCGTGCTGAGGCAATCCCAGCCACCTGTACTCAGGCTTCGAGTCAACATTATTCTCCTCCAGCCTCTTGATCACTTCCTTCACCAGTGCCTCATTTAAATTTACATTCTGTCTGACGTCCAAGACAGCCAACGTGGTATTATGATCCAACAGTTCTACAAGATCTTTCCCTATCTTGTCGGACAATCCGCAGCGCTGCAGATCCAGGGCCTTCAACCACAAACTGTCCCTAACCGCCTCGATCAATTCTATCACCGCCGTGTCACCTAATTGCGGATTATCGTTCAACGTCAACCGGCGCAGTCCCGGCATAGCCTCCAGATTCGGTTCCTGATACCTTAACGACTGTTTCCATGTGTCGTGATAAAGCAGCAGCTTTTGCCTAGACAACGCGGCTGCCAAGGCCGGTCCACATTTGCACGTCAGATCGCAGTAGCCGAGATTCAGGGTTCTCACACTCGGAACATCGGCCACTGTTCGGCACAGAAGCTCGCATGAACTGTCCCCGATATAGCAACGCTGAAAAGACAAATAGCGAAGCGTGTGCGTATGAGAGAGGCCCACGCACAGCACTGCCAGACAATCTGGCGGGAAGGGAATGCCCTCTAGCTCCAGATTAGTGAGCACTGGCGAATTTCTGACGCACTGAGCCACGCTGTGGGACAACCATTCCAAGAGATATCGGGACAACACGACAGGCGCCTTCCCCATTGTTCTAGCCTTGTCTTCGGAATTCACCTCCTCCAGAGGTTTCCGGCACTGGTACCTGCTCCGAACACTGATGGATCGTAGACTACGATCGAGCGACAGGGAATTTAAAATGGGACCCCAGTCGTCCATTTTCACGCGATCGGTGGTGAAATCCAGGCTGTGAGGAAGAGTAACGCAGATGACAGGCAGTGGGCGTAGATGCTGCTGCTTGCACAGCTCCATGTAACAGTTGGCGAAATTCCGGCCGTTTGGAATTGCCATCTTGGTCGGTGACACGGGCAACGGGGCATTGACCTTGCCCTGTTCGGTTACGGTCTTCGTGGTTGGTGACAGCGTGACGGCTATGAGTTACTTCAGAGATCTTGATTCCTGCAGTGAGAAAAGGGAATAAATCATGTATAGCTCGCTTTCTTATATTGAACAGCGTGTTGCGTGCAATGTGTTGCTCCTGTTGATTTACGGGAAACATTCTGCGCACAATGTATTACTTTTCAGTTCTATTTCACAACTTTACTCAATTATAAAGAATCCCAATGTTTTACTCTGCTAAAAATGAAAATATGATTATATGTATAACTGTGTGACTGAAAGCTACAGCTTTTAATATTAATCCACCGTCGCTTAAATTACTAACAAGGAAGGTTAGGCAACCCGGAGATTCAGAAGATTATGAAACTTTGGCCACAAGTAAAGTATGTCATCCGTAATACAGCCCCATTTCCCGTTTGCGTCATAATTCGATGTTAAGCGGTAAAATCAGCCCCCGAAAAATATTCACTTATAACATACTATAACATAGTTTTATAATTTACTTGTTTGAAAAATTTCATAACTTTCTGAATCTCCGGGTTGCCTAACCTTCCTTGTAAGTACTGTTACAACTATTAAAACTCTTTCGTTCTTTCTCCAATCAAATTAGTCGAACTGCTTGATGGAAGAGTTTCGAGGCCAGTTATTACTTTTTTTGGGGTAAATAACAATATCAATGGAATGTATTTAGTTCAAGTGAAATGTAACTGTACTTACGTTTGTTGGTGTTGCCTTGTTCGCACATTAACCGCACTTTTACCACACACCGTCATCTGCGTTTTCTCAAATCAACCGACAGTTTTTGACGGGAAGTCAACTTCGACGTTTTTCAAAAAAGGGACCGCTCGTAAAATATGTTAGAACATTCGTGTTCCTTGTGTAACGACGACTTATGCTTGCCCACCTAACTACCCGAAATCGACGAAGCGAAATTCCTACGCGTCATACGCTAAAAGTATGCAAACAAAACTAACATATGAACGAATTAAAGTTGTCGCGGATCGTCCGTTTAATCGATGCTCTTTACAATTTCATTAATGCGCTGATCGATTCCGTGATTGATAATGAAGTGTCTATTGATCACTTGTCTATTAATTGTCTATCCGATTCGAGTCCTGCCGCTTGCCGATTTCAGCCGGCGCCTCTGTACGTGTTATCCCGCCTGAACGTGTAGGTCCGTTATAGGTGTACTGGTTTTAAACTCGCGTTTCAACCCCCAAAGTTCACCGTTCCATAATTCCACCGTAGTCGCTAATGTCCACACTCCAGTCGATGCGACTATAAACACCGGCGAAAGAAATAACAAAAACATATTCAAAGAAATACGAAACGTTAAAAGGTATTTGATGCGATGAAGCTTGAATTGCTAGATTTTCCAGTTTATATTTCGCTGAAAGCACGGGGAGATTTCATTAAGATTCTAAATAACATTCCTGAAAATATCACTTTTCAGGCCACCTGTGTCTCTGGCTATGGCAAGATATACGACACCATTGCCTTTACCAGCCGTTGCGCCTACGACAAATTCGACCAACCCTCCGACGCCACCTCGACAGGATAATGAAGATGGTATCCGACAATTTTTAACTTGTTTCTATTAATCATTAAGTAACGGAGCGAGATTCGTCGATCAAACTCGAGGAGCTATTATTATTTGGAAATTCTCAGTTCTGTTATTTTTGCGTTGTACGTATTTCTTAATTAAAATTACAAGATTTGTGCAATTGATATTTATCCTTTTCTCTCCGCTTTATTGCAATCGATACCATTTATATTTTAACAATCTTTTGTAACGTCTCGTTACAGGAAACGCATCTGAGGACAGCATAGATGTGACGAACGAGGAACCATTGACACCCCAAAGAAGCGGTTGCACGCAAATTCCACCCGTGATTCCCTCATTGTATTCACCTGCTGGTGGTGAAACTGTATACGAAACCAGTGCGAGATTGCTGTTTATGGCTGTGAAATGGGCCAAGAATCTTCCATCTTTCGCGAGTTTACCCTTCAGAGATCAGGTATAACGGAAAGATTGTTAAATTTCTTTTTATACAATTAACCCCATAAAGCTTATACATTTTCGATGTGTGACGCTTTAAACAATAATTTTTATTATAAAAAGTGAAGGTCTTCTCCACATCAGTAATCATTGATTGTAGAGAAACAAATTCGCATACTTTAAAGTAAAGATCACAAAGTTAAAATTCATCATAGAAATGAAACTATTATTATTAAGTTGTTGGCCATCAGTATATAATAACTAGTACACCCATGGCTCACTACATCTCGCAGTTAAATTCATATAATTCCAAACTGGAAAAAGTGCACAAACCAAGAATCGAACTCATGAATTCACGTTATAAATAATATTTTTTAAATCGTGTCTGTGGGTAGGTTATACTTCTTGAGGAAGCCTGGTCAGAGCTCTTCCTTCTAAATGCAGTACAGTGGTGCCTTCCACTGGAATCGTCGCCCCTGTTCAACTCTGCAGAACTAACTGCTTTGACTTTGTCACCGCACCCGCACCCCCATCCCGGAATCCACATGCAAACCACCACAGGAAAGCCAAGTCAGGTGGCAGCAGATGTGAGGCATCTGCACGATACCTTACAGAGATATAAGGCTGTCATGGTTGATCCAGCTGAATTTGCCTGCATGAAGGCCATAGTGCTATTTCGACCAGGTTGGTGCTAAAATTAATCTCTAGGGACTAGAGGTAATTGTATCATCGCGTCTCTGACAGCACACGAAGAAATTAGAAATTGTCACATTAATCACAAAGCAAATTGACTAATAATAGAATAGTTATCAAATGTTTCAAAAAGTTGTCTAATTAATATATAAAGGTTTAGAAATATTGACAATTCGTTTTTAAAGTGACATAACACGGTGCACAGTCGAATTGATAGAAACATAATTTCCCCTATTTGTTGTATTGATTTAATTTTCGTATTTCATTTGAAAATCAAAGATATCATATCCTTGTCGTACCTTTGCATGCACGAAAATGCAATTTTCATTCGCGTTACAGAAACCCGCGGATTGAAAGATTCCAGTCAAATAGAGAATCTTCAAGATCAGGCGCAAGTGATGTTAGGCCAACACGCGAGAGCCCAACAGCCGGGCAGCCCAGCGAGATTCGGCAGATTATTATTGTTGCTGCCATTGCTGAGGACAGTGCCAGCGTCGAGGGTGGAATTGATATACTTTCACAGAACAATTGGCAACACTCCAATGGAAAAAGTTCTTTGCGACATGTATAAAAATTGAAAAGGCCTTCGCCGTTCATCTCCACATTGCGGACAATCGAACAAACATGTTTCATAAAAAGTTACGAGCAGTCGATTCTTGTACAGTGCCACGTTGCAATCTTCATACAAATAAGTGACATTCTATTCGGTTCGTGGTGATTAGAATAATTTACTGCAGGACGGACGACTTTGACTGATACTGCGGCACATTTCACTCTCTCTATTCAAATTATGACTGCTGTCGAATATCGAAGAGTATAAGTGTACAAGAGTATTCGACATGGAAAAAGAAGATTAATTTACCCACGGGTTTACTTGAGATTTTTTTGTAATACAGTGCATCAAGGTAGTGTATAAAAGAGCACGAAATACTTTCCTTTTCGAGTCTATCTACATACGCTAATTTAGGTGTAATGTAGGCGTTGGAAGCAATCCTTGAATATCACAATGAAGACAAATGGGAAGATGGAAACTGAACAATTGCTCGGACTATATATGGTCGAGAGCGATAAATCGATATTGATCGTTTGCAGGTGCAAAAGCTTTGGCCTAAGAACGAAGCCCGGAGTCTAGCGATTTCTTAGAAATCTAAGGATTTCTTATTTCCACTAGATAGGGATCGGATAACGATGAATCGAGAGAAGTAACGAATTGACACGTACAGTATTTAGTTTAATAGTTCAACGGTATCTAAGTGAAACGAGGGATACTCATTTTCAACATAAAGATATATAGACATAGATGCATATTTATTTATTATAGAAATTTTTATCGGACATTAGGTTCGACGTGTTGACCAAATCGTTTCATTTATTGATTTCAAATAGCGAACTTTATACGAATGTCTGACGAAATTTTCGGACCGGCGAAAAATAAATAGAAACGAAGGATATTTATTTGATTTGTTCGTTGCAATTTTTTGTTTGCAATTTATTTATTGTCTTGGAATATGTAAGATAAGATTTCGAATATACCAGTAACTGATACGAATTTTCAGACAGCTGTAAAAAAAACGTACACGTTTGTGCTTTTCTTGTATATTTCGTGTTGTGATACTATTTGTTGTAAAAACCTAGATACCGAGTCACGTGACATATACTGTAATCACTTGTAAGAAAAATACACATGGGTAAGAACCATCAAGCGCTAAATTAATAACCTTCCTGCTAATATAGAAGTGCTTACTTTGCAAAATTATATTCTAACAATGAAAGTAAGCCCGAATTTTTTTCTATCCCATTGAAAGAATACTCTGTCCGTGTTATTTCATATATTTATTTCTATTAAAATCCAGGAACGTTGCTAATTTGCTAAAAAAAAAAAAAAAGAAATTGTTATACATAAAATTGTACCTCGAAAGGAAATTTTTTTATCCTTTGAAGACTTTCATTGAAATAAAGTAATCGTTACATTCCACGTCTTCTAAAAAAATAACTATGCATTTGCACTACAGATTCCTAAGCATTTCACCATCAATAAATGACTACCAACAACACGTTCCTTGTACTATTTATTTGCTCGATTAGATGTAGGCAGTATTTGCTTCGCGACAAAAGTCAAAGATCCTAATCCCAGAACTGTACATCAGTTTCTGTTTATATTTAACCAGGGGTAGCTAGAGCGAATCCTGGCGAATCGAAATTTGACGCTAACCCCCGAGTCACGGTGGTTGTTGCATAAACGTACATATTTATTTATCACCGCATAATCCCTGACCTTCCCTCGGGGGTTTTGCCACATGGCAGTTTGACGGTCCCCAATGGAATTACCCCCTCGGCCGCTTATAAATTACACCGAGGTTCAAGCAAGGTTTAAGGGCCTGCTTAAGTTGTCAAAGCAATCGGAGAGTTAAACGCCCCGGCACGGGGGTGAGTTTTACCCTTAATACTTTTTCGATCGGGACTGCTTTCTCCAGTCGGCCCTCATCTGAAAATCACTGGATGGTATTTATTCGGTTATACGCATCCTTTGTGTGTTTCCTTTGCGCTCAGACATTTTTGTGTAGTCCTTTGCACTTGTACAGGCTGTGTCGGAATTGTCGATGAAAAAGATTAAACGGATAATTGACTTTTCATCAAAGTGAGACATTTATTTATTCGTGTATACATTCGATTTTTCGATTTACATTTTATATATATCTGGTAATGACGTACTATTGAATGAATAGTTAGTACTCGTTGCAATTCATTGTTTCAATGATTAATAAATGATATGAAAATGGTTTTATAGAATTTATAAGGTCAATGTTCTTTTATATTACTATTGTTAAAGGAACATTGGCGATTTTGTTACAAACTTATATTGAAATCAAAAATAAGGTTCATTGTAAACGTTTATTGTTCATTATTGCCACTTTGCTCTAAACTCTACACGCTTAACGCATCGTCTTCTTTTTGAAAAATGAACGCATTTAGAAAACCACAAGGCGATAAGAAAGCTAAATTTAATTTTATGCTAACAATATAGAAAGGATCGCATGTCTAAATAGAAGCAAGTATAACGCAGGACGTTACAATACTATCGAACTACAAAGTATCGAGATCGTTGCCGGAAATCAATTCCGTTTGCACCTACGTCGAATCGATTCCTAAAACACGCGTTTGCTTCGTGACGCCGGGAACTTTCGAGTCGAGCATCCTCTACGGCACGTAACGAATTTCGATATCCCGCGGCACGAGCAGAAAGTGATAAAGGGGTAGGAAAGGTGGCGCGGGGTTAACGAGAGGTGGCTTTCGGAGGACAGAGGATGGCTGATCATAGTATTGACTCGCTTCTGCGGATGCAGGGGCGGAGTTTTCGACCTGTCTCCCTCCCGCCGCTTCCTGTAACCTCTGTCTACGTGTATCACTCTTCACCCCGCTTTCTTTTTCCTTCTTCGACTCGCTTTCTCCCTATAAATATACACCAACTTATCCCTTCGATCTATTTTCTCCGTCATTCCGCAACATCCACCCCTCTGTCCATCCCACTTTGCCACGTGTAACAAACCGGCCACCCCTTTCAATCTTTCTTTCGTTCTATCGCACAAGCTACAACCCTCTTTCATCCCTCGATCTCACTCGCCGCCTCCTCTTTCTTCCCGCTGGAAATGCATCGCCGTCCCGTTTGTTCCCGGTCGAAGCAGAGATTCTGTTCCCCCTCGCCGTCTCCGTTTCGCTCCGACGGAACGTGAACGCAGGCGGTCGGGGTCGAAAGGGGATGACTCGTCGCACAGGGCTGTCAAACCCCCACCCACGCAACGACAAAACTCCCGTTGAAGGGTGACCCAGCAATGGCGGCGGGACTTGTTGTATTTCGCTTTCGAGGTGAGTTCCATTCCCTTCTACCTTCTCGATTCCCGTTTCAACCCCACCACGGCCGGCAGCCGGCTCGGGGGCAGGCTGAGAGGGCTGGCTGAAATGAAACCGAGCGGGTCGGAGTGAGGAACCGGCGGGACTCGTACAGGAGCGGGCAAAACGAGACAGCGGGATCGAAAGTGGCGGCGAGCGACGAGGAAGAACAGACGAGGGTGGCTCGAAACGAGAAGGGACAAGACGCTGGTAGAACGGAGAGGAGAGGAGAGTCTATATCGCTCGGAAACAGCAACCTCCATTTATTTTATTACATTATCATACCAACTAGGCGCTCGATAAGTGGGGCTTTAAAGCGACGGTTCTCAAATCGTTCCGCGAGAAACTTTTGCGACGTGAACTCCGCCATCCTGGCGACCCCGTAAGTCTGTGTCTACGAGTTCGGCGAAGAAGGTTCGGATCGAAAGTTAATGGGTATTCGGTTTAGAGTAATTGATTGGTATGTTGATACGTTAGATTGTTATCTTTAACGGTTATTGTGTTTCAGATGTTGTGCGCAGCTTTGTAGGTATCGCTCGCGAATAAATTTATATGAATTATGTAAAGCACATATATAAGTAAATATATGTCGATTGGTTTCTGTAATTTCGCAATTAGTTTGGTTTCGACACAATTTTGGGCGTTTGTTCCCTGTCTTCCTGGAAATAATTATTATTAATAAGAAATTATTCGCATAATTTCATCATCAATATTTCCACTGAGACTAACATATTCACAACCCCCTTATCTCGTTTAAGATTAAGCTCGTTCATTTTTATACGGGGGATTAAGTATTTCTATTCGACCAAAATAAATGTTCCAAAGGAAAGCTGCCGATAAGAACGACAGATACGCTTGACACACATAAAACTGAAAGGGTGCGTTTACCTCTATTGCCAGGGTAAAGGGATTCGGCGTATTTGTTACGCGCTCGCGGGTTTGCGAACAAATCAGACTGCTCAGCCGTTAATTTGGATTAAAAGCAAAGGCAGCGATGTACATACCTGTTTCAACGGGCCGTCATCGTTTAATGACCGTCGATTATCGTCGCGAATTTAAACGGAGCGCTGTCATAATTACGTGCCTCGTAGTTTTGTCGTGTTCACCAGTCGATGCGACCAGGCGAACGATTTAATAAAAAGCAAACATGCGATCCGTTGTTTACCACTGCCTGTCCCCTTTCTTTGATGATCGGCGAGTACACAATTACAATCCACGGCAGAAAATATTGTATTGCATATTCGGCAATGATGATTATAATTCAGTCACGTATTGCGTTGAAATTTTGCGCCATTATCGCTTTTCGGTGTGTAATAAATCGCGACACAATCGAGAATACAATTCGATCATTGGCAATAAATATATGTGACAACATATTTTGTAAGTTCATTCGTAAAGTCTTAAAATGTTATCAACTGAGTGAATTAATGACTTTATAGTATGAAAATTCTTTGAACTTTCTACGAAATAAACATGATTGCTACAGTTACGTTCAATAAAAAATTACGTCACGATCCCTGTCGGCCCGAATTTCGTGTTAGGAACAGTCCATTACGATTTGCAGAGGTGCGTCGAAAAATATCCTCGCGAATTTTTCATCCCAGCCCACTTGAACTCCAGAGTTTCTTGGGCTGGCTGACGTTTAAGAAATCTGACTTTCTCCTCACGTATATCCGAGGATTACCGGAGTGTTCGTCTTCGACCGGGACGACCACTTCATTCTAGATATCCACAAACAACAGACGATTCATCCCTTGGATCCTCGTGTTTTTCCCTTCCGAAACCTTCTCCTTTTCGCTTGCCATAGAAACGGAATATGAACTTCCATCATTACAATTTTTTCAACGTCGCCAACGAAATTTTAGTGAATTATTTCGATTGCAAAATTTATCGAACAATTCGTGCAGCGATAGAATTAATTAAATCTTATTGTGAATCCCCTAGAGTTTTTTTTATAATTTATCGATACGCATTTTCATTTTTGTACCATTCCTTTGTTCGTGCAATCGACTAGCTGAATTTAATTTCGTACTAGATCTAGCTAGAATTGAAATGAAATCGTGTACGATGTAAGATTGTTATAGTTTGACACAAAGATCGGGAAATCCAAATTTGTGCAAAATGATTCACAACACATATACAAATAAATCATATCCTGCGTCATAGTAAATTTAGCCTGGGTATTTGCGTAGCTATTAAACAATCAGCTAAGAAACCGAGTGTCAACTATTTGACGATTGATCGACACAAACCCCGGGAAAGATATTTCTAAGTGGATGCTCCGTGGAAACGAAGCTGCATCGGTCAGAGGAGATTGTCGGACCACCTTTACCCCCTTGTCGTCCCTCCCCAGTAAAATCAATAGGTGCGTCGGCGTCCAGTATGCTAGGAATTCTGCTATATAACCTCGAGCGATTAACTAAAATCGATCAAACGCGGCACGTGTCGAATATAACGAAATAAATTGCAAAAACCCACAAATCGCAGGAAACAAATCGATCAATTCAATTAATAATACAAATCGGAATCTATGTTGAATACTCGTGAATTGTTTTTAAGGTACACAATTTTTCGTTTTAATTTAACACAATTCACGAAGATGCAGTAATATGCATTTTATATAATCCTTGTTAGTATACGCCGAAAATTAAAGGACGTACGCACATATATAGAGAGATCGATATTTTTCATTTGTTATCGAAGCGTTCATATCATTTGCATGTCTTTTGCAAGATATTTATTAGGGACGGTGGAAAATGTGGTTTGATAACTATTTATCCAATTAGTGCCACTTCCAGTAGACTAATATTTGCCCGACGCGTGTCGACTGTTCGTCAACCGTAAACGACATTCTACGAATAGTCCTTTGTCTCTTTTACGAATTAATTTCAAGGGCGAGGACCTTTGTGCTCCGCGAGGGTTCTTACTTCGCGTTGGGCAAACCCAATTTGCGCTTAAACAAGAAGCATCTTCGCATAACTTAGCGTTGCATGAAATCCAACGTCAAAGGGAGGAAACTTCTCTTTTTAAGGCAGCTCGACCTCGTAGGATTTAGACGGCGAACTTCAAAGACATGCCGGATTGAAGGAAATATAGCAAAGGCGTTCCACTTACATAATGTAAGATATTTTACACAGGAAACTTTCAACTGTTAATTTTGTTAAATTATTGAGAAAGTAAACGCTCGCAATTTTTCGCATGGTTGAGAATTTTGTATTCGTTGTTTCTTATAAATTAAAGACCGCTGATGACACACTGTACTAATCAGTACTAGGAGTCTTACAGGTGTTTAAACATATACTCGTT
The DNA here is from genome assembly GCA_963667235.1 of Nomada lathburiana. Taxonomy (NCBI): domain Eukaryota; kingdom Metazoa; phylum Arthropoda; class Insecta; order Hymenoptera; family Apidae; genus Nomada; species Nomada lathburiana. The sequence continues at coordinate 4,930,151 of OY763903.1, forward strand.
ATTATAGATATTCCATTTGTCGAAAAGTCCAGTCGGCACGACCCTAGAGTCGTAGGTCCGGGCTAAAAGTTGGTCAGAAACAGTAGAAGTCCAGACGGCACGACCCTAGAGTCGTAGGTCCGGCTAAAAGTTGGTCAGAAACAGTATAGGTCCAGTAGACACAACCCAGGCGTCGTAGGTCCGGCTAAAAGTTGGTCAGAAATAGTAGAAGTCCAGTCGGCACGACCGTAGTGTCGTAGGTCTGGCTAAAAGTTGGTCAGAAACAGTAGAGGTCCAGTAGGCACGACCCTGGAGTCGTAGGTCCGGCTAAAAGTTGGTCAGACACACCAGAAGTCCAGTGGGCACGACCCTATTATGGTCAACTGAGTATGGTTACAACAACGGTGTATTATTTATGCGTGTAGCTTATTCGCTTCCCTTTCGTTTGACATCCCATTTATTGAAAAACATCCACCGGGAGCCGAGATAAGAATTTTTTAAAGTTATTTTTCGACATAAATAGTCGAAAATCGTGTACGTGCCGCCATCTCGCGTTTGCGGCCTTTTTCGCAGTTCGCCGCGGCTTCAAAACCAACTTTCTGGATTACATCGTTAATTTAAACAATTACGTATTTCTCGGCTTCCAGGGTGTATTTCTTCACCGGACTTGTCTCAAATTAAAGCTACGAGGCATAGCTATCTCCTCCTGAAGTTGCAACAATAGGGCATTTGTGGGTTAAAAGTTATTAACAATTGAAAAATTGGCAAAAATGCACTCTGGGTCAACGCATATATCTCGGCTTCTGGAGGCGCTAGATCAATGATCGACAGCTTAAAATGAAGCTAAAGCATGCTGCTACGCGACGATAATCGATTTACAAATGCTGCATGCGCCCTTTATTTTTTATTAGGAATTAAATAATTCGTTTGAGAATTGCACCGAAGCTATGAACGAGGGCATATGTAATGATGAATTATATTGTTCCTTGAACCAAGGGCTTCAATTTGAGACGTCGTTGATTAAAATCGGCCCAGTAGAAGCCGAGATAATTGAATTTGTTTAAATAAATTATAAACAAATGCCATTATTTCGACTTGCAGTCGAGCTACATCAATGATCGTAGGACATAAATTAAAGCTAGCGGTATAAGCTACCATCTCCTCTAGGTGTCAAGATTATTCCTTGCGCAGTTCACTTGTTATAAACAATTAAACAATATAAATTGTTATTACGGTCAACTGGATATAGTTACAATAACCGGGTATTTTTTATCGTGTACCTTATTCGCTTCCCTTTCATTTGACTAGCCATTGATTGAAAAACATCCACCGGGAGCCGAGATAAGAATTTTTTAAAGTTATTTTTCGACATAAATAGTCGAAAATCGTGTACGTGCCGCCATCTCGCGTTTGCGGCCTTTTTCGCAGTTCGCCGCGGCTTCAAAACCAACTTTCTGGATTACATCGTTAATTTAAACAATTACGTATTTCTCGGCTTCCAGGGTGTATTTCTTCACCGGACTTGTCTCAAATTAAAGCTACGAGGCATAGCTATCTCCTCCTCAAGTTGCAACAATAGGACATTTGTGGGTTAAAAGTTATTAACAATTGAAAAATTGGCAAAAATGCACTCTGGGTCAACGCATATATCTCGGCTTCTGGAGGCGCTAGATCAATGATCGACAGCTTAAAATGAAGCTAAAGCATGCTGCTACACGACGATAATCGATTTACAAATGCTGCATGCGCCCTTTATTCTTTATTAAGAATTTAATAATTCGTTTGAGAATTGCACCGAAGCTATGAACCAGGGCATATGTAATGATGAATCATATTGTTCCTTGAACCAAGGGCTTCAATTTGAGACGCCGGTGATGAAAATCGGCCCAGTAGAAGCCGAGGTAATTGAATTTGTTTAAATAAATTATAAACAAATGCCATTATTGCGACTTGCAGTCGAGCTACATCAATGATCGTAGGACATAAATTAAAGCTAGCGGTATAAGCTACCATCACCTCTAGGTGTCAAGATTATTCCTTGCGCAGTTCACTTGTTATAAACAATTAAACAATATAAATTGTTATTACGGTCAACTGGATATAGTTACAACAACCGGGTATTTTTTATCGTGTAGCTTATTCGCTTCCCTTTCATTTGACTAGCCATTGATTGAAAAACATCCACCGGGAGCCGAGATAAGAATTTTTTAAAGTTATTTTTCGACATAAATAGTCGAAAATCGTGTACGTGCCGCCATCTCGCGTTTGCGGCCTTTTTCGCAGTTCGTCGCGGCTTCAAAACCAACTTTCTGGATTACATCGTTAATTTAAACAATTACGTATTTCTCGGCTTCCAGGGTGTATTTCTTCACCGGACTTGTCTCAAATTAAAGCTACGAGGCATAGCTATCTCCTCCTGAAGTTGCAACAATAGGGCATTTGTGGGTTAAAAGTTATTAACAATTGAAAAATTGGCAAAAATGCACTCTGGGTCAACGCATATATCTCGGCTTCTGGAGGCGCTAGATCAATGATCGACAGCTTAAAATGAAGCTAAAGCATGCTGCTACGCGACGATAATCGATTTACAAATGCTGCATGCGCCCTTTATTTTTTATTAGGAATTAAATAATTCGTTTGAGAATTGCACCGAAGCTATGAACGAGGGCATATGTAATGATGAATTATATTGTTCCTTGAACCAAGGGCTTCAATTTGAGACGTCGTTGATTAAAATCGGCCCAGTAGAAGCCGAGATAATTGAATTTGTTTAAATAAATTATAAACAAATGCCATTATTTCGACTTGCAGTCGAGCTACATCAATGATCGTAGGACATAAATTAAAGCTAGCGGTATAAGCTACCATCTCCTCTAGGTGTCAAGATTATTCCTTGCGCAGTTCACTTGTTATAAACAATTAAACAATATAAATTGTTATTACGGTCAACTGGATATAGTTACAATAACCGGGTATTTTTTATCGTGTACCTTATTCGCTTCCCTTTCATTTGACTAGCCATTGATTGAAAAACATCCACCGGGAGCCGAGATAAGAATTTTTTAAAGTTATTTTTCGACATAAATAGTCGAAAATCGTGTACGTGCCGCCATCTCGCGTTTGCGGCCTTTTTCGCAGTTCGCCGCGGCTTCAAAACCAACTTTCTGGATTACATCGTTAATTTAAACAATTACGTATTTCTCGGCTTCCAGGGTGTATTTCTTCACCGGACTTGTCTCAAATTAAAGCTACGAGGCATAGCTATCTCCTCCTCAAGTTGCAACAATAGGACATTTGTGGGTTAAAAGTTATTAACAATTGAAAAATTGGCAAAAATGCACTCTGGGTCAACGCATATATCTCGGCTTCTGGAGGCGCTAGATCAATGATCGACAGCTTAAAATGAAGCTAAAGCATGCTGCTACACGACGATAATCGATTTACAAATGCTGCATGCGCCCTTTATTCTTTATTAAGAATTTAATAATTCGTTTGAGAATTGCACCGAAGCTATGAACCAGGGCATATGTAATGATGAATCATATTGTTCCTTGAACCAAGGGCTTCAATTTGAGACGCCGGTGATGAAAATCGGCCCAGTAGAAGCCGAGGTAATTGAATTTGTTTAAATAAATTATAAACAAATGCCATTATTGCGACTTGCAGTCGAGCTACATCAATGATCGTAGGACATAAATTAAAGCTAGCGGTATAAGCTACCATCACCTCTAGGTGTCAAGATTATTCCTTGCGCAGTTCACTTGTTATAAACAATTAAACAATATAAATTGTTATTACGGTCAACTGGATATAGTTACAACAACCGGGTATTTTTTATCGTGTAGCTTATTCGCTTCCCTTTCATTTGACTAGCCATTGATTGAAAAACATCCACCGGGAGCCGAGATAAGAATTTTTTAAAGTTATTTTTCGACATAAATAGTCGAAAATCGTGTACGTGCCGCCATCTCGCGTTTGCGGCCTTTTTCGCAGTTCGTCGCGGCTTCAAAACCAACTTTCTGGATTACATCGTTAATTTAAACAATTACGTATTTCTCGGCTTCCAGGGTGTATTTCTTCACCGGACTTGTCTCAAATTAAAGCTACGAGGCATAGCTATCTCCTCCTGAAGTTGCAACAATAGGGCATTTGTGGGTTAAAAGTTATTAACAATTGAAAAATTGGCAAAAATGCACTCTGGGTCAACGCATATATCTCGGCTTCTGGAGGCGCTAGATCAATGATCGACAGCTTAAAATGAAGCTAAAGCATGCTGCTACGCGACGATAATCGATTTACAAATGCTGCATGCGCCCTTTATTTTTTATTAGGAATTAAATAATTCGTTTGAGAATTGCACCGAAGCTATGAACGAGGGCATATGTAATGATGAATTATATTGTTCCTTGAACCAAGGGCTTCAATTTGAGACGTCGTTGATTAAAATCGGCCCAGTAGAAGCCGAGATAATTGAATTTGTTTAAATAAATTATAAACAAATGCCATTATTTCGACTTGCAGTCGAGCTACATCAATGATCGTAGGACATAAATTAAAGCTAGCGGTATAAGCTACCATCTCCTCTAGGTGTCAAGATTATTCCTTGCGCAGTTCACTTGTTATAAACAATTAAACAATATAAATTGTTATTACGGTCAACTGGATATAGTTACAATAACCGGGTATTTTTTATCGTGTACCTTATTCGCTTCCCTTTCATTTGACTAGCCATTGATTGAAAAACATCCACCGGGAGCCGAGATAAGAATTTTTTAAAGTTATTTTTCGACATAAATAGTCGAAAATCGTGTACGTGCCGCCATCTCGCGTTTGCGGCCTTTTTCGCAGTTCGCCGCGGCTTCAAAACCAACTTTCTGGATTACATCGTTAATTTAAACAATTACGTATTTCTCGGCTTCCAGGGTGTATTTCTTCACCGGACTTGTCTCAAATTAAAGCTACGAGGCATAGCTATCTCCTCCTCAAGTTGCAACAATAGGACATTTGTGGGTTAAAAGTTATTAACAATTGAAAAATTGGCAAAAATGCACTCTGGGTCAACGCATATATCTCGGCTTCTGGAGGCGCTAGATCAATGATCGACAGCTTAAAATGAAGCTAAAGCATGCTGCTACACGACGATAATCGATTTACAAATGCTGCATGCGCCCTTTATTCTTTATTAAGAATTTAATAATTCGTTTGAGAATTGCACCGAAGCTATGAACCAGGGCATATGTAATGATGAATCATATTGTTCCTTGAACCAAGGGCTTCAATTTGAGACGCCGGTGATGAAAATCGGCCCAGTAGAAGCCGAGGTAATTGAATTTGTTTAAATAAATTATAAACAAATGCCATTATTGCGACTTGCAGTCGAGCTACATCAATGATCGTAGGACATAAATTAAAGCTAGCGGTATAAGCTACCATCACCTCTAGGTGTCAAGATTATTCCTTGCGCAGTTCACTTGTTATAAACAATTAAACAATATAAATTGTTATTACGGTCAACTGGATATAGTTACAACAACCGGGTATTTTTTATCGTGTAGCTTATTCGCTTCCCTTTCATTTGACTAGCCATTGATTGAAAAACATCCACCGGGAGCCGAGATAAGAATTTTTTAAAGTTATTTTTCGACATAAATAGTCGAAAATCGTGTACGTGCCGCCATCTCGCGTTTGCGGCCTTTTTCGCAGTTCGTCGCGGCTTCAAAACCAACTTTCTGGATTACATCGTTAATTTAAACAATTACGTATTTCTCGGCTTCCAGGGTGTATTTCTTCACCGGACTTGTCTCAAATTAAAGCTACGAGGCATAGCTATCTCCTCCTGAAGTTGCAACAATAGGGCATTTGTGGGTTAAAAGTTATTAACAATTGAAAAATTGGCAAAAATGCACTCTGGGTCAACGCATATATCTCGGCTTCTGGAGGCGCTAGATCAATGATCGACAGCTTAAAATGAAGCTAAAGCATGCTGCTACACGACGATAATCGATTTACAAATGCTGCATGCGCCCTTTATTCTTTATTAACAATTTAAGAATTCGTTTGAGAATTGCACCGAAGCTATGAACGAGGGCATATGTAATGATGAATCATATTGTTCCTTGAACCAAGGGCTTCAATTTGAGACGTCGTTGATTAAAATCGGCCCAGTAGAAGCCGAGATAATTGAATTTGTTTAAATAAATTATAAACAAATGCCATTATTTCGACTTGCAGTCGAGCTACATCAATGATCGTAGGACATAAACTAAAGCTAGCGGTATAAGCAACCATCACCTCTAGGTGTCAAGATTATTCCTTGCGCAGTTCACTTGTTATAAACAATTAAACAATATAAATTGTTATTACGGTCAACTGGATATAGTTACAACAACCGGGTATTTTTTATCGTGTAGCTTATTCGCTTCCCTTTCATTTGACTAGCCATTGATTGAAAAACATCCACCGGGAGCCGAGATAAGAATTTTTTAAAGTTATTTTTCGACATAAATAGTCGAAAATCGTGTACGTGCCGCCATCTCGCGTTTGCGGCCTTTTTCGCAGTTCGCCGCGGCTTCAAAACCAACTTTCTGGATTACATCGTTAATTTAAACAATTACGTATTTCTCGGCTTCCAGGGTGTATTTCTTCACCGGACTTGTCTCAAATTAAAGCTACGAGGCATAGCTATCTCCTCCTGAAGTTGCAACAATAGGGCATTTGTGGGTTAAAAGTTATTAACAATTGAAAAATTGGCAAAAATGCACTCTGGGTCAACGCATATATCTCGGCTTCTGGAGGCGCTAGATCAATGATCGACAGCTTAAAATGAAGCTAAAGCATGCTGCTACGCGACGATAATCGATTTACAAATGCTGCATGCGCCCTTTATTTTTTATTAGGAATTAAATAATTCGTTTGAGAATTGCACCGAAGCTATGAACGAGGGCATATGTAATGATGAATTATATTGTTCCTTGAACCAAGGGCTTCAATTTGAGACGTCGTTGATTAAAATCGGCCCAGTAGAAGCCGAGATAATTGAATTTGTTTAAATAAATTATAAACAAATGCCATTATTTCGACTTGCAGTCGAGCTACATCAATGATCGTAGGACATAAATTAAAGCTAGCGGTATAAGCTACCATCTCCTCTAGGTGTCAAGATTATTCCTTGCGCAGTTCACTTGTTATAAACAATTAAACAATATAAATTGTTATTACGGTCAACTGGATATAGTTACAATAACCGGGTATTTTTTATCGTGTACCTTATTCGCTTCCCTTTCATTTGACTAGCCATTGATTGAAAAACATCCACCGGGAGCCGAGATAAGAATTTTTTAAAGTTATTTTTCGACATAAATAGTCGAAAATCGTGTACGTGCCGCCATCTCGCGTTTGCGGCCTTTTTCGCAGTTCGCCGCGGCTTCAAAACCAACTTTCTGGATTACATCGTTAATTTAAACAATTACGTATTTCTCGGCTTCCAGGGTGTATTTCTTCACCGGACTTGTCTCAAATTAAAGCTACGAGGCATAGCTATCTCCTCCTCAAGTTGCAACAATAGGACATTTGTGGGTTAAAAGTTATTAACAATTGAAAAATTGGCAAAAATGCACTCTGGGTCAACGCATATATCTCGGCTTCTGGAGGCGCTAGATCAATGATCGACAGCTTAAAATGAAGCTAAAGCATGCTGCTACACGACGATAATCGATTTACAAATGCTGCATGCGCCCTTTATTCTTTATTAAGAATTTAATAATTCGTTTGAGAATTGCACCGAAGCTATGAACCAGGGCATATGTAATGATGAATCATATTGTTCCTTGAACCAAGGGCTTCAATTTGAGACGCCGGTGATGAAAATCGGCCCAGTAGAAGCCGAGGTAATTGAATTTGTTTAAATAAATTATAAACAAATGCCATTATTGCGACTTGCAGTCGAGCTACATCAATGATCGTAGGACATAAATTAAAGCTAGCGGTATAAGCTACCATCACCTCTAGGTGTCAAGATTATTCCTTGCGCAGTTCACTTGTTATAAACAATTAAACAATATAAATTGTTATTACGGTCAACTGGATATAGTTACAACAACCGGGTATTTTTTATCGTGTAGCTTATTCGCTTCCCTTTCATTTGACTAGCCATTGATTGAAAAACATCCACCGGGAGCCGAGATAAGAATTTTTTAAAGTTATTTTTCGACATAAATAGTCGAAAATCGTGTACGTGCCGCCATCTCGCGTTTGCGGCCTTTTTCGCAGTTCGCCGCGGCTTCAAAACCAACTTTCTGGATTACATCGTTAATTTAAACAATTACGTATTTCTCGGCTTCCAGGGTGTATTTCTTCACCGTACTTGTCTTAAATTAAAGCTACGAGGCATAGCTATCTCCTCCTGAAGTTGCAACAATAGGGCATTTGTGGGTTAAAAGTTATTAACAATTGAAAAATTGGCAAAAATGCACTCTGGGTCAACGCATATATCTCGGCTTCTGGAGGCGCTAGATCAATGATCGACAGCTTAAAATGAAGCTAAAGCATGCTGCTACACGACGATAATCGATTTACAAATGCTGCATGCGCCCTTTATTCTTTATTAAGAATTTAATAATTCGTTTGAGAATTGCACCGAAGCTATGAACCAGGGCATATGTAATGATGAATCATATTGTTCCTTGAACCAAGGGCTTCAATTTGAGACGTCGTTGATTAAAATCGGCCCAGTAGAAGCCGAGATAATTGAATTTGTTTAAATAAATTATAAACAAATGCCATTATTTCGACTTGCAGTCGAGCTACATCAATGATCGTAGGACATAAATTAAAGCTAGCGGTATAATCTACCATCTCCTCTAGGTGTCAAGATTATTCCTTGCGCAGTTCACTTGTTATAAACAATTAAACAATATAAATTGTTATTACGGTCAACTGGATATAGTTACAACAACCGGGTATTTTTTATCGTGTACCTTATTCGCTTCCCTTTCATTTGACTAGCCATTGATTGAAAAACATCCACCGGGAGCCGAGATAAGAATTTTTTAAAGTTATTTTTCGACATAAATAGTCGAAAATCGTGTACGTGCCGCCATCTCGCGTTTGCGGCCTTTTTCGCAGTTCGCCGCGGCTTCAAAACCAACTTTCTGGATTACATCGTTAATTTAAACAATTACGTATTTCTCGGCTTCCAGGGTGTATTTCTTCACCGGACTTGTCTTAAATTAAAGCTACGGGGCATAGCTATCTCCTCCTGAAGTTGCAACAATAGGGCATTTGTGGGTTAAAAGTTATTAACAATTGAAAAATTGGCAAAAATGCACTCTGGGTCAACGCATATATCTCGGCTTCTGGAGGCGCTAGATCAATGATCGACAGCTTAAAATGAAGCTAAAGCATGCTGCTACACGACGATAATCGATTTACAAATGCTGCATGCGCCCTTTATTTTTTATTAGGAATTTAATAATTCGTTTGAGAATTGCACCGAAGCTATGAACGAGGGCATATGTAATGATGAATCATATTGTTCCTTGAACCAAGGGCTTCAATTTGAGACGTCGTTGATTAAAATCGGCCCAGTAGAAGCCGAGATAATTGAATTTGTTTAAATAAATTATAAACAAATGCCATTATTTCGACTTGCAGTCGAGCTACATCAATGATCGTAGGACATAAATTAAAGCTAGCGGTATAAGCTACCATCTCCTCTAGGTGTCAAGATTATTCCTTGCGCAGTTCACTTGTTATAAACAATTAAACAATATAAATTGTTATTACGGTCAACTGGATATAGTTACAACAACCGGGTATTTTTTATCGTGTACCTTATTCGCTTCCCTTTCATTTGACTGGCCATTGATTGAAAAACATCCACCGGGAGCCGAGATAAGAATTTTTTAAAGTTATTTTTCGACATAAATAGTCGAAAATCGTGTACGTGCCGCCATCTCGCGTTTGCGGCCTTTTTCGCAGTTCGCCGCGGCTTCAAAACCAACTTTCTGGATTACATCGTTAATTTAAACAATTACGTATTTCTCGGCTTCCAGGGTGTATTTCTTCACCGGACTTGTCTTAAATTAAAGCTACGAGGCATAGCTATCTCCTCCTGAAGTTGCAACAATAGGGCATTTGTGGGTTAAAAGTTATTAACAATTGAAAAATTGGCAAAAATGCACTCTGGGTCAACGCATATATCTCGGCTTCTGGAGGCGCTAGATCAATGATCGACAGCTTAAAATGAAGCTAAAGCATGCTGCTACACGACGATAATCGATTTACAAATGCTGCATGCGCCCTTTATTTTTTATTAGGAATTTAATAATTCGTTTGAGAATTGCACCGAAGCTATGAACGAGGGCATATGTAATGATGAATCATATTGTTCCTTGAACCAAGGGCTTCAATTTGAGACGTCGTTGATTAAAATCGGCCCAGTAGAAGCCGAGATAATTGAATTTGTTTAAATAAATTATAAACAAATGCCATTATTTCGACTTGCAGTCGAGCTACATCAATGATCGTAGGACATAAATTAAAGCTAGCGGTATAAGCTACCATCTCCTCTAGGTGTCAAGATTATTCCTTGCGCAGTTCACTTGTTATAAACAATTAAACAATATAAATTGTTATTACGGTCAACTGGATATAGTTACAACAACCGGGTATTTTTTATCGTGTACCTTATTCGCTTCCCTTTCATTTGACTGGCCATTGATTGAAAAACATCCACCGGGAGCCGAGATAAGAATTTTTTAAAGTTATTTTTCGACATAAATAGTCGAAAATCGTGTACGTGCCGCCATCTCGCGTTTGCGGCCTTTTTCGCAGTTCGCCGCGGCTTCAAAACCAACTTTCTGGATTACATCGTTAATTTAAACAATTACGTATTTCTCGGCTTCCAGGGTGTATTTCTTCACCGGACTTGTCTTAAATTAAAGCTACGAGGCATAGCTATCTCCTCCTGAAGTTGCAACAATAGGGCATTTGTGGGTTAAAAGTTATTAACAATTGAAAAATTGGCAAAAATGCACTCTGGGTCAACGCATATATCTCGGCTTCTGGAGGCGCTAGATCAATGATCGACAGCCTAAAATGAAGCTAAAGCATGCTGCTACACGACGATAATCGATTTACAAATGCTGCATGCGCCCTTTATTTTTTATTAGGAATTTAATAATTCGTTTGAGAATTGCACCGAAGCTATGAACGAGGGCATATGTAATGATGAATCATATTGTTCCTTGAACCAAGGGCTTCAATTTGAGACGTCGTTGATTAAAATCGGCCCAGTAGAAGCCGAGATAATTGAATTTGTTTAAATAAATTATAAACAAATGCCATTATTTCGACTTGCAGTCGAGCTACATCAATGATCGTAGGACATAAATTAAAGCTAGCGGTATAAGCTACCATCACCTCTAGGTGTCAAGATTATTCCTTGCGCAGTTCACTTGTTATAAACAATTAAACAATTTAAATTGTTATAACGGTCAACTGGATATAGTTACAACAACCGGGTATTTTTTATCGTGTACCTTATTCGCTTCCCTTTCATTTGACTAGCCATTGATTGAAAAACATCCACCGGGAGCCGAGATAAGAATTTTTTAAAGTTATTTTTCGACATAAATAGTCGAAAATCGTGTATGTGCCGCCATCTCGCGTTTGCGGCCTTTTTCGCAGTTCGCCGCGGCTTCAAAACCAACTTTCTGGATTACATCGTTAATTTAAACAATTACGTATTTCTCGGCTTCCAGGGTGTATTTCTTCACCGGACTTGTCTTAAATTAAAGCTACGAGGCATAGCTATCTCCTCCTGAAGTTGCAACAATAGGGCATTTGTGGGTTAAAAGTTATTAACAATTGAAAAATTGGCAAAAATGCACTCTGGGTCAACGCATATATCTCGGCTTCTGGAGGCGCTAGATCAATGATCGACAGCTTAAAATGAAGCTAAAGCATGCTGCTACACGACGATAATCGATTTACAAATGCTGCATGCGCCCTTTATTTTTTATTAGGAATTTAATAATTCGTTTGAGAATTGCACCGAAGCTATGAACGAGGGCATATGTAATGATGAATCATATTGTTCCTTGAACCAAGGGCTTCAATTTGAGACGTCGTTGATTAAAATCGGCCCAGTAGAAGCCGAGATAATTGAATTTGTTTAAATAAATTATAAACAAATGCCATTATTTCGACTTGCAGTCGAGCTACATCAATGATCGTAGGACATAAATTAAAGCTAGCGGTATAAGCTACCATCACCTCTAGGTGTCAAGATTATTCCTTGCGCAGTTCACTTGTTATAAACAATTAAACAATTTAAATTGTTATAACGGTCAACTGGATATAGTTACAACAACCGGGTATTTTTTATCGTGTACCTTATTCGCTTCCCTTTCATTTGACTAGCCATTGATTGAAAAACATCCATCGGGAGCCGAGATGAGAATTTTTTAAAGTTATTTTTCGACATAAATAGTCGAAAATCGTGTACGTGCCGCCATCTCGCGTTTGCGGCCTTTTTCGCAGTTCGCCGCGGCTTCAAAACCAACTTTCTGGATTACATCGTTAATTTAAACAATTACGTATTTCTCGGCTTCCAGGGTGTATTTCTTCACCGGACTTGTCTCAAATTAAAGCTACGAGGCATAGCTATCTCCTCCTGAAGTTGCAACAATAGGGCATTTGTGGGTTAAAAGTTATTAACCATTGAAAAATTGGCAAAAATGCACTCTGGGTCAACGCATATATCTCGGCTTCTGGAGGCGCTAGATCAATGATCGACAGCTTAAAATGAAGCTAAAGCATGCTGCTACACGACGATAATCGATTTACAAATGCTGCATGCGCCCTTTATTTTTTATTAGGAATTTAATAATTCGTTTGAGAATTGCACCGAAGCTATGAACGAGGGCATATGTAATGATGAATCATATTGTTCCTTGTACCAAGGGCTTCAATTTGAGACGTCGTTGATTAAAATCGGCCCAGTAGAAGCCGAGATAATTGAATTTGTTTAAATAAATTATAAACAAATGCCATTATTTCGACTTGCAGTCGAGCTACATCAATGATCGTAGGACATAAATTAAAGCTAGCGGTATAAGCTACCATCTCCTCTAGGTGTCAAGATTATTCCTTGTGCAGTTCACTTGTTATAAACAATTAAACAATATAAATTGTTATTACGGTCAACTGGATATAGTTACAACAACCGGGTATTTTTTATCGTGTACCTTATTCGCTTCCCTTTCATTTGACTAGCCATTGATTGAAAAACATCAACCGGGAGCCGAGATAAGAATTTTTTAAAATTTATTTTTCGACTTAAATAGTCGAAAATCGTGTACGTGCCGCCATCTCGCGTTTGCGGCCTTTTTCGCAGTTCGCCGCGGCTTCAAAACCAACTTTCTGGATTACATCGTTAATTTAAACAATTACGTATTTCTCGGCTTCCAGGGTGTATTTCTTCACCGGACTTGTCTTAAATTAAAGCTACGAGGCATAGCTATCTCCTCCTGAAGTTGCAACAATAGGGCATTTGTGGGTTAAAAGTTATTAACAATTGAAAAATTGGCAAAAATGCACTCTGGGTCAACGCATATATCTCGGCTTCTGGAGGCGCTAGATCAATGATCGACAGCTTAAAATGAAGCTAAAGCATGCTGCTACACGACGATAATCGATTTACAAATGCTGCATGCGCCCTTTATTTTTTATTAGGAATTTAATAATTCGTTTGAGAATTGCACCGAAGCTATGAACGAGGGCATATGTAATGATGAATCATATTGTTCCTTGAACCAAGGGCTTCAATTTGAGACGTCGTTGATTAAAATCGGCCCAGTAGAAGCCGAGATAATTGAATTTGTTTAAATAAATTATAAACAAATGCCATTATTTCGACTTGCAGTCGAGCTACATCAATGATCGTAGGACATAAATTAAAGCTAGCGGTATAAGCTACCATCACCTCTAGGTGTCAAGATTATTCCTTGCGCAGTTCACTTGTTATAAACAATTAAACAATTTAAATTGTTATAACGGTCAACTGGATATAGTTACAACAACCGGGTATTTTTTATCGTGTACCTTATTCGCTTCCCTTTCATTTGACTAGCCATTGATTGAAAAACATCCATCGGGAGCCGAGATGAGAATTTTTTAAAGTTATTTTTCGACATAAATAGTCGAAAATCGTGTACGTGCCGCCATCTCGCGTTTGCGGCCTTTTTCGCAGTTCGCCGCGGCTTCAAAACCAACTTTCTGGATTACATCGTTAATTTAAACAATTACGTATTTCTCGGCTTCCAGGGTGTATTTCTTCACCGGACTTGTCTCAAATTAAAGCTACGAGGCATAGCTATCTCCTCCTGAAGTTGCAACAATAGGGCATTTGTGGGTTAAAAGTTATTAACCATTGAAAAATTGGCAAAAATGCACTCTGGGTCAACGCATATATCTCGGCTTCTGGAGGCGCTAGATCAATGATCGACAGCTTAAAATGAAGCTAAAGCATGCTGCTACACGACGATAATCGATTTACAAATGCTGCATGCGCCCTTTATTTTTTATTAGGAATTTAATAATTCGTTTGAGAATTGCACCGAAGCTATGAACGAGGGCATATGTAATGATGAATCATATTGTTCCTTGAACCAAGGGCTTCAATTTGAGACGTCGTTGATTAAAATCGGCCCAGTAGAAGCCGAGATAATTGAATTTGTTTAAATAAATTATAAACAAATGCCATTATTTCGACTTGCAGTCGAGCTACATCAATGATCGTAGGACATAAATTAAAGCTAGCGGTATAAGCTACCATCTCCTCTAGGTGTCAAGATTATTCCTTGTGCAGTTCACTTGTTATAAACAATTAAACAATATAAATTGTTATTACGGTCAACTGGATATAGTTACAACAACCGGGTATTTTTTATCGTGTACCTTATTCGCTTCCCTTTCATTTGACTAGCCATTGATTGAAAAACATCCACCGGGAGCCGAGATAAGAATTTTTTAAAATTTATTTTTCGACTTAAATAGTCGAAAATCGTGTACGTGCCGCCATCTCGCGTTTGCGGCCTTTTTCGCAGTTCGCCGCGGCTTCAAAACCAACTTTCTGGATTACATCGTTAATTTAAACAATTACGTATTTCTCGGCTTCCAGGGTGTATTTCTTCACCGGACTTGTCTCAAATTAAAGCTACGAGGCATAGCTATCTCCTCCTGAAGTTGCAACAATAGGGCATTTGTGGGTTAAAAGTTATTAACAATTGAAAAATTGGCAAAAATGCACTCTGGGTCAACGCATATATCTCGGCTTCTGGAGGCGCTAGATCAATGATCGACAGCTTAAAATGAAGCTGAAGCATGCTGCTACACGACGATAATCGATTTACAAATGCTGCATGCGCCCTTTATTTTTTATTAGGAATTTAATAATTCGTTTGAGAATTGCACCGAAGCTATGAACGAGGGCATATGTAATGATGAATCATATTGTTCCTTGAACCAAGGGCTTCAATTTGAGACGTCGTTGATTAAAATCGGCCCAGTAGAAGCCGAGATAATTGAATTTGTTTAAATAAATTATAAACAAATGCCATTATTTCGACTTGCAGTCGAGCTACATCAATGATCGTAGGACATAAATTAAAGCTAGCGGTATAATCTACCATCTCCTCTAGGTGTCAAGATTATTCCTTGCGCAGTTCACTTGTTATAAGCAATTAAACAATATAAATTGTTATTACGGTCAACTGGATATAGTTACAACAACCGGGTATTTTTTATCGTGTACCTTATTCGCTTCCCTTTCATTTGACTAGCCATTGATTGAAAAACATCCACCGGGAGCCGAGATAAGAATTTTTTAAAGTTATTTTTCGACATAAATAGTCGAAAATCGTGTACGTGCCGCCATCTCGCGTTTGCGGCCTTTTTCGCAGTTCGCCGCGGCTTCAAAACCAACTTTCTGGATTACATCGTTAATTTAAACAATTACGTATTTCTCGGCTTCCAGGGTGTATTTCTTCACCGGACTTGTCTTAAATTAAAGGTACGAGGCATAGCTATCTCCTCCTGAAGTTGCAACAATGGGGCATTTGTGGGTTAAAAGTTATTAACAATTGAAAAATTGGCAAAAATGCACTCTGGGTCAACGCATATATCTCGGCTTCTGGAGGCGCTAGATCAATGATCGACAGCTTAAAATGAAGCTGAAGCATGCTGCTACACGACGATAATCGATTTACAAATGCTGCATGCGCCCTTTATTTTTTATTAGGAATTTAATAATTCGTTTGAGAATTGCACCGAAGCTATGAACGAGGGCATATGTAATGATGAATCATATTGTTCCTTGAACCAAGGGCTTCAATTTGAGACGTCGTTGATTAAAATCGGCCCAGTAGAAGCCGAGATAATTGAATTTGTTTAAATAAATTATAAACAAATGCCATTATTTCGACTTGCAGTCGAGCTACATCAATGATCGTAGGACATAAATTAAAGCTAGCGGTATAATCTACCATCTCCTCTAGGTGTCAAGATTATTCCTTGCGCAGTTCACTTGTTATAAACAATTAAACAATATAAATTGTTATTACGGTCAACTGGATATAGTTACAACAACCGGGTATTTTTTATCGTGTACCTTATTCGCTTCCCTTTCATTTGACTAGCCATTGATTGAAAAACATCCACCGGGAGCCGAGATAAGAATTTTTTAAAGTTATTTTTCGACATAAATAGTCGAAAATCGTGTACGTGCCGCCATCTCGCGTTTGCGGCCTTTTTCGCAGTTCGCCGCGGCTTCAAAACCAACTTTCTGGATTACATCGTTAATTTAAACAATTACGTATTTCTCGGCTTCCAGGGTGTATTTCTTCACCGGACTTGTCTTAAATTAAAGCTACGGGGCATAGCTATCTCCTCCTGAAGTTGCAACAATAGGGCATTTGTGGGTTAAAAGTTATTAACAATTGAAAAATTGGCAAAAATGCACTCTGGGTCAACGCATATATCTCGGCTTCTGGAGGCGCTAGATCAATGATCGACAGCTTAAAATGAAGCTAAAGCATGCTGCTACACGACGATAATCGATTTACAAATGCTGCATGCGCCCTTTATTTTTTATTAAGTATTTAATAATTCGTTTGAGAATTGCACCGAAGCTATGAACGAGGGCATATGTAATGATGAATCATATTGTTCCTTGAACCAAGGGCTTCAATTTGAGACGTCGTTGATTAAAATCGGCCCAGTAGAAGCCGAGATAATTTAACTTGTTTAAATCAATTATAAACAAATGCCATTATTTCGACTTGCAGTCGAGCTACATCAATGATCGTAGGACATAAATTAAAGCTAGCGGTATAAGCTACCATCTCCTCTAGGTGTCAAGATTATTCCTTGCGCAGTTCACTTGTTATAAACAATTAAACAATTTAAATTGTTATTACGGTCAACTGGATATAGTTACAACAACCGGGTATTTTTTATCGTGTAGCTTATTCGCTTCCCTTTCATTTGACTAGCCATTGATTGAAAAACATCCACCGGCAGCCGAGATAAGAATTTTTTAAAGTTATTTTTCGAAATAAATAGTCGAAAATCGTGTACGTGCCGCCATCTCGCGTTTGGGGCCTTTTTCGCAGTTCGCCGCGGCTTCAAAACCAACTTTCTGGATTACATCGTTAATTTAAACAATTACGTATTTCTCGGCTTCCAGGGTGTATTTCTTCACCGGACTTGTCTTAAATTAAAGGTACGAGGCATAGCTATCTCCTCCTGAAGTTGCAACAATGGGGCATTTGTGGGTTAAAAGTTATTAACAATTGAAAAATTGGCAAAAATGCACTCTGGGTCAACGCATATATCTCGGCTTCTGGAGGCGCTAGATCAATGATCGACAGCTTAAAATGAAGCTGAAGCATGCTGCTACACGACGATAATCGATTTACAAATGCTGCATGCGCCCTTTATTTTTTATTAGGAATTTAATAATTCGTTTGAGAATTGCACCGAAGCTATGAACGAGGGCATATGTAATGATGAATCATATTGTTCCTTGAACCAAGGGCTTCAATTTGAGACGTCGTAGATTAAAATCGGCCCAGTAGAAGCCGAGATAATTGAATTTGTTTAAATAAATTATAAACAAATGCCATTATTTCGACTTGCAGTCGAGCTACATCAATGATCGTAGGACATAAATTAAAGCTAGCGGTATAATCTACCATCTCCTCTAGGTGTCAAGATTATTCCTTGCGCAGTTCACTTGTTATAAACAATTAAACAATATAAATTGTTATTACGGTCAACTGGATATAGTTACAACAACCGGGTATTTTTTATCGTGTACCTTATTCGCTTCCCTTTCATTTGACTAGCCATTGATTGAAAAACATCCACCGGGAGCCGAGATAAGAATTTTTTAAAGTTATTTTTCGACATAAATAGTCGAAAATCGTGTACGTGCCGCCATCTCGCGTTTGCGGCCTTTTTCGCAGTTCGCCGCGGCTTCAAAACCAACTTTCTGGATTACATCGTTAATTTAAACAATTACGTATTTCTCGGCTTCCAGGGTGTATTTCTTCACCGGACTTGTCTTAAATTAAAGCTACGGGGCATAGCTATCTGCTCCTGAAGTTGCAACAATAGGGCATTTGTGGGTTAAAAGTTATTAACAATTGAAAAATTGGCAAAAATGCACTCTGGGTCAACGCATATATCTCGGCTTCTGGTGGCGCTAGATCAATGATCGACAGCTTAAAATGAAGCTGAAGCATGCTGCTACACGACGATAATCGATTTACAAATGCTGCATGCGCCCTTTATTTTTTATTAAGTATTTAATAATTCGTTTGAGAATTGCACCGAAGCTATGAACGAGGGCATATGTAATGATGAATCATATTGTTCCTTGAACCAAGGGCTTCAATTTGAGACGTCGTTGATTAAAATCGGCCCAGTAGAAGCCGAGATAATTTAACTTGTTTAAATCAATTATAAACAAATGCCATTATTTCGACTTGCAGTCGAGCTACATCAATGATCGTAGGACATAAATTAAAGCTAGCGGTATAAGCTATTATCTCCAATACGTGTTAACATTCTTCCATTCGCAGTTCACTTGTTATAAACAATTAAACAATTAAAATTGTTATTACGGACAACTGCATATAGTTACAACAACAAGGTATTTTTTATCGTGTAGCTTATTCGCTTCCCTTTCATTTGACTAGCCATTGATTGAGAAACATCACCGGAAGCCGAGATAAGAATTTTTTAAAGTTATTTTTCGACATAAGTAGTCGAAAATCGTGTACGTGCCGCCATCTCGCGTTTACGGCCTTTTTCGCAGTTCGCCGCGGCTTCAAAACCAACTTTCTGGATTACATCGTTAATTTAAACAATTACGTATTTCTCGGCTTCCAGGGTGTATTTCTTCACCGGACTTGTCTTAAAATAAAGCTACGGGGCATAGCTATCTCCTCCTGAAGTTGCAACAATAGGGCATTTGTGGGTTAAAAGTTATTAACAATTGAAAAATTGGCAAAAATGCACTCTGGGTCAACGCATATATCTCGGCTTCTGGAGGCGCTAGATCAATGATCGACAGCTTAAAATGAAGCTAAAGCATGCTGCTACACGACGATAATCGATTTACAAATGCTGCATGCGCCCTTTATTTTTTATTAAGTATTTAATAATTCGTTTGAGAATTGCACCGAAGCTATGAACGAGGGCATATGTAATGATGAATCATATTGTTCCTTGAACCAAGGGCTTCAATTTGAGACGTCGTTGATTAAAATCGGCCCAGTAGAAGCCGAGATAATTTAACTTGTTTAAATCAATTATAAACAAATGCCATTATTTCGACTTGCAGTCGAGCTACATCAATGATCGTAGGACATAAATTAAAGCTAGCGGTATAAGCTACCATCTCCTCTAGGTGTCAAGATTATTCCTTGCGCAGTTCACTTGTTATAAACAATTAAACAATATAAATTGTTATTACGGTCAACTGGATATAGTTACAACAACCGGGTATTTTTTATCGTGTACCTTATTCGCTTCCCTTTCATTTGACTAGCCATTGATTGAAAAACATCCACCGGGAGCCGAGATAAGAATTTTTTAAAGTTATTTTTCGACATAAATAGTCGAAAATCGTGTACGTGCCGCCATCTCGCGTTTGCGGCCTTTTTCGCAGTTCGCCGCGGCTTCAAAACCAACTTTCTGGATTACATCGTTAATTTAAACAATTACGTATTTCTCGGCTTCCAGGGTGTATTTCTTCACCGGACTTGTCTTAAATTAAAGCTACGGGGCATAGCTATCTCCTCCTGAAGTTGCAACAATGGGGCATTTGTGGGTTAAAAGTTATTAACAATTGAAAAATTGGCAAAAATGCACTCTGGGTCAACGCATATATCTCGGCTTCTGGAGGCGCTAGATCAATGATCGACAGCTTAAAATGAAGCTAAAGCATGCTGCTACACGACGATAATCGATTTACAAATGCTGCATGCGCCCTTTATTCTTTATTAAGAATTTAATAATTCGTTTGAGAATTGCACCGAAGCTATGGACCAGGGCATATGTAATGATGAATCATATTGTTCCTTGAACCAAGGGCTTCAATTTGAGACGTCGTTGATTAAAATCGGCCCAGTAGAAGCCGAGATAATTGAATTTGTTTAAATAAATTATAAACAAATGCCATTATTTCGACTTGCAGTCGAGCTACATCAATGATCGTAGGACATAAATTAAAGCTAGCGGTATAATCTACCATCTCCTCTAGGTGTCAAGATTATTCCTTGCGCAGTTCACTTGTTATAAACAATTAAACAATATAAATTGTTATTACGGTCAACTGGATATAGTTACAACAACCGGGTATTTTTTATCGTGTACCTTATTCGCTTCCCTTTCATTTGACTAGCCATTGATTGAAAAACATCCACCGGGAGCCGAGATAAGAATTTTTTAAAGTTATTTTTCGACATAAATAGTCGAAAATCGTGTACGTGCCGCCATCTCGCGTTTGCGGCCTTTTTCGCAGTTCGCCGCGGCTTCAAAACCAACTTTCTGGATTACATCGTTAATTTAAACAATTACGTATTTCTCGGCTTCCAGGGTGTATTTCTTCACCGGACTTGTCTTAAATTAAAGCTACGGGGCATAGCTATCTCCTCCTGAAGTTGCAACAATAGGGCATTTGTGGGTTAAAAGTTATTAACAATTGAAAAATTGGCAAAAATGCACTCTGGGTCAACGCATATATCTCGGCTTCTGGAGGCGCTAGATCAATGATCGACAGCTTAAAATGAAGCTAAAGCATGCTGCTACACGACGATAATCGATTTACAAATGCTGCATGCGCCCTTTATTTTTTATTAAGTATTTAATAATTCGTTTGAGAATTGCACCGAAGCTATGAACGAGGGCATATGTAATGATGAATCATATTGTTCCTTGAACCAAGGGCTTCAATTTGAGACGTCGTTGATTAAAATCGGCCCAGTAGAAGCCGAGATAATTTAACTTGTTTAAATCAATTATAAACAAATGCCATTATTTCGACTTGCAGTCGAGCTACATCAATGATCGTAGGACATAAATTAAAGCTAGCGGTATAAGCTACCATCTCCTCTAGGTGTCAAGATTATTCCTTGCGCAGTTCACTTGTTATAAACAATTAAACAATATAAATTGTTATTACGGTCAACTGGATATAGTTACAACAACCGGGTATTTTTTATCGTGTACCTTATTCGCTTCCCTTTCATTTGACTGGCCATTGATTGAAAAACATCCACCGGGAGCCGAGATAAGAATTTTTTAAAGTTATTTTTCGACATAAATAGTCGAAAATCGTGTACGTGCCGCCATCTCGCGTTTGCGGCCTTTTTCGCAGTTCGCCGCGGCTTCAAAACCAACTTTCTGGATTACATCGTTAATTTAAACAATTACGTATTTCTCGGCTTCCAGGGTGTATTTCTTCACCGGACTTGTCTTAAATTAAAGCTACGAGGCATAGCTATCTCCTCCTGAAGTTGCAACAATAGGGCATTTGTGGGTTAAAAGTTATTAACAATTGAAAAATTGGCAAAAATGCACTCTGGGTCAACGCATATATCTCGGCTTCTGGAGGCGCTAGATCAATGATCGACAGCTTAAAATGAAGCTAAAGCATGCTGCTACACGACGATAATCGATTTACAAATGCTGCATGCGCCCTTTATTTTTTATTAGGAATTTAATAATTCGTTTGAGAATTGCACCGAAGCTATGAACGAGGGCATATGTAATGATGAATCATATTGTTCCTTGAACCAAGGGCTTCAATTTGAGACGTCGTTGATTAAAATCGGCCCAGTAGAAGCCGAGATAATTGAATTTGTTTAAATAAATTATAAACAAATGCCATTATTTCGACTTGCAGTCGAGCTACATCAATGATCGTAGGACATAAATTAAAGCTAGCGGTATAAGCTACCATCTCCTCTAGGTGTCAAGATTATTCCTTGCGCAGTTCACTTGTTATAAACAATTAAACAATATAAATTGTTATTACGGTCAACTGGATATAGTTACAACAACCGGGTATTTTTTATCGTGTACCTTATTCGCTTCCCTTTCATTTGACTGGCCATTGATTGAAAAACATCCACCGGGAGCCGAGATAAGAATTTTTTAAAGTTATTTTTCGACATAAATAGTCGAAAATCGTGTACGTGCCGCCATCTCGCGTTTGCGGCCTTTTTCGCAGTTCGCCGCGGCTTCAAAACCAACTTTCTGGATTACATCGTTAATTTAAACAATTACGTATTTCTCGGCTTCCAGGGTGTATTTCTTCACCGGACTTGTCTTAAATTAAAGCTACGAGGCATAGCTATCTCCTCCTGAAGTTGCAACAATAGGGCATTTGTGGGTTAAAAGTTATTAACAATTGAAAAATTGGCAAAAATGCACTCTGGGTCAACGCATATATCTCGGCTTCTGGAGGCGCTAGATCAATGATCGACAGCCTAAAATGAAGCTAAAGCATGCTGCTACACGACGATAATCGATTTACAAATGCTGCATGCGCCCTTTATTTTTTATTAGGAATTTAATAATTCGTTTGAGAATTGCACCGAAGCTATGAACGAGGGCATATGTAATGATGAATCATATTGTTCCTTGAACCAAGGGCTTCAATTTGAGACGTCGTTGATTAAAATCGGCCCAGTAGAAGCCGAGATAATTGAATTTGTTTAAATAAATTATAAACAAATGCCATTATTTCGACTTGCAGTCGAGCTACATCAATGATCGTAGGACATAAATTAAAGCTAGCGGTATAAGCTACCATCACCTCTAGGTGTCAAGATTATTCCTTGCGCAGTTCACTTGTTATAAACAATTAAACAATTTAAATTGTTATAACGGTCAACTGGATATAGTTACAACAACCGGGTATTTTTTATCGTGTACCTTATTCGCTTCCCTTTCATTTGACTAGCCATTGATTGAAAAACATCCACCGGGAGCCGAGATAAGAATTTTTTAAAGTTATTTTTCGACATAAATAGTCGAAAATCGTGTATGTGCCGCCATCTCGCGTTTGCGGCCTTTTTCGCAGTTCGCCGCGGCTTCAAAACCAACTTTCTGGATTACATCGTTAATTTAAACAATTACGTATTTCTCGGCTTCCAGGGTGTATTTCTTCACCGGACTTGTCTTAAATTAAAGCTACGAGGCATAGCTATCTCCTCCTGAAGTTGCAACAATAGGGCATTTGTGGGTTAAAAGTTATTAACAATTGAAAAATTGGCAAAAATGCACTCTGGGTCAACGCATATATCTCGGCTTCTGGAGGCGCTAGATCAATGATCGACAGCCTAAAATGAAGCTAAAGCATGCTGCTACACGACGATAATCGATTTACAAATGCTGCATGCGCCCTTTACTCTTTATTAAGAATTTAATAATTCGTTTGAGAATTGCACCGAAGCTATGAACGAGGGCATATGTAATGATGAATCATATTGTTCCTTGAACAAGGGCTTTAATTTGAGACGTCGTTGATTAAAATCGGCCCAGTAGAAGCCGAGATAATTTAACTTGTTTAAATCAATTATAAACAAATGCCATTATTTCGACTTGCAGTCGAGCTACATCAATGATCGTAGGACATAAATTAAAGCTAGCGGTATAAGCTACCATCTCCTCTAGGTGTCAAGATTATTCCTTGCGCAGTTCACTTGTTATAAACAATTAAACAATATAAATTGTTATTGCGGTCAACTGGATATAGTTACAACAACCGGGTATTTTTTATCGTGTAGCTTATTCGCATCCCTTTCATTTGACTAGCCATTGATTGAAAAACATCCACCGGGAGCCGAGATAAGAATTTTTTAAAGTTATTTTTCGACATAAATAGTCGAAAATCGTGTACGTGCCGCCATCTCGCGTTTGCGGCCTTTTTCGCAGTTCGCCGCGGCTTCAAAACCAACTTTCTGGATTACATCGTTAATTTAAACAATTACGTATTTCTCGGCTTCCAGGGTGTATTTCTTCACCGGACTTGTCTTAAATTAAAGCTACGAGGCATAGCTATCTCCTCCTGAAGTTGCAACAATAGGGCATTTGTGGGTTAAAAGTTATTAACAATTGAAAAATTGGCAAAAATGCACTCTGGGTCAACGCATATATCTCGGCTTCTGGTGGCGCTAGATCAATGATCGACAGCTTAAAATGAAGCTGAAGCATGCTGCTACACGACGATAATCGATTTACAAATGCTGCATGCGCCCTTTATTTTTTATTAAGTATTTAATAATTCGTTTGAGAATTGCACCGAAGCTATGAACGAGGGCATATGTAATGATGAATCATATTGTTCCTTGAACCAAGGGCTTCAATTTGAGACGTCGTTGATTAAAATCGGCCCAGTAGAAGCCGAGATAATTGAATTTGTTTAAATAAATTATAAACAAATGCCATTATTTCGACTTGCAGTCGAGCTACATCAATGATCGTAGGACATAAATTAAAGCTAGCGGTATAAGCTACCATCTCCTCTAGGTGTCAAGATTATTCCTTGTGCAGTTCACTTGTTATAAACAATTAAACAATATAAATTGTTATTACGGTCAACTGGATATAGTTACAACAACCGGGTATTTTTTATCGTGTACCTTATTCGCTTCCCTTTCATTTGACTAGCCATTGATTGAAAAACATCCACCGGGAGCCGAGATAAGAATTTTTTAAAGTTATTTTTCGACATAAATAGTCGAAAATCGTGTACGTGCCGCCATCTCGCGTTTGCGGCCTTTTTCGCAGTTCGCCGCGGCTTCAAAACCAACTTTCTGGATTACATCGTTAATTTAAACAATTACGTATTTCTCGGCTTCCAGGGTGTATTTCTTCACAGGACTTGTCTTAAAATAAAGCTACGGGGCATAGCTATCTCCTCCTGAAGTTGCAACAATAGGGCATTTGTGGGTTAAAAGTTATTAACAATTGAAAAATTGGCAAAAATGCACTCTGGGTCAACGCATATATCTCGGCTTCTGGAGGCGCTAGATCAATGATCGACAGCTTAAAATGAAGCTAAAGCATGCTGCTACACGACGATAATCGATTTACAAATGCTGCATGCGCCCTTTACTCTTTATTAAGAATTTAATAATTCGTTTGAGAATTGCACCGAAGCTATGAACGAGGGCATATGTAATGATGAATCATATTGTTCCTTGAACCAAGGGCTTCAATTTGAGACGTCGTTGATTAAAATCGGCCCAGTAGAAGCCGAGATAATTTAACTTGTTTAAATCAATTATAAACAAATGCCATTATTTCGACTTGCAGTCGAGCTACATCAATGATCGTAGGACATAAATTAAAGCTAGCGGTATAAGCTACCATCTCCTCTAGGTGTCAAGATTATTCCTTGCGCAGTTCACTTGTTATAAACAATTAAACAATATAAATTGTTATTGCGGTCAACTGGATATAGTTACAACAACCGGGTATTTTTTATCGTGTAGCTTATTCGCATCCCTTTCATTTGACTAGCCATTGATTGAAAAACATCCACCGGGAGCCGAGATAAGAATTTTTTAAAGTTATTTTTCGACATAAATAGTCGAAAATCGTGTACGTGCCGCCATCTCGCGTTTGCGGCCTTTTTCGCAGTTCGCCGCGGCTTCAAAACCAACTTTCTGGATTACATCGTTAATTTAAACAATTACGTATTTCTCGGCTTCCAGGGTGTATTTCTTCACCGGACTTGTCTTAAATTAAAGCTACGAGGCATAGCTATCTCCTCCTGAAGTTGCAACAATAGGGCATTTGTGGGTTAAAAGTTATTAACAATTGAAAAATTGGCAAAAATGCACTCTGGGTCAACGCATATATCTCGGCTTCTGGTGGCGCTAGATCAATGATCGACAGCTTAAAATGAAGCTGAAGCATGCTGCTACACGACGATAATCGATTTACAAATGCTGCATGCGCCCTTTATTTTTTATTAAGTATTTAATAATTCGTTTGAGAATTGCACCGAAGCTATGAACGAGGGCATATGTAATGATGAATCATATTGTTCCTTGAACCAAGGGCTTCAATTTGAGACGTCGTTGATTAAAATCGGCCCAGTAGAAGCCGAGATAATTTAACTTGTTTAAATCAATTATAAACAAATGCCATTATTTCGACTTGCAGTCGAGCTACATCAATGATCGTAGGACATTAATTAAAGCTAGCGGTATAAGCTACCATCTCCTCTAGGTGTCAAGATTATTCCTTGCGCAGTTCACTTGTTATAAACAATTAAACAATATAAATTGTTATTGCGGTCAACTGGATATAGTTACAACAACCGGGTATTTTTTATCGTGTAGCTTATTCGCATCCCTTTCATTTGACTAGCCATTGATTGAAAAACATCCACCGGGAGCCGAGATAAGAATTTTTTAAAGTTATTTTTCGACATAAATAGTCGAAAATCGTGTACGTGCCGCCATCTCGCGTTTGCGGCCTTTTTCGCAGTTCGCCG
The DNA here is from genome assembly GCA_963667235.1 of Nomada lathburiana. Lineage (NCBI taxonomy): Eukaryota > Metazoa > Arthropoda > Insecta > Hymenoptera > Apidae > Nomada > Nomada lathburiana. Next base: position 4,957,215 of record OY763903.1, read on the forward strand.
CGGCTTCAAAACCAACTTTCTGGATTACATCGTTAATTTAAACAATTACGTATTTCTCGGCTTCCAGGGTGTATTTCTTCACCGGACTTGTCTTAAATTAAAGGTACGAGGCATAGCTATCTCCTCCTGAAGTTGCAACAATGGGGCATTTGTGGGTTAAAAGTTATTAACAATTGAAAGATTGGCAAAAATGCACTCTGGGTCAACGCATATATCTCGGCTTCTGGAGGCGCTAGATCAATGATCGACAGCTTAAAATGAAGCTGAAGCATGCTGCTACACGACGATAATCGATTTACAAATGCTGCATGCGCCCTTTATTTTTTATTAGGAATTTAATAATTCGTTTGAGAATTGCACCGAAGCTATGAACGAGGGCATATGTAATGATGAATCATATTGTTCCTTGAACCAAGGGCTTCAATTTGAGACGTCGTTGATTAAAATCGGCCCAGTAGAAGCCGAGATAATTGAATTTGTTTAAATAAATTATAAACAAATGCCATTATTTCGACTTGCAGTCGAGCTACATCAATGATCGTAGGACATAAATTAAAGCTAGCGGTATAAGCTACCATCTCCTCTAGGTGTCAAGATTATTCCTTGTGCAGTTCACTTGTTATAAACAATTAAACAATATAAATTGTTATTACGGTCAACTGGATATAGTTACAACAACCGGGTATTTTTTATCGTGTACCTTATTCGCTTCCCTTTCATTTGACTAGCCATTGATTGAAAAACATCCACCGGGAGCCGAGATAAGAATTTTTTAAAGTTATTTTTCGACATAAATAGTCGAAAATCGTTTACGTGCCGCCATCTCGCGTTTGCGGCCTTTTTCGCAGTTCGCCGCGGCTTCAAAACCAACTTTCTGGATTACATCGTTAATTTAAACAATTACGTATTTCTCGGCTTCCAGGGTGTATTTCTTCACCGGACTTGTCTCAAATTAAAGCTACGAGGCATAGCTATCTCCTCCTGAAGTTGCAACAATAGGGCATTTGTGGGTTAAAAGTTATTAACAATTGAAAAATTGGCAAAAATGCACTCTGGGTCAACGCATATATCTCGGCTTCTGGAGGCGCTAGATCAATGATCGACAGCTTAAAATGAAGCTAAAGCATGCTGCTACACGACGATAATCGATTTACAAATGCTGCATGCGCCCTTTATTTTTTATTAGGAATTTAATAATTCGTTTGAGAATTGCACCGAAGCTATGAACGAGGGCATATGTAATGATGAATCATATTGTTCCTTGAACCAAGGGCTTCAATTTGAGACATCGTTGATTAAAATCGGCCCAGTAGAAGCCGAGATAATTTAACTTGTTTAAATCAATTATAAACAAATGCCATTATTTCGACTTCCAGTCGAGCTACATCAATGATCGTAGGACATAAATTAAAGCTAGCGGTATAAGCTACCATGTCCTCTAGGTGTCAAGATTATTCCGTGCGCATTTTACTTGTTATAAACAATTAAACAATATAAATTGTTATTACGGTCAACTGGATATAGTTACAACAACCGGGTATTTTTTGTCGTGTGGTAGCATCTCTTGCCTTTCATTTGAGACGTCGTTGAAAAAAATCGGCCCTGTACAAGCCGAGATAATTTTATTTGTTTAAATCAATTATAAACAAATGCCATTATTTCGACTTGCAGTCGAGCTAAATCAATGATCGTAGGACATAAATTAAAGCTAGCGGTATAAGCTACGACAAAAAATACCCCGTTGATGTAACTATACCCAGTTGACCGTAATAACAATTTAAATTGTTTAATTGTTTATGACAAATGAACTGCGAATGGAAGAATTCTAAGACGTATTGGAGATGATAGCTTATTCCGCTAGCTTTAGTTTGTGTCCTACGATCATTGCTGTAGCTCTACTGCAAATCGAAATAATGGCATTTGTTTATAATTTATTTAAACAAATTCAATTATCTCGGCTTCTACTGGGCCAATTTTATTCACCGACGACTCAAATGAAAGGGAAAAGGAGCTTCTACGCGACAATAAAAACGCCGTTGCTGTAACTATATCCAGTTACACGTAATAACAATTTAAATTGTTTAATTGTTTATAACAAGTGAACTGCGCAAGGAATAATCTTGACACCTAGAGGAGATGGTAGCTTATACCGCTAGCTTTAATTTATGTCCTACGATCATTGCTGTAGCTCGACTGCAAATCGAAATAATGGCATTTGTTTATAATTTATTTAAACAAATTCAATTATCTCGGCTTCTACTGGGCCGATTTTAATCACCGGAGTCTCAAATGAAAGGCAAGAGAAGCTGCGACACGACAAATAATGCCCCGTTGATGTAACTATACCCATTTGACCGTAATAACAATTTAAATTGTTTTATTGTTTATAACAAATGAACTGCGCATGGAATAATCTTGACACGTAGAGACGATGGTTGCTTATACCGCTAGCTTTACTTTGTGTCCTACGATCATTGCTGTAGCTCGACTGCAAATCGAAATAATGGCATTTGTTTATAATTTATTTAAACAAATTCAATTATCTCGGCTTCTACTGGGCCGATTTTAATCAAGCACGTCTCAAATGAAAGGCAAGAGAAGCTACGACACGACAAAAAATGCCCCGTTGTTGTAACTATACCCAGCTGACCGTAATAACAATTTAAATTGTTTAATTGTTTATAACAAATGAACTGCGCAAGGAATAATCTTGACACGTAGAGGCGATGGTTGCTTATACCGCTAGCTTTAGTTTGTGTCCTACGATCATTGCTGTAGCTCTACTGCAAATCGAAATAATGGCATTTGTTTGTAATTTATTTAAACAAATTCAATTATCTCGGCTTCTACTGGGCCGATATTAATCAAGCACGTCTCAAATGAAAGGGAAAAGGAGCTTCAACCCGAAAAAAATACGCCGTTGTTGTAACTATATCCAGTTACACGTGATAACAATTTAAATTGTTTAATTGTTTATAACAAGTGAACTGCGCAAGGAATAATCTTGACACCTAGAGGCGATGGTTGCTTATACCGCTAGCTTTAGTTTGTGTCCTACGATCATTGCTGTAGCTCTACTGCAAATCGAAATAATGGCATTTGTTTGTAATTTATTTAAACAAATTCAATTATCTCGGCTTCTACTGGGCCGAGTTTAATCAAGCACGTCTCAAATGAAAGGCAAGAGAAGCTGCGACACGACAAAAAATGCCCCGTTGTTGTAACTATATGCAGTTACACGTAATAACAATTTAAATTGTTTAATTGTTTATAACAAGTGAACTGCGCAAGGAATAATCTTGACACCTACAGGAGATGGTAGCTTATACCGCTAGCTTTAATTTATGTCCTACGATCATTGATGTAGGTCGACTGCAAGTCAAAATAATGGCATTTGTTTATAATTTATTTAAACAAATTCAATTACCTCGGCTTCTACTGGGCCGATTTTCATCACCGGCGTCTCAAATTGAAGCCCTTGGTTCAAGGAACAATATGATTCATCATTACATATGCCCTCGTTCATAGCTTCGGTGCAATTCTCAAACGAATTCTTAAATTGTTAATAAAGAATAAAGGGCGCATACAGCATTTGTAAATCGATTATCGTCGTGTAGCAGCATGCATTACCTTCATTTTAAGCTGTCGATCATTGATCTAGAGCCTCCAGAAGCCGAGATATATGCATTGACCCAGAGTGCATTTTTGCCGATTTTTCAATTGTTTATAACTTTTATCCCACAAATGCCCTATTGTTTCAACTTCAGGAGGAGATAGCTAAGCCTCGTAACTTTAATTTACGACATGTCCGGTTAAGAAATGCACCCAGGAAGCCGAGAAATACGTAATTGTTTAAATTAACGATGTAATCCAGAAAGTTGGTTTTGAAGCCGCGGCGAACTGCGAAAAAGGCCGCAAACGCGAGATGGCAGCACGTACACGATTTTCGACTGATTATGTCGAAAAATAACTTTAAAAAATTCTTATCTTGGCTCCTGGTGGTTGTTTTTCAATCAATGGCTAATCAAATGAAAGGGAAGCGAATAAGCTACACGATAAAAAAGACCTTGTTGCTGTAACTATATGCAGTTGACCGTAATAACAATTTAAATTGTTTAATTGTTTATTACAAATGAACTGCGAATGGAAGAATGCTAAGACGTATTGGAGATAATAGCTTATTCCGCTAGCTTTTGTTTGTGTCCTACGATCATTGCTGTAGCTCCACTGCAAATCGAAATAATTGCATTTGTTTGTAATTTATTTAAACAAATTCAATTATCTCGGCTTCTACCGGGCCGATTTTAATCACCGGTGTCTCAAATGAAAGGCAAGAGAAGCTGCGACACGACAAATAATGCCACGTTGATGTAACTATACCCAGTTGACCGTAATAACAATTTAAATTGTTTAATTGTTTATAACAAATGAACTGCGCAAGGAATAATCTTTACACGTAGAGGCGATGGTTGCTTATACCGCTAGCTTTAGTTTGTGTCCTACGATCATTGCTGTAGCTCTACTGCAAATCGAAATAATGGCATTTGTTTGTAATTTATTTAAACAAATTCAATTATCTGGGCTTCTACTGGGCCGATTTTAATCACCGGCGTCTCAAATGAAAGGCAAGAGAAGCTGCGAAACGACAAATAATGCCCCGTTGATGTAACTATACCCAGTTGACCGTAATAACAATTTAAATTGTTTAATTGTTTATAACAAATGAACTGCACAAGGAATAATCTTGACACCTAGAGGAGATGGTAGCTTATACCGCTAGCTTTAATTTATGTCCTACGATCATTGCTGTAGCTCGACTGCAAATCGAAATAATGGCATTTGTTTATAATTTATTTAAACAAATTCAATTATCTCGGCTTCTACTGGGCCGATTTTAATCACCGGAGTCTCAAATGAAAGGCAAGAGAAGCTGCGACACGACAAATAATGCCCCGATGATGTAACTATACCCATTTGACCGTAATAACAATTTAAATTGTTTAATTGTTTATAACAAATGAACTGCGCAAGGAATAATCTTGACACGTAGAGGCGATGGTTGCTTATACCGCTAGCTTTACTTTGTGTCCTACGATCATTGCTGTAGCTCGACTGCAAATCGAAATAATGGCACTTGTTTATAATATATTTACACAAATTCAATTATCTCGGCTTCTACTGGGCCGATTTTAATCACCGGAGTCTCAAATGAAAGGCAAGAGAAGCTGCGACACGACAAATAATGCCCCGATGATGTAACTATACCCATTTGACCGTAATAACAATTTAAATTGTTTAATTGTTTATAACAAATGAACTGCCCAAGGAATAATCTTGACACCTAGAGGAGATGGTAGCTTATACCGCTAGCTTTAATTTATGTCCTACGATCATTGCTGTAGCTCGACTGCAAATCGAAATAATGGCATTTGTTTATAATTTATTTAAACAAATTCAATTATCTCGGCTCCTACTGGGCCGATTTTAATCACCGGAGTCTCAAATGAAAGGCAAGAGAAGCTGCGACACGACAAATAATGCCCCGATGATGTAACTATACCCATTTGACCGTAATAACAATTTAAATTGTTTAATTGTTTATAACAAATGAACTGCGCAAGGAATAATCTTGACACGTAGAGGCGATGGTTGCTTATACCGCTAGCTTTACTTTGTGTCCTACGATCATTGCTGTAGCTCGACTGCAAATCGAAATAATGGCACTTGTTTATAATATATTTACACAAATTCAATTATCTCGGCTTCTACTGGGCCGATTTTAATCACCGGCGTCTCAAATTGAAGCCCTTGGTTCAAGGAACAATATGATTCATCATTACATATGCCCTCGTTCATAGCTTCGGTGCAATTCTCAAACGAATTCTTAAATTGTTAATAAAGGATAAAGGGCGCATACAGCATTTGTAAATCGATTATCGTCGTGTAGCAGCATGCATTACCTTCATTTTAAGCTGTCGATCATTGATCTAGAGCCTCCAGAAGCCGAGATATATGCATTGACCCAGAGTTCATTTTTGCCAATTTTTCAATTGTTTATAACTTTTATCCCACAAATGCCCTATTGTTTCAACTTCAGGAGGAGATAGCTAAGCCTCGTAGCTTTAATTTAAGACATGTCCGGTTAAGAAATGCACCCTGGAAGCCGAGAAATACTTAATTGTTTAAATTAACGATGTAATCCAGAAAGTTGGTTTTGAAGCCGCGGCGAACTGCGAAAAAGGCCGCAAACGCGAGATGGCGGCACGTACACGATTTTCGGCAATTTATGTCGAAAAATAACATTAAAAAATTCTTATCTCGGCTCCTGGTGGTTGTTTCTCAATCAATGGCTAGTCAACTGAAAGGGAAGCGAATAAGCTACACGATAAAAAATACCTTGTTGTTGTAACTATATGCAGTTGTCCGTAATAACAATTTCAATTGTTTAATTGTTTATAACAAGTGAACTGCGAATGGAAGAATGTTAACACGTATTGGAGATAATAGCTTATTCCGCTAGCTTTAGTTTGTGTCGTACGATCATTGCTGTAGCTCCACTGCAAATCGAAATAATGGCATTTGTTTGTAATTTATTTAAACAAATTCAATTATCTCGGCTTCAACTGGGCCGATTTTAATCAAGCACGTCTCAAATGAAAGGCAAGAGAAGCTACGACACGACAAAAAATGCCCCGTTGTTGTAACTATATCCAGTTACACGTAATAACAATTTAAATTGTTTAATTGTTTATAACAAGTGAACTGCGCAAGGAATAATCTTGACACCTAGAGGAGATGGTAGCTTATACCGCTAGCTTTAATTTATGTCCTACGATCATTGATGTAGGTCGACTGCAAATCGAAATAATGGCATTTGTTTATAATTTATTTAAACAAATTCAATTATCTCGGCTTCTACCGGGCCGATTTTAATCACCGGCGTCTCAAATGAAAGGCAAGAGAAGCTGCGACATGACAAATAATGCCACGTTGATGTAACTATACCCAGTTGACCGTAATAACAATTTAAATTGTTTAATTGTTTATAACAAATGAACTGCGCAAGGAATAATCTTGACACGTAGAGGCGATGGTTGCTTATACCGCTAGCTTTAGTTTGTGTCCTACGATCATTGCTGTAGCTCTACTGCAAATCGAAATAATGGCATTTGTTTGTAATTTATTTAAACAAATTCAATTATCTCGGCTTCTACTGGGCCGATATTAATCAAGCACGTCTCAAATGAAAGGGAAAAGGAGCTTCAACCCGAAAAAAAATACGCCGTTGTTGTAACTATATCCAGTTGACCGTAATAACAATTTAAATTGTTTAATTGTTTATAACAAATGAACTGCGCAAGGAATAATCTTGACACGTAGAGGCGATGGTTGCTTATACCGCTAGCTTTAGTTTGTGTCCTACGATCATTGCTGTAGCTCTACTGCAAATCGAAATAATGGCATTTGTTTGTAATTTATTTAAACAAATTCAATTATCTCGGCTTCTACTGGGCCGATATTAATCAAGCACGTCTCAAATGAAAGGGAAAAGGAGCTTCAACCCGAAAAAAAAATACGCCGTTGTTGTAACTATATCCAGTTACACGTGATAACAATTTAAATTGTTTAATTGTTTATAACAAGTGAACTGCGCAAGGAATAATCTTGACACCTAGAGGCGATGGTTGCTTATACCGCTAGCTTTAGTTTGTGTCCTACGATCATTGCTGTAGCTCTACTGCAAATCGAAATAATGGCATTTGTTTGTAATTTATTTAAACAAATTCAATTATCTCGGCTTCTACTGGGCCGAGTTTAATCAAGCACGTCTCAAATGAAAGGCAAGAGAAGCTGCGACACGACAAAAAATGCCCCGTTGTTGTAACTATATCCAGTTACACGTAATAACAATTTAAATTGTTTAATTGTTTATAACAAGTGAACTGCGCAAGGAATAATCTTGACACCTACAGGAGATGGTAGCTTATACCGCTAGCTTTAATTTATGTCCTACGATCATTGATGTAGGTCGACTGCAAGTCAAAATAATGGCATTTGTTTATAATTTATTTAAACAAATTCAATTACCTCGGCTTCTACTGGGCCGATTTTCATCACCGGCGTCTCAAATTGAAGCCCTTGGTTCAAGGAACAATATGATTCATCATTACATATGCCCTCGTTCATAGCTTCGGTGCAATTCTCAAACGAATTCTTAAATTGTTAATAAAGAATAAAGGGCGCATACAGCATTTGTAAATCGATTATCGTCGTGTAGCAGCATGCATTACCTTCATTTTAAGCTGTCGATCATTGATCTAGAGCCTCCAGAAGCCGAGATATATGCATTGACCCAGAGTGCATTTTTGCCAATTTTTCAATTGTTTATAACTTTTATCCCACAAATGCCCTATTGTTTCAACTTCAGGAGGAGATAGCTAAGCCTCGTAACTTTAATTTAAGACATGTCCGGTTAAGAAATGCACCCTGGAAGCCGAGAAATACTTAATTGTTTAAATTAACGATGTAATCCAGAAAGTTGGTTTTGGAGCCGCGGCGAACTGCGAAAAAGGCCGCAAACGCGAGATGGCGGCACGTACACGATTTTCGACTATTTATGTCGAAAAATAACTTTAAAAAATTCTTATCTCGGCTCCTGGTGGTTGTTTCTCAATCAATGGCTAGTCAAATGAAAGGGAAGCGAATAAACTACACGATAAAAAATACCTTGTTGTTGTAACTATATGCAGTTGTCCGTAATAACAATTTTAATTGTTTAATTGTTTATAACAAGTGAACTGCGAATGGAAGAATGTTAACACGTATTGGAGATAATAGCTTATACCGCTAGCTTTAATTTATGTCCTACGATCATTGATGTAGCTCGACTGCAAATCGAAATAATGGCATTTGTTTATAATTTATTTAAACAAATTCAATTATCTCGGCTTCTAAAGGGCCGATTTTAATCACCGGTGTCTCAAATGAAAGGCAAGAGAAGCTGCGACACGACAAATAATGCCACGTTGATGTAACTATACCCAGTTGACCGTAATAACAATTTAAATTGTTTAATTGTTTATAACACATGAACTGCGCAAGGAATAATCTTGACACGTAGAGGCGATGGTTGCTTATACCGCTAGCTTTAGTTTGTGTCCTACGATCATTGCTGTAGCTCTACTGCAAATCGAAATAATGGCATTTGTTGGTAATTTATTTAAACAAATTCAATTATCTGGGCTTCTACTGGGCCGATTTTAATCACCGGCGTCTCAAATGAAAGGCAAGAGAAGCTGCGAAACGACAACTAATGCCCCGTTGATGTAACTATACCCAGTTGACCGTAATAACAATTTAAATTGTTTAATTGTTTATAACAAATGAACTGCGCAAGGAATAATCTTGACACCTAGAGGAGATGGTAGCTTATACCGCTAGCTTTAATTTATGTCCTACGATCATTGCTGTAGCTCGACTGCAAATCGAAATAATGGCATTTGTTTATAATTTATTTAAACAAATTCAATTATCTCGGCTTCTACTGGGCCGATTTTAATCAAGCACGTCTCAAATGAAAGGCAAGAGAAGCTACGACACGACCAAAAATGCCCCGTTGTTGTAACTATATCCAGTTACACGTAATAACAATTTAAATTGTTTAATTCTTTATAACAAGTGAACTGCGCAAGGAATAATCTTGACACCTAGAGGAGATGGTAGCTTATACCGCTAGCTTTAATTTATGTCCTACGATCATTGCTGTAGCTCGACTGCAAATCGAAATAATGCAAATTGTTTATAATTTATTTAAACAAATTCAATTATCTCGGCTTCTACTGGGCCGATTTTAATCACCGGAGTCTCAAATGAAAGGCAAGAGAAGCTGCGACACGACAAATAATGCCCCGTTGATGTAACTATACCCATTTGACCGTAATAACAATTTAAATTGTTTAATTGTTTATAACAAATGAACTGCGCATGGAATAATCTTGACACCTAGAGGAGATGGTAGCTTATACCGCTAGCTTTAATTTATGTCCTACGAACATTGATGTAGGTCGACTGCAAATCGAAATAATGGCATTTGTTTATAATTTATTTAAACAAATTCAATTATCTCGGCTTCTACTGGGCCGATTTTAATCACCGGAGTCTCAAATGAAAGGCAAGAGAAGCTGCGACACGACAAATAATGCCCCGTTGATGTAACTATACCCATTTGACCGTAATAACAATTTTAATTGTTTAATTGTTTATAACAAGTGAACTGCGAATGGAAGAATGTTAACACGTATTGGAGATAATAGCTTATACCGCTAGCTTTAATTTATGTCCTACGATCATTGATGTAGCTCGACTGCAAATCGAAATAATGGCATTTGTTTATAATTTATTTAAACAAATTCAATTATCTCGGCTTCTACCGGGCCGATTTTAATCACCGGTGTCTCAAATGAAAGGCAAGAGAAGCTGCGACACGACAAATATTGCCCCGTTGTTGTAACTATATCCAGTTACACGTAATAACAATTTAAATTGTTTAATTGTTAATAACAAGTGAACTGCGCAAGGAATAATCTTGACACCTAGAGGAGATGGTAGCTTATACCGCTAGCTTTAATTTATGTCCTACGATCATTGCTGTAGCTCGACTGCAAATCGAAATAATGGCATTTGTTTATAATTTATTTAAACAAATTCAATTATCTCGGCTTCTACTGGGCCGATTTTAATCACCGGAGTCTCAAATGAAAGGCAAGAGAAGCTGCGACACGACAAATAATGCCCCGTTGATGTAACTATACCCATTTGACCGTAATAACAATTTAAATTGTTTAATTGTTTATAACAAATGAACTGCGCAAGGAATAATCTTGACACGTAGAGGCGATGGTTGCTTATACCGCTAGCTTTACTTTGTGTCCTACGATCATTGCTGTAGCTCGACTGCAAATCGAAATAATGGCACTTGTTTATAATTTATTTACACAAATTCAATTATCTCGGCTTCTACTGGGCCGATTTTAATCACCGGCGTCTCAAATTGAAGCCCTTGGTTCAAGGAACAATATGATTCATCATTACATATGCCCTCGTTCATAGCTTCGGTGCAATTCTCAAACGAATTCTTAAATTGTTAATAAAGGATAAAGGGCGCATACAGCATTTGTAAATCGATTATCGTCGTGTAGCAGCATGCATTACCTTCATTTTAAGCTGTCGATCATTGATCTAGAGCCTCCAGAAGCCGAGATATATGCATTGACCCAGAGTTCATTTTTGCCAATTTTTCAATTGTTTATAACTTTTATCCCACAAATGCCCTATTGTTTCAACTTCAGGAGGAGATAGCTAAGCCTCGTAACTTTAATTTAAGACATGTCCGGTTAAGAAATGCACCCTGGAAGCCGAGAAATACTTAATTGTTTAAATTAACGATGTAATCCAGAAAGTTGGTTTTGAAGCCGCGGCGAACTGCGAAAAAGGCCGCAAACGCGAGATGGCGGCACGTACACGATTTTCGACTATTTATGTCGAAAAATAACTTTAAAAAATTCTTATCTCGGCTCCTGGTGGTTGTTTCTCAATCAATGGCTAGTCAAATGAAAGGGAAGCGAATAAGCTACACGATAAAAAATACCTTGTTGTTGTAACTATATGCAGTTGTCCGTAATAACAATTTTAATTGTTTAAGTGTTTATAACAAGTGAACTGCGAATGGAAGAATGTTAACACGTATTGGAGATAATAGCTTATTCCGCTAGCTTTAGTTTGTGTCCTACGATCATTGCTGTAGCTCTACTGCAAATCGAAATAATGGCATTTGTTTGTAATTTATTTAAACAAATTCAATTATCTCGGCTTCTACTGGGCCGATTTTAATCAAGCACGTCTCAAATGAAAGGCAAGAGAAGCTGCGACACGACAAAAAATGCCCCGTTGTTGTAACTATATCCAGTTACACGTAATAATAATTTAAATTGTTTAATTGTTTATAACAAGTGAACTGCGCAAGGAATAATCTTGACACCTACAGGAGATGGTAGCTTATACCGCTAGCTTTAATTTATGTCCTACGATCATTGCTGTAGCTCGACTGCAAATCGAAATAATGGCATTTGTTTATAATTTATTTAAACAAATTCAATTATCTCGGCTTCTACTGGGCCGATTTTAATCACCGGCGTCTCAAATTGAAGCCCTTGTTTCAAGGAACAATATGATTCATCATTACATATGCCCTCGTTCATAGCTTCGGTGCAATTCTCAAACGAATTCTTAAATTGTTAATAAAGAATAAAGGGCGCATACAGCATTTGTAAATCGATTATCGTCGTGTAGCAGCATGCATTACCTTCATTTTAAGCTGTCGATCATTGATCTAGAGCCTCCAGAAGCCGAGATATATGCATTGACCCAGAGTGCATTTTTGCCGATTTTTCAATTGTTTATAACTTTTATCCCACAAATGCCCTATTGTTTCAACTTCAGGAGGAGATAGCTAAGCCTCGTAACTTTAATTTAAGACATGTCCGGTTAAGAAATGCACCCTGGAAGCCGAGAAATACGTAATTGTTTAAATTAACGATGTAATCCAGAAAGTTGGTTTTGAAGCCGCGGCGAACTGCGAAAAAGGCCGCAAACGCGAGATGGCGGCACGAACACGATTTTCGACTGATTATGTCGAAAAATAACTTTAAAAAATTCTTATCTCGGCTCCTGGTGGTTGTTTTTCAATCAATGGCTAATCAAATGTAAGGGAAGCGAATAAGCTACACGATAAAAAAGACCTTGTTGCTGTAACTATATGCAGTTGTCCGTAATAACAATTTTAATTGTTTAATTGCTTATAACAAGTGAACTGCGAATGGAAGAATGTTAACACGTATTGGAGATAATAGCTTATTCCGCTAGCTTTAGTTTGTGTCCTACGATCATTGCTGTAGCTCTACTGCAAATCGAAATAATTGCATTTGTTTGTAATTTATTTAAACAAATTCAATTATCTCGGCTTCTACTGGGCCGATTTTAATCAACGACGTATCAATTGAAAGGCAAGAGAAGCTGCGACACGACAAATAATGCCCCGTTGATGTAACTATAGCCAGTTGACCGTAATAACAATTTAAATTGTTTAATTGTTTATTACAAATGAACTGCGAATGGAAGAATGCTAAGACGTATTGGAGATAATAGCTTATTCCGCTAGCTTTTGTTTGTGTCCTACGATCATTGCTGTAGCTCCACTGCAAATCGAAATAATGGCATTTGTTTGTAATTTATTTAAACAAATTCAATTATCTCGGCTTCTACTGGGCCGATATTAATCAAGCACGTCTCAAATGAAAGGGAAAAGGAGCTTCAACCCGAAGAAAAATACGCCGTTGTTGTAACTATATCCAGTTACACGTGATAACAATTTAAATTGTTTAATTGTTTATAACAAGTGAACTGCGCAAGTAATAATCTTGACACCTAGAGGAGATGGTAGCTTATACCGCTAGCTTTAATTTATGTCCTACGATCATTGATGTAGGTCGACTGCAAATCGAAATAATGGCATTTGTTTATAATTTATTTAAACAAATTCAATTATCTCGGCTTCTACCGGGCCGATTTTAATCACCGGCGTCTCAAATGAAAGGCAAGAGAAGCTGCGACATGACAAATAATGCCACGTTGATGTAACTATACTCAGTTGACCGTAATAACAATTTAAATTGTTTAATTGTTTATAACAAATGAACTGCGCAAGGAATAATCTTGACACGTAGAGGCGATGGTTGCCTATACCGCTAGCTTTAGTTTGTGTCCTACGATCATTGCTGTAACTCTACTGCAAATCGAAACAATGGCATTTGTTTGTAATTTATTTAAACAAATTCAATTATCTCGGCTTCTACTGGGCCGATATTAATCAAGCACGCCTCAAATGAAAGGGAAAAGGAGCTTCAACCCGAAAAAAAATACGCCGTTGTTGTAACTATATCCAGTTACACGTGATAACAATTTAAATTGTTTAATTGTTTATAACAAGTGAACTGCGCAAGGAATAATCTTGACACCTAGAGGAGATGGTAGCTTATTCCGCTAGCTTTAATTTATGTCCTACGATCATTGATGTAGGTCGACTGCAAGTCAAAATAATGGCATTTGTTTATAATTTATTTAAACAAATTCAATTACCTCGGCTTCTACTGGGCCGATTTTCATCACCGGCGTCTCAAATTGAAGCCCTTGGTTCAAGGAACAATATGATTCATCATTACATATGCCCTCGTTCATAGCTTCGGTGCAATTCTCAAACGAATTCTTAAATTGTTAATGAAGAATAAAGGGCGCATACAGCATTTGTAAATCGATTATCGTCGTGTAGCAGCATGCATTACCTTCATTTTAAGCTGTCGATCATTGATCTAGAGCCTCCAGAAGCCGAGATATATGCATTGACCCAGAGTGCATTTTTGCCAATTTTTCAATTGTTTATAACTTTTATCCCACAAATGCCCTATTGTTTCAACTTCAGGAGGAGATAGCTAAGCCTCGTAACTTTAATTTACGACATGTCCGGTTAAGAAATGCACCCAGGAAGCCGAGAAATACGTAATTGTTTAAATTAACGATGTAATCCAGAAAGTTGGTTTTGAAGCCGCGGCGAACTGCGAAAAAGGCCGCAAACGCGAGATGGCGGCACGTACACGATTTTCGACTGATTAGGTCGAAAAATAACTTTAAAAAATTCTTATCTCGGCTCCTGGTGGTTGTTTCTCAATCAATGGCTAGTCAAATGAAAGGGAAGCGAATAAGCTACACGATAAAAAATACCTTGTTGTTGTAACTATATGCAGTTGTCCGTAATAACAATTTCAATTGTTTAATTGTTTATAACAAGTGAACTGCGAATGGAAGAATGTTAACACGTATTGGAGATAATAGCTTATTCCGCTAGCTTTAGTTTGTGTCGTACGATCATTGCTGTAGCTCCACTGCAAATCGAAATAATGGCATTTGTTTGTAATTTATTTAAACAAATTCAATTATCTCGGCTTCAACTGGGCCGATTTTAATCAAGCACGTCTCAAATGAAAGGCAAGAGAAGCTACGACACGACAAAAAATGCCCCGTTGTTGTAACTATATCCAGTTACACGTAATAACAATTTAAATTGTTTAATTGTTTATAACAAGTGAACTGCGCAAGGAATAATCTTGACACCTAGAGGAGATGGTAGCTTATACCGCTAGCTTTAATTTATGTCCTACGATCATTGATGTAGGTCGACTGCAAATCGAAATAATGGCATTTGTTTATAATTTATTTAAACAAATTCAATTATCTCGGCTTCTACCGGGCCGATTTTAATCACCGGCGTCTCAAATGAAAGGCCAGAGAAGCTGCGACACGACAAATAATGCCACGTTGATGTAACTATACCCAGTTGACCGTAATAACAATTTAAATTGTTTAATTGTTTATAACAAATGAACTGCGCAAGGAATAATCTTGACACGTAGAGGCGATGGTTGCTTATACCGCTAGCTTTAGTTTGTGTCCTACGATCATTGCTGTAGCTCTACTGCAAATCGAAATAATGGCATTTGTTTGTAATTTATTTAAACAAATTCAATTATCTCGGCTTCTACTGGGCCGATATTAATCAAGCACGTCTCAAATGAAAGGGAAAAGGAGCTTCAACCCGAAAAAAAATACGCCGTTGTTGTAACTATATCCAGTTACACGTGATAACAATTTAAATTGTTTAATTGTTTATAACAAGTGAACTGCGCAAGGAATAATCTTGACACCTAGAGGAGATGGTAGCTTATTCCGCTAGCTTTAATTTATGTCCTACGATCATTGATGTAGGTCGACTGCAAGTCAAAATAATGGCATTTGTTTACAATTTATTTAAACAAATTCAATTACCTCGGCTTCTACTGGGCCGATTTTCATCACCGGCGTCTCAAATTGAAGCCCTTGGTTCAAGGAACAATATGATTCATCATTACATATGCCCTCGTTCATAGCTTCGGTGCAATTCTCAAACGAATTCTTAAATTGTTAATAAAGAATAAAGGGCGCATACAGCATTTGTAAATCGATTATCGTCGTGTAGCAGCATGCATTACCTTCATTTTAAGCGGTCGATCATTGATCTAGAGCCTCCAGAAGCCGAGATATATGCATTGACCCAAAGTGCATTTTTGCCAATTTTTCAATTGTTTATAACTTTTATCCCACAAATGCCCTATTGTTTCAACTTCAGGAGGAGATAGCTAAGCCTCGTAACTTTAATTTAAGACATGTCCGGTTAAGAAATGCACCCTGGAAGCCGAGAAATACTTAATTGTTAAAATTAACGATGTAATCCAGAAAGTTGGTTTTGAAGCCGCGGCGAACTGCGAAAAAGGCCGCAAACGCGAGATGGCAGCACGTACACGATTTTCGACTATTTATGTCGAAAAATAACTTTAAAAAATTCTTATCTCGGCTCCTGGTGGTTGTTTCTCAATCAATGGCTAGTCAAATGAAAGGGAAGCGAATAAGCTACACGATAAAAAATACCTTGTTGTTGTAACTATATGCAGTTGTCCGTAATAACAATTTTAATTGTTTAATTGTTTATAACAAGTGAACTGCGAATGGAAGAATGTTAACACGTATTGGAGATAATAGCTTATACCGCTAGCTTTAATTTATGTCCTACGATCATTGATGTAGCTCGACTGCAAATCGAAAAAATGGCATTTGTTTATAATTCATTTAAACAAATTCAATTATCTCGGCTTCTACCGGGCCGATTTTAATCACCGGTGTCTCAAATGAAAGGCAAGAGAAGCTGCGACACGACAAATAATGCCACGTTGATGTAACTATACCCAGTTGACCGTAATAACAATTTAAATTGTTTAATTGTTTATAACACATGAACTGCGCAAGGAATAATCTTGACACGTAGAGGCGATGGTTGCTTATACCGCTAGCTTTAGTTTGTGTCCTACGATCATTGCTGTAGCTCTACTGCAAATCGAAATAATGGCATTTGTTTGTAATTTATTTAAACAAATTCAATTATCTGGGCTTCTACTGGGCCGATTTTAATCACCGGCGTCTCAAATGAAAGGCAAGAGAAGCTGCGAAACGACAAATAATGCCCCGTTGATGTAACTATACCCAGTTGACCGTAATAACAATTTAAATTGTTTAATTGTTTATAACAAATGAACTGCACAAGGAATAATCTTGACACCTAGAGGAGATGGTAGCTTATACCGCTAGCTTTAATTTATGTCCTACGATCATTGCTGTAGCTCGACTGCAAATCGAAATAATGGCATTTGTTTATAATTTATTTAAACAAATTCAATTATCTCGGCTTCTACTGGGCCGATTTTAATCACCGGAGTCTCAAATGAAAGGCAAGAGAAGCTGCGACACGACAAATGATGCCCCGATGATGTAACTATACCCATTTGACCGTAATAACAATTTAAATTGTTTAATTGTTTATAACAAATGAACTGCGCAAGGAATAATCTTGACACGTAGAGGCGATGGTTGCTTATACCGCTAGCTTTACTTTGTGTCCTACGATCATTGCTGTAGCTCGACTGCAAATCGAAATAATGGCACTTGTTTATAATATATTTACACAAATTCAATTATCTCGGCTTCTACTGGGCCGATTTTAATCACCGGCGTCTCAAATTGAAGCCCTTGGTTCAAGGAACAATATGATTCATCATTACATATGCCCTCGTTCATAGCTTCGGTGCAATTCTCAAACGAATTCTTAAATTGTTAATAAAGGATAAAGGGCGCATACAGCATTTGTAAATCGATTATCGTCGTGTAGCAGCATGCATTACCTTCATTTTAAGCTGTCGATCATTGATCTAGAGCCTCCAGAAGCCGAGATATATGCATTGACCCAGAGTTCATTTTTGCCAATTTTTCAATTGTTTATAACTTTTATCCCACAAATGCCCTATTGTTTCAACTTCAGGAGGAGATAGCTAAGCCTCGTAACTTTAATTTACGACATGTCCGGTTAAGAAATGCACCCTGGAAGCCGAGAAATACGTAATTGTTTAAATTAACGATGTAATCCAGAAAGTTGGTTTTGAAGCCGCGGCGAACTGCGAAAAAGGCCGCAAACGCGAGATGGCGGCACGTACACGATTTTCGACTATTTATGTCGAAAAATAACTTTAAAAAATTCTTATCTCGGCTCCTGGTGGTTGTTTCTCAATCAATGGCTAGTCAAATGAAAGGGAAGCGAATAAGCTACACGATAAAAAATACCTTGTTGTTGTAACTATATGCAGTTGTCCGTAATAACAATTTTAATTGTTTAATTGTTTATAACAAGTGAACTGCGAATGGAAGAATGTTAACACGTATTGGAGATAATAGCTTATACCGCTAGCTTTAATTTATGTCCTACGATCATTGATGTAGCTCGACTGCAAATCGAAAAAATGGCATTTGTTTATAATTTATTTAAACAAATTCAATTATCTCGGCTTCTACCGGGCCGATTTTAATCACCGGTGTCTCAAATGAAAGGCAAGAGAAGCTGCGACACGACAAATAATGCCACGTTGATGTAACTATACCCAGTTGACCGTAATAACAATTTAAATTGTTTAATTGTTTATAACACATGAACTGCGCAAGGAATAATCTTGACACGTAGAGGCGATGGTTGCTTATACCGCTAGCTTTAGTTTGTGTCCTACGATCATTGCTGTAGCTCTACTGCAAATCGAAATAATGGCATTTGTTTGTAATTTATTTAAACAAATTCAATTATCTGGGCTTCTACTGGGCCGATTTTAATCACCGGCGTCTCAAATGAAAGGCAAGAGAAGCTGCGAAACGACAAATAATGCCCCGTTGATGTAACTATACCCAGTTGACCGTAATAACAATTTAAATTGTTTAATTGTTTATAACAAATGAACTGCACAAGGAATAATCTTGACACCTAGAGGAGATGGTAGCTTATACCGCTAGCTTTAATTTATGTCCTACGATCATTGCTGTAGCTCTACTGCAAATCGAAATAATGGCATTTGTTTGTAATTTATTTAAACAAATTCAATTATCTCGGCTTCTACTGGGCCGATATTAATCAAGCACGTCTCAAATGAAAGGGAAAAGGAGCTTCAACCCGAAAAAAAATACGCCGTTGTTGTAACTATATCCAGTTACACGTGATAACAATTTAAATTGTTTAATTGTTTATAACAAGTGAACTGCGCAAGGAATAATCTTGACACCTAGAGGAGATGGTAGCTTATTCCGCTAGCTTTAATTTATGTCCTACGATCATTGATGTAGGTCGACTGCAAGTCAAAATAATGGCATTTGTTTATAATTTATTTAAACAAATTCAATTACCTCGGCTTCTACTGGGCCGATTTTCATCAACGACATCTCAAATGAAAGGGAAGAGAAGCTACGATACGACAAAAAATACTCCGTTGTTGTAACTATATCCAGTCTCCCGTAATAATTATTTAAATTGTTTATAAATTTATAACAAATCAGCGGTGTATTTCATGTAGTTTCCCAGGAATTGGTCAAGTTTGGAGTTCCTCCTCGATTATCATATCCTTCTAATACAAAGTTCATGATTTCTAGCAAAAGTTTTTGACAAAAACCCGGAAAATTAAATTCTAGGAAATGCTGGAAAATACTTATACAAGATATTTTAATTCCCTCTTCTAAGTTGATTAGAGGGTTTACCTCGAAGAAAGCTTTTTTGGGCCTTATTCATCCTACGTTATACGTCATCAATCCTCATCTTACGGGAGAAGTACAGGAATGGTAAGTGAAAAAATGAAAATTATGTATTGATATAAATTATATATAACAAATTCAAAAAATAATCTCTGCTGGAAAACAACACTGCCATAGAATTATCGCTTCCGATAGTGAGTCGAGGCGCCTGTAGGGGTCAGCAAAGGAGCAAATGGCGAGTAGTGTTGAACGACGTTGAGTTACTGAAAAACCTGGTGATCGACTTAGACGAATTTCTTTCGTTCAATATTCAATTGAATAATCCCCGTTCTTTGCGTAACAGCAATCATACCTGTTCGTATTTTCTTCTGGAAAACGTGCCAGTGGTTTCGGTTGCGTTTCCCAGAGAAATCGATAAGTTTCGAGAGTTATACATCAAACCTGACGCGCAGGTTTCCTTGCAAGTGTGTTATTTGTCTCGTACAGAATTTTCCGCGTCAAGATGTCAACGTCAGTGACAGCTAAGCTTCAGGATGATATGAACAGCATACCGTTAGCTGACGATGATCCTCAGGGTAAGAAATTTGGAATTCTACGTCTCTGACCCGATTCTCTTAATTTCGTTATAACCTTTTCTTTCGTTATGACCCGTTACTGATTTTTGTAGTATGTAACATGAAATATTCCACCCCCTAACGAGGGTTAAACGATGACGTGTTCACTCGCCATTGGAGATTTCTTCTCTAGCATGCATGATACGACTTAACTCGTCATTGAAAAGTTCTTCTCTAGCGCACACGACGAGTTAACTCGTCACGGAACTTTCCACTCATTTTCCACCGACGAGTTAACTCGTCACGGATCTTCCGACTCATTTTCCAACGACGAGTTAACTCGTCGCGGAATTTTAAAGACTTCCATTTTCCAGTGACGAATTAATTCGTTATTCCCGGTTAAATGGTGAAAATTCCCGTACGAACGTTTATTGATTTATTAAATTTTGTATTCTATCGTGAACTAACCGCGAATTGCTTGCTACGGCTTATTTTGTAGTAGATACTAGTACTCCAAATAAAGAAAGTGGCATAATAGATTTCTGAGTACCTTGGTTGATTCCATTTATAGAGTCTTGCTCTTTGTCAATTGAATATTCTGTGAAATGACTACAG
Source organism: Nomada lathburiana (assembly GCA_963667235.1). Taxonomy (NCBI): domain Eukaryota; kingdom Metazoa; phylum Arthropoda; class Insecta; order Hymenoptera; family Apidae; genus Nomada; species Nomada lathburiana. Next base: position 4,978,139 of record OY763903.1, read on the forward strand.
GGGTAATTATATTTGTATGCAGTAATTATTCCTGAAGAAGAGATCTTGGATAATAACTGCCACATATCTGATACATTGGGTAGAGGACGCAGCATGGATTCTATTCCGTCTTCGTTCACAAATGGAAGCTGCAGTCCTAACAGTAAGTTCTTGAACCACTGAATTATTAAATAAAGAAAGGATCTTAAAATTATTTGAACATTATTTAATTGCAGGTTTAGACCCTGACATTAGCCCAGACGAGCAAGAAGAAAAAGCCAGGCTGATTGCCCAAGTACTCGAGCTTCAAAACACATTAGATGGTAAATAATTCGTGAAAGCTCATTTTCATAAATTTATATATCAATTGAAACTGGCCCTAACACGTTTTACAATTCAGATTTGTCACAAAGGGTGGACAGCGTAAAGGAGGAGAACCTAAAGCTGAGAAGCGAGAATCAAGTGCTGAGCCAGTACATTGAAAATCTAATGTCAGCGTCCAGTGTCTTTCAATCCACGAGCCCCAACACCAAGAAAAAGTGAATTTGCATCATTGCTTTAGAAAACAATTGGTGAACTAACAGGGATCTTAAGACAATGTGATTGAGAATCCGCCACGAAGTGTATGTACCCATGTTTACAATTATAACTGCCTTATTTAATAAGACAACAAAAACGTTAAAACAGATTTAAAAATTTTAATAATATTCCTCAATATATCGTGCTCATTTCGTATGTGTACTTTTTGTCGGTCTGCGTACATACTCTTCGTGGAGGAATTATCTATGTGCAAAAATTTATTCGTTTTTTAAAAGCACGCGTTCGTACGAAGTTCGTTTGAATTTATCGTACGAGTCTGTGCGTCGAAATACTTATTTTTAGTCGCTGCACACGCTTCTTGCTTATAAGGCGCTTGCGATTGTTACTTATTACTAAAGAATTCCATTTTGCATTTATACAATTCCGTAACGTTGTGTGTGCTTCAAAAAAGAATCTCGTTGTCAGTAACAGCGACTTCACCCTCGCGGTCCTGTAACGGGGTTTTTAAGTACCTGCCTGCTTTAACAACATTGACGAAGCTGCTCGTGTTAGTAATAAAGTAATACGACTGTAACTATGCGTTAGGGGAATATCCGTGTGGATCACGAAAGACCCGGTTACCGGCCACTTGACACCGTACTCCGAGGGTTAATGTTGGTTTACAATAACGATCGGTTACTAATTGTGTGCAATTTTTAAAGAAGGAAAACAAATTATATTTCTGTGAAAAACATTTTCCCATTATGTCTCCTGTTTTATCCTTGCATTTCCCGAAGAATCGATTTGTTCTCGGCGTTAAGATGCATTCGTTGAATGTATGTATTCATTACTTTTTGGCATGTTTGTTATTTATGTATAAGACGCGAAGGGTAATAAATGTTTGTCGTTACCGTATTTAATCACACACCAACGTTTTTTAATTGAGGCTTTCGCTTAAAGTTTTCGATATACGTGTATGCAATGTATGTAGATGTACAAAGGAGATAAAATAGTTATATATATATATTACATATGATTATATAATATATTACGATATATATTAGCGTTCGTACGAATGCTGCGAGTACAGTGTAAATTTTATGCATTCATGTAACTGACTGGTAAAAAAATCGTTCGACACTTTGCCCGCAGCACAATCGATCAACGATTACTACAATTAAAATACGAAAGGAAAAATGAAATCGACAGAGAAATGTACTGCAATTTAAAACTGCAACTTGGTACAAAGTTTCTTTGCAGACTGCACAATGCCCAAATTATTCCATTGTTGAGTAACACAGTGTTATAATAAACATTATATTCTATTGGAAGATAGCGAATTTATTTATTCCCCATAAATGGTAATAAAAAAGGTACGATTTTCTTCGTTACATAAAAGATCGCACAAGGTTTTTATAAAATTATTGAAGGTTCGTTTTGTTCAACGCGTTTCATTTTCTTTGTATAAATGTAAATCTCTTTGTTCTTTAAGGTATGATTCAAATGATCTTTGTGGATCCAATAAAGTTGAATAACTTACAACAAATGTATAATATATATAAAGTACATTTTGGAGAAATTATTCTTTTCGTATAGCTAAGAATTGTATAGACTTTTGGCCCCATCTGGTTCGTGCTCCCGGTTTTGCTCGTCCGTTCTTCTTTATTCCTATCCACCATCCAAGATTAGCGTACTTTCGTGATCGAAACGCATCGTAAGAACCGACGTTCCATTGCTCCCATTCCGTGTTATCTTTGTTCCCATTTGGCTGTAAAAAATGATTGAAAACAAACAAATATTTATGATTTAATAATTGGCACGTTCCTTTTATATTTTCGTCTAGTAATAGTACATTTGCGTGTACGAATTTTAAAATCCATCATATCAGGCACATTCGCCGCTATTATTAAAAGTGGCATGTTTCTAAACATTTACAGAAAAACAGAAAAATTGAATAATTTCTACTTATAATCGTACCTCCGCGTACAGACGACCTTTCTTGTTGAAAGCCAAGTACAGACTAGTTTGAATACTTTGTATCCGTATCACACCAAACGAGACCGGTATAATGTGAAGAAAGGCTGAAAGGTAAGAAAATGGGAACGAGGAACAATCATTTCTGCAGTTTGTTCAATTCGTAACGAAGTTTGTATTCTTTATTTAGTACCATGCGGTTCGTTGGTGGCACTTAAACCGCGGACCCGTCCAGATTCTGAAACACCTAGATGATAACCGGTACGACAGAACAGTTTAATTACCAAACAGTTGTATACAGGATTTTCCGCCGGTTTCCTAGGGTCCCATATTACGTAAGGTGGACGTATAGTCGATTCAGACGTGATGTAATGCGGGGTTCTGTAAGTGAGAATTCAATATTTAGAATCCACAGACACGCGCATGCTGTGTAGAAACTTAAATACGAAATCTACAAATATACACTGAATTTTAACGAGAGAACCATTGGGCAGAGAAATCTTCGAAAGCTGTGCCACCTTATTTCAAGCTGTTCTTCACAAATTGGCACAGTTGACAATTAAAAAATAACGAGACAACGTAACATTTATGGCCAGCAAATAATAAAATCTATAAAAGAACGTTTTCTACAATTACAAATATCTATTTCTCGGGCTACGATGTGCGACAATTTCGTCCAATCGCCTGACGATAATCTTCAGAAAGTACATCGCGAGGATACAGAGTGTTCGACGCATTCTTTTTGCTTCTTTCCGTGAAGAGAAATTTTCCACATATCAGATATATTTATGTACATATGTGCTAAATGCCGAATTAATCTGCGTTTAAAATTTTAAGGATATTTCAATGAAAGAGTATTGTTCAATATCGTTGAAACAATTCCGGTATACATATGTAGATTACAGTATTCTATTAAACCTAGTGGGAGATGACAGCGAAGGCGTACTATTTATAACGTAACATTACGTTTGGAAAAATGGGCCGATCGACTTTTCAGGTCAGCAGGCTTCGTGAATGAGGCGTGTTGTGTTGCACAGTAGACGTTTTCCAACCCCGTTAATTTTAAACAGATGCTTGAGGGTAAGAAACGCAATGACGATACAGGATATTTGGAGCATTAACTGATAATAATCAAGCTAATGGCATAACGTATATTAATAATCCTGCGTATCTTTCATATTCCAAAAAGAACTATAATAATTTTTTAAGTACCAAACAGCAGTTTAATAGCAGTTGATTATTACTAATGAAATAAATAACACTACCGATGAAATAGTATTTATTTGCCTATGTTATATCGTAACTATTATTATTTCTTATTATTCGCATAATAAATAATTATATTCCACTAAGAAAATAGTTTCGGCGACGACACTTGGCATACAATTAAACTGCATACCGTTCGAAGCAGAGCAGATTCGCGAGATATGAAATTTCTCAAGAGGTATCTATCAAATGCACAATATCAGAAAGTTATAAATGACTTTTTGCCAGCGTTAAGCGCGACATGACGATTTTCAGTTGCTCGATAGAACGAAATATGAATTCCACCCATTTTAAATTCATACTCATGCAAACGATTACGTCTTGACATTGCGCAAACACGCCCCCATTAATTACGCATTGAACGTGCTACGATCTATGTGCTGAAACCTAAGCGCACACGCTCATAAAAGTTGATCCTAATTTTACGTTACACGTCGTGCGTGTACTTTAATGCAGTTTGCGCGTTATTGCAGCCTTGTCGGTAGCCACGGTGCTCGAGTGCCGTTAATAATACATATAACGTGAACCGTATCTACCCCCTACACCTAGTGACCCTGCAACAATATAGAGCAGAAAGTTAATCGAATCAAGTGATCAATGAATGCACACGGCATATCGAGTCAAAAGGTAACTAACAGGGCTCTTCGATGTTATGAATTCAAGTTAAGTATGTATATCTACCCTGGTCAGGTTGAAAGATTGCAATACAGTGTGCCGTGTTATCCGGATGATGGAAAGTTGCTTACGAACGTGACGATCGTTTTCTGGAATTGCATTTACAATTTTTCACACGTCCGTAATAATTTTAAAATATTAAATGACTGTTACAGTAGTTTCTGTAATCGTTTATGAAACGAAAAATTAATTTGTATTAATTGAAGTATCGAAATATTTCTTCAGAAAGGAAAAATGAATATTGTAAAGGAAATTATCCTTGTTATACAAGTGACCCGAGCATACGCGATAGAATTTCAAACGATAATACGTACCCGATGAAAATGCGTCCCCATTTAATTAACTATTCGATTGATTCCTGCTTAACGATGTTTAAAGTAGAGCGGCGGGAAAAGGGATAAATTTAAAACGACTTTACGACGATACGGGCAGAAAATAAATCCGGTTAGGTGATCGATGAACTCGTTACGGTTCCTTGTGCAAAAGCACACACCGCAGTCTCTGTGCTTTTGTTTGCCATAATAATCACCCTTCCATTCGGCGTTCTTTATTTAGAAACTGGACATCATTGTCAGTATTCATTGACCCTTTTTATCACGGAAAATCCGTTTAATTTCGCGCCGAGTTTCGACGGCCTTCGAAACGATCGAAAGGGGGGTCACGGGAAATAATAGGAGATTTAAAATTGTTAACTTTGCAACGCGTTAGGTGGAGAGTTAATCGATTCAAGTGATTAATGAACGGTCGTTGTAGTACATGTCGGAGGGAAATTGCGTCTTCGGTCTTATGGTTGGCCTTTTGCCGACGTGTTCGTGAGTGAATCGGTATTAAAATATGCATTACCCTTTCGCCAATGCCAGAAGCTCATACATCATCATATAATTCGGTCCATTAATACGATCAATCCAACTACCTCTGTTTTGATACTGACCACTCGACAGCGATGAAATTGTAAATGATAGATAAAATCTCGAACGAAATTTTGGAAACAATTGAAATCTTATTATTAGAGCTAAACGCTGTTACGAAATCTGGATAGAAAAGTTAATACATGTTTTAACGGATAGAATTTTAATCGGAAATAATAGATCAAGCCAACTATCAGTCGAAGTTGTCATAATTCGATTATTGCGTGAACAGCGTAATAAAGATTCGATTGTACTTCAGGTTAACGACAACTCGTAATTATTGTCAAATACCCGTTCTCGTTGAACTTTACTGTAGTAGTTGGATGCCTCCTGGTTTCCCTTTTTTTCCTCCGATCTCCATTGATCTCTTTCTCAGTTCCCGGCCCTTTCTCCTCATCGATCGACAGATCGGAATCGTAACTATCGTCGCTGCAACTGTCGTCCATGTCGCTGCATTCCTCATCGCATGTTGGTGCCTCCAAATTTTCGTGTATCCAACGAAGACTCATCCTCTTATGATAATCCCTGTTAGGAGAAGACAATTTATCGAAACAAAATATTTCAATGCATCTTGTCGAATGCTTAAGTATATCAATTATTTGTTCGCATAGGAGTACGTGAACATTAATTTACTGTTAGCTGATTTGTATTAAAATGAAAATGATCGTAATAATGATAGGCGTTCATTCGTGTACTAATATTACGATGATGGTGCAGAAGATTTTCGAAGATTATGGAAACGCGTGCTCCAGAAATGGAAAATAAAATTAAGTGTAGCGAATAAAATGTAAAAGGTAACGGAGAACATTGCGGTTCAGGATTAGCGGTAGTCTCGCTCTGTTAGAACAACTGTTTGGCCCGAAAAATTGATGCGCGTAGTACGAAAAACTTTATACACGCGCAACGTAATTGACGGTTTGTGTTATGGGACTACCTTTTTTACAATTTCATATAATTGTACAATTGGTGTCGATACCAAGTATACAGATGAAAAGGAAAATACGATTCTCCGATCTACTGTGTCTATACCATTAAATTTAGATATTGTGCAATATAAATTGAAAACGATTAGAGAAGTGAGAATAGTAGCGATTTATCGGTAATACGTGTATATTGATTTCTTCATTTCTGGAAAAGTAACACAAAAACTACTCCTGTTGGTAGGATAACAAAAGGAATACTAACGGTGGTTCCGGTCTGTTAATGTCCAATTACAGTGATATAGGAATAATACAGAAGCTTGTGTACTACTGGGTATAGTATGTACTATTGCGGTTACAGGGATTTATTTCGTGAGTATAAACTAGGGCTTAAATAAAAATGTACAATGGAAAAGTAAATCAACGGGTCTATGTACTAACAGACTTTCTCGTCTTCGCATCTTTGGCAAACAACATTTAATAACTCATTAGATTCAAAGTTGAGGATTATGAAAAGCTCTTCAAGATAATTCATCATCCACAATCTGGAAATCGCGTACACGTTTCTTCAAATAAAAATTTCACTCTCCAAGACTGCAATACCGAACGCATATAACATTTTTCTACAAAAGAAGCGTTAAGTATCATTTATTTACACGAATCTCTAAAGTAATATTTTAAACAGAAAATAAAATTACTTCGTGACACGAAATATTTCACTCAACAAGCACACAAGACATACAATTTGAATATCAACTTGTCCACTATTCGTGGAAAACTAAACTCACCAAAAACATTCCACTTCTTAATATCTTTAATTCATAATACTTATCTAATTCGCAGTAGAAATTGCATCTCAGTTTCTTGCACCAAATTCCAATTTTACAATAATTCTCCGAAACTTTCTTAAAGCTACCCACAAGGTACCATTTCCCGAGAAAGCCTACTCCTCACCTGTCCCTAAGGCGCCAAATTTCTTATCATACCCCCTGCTCCACTACTTATGAAACTCGTTTCATTTAACACGCATTCCGAGCACTGTACTCTCTTCGATAATTCTATTCTCACAAATAATCCTCCAGAACGCTCACAGTTCCCACTCAATGTACCATTTCTCGAAACAATACGCTCGATAAGTCACTTACATTCGAACCACGTTCGATTTCTTAACTCCAAAGCACACCATTCACCCCCCTGGTTCATTAAAAAATGCTACCGAAACGCAAGTTACCATTTACCAATGCAACGTATTGAATGTCTCACCTATTTCAACGATCCGGTGCCAGGTTTCTCCGCGAACCACGGAACCAACTTTCAATCGGCCGATCTCACGGTGATCAGGATTCGGAACAAAAACACGGTAGTCGATCGCGACGTGTGCACTGTGCACAGGTATCGCAACACTATCCGAGCTCCAATTGAACTGTCGGTCGCGGTTCCGTTTCACAGGGCCCGCGGACACATTGTTGACGGCATGCACGATCCACCAGCGTCGACAGATGTGCAGATGCACCAGCCAGTCGACCCAGGTGCCTCCGCGTTTATCACACGACTGAGCCACCACGACTCCGCGGAGCTACGTCGGATAATACTGGATATGACGCCGGCCTATTGGCAGACGGCGTAGTCAACGGTGGTCAGCAATTTTAGGTAGACCAAATTAAAAACGGGACGCACAGCGAAACGCGAGGAAAACGAAACGAGAGGTCTTTTGTCAGCATTGGGATTAAGATTGACGAGTTTGTAGAGCCGAGAAGACGCGTTCCGTTTGTTTCAAGCGGACCGCGTACGTTCGATGACAGATTTGATTAATATTGTCACGGGTTTATCAGGCAGACATAATTTGTTACAGATCGAATGAAACGTTTTGGGGAAGCGTTTAGTTGGGCCCGTTATTACGATTAGATTGAAATCAAACAATTTTCTGATGCGAGAGTAAGCTGACGGATTGTGTGGAGAATAAGGAAATTGAGGGAAGGGTTAACCACCTGGCGGTGAGTGTGTTGGAAGGATTGGACGGAATTTGATAGATGATGTAAAGAGGGGTTGTAGTAAAAGGAGGAATTATGAAAAAGAGAACCATGAAATTTAGTTTGGGCGGGCAATAAGGCAATTGTGATGCAATTGTGATATCTGACATAAATTTTATATCCATATTTGTCATGGGTGTTATTCGATGTGCAAAGTTTCTTACATCATTTGCTTTGAATTTGATTTTGGAGGCATTTCGTAGTTTCTGGGACAATCGAAAGAATAAGTTGTTTCAATCTCCAATTCAAAATTTTAATGTAGATTGTGCTCGATAATATTTTATTTGCAATTCAGAATTGAGGGCTGTATTTGAACTTTTGATGAACCCAGAACTGTTGCGAAAAAATGTTTAGCTGAGGGTGAAGGTTTCGAACTGTCATTAGACTGTTAGAATAATATGCATTCTTGTGCGATTTATTTCCCATTTATTCCTCTAATCATCATTCCTTTCGACGAAAGAGCCGAAGTACATTGGCCTATTCTCGTACTTTCTTTACTTTCTCCTTGCTTCAGGAATACCAGGTTCTCCACTAAAATATTCGTCTAAATAGCTTTTCCTCTGAATAATATTTAGAATACCCGATTCGAGTCGAAGAATTTGATACAGAATGCAAATGACTTGCAAGTGCAATTTTATATCATCCTCGTATTTCAACCTATTATATCTAACGAGTCACGGATAATCATGATGATACCTGTGAGAACGAAGGTGCAGTTTATATTCGTAATTAATAGGTATATGCAAACATGCCTGTTCAGTTTCTCATAAAGACAATGGAAAACTGAGCGAAGATTAATTTATTGGACATTAATGAACACATGAAGGATAAGACTAACGACCGTTACACAAAGTTTGGTCTCCAGGGTCTCGTCAACCGTTATAGGACATGTCTGTGGTTCTTTGGCATGTACCAACGGTTGTGGTCAGAGTAATGCATACATATGTATAACACGTCGAAAGTCACTATATTTTCTGTTACAGTTCTAACAGGATTATCGATAACCAAAGTTCAAAACTATGCAGACACGTACGGGATAAATGTCCTGCTTACTCGATGCTTCTCTCTTCCAGTTTATCTTGAATTGCCAGACGTGTGCAAAAATTTGCGCTTTTACTTGCAGAGATGCAATGCAATTAAATAATCGGTGCATTAAATGCTGATATTTAGAGATCATGCTAAAATTTCACCTGAGATTTCTATGGATAATTTTTATAATTAATTGGTATCGTGTTCTGCAACTATTTTACAGTAATTTCATATTGATTTTCCTCCTTTTAACTTTCACGAAAGTAATGCTAATCTCTCTTTCTCGATACTATTTACATAAATAGCGAAAAACAGTTTCGTGCATTAGAAATTGTTATACATATCTCGGATGCTTATATTGTAATAATAACCAAATAGTTGCAATTAAAAAAAAAAGACGTCGACCAATAGAAGACTGGAGAAATAAAGTTCCCAAAATCTGTATTTTATTCGTCACATTCGATAGAAATTCAGTATTCAATATGGAATCCGTGAATTATATTTAAAACAATTTGCAAAGTCCCTGTCAGGAGAGGGTAGATTTAAAATTATTTCACCGTTTCGCAGAAAAAATAAATTCGTTCCTTGTCGTTGGATCACGCTTCGGAGCGTAGCGTGCCAACGCAGGTACGCATCTATTAATAGAGAGTATCCGAATTAACGATGTCGATAAAACGATTCGACAGGTCGTGTCATTTTGTGGTAAGGCAGTTTTGCTAAAAGCAATCGACTCTCCCCAAATAACCAACGATCGTTTGGAATTTTTTCATCACTGACAAACTCGAAGAATACCTACTATAAAATTGCACAGCGTTTCACAAGCAAGCATTACCTTGTTTTCGAATATAAACTTCGCGTGCACTTGTTCGTTTATCAAGAAAGACCGATAGAAACTACACTTTCAAGCGAATTAAGGGCAACCCCCTTTGTGTAGGATCAGAAGGTGGTTTGTAGGTTACTGGCAAGAACTTGAATGATTTACGATTGCATGCTGGTATTAATGTCGAATCAATTATTTATACAACGAATTAATAATGTTCAATAACTATCCAGGTGGTTAGAAGTGCCACGATCAAGATCGAAATTCGTGTTATTTTCATTCAAATGTATTTACTGTCAAGTTTAAGGGTACACAAGCTTATTTATAAGATGCAGCAGAGGATATAAACGAACTATTTTTCAAAATGATACTCGTTAGTATGTATCGTACATTTTTTTTATATCTCAAGATCACCTTGGCCGTTCTCTAATAGTATGATATGAAACAGGATTTCTAGATCAAGTCTGCGTTTAAACCTGTCTTTTTCTTCAATCTACAGATACATATATCATAGAGACCTCGAAATGCTTATATGTATTTCACAGCAAATCGAACTAAATTAGAATATTCAATGTGTGGTATAAGATTCTTTATTTCTTCCTCTAATAATGGCTCAATTTAGAAATATAAGACACAGCGTTCATCGCTCACTTAATTGAAATTTTCGAATGCCATGTGTTTATATTTTACGAGATTCTGTAATTTGCATTAAAAATTGCTACTTCCACGTGATACCTTTAAACGAGCAACAAAAGTAATCGTCGAAAACATCAGTCCGCCTAACTGTCTATAAACTGGATGTAACGCAACTCGAAACACGACGCGCGATTTATCGAAATTGCAAAAACGGGCCACGTGGGATCGCGATTCACCCCCATGCGCGAGCGCGCGCGCGCGCGCACACACGCTCTTTGGCACAGGCTCACCTATTAATAGAGGGACGGTGCTCGAATTACTGAAACTGATAAACCATGTCGAGAGGTGGGTAATTCAATTCCCGTGACATGCTGCGACGCAATTCCAACCGTCGATTCGTCTCCCTTGGACACCGGTTATTCACGATGTTGCGCAACTCGACCTAGAATTAATTGTTTCCAAGGAATCGGGGTGCGCCGGAACGGATACCTGGCTACCGTCTACACGCGTATTATGCTCTATACACTTAAAGTGTAGTATTTGAGAATCTATCGAAACATCCAGCCCTTAATTCTCTTGGACTGGGAATATATTTATGGAGTCCACGTTGTGTTTTACGCGTCGGTCTGACGTGGCGAAGTGGGATGAGTTGTCCGGCTGTTCCAAGCTTCTGTAAAATGTGTGGTAACTGTTCCTTGAATATTCTGCCTCGGCAGAAATGCGGCGCGTCTGTCAATTGTTACTTTCGTACGTTGAATTAAGAATTATTAAGAATGTTTCTCATTTAGAAAGGCTTGATATATTATTAAATACTGTTTTTTTTATAAGGGGAAGCTTTTTTAATGTGCTGTTTGAATTCTATTACTGATATTAGTTTATCGATACAAATTCGTCAACTAAAATTAGGTTCTGAAATGTTTGCATGATTCCCGTTGCAAGGAAAGAGGGGGAAACTTTATGCTTCGCGAAAAAAATATTAGAAAATATTATTTATTACGTACAACTTACCAGATATATAATACATATGTAGTAAAGTTTACCCCAGACATCTTGACAGAATCAATTACACAGGACGATTTAGTAATAGGCTGTGACTTTTTATCGTACGACGATTTTTAATTCATTTCTATTGTTAGAAGCAATTGGCCTCTATTTCTTCTGTATATCAAAAGATCAATCCAACTTGAAAGTATGTACTTCCCTTTCTCAATTACGATAAAAATATCTATAAAAATTGTTCACCAAAAGTAAGCTCGTTAGATAGCTATCTGTCCGAGTTCAGCTATTAACGACCCTTGCCACTTCACTATCTAACATCTTACAGACTTTTCTTTATCTATTTGGCAAGGTATTCTACACGTACGTGCTCTTGTTCACGCACGAAACTGCTAAGGATGAATAGCCAATTGTACGAGTATATTCATAGAAAGAAGTTCAACGGTACACGAATGTGTTTTATCAGCAACAATCAACTCGTTAAACTACCGTGTAATTAATTCAAATGATCGTCGCGAACAGGATGTACGTGTGGGTCAGGGAATCGTGGCAAGGTAACCAACTGCGCGATCGCCATAATAAACATTTATTCTCCATAATATAAAATTACATGTTTGCAATAACACAAGACACATTATCATACAATATTTCACAACAGCATCTCCGATGCGATGATGCACTGAACGAATATCATCGATCGCGAAGACAATAAACGTCACCATCGTCGAACTTCGACGCATCGAGCTTTCTGTCGACGCAGCAAAGAGAAATAGAAAGAACGTAAAACTCGCGTCTCGAAATCGCATCTCGTTATGCAGCTACAGTTAATCACTGTACTACCGTTAATAATCATCTACGAATCTAACAGATACCTTGGGAAAGAAAGAGGCGTTACTCGATTCGATTGATATCATCATATACTGATTCGTAAGCGTTTAGAAAAAAAAAGAACGTGGGAATTAAAAAGTGAAGGATAAAAACAAAAAGGCACAAGTGTAGTAGTAAAGGGTGGTTGAAAGGGGAAATAGTTTCGTTATTATAGCCGTCACACGTCAAAGGGATTTCTCTCATAAATACCACGGAATAGCTATATTACAAAAATATACATGTGTATCGTTCGCCGATATTATGCTAAATCCACGAAAATCGACGTACTTTGTTAAAATTATCGACGAAAACAGCTCCCTTTGCGATTTCTTCTTTCATTGGATTTTTCCCTATGATTACGCTAATTACATAAATACACGTTTATTTACATACCCTTCACTGTACGTTTTACGGTTAGTCGATGGAAAAGAAAACGGCGTTGCTTGAAAAAATTCTAAATTCCATTTTTAAATTAAAGCGCACGGATGAAAGACTCTCGTGAAACGAAAGACTCCACGTCCGTTGCTTCTCGCTCGTGCCGCATATCAGAGTATTCACGTACAGGAAGAAGATAGAACTTGTTGGTGTCGCGGTCGCGTGTTACCGGTAGCTAAATGGTTAACTATAACTTATAAAATATAACCGAATGATGTTATATTCAAGTTAGTCATGGTCCCACTAGCCACTTTTCCGTTCGGTTTCACACGCAACTGAACTTCACACCTGAAACAGTACCATTGTGATTGTAGATTCGATTAGAAAGCGAAAGGAGCAAATATATTGTAGAAATAGGTTGCAAATTTAGCTTGGTAAAGTCGAAAAATAATTACATTACATATAAATACTGTATATTACAAAAAGAATTGTGTCAATACGATGATAAAATTTAAACGCTGAACTCCTGACACTTGGAAATAAACTGAGGAGTTGAATTGATAGTTAAACATGTGATCTGGTAAGCTGAAGATTATTAGTTCTTGTGCAATTTTGTATCGTAGGTGTAAATAGTATTAAGTTAAATGAAGGTACCATCGTCACTGGAGTAGCAGTTATGGCAGTGGAGCTTGTGATTTCTAACGCGCACGTCTGTACCCATTAAACCGTCACCGAGTCGCACATGACACACACAGCATTTGAAGCATTCCATGTGATAGAACAGCCGTAGACTTTCAATGATCATCGCGGCGCCACGACCTGAATATCAAAAAATAGTTATCTCACACAATTCTCGAAATACTCTAAATGGATCGCATCACTGATAGAATTGCAAACATGATCGACAAATCGAAATTAAAATTATAACCCATCGAACAGTTACTTTAGAAATCTATGATATGGTATCACTGTATTTTCATTTCAAACAATCTATACAATGAAAGTTATTGCTCAAAGGTACAATACGTGGATTTTTTATTATTACATATATAGCGAAGAACTTATTGCTCCCTTTTAATCAAAATTTCCTCGTACCTAATTCATCTCCACAATGCGAACACTTCTTTTTGCCACTGACACTCAACATTTTCTCCTGATTCTCGGTATTTATCGGGGGTGGTGGCTGAGGTTTTTGCGGCTGCATAGCATGTTGCTGTTGATGCAACGCGGACAGGTGCTCTTGGCTGGTACTATGCTCCAACCTGTACAAAATAAATTCGATAAATGTTGCATCAAATTGATGAAAAAAGCTTCTCGCAGAATTTTCTTTCAATACCAACCTTCTTCTCGGCGGTGGGGGTTTCTCGTGCGATCTATTCTGCACTCTTTGCGTAAGAGTTTGTATGATAGAGTCGGGCAGTGGTTTACTGTCAGTTCTCGTTGGAGTTGTGTTATAAGGCACCGAAGTTCCCGTTACATGCATCTGAGGTTTCCGCGCTGGTGATCGCTGGTTCTTTTCGCTAATCCTCCTCTGTTCCGCTTCCTGCACGGAATAAGTCGCGGCGTTAGCGAGAGACATTTTATTCGACGGAACTTTTTCATTCCTCCGTTTCTTACGATAAATTCGCTAACGTAATATCTTCAATTGATTCTGCATTAATGCCCCCAGGTCACAGTGTAGTATATGCGTGTGTGTGTGTGTGTGTGTGAGTGAAGCCTAAACCTCGATGTATATGGCCGGTTGGTGCAGCCATCGACGTGGCTACGTAGCGATGCACTTTTGTTTTTGGGGAGAGCACTGTCGCTCTACGACAGTGCCCGACAGGCAGTTCGGTTACAGACTTTGTATTGTAAAGGTCTAATAAAGAATACTATTGCTTACAATTTCAGAAGTGGGATAGATTGAACTCAATTTAAGTGATTTTTAAGTAAGATTGACATTAAGCAATCATTATTTGAAACGTGCGACGCTCGCCTTAAGTATAACTGACTGTAGACAGTAGAGTTTTCCGTACGTGTGGCATTATTTAGTGACAAAATGGTGCATCCAAGTGAATTTAAAGTCGTGCAGTTAAAGGAGGCACTGCAAAAAATGGGATTGACTACTGCGGGATCAAAGAGTGAACTGATCAGCAGACTTCAGGAAGCAGATCCCTGTGGTGAATGGATGAGGAATGTCAGCATGCTGCTGCCGGACGATGTGCCACAACCCGGTGTATCGCAGGACAACGCGACGTCCATGGCGACAAGCAGAGAAACTGACAGGTCAGCTTACAATTACGAATTCCTGTTAAGAGAAAGGGAACTCATGGAAAGAGAGCTGAGGGTAATGCAGAGGGAGAACGAATTGTTGCGCAGTTCATCCCGGTCCAGCAATACCACGATTGATACAAGAATTGGCATCAAAGCCGTAAGTGATTTGCTTGGCGATTTCGACGGTGTGAGTGTTGTGTTTAGCAATTGGGAAAAGCAAGTTAGATTGCTGTGCGCATCATACCAACTGGACGACAACGCTGCCAAAATTTTAATTGGCACGCGGCTGAGGGGACAAGCTCTTCGGTGGTTTCAGTCTCGTCCAGAGCATATCGAAATGGATACTACCCGATTATTGCAGGAAATGAAAAAAATGTTCGAGAAAAAGGAAAGCAAATTAATATTAAGAAGAAGGTTTGAAGAGCGTGTTTGGAAATCAAGTGAACCCTTCGCAATATATTACCATGACAAAATTGTTTTGGGCAATTATGTACCGGTGGGCGAAGAGGAGATGATTGAATATCTGGTCGATGGAATACCGGACCGGCAAATGCGAAATCAGGCACGGATTCAGGACTTCCAGTCGGCATCGGACCTATTGTCGGCGTTCGAGAGCATCACACTGACGGATGGAAAGCAGCCGATGAATCGAGAGTTGGCGTGCGGAAGCAAGACAGAAGCGCAAGAAAATAAACGACAGCATCAAACTAGAAGCGTTTCTCTTAAGGAGGAGAATCAAAAGAAGATAAGGTGTTACAATTGCAGCGGATACGGGCACATGGCTAACGACTGCAAGCAGCCTCGACGAGAGAAGGGCTCCTGCTTCCGATGCGGCAAGGTGGGTCATGCGTATATGGATTGTAAAAGTAAGTTCGAAACACAACAAGTAGCATGTGTAGACAATGTATCCGAGCAGCGGGATGATTTTATAAAAACTATTGGATTAGAAATATGCGACGCTGACGTGAAATCAACATTATTCTTAGATACGCGAATTGATACGGGTAGCCCGATTAGTTTTGTGAAAGAAACCTTCGTTCCGCGACATCTGATCAATTGCACGAGTATTTCTGACAAGGTATTTTGTGGTCTGAATGGTAGTAGATTGGTTATTTCAGGGTCCGTAGTAGTGAATATCGAATTAGATGAAATGGTGCAAAAAGAAATATTTTTGTATGTGGTACCCGATGATACCATGACAGTTTCGGTAGTATTGGGCAGGGATGTGATGAAAAAGTTCAACATGAAATTGATAGTATCGTCAACAGATTCGGTAGATGAGGCGATCTCAGAAATTTTAAACATTGACACTGGGAAAACTGAAGTGAACAGTACTGATAACTTGTTAATTGATCAAAAAATACCTGAGTCTGATCAATTACGCGTTAAAAATATTTTTGCAGCAGAATATTTACGGCCTGAACGTCCTGAACTGCCAAAAGTTAAAAGTGAATTAAAAATAGTTGCGACAGAATTGAAACCATTTAATTTTTCTCCGCGCAGACTTTCATATACTGAGCAAACCAGGTTACGGAAAATTTTAGAAAATCTTCTAGCAAAGGGAATAATTCGTGCAAGTGAGTCAGAATACACTTCACCTATTTTATTAGTTAAGAAAAAAAACGGCGAATATAGAATGTGTGTGGATTATAGAGTACTAAACAAACAAATTGAAGATCAGTTGAGTGTTTTAAAAGGAAAAGCTTATTTCAGCCTGCTTGATTTGAAAGATGGGTTTTACCACATACCAGTTGCCGAAGAATCTGTTAAGTATACCTCGTTTATTACTCATTTCGGTCAGTTCGAATTTGTAAAAATGCCATTTGGCCTGAAACCAGCGCCTACGAAATTTCAGCGGTTTGTGAATGAGGTATTAGCTGAATTAATTCGTTCGGGTGACGTGATCGCATATATAGATGACTTTTTGATAGCCACCAAATCTATAGAGTATCATTTAAAAGTGCTTAAGCGTGTGTTTATATTAATGGTAGAGAATAAGTTAGATTTAAGGATCGATAAATGTAAGTTTCTGTCGACGGAAATTGACTATCTAGGATATTTTATTTCTGCGAAAGGTATTGGTCCGTCAAAAACTAGGTTCGAAGCGGTGTCGCGATTTCCAGTACCGCAAAGCGTGGCCAGGTACAAAGTTTTCTTGGGCTGCGTTCTTATTTCACAAAATTTGTGGAAGGTTTCGCGTTAATTGCTAAGCCATTGTACGATTTATTGAAAAATGGCGTTGAATGTAAATTTACGGAAGTCAAGTTAAAAGCGTACGAAAGTCTAATAGCTCTAATTAGTATAAGTTTTTTTCCTTTTCAAGTACTAAATCATATTAAGTTGTAAGTTTGTAAGTTGTAAGTCATACATTGTAACATCGTTTAGTTGTAGTCGGAGATCGAGGCCGATCTCTGGGTCAGGATAGCCGAACTGTAGTATATGCGTGTGTGTGTGTGTGTGTGTGAGTGAAGCCTAAACCTCGATGTATATGGCCGGTTGGTGCAGCCATCGACGTGGCTACGTAGCGATGCACTTTTGTTTTTGGGGAGAGCACTGTCGCTCTACGACAGTGCCCGACAGGCAGTTCGGTTACAGACTTTGTATTGTAAAGGTCTAATAAAGAATACTATTGCTTACAACAGTAACTCATATATCTGTACGTATATCAGATAACCGATGATTAAAACGTTTCACCGCAATTCTTTTCTGATTTAAGGTATTCCAACTTTGTTTCCTTTCAATTCTACATTTTCAATTAACTTCACTAGATCATTTGATTTCCTCGAGCTTGCATTCTCGATTAGCACCGATCACACTAACGCTATCATCAATCATTGCTCATTTCAATCTTCGCCCGTCGTTGTCGCTTTTTATCATCCCCCTTTTGGTATTACTAATTAATAAACTCACTTGAATAAGCCAGTGCTGGTAATTGAAATCGTGAGCGCCCCGTGGCACGTCGCTTTTCCTACGCTGGACCCACTGATCGCTTTGAACGATTCGCGGCCGTGGGACTGCACTCAACGCCTGCAACGTTTGCCTGGTCATCTGTTGGCCAGCATGGCTCGAAAGCGTCGTGACCGACGCACTGTGCCGCAAAGGCGCGTCCACTTGCTGAGGAATCGAATCTGCCGATGGAATTCTGCTATTCCTGTTCATTGTGAAAAGTGCCCGCTTGAATAAAACACGATTCTTCGTCCCGATCCTTGCATTCCCGTTCCCCAAATTCATTTGCACGCGTCGCGTACGACTTTCATATGCATTCCCCTGATCGTTACTTTAATACCTGACACGTTATTGCAACACCGTTATCGCTGCTTGTTTAAGGAATTACAAATCTAATTACGACCGACGGATTTACGACAAGGTAGGCAGGCGGTATCAACGGTTCAAAGATTACGAACGTTTCAAGTGCGATCAGAGACTGCAACAACACGTCGCTCAGACAGAGAATGTTACGTCAGACGCATCAAAGCGGAAATTTTCAGCAGGAAATTAGGCGACACAATTAGTGGTACTGCGTTCCACGCCTAATTTGCATTTCCTGCTGGCTGTTATCTGTTCGAACGCTGACATAACAATGTCCTGCTGCGATTCGGTGAAACTACACGGAGCTGCAAGTTCTTTTCCTCCACGGAATTCCTATTCGTAGATTCAACGAAGTACAGCTGTGCATTGTTTGCATGCTGTGCGTGTACTTGGAATAATTTCAGTATTTTAAGCTAGGGGAAATAGGTTTGCCGGAATACATTTGTTAGAAAAGCGTAAGAAGATATTTACCTGATGGTAACGTCTCTTTGCCTCTGTTCGATCAAACGTAATGGTTTTGCCGGTGGTATAGGAGGTGGCGGTGGTCTTCTCCTTTGCACGTCTTGAAGCTGAAGGTTCGGCATTGACGATCTATAATTCACAGGTGGTTGGCTCTTGAATTGTTGAATGTTATTAGCGGAACTATGCGCAACGTCTTGCAGGGATTTCCACTGTTCCTGCAATTGTTCTGCCAATTTAAGCTGCTTCTGTTCGCGATACGCGAGATTGTTTCGCTGGCGTTTCAATTCTTCTTGTTCTAGTTGCAGCAATTCCCTTTCCACTCTGAGGACTTCCTGCTCGATGGAAACATTTAGGTTTCAATTAATGCTGATTACACGGGCGTTACGATTTTCTATTTATTCGAGCATTAACAGAGAGGTGCGATTCGCGTAAATTTTCGGTCAATGCCATTTCTTTGAACCGCTTGGAATGTAAGATGTATCATTTTCAAAGACCGCCTGGTGTTTTGTTACCAATAAGCGTCAAAAAGAAGGCGGCAAACGTTACAAATGATAGTGTATCCCTTACCCCGGAAGCAAACTCATCTTCTTCATCGTTCAAACCAGCACCAACCAATGACGTGTTCTGCGAATAATTATCAACGATACTCCCGTTAATTTTTCATGTGCAAAACATTACTTAATTTACAGCATGCAGTTGTTTCAAGAGGATCGTTAACGGGCTTTGTTTCGTATCGAAGACGTTAAAATTAAGCACATAGTTGAACATTATAATACTTTAGCGTGTCAGCTGTTGGTTTATTAATTTTTCATTTTTATCATAAGTTGACAAAAAGACATCGTGAATCAACTTGTTCTGTTGCAAACGCGAGAAAGATCGTGTGAAATAATTGCGAAAAGGGAGAAGCAATACACAGATCACAAACTATTCATGAATCTATCAATCCTGTGCTGCATAAAAGTCGTATATATGATTTCTATACAACTATATTTCCTACCTCAAATCTGTAACGCGCAACAACTCCAAGTCCACCCACACCCACGCAAAACAAAACCCAAAGGAGAAATTATTGAAACAGGAAAGATATCGTACCTCTTGCTCCCGAATTTGACTCTCCATAGCCCTGATACGTTTCTCCTCGATACGACGGGCATCAGCCACCCTTCTCTCCTCCTCGATCTCGTTTTGGATCCTCAGCTGTTCCGCCTGCGCCCTCAGCTCCTCCTCCTGTCTTTTCTCTTCGGCACGCTTCGTCTCAGCTTCAGCACGCGCCGCTTCTTGCTGCCTCGCGGTTTCCTCCTGCTGTTTCCGCAACGTCTCCTCCTGCTTGCGTATGTTGTCCTCGTTTTTCCGAAAGGTCTCTTCCTGTCGGCGCAGTGCGGCCTCCTGGGCGCGTTCCCGCTCCAGCTGCATCTTCTCCTCCTCGAGTTCGCGCAGCTTGTGCGCCAATTTCTCGCCCAAGTCACTGTGTCGTCATGAATTTCTCGATTACTCGACTTAACGGCGACACGCCACCATCGACGTTCTACGTGTACAGAGGCTTATAGCATTCGAGTAAACCCGGCTCGTGATATAGGAACGACGAGATCGATAGCGATAGCGATAGAGAAGCAACAGGAAAGGACCACCAGTTGAAGGTAAATGTGTTTACTTTATTTCATCACCGTTTGTACATTAATCCCGTGATACAAATTCATCGTAGTTGTATTATGTGCATACAACGCGACACGCTTAAGGGGTCCTCAAACAGTCTATGTTTATTGTTAATATCATTAAACCACGCGAGAATATGTATTGACACGTATTTCACAATGGCAAGGGTT
Organism: Nomada lathburiana; assembly: GCA_963667235.1. Lineage (NCBI taxonomy): Eukaryota > Metazoa > Arthropoda > Insecta > Hymenoptera > Apidae > Nomada > Nomada lathburiana. Next base: position 4,998,980 of record OY763903.1, read on the forward strand.
TTTGGTCGAAACGGAAAGCGATCAGATTGTTTATAATTGTTCACCCGTACAAGATCAATCTGTAGAAAGTATATATTGGCAATTCAGTGTTAGTAATAAATATTGAACGCCTGAGGACATCTTTAGTAATAACTAAATGGTCGGACCGAACATCGAAGATAGCACTTTGTGAATTCTTAAAAATCTTAAGAGAATGCTCGCACTTCTTAAGGCGAACACTCTCTGACCAATAATTAACTTCGTACAATAACGTTATATACAATGTATAAAAGCTAGCAATAAATAACAAACGAATCGTAACGCTAACGGTACAGAAAACTGGCATCTTCGATTTCACTGGCATGCTTCCGACGAAACAAAATAACAAAAACTATTCGTGCAAATATCCAGCAAAGAACCTTAAGCACGTGTTAATTCGGAGAAATTCAAAATGGAACGAGAATGCAAGAGTCATTCGTTCACAGCTACAGTAGGCTGAATAGATTTCAAGAACTGGGGTTACATTACACCGTAACTCGAAGAACATTCGAAGAAGAAGAAGAAGAAGAAATGTACAACTCGTCCACCGTAGTCCGATGGTTTCCTTAATTCTAGCCCCTTCCATCAACATTATACCAATTGTCCGGGAAAACTCCTACCTGTTCAATTCACGGTTGTTGCCGTAACGCCACTGCTCCTCTTTCTCGAGGACTTCGATTATTTCCCTTTCTTTCTTCGTGATCTCGTCCTCTTCGGAAGATGTTACACTGGCGCCGAATGGCTCGCTGCTTTGACGACTATGTTGTGACATGTCTGGGCTAACTGGCTGTTTGGTCCAATCTTCGGCATGTCCGAGCTCGACACCAGAGTCCCTTTCGTGGCTAGAGTCTTGCTCGTAGTTGCTGTCCGTGTCGTACGAACGACGATGAAGTTGTTCAATACGTCTTTCTTCTGCGAGGATCGCGGCCATGTCCGGGGGCTTGGTTAGAGTCAGTTCACGTTCCAATTCATCGTCGTTTATCTGGAAATAAAGCGTCGTTTAATTGAAACAGTTCGTTGCGACATTGGGGTCCCATAGGATCGCGGTAAGTTATTGGCAGTAAATGGCTTGTCGTATTTTGTTTCGAGACATATTAATTAATAATAATTAATATTACTTCAATAATTCATAGTTTATCCCGTTGTAAGATGTAATTAATATTTGTCTTGAACAGCCTATAAAATCGGGAAAACGTTTTTACGTTCCCGTAGACACTTTTCCGAGGAGATTTATTCCTCTGATATCACGATCAATGAAATTCGCATGCGAATTTCGCAACGCTGTACTTGCCGCGTATAATTGCGATTGCGCGTTACGTAAATTCATTCACCTGCCCCGAATAATATCATTAAACGATGTTACGCCAGCGATACGATCTTTCACAAAATTAAACGCGGGTGTGCCAACGTCCGCGGAGCGCATCAACTTCCGGAAACAGGTGAAAGCCGTCGATGGAGGTGGAAAGCCGTGAGAAGAAACGAAAGTAAGCCGACTATGTAGCTACCGTGGAAAAATTTCGAACGTCGCACGCGGCTTTTCGTATGGAATGATTCACTATGCCAGTGGGAGAAAACGGTGTACAGATTTGTGCAACACGCTAGAAACGACGATTGCATACCCCTTCGATCCCGAGAAAATCGGAGCGCCTCGTGCGTAGTTCTTTTTTTATTCTGCGGGTAGAATTCAATCTCTTCAGAGGCTCAAGTGGAAGGTTCTCTTCGTCGCTGACGTCCACCGGTGGAGGTGGTGGTTTTTCCTTCGGAGGCTCGACGCTTGTCGGCGGTCTCAGTGGAAACGCCAGCCCGGTTATTATTTCCTCGTCGCTGGATAAATTCAATGGTAAAATCTGTTTGAAAGGAGAAGAAAATTCAGGTGGTTAATAAAAATAGTGACATGCATGAATTAGCCACGGTAATTGTAGTGATGATGTCGAATTTATTTTTCTATTCTATTTCGACGCGTTCGCTCAAAACTAAACATTTATTATTTTTTTAAGAAAAGAATAATATCATGCTTAACGTTCATTTCGTCTTTTAACAAATGTACAGTAGCAAATACAAGCTCCAAGTACTGAACTATAATTGGAGGGCTCCAAAGCCAATCAGTGTAAGTCCAACTTTCCCTGAACATGGGTTCGCAGTTCGAAAACCTCTTTACTGTTCGAACTTTCAGTTGATAATTTTCATACGTAAGCAATATATGACGATACTAACATTGTCATTTGTAAAAACCCTATTTAACTCGGTTCGAATGCTAATGGATTTACACTGATTGGCTTCTGAACTCTCCAATGAACGATGCAACGTGTGTAAAAAAAACCATTGCCATTAACGCAACTAAAATCCTTTGACACAAAGCAACGTTTAAAAATTAAAAATAGTTGGTGCACACAAATTCCTTATTGATTTATGCCTTATTCTAATCACAATGACGAGAAAAGCATCCCTCACCTGTTTCGACATGGGCGATACCGGGCTGAGTAAGTTCATCGTGTCCACCATTGGGATTTCCGGCTTGCCGAGGGTCAAGGTCGTCGGTCTTTCAGGCGTAGGGACGTTCGTGGACCTGGTCTCAGGTGAATCGAGCGCGTCGATCGATTCCTCGATCGACTTTCGCGCCGGTGTCTCGTACAGCTCGATCTTTCCGTTCATCGCCGCTTCCTTTTCCTCGTGCTCTGCGTGCTCGACTGGCGGGCTCGGCTGGCAAATCGCCTCTGCCTCCTCGTCGTCCGCTTTCTCGATAACGATCGGTTCCTGAAGAGACGCGCCACGTTATTGCTTCTGCTGTACGTAACTGGGCTTGCGGCTAGCACCGTCACGAATTTTGCAACGCCACATTCTATGCAAATCGACACCGGCGTGCTTCGCCCGTGGTCCAGGGTTTCTCAAACTTTTGCGACCTGCTCGATGCAACGCTACCCTTTATTCGGATTTTCCCTTGAACGGTGAATCTACGAGTGCTGTGTTTAGATAGTGTCCAGGTTTCTTTGCAATTATTTGTGTAGTTTATTTCCTGCGGCGGGGAAATATTTGTGGGATAGTATTTTGTGAATTGTATGTCTCCAATCTTTTAGTTTATGCTTGGTGGGTATTTCTGCGAGGTAGACATAGCTGATTTTGTGGAAAGAGAAATGCAAGCTAACGTAAAATAGATATTGCTGGATGTATTAGGAATTATGTATATTTCAATTATATAAAGGTGGAATTTTTGTTCGATCAACTGCTGGGTAATTGTTTATGTGTTTCAATTCGTGTCTGGGAACTACCGAGGTATATAGTGTACAATGAAGCTTGAGAAACGCTGGATTTCGAGCAACAACTTAAGAGCGAACTGCGGTTTCGGATGGAAGATTATTTTACATTCTACTGTTCTCATTCCGCTTGTCTATTGTTGCTTTTTTTTTTCAAATGTTCGCCGTGTTTTCGATAGACATCGATGCATCAGCGTTCATGCATGACTATCGAAAGTTTTTTTTTTACCATAAAAACCATGCAAAGGTGAACACGTGAAACAGAACACTAATCTAGCGAGAACCGAACACTGAATATCAGAAAACCAATTGTGAATCGTGCACGCGAATTTCCGACGAGTGTTACCGTCAAATGAAACAGATCTAAAAGAAAACTTATTTTCACAACATTAAGCACTGAAACATTAAGTGAAACCAAAAATTATGCACCACTAAAGAATGAAAACGTCACTGACAGAATTCTTTGATCAACCGAAAAGTGTTTCAATCGCAACCCCAGTGCACCAACGGCAATAAACGCTCGCACTCCATGCAGTTCATTATTTCGCAAGTTCTCGTGCAAATATGATATCACGTGCTATTGCCGTCGACTGACAAAATGCGAGCAAACACTTGTCTGTGTTAGATAAGACTTTTCGCAAATATTTGATAACGTTTATCTAGATCTAGTTGGGTAGATAAGGAATGGTAGATATGTGCAGAACACCCACGAATTCCGCTTGATTAATTATTAAAGATCAATATACACTACATATAAATTTGCTTTAATGAACAAACAAAAAGTTGACTCGAAGAAAATCTTTATAGCGAAAGCAGTGGGATCTGAATTCTTATCTCGGCTCGATTTGAATATAATAACTGTATATTTTTGGAGTGAGAAATTTTACTAAAGGAAAATAGAGCATCCTTTCTAATTGAAGTAATCCCGCTCAAGATAGACATATGTGAAGAAGTTACTTGGGGGGCCAAAAGGTTCGAAAGTGAAAAGAAGAAAGTGCGCATCGAAAGTTTGTAAGTAAGCGTGACACCTGTAGTAGAGTTCGTTTCTGTTCTACGTTCTGAAATTCCGTGAACAAAATTCTTCTATCTGATAATTACATTGAGAAGCGCAATGCTAAATAAAACGAGGATTTTCACACCGAATATCAATGTATATTACTTTATCGCAATCAGCCGCGATAAAATCCATAAAGAAATATATTTTTAAGCCTTTCAGAACTCTCAATTGAATCATACTAATCCCAATGATCTCCTAGAAAGGGATTGTAATAAATGGAGCAAACAGAGGAATAACGTTTCGAATGTAAATGTGAGCAATGATTTTCGCAAAGGATTTTTCAATCATTCCTCGAAGACAACTTAAAACAAGTCAAGTATCATCCGCCTGGCTCAAGCTGAAACGGATGCTGCAATAATGGTCTTATCGCGAAAAATTACCAATTTACAACCGTATTTGTTTCGATTTGGAACGGTGCCAGAGAGATAATCATTTCACAGTACAAAGATCGGGGTCGCAATAATGGCTATTAATTTCGTGCTTAAATCATCGAACGAAAGATAGTGTATAATAAGTCGAAAAATGTATTTCTAGTCATTTACAGAACAAAGTTACCTTGAAAGTGAATAATTCTCTTGAAATAAAAATAATTACTAATTATTCATTTATCGTTGAGTCATTGCCTTCTTGTTTAATACCAACATAACACGCGAAAGAATAACGATGCACATAAATTCTACGCGAGGAATAAAGTATTATTCAATTGCAATTTATTTGCACATTTTTTAGAAAGTCTCCAGAAAAAGGAAATATACGCGTTAACGATAAATTGGAGATTGACACGAAACCGGGGAACTGATAAAGATAAAATCAATCAAGCTGGAGCCATGCATAGCCTTGGATTGCAAGCGTAGGCGAAAACTAGCGATAAGCCGGACAACTAATGTAACCAATTGCAAGGGATTTATCGCTAGTTCGAGCAATCGAAAGCGCCGTCTTACCTCTTCAGAATAGCGGAGTTTAGATTTAGAACGGTGATGATTGTTGGAACAGCTACGCCTGACAAGCTTGCGCAATAATAGAACAAAGTTCTGCCAATAACCTGACCCATTAGTCAAATCAATTCACTTGATAACAATTAGAAGCGAAAACGATTTCACAGAAATTCTCCGTGAAACAAATTTCCAAATTACCCGGCGGCAAAGAAGTAATTGGAAAATATCATTTTTAAGAAACGAGGAGGACAGATTTTGTTCATCCTGTTATCGCAACAGGCCAGCAACGTTTCAATATTAATAGGGTTGCTGGTTAATGACTGATGAAGTATGCAGGGATCAAGCCAGTCTGGGATATTTGATTAACAAAAAACTTTCTCAGCAATTAAAAAATTAATTTCACCAGATCAAACTACACACGGTTCTTACCTCCTGCAATGAATCGATCACGTGCGTGTACGTGACAGAGGTACGAACGCGGCGACCCGAGATAACCGACCGATTAATCGTCACAATTTAGAACACATTTATCGTGCCGTGGCCGCGGGTCAACTACGAGCGTCTTTCGTAATAATTGAATGTCACTCTGACCGACCTCTATCCACGGTTCACGAGGACGACACTTTGAACACGTTCGCCGTTCGAATGCAACTGCACATCCAAGTTTGAGCCGTTATCGGTCGATAGCGTGTCATCGTATATGGTTGAAGCGATAAGACGATTTTCGATGGACAATTCCGTTTCGTCCATGATCAGCAATAAAGTTTATACACGTTGCGCATAAAAAAATAAAATAATGGAATTTTTTTTGCCTCCGTTTAAAGCGACAACACGGGTCAGGGTGTTTCGTGAACAAATCAATTCAAGATAGTTTGAAAATTTATACTGTTTCCCCTTTATTTGCGGTTTCAGACGTTTCGAATATACTCAGCAGAATTTCCATCTTTCATTTCGAAGAGTTCGGGGCGACGAAGACAATGGTTAGAATAGTTGAAATCTTATATACGATATCGATTCTCGGCAGTGTATCGCTCACTTTAGCTGAAAATATTCACTAATAATTATCATCTGTCTCGTTGAATTGAAAACGGGATTTTTCGAAGCGAAACAGTTCGTTCCCTGTACGGGGGCTTCGTAGAATAAATACGACCAACCCCAGATCGTTGTACGACATCAAACGTTTTTACTTTCCATCGAACATAACGCGTTCCTGCTTCGAAATGAATCCCTTTCTCAAGAAAACCTCTATGCTGTTCGCGGTTACGATGGAAACACGGCAGTTTTGTATTTCATTAACCACGTAACCTACGCCTTTTCCAAGCGCTACAATGGTTCGTTATCCGCTAATGCGCGTCAATTACCGACAGATCGTGTTAAAATCATTAGAATTACCAGATAATCTAAAACAGATTCATACGCTTGGAACAGTTCAGAGTACGATAGAACATGTACGCGGCTTTACTTCTTTCATTCACAGTCCCTTCTCTATTCTCCAGTCACCGGATCGATAAATATTATTAAGAATATCGTTAATGCTGTCCGCGATAATCTCTGAAAAGTAATCTATCATAATATCTTACGATCCGCTGCGTCAGGCAGCGATCAATCGCGTTAGGCATCGTTTTGTTGTTTTTTTTAGGTCCAAAATGTATTCCCTGTTTCATTAGGCCACTACGTTTCCGTGCAATTCACCGTGATTATCGACGTTCGTTCGAGCTGGTACATCGTTTACTTCCGGCTGGTGCGTGTTTCCGGCTACCTGATCTAATTCTACTCGATACTGGGGGGGGTTATTATGTATGTTTTGCTCCTGCGTCGTCTATTTACATCGTTAACTATGGTCTCACGCCTTCGTTTCCAGAGAGAATTGTGCGTAATGACGGATAATAAATACGTGTGGAAGCGATAGGCGAAGACGGGTTATATTATACAGGAGTCCTAAGTGGCAGGATTTAGTTTCCTGATCTAACAGAAACGCGTTCATTTTCGTGCAGCTGCTCGTTCCAGGCGAAGATCGATGCCTGCCGTGGGGACGATCGAGGCACTAGGTAATGGAATTGTTTCAGGCAATTACGAGACGAGCTCGCGAGGAAGATACATCGATCGGTGTCGATTAGAAGTCCGTGTTACTCCGTTCGAAAGGTTGCCGGATCTCCGAATCGGAGAGATCGAGTAGCAAATTCCTGCCACTTAGGCACCCTCTTCTAAAGTCCATTGTTTTTTTTTCTTTCTTTTATGTACAAGATCTAATGGAAGTTAGACGAAGCTGGGTCTAACGAAAGGGGCCAGAGACAATGTGCTACGCGAGTATAGAGAAAGAGACGAACAATTCTCGGTTCTCCCCTCTTAAGACTTTTTTAAAGGGCTGCTAGGTTGCTGATCGATCCTAACCTCGGTTGCTGAACTCTGCTTCTCATTGACGCGATCCACGGTGATGAATGGCGTCACTGGAGGCGTCGTGGGTGTCTTGCCCTGAGGTACCACCACCTTTTCGCAAATTTCCACCACCGTTCGACGTCTTTCTGCAGGCAGTGTCTCTTCACCCACCGTCACCTGGTGTTTTGTGCTGGACGCGGGGGAGGACAGGTGTTTCGTGCTGGGGGATATTAAAGGTGATTGTTCTGGGTTCGAGGACGATGAAACGGGGATGTTCGTGCTAGAAAGAATATTAAAACTGACGGGGATTGGTATTTCTGACGCTTTTGGGAACTGCGGTGATGACATCTGGCTGGTGGGACTTTTAAGGTTCGACGATCTCATTTTCAGCGTTGGCGTTTTCGGGGAGGATGGCGAAATAGGTGGACTTAGAGACGAAGTGGAGCTGGTTGGGGATGATTTCGCACATATTGTCTTTCGTGGAAGAGGTGTGGGGATTTTGGATGCTGCTCGTGGAGACGTGACTGGTGTGGCTTTTGGAGCATCTTTCGCGGAACAGCTCGAGGCCGATGCAACGTTAGACTCTAACTGAAGGTTCGTTGGAACAGCCGCAACCCTGACGGGCGACACAGGACAACCGTCTACGATAGCAGAGTCTAGTGACGCTGAAGAGGAGCACGTGACTTTGCTCGAGTCCTCTTTCGAGACAGCCTGGTTCTTTTCGCCGAGACCGAATTTAGGATCTTGCTCGACCGCGGAAACTTTGGTGCTCGACGCAACGGAGCCCGATTCTTTAGCGGACAGAGAAACGGTTCTTGCCTCGGTGCACACTTTGGAAGCAGGCAATTTCGGTTTGGGAAGCGTATCGGGAGGTGTACGTCGCGGCGGTACTTTGGGACTTTGATATACGATCGGACGACTCGTAGCAGGACAGGAGCGAAGTGTACTAGAGTTAGTAACCTCTATGTGTGCCTGTGATTGTGATTTGTTAGTCGACAGTTCCCCAGAAGTGTCAGCAGTACCCTAGAGAACCAAAGAGTTATTGGATAGATCGTACTGTCTACCGTCCCGTTACCAAACAACAAGAAAATGTTATGATTCAAAGTGACGATTTGTTAAGTAAAGTGTTCGAGGTGCAGTCGCCAAGTAACGGTTAAATCGTGGTAACTTGGAAACCGAAATTGTGGCCCGCTGTAAATCGAACAGCCTTATGTTTATCCGTTCAGTCTACGCGAATAGTATCACATTTTTAATAAATATAATAAATTACTAATTACATTTGTCATACCGTTTCGTGCCAGAATGAAAAAAACGAGAACCGTTGCCCGACGACTGCCCTTCACAAATAAAACCGACCCAGATACTTAATCTCAACGATCCAATTACTAATAAGTAGAAAAATCCCCCGAACGTCAAGCAACTCAACTTATACCCCATTCAATAGCCTCACTTTTACATACGCCATCCAACTCGATATGACGACAACTAACAATAGATGTACCCAGTAGAGAAACCGCCATGCAACACCGTCGTTACGTCTTACCTTCTTTGCTACTACTGCTTCCGGCTGGCTGGCAGAAATTGTCGAGATCTCGTTCGCAGCTAGAGCGGCCTTCTGCTCAGCGACAATCTCGTTCGCTGACACGATGTCGCGCGGTTCCTCCGGTTTCTCCTCGATCACTTCCTGTCTCTCGATGATCGTGCTGGCTTGCACGATATCCTCGTCAACCGGTTCGTCGGCTTGGCTGACGGAACAGCTGACGTCGGCCGTGTGAATCCCCGAATCCTCGCGATCGGTATCGTTCAACAATTCAGCGGACGATGATGATGCTGGATAACGTCTGCCGTAATCGAGTTCCTCTAGGCTTTGCACGCGTTCGAACGTGTCGGGGCCACTGGAGGCGTCCGCGTCCAGGGAATCCAAACTTCGGTGAAAGGCGGCCCTCGGCACGCGATATTCCGAATCGGGCGACGAGCTTCTCTCGCTGGGGGTCGACGTGTCGATTCTGTTCTCTTGATCCCGGAAGCAAAGGGGGTGCTTGCCAACCGACGATCTCTTATCAACGGATTCCTTGCTCCTGGCAGCGTCCAGGGCGCTCAAACGATCCTTTATCGTTCGCGCGGAAAGTTCGCCGTTGTGTCTGGACTCGTGAACGGTGCCGGGTGTCGATGATTCGTCGCTGCTGCTGTACTTCTCCAGGGTGGACAATCTTTCCCGCAACGGTCTGCCTGTCTCCAGTTCTTCGGTGCTCAATTTACGATGAGACGAGCCCTTGCTTTCCCTCTCCGACGCTTGTTTCTCCAGATGGGATAGTCTTTCGCGGATCGAGCTCATGTCGCCGGACAATCTGTTCAGCGTCTTGTTGCTGGCCTTATCGCTCGTCTCCACTTCGTGCTTCTGCTTCTCCAGGTTGGATAGACGTTCTTTGATCGACTTCGTGCCGGTGAAGTCGCCGGACAGCCTGTTGTTCGTTTTGCTCTCGTTGCTCTTCTGCGACGCTTTCTCGAAGATCTCTCGCCTCTTCAGGATGTCGACCTTGACTACCGGTATCGTGGACTTGGCGTCGTCACTGAGATTCGTCTTCGACCCGTTCGTCGATGACTTGGCACTGTCGAGCTTCGCGTCCAGATTGATCAATGATCGCCTCGGTATGTTCTGCGATACCCGCGACACGTAACCACGAATCGCACCCTCGTAGGTGTACTCCTCCGGTTCCGGCGAGCTGGTCGTCGCAGTTGTCGCCGAATCGTATTCCTGGTTGTTGTGATTGTGGTTGCTGTGAAATCCGTTCCCGAACGTTTTCTTCGTCAGTGTAGTCATTGTCGCCGTGATGGTCGTCGACGATGTTGTGATGCCGTTGCTGATCACGCTCTCGCTCGCCACGGTGTCCACGTCCGAGTGATTCTTCTCGATTTCGCTGTCTCTGTCGCTCTGGAAAAATTTGATCAAGGTTTTCTTCTCAGACTATGGTGGCTGCAGTCGCACGATCCATACAGTGGGTTTAATTGACAGGGAATGGTCTGTTTATTTAATAAACTATTGCGTGTATAGGATAGTAGCTGTCTAGGTACTTCAACGTTCACTTTTCATTGAGAACAGTATCAAATTGGAATTGTGATTTATACGTACAATGGATATGGGCATTAATCTTACCAAAACACTGTGTGTGTCATCGTGTGTGTCGCCGCTAACCGAGCTCTTCCCGCTGCTGGTGCCTATACCAAGGTCACTCAGGTCATTGGCATCCTCCTCGTGATACATGGCCAAGCTGATGCTCAGTTTCCGACCTCTATTGCCCCTCTCTTCCATCATTTCCGAGAATGTCTTGCTTCGACGACGCTGCCGATCGTGTTCCTCCAGCTCGAGTTTCTTCACCTCGACCACCCGCTCGATGATGTGCTCTTGACGCTTCCTCCGACTGCTCTTCCAGTTGTCCAGATTCTGTTGACACATGGCAGCAGGAACGATTTAACACTCGGGATACGTATAAGCGATTGAACGCACGCTGACGGTCATTGCTAAATGCTTAATAGATTTGGCGGCATGATCAGAGTCTTATTGTGATACATTTATATAATTCTATTTGTCCGAGAGATGTTATTGGATATTATGATTGCTGTAGTATTTAATTGAGGTTCAATTATTTTATGTGCGACTGTCCTTGTTACATTGTACAACAATTTACGACAACCAAATATAAATGGAATTTGAATGTTACCGATTGCCAATCCTCGGGGTCATCGCGTACTTCTTGCTTTATCTTCTTCACCTCCTGGACCTTTTGCAACTGTTCCTGAGCAGTGCGATACAAAGAACATGGTCCAACTTTGACGAACTGAAGAGGATTCGTTGCTTGTTTCGGAGGTGTTTTTAGAGTCGTCTTTAATTTAGGTGGCTCGTGTGTGATCTGAAACAATGAATAAACAGCGTATTATGCACCGTCATCTGTGCCTATTCAGAATTGATATTACTTTCAAGTGTAGTCCCTAATTAATATTCACCGCTGAATCTACACTTTAGCAGAAATGCATTTTTAATAGAATAATTACAGAAGCGAAGCTTCTTTGTGTGACTACCTCACTTGGGAATTGCTTGGCGTGGAGATTTCTTGAATAATAGGGTGCAAACCTCACAGTGTAACGATCAGCCATTATGTCGATGGTCACTTAAGAAATAGTAAATCGAAGGGAACGAATTGATTGACGAAAGGGGAGAGGATGATATTAAATATTTAACATAAAAATAGTGTAAACAATAGTCGAAAAAATTCAGTTCAAAATCTATAACTGAAAAATGAATAAAAAGAAAGGGCGAAATGCCAATTGATAAACGGAAAGCACCATTTAAACGAAATTCAAGACGGATAAGAAGTAAAATGTCCCCGGAAAAAGCAAATCGAAGAAATAGGGAGATGAAACGAGGTGAAGATAAATGAACAGTCACTTGTTTAACATCGATAACCGAGCAAAAACGGTTGTTACGGCATCGTCGAACTAACCGGAAGCGGAATCATGCTCCTACGGTGTTAAGGCTTTCAAAAGCGAACATCGTCGCGAATCGCTGCGCAGTAGTTAGCGATGATTGTCGAGCAAGCTCTGGGAAAATTGCGTTCCTTTGTCCCTTTGATTCTTTCATGCCCAGCAAATCTGTCAGAAGCGTTACCAGCAACGTCGTTTTAATTACTCGTGCTTAACTCCCTCAATACTTTATGCACACGAGTGAAATCTGCAGAAGCGTCCGAAAATGTTCTCATCCTCTTGATTGTACGCTATGGTAGTATGCATAAGCGACGGAACTACATTTTAACAATGACGAAATGTGCGTTTATCAGCTCGTTCTTATAAAAGATGATTCGTATAGAAATGAATTAAATACCGATATATTTCAAGCAATCTATTATATCATGCACACAATCGCTGTTTGTGCTGTTACTGTAAATCGATGGTTGCAAACAGTACAAAACTTACAAGGATAGAGTAAGAATATCTGCGGCAAATATGTTTAATGAATGCATGTACCATTATTACGGCAAATTTTATTCTACCCTCTATCACCCCTATTTAACCATCTTTAATTGATGTATTACAAGTTGACTGCTTCTCTATTCTATGTAAGGCGCAAAAAAATAAGTAACAAAACAATTGCATTTTTGAATAAACTAATAATCATAAACTTGGTAAAATGAAACAGTTAATAGCGTTCAGCAACAGAATAATCAATTACCAATATATCTTTCTAACAATTATCACAATTTCATACTCCGTACTTCTACGTTAAAAAATAGTTTCGAATTCTACAAATGGAGGACTCAGAAGCCAATCAGTGTAAGTCCTACCTTCCCTGAACACGAATTACGTAGTTCAAAAACTTCTTTATTGTTCAAACTTTCAGTTGATGAACCAATTAAGTCACTATTTTCATACGTAATACATTGTCATGTTTTTTCGAGTAATTTGCAAAAAACCTCATATATCTCGGGTTCCATTCTAACGGACTTACACTGATTGGCTTCTGAACGGTCCAAATGATCTCACGCCCCGCGAGAATACTTGAATACGTCTATTCGTATTGCATCCATCGCCCCATAAATCCATACTTTCCCATCTGCCCCTGAACTGTGCAAGAATCTCCACGCCTCCGTTTGCTCGTTCATCGAGAAAAGGGGGGGGGGCACAATTTCCTAAAGCGTTTGTGGAAGACCCCAAACGTCTCTACTCTACGTGTCTTCCTGCGGAAACGACAAGTACACATAGAAAAGGATATTCACCATCCTCTCGTTTCGCCGCTCTGTGGCGGCGGTCTGCGAGGCAGGCATCCTTCGTTACCTTCCGCCTTCTCTCTCTTCTTCGGGGGAGATCCTCCTCTTCAATGTAGCACGACTGCTCGCACGGTCGGGCCCATCCTACGTCTCGTCCCTGGAACCGATCAACAGGAAATCTTATTAACTGACGAACTAACGGGAAGGGAACGTCTCGTGGTGACGCCGTGTCGGGTGATTGGAGACATACGGCGTTACGACTTTATGAATGCTATCTGATCTCGCGGTGGACGAATGGAGTTGTTGCGAACGTGGACATTGCCGGTGAGTAGAATCGATGCGGTAGGGAGGATGGATATTTTCGAATGGATAAGATATCTGGCAGTGGGTACACGGAGCGCGTCAATTTCACGGATTTCAGATTTCGAAAAACAAAGATTAGTGCAGGTCCGTTAAATATTGTATAACTAAATTAATTGTACTTTATCTCTAAATCGAAGTGAATGAATTTTTGAAAGAAAGCACGCGCTCTTATTGGCAATCGTTGATCTGAGGGAAGTCAGTAAAAATAAGTGTACAAACAATGTCCCTATACTTAGTGTCTTATAATCACGATGAGTAGGAGATGTTTGGAGTACTGAAAGAAATCGAATTAGATAGTGAATTGATTGTGTTTTTATTTTATCAGTTGTAGGGAAACTATTGTATTAGGTTCGATGATTTTGAGCGGAGTGCGATGCTAGTCTAAAATAAAATAACTGTGAATAGTGTATACAGGTAATCGCGCACTAATTTGCGAAAAATGTTAAATGGTTAGATGCTATCGATACATCTTTTTAGATATTCGAATTATTTGCAAAAACACCAAGATTAATCTAAACGCCTAAGTACTCTCTTGTTCATCATTCTCGAGATAATTATTTTCATGAAATAATCATAGAGCAAGCTCGTTCGATTCAGATATTTTTTGAATATCCTTTCCGAACTTCCGCGAGGTAAAATAAAGAGTAATTGAATGGCGCGGAGGGAAGAAATTTCTCGAAAGGAGAGACGACAAAGGGAGCAATTAATCTTTAAGAAAAATCGAGCAACTGCAGGCCGAAGACAAAACACGAGGGAGGAAAAATATCGAAGCTGCGAGCAATGGAAATTGAAAGAAGACTGCTCACAATAGAGGAAAGGCTTGGCACAAAAGCAACCCTATACAATGAACGAACCCATGAAAGCAGATAATAAAGAAGACCGGAAGAAAGGGGCGCTGCAAAAACGTGCCTATCCTGCTGTGCGATCATAGATCAATATAAAAATTGATAAATTGTGTATCGATTATCGGGATCATCAACGATACTCGAGTCTACATAGACTGATAACCTTCCAATTAGTTGCGCGTTAAGAAAAATAAAGGATCTCAGCACGAAGAAGGGTAATCAAAACGGGGATATTTTAATTGCAATGCCAAAGGCAGTTCGAGCAGCAACGAATCAAATATTTATTCAGATAATGTACAAGGATAAGACGAACGAAACGAAGGTCAAAATAAGGAAATGATCCCCGTTATAGAATTCTTTAGGAGAAAAAGAAAGGCCAAGTAAAGAAATCGAGTAACACGAGCGTAGACGTAAAACTGGTTCAGATCCACCTAACAAATACAAATAGTTATTAAAGATTTGCCTGATCGTGGAAAAACAAATAACAGGTTTATTCGTTTTATTGGTACCGTACGGAGAGTTTGCTTGCACGTCTACGCTAATGAACTGATTAATTTACGATGTTTTTACGCGATGTGCTATCGCAATGGTAATTAAGAGGGTCGATAGTGATGATTATTTTGTTGCATACGTCTCGTAACAGCAGGCCAATACCGATAACGCTCGCTGAAAATATATGGAGATTAATGCGGTCCGTGACAAACAAATGATCGGGAAATATTTATCGTTGGTTTTGTAAGGAAACCGTCATTAAAACGTTTCACTTTCAGTAGTGCGTTATGCAAGCTGTGATTATTCATTAGCAGATGAATTCGCGACGATGGCGCATCTTTTATTCTTTCGATTTTATTGTGAGAATATTTTACTAACCCGTGCTGGTAATCATTTCTTTTACCAATACGCAATGAATTCACTGCTGTAACATCTTCAAGATTCTGAGGAATATTTTGCAAGGCTTCTGCCGTTAACAAGAACGAAACGTTCTTTTCAACATCGATATATTTTTTTGTATCCCCCTTTCGCTAGGCCAACACATATCGTTCAACGTGCAAATATTATTGCACAGCGGCTATGTTTGCATGGCACATCCGCTACGATGTTCTATTTCAGACTTGTTCTCAGCTTTCGCGATCAGCTGAAAGCTTTTCAAGGCTGTTGATTTTTCAGCGGCGAAAAGATAAATTCGTACATTCTGGTTTGAACATGTTGTGCCCGTAAAACAGCTGGGAACAGCAAAAAACGAAGAAATAGAAAATTCTCGTGTACTTTGAACAAATATACAAAGTGGATCAGGTTTATCATTATAGTAATTTTATGTTTCGCAGAGAATGAAAGATAATCTAAAGGTCTCATTTAAAGGAAATGAAAATGACTCACAATCGGTTGTATTGAACGGAGAAAAACTAAATGGATAACCAGTCATTCAATTTGTTCAACGCTTACGTAATAATGATCGAGCAAACGATTGATAACATCCAATCAAGACGACGAGATATTAAAGCGATATTAATGATACGTTACATAAATCAAGGGAGAATCTTTTTAACGCGTTCGTATCGGTTTCAGACGTTGTTTAAAGGAAACTGCTTTTCACCCAGCCGATACGACAAATTGTGTCCGCTGGAGAGTCACAAAAACGCACGATCAATGCGTAATAACCAGGAAACTAAGAAAACTCGCGAGGTACAGCATGAATAATCGGTAATAGCTTCCAACCGACGTCGCGCTAATCATTGAGAACGAGAATATGCAAAATCATGTGCAACCGTGTGCGAGCATATTTATTCATGGATAATAGGAGTGGTCATTACGGGGGGGCGTGCGTCGTGGGAACGAGAAAATACCACCGCACCCTTAATTGTTTCATTTCACTGGGAATCGTATCGATGTTTCTGCAGTCAATTTTACTTCCTTTTCATTTTCATCTGTAATATGCACGTATTTCTAACTCTCGGCCATTAAAATCAATATACGTAATACCATAGATCCATTTTTTTTACGCTGAGAAACTGCTGTCCGAAAATATGCGTAGGCAATAACAAAATATTCATAAAGCGGTAAACAATGTTAAGTAAAACGATGCGTTAGTAAACCGAACTTCCTTCGTTTTGTTTATAAATCGATATGCAAGTATCCCTTTTCCGTTTGTCCGATACTGAGGCATTTCCATTCTGTATTCGAAATTTATAACCGCGGTTTTACTCGGCCGAACGAACAAACTCCATCGCCTGACGATTTATTCTTCACGATCGGATGCATCCAATTCGTTGAATGCACCGATGACTCCGTTGCCCGTAAAAGTTTCCCGGGTATCGCGTACCTACTGTACCATAAAATTCAATGTTAACATGGAGTAAAACCCTTTGTGTTCTATGAAACGGAGTTTCGCAACGCCGCCATGGTAGATCTCCGAAGTTGGAGATGACGAACTGGTCGCCTTTCGAGAGCGTGAAAAAATTTATGAAGGGGAAAGAAACGTTAAAAATACCCGAGAACTATGAAAGACCTATTTATCTGCGCGTGGATCGTTAATAAGTGTCGTAATCGTGCTAGAAGTATTTTGTAAATGAAACAATGACTCGGGTTTACGACTGTTTGCGCTCGGGGTGATTTTACTTTCAGTCTACTTCCTGTTTTAGAAGCGTCGAGCGGTGTGTTAATAAACGGTAAGGTTTATTTGCATAAAATGAGTCAGCTTGTACAAGTTGAACCAGTAAAAAGTTTCAAAACGTTAGCGCTGCCGTCCGTTCCTGTAGAACATATACATATATACATGTAAATAATAATTTTGCATTACGAATCGCTCAACTCCGCAACAGTCACCAAACTATATGCGCAATGCTAACGAAGGAAATAAAAAAATGCAACGCCGCAACATTAAAATACATATTCGCCTATCCAACCTTAGCCCGTTTTTATCCTCCTTCTATTCGAGTGCAAAGATCCCCAAAGTCGCAGAGAAAACTCCACTCAAGGAATCACCGACACGAATTATACCAAAATTGCTTGAAGATACAGCGAAGATTCATTTCCCGTCACGGTTCTCGCGACGAACAAAGTGGCCTGTACAATAGTGGCGCTAAATAATAACATTCGAGACTGTCAGAGGAAGCTGAGAGATCGACGACAGCTACAGCCACGATGATGCCGACACGCTCTGTATCCTCCGGTGTAATGATACCGGGGCAGAGTCGAGGAGAACGACCAAAGGCAACGAGTCCGTCGACGGAAATCAGGATACATCGACGCGGGCGCGTTCATTTCCCCGTTGAACAGGTATACAGATACGTGTACACCTTGATATCGTCGTAAATCTCTGCTGCATTCAGAGATGCTATCGATGCCGAACTTCCCTATGTTATCAGCCGCTTTATCTCGCCGCGAGAGTTTCGCAATGTTAATTGGATGCGCTCCTTTTTCGCAGCTTCCCGGAATTTATATTTCCTGCGCCGAGTGTTGCCGGCTTTCGAAGAAGATCGTAAAATTTCGCGTTTATTTAACACCTGCGTTCCGCTGATCGATACGCTCGACGCGAAGGAACGGCCTCGAATAAGTAGTTCATGTATCGTATGGTCGGCGATGAGTTTGTTTGGCCTTTCGCGGGCGCTGGTTGTCCGCGAATAAAAACTTATTATTGAATACTTTACTTAGAAAAACTTTTAACCGTGCAAGATGTAATTTTGCGTAATACTGCGACATGGTTTTTACAATTGCGACAACCGGTCGTAGAGATTGGTATTTCATTTTGATTGTTTTTACAATTGTTTTTAATTGTCGTATAATAGAGGGAAGTGGAGTAATTAATTTCTACTGGGATACGGATTTTTCATTTATCTCAAAATCGAAACTGATATTGTTCCGTGACACGTTCAACCCCACAATAGCGGCTCTCACCCTGCATCAATGTATTATACTTGAACGGTAATTCCAGTAATGTTCCTGACCTTCTTCGAGGACCAGACAATCTATTCTTTCGACGCAATGCGCATTCCAATATACAGCGATTAAGATTAATCCGTCGATTAACCCGTAATATACTGCATGATACACGGACGAAAAAAAATTCTTCAGACAAACACTAGATTTAACGCAAAATCACAAACATTAGCAAAATTCTAGAACCATTCATTTCCAGTTCTCAAAGACTCACAATTTTCCTTTGATGAATAATTTAAGCAAACTAGTACAACTTTCCAAACGGAAACGAAATAAAAGGTAGAAATTGAAAGTTCAAAGAGGGAACAGAAATTTCCATTTAAGAAACACGCTCCACCCGTTACTTTACACGTTCCCTCGATCGACATAGCGGAATCGATAAGCGTCGGGACGCCCTACAGCGCCGGTGTCTCTCGCATCCACCTCATGAAAGCCAGGCACGTTTGTTTCTTCTACTAGCGGGGCTGATCTGCATGTCAAAGAGGGGATGACTGCCGGCGAAGCATATTGACACGAGTGGCCTCAGGGAGGCCCAAGGCCGGTTTTACTTGCCTCCGAGGGATTCCTAAGGAGTGACTCGTCCAAGAACTCAATCTTCCGCGAACGAACGGCCAGAATGTCAGGTACAACGTGATCGTAAACGAGTCACGGAAAAGCGTACCGCGTCCACTCGTGTAACTGTGATCGTTCTTGCGACGTTTTCGCGTTGATCGACGACGATCGTACGTACCATGACATCGGGTCAATGCAACTGTATATCTACCTACGGTTTGCAAAGGTAAGATTACTCGGACGTATTTCATCCTTCAGCATCGAAGTTAAGTAACTTCGACCCTTTAAGGACTGAATTACGTTGCCGTTCATATTGTTTTTTTCTTAACAAAAATTTAACAAAAGTGATCGGGCAAGACATATTCTAGGTATAAATATTTTCGACAAACATGTGATCATAAAGTGTAGCGTGCCAGAAGACTTCGAAGGGGCACTATCAAGACCTGGCACTATCATGCGAGGTAGTCAGGCAATAAGGGGTTAAACTTTCTTGCAAAGTAACTGAAACATTCGAGAATAATCCTGTGGCTACTTTGTAGAAAAGAACATACATCTGGATATATATAGTAACATTTGCTTTCACGTTTAAAGCTTATTATTATTATTATTATCTACTCACATAGTGTGCAATTAACTTTGTCGACTTTAGATCCCATTTTACAGCTGAGAATCGTACAATGGAATTGCACATCATCGAGTAGGCAAAGGAAAAGGTTGTTTTACAAAATGAATGAATATACCGGGACGAGAATACCCACGCGTCGTTTCTCGTTAAACTACTTAGAGTCAGCGAAGCACAGAATTACCTTGATCCCGATAACCGTGGAGAAACCATATTCGTCTTTAATAACAGGCACATACTGGGAATTTCCTAACCTGATTATCCACCGTCGTCTGACATTACCTACCACCTCTGCTGGACAATATTCTTCACGCGTCAACGAGCGGACGAAATCGCGGCGACCAGATTTCGCGTTTCTTTCCGTGCAAAAACGCGCGGTACGAACGAAAATTCTCGCTCTATAGCCCCATGAAACAAATTGTCCAAGTAATCGTCGATCTTTCAGTTATCGTTGAAAGCGACCTAGATATTTTAATCCCATCCTGCGTATCACCTTGATGTTACAATGGCCATGAAGAAACGGGGCGCAAGCTGAATAGAAAGACGACAATTTAATGGGCCGCAGGTTCTACGATCATTTTAAAGGATTCGTTCGAACTGGATGAAGTGTTGTTGATGTTCAGCCGGAGATCCGTGATTAAGGGGATTAAGCAGATTTGTGTTTGGCGTGTCGAAATTAACGGTGGACGCGGTGATACGGCGCGGGAGAATAGAAGAAGCGTTAAGAAGATGAAAGGGTGGGGGGCAAGAATCTTAACTCACGCCTAAACATGAAAGCTACCGAGATGACTTAGCTGGAGTTATACCGTTCCTTTGCGCCGAACAGCTTTAAATCGAAGTTCAATGCACGATATACTGCATTGCACTATGATCTATTCTGGCGCATGGGTAACATCGACGTTTCTTTACAAGTTGCTTAATGGCAGAAGCGGTTATAAGAATCCAATATTTCCTGATTCATATATTGTCGAGTGCTTCTTTAATTTTTGTTAATGTATATCACGGTCCAAATTTTGTCTCGCCTGTAGCGATAGATGTAAATAATATTTTGTATCATAGTGAACTGCAATTTGAAGCTGAGAACTGTGTAATACTTTCAAAGGTACAAGAAAATATTAAGACAGTTTTTCAACGGTTGATGCTGAACAACTTTAGAATTATTATTTTAAAGAGGTTAAAAGATAAACGAGGGAATTATTTGCGAAATGTTATTCATTTTATAGAGGAAGAAACAAGCCACTATTCGAATCTGTTAAATAATATGAAACGATACGAATCTGTCAAAACAGTTCTGTGCGATTAATGACAAGTTGTCGGCATTTTTATTACCCTTCCCTTCCTGCGTTGCTTTCCACTTCTCTACAATTTATCAGCCTTTGCTGAAGGGAATTACGGACTAAGAAAGGATAGCAAACGATATATCTGACTGTCTACGATTTTTATACATAGTGCACAAATCATTAAATGGCGTTATTAATTTCACGAACTGTCACAGCTGTCCAGTAAACGATCGTTTCGAGACGAGCAATGGTAAAAGTGCAACGAGCGCGACCGTCGGTTCGTCTAATTGCTACGTGGCTAACCTTAATTACACCTACGATCATTTATCTAATCGTTACGATCGTTATTTGAACGACCGCAACTCGTCATTAGCTCTATGTGATACAATCACGTAGGAATTTGCTATCGATAGATCGTTCTTGAGCGACTATCGTTTCTATGAAAATATAAAATTATCGCTTGATCGATATTTTCCTCCACCGTGCCATACGACAGAGTTCATTCATTATAAAATTCACAATTCTGCTCAATTTTGAAATTATGTTGCGTATTGATGTGAAATGATTCAATAACATGGTAATAAGTTGAGGCGATTACTTGCTGCATAATTTCTCACATAAAGCACCACAATCACTTGCATCGATTGCAGTAATACATTACTTCAAACCGAAAATTGCTTCGCCCGCATAACGAACCCATCATTACGGTCTACGATTCAATTATAATCGATGTACGTGCGCATCTAATAAAACCAATCCATCATGTACCATCACAAATAAATAAATTCTATCAAGGTTCTAAATACCCTCACTTTAAAATTGTATTACATACCGGAAAGAAATTGCATATAGAGCATACTTTCGGTTGAAAATATCAGCGAACGGTAAGTTAAGAAATGTTGGCCAACAATAATCATAAATTGATCTGCGATGAAGCACACAAAGTAATTGTGATGACATACGTATTCAATTGTGTTGTGTGTACATTCGCAAGTAACAAATTGTATTACAAGCAGAACCGTGCAACTGATGAATCGTCGAAACGCGAAAACACATTGTTCGTTCCTTCAAACACTTTCTATCGTGTTCCTCGGTTGTGGTCGCCGATTTCACAACGATCTAACAACACTCCAGATCGGCTTGTACCCAGACGCTCTAACTGTTAATCCACAGAAAGCATTGCACGGTTGTTGATGAATAAATGTTATTTCCATTGAGATAACGAGGTGTGCGTGTCGTGTTACAGTCATTGAACGCGATAAATATAAGAAATGAAAAAACCACGGAGAGGATGTTACTTCGTATCAAAGGATACCTATGTGCAATCTTACAAATTTTTTGGCGCAACACGTAACACCATACGTAATTCAAGTATTTTACTGTTGGCAAAAATAGATGAACGTTTTAAACCTATTTTTTAGTTTCTACAACTTAACGAATGATTGCTCATGATTCTAGCATTGCAACTATAATTATTCATACGAAAATAATTTTTGAAAAATTCGTCTGCATAAATTTACTTACAAATTTGAGACTTAAGGAGAACGCTTTCTACTAACAAGTGCAGATATAATTTGCTAATTAGATTTTACTCGAACACTTATAAATTGCATTGCTTTATTTATTAGATTTTTTTGTATAAACCAGTACTTTCACGATTACCTGCGATTATTGTAGTTAATTTTAAACTAACTTCTACAATATAAGCAATGGTCGTTGTAATTACCATCATTTTTATTCCTCTTTATTTTCTTTCAGTTTATTATTAGAACAGACCGTGAAAAATAAAACGTACCAAGCTTCGCGATACTCGTGTAACCATCGGACTTAATAATTTCACAATCATGGAAATGGCATATCCAGCTTACAAAAATATTACAAACTGCATAACAACTTAATCATAAATATGCACGTCTAACTGGAATGGAACGTATCTCTCAGTCCAGTGCAAATAATATTGCGCTGGATATAATTGTAAGTAGAAAAAGGAGAATCAGCGATTCCTCTGATGTAATTTACAATGCTGTTTATTCACTGTGAGAGTGTGTGTAGTTTGATGCGTGACGTTTAAGTTCCGACTGCCTCTTAATTCGGGAAATTGCGTCAAAATAACAGTATTCCTTGCGTACAGCGAGGGTAATATAAACCACACGTTACTTTAACGGTAGTCGAGTTATCGTTCCGCGGTCTTTCAATCTCGATATCGTTCCGCGTTCTTAATCGCAAGAATCCCAATACTGTTCGCCAGCTCCATCCATTTAATTCCTGTGGGAAACTTTTTGCATTATGAATTCATCACTCTGGTCCGCAAGATTATGTGGCTCGATAGGCGATTATAAAGGAAATCTAGGCACGAATTCGGGGAATTCGATCGGATGAGATTGAAACATTATGGCAGCTACCGACAGGAAATTGAAAATTGATGAAACCTCAACGTTAAAGGTCGTCGACGGGAAAAAATTGAATTGTAACTGAAGTTTCTGCCCGATAGCCACATTCGTAGAAAAACTATTATCAAAGGACTGAACAAAATTCTGAAATTTTACGATCTAATAGTGATAGTAATAATTTCCCTGATTCCATTATCGTACAACCATGCAACACAAAAGATGACAATGAAACAGGAAAGCCACAGCTAATTATTAAAAATTCATCTTCAATTGAAGGTATTGACTTATAAAAGTAATGAATAATAATGATGTTGTCTGCATAATTACAAATCAGTAATGGGAGAAGCTAGCATTTAGTTTAAATTTAATTTCCGGGAAATAGTAAAGGACCATTCTTCAATTAAAAAGTACGTCAAACATGCTACGTCTTCCTGTATATCTGTACAATTTTTAAAGTTATTAGAAAAACAACGGCAATGGATTTTGTAATACGCAATTTTGCCTCTCACATGAATCCCGAGATGCGATTCAAAGTTTCCACGATGGTACTCTTTGCGGTACGATCGTTCACGCCTGAAAGGGGTTCGTGATTCGTTTCCAAAGAGGATCTCGACGCAACAAAGACGATCTCAGGTCGCAATTAAGGTTCATCGAACGGGCGACGTACGGAGATGGCGGCGATGGTGTAATAAAAACGCAGGAATGAAGATAAAGGAATTTCTGGCGATTGGGTCTTGACCCCTTCGGCCCCACGATGAACCCTCGATATACGGGCCGACACTGCCATATTGCACACGTACTGTGCATTAAGATACGCCACGAATCCGAGGAGAAACGAAGAGTAAGAAGAAGAAGGAGAAGGCGGAAATCTACGAAGAATCGTAGGCGACGCAGGGAGAACAAGAAGAACGACATTCGTTTTATATTATTTTCTATCGTTCCTTTTCAGCGTCGTGGAACTCATTTTATCCTAGTCGATATTTCAAGGACATTGAAATATTGGAACGAAAGACCTGTGACGAAAAAATATAGTAATTCGGCGGTATCGAATTTACATTTTATAGCAACAATATAATAATAGAATTTAATGATAAATTTGCGTACACCTCTATGTGCCCGAGAAATGATATTCACGTTTGAATCGTTCGTTGTCGTCGCGATATGAAATCCTCGCTACGCATCGTGAGAAACGCCTCACGCTTCCAATGGGAAAAGACATCGCCTTCGTCCGCGATAAAAAATCGAAAAGGGGTTCACAGACGGTCAAAGAAACACGTGGTTGCAAGCAGACCAAGAGAATATTCTGAAAATATATCGGGGCGCAGCTGTGGTTGTACCACGCGGCAAAAAGCACGCGATTCGCAACGATAAATTCGCTAATTCGCCAAAACAGCCTCGTATCTCCAAGGCCTTACGAGCCAAAGTTCTAAATTGCTTTCAGTTGTCCCTTTTCTTTCGACTTATTCTCATCCGCCACGTTTTTATTTCGCCCCGCTCTTATCCCTCTTTCCGCTAATATTGGAACAGCAATTTCTGTCGAGAAACGAGACCACTAACATGTATTTTATATCGGCGAAAATAGTAGTCCGATCTGTATTATGCTGCGCAACGCGAAGATTGTTGTGTGAGTATACGAGTTATTATCATTATTATTACGCTGCAAATTGGATGGCGTGGCTGAGCTTGTTGGCGGAGAATTGAAATGTTTAGTGCGACGATGGATTTTAGCTGCGACCTAGCAGGCATGGACTTACATAATTGTGCTTCCATTTCTACCCTTAGCTGTGACAACAATTTGTTGTGGTCTTTATAGGTTTGCTTAATAATTCCTGTGTTAAAATTAATATTACAGACCAGATAAAGGTGTAATAAAAATTTCCTTGCGCAGGTAAAAGCGAAGGCGTCTACGTGTGTATTGTGTTGGACACAGTAATACAAAAAGAAAGTAAAGTATTGATTAGCAAAAACTTAGTTTGCCAGAAATAATCACACATTATCAATTTCCAAAAATGTATTCACATATAAATTGTAATTAAAGATCTTGCTTTTTCATTTTATTGTAGAGATGAGCTGGTTCCTGCATGGGTTTAAATTTAGAAATCATCGAGTACTTCGATCTATGTTGAGAGAAAGGCCACTACTATTCTTTATTCTCGTTTATCTTTATTCCTCATTCTTTTTTCGTCAAGCACGCGTGCAAACGCGCCCCTCGAAGAAGTGGCGTAACATTTGATGGTACATAAAACGATGACTTTATGCCAGCACGATTCACGGGCCCAAGTGGTTCTTTTATTAATCTACGTCATGGTGTTTTACGGTTATCGTTCGACCATCTAACTCATGCTGCCATCGAATTTAAGTAGCGGCCGAGATCCGTTAAATCGTTCGAGGCGTTATGAAAATTGATTTCCATTTCATAATCCATCTACAGTGACCCTAACGTCGATCCACTCTGATTTCCGCTTTGCTGCTCTAATTATCTCCTCAATCGCCCTTTCCAGTTTCGTTTACGTGCTACTTGAATTTATAATGGCCGTTAAAATTGAACAATTTTCATTTACGGTTAACATCGCACGCTCGTAATATTGTACAAAGTTTTCGTACGGGCTCGCATTCAATAATTTTCAATAGTTCCTCCTGAAATTTCGAACTCGGGTAGTAAACTAGAAACTAAACAAATAACACCCGACACGATTGCCTAAATTTTTTCCATAAAAATATTACCTCATTTATTTCCTACTCGTAGGATAAAGTATTCGTGACATGCCAATATTACCAAAATACAATTTACAATAACGCCCATAACGTCCGCAACCTTTCCATGAAATTTCACCATCGTATTAAACAGTCAATTAAGTAAATAATTAGACTTGCCAGTGCAAGACGCATACCAGAACGAAACCATTTCTCTCCGAAAGCTTGCGAGGATCTAATTGACAGATACACGGACGCAATCGGCCCGTCCGGTAATTGGAAACGACGGAATCCTGCATTCCATATAGCATGCGGCGAAAGTGGATAGTTACTCTCGATATGGCCTCGAGACCCAGTATATCGTGCAAGTATTAATAGTTGTGACGTCTATTTGTACCGAGTGTTTATTACTAAATACATTTCTGCCGCATACTGCTCCACGAGCATGTGAACATGCGACTATGAATTGCAACAACTGCGGGTCCCAGATAATTCGCATCCCTGAGCATATGTTTCGTTTTATTGTAAAATTTATTGGATCGCGAGAATTGTTTTCTTTATTGGACCTCGTGTCGTGCGTTAATATATTTCCTTTTGTATTCGATAAAAGAGAAAGAATCTTGGGAGACGCATGTATGTATGTACGGTGAGAAATTTATAAAATGTTTTTTGATGTTCAAAGAACATTGTTGCTGAATCACATTGTTATAGAAGAAAAATCTGATAGTTGCAGTTAACAGAACGAATGGTGGTAAGTACTTTCTTACGTCTAATAATATATGCCGTCTTGGCTGACCACGCACTGGTACATTCTACTTTGCACGCTTTTGTTACGCCTAATAGTGTATGCAATACTATATTAAATCTCGTTTAAACTTAATTCTGTCCTTTTGCACAGAAATAACTGTTGCCTGTGTTTAAGTATGTATCCACAAGGAAATTCGACTGCCCCAAGAATTATCACATCCGTTTCCAAAATGTAATCATATACCTACATGAAATATGTACACGAGAGAAAATAATAAACATTCGATGACCTGAGTGAATAAAATGACCAGTAGTAGTGTCATTAATTTTAGAAATGTTACCATTCCTTCAGCATAAACAATGACACAGTCCATAAATTATCTCGTGCTATGTAAAAATACCTGTGCAATATTCTATCGAAATTATTTATCGAAAGAACAGAGCAAGGCGGATAAATTTCATGGTGCACCTAGTGTTACTATAAAATTCTCACAATATCGTGACTACCTTCGCAGCGAAGTGTATATCGCGCGAATTATCGTTGCCTTAGCGTTACGCCCTCGTAGTCGGGTTTATCGAATACCGCCCTAATGAAAAGATATATGTATCATAAATTCTTGCATGCGTGACCGATACGTTTCAATTCCCTTTCGTTCGCATGCAATTCATGCCACGCACACGTACGAAGAAAAGCCACGAAATCATTTACGGCACGCTTGATTCCACTGTTGCGGAGGCCGTGCGTGCGAGCGCGCGTGATCTTGGAAAATATATTCGCGTCTTCCAGAGAAAAGTCGAGCCATCGGTGTCCGCGGTACCTAGAGACGTCGCGGGGCATAACGATTTAGAAAATTAGCGAAATTATTCATTCGAATTTATACGGGACGATCCTTGACGTAGGTCAGAAATGAAACCGGTTGGAACGACCCGTGAGGATGAATAAGATCAATTAAATTGGACCGACAGATTTACGCTGATTAAATACCCGATATGCGATGGCAAGGAAACTTGCGCGAATTGGGAACGGGAAGTTTCCTTTCGCTGCTTTGATATTCCATGATTCCGTAATCAGCATTTGAGGCTTGAACAATTTCGAGCAGAACACGGTTAACCTGCTTAATTTATTTAGAATGGCAGAGTTAGTACTGTGCATGTTTTTCGTTAACACTATACTAATAACGGGAAGTGAAATTATTTCTGTAGCTTGATTATAACACGATTATAATTGCAGACTTATTAATTATGTTTGTTAAAGTTCTCGATTGTCTGACCATACACGAGTGTTCTACTTTCAATATACATATTTGTAATTGAACTATAGTAGCCACGGTGTAAAAATATTGTTCGTGTAATGAATCATCGAATCGTTTAAAAAAGACTTCTTATTGTCTGTATACATGCTGACACATTCCCCTAACTCAGGGTCTAGTCTAATATTATTTTCCAGAATGCTTGCATTGCATCCAAATTTTCAGCTCGAGTTGTTTACCAGAAAATACAGCAGGAAACGTCGACGTCGAGTGTCCATGGCGAATCAGAGTTTCCGTTCCCTCAAAGGGAAAAGTGACAAAGGTATCGGAGTTTCATTTCGCTGATGGCAGAATCACGCTGGTGGTCGATACACGCGAGTAACGTGTTTTCAGGAGGACGAGACGCAACGATAGACACGCTCGTACTCACGATTCGCGTGATCACGTGTATTCGTTATCCTTCGTGCCTCGGCGCACACAGCGACGGGAATAAAACACCTCGAGCGATCAGAATTTCTGAGGGAAAACTTCATACAAGACGTGCGTTCTGCGAAGATTACTTTTTTCAAACAGATCCACTAAGCGTATACAATTTTCCTGCTGCAACTATTACTGCCAGACCTTTTACTGTTGAACAGCAAGGTGTTTTCTATGTACCGAAAAATCGATCATTCAAAATTCAATAAAATAAATCGTATGAATTGTTTGTAATTATTTAAACCATCTGTTCTTTTACTTTTCGCTCGTGTTCCGTTCATTGCAGCTTTAAAACAAACTGATAATAAATAGCATTGTTTCATCACTTTCAAGCACTAGTTTTCTCTCAACCAGTATTTAGCGCGTCCATGAACTAACAAATAAATACTTTTGCTAATCGGACGTGCCCAATCGCATAATTTTTCTCCACACATTCTAAATCATAACAAAATCGCACAAACACCGTTGCTCCAATGTTCAAAAAGATTTCCAATTTGTTCTTTTCAAGCAACGTTAACCCTTTGCACACCTTTGTCAAGTGTGACTCGACAATCAGTTTTTAACGCAGGAGCTCCCTATGTCGAGTCACGCTCGATTTCAGATAAAACCTTCAAAATACTAGGGAACTATTGGAAAAACAATTCGAAGTGCAAGTGGTTAATATTGAAAAATATAATTTCGCTGCCGGGACATACGGTCATGCGTTTTTCAATCCAACCACGAAATTTCGCGACACTCGTCGCGAGGAAAACGTGTTCGGCACTCTAGACAGGCTCTGTAGCATCTCACACGTGTGTGGACGGTGGTGCGTGTGTGCGTTTGCCCGAGGAGCGGTGGCTAGGTCACGGTCAGGGCGATGCCCTCTTCCATCGGAAGAGAGGAGAGACTTTGCGCCGACTCTCCTCCGCTTCTTCTTCTTCTTCTTCTTCTTCTTCTTCTTCTTCTCCTTCTTCTCCTTCTTCTTCTTCTCCTTGTTGGATCATGCTGAAAGTCTCCACTCGGATGATCCACGCATCCGTTCGAGCGTATCTTTCGCCGCGCGGACTATCTACTTCGGTTAGGTCGGCTCTTTTTGTGAATCGAGCGCCGTTTTTAGACACGTGATGCACGCTCCACGCAAGTACACGATGGTGTTATTTACGCGGCAACGTCCGCGTATTTATCTCCGTTCGGTGTTTGCGCGACCGTCTTTGGAAATTGATTTCCGACCCGATGACAGCGAATGGTGGTAAATAATGTTAATTAATAATACATAGAGGCAATGAGTCATTTTCTGAAAGCGAATTAAACTGTGTCCCTCCTATTTTGGGAAAATTGTTTACGATTATTTTGGAGGACTGGTGTACAATTAGGAGAGGTCTTACCCAGCGAGACTAGTAAAACGATGGCGCGAATGGAGTTTGAGTTCGGGCCGTTGAATACGAAAGATACTCACCTGAAACACAAAAATAATATCGAACAATTAATTCACTGATATTTAAACCACTCTGATAATACAATACAGTATTATATTTCTGACTCCCTTTCCTCGATGAGACTCGTTTTCTTAAAACTCATGGCACAATGTCTCCTGAACAACGCAGTATATATAGTCCCGTCTATAAAAACCGGGCGTAAAACATTTTCTCTACTCGAGAATAGAGGAAACAATAATACATTTCAATTTAGACTGTTCCGTACACGCCGATTATCTTGACAAAAATTTAAATGCAATCCCACGTGCGAAAAAGGTGAATAGAATTATCGCTCTCAATTATCTGCGCCTGTCAGCTGCCCGCGCAAATTTAACATACCTATAAAGCAGTAAGTTAAAAGTGGTCTGAAGACTGATTCACGGAACATTTCCGACGAACGCGATAAATTCGTTCGTCCATCAATTTTCTGGCTGAACTATTGCGTTAACGCAGCTGGTTCGTCCACGTGCCGCGTCTCTAGTTATAATTTATCGTCCGACCTGGTCCGTCCGTGTTTCTGCCCGATGTCCGTCGAGAGGCACGATGGAAATCATCGATAAGGGGGCCACAGGCCGTCACACCCTCGCGGAAAGATCATCGCGGAAGTCCTCCCAAGCCGAGTGATCGACTTTATTCTACGCCGCCCACGTGCACTCGTAAATATAATTTCTCGCTAATCATGCACGCCATGGAACGCCGACTATTAACCACCCAGCAAGCAGCGCAGAGCCGTGCCTTCTAAACGATTCCGCCGCGTCCAGGGTTCGTTTCGTCGAATTAAATCCGCGCACCGAGCTTGTGTGCGGAGGTGGCTTGTTTCGACCGGTCAATTGAATATTCTGTTCCGAGCGCACGTGGTTCTATTAGCGGAGAGGAGCGTGTGTAATGGAATGGAAAACAGTGTGCACGCTTCAGACGTGCTGTTATCGACGAAAGAATTTAACGGCAATAACAAATGATAAGGGACGCGGCTACGAATCTTTCTATTAAACTGTAGAATAAATTGCACGGGAGGCTACGCAAATTTTGATGATTCAATTAGTTGATGTTTTCGTTTGAAGACTTTTTATAATGCGAGGGGAAGCTAGTTGTACTAATAGGGAACAGTGATTCGTGCGGCGCGTCTGGCGACGGCTGCCCGGTTCTACTTGCTACTTTACGTTCTATAGTCTGCCTAACGAGACGAGCGGGTAAACAGAGGAGGGCAGGACAGGGCCGATCAGAGATCTCGGATGCCTGTGAATCAGAAAACTCTGACTCATACTACACCATACACCATACGAGAACCATAGAATAATGGCACCACTTCACCCCTGAACGTGGCAGTTCTGTTTATAGCTACTCTCTCGTCTCGTCGGACAGACTGTAGCTATCTTTTTTCGCACACCCGTTATCGTCGGATAAATTATGTCCCGCTGCGCTATGTAGGACGCAAACGTGCGGCAAAAAGTTTAACGAAACAAAAAGTCGAACTGAATTATTAACAGGATAAATGAGAAAGCCGTTAAATTTCACCTAAATTCCTCCAATGCATAATCGTTTGAAACTATACACGGGCTATTAAACAAGTGAAATGTTGCGCCTTAATCGTGCATGCCTAATTCGAGCAACGAAACGATTCCTCATTACCCCGAATAGTACGCCAGGTATCTGTACAATTTCTTCGCCTGTTGCATCCCGAACCTTCCGCCCCGTCTGTTACAAATAATTCCGTCCGTACAGTGCCGCGATTCCGCCGATCTATCTATACAATATGGTTGCACGGCTGCTCTTATTCACAGGTATCGACGATCCGCCGTGAGACGTCGGCCTATCAGCGTATGCAATCGCGAAACCAGACGGGGGAAGCCCCGTGGTTGCACTCTGCCGTATAATGCAGTTATCGCCGCGGCGCGGCGGGCCACGTTAATTGCATCGCGAGAAAGTGGGGCATCTCGAATCAGCGATCTCTTCCTGCCCCCCCCCTCTCTCTCTCTCTCTCTTTTTCTCTCTATATTACAAACCAGAAGGACGCCAAATGCCTCTCGTTACGCGTACCTAAGCTCCCTCCGCCCTGATCTTATTAACTTGCAAAAGAACGTGCAACGTAAGCGCACGTGAACGTGTGCACGCGTGTGCGGGCACGTACGTGCACGCATACGCCCCGCCGTACCGACGATTTATTCCCGTCGCAGCCGTGAGAATCGTTCCGTGCATCGGCTCGATAATCGTCCCGCGACACGAATCACTTTCTCCGCGACGTAACTCAAATTCTCCGTGGGCATACGAGCGTCGCCGTTTCGCTCGAGCCCGTTTATTTTCGCTCCGTGACGAAATCCTCGGGACGTTTCCAGCGAGCTGAACACGAACGAGCCGGCAAGCTTTATTGGGATCGGTTTTTACACTGACGATATCGATGAAGGTGCTCGGTCTACTTTTCCGTGAATCCTTCGGGGCAGTTGTTTTGGAGGAACGTTTTTATCGTTGATTTATCGAAGGAGATCGCGACGCTTCGCGGAGGAGAAAGGATCGTTATGGAGATGAAACGTGTTATGATCGGTTTATATTACGTTCGTTGTTTAGCGTTACGGAAATTGGCGTAAAGATGTCTGAAGTAATTTTCGTTTGCATTTTGATGTCAACCATTCGGCCGATATTATTATGAACCGTGTAAAATGATCACCTTGTTGTTACAAATAACACTTTCGAACTGTGCTGCCTTGTTAAAGTAATGACTACTTGCTTACTCAATTTTCTTGGCAGGTCTAAGATCTTGATACGCCCGATACACTGTGTGTCAGTTCATCTCGCAGTTTCTAATTTGCCAGTTAATTGCGACCGCGTTCCATATTATACGGACACGTTATCACTGCATTCAGCGTCCGTGCATCCGTGAGAAATGCCTCGCGTATCGCGCTACCAGAATTCGTAAAAATCCATTCCACGATTGAAGCCACTTTCTCCCCGGGCGAAACTCGAATTCCATTCATCGGAATGGAACAAACGTTCGCGTCCAACTAGGCGTAATCGATTGTGGCTACGCGAGACCTGATCGTTCATTACCGCGCGTTACGTAAACAACTTGCTAAACGATTACAAAATAACGCGCACAGTAGCCCCAACACCACCTTAACGCGCACAATGAATGCACATTCACGAAAGGAATTTTCTCTTCCACGAAGCGGAATCAGACAGAAAAAACGATCATTCACCGCGTTTCATGGGAGATTCACGTCGCCTCTATGGGTAACCTCGCAAGAATGATTTCGCGATTAGAGCCACTTTCACCCCCGACGTAATTCGGATTCCTTATATGCACGCGCGACCGAGTTTCGCGTCGCGAGTGTATGCGCTATCGAAATATGATTAAATTCCGCCGCGAAATCGCGGCCAAGATTCGCGAAACCGGCGGCGAACTGCAAAAAGCGGTCGACGAACATCGAGCACCGAGCTAAAAATGAATTTTACATTACCCCGGGGGATTCTGAAGGCGGTCAAGATTGTTTAGAAAGCTGACTTCGAAGCCGCCGCGGAGAAATGCTAAAAGTTCCTCGTCGCCTTGCTCCTCTAAATAAGAAGGTTAAGGTTAAAGGCTGCCGCTTGCTACGGGCTTTACGAGATATCGTACTTTCTGATGTTGCAACGCGTTCAAGAGGTTGCACGAAAATTGTGAAATTGCCTCCGATTTCTCGAGTAGGTCGTGTTAGTCGATGGTTCTAGTAGCAACGTGTCTATGATTCAAAGATCGAGGGGTTTCAATTTTCGAACGTTCAAGTCGCTCACTCGATTGTTCTTGGCTTGGGCAGAATGGAGCGATGAAAATGACTAAGGATGAAGGTATTCAATAGTTGCGGTTCTCAAGCTCATCCCTGTAGATTTTGTTAAAGAAGAAGCGTCTGGTGGATCATACATGGTGCGACACGTTTCGTTCTCCAGGCATTTCTAACATTGACCAACGAGTCCGTACATTGACATCTGTCTACGATAAACACTATTTGCCACGTGGACTCGCGACTCGTAGGTTTACGACGAGCCGTAATCGTAAAAATTCGAGGCTCGTAAAGCTAGCTGGATTTACGAGCGTGATTCGCATCGCGTTAAGATGATTCCACGGGATTATTCTGCGTGGCATTCTTCCGATTTATTTCGGTTCGCGACGCTGCTTTCGTTGTCGCTCGAGTTCCATGAACTTTTCCCGTTGCCCTATCGGCAGATGCGATTATAAAATCATTATTAACCGTATGACACGTTGCTGTTCTCGAGCGGCGCGTGTCGGGCGAATCATTATTTGCAAACTTTGTCCCATGATCAAAGTGATTACGAGTATAATTTTACCCAGCTGCATAATTGCACCAGCGATACAGGTACTGTTAAATAATAACACGCGAAGCGCCTACCGCAACGTGGCACGGATACCTACACGAAATCGCTGTCGAAAGCAGACTCGGGAGGACGTTAATTAAAGAGAAAAGCTTAACTTCCCATTCTTCTTCCCCGTATAATGAGAACGTTATTCGGTTGAATTAATTCTGTTATCCTCTATGCCTGTACAATGAATCTAGATCAGCCACAAATGAAGCATGAAATGGTTTCGATGCAAAATTTCGACGCACTCAACGAGCGAGGAAAGAGCAATGCACCTGTTATCCTGATCTCTCTCGTTTGCTTCGCATTTTATGCCTTACTTGCAAGGCTATGGGGATCTTCCAGATTCGCACGGTCTCGTCGTAAAAGAGTCGGCGAAAGGAAGAGAATAAATCGCGCGGTCGGAGTGAAATTCTTCGGGACAAATAAGCAATAAATATGAACGTCCGTCTATAGACGACGTTCCGCCAAGTTGTGCAGATTGTTTGTTGTCCCATTGCTCTCGTACGTTCCTGATCTGCGGAATACGCGATCGAATAAATCATCAGGGGGGAACATCAATGAGGCGATAGGATCGTGCTGTTTCCTCGTGATCGGTTGCAAGGGTGTCACTTTTAATAGTTTGTTCACACGGATGTCGAGGATATTAACGATCCACTTAAACCGACAATAATACGTTTATACCGACGATTTATAATCAACCCTGAGCAACCACAGCCGCTCCATATCCTTCTCATTGAATATCGTATTTAAAGATGCGCCAGAACGATTTACGACCGCCTGCCAGCTCCTTCTAACGCGACACGGAAGCCGTACCACGAATATACCTGCAACTCTTGGCACCTGGAAGAGCCACCACGGTAGTCGCGACACTAGTTTTAATCGAAGTTTTAACGCCACTCGTTTATGCTTGGTATAAAGTAATTAATCGCGCTACGATTACCGTGCCTGTCAGCTGGAAGTAACGATTTGATACGTTCAACGTCGATATTGGTTTGTATTCTTACACGATCTTCCTCCGAAAAGTTGGCCACAGGTGAATTAATTTGAAATTTATTTAATTAAGCGAGACGACGTTCATATCTGACTTTCTGTAATTTAAAACATCGATACATTATCCTATAAGAAGAAGCATATGCTTCTGTCAGCTCCACCGTCGCTAAATATTCATGAAACATTCTCCAAAAACGCGAGCTGTATATCGAAAATAAATGAACCATTGTTTTCGCGTCGCTGTTACTCTACAATCTACGAGGTCCAAGTGACACGCAGCTCGCCGGCCAAAAGGAAGATTCATGCAACCAAAGAGGGGATCTTTAAATCAACAGGCCATAGTTGCAAAAAGACGACAAAGAAGCACTACACTTTTAATCGAACAGCTTAAAGCTGTTAACGCGCGTCCACAACTCCGTAGGGTCTGTGTATACCGTTTATTTTGCTGGAACAAAACGATAAATCGTGTCCGCGTACGTACCCGACGAAACGGGCGACGATAAAAGGAGAAAAAGCACGAGGACGCCTCGCGTACTTGCATCGGATGCTTGAAACATCAAGGATAGACGTAAATACGCGGCATGATTAACGGCGACGCGTTAATTGGCCTCCGACGGTGTGCGTATCTACCTTTTGGTTAAGTGAACCGATCAAACGCCGGCTTAGTCGCCAAGCTAATCACTAAGAGGGCTCGCAAACTCGTATCTTCGATCGTCGGAAAAAATCCTATGAATTAATGGCGATACGGTTACCGGCCCGATATTTATTGCCGCGACTTTAATAGAATGTTACAGTCGTTACGTTGCGCATTAATAAGTCGCGAGCCACGAAATACGAACCTGTTAATCAGATGGAAAACCTTCGTTTACGATTACGATACGGGCGTGCAGCGAGCTTTCGTGAAACAGCCTTGATCGCAATGTGATATATCTTTCGCGATAAATTTCTATGATTTTTCGTTTTTCTATCGCACGATTGTCGCGCGTTCAGGTGGGATCCTTTGGACGCGTTTAATTTACAAGCGCTGCCAGGGTGCATGGCTAAAAGTTTAATTGAATGTTACAAATATTTTAGCGGAGAGGCATTGCTCGTGTCACTTTTCGTTAACGATTTTGTGAATGAAGAACATAGTTCAACAAATAGTTCAAAGGTGACAGCCATTTGAAGTTATTGAGGTGTGTGCCGTACGAAATTTTTATACGGTGTGTGCGGTAAAGGTTAATCAATATTCGATAGGCATTATGCCATTTCCAAAGGCTTGTTTTCTGATAAGAAGGCAACGCCTTAGCAAATCGAATAAATTCACGATAAAACGAAGTTCCGATACAGAGAAAGAAATTTTTCGCCCGATATACACTACCCACGGAGAACAGTTATTTTACCCACAAAAGTAATAAATCCAAAATTTACAAGTATCTGTGTTCCCCGTAAAACCTAAACTGTATAAAATAACTAAAATCCAACCAGTCTTCGTATCTCTAAAAATCCACCGCCCCGAGGATCGCACTCCATCACAGTAACGACTGACTAAATAAAGCTAATCCCGCAATGAAGATTGAACCGAACCCAAGTTCCAGCTGAAACGTGCAATCTTTCCCATCAAAGAGAAGTTGTGTTCGTCAGCTCGAACGGGGTATGAGCGTTTTCAGGGAATTATCCTCGCACGAAGAAGGTTTATGGTGGCGGAGGCGCGGCTCTGATACTCGTCTGCGAAATCTAGGAACGGAGTAACAGCTCGACGATCAGATACGACACGATTCGAGCACCGCTATCTAGCTGGTCGTTGGCAAAGGACAGCTTTGCGCTCGACGAGGACTGCATACGGTAGCAAAGACGGCGCGATGGCGTCGACGTGGTTGCGCAACCCCTCGTTAGACGAGAGCCAACACCATACTAAATAATACTGTGCGGGATCGAGGCGATTCTGCAACGCGTTTACCCCGCACTTATCATCCGGCAACAATGCGGATAATTAGGGAACATCCATCAAGGACAATCGGCACAATGTTGAATACGTACGCCTACGATGAACAGGACGCGATGGGTCGAAAATTTATGGAAATCGTAAAACGATTTCGTTGACACTAATTCTGTAGACCGTCGAACATACGGAAAGTAAGCGGTGGCGATCGTCAAATTTGAATATTCAGATTACGCGGAGAGAGGTCGCAATGAGGAGTAGTTTACAACGCGGCGGAGAAATTGGTTGAATTAATAATCGTTTTACGCGCTGGACAAAGTTTCGCGTTTCAGGCACCGTTTAAAAGGAGACACGCGGGAAGAGCGAATCGAGCGTGCGAACGCTGGATAAAGCAATATTTTTCGGGACATCGAGTGGAAAAAGGTGTGCGGCCGGTTTCGTCCTGGCGATTTCCCGATGTTAATGAAAAAGCTGCCTGTGTGCATTAGCGGTATTGAATGCAAACGTGATAATCCTACGCGTGCCGGCGCAAATCTGGGTTAATCGGCTTAACAGCTCGGCCGAGAAAGAAACCAGCTGGCAAAAAAGGACGATTAACCAGCGGCGAGCGAACAGAACGCGCGTCTCTGTAAGGACGTAATCTACCTGTACGTCAGTCAATTCGCGGCATCGATACTTCGCCTTTTTTTTTTTCTCCAGCCCTCTTCTATGTGCACTGTAATGGACGTGCTAATTCGCTCTATGGTCGACGAATATTTTTTTCCACATCTTTTTTTTCTGCTTGGCGCATCGTTGCGTATCGTTATCACAAACTGGATGATAAAATGATGTTGTATCAACGTTTAAGAAGCAAAGTGGTAAATTTTATTGATGGATGGGGAGATGTCGAAATTGTGTACGATGTGATTCATCGGGAGGGAGTAATTGAGTCTTTTGTAGTGATTCGAGTTAGCGAAATTATACGCGCAATGAAACAGCTGTGTCTATAAAGCAGGATATATCATTTATGTACTTTACTTCTTTAAAATAATAAATATTTACAAATGTTTTGTACTTAGCATACAAGCTGGTAAAAAGAGGACTAATGGCGTTAAAATAAAAATTTAAATCGATTTACATACGAAATATTACGACTACAAACGTTTATCAACAGAACGTGAGGAAGTTGACAAAAATACAGAATTTCTTTTTGCATGACACAGGTTTGTGCAATTTGCAACGTTATCATTAAGAACAAAGGAACAATGAAAATGTTTTTGTTCAGGAATCCAAAAGTATCCTTGAACGTCAATTGGACGTCAAACACAATACTGTAAAGGTATTGCTAGTAAGTATTGATTAATTGATTAGCGTAATAAACTTCAGTATTCTACGATCATTACGTGACTCCAAGGTCGGGATCGACAGGTTTCTGCAGTAGAGTATACCATTCTACTAATGTTCTTATTTCATTCTCTCAAATAAATCAGCTATACAAGATTCAAACCGCTGCATTCATTTCATGTCGTAGCTTCAATAGTTTCAATTTTGTGACAGTTTATCAAATATTTATTACAGCGGTTATCATCGAATAACCTGTCGAACAATATTAATAAAGTCATTCGAAAAGAAATAACGAAACTCTTCCCATTAAAACGATCCTTCTGTTCTTTTTAAACGACCGGTACTATCGAATTAAAATCAATTGTTCCAAGCCCGAACCATTATCATTAAATCTATACCTTCCATTCCATTCCATTCCATTGCAAATAATCATTAACGACATAAAAAACACGAATGAAACAAACAAGAAAGCAGCGGCTACCCGCGCTACCCTTAACAAAATCGATTAACAAGCCACGACCCGATGATTTAGAATTTAGAGCCATGCAGAGCCATTCCACCGGGCAATCCTTATACGCAAGTAAAACTGATTCAACTGAAACGATATAAAAGAAACAAAATATAATAGACGGGGAAAATTGGGGGAAAAAATATGAAGACACAGAAAGAAATTCTTGCGCTCTTAATTATTACCCGAACAATTATATCTAGCGCACGATTACATCTCAAAACGGTCCTACATTTTCAGCACAGAAGAGAAGGGGGCAATAGAGAATTTCAAATGTAGAAAAGGATGGGGAA
Source organism: Nomada lathburiana (assembly GCA_963667235.1). Lineage (NCBI taxonomy): Eukaryota > Metazoa > Arthropoda > Insecta > Hymenoptera > Apidae > Nomada > Nomada lathburiana. Next base: position 5,038,368 of record OY763903.1, read on the forward strand.
ATAAACTGGTCCAAGGAAAAACCAAGGGAGGGAAAGGAAGTAACGCGGACGCAAGCAAGGTTAAAGAGAAAAAGGACTGCAAAGAGAAAGAGTACCCGGTCGATTAATTATCCTAGTCGTTGCGAGCGAGCCGATACGCGAATAAGCGTCGAGGTTACGTAAGTTCTATACGTGACTGAAAGGCATCGCACCTCATGGCCCGACGATGCCGAGGTCTTGAGTGTCGAGGTTTAAGTTCATCTGGGTGAATCTACCTACCGAACGCGAATATGATCTCTCTCACGAAGCGTCGCGGCCTTCTGAAGATTCCTTTTGCACCGGCTGGCCTTGAATTCATCGAAGAAGGTCAAATGTTATTCCCGGTAGGAGGCTGCAACTTGATATCGCCGTGATTTCTGTCGTGGGTGCAGCGTTCCGCGATGTATCGCGCGCAACTTATCGATTAGATGCCCCATCCATCACGCGGCCTATGCTAATTTTTCCGCCTCGATTATACGGTACATGGACGTTCCACGAACTCGTAAGAAAAATAATTTTTGACAATTGTTCGTGTCACGCAAATGGAGCATATATTTTGCAGTGAAAATCGTGGTAAGCGAAAACTAATTATCGTGCAAACGTTGTGAAAATACCAATTTTTCTTCGCTTGTTTTCTGAGTTTTTTCATTACTTTATGTACCGCTGCGCCAACATTTGCACCGATATGGAGTTTGCCTTTTCCTCTTTCGACTGCAATAACAAATTAAAGTTCTCAATCCTTCCATTTGCAAAGTTCCTTCAAAATCAGCACAACGTTTGAAGGAAAGCGGCGCTGCCCTAAGTCTGGCCAATTTGACGCGTGATTTTCTAGGGAGGACTGCGAAAGCCGCAGCTACAAAGTAAATCAGCGTTGGCACCAGATCGAAGAACGCGATCGAAGAACGGTGGAATACAATTTTATAATCTATTCTTCCCACGGGAGGAACGTGCGCGCCTTGTAATACCTGATAATGACCCGACAAGGATCCAAGTAATGACGGTAATGGCGATGCGGAATGACAGAGATAATGACGATGCAATGCGAATGTTAATGTATCCCGTGGGCGGACGTCGTAAAATTGGACGCGGGGGTAACAAAGGAGATCTTTCCGGCGGGCAGGTTCGAATTATAACGTTACTCTCGCATAAAACACGCATCGTAAGATCGCGCTTTCGATCTCGCAATCTCCGGAATTGTTTTTACGCGCGAAGCACCGAGATTGAAGAAAATTGACCATATTTAAGGGAGCAGCAAAATTTGTTCGGTAAAAAAAAATCATTCTTATCCTTTGCTAAGAACATCGGTTGCAATTGTGATTGATTTCAGTAGATGAGAAAGACGCGATTCGAATTTGAACAATTCCCAATGGTTTACTGAATTCTGAAAACTGTATGCTCAGTCTCCTATCATACGTCTGCAACCAAAAGTATGTAAATATGCGCGTGTCTGTTTCCTCAAAGCCGCACCCCTGTATTTACCAATACGATCGATTTAATGAAAAATCGAAGCGCTGATAAAGGGCGAACGAAAATATTTGAACCGGTGTATCTTATCTCCGAGGTAAATATCTCTTAACAGATATTCAACTATTAAATGCTGCGCAACCATTTTTTTTTTTTTTTATTTTGTACAATCAACACTTTTCTACCTGCATTTGCTGTCTTAATATAAACTTTGCCATTACGAAACATGTTATATTTTCCATCAATATCCGATGAGCATAACAAAGGAGGATCGATCAAATTCCCATCTAACAATTAGATCCGAACTCGATCAATTTCGCGACCAGTCCAACACACCACCTTTCTACATCACACCTCTCGCCCGTAAAAACTAGCGATCCGCGCAACAAGTCCTGAACTATGTGCCCCCATGGGCGAAAAGAGTTGGTTAACGGAACATTGGGCTCGTTAAACTCGTTGCATCGCGTTGTGCACAGGCTGCACGTGCGATCGTTAAAATCTTCCGACTTTTTTGCCATTTCGTCAGTCGTTTCGCGATCAGACTTTCTCGCTCTACGGGGCGCCATCGTTCGCCTCATTTACAGGCGCACGTGTATCGGCGACCGATACGGCGACACGAGTAAATCACGTTTGAACGGGTGCACAGCGGTGCCTGAATTCCTTCGTGCGAATGGACCAGTGGAAAATGGGCCGGGGAAGCCGACAGGAAGCATAATTAATGCATGCTCCTTCGATGCCGTGGAGCGTTCACCACGTGCGACGATAAGTAGCGAAATTCTGACTGGATATACGTACTAAGAGGGCCTCTCTCTGTATGCTTTAATTCATTTGCTAACGCGTTGCTCACCGACAGTTACAAAAGTTTCCATATGATCGAACGACCGGATTTATGAGAACAGTAATAAGTATATCTCGTTTAACCCTTTAAATGCCACTGTTGCACCGGTGCAGCGTTCATTTTAAAAGTGCGTCAAATTCTGTCGCCGATTGATGTTTAACTTTTGCCAGCAAGGATACGTTGTTTCACTTATTCACATTTGCCAAAGACACGGATGATCGAAGAAAGAAAGGAAGTTATCGAACGGACGTTATTCGACCCGGAGCTTTTGGTATTTGTCTTCGTTCGTTGAAAATGGCCTGCACGGTGTAAATTAATATTGATTAGTATGCAGATTGGGAAAGCCAGGAGGTTGAAAGGTGTCGATAAGCTTTCAAGATAGCCTATTTATAGTCACTTTATTATAGTTCACAATGGTCCAGGCTGTGTTAAAATGCTGCAATCATCGGTAGATTGCAGCGACGTCGATAAATACAATGAACAGTGGTGCAAAAGAGATTTCTAACATGCAATAAATCATCGACTGATGTACAAGCATTATTTTTACTATTCTTTTTCATGAAAAAATACAAGTTTTAATTGAACGTTACACAAATATCAGAGACGTCACATTCCCTATCAGCCTTATCGCAACAAGGGTATCGCAACCTTCATTATTCATCCAGAAATTAAAAATCTACCACCGCGTGATTAAATAGAAACTTGCAGGCCAAATTACCTATACTTCTGATCGCGTTGTAGTTTGGGAGATGTACCAATTTTCACATTAACGTTACAGAGCGCCCGTTATGCACCGTGATATATGTACAACAGTACACGGCATTTATTGTCGAACACGTCATTTGTTCATTTCAATATGCACGCTTTGCAGTCTGATAAGAACGCTTCTATAAATCAAACGGCAATAAACTCGCGGCTAATATAAATCCCAGCATAGAATCTACACGAAACTCCATTTCCACTGATACTCATTTTTCAACGCGTGCGACATATTCTACTTTACCTATCCTGGATTATCAGCTGCCCGATATTACGCCGACCCTTCACTCCGGACCCTTTGCTTGAACGTTACCTGGCTTCGAGAAAACGCGCCGTCCCATACCTATTTAGCGACGGAAGTGCAATTTTTCGCGGATATCAAGTGAAACTCGACGATTTGATTACACGCGTGGCAGGAATGCAACGATCAATCGAGATTTCACCGCCTCGTGTCGAGCAGAAAACACCGTGGAATTAATAGGGACATCGCTAGATAAAGGGGATAGGCACTCAAGCAAGGTGGAAGGTGCAAAGAGTGGACTGTTCTCCTCTAGCACCGCGGAAGACAGCAACTAATTGCTTGACGTTGTCGCCACGCGTGTACGTGACGCACGTGCTTAAAGGGTTTCTGGTTACTAAGTGATTTACGGTTCGCGATAGTGTCGCGGGAAGGCTTGGCACGTCTTTTTTAGTGCACACTGGATAGTCGATGCAGTTTCCTGCAATCACACGATCGCCTGGCCCAATCTTCGAACGCTGGTGTGCGAAACCGATTTCTTTTCCTACGAAAAATCGTTTCCGAAACGTAACTGACTCATCGGTACATAAATATTTATTTTATCGATAAAACAAGGATATATTAATTAAGCACGACTGCGATTGTTTTCACCTTAGTTTGGTTCGTAACGTGTTAAGTTCAAAGTTTCGAAAATCGAATTGCCCCGAAGGAAGTGGTCAAATAAAGTTTCGTGTAGAATTGGAGCTCTCAACAGTTTGTCAGGGGAATGAAATGGGAAATATGCTTTGACACATGCGAAGAAAACGTTGCCATCATTAATCAGAACGTTTTTACTGTTACGTAAGGTGTATACGACGCGATTCGATATGGTTAAGCTCTCTTTAAATGAAAGTGCAAGAATACGAGGTCAGCAAGTGTTTCTCCCTTTTCGAAGTATTACAGGCTCGGGTAAATTCTATCACGCGTCGTGCATTATTTATTTCGCCTGACACCAACGGCTCTATTATTCATTTCTCGGCTGCTTAACGACAGAAATCACATTATATTACCGGCAACTTTAACTTTCTTCCTACTTTTCCACACGATGTATCATCGTCGGGCAAAAACCTGCGTACACCTTCCCGCGCTAACCATCGAAGAAAGTGCATTCCACGGGTATCCAACTCCTCTTCCATCATAAGCAAATTAATCCGCCATACGATCGGCACGAAGCCACGTATATGTTTCCCACCGAAGTCAGATTTCAAGCAACTATTACACCATCGCGATCAACCGTCCAAGTTGCCACATTTAATCGCTTTCATAAAGAAAAAGAACAATCCCGCAGCCGTTGTCCGGCAAACCGATCGCTTCTCTACCGATTCCGCAAAAACATTGCAAGTTATCCCAAGCACCGTGAAAATCGTGTTTGCCGTTTCACTCGGCCGAAAAGAAATTCCACAAATTTCCCAACGTCTGCGGTCCGAAATACCTTCCGTCCACGGGGATTAAATCGCAATTAATTCGCGGATGGAGTGGCGTCCCTAAACGTTCTCCAAAAGAAGGACCGGCCCACGACTCGTTGAACCAACGCCAGATAAATCTTATGTAATGCCGTGGGCGCGAGCACGTTTCCGCGTGTTTCGCGTGCCTGGCTCGTGTATTTCGCGAGAGCCACGGAACGTCAGATCAATGCCAGCGCGGTAACGAGAAATCATCGAAATCATCGGCTGCTTTCCCCGCCGCGGTACGCGCCGCCACTGTGAGAAACTTCTAGGCTTCCCACGATAATCAGCTACCGAAGAAAGTGCAAGCTGAATGACCAAAGGCAACGCGGTTCGTCGGGAATCGCGCGATCTTTGATCACTGGGCTGGAAAAACTGCAATCATCCTTTATAGAGCACGATGTTTTGTTCGATCGATTTCTTTATTTTTTTCTAATTTTTTTCTTCACGAAACCTTTCGAGATGGTATCCCCAGCGCTGTACTATAATAATGAAATATTGGATCCTGTGAACAAATCGATCGTGGAATTCAAGTGGCCATAGTCTCCTTATAAGTACGATCGTAAAGTTTAATTAAAATAATTACGCTGGTGTTGCTTCGAGTTTCATTTTTGTTTTTTACGGTATTATTTATTTAAGAAAGAAAGGAGGGCCGGCGTTGATTTTTATAAATTTGAATATAAATTAATTTTTCTACGCGGCTACCTAAGTCCTAACTGTACTCTATTCCGTTAGTATTCTACCGCCTTCATTTCTTAAGTTCCCGCCTGGTTTAGTACGCCTCGAAGACCGAGGGGAAAAAAGGTAGCGGCGAATGTAAACTTTCTACGGGTACCTGTATCAATATTTAAATATTAAACTCAATTATGAAAGCAACACAGTATTGTAATTTCACAGTCGTATTTGTACAGCTTTATAGTTTTCCTGTTACGCAGCGTACACTATAATCACCACTTTTATTCTGCCGCGCTGCTTATTCAGAACTTCTAACTGCATCTCCAATAGTACATTAACAAACAAAAAATCTACACCCGTCCTACTTCCCCTCCTGACATAGCCTACCCAATCGGCCAATTAGGTCAACGCTGTCACTTGCCCATTCCGTTTCACCTTCCCAACATCTAATTATCACGCGGCACCCTCCTATCTTTCCTGATATCTCCTTCCCCCCCCCCCCCCCCCCCCCCCCCAATTGCATTCCACGTTTCGCGCGCGCGAGTCACATAAATTTCGAACGCGAACTCGGTCCCGCGTCCGACAGCACAGCTGAATGGTAATCTCTTACACGGCTGAAACGCAAGAAGAAACTTCTGTTTCTACGCGATTCCTTTCGGAAACCTTCGAGAGCGAGACGCACAAGTCAGTCCCGTTGATAGAAGTGTGTCACTTGCACTTGCCGCACGGCCCGCAGAGAGGAGAGAAAACTTGCACACACCACCGACGCCAATCGTCGCACGGAAGTGGGTCGTGAAGAAATAGCCGCGATGCGTACGGATCCACGCGAACGAAACACCGACGGCCGGCCACGAGGTAGAAATTTTCATCGCCGCGTTTGTATCGGTGTCAGGACGCGATGCACTCCGGATCTCTGTTCGTCCCTGTTTTCACCGGCCATTTTTACGATTTATATCGCGATTATGCTATATTCGGGGACATTTTTCGGGGGGCTGTCGCTCGGGGTCTCTCTTACTTTCCGTGGAACTGGAAGTCGGTTGCGCTTGGCGTTAGATGGAAGAGAGGGAATCGAGGTCCATTAGGGAGGTGATTCTTCCGTGAAAAGGAAATCGACAATGTTCAATGAAATTTTTATATCTGAAACAAGCGCCACAATTTCCGCGGCAAAAGCTTTTGTGGATTGAACGAATCGTTCGAAAGTATTTTGCTCTCATTCTGTGAGATATCGTCGCCGGTCAATATTTAATCTAACAGTAAAATGTTTAATCTTAAATTTTGTCATTATTCAAATGGATTCTGTATGACTCGACGATTCGTGCGTTTAATTATTGTCCAAATAGCGATCTTTCTCTAAAGATCCTTTTCTATATGCCTATTTTATGATCTGTTTTTTATTAAAAAGTCTTACATGGAAGAAACTTTCTCTTATCGAAGGGAACAACGCAAGGATATTCACGTCATACCTTTCGTGGAGAACAACGCGAAAACCGTGTTTCTTACTAGCCTCTGCGTAATAAATATGCAGGCATATGTAGTAAACAGCATAACGCAGCAAGTCTGGTGATTGTAAATTTTTTAGTATTTCGCGCGAAATTGTGTTAATGTTTGTTCATTTGATTTATTTATTTTCAGTGTCCCATTATAAAACCAACAAAGACGTTGATCCAAATTCCGCTACAATAGATCAAGAAATATTTCTCGAGAGTACCGGAGCAGAGAGGGCATCGCTGGTGATACTCTGTAGCAAATAATTTACGAGATATCATACCATTCGGACTAGCGAGGAATTTAGAAAAGCGATTAACTTCCCGCCTCTAACAGTTCTACGCGCGATTTCATCCTCGTATATATGACAGAGGAAAAAACTTTACAAGTTCCACTTGCGGTTCGCTTTCACGCACTTCCAATTAGCGATACGCGATTTTGTTCGATATTTTGTCAAAGCTACACTTTCGCCCAGTTCAAACGGACGCACCTCGCGAGCAATGGACATCGATTGTTAAAGCGTATCTATTAATAATTAGGAGAAACTTCGCCGACGCGACTTTCGAATTGCCTAGAAAATGGATTTTCTTTCCACGCTTGAAAAGATATTTACAGGCGATCGCGGATTCCCCTCGGTTTCATCAATCGACGACAAGCGAAATTGCTCTCAATTAAACGCGTGCTTCATTGTTCGTTTAATTGCTCGATTGTACCGTCGACATAACGCGACGCGTACATACGAATTTCAGGCTCTTCCTCGTTCCGTCTTATCCGTAACGGGCCAATTAAGAAAAAGATCACAGCCACTGACGCGATTGTTTGCCACTTTTCTTTATTATAAGCGTGGCTGTTACTCGGCTCGTTGAAGCGTATTGTTCATCGATTGATCCGCTTTCAAGTGGACACTAGAATTCGGAACTTTCCTCCTTTCACGATACCTTTATTCCCTAAGCACAATAGCGTGGCCGATCTAATATTGATTCTATGATTGACAGTTCGCAATGGAATGGATTGTTAGAGAATTCTGCGTGTCAGTCCCAGTTGTTTGGTTTGGACGGAGCGACAATGGCGTCCCTCAAATGGTATGGATCGATTGATAATGTTCGTAACGTTTGGAACGAACGATTCCACTTCTGCGAGGCGTGCTCACCGATTTGGAATTTCGTTGTCCGGTTCCATTTTCAATATTTTTGCGATGAAAAATTGCTCACTGAAGTCAATAAATTAGTCAATAAATTTGTGTTTCTCGACGCGAGAAACACTTAACTTACTTCATCGAAATATCAGAAAGGAACGCTATACAGCGATTATTACACAGCAATATCTTCCAGCAAGGGATCACCATGAAACGATACCTTGGAAGAATCAAACTCGTCGAGCAAGTTATTATCGTGTAATAATGGTCCACCGATCGTGCGACTCATCGAAAGGAAATCCACGAGTCATTCGCAACATCGATTGATTGATAAAAATCGTATCTATGCTTTAACAATCACCCAATATATTGTGCACACCTTTATCCATCGAACGACCGCGACCAAATCAATTTCAATTACACACAACTGCTTACAAAACGCCTAACGATATAAACAAAATCCGACGATTCTGCAAATAACAATCGGACTCCCCAAGTTACGACGGGCCGAAGCTCTCGAACGACAACAAAAGATTGCCACCGCGAAGCAGAGGCCCCGAAAGCTCGCCTGTGACAAAATACAGCAGTCATCGTCTCAAATTACCCGCGTGTCGAAATTCCCCGAAATATCTAACGAATCGCCCGAAAAGCCAATGATAATTATAGAAGAGAGAGATCCATTTATCCGGAGTGGCGATCACACGAAATCCGGGCCCCACGTTACACGCCGGTGGCCGACGGATATTCCAAGAGAAATATCAACGATCTTTATGACCCCCGTTGCACCAAAGGGGATTCAGGGTAGAACACGCGTGCTAACGCCAGAAATACATTCGGGCCACGTACGCTTCGTGCTCTTATAATCGTATTTCGGTCTAGGGTAATGCACGAAAACGCGACGCGGGTAAACACGTGTTCGTCGTGTGGCTCTCTGTGGATCCTTGTGATTTTTTCGCCCGACCCGGACCTTGAGAAGACGCGACAGATCAGCCCAGAGATCGACCGTCGTGAAGTTGAATTCACGCGGTGAATTCATTCGATCGAAACGCCCGATGTCACGTCAGGGGGCTGCGGTAACGTTTTGAACGACAAGGTGATCTGATCGATCGTCGGTGGAACAAACCTTTTGCTATTGTTGAGTTACAATGAAATATAGTGAGGCGAATTTAATGGCCTAGGCCGAAGCCTTATGTTAAATAAATTTAATGATGTATTATATCGTCGTAATGATTATTATTCATTTCGTTTGCGATAAATAGGACCGTTAGGTAATGGCGCAAATTATATGGGTTACGTGTAAAATACAATTTTGTTGATATTGTATAATTTGTGTTTAGTTAATAGAATATGAAATGACTTCTGATATTCGAGATAATTAAAGATTAAGCGATTCGGAATGAATTAAGTACTTGCTAGGATTTCGGTAGTCAATACAGTTCCAATGATATATACAGTATCGAATGTTGTGACAGCTGTATTCAATAATAAAATTCGTCACACTATTATATGGGGTGTTCCGTTTAAATGGTAACGGTGAAGTATCGCGCGCGAGATTAAAGTTATCAAAAAAATGTTCCTACAATAGTTGTTTTGTTATAAAGAAGGGCATTAAGTGGTATCAAATAATTTTTCGGTAGGTAGCCCGGTAGGATATAAATCAGAGTAAAAATTAATTTTTTTAATCGATACTCTGCATTTTCCTGTCACATTGTAGTGACGGATTCTGAGGCGAATAAAATGACCTACGGCATGATATCGTCCCACGCAATAAAATGTCAAAAAGTAGATCCAAAAGGCACAGTTATTGCCAGCTGAGCCCAAAATTAATTAATTAACGTAATACAGAAAATATATCGTTAGATGTCAAACGGTGAAAATTGAGAAACTGAATATTTTCTCATTAACCCTGAATCGAAATAAATATATCACCTGCCGCACGGTACATTTAAGAGCCATTGCCATTGGAAACACAAACGCAGCGCGGTCCCTGCGAAATTTAACGCTGGCAGCTTGCAAATTTATATTTGAACGTCGAAAATGTTACAAGCTTCCCACACGTGACCGATAATTGCACGAGAATATGAGGCAAATTAAGACGTTCCTGATGAATTTCAATTAATTGTGTGGAACGGTGAAACGGCGTTCCTGGACGGCAACGTCCCGCGATCGAACTCTTCCAGCTTCTCCACCCCCGTGTGCTATTAATAGACAACACTTTGGCAATTTGCCTATCGTTTCCTTTCATTCATGTTCCTGTTGGTACGGTTGGTAAAGGCAAAAATAAACCTCGACCAATTGCGACTATTTTGTCAAGGCCATAATCGGATAAATCTTTAATTATTACACTTTACTTAAAACATTCAAAATTGTATACTACGAAACGCAGACTTTAGGATCGATTCATTTATATCGCATCAGCCATTTTCTGTGTTACCTGCGATATACAATACAAGTCTTATTCGTTAGTCAAGAATTTTGAAAGGATAACAGAAGACGCGAGCGGGACCGTGCGGTCGTCAATATCAATCAACTTAAAATGTCAGTACAGAAAGGGACGTATGCGGTTATTACGTCACGAACGTTAACGTGACATTGGCAGCTTTATTTCTGGGATTCGAAAGGATATTCGACCGTGCTTCTGTCGTCATAGGTGCGCGAATAATTCTACTTTCAACGTGTGTGACAGGTATTCGAAGGTGACATAATGGAAAGGGCACAGTATGAAAGTAAAGACCGCGTCGCGCCAGTCAACTTTGACGTGCAAAATAAATAAAAACCACTCGCGGAAAAAATCGTTGGTCGTTTCGCAACTCAGCCATTTATCAAGAATAATAATAAATTCTTTCGGCAATAAAGACTCTCGATTTTCGCGTGAAAGATGTAACGAAAAGTATTACAGTTTCGCTTACAATGAAACAAGATCGTAGGCCAAATGAAACTAAAAAATCCTCCATGATATTCGGAAGGCTCGAATCCTTTTCTTCTCGGTTCATTAGAAAATTCTGACGTCCACGAAAGTATTGGGCTTCGAGGAAACTTTCTACGAACCTCTCCAAAATCTTCCAACCGTGCGTCAACCCTGCGAGCATAAATTTAATTCCGCACGACGCACGCGTGACAGAAAAATCCTGTTCGCGTTTCACTCGCGGCTATCATAAATTTCGCGGATACGTACGTACTCGCGAAACCTGAACCGCGATGCGATTTCATAAATGTTCCAGGAAAGTCACGCGTTCCAGCATCGGGGACCATTAGGTAAGCTGCTGTACGTCAAAGCTAATTGCCAGCGTTCCAACGGCGGAGCGTTAGGACCGTGGAGACGGCGCGAAGAAGGGGCACGTTTAATCGTACAGGTGCGGGCCGACATATTCAGTACGTTCTTGGCGGGCAACGCGGCCTTTCTCCGTGACATTTCAGAGGCAAGAAAACAGACGTAGGTGGAGCTCTTGCATCTTTCATCACAATACAAGGACGACTGGTTCCGAAGAACTGATTCAAGATTCTGCTACGTCGATTTTAGCCTCCAATTTTTGCCCTTTTTTTTTCTCTTCCGCTGCCTGTCAACTTATCGTACAGAGAACGGCAGATGATATTGATTGATATATCCGCGTTGAGAAACAAAAAAAAATACCGACTAGTAGGTGGCACGACGTCAGTATTTAAATTTCTCATCCCTGCCATTTTTCCATTCTTATAAAAGGAAGTTTGAATATAAACTCGCGTGTACTTACGTCCGGTGTGTACTGTTATTTAAATTCGCGCAGGCTAAAAACAGCAAGCAAGATTATATAATGAAGTGGCTTACGGACTCGGGTTTCGAATAAAAGGATACCCCGCTACTGTTTCTGGCGTTACACGCGTACACCGCGTGAATCGTCTAACTTGACGGCCTCGCATTGTCGAAGAACCATATGCAAACACGTTTATATATATTCCGAACAAATAAATTGCATTGCCGTGCAATCAGAAGGACACGGTGCAATAATCCTGTATTATACCCGCGATTGTTCGATAGACAAATCTCCTGGCTGATTTTTCAACGGAATTCAACAATCTAGGTGTTTCGAATGCAAGCGAAGCATATTCACTACACTTACGTGTAATCCGGCCAGTGTTATTTTACACCTCAACGTAACTCCATAGCGAGTCCGTGGCCCTCCTAAATACAGATCTACAAGTTCAATCCCTCGAATTGTTCGCGCTTAAACGCTGGCAAATCCGCCGTTACGACATTTCCCCACCCGGATTAGTGACGTCTAGGATTCGGTCAGCTGGGCATACCCGGAAAAGAAAACGTAACCGGTTGTTACGTGAGCCGCACGATCGACCGGACGAAAAGGCACGTTTTCCCTTGCAATCGATAGAATATTCCCCTAATTCGACAATCTTCTTACGACCATTTCGAAAACTCGCCCAAACAAGCAGAACGAATGCATATCCATGCACCTAATCCCAAGAAGCATTCACTTGCCCGCACGTACGGTGCACACGTGTGCCTGCCAAACCGTCAAGCGGTTCGCGTAATCCGCTCAATTATTACCTGTTCCGGCGTTTTTAATGCCCCACAAACCGCCACGAAAATCAACGCGATGATTGCGACCAGTCCGACGGTAAAATCCACGATCGCGTAATCCGCACAGCCTATCGAGCAGGAAAGAGAAACGAGGCGGTGTACGCGATAGAATCCCTATATTAGAGTCACGTAACGCTCCAATCGCAGCCCCGTACCACCGTCGGACCTCGCTGTCAATATTAACGCAGTTTCCCCCGCGACGTGCCGCAACACGAAACGGGCAGATTTTTCATCCGACGAATGCACCCGGAAAGGAAATTGCCGGTTGCGCAAGTAGCGACGCGAACACCGGCCAGAGGTGAGCCTATACGGTAGCTGGGATTTCGTGTACGCGTATCCATTTTGCGCAGGTGGCGGTGAACGGCCAGACAGATTTTTCATTTACGATTTCACGAGCATTTCGACACACGAAGCTGGGATACCGGTGAACCGACACGGGAGCGCTAACGCGTTCCACGATTTAAATATACCGCGGCGGACGAGTGACGGCGACTTTAATTACTTCGCGGAGCGCGGATTAATGGCTCGCGTGGACAGCAGCCTCCCGTGACTCGGATCGAAAATTTCTAACGACTTTGATAAATTGCGTGCCGGCCGTTTGTATCCGTGCCACGCGGAAAAATAATGCCGCCCGCCCCGTTGGCGGGATTTCAAGTGGACGACGGCGACCGGGACGCGCAGCGGGGCAAAACGCCAATTTAGGAGCGCAAAAGTCGTTCTTTGCGAAGCACGTGTTGTACAACCGCCCGTATCCGCGCTAATTTTTATATGGACATTACGAATGGGATGTATGCTTCATGTTCCATGAAATTCGGCCGCAGCCAACCGCAGCTGCGAAAGTTATTCGATCTTTTAGTGCGACCTACGGTACACGCCCGATGAACGGGCCCCGCTTTTCTCGTTGACATGAAAACGATTGACTGGAAGAAAAATGATTGACATATTCCGTCGTTGTTTACTTTTTGTCACGTTTGCCGTTGTTTAAATAGTCGCTCTCTTACTAATTTTATTTTCTATGGATGCTAAATTTTTGTGTACTGAATTCCGTACGTCTTTCCCTCTAGGACGTATATTTTGTGCGTTATTGATATATTTATATGTTAATCTTTGTTCAGTGACTACCTAGAAACGATAATTGAGACACGTTGTCGGATTAAGCGGAAATCTATTGTACTTCTCGATGAATTCACAAGAAAAATGACGATAACAATTCCTCATACGGTCTTACCGAAAAAACAACTTCGAATTGACAATTTTTCGGAGCAAATTATTTTTCTTGTTTGCTTCGGACTAATTTATTCGGCATATCTATACAATTTCCTGTATCATGGCGAATAAGAGAGATAAAGTAGAACCAGAAAGAAGTAGTAGCACTGAACTCAAACACATAACGAACCGTTTTGGAACTTGGACAAAAAATCGAACAATTAATGTATCTCTGCGAACTACGTGTGTATGTATATATACTGTATGAGCAAAAAGGGAAATGTGTGTATGTACTTCAGTTTCTGTTAGGGGTGGAGTGTGGACTCCAGAATTTCACTCTAAGGGATTACTGTATAATGATTTCGAATTAAATTGTAATACTTCCATACATTCTTATTATACGGTTTTGTGAATCAGAATTCGAAATTTTGAAATAAAATTTTGAATAATGATAAAGAGTTCTGACGTAAAATCAATCTTTCATAAACGACTATGAAACTGCCTTGAAAGCGACTGTGTTGGAACCAAGCCAACCAAATTTTTCAATAATATTGCGGCTGTGGAAAAACCCGAATGCATTAATAGAATAAAGTTACAATAGAATTTGAACGGCAACTGAGATGAACACTTGCGCCAGTTCATAATAATTCTTCAAACTATCGATTCGCGGAAAAACAATGGATGATTTCAAGGAAATGATTGGCCGACGAAGTGCTCCAAGTGCAGCATTACTTGAACCGTGCCGAACCTTCGAATGCGAAATTCTTTAGCCACGCTAAATCTTAGGACAACCTTTCGAAATCCTACGGTTCAGCTGCGTCATCGGCTAACGCCATGGCTTCGTATAAGATTTGAAAGGCAGGCGTACAGGACAGACGAATTCTAAACAAACGAGTATCAATCACGACGCTGGATTTCTATGAAACTTTTTCGCGTGCAACTTTCGTTTCCCTTTTGTTATATTGAAATACATGCTGCGGCCCAACGGTACGATTCCACGCACGTGTATACGAGAAACTCGTCAAGGATAACAGCTATAAGGGATCATAACTGCCAGCGAATCGTTTATGAATCGCGATTCGCAAGGAAGAAGATAGAAGTGTAGTGGGATAGTGTTGAATTTATTCCTGAACGAACCCTGCGCTATAAAAAGGTACATTAAGCGATAACACCAACACAACCATCCGAATTTTTCGCCAGAACAAATGTTATAGCTCCGTGTTCTCCGTCTCTGAACTATCTTTATAAGTAATTGCAATAAAACTGCGAATAAAACGGCAGTAAAAGAATGTAAAAATTTAATTCGCTCCAACCATGTATTTTAACTAATTATTGCGTTAGTCTTATCCATTCTTCTCCAATTAGTTGGCGTAAAAAGTGCTATTCACTACTAGTCACCAATCATGCGAAAAGAACGACTAAAAAACACAATGCATCTAATATACTATGTAATTAAAAGGCAATAATTTATCCCCTATCAATAACTCTATCCAATCGAGGCCGCGCTAATTAACTTTGCGCGCAAAACGACTAACCCGAAATCGTACCCCTCCAACAGGAAAAATAGGATGAAAATCGTAAACGAGACGAACGAAACAACCGTGCCCATACATCCATGCATCTCGGGCGAAGAATAATGGAGGGTACGCGCAACAAAGGGCCAAGAACGAACGAACGTACGAATTACGAGCCGGGTCAATTATCCAGCTTGCACGACCGTTAATCCAATTTACGAAATGGCCGGTCACGAGCGTACCACACGCGGCGCGTGCGACGAAAAGGAGTGTGGACCGTACTTAACCGTGGGTGGAAAGACCGCCCAGCGTTTTCGCGTACCTGGACCAAGTTCGAATCTAACGTAACATTGGGGAACGAGAGGAGGCTGCACATACAGGACTTGCAAGAGGCGCGCCGCACAGTGGGCCAGGATTGACAATTAAGTGGGCTTCATATTTCACAGATTTCATCATTTATTGATTCTAATTCGAGGTTATACGATACCCATTTAAACTTGATATATACGAATGAATTTTTGAATTTGTTTCATTTACTTTTACAAAAGTCTTATTGAGTTAGTAATGAGAAAGTAATGTGATAAACCTGACAACTGAAAGAAAAGAACTTGCGGTACAAGAATTAAACAGATTAATTGAAATAATTTTGGCTACTAATAACTATCATAAACGATCCGATTGCTTTTGGCCATGGATATACATTATCGATTACGAAAGTTTCGTTATGATTGTAACTGTTAGGGCCCCTGGTCATTTTACCTATCTCGCACTTACTTTTGTTGCAAGGAAAACATCAATTTCACAAAGGGAAGGATGTAAATAATTAAATTTTGCGAACTTGAATCTATCTAGAATTATGGGACATGCTTGAATTTACAAAGAAACGCAAGCAATTTTTGTTATTTAGAAACATTTGAAATCGATGTAAGAAATGATAATTAATAGCAAAATAGTGACCATGCAAATGTTTATAATCTTCATTATAAGAAGAAAGGTAACTAAAACCATTCCAATAATAATTGAACGGCTAACCACTGTCTGGAAACATAAATATACAAAATATTGTAGAACACTTTCGAGAGTTTAAGACAATGTTTCGCTGACTATGAGAAAAATATGGAATAAATTCATAAAATCTGACTGCATATTTGCAGCACAATAATGGAAGAATTAAAACATTAACATAAGAACTCATGAAAACAAAAAAATGCCCAGTATTTTTACAGTTTCGACCCACTGTGCGCCGGAAGAAATCGTAGTGTCCTGTTCGTTTGCGTGCAAATAAACGTCGAATCGTGCTCCTTTCTTGTTGGAGGAGAAAAGGAAAGAAACGTGCCGCCACGATTTCAGCCCTACGATCCGGCCGGCAAGCGTTAATTTCATGCCGACACCGCTGGTCAACCATAACAAACGATCGAATCGACTGGATCCAATCGATTTTAAATTCCACCAATTGGTTCCCTTTTTGTCCTGTAATCGCACCACTTGATTCCTTTATCAGCGCTTCTACCGTGTATATTTGAGCAAGCACGCGAGATTAGATAAGAGGTGGCGTAATGATATACGATGAAGAGGGAATTCGTATTGGAGTTGTATTGAAGACGTTTGTGTCGCGGAGCTCGATGAAAATTCGCGGAAGCATCATGGAAAATGTTGCGTACAATGATAAATAAATGTTTGTCCCTTCTTTCGAAGTTCCTTGTAATGTAGATGCAATTGAGTTGTTTCGCAAAATAGCGACATGTGGCATTGCTTTGGACTATAGAAGTATGCACTTGTCAGCAAGTTTGATATAATGTGTCGACATTATTGACGACAACGGTAATGAAATCATCTTGTTGTTTTGTACTTCGTACGATATTGCATGACATTGCGTGACATTTTTTTCACGAGACATTGCTTAATACAATGTACTGGTAATTCTATTAATTGCATCTTGCCGCGTTCGAGGAGACAAATAAGAGAGATAACGTATCTTGGTACTTAGTATTCTAAACTTAATTGCGCTTCGAAAACTTGATGCGCAGTGTTTCAAATGACAATGAAGTCGAAGTAAAATTGCTTAGCATCGAGATCCATTATATTACACCGAACACTGGCCAAAAATGTTATCGCCATCTAATCAAATACTTCAACCGTACGATGATATAATCAGTATAAATTTTCTAAAGTACTCACGTTTTCAAAGACGACAAAATCGGGCAGAACGCATGACGATGTTATACTCCGTAACAATAATGAACCACACTTCCACCAATAAAGAAGTACAAAAATTTTCCTTTCGGAGCACGCGAGTTGAAAATATTCACAGGGCGATAAAACACTATCGCAGTCCACGAGTGAGAAATTCAATTATCTAATGAACACTGATTCACCTACGAATGTCTGACGCAAACAATATTAACTCTTTCGATGACACTCGTACGTGCTCGAATACGAGAGCCTCCGTCACAACACTACCTCGCCGGCAAAGGACGGGCGATGACTGAGGATTTAATTATTTCGTATTTCTGAGATCCCCCACTTCGTTATTCACGGCTGCGCAGTGGAGGTCTCGTACTTTACGAGCTACGTGCGTTCACTCAACGATTTCTCCTATTCTGCACAGTGTACAGTTATCAGGTCATTTCCTATGCATTAATTAATTATTACAACCTTTTCCAATAACAATACGCGACAATTCGCCAAATACCTTCCAAGCAAATTACGGTCGTAAAGTTCGAAACTATTAGCCTGGTTCTTTCTCAGACTACCTGTTACTTAGACGTACACACTTGTTCGCCCATAAATACTTGCCTCATGCTTTTGAATACAGGTACTCCCGCCATAAAATCTCTGCCAATATATCCCGTACCATCATCATCATCAAACTAATTACCTTACCTAATAGTAACGAACATGTTAACAGAATCACCTTATGCAACATATTACCAACGCACAAGAACCGATAGCACAGAAACTTCGCAAACTGTAACCAATTAATTCCGCCGGTTAGAGGTGGTGGAAACACATCGTAGCCCCGTTTAAAATTCAATGAAACTAACCAACGCGATCATATACCAGCTTCCAGATAAACTGCCGCATTAACGACCGTACACTTTCTCGATCCTCTGTAGCGTAAATCTCGCGTCAGCCAGTCGTAAAACTCATCGACCTACAATACGCATATTCTCGCGGAAATTCAGCCCAACCAGTTGAAATAAATTGCCGGCGATGCGGCGACAAAAAAAGCAACACGCCGTGGATCACGTGTACAGGAGCAATGTGGAGCACGAAGAAATTGGTCACGGGCGAAAAGAAGCCCGAAGGAAAGGGCGGGGAAAATAAACGACGGACGGCGCTCTCGTCGCGTCGTTTCGTAACGCGACGAGAAGTTCGCCACGTTCCCGGTGAAACAAGCTTTCGCGACCCGTCACGTCGACGGGAGCCGGCTGAAAAAGTGTCTGGTGCGCGTTTAGTGCATGCGCCTCCAACGTAATGCATGTATTACAGAAACCAGACACGGCGAGACAGATAGGGTTGGCAAAGATCGTGCAAACGATCCGTCGACGATGGAGCAGCGCGAGCCGTGCAAGATCGCGGCTGCACGATCGGCTGCAGGACAATGTAATCGAGACGATAAACCAGATAACTCGTAATTAAAGTTTCCAGATCGATCCGTGACTCCGCGGAATGAATTAATTACGTGTAAATTGCGAGATCGCGTTACGTAAGACCTGGCGATTTTGTCGTAAAAGTAAAAGGTGGATCGTGTTTTACCCGTTCAATTTATCGGCCCGTTTGGTAATTGCTGCAGTGATAGTTCTGTGGTTTGCGAGGACTGGTTCGATGTTTTTTAGAATCGCGGTGTAGAAGATGTCCTCAGAGATACGTTGCATATTAAATTTAGCGGTAATTGGGCTCAACTTTGCCTAGGATGATTATGCAAAAGGGTATGTAGATATTGTGCATATTTAGAATGCATTATGTGTAAGCGAGATTATTTGTAAATACAAATACGAATAGTAGATAGGTGCAGGAAACAAATGAGAGATAATCAGAAATGAATAGGCAGAAGAATTAAAAAATTGCTGTTGAATTAATCATTTTATTAAATCGTAAGAATCGAGCCTGCCACAGTACATACGTTATCAAGCACAGAATTACTTACAAGGAAGAATAAAATGCACAAAAGTATTGTTTGAAAAATACATGGAAAAAAAGAAATGAAGAAAGTCATGCACCTTTCGAAAAAATTGTTTACGCAGTTTTGTAAACGCAACAAAGCGATGCAAGTTTTGTTTCTACGTTTTTTTTAAATATCACTCAGCGTTCTTGAGATATTTCACGAAAAAGAACTTTCTGAATATTTTGCAAGGCCTGACCTCACCCCATAAAACCGAAGCATGGCACGAACTGAAAATAGGGTTGTATTAGGGATGACATACTTTACTTGTATGCAAAGTTTCATATGTTTCTGAATCTTTGGGTTGATTAGCCTTCCTTGCTAGTAGATTGTAACGTCGTTACCAGGCGCGGAGAAAAACTACGAACGTAACTAAAGCATTCCAGCAATCAATTTAAACAGGAGGAAATCCCGAAATCTAATATCACAATCTTAGTCGTTGTAATGAGTCAAATCGCGATTGAGCAGAGGGAACGCGATTGCTTCGATTCTCCGAGTTCGATAAATCGCAACCGAATGCTGCGATTTAACCGCAAAGTAAAAGCAACGAGGCAGACAGCTGCGAATATAGGTTGTCGATAGTTTTCTTTTACGGGCCAACGAGCACGCGCGCCACGATTGGCCACGTGAATGATATAAACGTAATTATGCGCGGTGTGTACAGCCGATTTTACTTTTGGGTCGCAGGAACCGGAAACCAAGTACCGTCGAACAATGTCGGAATCTTAATCAGTCGAAAATTTTCTGCCGCTGCGTTGCGAAATTGTGCTCGTACAATTCAGGACGTTTTCTACTCGCGTGTTTCGTAAGAGCTTGAATATTTCGTCCAATTTCGAGAACCGAAAAGAGAAAAAAGAAAGAAAAGATCGAGGAGGAACTTTCTGAAATTCCTAAAAACAGCTAGCGATAAAATGATCGCGGTTTTTTCTTGCATTTCATTTCAAACAATTCTATTCCAGCGATATTACAATTCTGTGCCACGAAATGTCCGCGCGAAATTTCACCGTTCCGAAGTTTCGCAATAATCATTTCCCCCTTGCCCGCCGTTATCACTCGCGGACGAACAATTAGAAAGCCCGCCGCACTGTCGCTAAATCAAAGACAATTGTCCAGAACAGCGCTCGGTTACCTCACAAAAAGGGGCATCAATTACGTTAAGCAAAAGCTGCACCGTGGGTCACGGGTGACCCACGATGCACAGAGGGCCGCGTGTACAGCCGCGAGCGTGTTCGTGGAACGGCGAATTCCGCGGCTGGCACGACGGGCGTAGAACAATATTTCCTTTGTAATAATTAGACACGACAAGCACCAGAGGAAGCTAGACGCGTTCCTCGAGCGGCACAATCGTGAGTGAGAAACGTGTGACACACCACGTGCAGAAAAGAGAGGACGAGACCGAGAAATTGCGTACAATGTCTAACGAAACGAGTGCCGTTAGTCGCGTCACGTCGGAAACGGTCATACGTTCCGCGACGGTTCTATATCAGCCTGATTTAATAATCCGATATTAAATTCTGATAATTAGCCCCGGCGCGTCGATCAACTGAACAATGGAACGGTGGGGCAATCTTGTCGGACATTGATGTATCGCTCGTCGACGAGCTATTTTCATTGTCATCGCTGGTATGCAGCTTTTCGCTCGCAACAGGCGACGCTCGTTACGTGAAATTCGTGTCTGTCGACGTCCGCAACAATTAACGACGGGGGCGGGGGCAGGGAGTACGAGTGGATACAGGAGAAGAAAATAGAGGAGCAACGAGAGAAATGACGTGAAAACGTTACTTGCCGACATCGAGCCTGGACGAGGGCTATGCGAGCATTGCGCGTGCAATGAATTCGCACCTGAGACGCGTACCGTTTTCTGCATTTTTCATTGCGCGCAAAGGTTGCTGTAAATGACGCGGGTATCGTCGGAGCAGGTGTCACGGTGTTTGATCGGTACGGAAAAATGGGTCGCAAATATTGGATCTGCGAAGGATTGTTGTGAACTAGTTTTCTGCGTTCGCGCGGAAACGTGAAAGCTTCAGGCGGTAATGCTCGCTGATTTACGACTGGTATATTAGCTACGCGCACTTGTTAAGCTCGCGATAAGCAGCGAACAGTCAAGTCAGCAAGTCTGCGAATGCTTTTCGCAGAATTGCGAGCTGTATTTGAATTTGCTACTGATGAAAGATAATATGGGGACTGGAGACCAGACGGGAATTTTGCAGATACCGAATCAATGAACATAAAATTATTCAGCAATTTTTCCGTTCTGCACCCCCCCCCCCCCCCTACGTACTTGTTTTATAAATTATTAATATTCTTCACCCTTATTATTCATTTTAGTAACAATCTTCCTTCTAACATTATGAATTTACCCTAGTGACTGCATTAGCATCGCTGTGCGCATAATCTCTAATAATGTCTCACTTATTGTTAGCAACGCGCTAAATCCCAAACTGTAATCTGAATATTTGTCGGCCGGCTATAAATGCTCGTCCAAGGGGTAGCCCGCTTTTCTTCCCTTTGTCCCTCCCAAAATCGCCGAAATCTCATTACCTGACTGCATCGTCCGCATCAACCGGAAAATACCGTACTAATTCACCGGCCACGCTTTCCTAGCCCATTGTCAGCAAAAAATGTAAAAAAAGTCTCAGGCAACGGGTTGTCGCATTATACTGATACAATGCGAACCGCGCGAATATCTCAGGCCGCCGTTCAGTCCGAGTTACACGAAGTACCGAGCAACGGACAAATGATCCCGCTGCCGGCCAATCTTTCACGAGTTTAATTTCACCCGCGCGTGACAGTCATCCGGGACATTAATTGCACGCTGTGCATGCCGCGAACGTTCGAACGGATAAGGAATAACGGGGGCGGGGGGAAGAGAATCGGGAATCTCTTTCTCGACGGAGAAAGGGAGACGGAGAGCAGGGGGGGCACAATTGAAAATGAAGAACACGTGACAGGGAGTACGAGAGCGAAATACGACGAGGACGAAGAAGAGTAACGGGCCACGGGCATAACGACGAGAACAAGTATGTAACGCGGCCTGTTTGCGACTCCCCGCGCCATCGGACAAGGGATTATTAGATGCAAAACGTCGTGTCGCAATAAATGCCGACGCGAAAATACGCCGCGAACGATACGCAGCCGCGTCGTTCTTGGGTCGTTTAAATTCTTGCCGCGTCGCGGAATGCCCGTGCATATTCGACAGTTGCACTTGAACCAGGAAATCGTCGTGGCCCGCGGAATGCTGTCTGTGAGCGACGATATTCTCTCTGCAATCTGGCACGCACGCCAAACTATTCGGGGAAATTAACGGTCCCCCTTGAAGTGCATTGGTTGTGCATCGAATCTAATTCGTTTGTAGGGGGCGATTTTAACGGCAGCGTTTTGGGGGGGGGGGGGAAATAAAAGCCATGGATAATGTAGGAAGTTAGTGTCGAGTCCAGGGGAGGGTAAATTGTGTTACTCATACATGGAAGTGATTGATACACGTTGCTTGATATCATCAAGCGTGGTCTTTGCAACGAAGTTTTTATCTGCTCCGAGCTCTCGTTATCAGTCCAATGGCACTGCAGTTGCTTGAACGTTAAAAAATCAAATTGTGAAGAGGTATGCACTTGTAGCACGATGACCGACCGAGCTATCTAAATCGCTCTGACTTCAGATTTATTCAGACAAATGAAGATTTAACGCTAGAACTGCCGATAGATTTTGGTACCATTTACTAGATATCGTACGTTAGACAGATTAAGAACACGAAAGTCGTTGAACGAACAATTAATAGACACATACAATTGTCATTCGGTCTTATTAAAATTTAACAGAAATTGCTACAGCGATACCTATGTATTAATCATTTTGAAGCAAAAGATCCGAAACAAGCCAGTTCGACTTGCTCGGTAGTTCTAGTGTCAAAGAAATTATCGCGCACAGCTTCAGGCGAAAGGCAAGACATTGCAATGAATACGTCAGCGAGTGCACAGTAGTATTTTCCATCCCCGACAGTTTGTTATCGTTCGCTTTAATACCGTCCCACTCCATCATACCGCGAATTGCAAACGCATACACGCGTAACAGCCTCAAACCTTATCGTGCTATCACTAAAT
Source organism: Nomada lathburiana (assembly GCA_963667235.1). Classification (NCBI taxonomy): domain Eukaryota; kingdom Metazoa; phylum Arthropoda; class Insecta; order Hymenoptera; family Apidae; genus Nomada; species Nomada lathburiana. Next base: position 5,062,019 of record OY763903.1, read on the forward strand.
ATACACATTATCCCAATCCAGATGAAACGTCGGTACGCGTTACGTACCATAAATCAGAGCGATTCACGCTGCGGGCTGCGCTCTGTTCCGCTCTGCTTGCACAGAGCGGCGAAAACGTCGATTGCACACCCCCGGTCCGATCACTGTTTATACTACGAGAGCTCTACTATCCGTTATTACGCGACCGACAAAGCGAACCAATGACCAGGTGCGATCGCGGACGTGCGTACAATTAACACGCTGCTCGCGATCGCGTCCTCGTGGCTTTCTAAACTGCTCTCTTTGCACGGCGGCTAAGCGGGCGTGGGCGCGCGACGTGTAGGTGACGCGTGCGTCACGAATGATTACTCAATTATAGCTGATCAGCGACAGAGGGTCTGATTCAATCCCCTTTCTCCGTGGAAATAGCCTCTTTCGCGGGATCCGAGCAAGCGTAGGACGCAGAGGTTAATTGTACATTTGCGACCGTCGAGCGGAGGGAATTGTGGACGGAGACGGATTAGTCTTTCTGTAATGATATTTTTGTCTTTCACGATCTTAGGTGGCCGACGATGAGCCTCTGAGAAGTTTTAATAGGGATGTGTGAGCGTGTGATCGTCCATTGTATCGGCATTGATAGTGATTTTAGTAATGGGGTAGAAGCGATCGTGGGGTCGAAGCGATATGATTTTCAAGGAAGGCATTAATTCAAGATGGGGCCCTAGAAAGCTCATTATACGACCCGTATTTATCGGAATTATTTTAGTACCGTCGGTATTACTGAACGAGGAGATTTGGTCGCTAAGGTAAACCGAAAGTTGTAAAACCATAAATCCAGGTGAAACGGCTAATCCGACCATCGGCAGGTGTCTTATTTAGGTCAAATAGCCTGAAATGCTTAGCAATATAACGATAAATCGTCTAATCTTGGTCTATCGTGGTAAGAACGGCAACTCGTGAGCCAGACAATACATGAATCGAGACTTGTAAAACGTAATACCTTGTAACACCTTCCGTTACTTTATCGCAGGTGGTAAACAGCCGAAGTAATTAATACTGCAATAAAAATAATACAATATCGATGGAGATTACCGTAAAATCCGCTTATATTGTGCCTCGCGTTTCTGCACAGACCCAACAGAATTACGAAAATCCTCGGCTTATTCGGGACCCTCCACTGACCGATACCAGAGAATTGAATAGCAGGGGAAAAGAACGGGTGGGTTCGCGAGGAACGTTATGAACCCGGGATTCCAGATGCTTTTGTCATCCCGTTGCAACGATATTCAACCAGGGGGGGGGGGGGGTTACGAGACGTTCGTTAACCGAAAGCCCCTCGTGGGAGATTTGTCAAGAAGCCTATTTACTCTTCGTGGAATTCTTACTTGGTTAGTCATTGTACGTTCATGAGACAGGACGTCGTCTGTGACTCGATGCCGTCGTAACTTGCCATTGTCGCGAAACCACGAGGAATGCCTCGGAATAACCCGTTTTCTGTCTCGCGTTGCGCAACAACGACTGTACCATTGTTGGCGTTTTCAACTCCCCGAAACACCTTGCGTTCCTTCCCAACGGTGACAAGGATTTTTCACGCGCTTCGAACCGCCACGTCCGCGTTCCGCGTCGCTCGCACGCGAGGGAATCGATCGCGGACAGATGACACGACTATTGTTATTCTACGGTTTCCAAGCCCAAAATTGGCTGGCACGCGTTATTTCGCCGGGTCTGTGTCACGTTTTGTTCAAAAGCGTCACAGCGTAGTCATCGCCACGAGAGAGGGAGAGAGAGAGCGGGAGGGCTCGGACTGGACGATTACGTGTGTTGGCAGACGAGGCATGCATACGAATTTTCGGACAATTTCGGACACGAATTGCGCGCGTTATCTAGCCTCGTCGTTTATTTGCGAGAACGTTCGCGGAATCGTGATGTCTCGTTTCAAGATCGTGAATTCGCGCACTTTGCTGCGCTGCCGTGCCGTACAGCCGTCGCGCGTTTGAAAATATTTCACGGGTAAACTGGTGGCAGAATTATCAGAATTTAAACGACATCAAAATTAGTGCTATTTGCATTTGTATGCATTTTATTGGAAGCATGGGGGTGGCTTAGAATTTGCGTAAGTCGTTTAACTGACTTGAACACGTAGGGTGATAACGGGATCTAATTTAACGATAAGTCGATGTACCGTCACATATACGGCCACTGCCCTTAATTTTTAGTACGCTTAAATTGCAATCATTCGCAGGCATTTAACGATTTATTTCTAATATAAAAATAACCTCGCTACACTTTGCGCGTCCTCTCAATGAACTCCATGAACTAATTGGTCAAGTCTATCGCATCCGACAAATCCAAATCAATCTTGCGACACTCAACAAAACAAATCGAACACTGTCACCGACACCTGTATCATATGTCCCCTCGCAACGGCGTATAAAATTACTTAATTCCTTTCCATTACAATTTTTTCCTACCTACACCCAATTGGCGAGCCGTCATCCAGCTCCGTAGTAGATCGTAACTCGAGGACGCAGCGAGAGGTCTTCGGTCGTGGATCACTTGTACTCACCTGAAATCAGAAAACACAAGACGCTTGAGTGCATTCGGCCCCGTGCGTGTAGCCGGTGTTCTTTCAATAGAAACGGCTAGAAGCTCGTAAATTTACCTCGTTCACCTTGCGCGGATAAGATATGCGCCGAGGCTCGTGAGAAGACGCCCGCGAGTAGAAAGATTCTCGTAAAGTACAATGTTCGTATATACGTGGAACGTCGGCGCGACGCCGTGAGCGAACGAACGCGAGGTCTCGGCTTTCCGAAATTTGCATTACCGAACGACGCGGATGTTCGTCGAAAATTAACGGCGTCACGGGAAGCTTAATTATTTCCAGCAAGGCTGCCGTCGTTTTCCTCGCTCCCTCCTGCCTTGGGAATCACGCGTCTCGACTTTCCGAAATGCAAATCCCTCACGAGCCCTTCGAATACCTAATCCCTACCCTCCCCGTGCAACGACTTCTATATTGCCTATGGTTTCCGGCTTTACTTCTCACGGTACAACCTGGGATGTTTCTTTCCGTTAACAGTTGTCATAAACATTCGGGGCAATTTCGCGAATGATCGAACGGACACTTTATAGATTTGCGCGATTAAAGGATTCCATTTTCCTTTCTTGATCGCCGATATTATTTGTCATCGTTTCGGAAAACACCTCGGGGGTTTGTCTTAAGGCAAAGATCCTGTTTTCTCTCTTTTCACTGCTTTAGCAATAATAGTCGTGACGAGTCGAAGAACATAGACGAGATCTGTTTAACATTTTATGTTATGTTTGTTGTTCGTCACTGTTCGATTCGACACAAAAAATATGCAATCAATGTCTACTAATGTATATTGAACCGCAATAGTATAAATTAATGACCTCACACTTTCCGTCACCCATCGCGTCAAACGCACCTCGCCAAGCTACACATTCTCAAATGCCATCACCATTCTTGCAAGTACAGCAACACCTCGCACAGTCCGGTTCGAAAATTTCCCCCCAAAAATGTTTGTCACTCGAAAGAGAACCAAAAGATCCGACATGCAAACATCAATATTACCCTCGTCTTATTTATTGAAGAACAAGGGAAATAAAAATTGTTTGGAAGCAATTATCGTTTTCCACATGTACACAGTTAGTTCCTCGATTAGCCCGGTTTCAATTAGTCCGACTATGCGAGGTGTTGCTGTGCGCACAATCAACCTGAACCATCCCAGCCACCGCAACAATAGCCACGTGGAGAATCCACGACGGAACTCAGACGGAGCACTCGAGAGCGACCGAGAACAGCGTGGTTCGGCCACAAAGCGAGAGAAGTCGCGGCTAGACGATTGTCAAAGACGCTTCCTAAAAGCCTCGGGGGCATACGTCCGCGTGTGTTGCATCGGCGTTGTACCTACGCCGGGCGACGCTCGTTCCGGTTGCGACGGTGCATCCAACGTGAGAGAAGAAGTGCATTCACCCCGGCCGTTTGCATCGTTTACAGCCGCTGCAACCTTCTCCGCGGCTTTTCCAGACTTCTCGCCGGAGAGCGGCTCTATCTCGACCACGGTCCACACTTATGCACTTACGCGTTAATGCCGTAACGACTGCGTTGGCTGCCGCGGTTGCAGTTGCAGTTGCACCGACAGGCCGAGGGCAAGGCGCACTCCTTCGAGAGCAGCATCCGATTTATTCCCATCGGAAGCTCGCCCCCTGCTACGCGCCCTTCCGCACACCTTCATCGCCCTAACCTTTCTTGGGCACGTATTTCATAGCGAACTGCGGTCGATGAGGGATACGTGATTTTCATTGTGCTCGTTTGTTCGATTGAACAATTAGTACGGACCGATTAACCCTAGAACCCTCGAGTTCTGAACGGAGGCGACGCTCGGGGTAGTGAAAGCGTAGATTACATTCTTTCCCGTATGCGTACAGCGTCTCCTCGATTTAATATGATTTAGCCGGAATGTCGAAGTTTAAAGTGTACACGACGGTGAATAATTTTTCGCACGAACGGAAGCGTTTTATGGAGATCGCGGACAATGTTCTCAACATTATTGTCAATATATATTCCATTTTATTCAAATATACAGGATTTACTAAAATTGATCGTCCCGGGTTCCCTTCACCGGTACAATAATGTTGAGAACTCCGAAATGCTGATAATATACATTAACCGTCCGAGGCTTCCTTTAATTAAAAAATACGTTCAACTTGCGGGCTCAACGTAACCCCCTACTTAGAGGTCCGAGGGTTAAATCGTTCGCACCGGTTATCTTTGAAATTTCGATTTCCAGCGATTTGTAACGTACAATTTGAATATAAATTAAGTCACAGCGGGACCAGTACAATGCGCGTTCCTGTCTCGCTTGTACCAGTGAAACGCAGTTGCAGAAAACGCAACGAATGTCACGCTCGCGAGCACGCTGAAAGCCAGCGCCGCGGCCGTCGGGGGGTCATTTTTTCGGAGCGCGTTTCCTCGCCGCCAGGTCCGCGTGTTCTGGAGCAGAAAGGTTCGAGTGACCGGCGGCGAATAAGTGCCGCAGTCTAGGTAAGCGATCGGAAGAAGGCCTTCACGGCCGTACGCTGGCTGTAAATTTTACTACGTCATCTCCAGGAACGACCTCGTCCCACAACCGGCAATAAATCCTTTTACGATCGCCACGGCGGCCGGCCAAGCTCCGTTCCCCCGATGTCGTTGACTCGCTCTTTTTCGTTCCGTTCTTCTGGCGACCGCGTTCTAGAGGAAGAGTAAACAAGACATCGAACGCGCGCGGCAGGAGTCAGCTAGGCATAGGTTCGACCGCGGCAAGAATCTTACGTTTGGAAACTAGTTCCGCAGGAACTGCTTTCGACCGTAGTGAATTCTTGCATTCACCTATTATTTCAGACTTGCCTGTACTTCTGGCAATTAGCGCGTAGCTAGCCGAACAGGTCACGCTTAACGCTAGTCGAATTCGAATCTGTCTATGTACTTTAGTGCCTACGTATACGTTAGCGTGTAGAGATGCAACGACTGATTACTTTCTGAAACGTTGTTTTAAAGTAAGAAAGTAAGTGACAGGTGGCGCACGAGAGGAATAAGCTCGGTTGTATTAGAAGAATGGGACAAATGTGTATTGAAGAATATTTGTTGAAAAAGAAAGGCAACGGCATAGATGTGTGAATAAAAAATGGAGAGCGTTTTGATTGCTGGTATAACTTTAGAGAAAAATCACATGGAAGTTCAAGTAAATATGATTATATAGGGCGTCCCACGTTCCGCGTGTTTAATCGTGAAAGCAAATTGTAAATCGTACCTGCACGCCGACGAATCGTTGCGCAATCGTTAATCGAGTGCGAATAATTGCACATAAAGGTAAGCAATGGCAGTAGTCATTAGCGCGCAGCATTCACGAGCGCGAAAATATATCACCGTGTCAATGCTTGGAAAGTATTATACATACTGTGGAATGCATATTCGTGTCGAAAGTTCAATGAAAATCGAAACCAATACTAGCCTTAATCACCATACAAATATTTCTTCAATTAGACGCGAATATTGATTAATATTGAGGTATACGCTACGGCGTCGACGAATTGTTCCGAAATTACGTTCGAAATTGAAACTGTCGAAGGAAGAAAATTTTTCATACCGCCGACACGTTCATTTAAGTCGATGCAATTGCAAAGCCACGGTGCATGTAGTTTGTTTTTTGGTCTAGTAACTGGCAAGCTCCTAGTTCGTAGTTGACACTTTTGTTCTAAAAAGGTACTTCAATGGAACTTTTACTGAACATGGAGGCCCATTAATTACCGCGGTTCATGATCTGATTTGTATACCGGTTCTTCAAAACATTTCCTAGTTCTGAAAAAGGGAAATATAACGTATATCATTAACCTAAGCTGGTCGAGATACGCTCGTCTAGACTGAATAAAAAGTCGCAGCGCAATCAATCTGATTTGGAATGGATTTTTAAATAAAATCCTAAAAATTGTGTACCTCGATTGGGAATTAAATTTAAGATAGACACTATACGCGAATATTACAAAAAAAAAAAATCACGATAGGACTTCCCTATTACGTACTACACCGTACTTTTACATTATTCTACTCTCGGCACGTTCGATTTAAACAAAAAGTGAAAACATATTATCTACTGTTACGTTTCTAATTTTGTTTATTAGAGTAAAGCCTATCGAGCCAGCCTTTCCCCGTTTCTCTTTAACCAAAACTACTTATTATAACCGTTCTGCTGAAACCAAGAACAGGAACAAAAAGAATTGGTCACTGTAGCAGGCTAGAAAGTACTAAAACGATGTAAACCAGATTGTTTTAAGAGCTGCTAATCACGCTGCATGCAAAACAGTCAAAACCGGAAGGAAATTTTATTTAGCCGGGCGTTTCGTGGAAATAAAGCGTGTCATCTTTCGCTTTCTAGAACTGCTGGCGAATTTTGTTTTACGCGACCTATACCGCTAATTAAACGCTTTCACCGTTGTTCGCCGATGTGTAGCGATTTCTCTGCCGTCCGGAGGAAATCGAGTTCTCCAAAGCATTCGCGTTTAAAACCCGATGACGTGTGCACTGGCGATTAGAAATATGTGTAACGTTCCATTGACATGTACGCAAATTAAATATCATTCATTCCAAGTTGAGAAGCCCCTGTTGTCATTGTTCTCGACACAAACCACACCTCACGCGCCACGATGGCAATTACGAAAAATAAACGTTTCCGTAAGCGCGTAATATTCATATAAAAAGTGAAGTGAAATTAAATGGATCGAGAAATGGACGGGCCACATCATGCCACTGTAATTATGTTAGGTCTACCGGAAAGTTCTGTCCGATAATGTCATCTCAAGTTTCAACATGTATGACTGCCTCTTTTTACCATTGTATTTTGATATATATATATATGTATGTTTTTCTAAATTACATTAGTAACGATGGAAATTATATTGTTCGGTAAATATTAATAAAAAAAAATCAAATTCTCACAATCAGAATCGCAAGAGAAAGCCTTCCTTCTACTGATTAATCTCGTATAAACAAAATTTTGTACACAAGTAGGTCCACCGGGAATGTTCTGTCCGTTTTTCAATTCAAAGAAAATAATACATTTTCAATACATTTACTGAAAGCTATAATTTCCATCGTTGCTAATGTTATTTGGAAAATTTAGAAATACAATAGTAAAAAGAGGCAGTCGTATAATGGTGAAACTTGAGATGACATTATCAGACAGAACTTTTCCGGTAGACCTAATATATTCCAGTGCGATTTCTCTACTCGAATTTAATGTCCCACCGATTTACGATGCATCAACTAGAAACCACCACTTCCAGAACGTATTCGTCTGGCCGGCACAGATATTGGTCTGAAGGAAACGACATGTAATAGACATTTGAATCACAGTCGAAGCGCGTAATTAATTATGTATGTACTTCCTTACTACGACGAGATGACGGAGTGTCAACTCCCCCGCCCTATTAAATCGTATTTTCACGTGAAAATATTCCCGCGTACAAGCAGCCCGCCGCGTTGCACCTGTCACGTACTACATCCCGCGCTCGTAATATCATTATTATGCCCCGAAACCTTATATTCGTATTATACAAATATCCAATATTATGAAAACCAGATCGAATCGTACCCGTCCGATCACACCTGAAATTGAACCACCGATGAACAAGTAACACGTAATTATCGATTCTGATCATCCACGCCGTACTCCCTGGACAATCGACAGCGAATCAAACAGATTCGCCAGGATCAAGCGCAGGATCAAGGATCTACAGTCCCCGTGAATCGTTCATCCGCACGCGGCATCGAACCCTAACTCTCGAACGTGTCGAACCGCGGAAGCCTCGATCACGAACACGTGATCCAGCATTATGCATGCTCGATATATATAATGTGTATCGCCGATGTGCAACAAGGTGTCCTCCTCTTCGCAGTGGCTGCACGATGTACTCGCCGTGAATTATTGTAACGATCACGAAATTGCAGTTTAGCCGCATCAGACGTTGCGATTCCGATGCGGGCATCGTTGTGCCGCGACCATCGAGCTGCAACGATGAGAAACATCGCCGGATCTCCGCGCAACGACCACGAGGACTGCGTACACGAGCCCGTTGCAGAAATTGAAATCGATTTCGCGGCGATTCGCGGCGGCGGACTATAGCTGATCGCTCCCAAGACCGGATGTCTTGCTGAAACGAAATGACGAACTGGGAATTGCAGAATTTCGCGGATTCACGAGAGTTTCGGCACGGCGAATTTTATTATAATTTCGTTACGGAAGATTACATCTTACCGGGTGCGCCAATTACCAGAGAAGGCTAAGTGCGAAGGTTTTGATTCGTACGCGGTATTGACAGCTTTGGGGAGCGATTACGGGAGCAACAGCAATTGCGGGCGATTCAGTATTATGAAGGACTATAATGACTTTCCGTAACAGGCATTGTCGTTCATTGCCGTCGGGTCTCTGTCTTTGAAAATTGATTACGAAATAATAAGATGAATTTGAATTACTCCTTCAATAATTATTCCTTTCAAAAGTAATAATCGCGTATTACCACCAGAAGTTTTGCTGTCCCGATTTTTCCCAAATTTGGGTAAATAAAAGTAAAAGAATCGACAGTTCTTGCAATGCTTACAACATTCATATTCACGAAAAACATTCATCCAATGCGGGGCGCATTTCGCATGAAATTCACCCAATGTTGTTGCTTTCATTTTTTATTTATAACTATTCTGACAGTTTCTACGTCAACAAATAAAACAGCTAAGCCATGCTCGTACCCTCTCCTCTACCGAATAACTCGTCTTCGTCTGCCTAACGAAATCGTTTGAATTGCGTCGTGTAACGTTCGATTATCGCCGAGTTTAGTGCATTGTAGCTGCTTATAACGAAACGCCCGGCGTGGAATTTAAATGCAAATGCGAACGACAGAGCTTCGATACAGGAGCCGGTCCCTCGGGTGTTCGGTAGTTCAGAATTCTGATAAGATTAGAAAGAAACCACGTCGACTGCTGTAGTAGCCGGGCAATTCAACGCGTCTCGTGCGTTGGAGCGGGCATCTAAATCCACGCGGGCAACAATTTATGCATATTAATTTCGAGCAACAGGCGCTCTAGGAGCCAACCGGACACGTTCCACGAGACCACGTTCCGTGCACGTTAATTTTCAGCTGGGGCCGAGCATAAATCCCGTTAAGTAATCCCCCTTGCCATTCTACGTATGTTAATTTTCGCGAACGGAAATGTCCCTCGTCATTTCGCGTGCTGCAGCCTGGATTTATCTGGTCAGCCGATAAAACTGCACGGATTTATCGATTATTTCATTAACGGCGACAAGCCGACTTTCTAATGACTCCTAACGAGAACCTGGACATTATAATGGGCTTATCCGCGGGGATGTGTGCGGAAACGAAGCGTGTATACGCGCTACCGTTGCCCGCACAATGGCCGGAGATCATGGGTCACCATGGATCGATGTAAAGTGTAGCCGGTGTGCAGCTTTAATGGCGATTTCTCGAAGGTGATCATTGATGGATGAGATATTGAGGGATATTCAGGTGATTCGATAAATGCGCGATGTGGTTAGAGCATTCATCGATTGCGTTGCGCGATATTAAACTGCATTTCTAAGAACGGGTAATATTTTTCTTTCACGATGCAGAAGAAATGCGATACAAGAAATTCTAATGTTCTATGAATTACGTTTTTCCTTTCTTAAAAGATCCAAGTTATTCGACATTTCCATATTCGACCAAAGGAAATTAAACGTCTCTTCCAACAATTCGCAAAAGACATACTTATAAATCTGGGCACAAAAATATAAGCGCTGAAAGTTGCCCTTCGAAAAAATTCAATACCTAACGGGCACATTCTTTTTGCGACAATTCTTCTGCGCCTTAGCATAGAATAGTCGAGGCGAGAGTGGAAACCACCGTAAGAATACAAAAATGATGGCAATCTAGGATACTTGCGCAAGAAGAACCTTAAAAAAGTTTATATTTCACGCGTAGGAGACGTTCAGGGTCGACGATTGTGTATACGTGAAAAATTGTCTCGCTCTGGGGAGACCGAGAGGAGTCGTGCACAAAAGCTGCACGAATAGAAAATAATAGGCAGAAGGAGGATGATCCCACGAGAACGGTCGTGCCTGTGCCAGAAAGAACTTTGAAAGGATCTGTTTGGCTGGCTTTTGTGCTGGAATACAGAGGACGTGCTCCTCCTTCCATTCATGGTGCCATCTGAAAAGCGTACGGATCATTCAGACACGGGAGGGGGCCTTCGCGAAACGACATAGATTCGAAGCACTCATTATTCGTTGGAGAACGCCTGCTGGATTAGCTAAAAAACGAGACTGTTCGAGATGAACGTAGGTATAATAGAGCTAGATAGCCCATGGCGTATGAATGGAAATTGAAGTAGATTTTTTAAAGCTGCTCATTAAAGAAGTGTTTGCCAGAGGATAATGGATAAACTGTCCCTTTATTATTGAATGTCTAGTGCACTTTATAATTGACGCGTTTTACGGCAAGAATCTTCGAAATGAAGAAATATTTCCAAGTATATACCAAGTAATTATTGGTCACAGATTAAACGAAATCTTTCACTTTTCCGTTTCTGAAAATCAGAAGGAATCGTTCGTTCTCCTATTTCATTTCATGTTTGGCAATTTCTATGAAGTATCCGTCGAACGACTTAACCGTTACATAATAATAATAAATGCTTCAATGCGCACAATACAATTATAAAGATTAATTCGCATTCGTATAATTCGAATAATTTGCAAAACAACCAAAAAACAGTATTTCCCAGAAAATAATGTTGCCCAAAACTGCACTTACTCTACGAAAAATTGCCAAGATTTGCACTGGTTCGTTTCTCTCTGCTTCATTACTGGAGTCGTCGCGGAGAGGAAGCTATCGTGTCCCATAAACCAACAATCAAACGGAATAACATTAAGCTTATCAAGGTTCTAATAATGGTTAATCACGGATGCACAGGCGCATCCGATCCGCAACGGGTTTCAATTAATCGGATAAACAGATATGTTTCGCGGCGGAGGAGTTAAGTTTCCTACCGGCTTTTCATTCCTCGGAAAATGGGTCGAGCTTTGAGAAGGCAGCTCCGGGCGTATAAAACGCCGATTGAAGCCTTTCAAAGCGGCGCGTTCCGCGGAAACTTGCGTGTAGCCGAGAAACAAACAAATCTTCGTCTAACCGAAGCTCAGTAACGATCTTAACGTACCAGCGCCACGGTGGAATAAAGGGACCCGAAATAACTATGGTCCGCCTATTTTAGTATCATGACCCATCAGCTGCTCAAGCTGTTGTTGGGCCTTTTGAAAATGGTCGAGATTAGCCATGCGGGATTTCCGGGCCGAAATTAAACGTTCCTCGCGGGACAATGTGTGAGTTCGTTTTGTGCGATCGTCTGTCTCCTGCGATGCAGGATTTGCAGAGTTTATGGAGAATGGATGGGACCAGTTTTCTTTTTTTTTTAGGTTTAGCAGGGAGATTCAAAATTGATTGCGTATTTTTACTTATTTGCGAAAGCGCAATGCTTAAAAATGTAGGTACGTACAATTTTCATAAAATATTTCACGACTTCATCATACATTCAAGATACTGAATTGTAAGTGCAGGTGTACTACTTACATACTTGGATGGTATCGCGAAAATGCAGAAAATATTTGTAGCAGTGCGTTATACAAGTAAACGGTAATGGCGAAATATTTATTAGTTTTCTTTGTCATTTCGGCACGCAACATTTGGCGTGGCTGTCTGGTTACAGAAAAAGAACCGTGGTTGATTCGATTAGCTAAACCAGCTGTTGGATAAACGAGGATTACGTATCGAACCCTACTTTGGCAATCCAATCAACTAGCATTGTGTCAAGGGAGGAAAAAATATATTGGTCCAAACAACAACTAAAAAAACTAAAAAGAAGTCTTTAAGTCTGAATAATTAATGAGTATTTTCAACAATATCATAAACATTCGTACTGTCACACCTATAAAAAGGAATAATTCAAGCAGTTTAACAAATATCCAACTTATAATGAAACTATACAGTCCCTCTACAATGATTTTTGCCACACTATTCATCAAAACAATCAGTGATACACTCACAACATTTTTTTGGGGCCAATTAAAAATGCAATATAAATACCTACACTGTTGTACTTACACATGACTTGACTTGGAGTCTATTGAATTTTTCTATTACTCTTTACTCTTCACTCTTTACTATGTTCATGTATTTTTACCTTGTTTGTATCGTGTCTCATTTATTTTCCAACTTTTTCGTTATTATTTTTAACCGTATTTTCAATTCATACGATTATTTATCGCGATATTAATCTAACCTTATATTATTGCTGCACATTTTCTTATACGTAAACGAAAATTCGTGTGGACTACATATGCCTTGGTAAGCTTAATGGCCCCTTCACTGACCTACTACAAAGCTACCATACTGACAAAGATAGCTGCGAATCCGTTTCCCCGGCGAACAGACACGTACGAATTCCAGAGTTTTGGAATTCCTCAAAACAGCTATACACTCCGCCTTCCTAAATCGTTACCACCGGTAACGGCTATTACCATCAGAAAATGCTTTCAAAATAAACTTTGCGTAATATTTCTGTGGCGAATTCGACCATGGTGGGCTCAGAACATCGAAGAACGGTATTCAATCCATATATTTAGAAGAGAAAATAACCATGCGAAATGTGAGTGTCATAAACTTCACTTGTGCAACGAATCAGGCTCCTCTCTCGAGAATCGAGGATCCGTGACAGTAATCGATGATATTTAAAATTTCAATTCTCAGCTTCAAGGACCCACGCTCGTATCCGCGCATGTAGATTTAAATCCGCGTTAACATAACGACACACGTGTCCTTGGGCATGAATTTTAAATGCGCAATACAATTGTCGTAAAGATACGTGTCACCGTGAAAAAATGCATCGCATGCAAAAATATGCGGACGTCTCATTGAAAATAATTATTGAAATGTTAACGACACGGCACGCCAACAATCGAAAACGAAAAACGTAATTTCCGTCGATCACTCTCGATTTCCATCGCGGAATATATTACAGAGCGAAGGCAAATAAATACGAAAACAATTTTCGCTTCGTTCGTCGGTTTTTGAATACGTAGTAAATACATCGAGGCGAGATTCTTCGTTGAAAGACAGTTTGCTTTCCTTCCCGGAACTTTTTCGTTTTCTTAAGCGCAAAGAAACCAGATGTTCCCCCTGTTCCCTTGTACCTGCTCGAGCCGTGGCTACAGCAGCAGCTGGAGTTTACGAGACGATACTAAGCGTAGAAATCCGTATTAGGAGAAAATCCAGTAATCGCGTCAGCCTCGCGTATAAGGTATCGATGCATAGCCGGTTGAGTGAAGCTTGCTTCGCTTTGGTCAGCCAGCATCAACAGCGACGAGTGTGTTGCTCGAAACTTCAATAATTCTAGTGGCGACGGCTCGGTGAAATAAATATGTCTAAAATTATTTCCAATAGATGGAAAGGGGACCGCGACAATAATTTTGATTAATGTTCGACGGCAATCATTTGAAAGAAGAGCATACTTAATACAATCGAACAGCAATGAATATACATCTCGCAAGGAATTAACATTATCAGCGTACGTTTTTCAATGACCTAAACTCTAAACGATTTACAGCAACGACACGTCGAAATTGCAATCGGTAAAAGTATTTCTGTCACTGCTCTTCAAATTATCCTTGAACTCTAAATACTCCCATTTCCCATTTCCTTGTTTCCTCACTATTCTTTAACGCAAAACAAAAACCACGAATCCATGCGAAGTCACACGGAAGTCAGAAAGACGTCACCTACTTTCTATCCACTATCGTACTACCTTAGTACCGATTACAATCCCAGAACGTTAATCCTGTCGTCGTCGACATTCCAGGGATTCGACGCTGGACCGAATAGCACACGGTAATCCGGCATTACCGTCCCGTTAAGACGGTGTCACTTTGCTTTTGTTGGGATCGTTGTACGTCGATACCAGGTGAAAGTCCTAAAGTCTACGACCGGTTACGCCGAAACCCGTTGCAGGTGCATGTATGCATCAGCGCCTCGGTACCGGTGCATCCGAGAAGAAGGTCACGAGCGGATGCATTCCGGGAGTCGTTTCGATCGTCCTTCCACTCCGGCAAGGTCGTTTACAGAAGCGCCCGATAAATTGACGAAGAGACGATGAAAAAAAGGATTAACAGCGAGGGGGGAAAACGAGTCTCCATACCGTTATGAGAGGGCTTTAAACAAGCCTGCACTTGGTAGCAGACTATTGTTACAACGATGCAACGAATATTCTTATTCTAATTCACTTTAGCATTGCTATTATTATTATTGATTAGTAAAATTTCTCGTGCACATAGGTATAACGAATTCGATCGTCAATATTGAAGTTAACGTGCAGTTAATAATAAGGTGCACGTTGGTAAGATTCTACGTTTCACTTGGAAATTCGCAATCCAAAGAATGACAAACCCGCAGTATTTACTATTAGATTAACACGGCTTGTGAAACCTTCTAGTTACCTAAGCGACACACTTTCACGAACACCCCCTTCGGCGAACTATACATCCCACTGATTTTCCGATCCACGTTTCCGATAATGCCCACGATACGCTAACTTTCTTGCCGCCCATCGCGACTTTCCTCCTGCAAATCGCTAACCTACAATTCCCTCTGTTCCTCCACTTTCCCATCGTCCCCCGCATATCCTTTCCCGCTAGACGCCGTTGAGTCAACGGAGGCCAACCATCGACAGGCCGGACGACGATCAAATTAAGGGATCCACGATGAGTAACGTTAACGCATTCACCAAACGGTGTGGCAATTATCCCGCGTGGCTCCAGGTGCGCCCCGCTGGGGCCGTGTCCACGTGAAGAGCGTCGTTTACACGCTACACGCTGGAACATCGACTTGTAAATCATTTCTTGCCTCAATCTCGAACGGATCGCTTCTCACGGTGCAACCATTAGCCGTTTCGTTGCGTTCCCTCCTTTCAATCCGGGATCCGATGCAACCACGACGACTTTCCGCTCACGTTTTCGCCAACTCGCGAATACCGCGTCGACTAGAGCGGCGAGGTTCCAAGCACACCTGACACGCTGCATCTGTGAGATGTCACAGGTGGAAGCGGACGTCAACTAGGTCCCGAGACGGGATCCATTTTTTTTTTTTTTTTTTCCTCTCAACGATCCGTCTGAAAACTCGTTTCGTCGCGCGCCACAGGACGTTGGGCCGAGGCACAGTTTTCTTGCGAACGGCGCAGACTGCGATCGATGTTGTCAATGAATCTGTGTGGGATAGGTCCGCTGTTTCTTTTTTGTTTGATTTTTGTTTTCGGTCACGGTCCAACGGGTCGTATACGATGATTTAAAGAGCACGTAACGCACGTTAGGAATGTTAATACCGCGGATATTCCCATTACGTTTGGTGTCCTCCCTTTAGGATTCGTGCGTTTAAAGGAAAACGTATTTACGTGCATTATAGATAAGGATTAGTCGATTATATATCAGCGCGGAATGCTGCATTCCTGACAAATTATTATAATAATCGTACATTCCGCAATGTTGCTTCATAAATTAGAGTTCTCGTAATGTTATATTATTATTTTATAATGTATTAATACCATATTAATAACACATTCATATTATTATTATTAAATAATCATAGTATTAAAGTATTCCGTGTGATTTAGATAGATTTTGTTCTTGTTTTCAAAGATATTGCGTCGACGATACACACGCGACGTTTCTCCGCATAATACCTGCAAACTGTACGCGGTACTTCATTACCATAGTTACTTTCCTGAACTTTGCATAAGCTGATCTGCATACCTGTTACTTTCGAGACACCTGGTTAGTGTCGCCAGATACCTTTAAATATATTCGTGCATTAAGATTTCCCCCGCAATTTTCATTTTCCCAGCGATCTTCCAGCCGCGAGTAGATTACTAACGTAGTGTAATTCTTATTTGACAATATCGAAAGCAAACGGCTGGTACGCACGCACGACCGGAGGCAGCGAAGTCACTGTTCTTCTGTTCTTAAAAAACGATTTGAGCGAAGAAAAAAATGTTCCTTGTCTAGCCACATCCTCGTTGGCGAAACCTGTTAATGACCAGTTGCCGGTTTCTGATACCTGCTTCGGATACATTTACCTGGCTGGCTCGCAGTGTCTAGCTGTCGATCAATATGTCAAAACTTCTTTGGTCCCTTCTCTCAATTGCGTACCTCAGAAGAATGCGGAGCAATATGAAATGATCGAAAAAGTTGCCGGCCGAGGGTATATTTTACAGATATCACATATTTTCCTTGTGCAAGTGTATTTAAAATTTAGTAATCTCCCGAGTGATCGATAATGATCTTGTTGCTCAAAATGAGGACACTGCATTTGCAGTGATCGTAAACGAAAGTGGAGACTGATTGAAATTATCGTAACGCTTTTAAACTGAATTGTTATATTAAACTAAATTATTATTGTGTGCGTACATTATTATTATGGAAATTGATTATTTGTACTTATTCTATGTATTCTGTATTTGAAGGGCTGAGAAGCCAGTTAATGTAAGTCCCACACTCTCTGAACCGGAGTTTCTCAGTTAAAAAACCTCTTTATTGTTAAAACTTTCAGTTCACAAATCAATTCAGTCACTATTTTCATACGTAAGCAATAGATGACGGTGCTATTGTCATTTTTTCCCAAGTAGGTTGTAAAAACCTTATTTATCCCGGTACGAATGCTACTGGACCTACACTGATTGACTTCTGAACCCTCCATTTAACAAAATATCTCATCTGAAAGTTTAAAGAAATTATGTGCCAACTCTGGACACCGGCACGATCCACGACAGTTCGAACGACAGAAATGTCTTTAACCAAAGGAAGATACCCTTCAGTTCACTGTACCAGCAAATTAAAAAGCGAGTCCACCAACATCAAAGTTCACCACATTGCCATCCAACTCCGCTAACATAAACGTACGACCGAAATTTTTCTCGACGTGCAACCAGTACGTTAATGAATTAAATTCATCTAACAATAAATATCCAAACGTCAGTGTCCGAACCACTTATCGCCACTCTGTCTCCCCCTAACGTATTTCGCATCCCAGCCAATCTTCAGTTCGATCATTTTCAAAGAACTATACAAACCAACTACATACACTATAACCCCGCGTATTGTTCAGCTTCTCCATCGTCCATGGAGCATCCTCTCAATCGCGCAAAGTGCGCATCCGGTAGCTGTTCACGACCTCTCCTTGTTTCTTGCTCATCCCTCCTCGTACATGTGTTCCACGTAATACGTAGTTAGGATCGACATACGACCGCTCGTGTTCTGCCCGCCGGTATTATATAAAAGAGCAAAGAGAGAGGCAGACCCTGCCTCGCGGCCGGACAGCCACCGTTTACAGATATTTTATGATTTATCGTCGTCCTTGCTGGCGCAGAAATTCCTCGACCGATTTTTTCATACCGCCTGGACGACGCGTGTAATACACCCGAGCAAAGCGTGCACGAGTTATGACACGTTAATCATTTCGTTGCTTAGACCGTGCAACGCATTGGCGGGGCAGAAAGTACGAAATTGTTTAGGCGATAGAGAGTACGAACAATGGAAACGTATAGTATAGTTACTATATTATACTATAAGACTATAAGATATTGCATAGTTAAGATGATGTATTTAGAATATCGGAGTAATCGAAACGGTGATTGGGCCATTCGACGAATGGGGTCGCATATGCATTCGATAATGAATTTTAATTTAGTCAAGTTGCAAAATCAGCACGGTACGGCTGTTAAAGGCTGGTCTGTAAATAAATTGAAATCTATTAAGAAAGATCAGGGACTCCAAAATTGATAGAAAGTATGTTATACATATGAAAAAAGATAGCTATTGACCGGGCCAAGACCAGTGACTGGCAAAATATGAGTGGCAAAATATTGACTGTATTCGAAGCCCAAAAGTACCTACATTTCAGTAAGTTCATTAAAAGGAGGGTTACAAATATTTTTTCTTAATATTCATGACTTATTCATGAACAATTATACTGTTATATTAGAATCATTTATGTTTAGCGTTTACAGTTTTATTTCGTTTTAGGATTCATGTCCTA
The DNA here is from genome assembly GCA_963667235.1 of Nomada lathburiana. Taxonomy (NCBI): domain Eukaryota; kingdom Metazoa; phylum Arthropoda; class Insecta; order Hymenoptera; family Apidae; genus Nomada; species Nomada lathburiana. The sequence goes on from OY763903.1 coordinate 5,080,673, forward strand.
ATCTTTATGCTCTAATACTATTCCTGTTGATTTTTTTGCAATTGAATTGGGAAAGTTATGGAGAAGTTATTCCACTTGACTGGAATTCTATCTTTATCTATAGAGACCAGCGATTGTGAAAATGAATCTAAAGGCATACAATAAATAATATAGCGAAACAGAGATAATAAAATTGAATGTGAAATATGTTTCCCTGCGCTTACTATAATAAATATTATCTTCCACAGCATTCAGGAATTAAAAATTCAAACGTGGAAACTAAAATTCACAAAAGTTGTGATAATAGTGCTCTATTTTCTCAAATGAAGTTCTATGCTTTTAAACAGTCTAGTTCTTCAATGTTTTCGATAAATACAGTCGATTAAAAAAATTAGTTGCCGCGATTGCATTGTGCTATTGGGCATAATTTCAGTTGCAGAGTTTTCTTTCAGGACGTGTCCCTTTCTACACATTCCCCGCCTCTTTCCATGCTCCTACCCCGGCTCACGATTATTAATGGGCTCGAGTGAACATTGAAAATTCCATTTCCACGCGGATCGATCCGATCTGACCTTTGAATGATTCAGGCGTGGATAAAAGTACACGCGTTGGCATTTAATCGTAGGGGATATAGTGAAGTTAGCCTGAAAGTAATTCGTTTCTCCGTTTCGCAAGCTTCGACTGCTAATTGATTACGAATTCCCGGTTCGATCTGTTGCAATTATTTACTCTTGATACTTGATCGTGAGGAAATCTGCGTGAACAAATCTGTGCAGGTGTAAAAAAAAAGTGCTCCTAAGTTTGAGGATCCTTTTGAACATTTACATTTAATCGGCGAGAGAAATTCGGATTTTCCTTTAAACTAGTCGCATTCAATATTCCATAATAATTTTTTTGAAAGACCATTTTTATAATTACGTGCAAGAATATTTCTGCCTTTTATTTTAGTATGCTATTCATATCTTTAATACCTTTAATCGTGTGTCATTAATGTAAATAAGAGGTATGCATATCCCGAACTAGTCACTAATGATAGAATCCAAGCGTTCGAACTACATGTATTCCGGTTGTCCTTTATGAAACATTTCCTCGTGTCTACATACGGTTTCACTACTTTCGTGGCCGTAGAACAACTCTTGTAAAGTGTTTAACTCGGATAATGACCGGTTAAATTCTCTCATGTATACTAATAATTGGCGTATTCCGGTAGGTCTGGATTTAACGCAGCTGCAACTCGATTAAATAGTCTTGCAAGGGTCGCAAGAACGCATTCTTTCCCCCTCGTTCTCCCTAGTAACTCCGAAAATCAAAGAGCCTTTCCTTCCACTTCACATGACAACTACGTTACTGGACAAATTTATTACAGTATCCAGAAATGTTCCCTACCGTTCAATTTTGTCAAAAGCACGATCGTGAAAGTGAATGGTAATCAACTTGTTTACGCCGAGTAATAAGCGCACACATTTTGCAGCAGAAAATTACGCAATAATATTATCCTATTAATATTTTCGAACGATAATAGTAAGAAAATCGAAATTGAAAAATTGTAAATCGAGCGCAGTGAAAAGTGGTATGGCTTCTACCACCTCGCGTGATTCGCTAATATCGTTCGCCACCGTGAAGTAATCAAAGAATACATCGCATATATTACCGGCGAATAATGTTTCCCTATTTCTTCAATAAGTAACACTGCCGTTTCGAAGCGAGTAATTATTCGCCACCCGCTGTTCGATGCGCGAGGCGCGCATATTCGAATGGAAATGAGCGAAAAGATAAGATTCAACGGAGACGAGGAAGGACAAGAGGCGCGAATGCAGAACGCAAGGACGGTAAGGACGGTAAGGAAAGCAGGTACACCGGTCCGGACCTTGTTGAGGACGAGTTCAAGGACAGGCACTGGTCACCGAGTGTGGATCCTCCCAGTTGTGGATCCAGAGAAATCGTCGAGATCCCGATACGCCGATAAGATCGTTCGCCATATGGCATAACGAGTAATGCACATGCATCTGGGACGTTCAAAAGTGCATACACGTGTCTTCGAATAGATAACATCTATAATTCGTGTTTGTGCTCTGGGTGTGTAGGTTTCGTTGCCCGTATGAAATTTAATCTTGATTCGAGCGACACGTTTTAATGGAATGCAAAAAGAGGTTGCAATTATTCACTGTGTTCGATACGTTTGATACTGTGATAAGTAGATCAGTGTGAGCCTAATTTATTATTAATCCGTGTCGGTCTTTGCAAACGAGAATATGGCAATTTATTTTTAATAGAAATGCGACCACGCAGAAGAGCAAGAGTCGCGTAAGGAATTAATTATTGTTTCGTCCTGGTGAACATGTAGGTATGTACTAGTTTAGGTGATTAAATAAATTTATTTTCTTCGATCCTTCGTGCACAGCGAGTCTAATTTTTCCTTGAATAAAAGCAACTCACTTACATACATCTCACTCTTTATTTTAGGAACTGTTGTCAATCAATGGACTATTTAATAATGTTGCACTGTAAACAATTGCCAATGAACCGAAACGATTCATTTCTCGAGCTCGACCTACAGTTAGCCACCGCGCAACGTTTCAATCATACTGTGAAATTTTTTAATGAAAGGCACCACCGCATTGATCTATTACGAAACAACAAAGGCACAATTAAAATCCGCCTCCTTCGATTCTACGTCTGTCTGGCATCGCAACATTAATTAAATAACCACGGCGCACAGTAATCTCGAGTCAATACTGCAGTACGAAATGTCATCGATAATTCTTGGCAAACGAAACGAGCCGGCGTTTTACGCTCTGCGCAATTGTTTTCCAGCGTAGCGAAACGAAATTATCGACAACAGGCACACGAACCATCATTTCTGATCGTAATCATCGATTGTATTCGTCAGTATGTGCCGACGGAAGACTGCACGACCGAAGAAGGAATTTCTGCACCGAGGGGATATGCACTTTTCTCGATCACACCCAATCACCCGTACCTCTATCTCTGTTTCTTGCGACGCGTAAGTGGAAACGTCCAGAGACGTTCACTTCCACTGTCCCTTCCCTCTTATTCGTCGCGACCTTTCGCAAAGCGCGATTTTTCCCTTCGTCCACTTCAAAAGTTCACGCCGCTGGCATAAGCGATATCTCTCGTTTTGCGAAATAATATGCCGAACGGTGGAATGTTTTTCACGGATTCCTTCAAAGGATTTTCGCTGAGCACGCGTTGCAAAACGTTGCAGGATAACGCATACATAAGTGGATAGTTACCGCGAAACGATCATTTTCATGGCGCGTTATATAAACGACTATTGTAACATACACCAGAGTTATTTTATTACTCACTGTACTGGCCTCCGCGAGATTCTTTGCACCACTGTGATCGTCGTTAGGTGTACATTGCGTTACTCACCTGAAACAGAAATTGAATCGAGATTGTTACCACAATGTTTCTATCTTATTACGATAAATATTTTAAGCCGTGATTGTCCCATTTGTATTTCAGTGACTGGAGTTCAATTGTGTGCCTGAATGTTCTTATGCAGAATCTTGCGAACAATTACTTGTTACCGTTAGCGTATTTTTAAAGAAAGAAATAGGATCGGGTGTAATTCTTATCTCTTATTTAATAAATTGTTACTTTACAGTTTGAGTGGTGTATGATGTAATATAGTTTATGCTTATTTCATAGCTTTTTTTTAAAAACCGTCGCGGAGTCCCGACGATTAATGGAACCATTCATGTATGTGTACGCACAGCGACGCGGACGACTTTGAACAATAATAATTTGTCAAGTAGGACGAAGTGGGAACTACTTCTCGGAGAATTAAATAGAAAAAGAATGTATGTTGAAAGTATTCCAGTTTGTTAGAATGTGGGTCCTTTTGGGACTAAAAAAATATTCCATGTCAATTGTTAAGATTATAGAGAACTTTCTTTGCTGCATTCACTGTAACATTTTTAATACATTAGGAATAGTAATTTTTCATTGACAGCTCTAATTTGTAACTTAAAGATATATATTTCATTTAAAAAAAAATTTAACGGAAATATTAAAAAGAATCGTAGGGGTATCTTAAAGGAAACAAGCAATTTTTTCCATAAAAAATGCCATCTTCAAAACTTCCAACTTTAACTGTCTGTTACAGTTACGGCTGTTATTAAACTTGATTTATTTGCTCACTTCCGAGGTCTGTGGGCACAAGGATGCAAAGTTCATTGATTGATATCGATACCAGAAACGTGACTTTTTGGCTAAATGTCGCTAAATTTCGCGTTTCACACCACTGTGCCTCTAGGATCTGGCCACGGGGAGGGCGATGCGTTTTGGTTAGGGGACTGCGATGGACCCCATGGAACTTCTGTCAGAACCTTGAACGAATACGTATCGCTATATCACATCTACGAATTTCTATATTATTAATTGTATATCTAACATACTACAGCAAATCGCGCAACAGTCGCATAATTCACAAATTCCATCCGATTTGAACCTAATTAGCGCAGTGCCTTCGAACAAAGGGAAAATTCAAAATCGAAGTCCAACATGTCCCAGCTTTCCCGTTTCCCAGAATCTTCGTCGGAGTTCCCGCACATTGCCCAGAGTCATTCGATTCGTGAACCTGCAATCAACTCGGCCGCCTATTTTCGTCTCGTGAAACGCCCAACGCGGAATTCTCTTTCATCCCGAAAAGGTCCGCCCGAGCCAATTACCGCGAGGAAAGAACACGCCCGTGGAAAGGCCGAATTAACGAGTAAACAACGAGATTTCGTTCGCTCGGCGGGACAGTTCATTGCATTGTTTCACGAAATCGCGACGAGTGTCGGCCACGTGAACGCAATAAATTCCGGCACGATCCTGCGCCGGCCGTTTCGAGAATGGCCAATTTGGCCGGCGAAACGACGCCGACGACAATCGCAAACGGTCGCGAGATACGATGATCGTAGCAAGTCAAACCGTATGCAACACAGGTCGACACCGTTCGAGATTGTAGGCGTGCACGATCGATTCCACGGCAACGAGCACGAAATTACGTGTCTCGTGGCCCGCGACGTACGCGAATTTGCTTGCGAGTACCCCGGCTGGTTAACGCGCAAGTACCTATACTACTTACGCCCGTGGATTACGGTGAAAACACCGCGAGGCCTTGACATCGATACAGCGGCGAAACTCTAACACGAATTTCCACGCTCTGCGGTTCGTTCATGCCTAGTTTTCAGAGTAACGGGACAGAATTTTATTCCCGTATCGCCACGCACGACAGCTGACGTGATTGAAGGTGATGCCTTAATTAGTGCCAGCGACGATTTGCATGTCGTCGTTGGAAAATGTTTGTCGGCGGAATGAGCGCACGTTGCGCGTGATCTGTCTCCCCTTGCTACGGTTCCTGTTGAATTTATAATGAGCAGGAATTTTTGATGAATTTACGTCGAGCCATAGAGGACGGAGTTACACGGAGCGGCTGTGAAACGTAGTGTCCAACTTCGAATGGAGAATATGTATTGGACTCTCGCTGGTGAAAGGACGCGTTCTTCGCTTTAATTATGAGCTTTCGCAACAGCACTTATTTAGGATACGCGCGTGTGTGTGTGTGGAAATTTGATAAAGAATTTGTCTTCGGTCCTAATTCGGGGATAGGTTTTATTAAAAAAAAAAAAAGTTGACAACTCATTTCGAGATATTATTTTGTCAATTACTTGACCCGTCGATAAGCCCGAAACATTATTGCGTGTGTTTTAATTGAAATGTAATTTTTTGTCCCAATTGTTTTTTTGTATTCTAGTGCTACTCCGAAAGTTCAGGGAACAGAAATTGGGACACGGATGGCAGGAAAATACACAGCTGTTACCTCTGTGCTGGTCTTCCGATGATTGCACGGTTGAAACTGTTACATAAAACGTAACAACTTTATGACTACAATACCGTTTGTGGAACACAGCGTTAATGATTCTCTAATTACGAGCTGCTGATTTATATTTGACGGATACGAAACCGCCGCTGTTAATAACAATCAATTAAACGTAACTGAATTTTAGTACCGTACAAGCGCATTACCTTCGACTTTCTCCCGTATTTCGCCACTGAAATTAACAACAATGCCACATGAAGCAACGACGAATCTTCCAATTCCTTAAAAAACAATTCTTATATTCTATCTAGTCCATAATTTTCAAACATGGCACACATCAGCATTTCTCAACCTTTTTAAAAATCTTTGGACCGGAGTCACTGTATATTACGCAAAATAAATAAAAGTAACCGTGCATATTTAACGACAATGTCTACGCGTGGAAAAGTGACATTCAGCACATTTCTACGCCAATTACGATTTACAATAGATACTAACGTCTGATATTAATCGAATACGCTGCGCGATTCACCACGCGGATCTCCTAAATTTAATTTCCAATTACAAGCCCCTTGTCCATTCACCCGACGCTCTAATCCTTCAACCTCAAATCCGCCTATATTGCAAGCGAACTTTCCACGGAGCAACGCCAAAATCTCCATATACCTCGTATTTATGGCAACCGCGGAAAGTGGATGCCCCGAAGAAGATCTCGCCGTGCGCTCGTGTACACCTCTACGCGCATGGAAAACGGGCTCGCTTTCGTGCAATTTATATTATCAATCTACATACCGTGACGAGACGTGCACCGCGATGGCGTCGGTGCACGCGACTATCGTTCAACTTCGCCGATCGACTCCGCTTTTCCATGCTCGAATTACCATTCGCGGTTCGTCCCCTTTGTACCGTCGTAAATTTTCGACGCCTGTTACGCGAGTGATCCGCCGCGGAGGGTTGCGCGCTGTTCGCTCTCCGGCGAGGACTCGCGTCGAAATGTCGCTTTTATAAATCGCGCGAAGACCATTTAAAACCGGGGACACCGATCGTGCAGGGAATTTTGCGATTCTGGAAGCTCGATTCCGTTCGGCGTTACGATCTTATCCGCGTCGGGGATCTCGAGGGTCGCGAGCGGCACCTTCCCGCCGTTTTACCGTCGACATCGTTGCGACGGTGCTCGTCGAACACCTGGATCGCATCGGGGCCGACCTGTCGATCTACGCGGATTGCGCCAGTGGATTTTGTGCGAGACTTTTCGTTGCATTGTTGTAATGATCTGATTCTAAAAGGAGCTGGGCAAAGATCGACAGTTCCAACCTGTTTGTTATAAGGTGCAGTGTCATTAACCGTCAATAACTGGCTTATTAATTAACGTGTACACGCCGTTGTTGCGTACGGTCTCGAGAAAATCAGTAACAGAGGTTTAAAGCCATGTCCCATTTTTCGCGAACGCGTGGAAAAATGTGTCCGATCGGTCGCAGTCTAAATATAAATAATTTAATTTTTATAGTGGCAATTAAAAATGTTTTATAAACTGCATTTCTTGTTATTTGACACTTGTATCTCGATTTAACGGTACGTATATACTGTTCTATCATTAAATCGACTTAAACAGACACACACGCCCATATTTTTAAATTTGCTAGTATTGAAAGTGGCGCGGGAGTACACGTGATGCGTTCAGCATCTTTCCAGCGTTGGTACAGATTTACTATTGGAGAAACAGTGGAGAAAGAGATACGGAATATGTATTACGATTAGATCGTGAATAGTGGAATAGAAAGAAAAGTTTAGTTTCGCAAGGATATCGTTACCTTGCGGTAACTTATGTTAAAGAATGTTAGCTGACTGGATTTATCGCTATCAATGTTGATGTGCGCTGTGTTCATTATGGTTTTTCCGTTCGAAATTAATAAATGGAATTACGATGGTTCGAAGAACAGAACTGATATCCTGTTGGTGGTTCGTGTTGCAGTTTATTAATTCTGTGGCAAGTAACGTAACGAGATTCTGAATCGTTCAGGAGTGACTGATGCAAACTAACGCGGTGGAAAAGGGGAATGAAATGAGGACCGGCGGATAATGCTTCAGTCAGTGATCTTTACGACACGCGGTGAGAGAAGAGAGTGAACGTAATCGACGAGTGAGCGAAAGAGGAGTGGCATTCGAGAGGAAACGCAAGGACGCGACATCGTACATACTAACAAACACGTGCTTGTATTGTTCTATGCATATGTAAATACCTGCAGGTATATTTCCGGTGTCACTTCACTGACAGTTGATCGAATTGCCGCACACTTTAGACGCTGACGCGTTAAAGAAATATTGTTAACCAACTATGTACATTTAAATGATCCTGTTTCATAATTGAAGAGCCTGCATTTCTAGCGTGAACGACTACAAAGAAAGACAAGATCGATTTATCCCCTTCGATTCGATTGATATTTCCTTCTTTCATAGTTTTATATTCATTATAATATCTAGTCGAATATTAGATTTAATATATTATTTTATATTATAATTTCATAGAGATGGCTGGAAATTGTTTTACGTATATTTAAAGCATCGTAAAGCAAAGGACCTTGTATTAACGAGCTGTTTGAACTATTCGCGACAAGCCGTCCAGTAGTTTCAGTAACACTTTGCAACAGTGGTCCGGACAAAGTTCAACATCAAGTTACAGGAAAAAAGAAAAAAGAAACGAACGGAAAAGTTGATTTCTGTATGGCTACCGACTCGCGCAGAGTTGGACAACTTTCCAGTGAATAATTAATCTCCGGAACGAGTTGCTTGAAAACTAGTTGACATTTCGTAGGAGTATCTCAAATTCGACGCAAGACTGGCGTGCCTAGCTTATCTCGACAGTGTATTAAGCTACTGGTTTCCTAAGCAGCTGATGCTAAACGGTTTATCCGGTCCTTCCGCGTTTCGCGCTGCCGTTACTCGTATTCACTTCGAAACAGCTGAAAATAAACTCGTAGCATACTCGAGTAAAATCGTAACAATTCACAATTATACCGAATTCCATAAAGTCCATTTGATTAGAGCACGATTTATCTAAAAACCATTGCGAACTGCAACGTTATTCTCTTTATTACGGCTACTCGTTTTTTTCTCTACCGACCACTAGGTTCTTGTCGAATCGCGAAGAACATGCAAACCATAATCCATTCTACCGTCGCAGGCAACAATGAAACCGCAACTATTCGTCATTAAGTCGCGGAGAACAGGGAAAACGTTCACCCAAGGCTACCGCAAAAATGCGATCGGGATTAACATTAAACGCGGTGGTTCGAGAGTGACGACATTCAGCGAATGTCCGCGGCGGAAAAGAATTCGAAAAATCGCTGAACGTCGACACGTCCCAGGTATGTTCCCGTAGAACTGGCATAATACCGCAATTACGAGCGTCCAGGCTGGCGCCAAACGGCGCTCGAAGGACGTGCACGTGCAACGACCACGCGTTCAAAACCGTCTGCATAGACTGGAGCAAAAAATCGAGAACGCCAGGTCGAATCTAATGAAACGATAGTATTGGCGAGCGTACGCTTCCAAGGATCGACAGGTGTTACAAGGATACCTGTGGAAAAGGGGTTGCAATTTTCAATTTCATGGGGCTAAATAGCTTCCACGAACATTGGGCCCCGGAGATATAATTGGACACGATGGGGCGGGGGATGTACAGCGTCAAAAGAAGATGAAATCGGGTCGAAATTGCTGGTACATATTATATATGGTGCGAGGTATTATATTATTGGCATAAAACCTTATGCTATAATATATTATACTATTAAGTTGGAATATATATATATATAAATACAGTCGACTCGGAAAGTAAGTTAACGCTCTTATCAACAGTTTAAATGTACAATAATAATTATAACGTATATATTATTATTATAATGTATGCTTCTATGTTTTAATGTATTCTAGATAGCATAAGTACGGACAAAAATAAGTTACAAAAATTTACATACAAAACATATATTGTCTTTATTTGCACACAAATGCCAATCGTTAACATACTTTCCGAGGTGACTGGATATATTCGATTATGAAAATGAGACTGTTATATTACTCGTTTCTTTAAGTGGTAATCGAAATTAAAGACTTATAAAACTGAAGATATTAAAACTAATTCAACCTATAGAAATGATTACAAAAGCTATTGTTTGAAACATTTTCCCAGATAACGTTTCTCGTAACACAGGTTCAGTGAAGCAGATCACAAGTCACCAATTTCGTTTTCCAACTTACGCACGTTAATTTTCAATTACCTGCTAATCTCTTTTTTAAACCCATCGCCTCGTTGTCGACGTTTTCATAGCATCCGCGGTTCAATCCAACGATCAAACGAAATACAGAAAAACAATATTCATCGAACCACATCTACCACACCGTCGTCGAAACATTTCTCTCTAACAAGAATTTTACAAAATTTCCCCAAGTCTCTGCAGTGCGCAAGCCATTTAATGTTGTTCCCGTGGATATATCATAACAACTACGAACGTTGCGTATCTACTATTCGAAATTATTGCGCGAACGGGGCCGCCTTCGCAAGAAGCACGTCCTTACGAAAGGCTTGTCACCAACGCGTACGCATTTCCACACAGTCGTGGGAAAACGGCCCTCGAGCACGCTCCTACGACAATGATAATCGAACAGCATTGCGGAGATTGCTGCATCTCAATTCGATGAACCAGTAACAATCGCTATCGCCGATCTGCAGATCGCATTCCCCTTTACCGTATGCAGAAGCTGAATCTGTCGTGCCCCTTTACGATTATGTAGATTCCTGAATGCACTGTATACCGAATGGAAGAACGCAAGCTTTGGTTGAAAGAAACCGAACGCCACAAGTTTTTCACGTGAACGCGGATTGAGTAATCTTCGGATCCCCGAGCTTGTGAATGTCTAGATCAGAGTCGACTTTGCTGGCCGCAATGGGGAATTTTTAATACGGAATGTCGAACCTCAAATTACTTAACACAAACTACACGCAGGGAGCAATAAGAACTGGGATACTTAGAAAAATACTTTTGAATAAGGGTTGAAAACGTTTGGACGCTCAAAGTTTAATGGAATCGGTGGATGTTTAATATTTATTGTCAATGTGTCATTGTTTATTATTATTGTTTTATTGTCATACTTAGTAAAATACTGTAAATATGTCTACTGTACTCGCGCATTTATTAATGTTTCTGAAAATCTGAACAGACATTAATTGATAATAGCAGGATTACAGTGTAATAAACGACATGTCGATGATCGTTCGAATTTAATTCACTTTAGCACTTAGTAAGACGATTCCAGAAAAAGACTGTCCCGTTTTTCTACGCGGCTACTTATTAACAGGCGCCTGAACGAATACCGTGCGCGTGCATAATTCCATCACGGTGTACGTGCAGGTATGGCTGCAGGTATGAAAGGTTGTGTAAGTACACGTGACATGGGAAGCAGCCCGGGGCAAATCGCGCAGCTCTAGAACCAAGCATTTGTATTGAAACCCCTTGTTGTAAATAACGATGTTGCATAACACGGTGCATGACAGAAGAATAATTCATGTTTTTAGCAAGCAAGAATGTGGTCGTTTTTAAAAGCATTCGATTGTTCGGAGAACTGAAAACTGTTCTCAGTTTCCATTGAAATTGCAAAGCGCGAATTACACGGATGCCTTCTATTTAAGAAACAATCATTTCCTCGTCGACGAACCAAATAATTGTCCTCCTTCCTTTGAAATTAGATCCCAGGCGAAATAGTGCGAAACTGAATCCATTTGCACCACGCCCAGCATAGGAAATAAAGCGTCCGAACATTCGATTAAAGATCCGCACAGTTAATTTTAACCCAATCCTAGCAGCTAAGAGCTAATTAGAGATGCCACGAAAGGTTAATGCATCTACTCATCCAGGTCGCACAGGCTCGTTAATCGCACTAAATTTAGAAGAAGAAAAAAGGCTGAAGGTAGAAAAGCCTCGACACACATACCCAAAGGCACAACGTTCGATGCAACCCCGAGGGGGATCAACAATGAGAAGTTCCTTCGAATATTTTTTTTAACGAACTTTCCTTCAACGATATTTACTTCCAAACAACCCCCACCCCATCACCGGCCGAATAACCGGTAACGGAAAAATAAAAATGGACGAAGAAGAAGAGATGTCTCTGGTCCAAAAATAGCCGCGAAAAAGAATTCCTGGCCTCCTCGTTAACCTGGCTGGACAGGGCACCGGGCCCCATAAACTATTTACTCCCGAGAGGGTTAACTTATCGCGTAGTTCCCCGGGAGCAGGTATGCGGCGGAATAAATTCAGCGGCCACCGAAATTCGTGGGTCGCCTGACGTGGATCGCGAGAGGCGATTATCGTAAAAGGTACCGCGGAATTCGCGCTAATAACTCAAAGTCCACGTTCCACTCCGAGTAATTAGCATTCCGATCGCTGTCCATTACGCTAATTAAATTCAATTGTTCGCCGGCCGGCCAGTTGTGTTCGCGTTGCGCGCCGCAAGGTTGCACACGCACGTACGCCCCGGGTAATTGCGGGGGGAAAAAAATAATTAGCTGTCGAACGGTTTCGTAATGGAATCGATTCGACGTTGCGTCGCCGTGTCCGCGGATATCGCTTGCCTTTTACGAACGGCCGAAACCGAATCGAGGAACACAACGGCGAACCGTGATCGTACACGACGTCCTTCCCCCTTCTGTTCGCGGGGTTTGCTGATGGTTTCGCAATCGTAGATCGAAATGAAGTTTATTATTGGAAGTCTGTGAAGATTGAAGGGAGCACCGTTGTGGAGTTGCTGGAAGATTCGAGATATGCTTCTGAACGATTGAAGGAAGTTTGTCGGCTTCCTTTTGCTCGAAATGTATTTCAATTGAATTTCTCTATATCTGCCTACCTTATTTTACTTTATATTACTTTATATTACTATCATAGGAAATTTATTTCAAACAGCAAGGGGATTGATTGCTATTTTGATTTCTTGTTATTTTAAGTGCGTTTAAAGGGACCAATCAAAAATCATATATGTTGTATGGATATTAAAATTTGAGAATCAATGTGTATTTTCAACAGAGAATACCGATAAAATTCATAGTAATCGCCTTCTGAATAATTTCTCCAGTGGAATGATTGCTTCTAAAGACAAACCACCGAGGCTTAGCCCGGGACAATAATGAGTACTTTGAAGCGGTGAATTCTTATTTACTGCGTAATGAAACCCGAATGCCTCCATTAACCAGCCCCTCGGAAATCGAATCCCGGAAAGTATACATCGATAGTCTAATCGCAAACTACGGAGTTACAAATATCATTCATTCGACCAGAAAAATGTGTCAGTAAATTGCATATTAGGTTGTCCCAAAAGTTTCTTTCGCCTTCATACTAGATATGAACTGCAAACAATTTCACGAAGAGTACAATATTTTTTAAATGATGTGCGAATACGTTCTTTTTCATAATTCTCCTTGATCCGTCCGGAAGCATCATGATATCGTGTTTTAACATTTCTTTTATGTTGTTGCAAGATATTGATCAACATGATTTTTATCTGATTTGAAGTGTTCAATTTTTCATAACGAATAGGTGGGGCTAGAATATTCCAAATCAGATCCAAATGCATTCCCTGCTTTTCCATCTTTCGATACAGGCAGAACGGCACTGAGACTATGATTCAAACGACATTATACCATTCGAAAGCTAGAAAACAATTGAGCGCCTTAGCATCAACGAAAAATGGATCGGTCAGTGCGTTTGACTAAACGTTGCCCAATAAAACCCAACAGTCAAGCAGCGAAAGAAACTTTTGGGACACCCTAATGTTTCACCATCGACTTTCAACCGGAAGGCCTGCAACTCATAGGAGTATACTAGCCCTTGCACATATTATAATTCCAATTCCCTTCCACAAGAACAAACAAGAACAGCGATAGAAGCTTTCGTACTTTGCACGCAGCGGAAAAGAGCTTTGCAGAACTACCCCAATCGAATCGCCAAGGGAGTCTCCGCCAAAGAAATTCCAACCGTTCGCCACAACTGTCATCCATACATTTTGGAAACATTAGCGATCGCGACTGACGAGCGTCGTCGCGCATCGACGAAACAACAATAACCCCGTCACCGTTATTTTATCCGAGCAAGTACGAATCTAGGATCAATAGTCTGCCGTGGCACGTCTTTCTCACGGCGTCGAAACGCCACGATCAATTATCCGCGGAGTTGTATTTTTATTGACGGAACGATCACACGAGAATTTCTGGCCTGCGGTCCGGTCGCACGCGTTTCGAGGAAACCGCTCGGCTCGCGTAGAACCCGTCCTAGAGGTGAATTGCATAGGAGCCGCGTATAACCTGCATTTCGCGACGCGTACGTCGTCGGCCTATTCTGGAATGTCACCCTGCCCGACGCGTCCACTAGCCGAGGTCCAGTTCTTCCTCGGCGACGAAGTGGCCTTTCCTTAAAGCACGCTTCTCAGAAAATCTACCTGAAAACCGTTACGATAATACGGCCATCGACCGATGTCATCCAGAAACGGATGCGAGATGCACGTTCATCACTCCATAGAATGTCTTGGTGGTTCAATTAGTTCGAAGTCCCTGTCAGTTAGAGGGGGGAAAGATATGTTGCAAGGGGTTGGCTTTGCAGGTTGGAGCATTGGATGCGGCGTATTTGGGGTGCTGCATGGGGTTTGCTCGCTGTGGTTAAAAAAGGAACGCGATTATATTGGTCGGTGTAAATTGATTCTTGAGATCATTTGTCGCTGGTATGTCCACAAACAGGACCGCTCAGATGGAGGGCGAAAATGGTGATTAGCGACGGATTTATAATCGTGAAAAATCGGGAATCGTTGTGGCGAACGTTTATGCACAATGAATATGCAAAAAGCATATGCCATAGAAAAATCAATCAGAGAAGTAATCAAATATGCAGGGAAAATATACAATATTAACAGTACATTTTGCGATTGTTGTGACATATTGTAATTCGAGTTACAGTCAATGACAAGCATTTGTTTCCAAATTGCATGGTGTCAATGGACGACGCTTTTCTGTAAAAATTAATTTATATGCGGAAAATGATCGCTCTACGTCACGCGATGTGACCGGTGCGTAATTATATTTGCTCCAGTAGATTTGTAACACATCTATCGGATCTTGTACAAATTCATTGCTCGAAATATTTGAAATTTGTATTAATCTCGTTGATCCAGTATTTTTTTCTGTAACAGCAATTACTTTTCTTTTAAGTTTTCCTCCGCAATCACCGGGTATGTATTTTAAATGATTAACGTTAATTAACGGCAAAGCCACTGTTTCCAACTTTTCTATTGTGGCGGGCAAAGTGCTTGGAATGGGCTTGAATAAAAATTAAATTTTGTGCAAGTTCATCTCGCTGGAGCGCATCTTGTGCTGTCTTAATGGCCGCAGCATCTTTTTCTTCAAATGTTTGATACTACCTAATGAGGTAAAGAATAAGATAGACATGGCTTTATACAATTGAACTTTAAATAAACTCATTTAATAAGTTATTGCATATGGCTTTAAATATAAAACATAAAAACATATGCATTATGCAAGAAGCGCAAAATAAAAAATATATTTTCAGAATTCTCTAAATCATAAAGCATATTTCTGCCCAGTTCCCATTGCTCTATCGGTTTTCTACAAAAATATGCATTTGCATAGACATCCAGAGTCCAGTTATAATAATGTGCATTTAATGGAGTAACGAATTGTAGATATCTTACACTATAAATGATATATCCTGATTCGATTATTCTGATATAACAGGTATGGAAATAACGAAGCTAACTATTGTGTAATGCTAGCATGTTTTGCTCCGAATCAAAATAGACAATTTTCTTTATAGAATACAAGATTGCTCTCGTATCCGAATGAAACTCATTATCTTTGCGATAACTGGCACGAAATTATATAACGCGGTGGTAATTAAAACATTTTGCTTTTCTCGCGGGTGTGTAACGCTTTCGTGGCGAAACGAGTACAGTGAAAGAGGCAATATCGAAGTGCAAGCATCCCGTGAAGTAACTTTCTCGATCGATCACCGTTATGAATAACACTAGAACACGCGATACGGGCCATTCCAGCCGATTTCACTATGCGCCGATCGCCGTTTCTTAGATTATATTTCTCCGCGAACCATCGATACCGGGGGCACAACCGCCTCCGTATCGATCGCGCGAAACGTTAGTCCACATCTTACCAACATCCGAGAGGTTTATTAAATATTAAGTTCTGACACGAAGCAGGTATCGTGTTCGCTTAGAAAAGGTTTTAGGCTGCTCCGAAAACATATCGTTTTACGAATCGATGCCTGCGAATATACGTCCTTGCGTCAGTATGGAAAGTAGATTTCCCGTCGGAATATGGATCGAAAAAAGGTATCATGCCCTGCGTAACAAACTATTTGTATTTACTGATAATTGAGGCAACGGTAAAAAGAGGGCACGACATTGCGTACGAAATCGCGCTGAAAGTATTTTTAAACATTCCTTTTTATATTTCAATGCCAACTACTACTGAAAATTGCTTGTATAGTAATTCTTTATTTCTTTATCATCATTATGTCTATAGGGTTTCTTGTTGCCTAACACGAATTACATGGTGTAAAGTACCTACCCAATAGAACCAAGTCAAATCTCCTAAAAAATTATCAGTATAATATTCACAATCAGTGCTCCTTTTAACAGCACAACAATAATAATTATTATGATTAGGCCAACAAATCAAATGCATGCGCAGCTCCAAAAGTTGATCTACCTTACTATGACACAGTCATTCCGCCTCGCAGACAATATTAACACCTTCCATCAATGCGAAATACCCGGACACGTAATTCACAAATAATTCGAAGCTTCATACAAGCGTCCAATGAACATCTACAATCTGTCTCTACATTATATCTGGCGTATCGCGCGACGTTTACTATAAAATTCCCTCACAAGTCGGCCGAGCTCGCCGCGAACGGGAGGATCCCCCCCCAACAGGAAGCAATTTTTGCGATGGTCAAGCGTTCGTCGCCGTCCGGTCAATTTATTCGGCTTGCGTTTCGATCAAGCGGGATCACCGACATCGCTTCCCGAATATATTCTTTGGTCATTGTCCTACCCCTACCTGTTCTGCCTGGTCGAATATCTTCTACTTCATCCTCCCCCCCCCCCTCCCCCCCGCCCCTTTCTGTCATTCGTTCGCCCCCGCGTCTTCCTCCTCCGCGCGCACAACATTCGCGAGATCCGTTTTTGTTCTTCCTCCGAAAATACCGAGCCTCGAGATGCCACCGACCCACGGCTGTATAATCAGATGCTACCACTCACGAGTCCCTATTGTTTGCTTTTGCGAGCACCTCGAGCGGGCGAGCACGCCTCGCCGCCGAATTTCGTGCCACGTCTCGTCAAGAAACGACAGGACGGTCTCGGCCGCGGAACGCCTGCAACGACGTGGAGTAATGATATTCCGCGTGGTTCGTTTCATCGGGAATCGCGACCGTCCTGTTTGCTTTGGACCTCCTCTTGTCTAGCAATTTAATTTCTTGGATCAATTTAACGCGCCGCTTTCGTTCGCCTCTGAGAGACAATTCAGTTGGATGTTGTCCATATTTCAATGGCCGGTAGCAATATTTCGGTACTGGTGACACTGAACGTGTATGCCTGTACGTATCGAATCGGTTGAGTAACCAGTCATCAAGTAAAGCCTACAATTCTCGCAATTGGGTGCAAGCAATTGGTCGGTTCAGTACGGGTAATGATAAACAAAATAATTATTGAAGCCGAGCGACGAAGTGGAGAACAATGAGTGCAGAATTTTTGCTCGAAGGTTTAAAATTGGCCGTGGTAGATTTAGTGTTAATATCATTGAACGCGTGCCTGCTATACTACCTGCTATACTGACGAGACAGTTCGACAAATAACGTAAAAAGTACCTGGCTGTATAAGCGAAGCCAATGGAATGATCGGACAAATTACGGTCTCCCGATGTGAAACATCATTAAACGTCAAGTTCAAGTCTCCCACATTGTTAAATTACTAAAGCTGTTAGCACGTCATCGATTTGCTTAAAGATTGGTTATCGGAATGATCGATAACAGTACAGTACAAAGGGATACACGCTAAAGCTAGTGGCTCGATGCCACTCGTGATTGGGTACACTACACTTCCATGGACACATCGCTCATTACTCAAAAACAGCATCCAGAGAAAAGCCCAGCCGGGTCGAAAGAAACTCCACTGCCCGGTCGGCCGCTGTCCAAGCATCATTTGAATACAAGACCAACAAAGAAGCAACCCAATTCCAAAGCGAATACCATCGCCACCCGAGAAACGCCCGAGACGAGTAAAAAGTACGCGATAACTAAAAATAATTGCCGGCAAACGAAGCGCGGATGGAAATAGACCACCGTCAAAATCCAATACTCTCGCAGCCAGCATCGGGGCCGTTCTGACGCGTCGGATCAAAACAGCGGGCACGTTTGGCACAACAAATGCGCCGTTCAAGTAGACCGCTACTAATTGTAACCGCATCACAGGCGTGGCCCCGGCTGCGAAGGGTTTAATATTCTGCTGCCCGTTGCCAGAAAGCCAGCTCTCCCCGCCTGTCCCTCTTTCTCTATCCCCCTGGGGACCCTACACGCCGTATCTATTTTCGCTCGGTCACTTATTAGTTTCGTACCACCGAAATATCATCCAGAGGAGCCAAGGTAGGCGACCATTAGTCCGAGGAAAAGTCAACCGGAGGCCAGAAAGGCCGGGCATTAGTCGTGTATAGCATGTGGAGGTATTCGCGGAGGCACGTGGGAACGTAGCAATGCAAAGAGAACAGCGACACGTTGGCCTGGTCTGAACCGCTGGCCCGGGTACCATAATAGAAAACCGCGATAATTGTAGGCACACAGCCATGATCGACGGAATGCCGCCTCCTGGTGAGCTTTATTCCCGCCAGATTGCAGAATCCTCGGTATCCAATAAACGTCCCGACAGAACCCCAGCTTCGCTACCTACGGAGCTGTTGGTCGGGTGTCCAATTCAGTTTCTGGGCTCGAAAAATGGAGTATGGAGACAACCGTGTGCCAGATTCAACAACCGCTTCGTGAATTAACATTTTTGCTCGAAAGGCAAGGGGAATGGGTCTTATGTGCGATTTAGTTATTGCATCGCTCGGATAATTTTATGGGTTGAACTTGCAATTGATAGCGGATAAGGATGGAGCCTTTGCGTGGAATCGTGGATTGGTGTTTCTTTTTTTTTTTTTTTTGTTACCTTCTTTGTCGAGTGAAGGAAGGGTTCGATTGAGAATATTTTCTAGTCTATGTTTTGTCGTTTTAGCAGTAATTGGATCAAATTCTGCTGACGTATAAATTGTGTGCAGGATAGGGTGCGATTATTTCAATAATTCGTCTGTCAATGAATAGTAGATCGTGCTTCGCGTAATTGAATTCTAAAAACATCGATAACGAAGCCGTAAAAACTCCGAAGGGAGACGAGCAAAAGAAAAGAATCGCCAATTATTCTAGTGAAAAGAACGGTTACGGTCAAACGTTTTTGTAAATAAAAAAATATTCGAGTTGCAATTAATGAATTTCACCGTACCTTGCCACCAATCGATCGTAATTTGCTGAATTGATTTTATTACACGCTCACGAATGATCTCCGCACGAGAAATGGTCATTTTCTCTATTCGGTATCCTATACGAATCGATTGCCGAAGTTTACCACGGTTCTCGTGTCGCGAATTAAATTTAACGTACAGCGACCGCGTCAGGTATTTCGCGTCGTATTTTAGATTTGGGTACAGAGGAAGTGGATCGCGTTTCAACGGAACAAGAATGTCTCTAGTTGCGTTCCACGAGGCGTTTCCTCGTAACAAAGTGCCCCTTTCTTTCTGTCGTCGACGTCTCACGGTTACTGACTTCTCATAAGAGACGACGTCGACAAACGGGGAAGCTGTAGCAGGAAGAACGGAAATTGAAGAGTCCAGAGACAATAACGGTGAACTGTCTTTTCCTTTCGTACGAAAGAGTCATCTTCGGCTTAATTACGTGCCGGTCGTGCTGACTCTGTGATCGAAGAAGAGCATCGCTCGCCCAAGCATTGTTTCATCTTGAGTGAGTTCCGAGCCTACTTTGGCGGATAAAGGTGAATGAACGTGACTACTTGAAAGTAGAAGCAAATTGAATTTTGTCGCTTCGTTTCGTTTCTTGTAAAAACGCTGCACTTTTTATGAGAACGTCCAGAAAATTTTAGAAGAAAGTAGAAGAGATCTTTTCTTATGTATCAGGCGACGGAAAAAACTCTGCAAGTCTTTTATGATCTAAATAAGTGTTTTTCTAATTCACACCTTTGCAACGGATTTGTATGATTCACTAAAATTTAGCACTAAGATGCATTATTTAGTATGACAGTGTTGTATTTATTAAAATCTACAGAAAGATAGAAATTTCAGATATTAAAGAGATCTGAAAATAATATAACAGTAGTCGTACGTGTTGCGAACACAAATAATGTCTTTCATAAAATGTAGTTCTACGCGTTTCTTCTATCGCCAGTATGTACGCCTACTTGGCATATTTATAGAACAAAAGTAACAGGTGATTATGTAGATTATTCTGCTGTCATTAGAAGCCAGCCGCACGTGCTCGTACACGTGACTGTATAACAGGAGTCAACTATGCGTTGATACATATTCATACGAAACTAACGTTTCCGTAATTACTTGTTCACCACGAGGCAACGCGGTACTTTCGATTTTAACACCATTAACTTAAATTTAATATGCAGTTGCAGCAAAACCACTAACGCATAAAAATGAAACTATTTTATATTTACGCTTCGACTAAAATAAAAAAAAAAAAAAAAACAGCTTCGTTTTCGTCGTTTAGTCAAACTGTTTCAAATTTAGCGATAGACCACAAGAGAGGTGGTGAAGTTAACGATTATTTTAGGGTAAACTACGCGGTCCGGCTTAATATATTTTTAGGCACAAGAAAGAACCGTGCCACAATAAGACACATTTTTTAAATCTCAAAGCCGACTTGCACAACACATAAAACTCTGTCACGTCTAATACCGTACAATTTATTTTATCATTCTATTTACAAATGTCGGCTACCACCAACGATCCAAAACCGAACAACCCCTGATAATCCAAAAGCCGCAAAACACTCCAATTTTCGATCACAATCCCTATACTAATGTTTACATAAATCCATCATCGGGTTGCCATAAAGAATATAACAAATGTTATTCTCACAAGCATTCTAAGCTACTTGCTCGCCAAATGAAAACATTGGTCGCCCCGACAATGATTCCCCTCGAACAAATCATCCCCCAACGACGATGACCGTAAGAGACTGTGTAGTCACCGTGAGAAACGCGGTACACTTCTTCCCTAAAACTTCTCGGCCACCGTTTCCCAGTAATCGGTTCCACGGTTGCGATAGAACGCTAGACACCGTGAAGCATCGCTACGCGGAGACGGAAATCCAGCGTGGAGAAGAGCGAGCCTGAAAGGGTTCCGCTTCACGATCCTCGAAGAGAGCGAGCCGAGTTTCGAGCAAGCCAGGAAAATAGAGAACCCGCAGGTAACATCATACGCATCTCGAGATATCCATGAACGGAAATACTATACTCGAGGTCGAGTGTGCACGTCGTGCACCTGTACGGTTCGCGTGCGCGTGTTCACGGGGAAACAGACGTCGCCGGATTTAGGGTTTACCGTATGGTGAAAGCTCATCGACACGGAACCAAGTTGGCACAATGGAAACGGAACCGTATCCGTTTGGTGTTGGATTTATAATGGGGTGTCGCCGATGAAAGCAAACGGGATTCTCTGTGCTCCTGCACGAGATACGAAGTCGATTTTTGTCTTTTTTATGTGGGGGGAACCATATGTCGATTTAACCATTTGCCTGACAGATTTGTAAAAATTGTGTACGCCAACGGAATTGATGTTACTATCTCTAGCTTAAAACTAATACTTTGCATTTGTAACGGGATGTACCTTACTTGCAATTGCAATGATACAATTAAGGTACCATTTATCGTTTATCTTGAGCTATGTAAAATGACGAAATTTCGTAAAAAACATACGTATCATTCATATGTGTATGACACTCCGCGTAAAGGGTTAAAAATGAAGTGTAATATTGGATTGCGAGATCGTTGTATTGCATAATTTAAAAACACTCCAGAAATTCATTTTAAGGACGAAGAAGTATTATATTTAACTTGCTGGTATTTTTAAATTCAATTCAGTTTAATAATTTTTTAATTGTCTAACAATTTACTGCTGTTACTTGGTAATTTGATTTGTAATGATTTGAATAAGAATCTTTCACGTATGTTCGGAGCAAGCGTGAGTTATATTGATATTTTAGTTACAACAGCATTCTCTTCCGCAGGGCAATACCGGAAGGAAAAACATTCTAGGTAATTGGATAATTTCGGTGCCTTGCGGAATCGTAAGGTTTCTGGCAAAGTTGTTATCTCGAAGTCGACGTGGGAACAAGGATATAAGCTTAATGCCATAGCTACGGGGGATACAAACGGAATTTGCGGTATACGGAACGATTCGAGAGAATTCGCGGATTCTTAGATTTACGCACAGTAACGTGCATACCGGGTGATCGATAAGAAAACTTCTGAATCAATCAATCTTTGCATGCCGCAGAATAAAAGGTGAAGGGTGCCAACTCGTTCATAAACTATTTCGATGTGCACATTTCGTTTCTCAAATGCCTGTCTTATTGACAAAAATACGATTGGATGCATTATTCGCTTGTGTTACTCGAATATTTTGAAAACTTTCTAAGAAGTTTCTGAATGATCACTTTCAGATACTCCGCAATCGTATTTTGATTTCTGAGAAAAGTGCAGCGACTTTCAAACTTGTTATTGGATATGGTGTGTTAAATAAAACAACTATTATATTTTTATCAATCAGTTTACATGAAATAGCTCAGAAGGAATGTCCCCTCTCTATGAAATGCTCCCTCGAACTGAACGAAGACACCCAAAAGAACTGGGCTCCACTTATACCTACGGATGCCTATTGTCTTGTTTTACCAACTAGGCCGTTTTGACTCTTCAAGTACAGACCCATCTGGTCCTCTCACTATCTCTGTTAGCAAGACATTTCTAAGAACGTTGAGACAATTTTGCTCGAGCATAGTACATTCTATTTACTATCGCTAGCAAATATCCAACGCTTGTCAATCAAATTTTTATTCTTTCACTCTCGGCTACCGTTCTGCGACCAATTCGTCTTTAAAATTATCCTATCGAGCGTACGAATGTTCACCACGAGAATTCGCAGACATCTCGCTGTCGCAATTGCTACAACGTACCCGCAACCTCCCTCGAAACCGCGCAATCCATTTTCAACATTAACCGATTAAGCCCAATACAAACAGCATTCGAGAATTCATAAATTACACCGGGCATTGACGGACGCACCAAAACACACAGCTTGATGCACCGCTGTTCTCGCTTGGAAATTAATATAGTCCGCGGAGAAATATGAAAGTAATTAGTCACTCCTGCCACTGCACAGACCGTTCGTGTTCACCGGAGGCCAGTAGTATCGATGTAAAGTGCGTACACGTATACGCGAACACGCGCGCAAACGCCTCGACCTAATTTTCGCGTGAACGAGGACTCGACTTAATTAATGAGGATATACGAGCTAACACGTGCTAACCTGCGGCTCACTCCGATTTCCATTCGTTAGGATAATTAGCTGGGAGCACGATGAGACGTCCGCGCCGCGTTCACCCGCCTTCTACACTATTTTATTGTCTCCCCCGTGCACAACTGAGACGAAGCAGCCTGCTTTCTAACAATCGGGCTTCTCTAACGGACGCGTCTGCCCAGATACGTAACAGCTGTAACTGTGCTTCACCTGTTATTAAATTTGCACGACTTCAATCATGAATGAAATATATCCTTTCGGTCAAGCGAAACGAATGGACGCGTTCAAATTGCCAACGGAATAAAGTATATCGGAAAGATTTGACAAGAACTGGAGGGTCAACGATCTAGAGAAATGGTTTATTGAAGATTAATCCTTCGATTAATTTCTGTAGAGAACTCTTTGCAGCTTGGAACATAAATATCTGTGATTTAAACAAAATGTGGGTTAATGCGCCTGTACTAGGTTTCATGGTAGATGAATCAAGATTTATAAAGTAATTTTACGCCGCTCAGTTCGGAGATATTTTGAAACTCTCGTGGATCTGAACCGCGGAGGGTAAGTTATGATTGAATTATTAAGGTTGCGGGAATGACGGGTACAAATTTCAATGGTTTCCGTAACGATTAATATTAATATTTCAAAGAAATTCGAAGAATTAAACGCGGTAATGAAATGAATATACAATATGACGTTTCGTGGAAAGAATATTTATTAATAGATACGATTAGGTTGTTGCCTATACTTCAGTACACTAATGACATAAGAAGTTCCTGTTTTCACCTGTCACAAGACAGTAGCATACCGATAACTAACATCCTAATACCGTAAGTGGTTCAGAACCGATATACATAATGTTTTCCAGTCTCGCCTAAAATATAAATAAACTCTCCCGTTTACGTTAAATCGCTAATTTAAGCGAAGAAAGCTCGAGGAAGCATCTTCGCGACCGCCTTCCTGTTCCGTTGCCTCTTAATTGGACGTTTCGATCGATTTAATGAATTGCTCGTGATTATCGCGACATGAGCAATCCTAGCTAACTGTTCTACGATAGAGTAAAGGAGATCTCTCTCGATTCAGGTTCACAGGTACAGGTGAACCTTTCTAGCTACCGCGTACACGACGTGAGTTAATCGGGTCGATTAATTTGGGTCGACAACTGAAATTTGTATTTTTAATAAGCGAAGATTCGAAGAACTGCTTCTACTCCGTTTTTTTGGTTTTCATTGGTAGATAAATTTAATCCTGTTCATTTTTTTTAATATGTAAATATAGAGAGTCACAATTTTCGATATTTCTCATTGTCAGTGAAATATAAAGTAAATGGGAATAAATCTAAAACGATTTTTAAAGAACAGCAGAAATATTAGTAGGCAATCCAAACCTACTGTTATCATCTCGGACTAGATGTATTTCGCAACCATATTAAATTATACCTAGATATGACCAATGCCCTGACCATCGACCTTTTCAAATCTCTGAAAGGGTTAAATAGGTTAATCAGCCGGGCAGAAGCGGTAGCTACGACCGAATGGTTCATTCCAAGACCCGTGCTGACATTAAACGAGCGAAAGCTGAGCTCTGCTACTTGACATGCCAATTATTATTTCACGAGTGAAACAAGACAGACGAAAGCCAAATGTTATTATCCAAACATTCAAGTAATGCCCTTAATAACGTAACTTCATATTCGAGTCACGTCCGAAAAGTAAAAATAGATTAAACTTTCCAAGATTGCCAGATTAACTTTAACACACAATTATAGATCGCACTAAACGCTGATCTCGTGTGCAAATTGAAAAAGGGAAACAGAAGCTGAACTGTAGACCGATTCTAATGTATTTGAAACGAAACCATTTTGCATATTATCTACGAAGCCATTTGGGTCAGAAACAGCACGGAGTTTCTCCGATACGCGATGGAATGCCAGTTCCAAGTTAATCAAACGTATCTAAGGCCATTACTCTTCCGACTTACCGGCAAGTAATTAAAGCGACCAGTCTATCGACCGAATGATCTGACGTTAAACGCTGCTCACTCGGTTGTGGAAACTTAATGGAGTTTCAATTCGAAGCTTTGCAACAGTTCCCAGATCGAGCCTGTGACATCCACCTGGTTTCGCCTGGTTTTTGCTGGATTTGTATGGCCGTTGTGTCGACACTTACCTGAAACATAAAGATAACCCGAGCGGTTAGAGAAAAAGTTCGTTTGCCTTCGGTGAGCGTACTTCAACGCGAATATACACGTCTTCATACGCGAGCGATCTTTGCGAAGTTGCGTAACATAAATTCTTCTAGAATTCACGTTTCCCTTCACAATCGTTCTGTAAGTGAATCACCATTGCGTCACAGAGACTCGTAAAGTTTCAGAGTAATTTCGAAAAGTGTAATTGGCTATGAGGAATCTCGTAAACGTTCAAAATAATGATAGAGAATTATGGTTCGGGGTTCTGCAAGATATATATTTCAATGGGGGGGAATAGAAAATGAATTGATTGGTTACACATTCCGAGAAAAGATTGAAAAAGATGTTTCACTTGCATTGCAGCTTTAGTGTTTGCGATATTCGAAGAAGTAATACGCGTCGCGCTTTTTGGTTAGAGCCGAATAGAGAAAATTCAATTGAAATTCAATTCGTTCGAGGAAATAATAGAATCGTTTCATCATTTATCATTATTAAAATAAAAGCCACGTCGTTTGTTAAAATTTCTGTTTCAATTGAAAACAATAATTTCGTTCCGTCTATGCTTCATATTTGTAATTTCAAGGAACATTTAATTAAGCATATTATTCGCTTAAATAATAGCAACAATACCTTAAACTGGTTTGGTATATGACAAGTAAGCAAAAAAAATACATTAATCCTTGAAGCTCACAGATCACGTTAAATAGCATCTATAGATTTAATACTAATACTAATCAAATGGTACACAGTAATGCCAGAAATCCTGTGAACTTCCTTCATTCATGTCGTTCGAAATCATTGTTGGAACATTTCTGAGTTACACCCTTTCGGAGCAGGATTACGAAGTCCCGAGGAATAAAGCAATCACGGTATCGTAATAACAAGTCGAACCTTAATGAACCTGGTGAACGGAGTCGCGCAAATTTCTAATCCCCAGATCGATTAGATCGGTCGAGGTCCGTAATAATTTTCGCCCAGATGATTTGCGAAAGGAACCACGCCAATCTACCTGCTCGATCTCGGGGAACGCGATCGCAGCCAGGAGTGCTGCAAACGATCGGGACACGAGGATCCATGTCGAGATCACTCTCGATGCACTTTACAGCAGCAGGAGTTCTGGTGTGCCTAATGTCTTCCGTGGAACGAGGAAAACACTCGTTCGAGGCGTGGTCTGAATGGTAATAACGTAACCACTTTGGCAGCGGGCGAACTCGGTGCACACACGATCGATCGAGAGTTATACGATTGGAATTCGCGTTGCGCCAGTACTATCCTCGCCGCGTAACGTTTGCGCGCTTCTAACGCGGGAACGATCGACGCTTGTACAGGTGTCGATTGCGAAAATTTTTGCCTCGTTACACCAACGTTTCATTAACAACTCGCATAACCTGCTGCGCGAATTTTTATCGCGTTTTGTACGGCCGTTTCAAACTGTAGAATGTCGTGCAGACTGATTATGGTTTGAGGCGGATCTGTTACTCATTTTTAAATGTAACGTAGACTGCCCTCCGTGAAAGCGGATAAAAAATGAGAATTTCGGCAGATAATTTTATCGTTGAACGATTGTAGAAGTATATTTTAGTTTATATATTTATATATTCAGTTTATATGTATTGCATCCTGAACATTCCTTGCGTGTTTCTTATGTACACTTTTAAATAATTTTGCCAACAAATTGTCAATGAAGGTCACTTTCCTTTATTTTAAATGGAATGACTCATTTTTTATACACGACTTCGATAGAACGGTATACTATTGATTGCTTTAAATCCTACCACTTTTATTCGAAACATTTTCTTTGAAGATATTTCAGGTAGACTGAGTTCGAGGGGCACACTGCATATGTATGTACACTCTGCATACATCTTTATGTATTTACAGCACTTCAACACACAATAATTGCATAAAAATCCGCACTGTATTTGTTATCGTCACTTATTGTTATGCCGTCGATGATACATGCTTTTTAATAGCATTGCACCCTGCTTGATAATAGATTTTCTATAGGCCAATCTACGATAATAGTAAACCAGTTCTAGCGTTATTCCATTATGGAAGATGATGTTTTCGATGAGATAAGTATCCCGTTTAGTCGCATGCTAAATAGCACATTAAGGATAATCAATTCGCGACGTTTCTGTTGAGTTAAATTTGTCTGCTACGAGAAAGGGAAGATTGAGTACACTCGACAGCCGTGTACGCTATTCATTACCGATACAAATCAGGATTAGTGTATCGCACACCTCTTCTGAGAATTTAAAACAACTCTCACTGCTGCGGAGACTGCGAGGTATTATTTGTAAGTATTATATTTATAGATGAAAGTACGGTAGACGGCTAAGAATAAGTTGTAGCGATATCCTCATAAAAATTGGAGTACAGATAATTGGAAATATGTGAATGATAACGATCGATAAATAATGTAAATATGACTCGTCGATACATCCCGTCGATAAGAAAAGAAACGCGGCTAATCTTTCCGGCGGGAAATACAAATATTAATGTTTATCGCAATATCGCACCTTTCAACGTTTCGTCAAAAAAGTAATTATCAGATTAATTGCAGCGGTGAGCAGGAAAATGCGAATGAACAATGCGTTCTAACAATATCTCTAACTTTGCATCCATAATTTATTCGATCCTTTGTTACGTCGTACATATTTTGGTATCCTCAAGAATTACATGTATTCAGCATTTGCCTCTGTATTTATATTTATATACATATCTATACAGAAATTTGTCCTATCTTAAACCACTCATATGCTCGATGCCCGCAACAAAACGAGACAGCAACTAAAATTAGCAAGGCCGTCGTAATTTCCGTTCTCGAAATAAAAAAAAAGGAGAAAAAGGAAGACGTATCGAGATTTCGTTTCGCGTCCTCCAAAACGCCAACCAAGTTTGGGACCGGTCCTGGTTCCAGCTACAAAAAAAAAATATCCCATGACGTGTCTGACTTTTCTCAATATCCCTAGGTGGATCGTGGCGACCGAGTGAATCAGCCCGATCGAAATAAAAACGCATGGATCTGCATAACGTCGTTATTTGTCGCGCGGCGTCTGGCGACTTTAGCCCGAGCAAATTCCAACGAGCGCGACAAGTGTCGTACACGAACGTCCTTGCCCGCGCCCCACGCAATGAAACCGTGCTTGGTGCACGTTGCTGCTGCATTCCGGATCGTGCGTCCGCATCTGCGCCCTCAGCTATGCAGATAGAATGACTGTCGGTCATCCTGCAACAGTTGCATTCCAACCGCGAGGGGGTTTTAACGTCGGACAAGTAATCCCCCTCCGGCTTTTATGCGCTGATAGCTGATACACGATAGTTGGCCCCGAATGAACTGATAATGGATTCGTCCGCGCACGAACGACTCAATCGCCAGTGGCCGGAATCGCTTAACGACTGGCCTAATGCATGCCGATGCTGGCGCGTGAATGCGTATCGCGTGAATGCGATGTGTTGCAAATTTTAATTGATTGAACGGACCGCGAGCAGCGTGTAGGTACAGTCGGCCGCGAAATTTCAATGACCAAAACGATACAGGAGACATTATTCGAGTCGGATCGAACTTCGTTCGGCGTTGATCGAAATTCCATTTGTTGTTTCACGAACGAATAACGCGCGCGACGCGCGTGAATGTTACAACAGTGGATACACATCGAGACAAACTGGTGGAACTTCGTTTATGACACTTGAGTAACCATTTTCGTTACGCGCGCATTGCATTCTTTTCCCCGATCAATCATCGTACGCGACTAGTCATCGAGATATTCCATGGCGTTGTCTCATGCTTGATTAATGCAGGTGTGAAAGGCGTGACGCGCAGTTGCATTAAATTGTTAATCCGGATCTCGGCCCGTCGAGGAAAACGAATTTGCACAAGATTCGCTGAGCGGTCGAGAGCAACGGGTTCAAAAATCCTTGCGGTGCCCCGACATCGCAATAGAAATTAGTCACGAAACGTAGCTCGAAGAAAGATCCCGGTACGTTCCTATGAGAAAAGGAATGCGCGCAGATACGCAGGCCTGTAATACGACAAGGCTGCATCGCACATACAATTGCGATAAATTTTCTTAAGTAAGCGGGCTGCCAAGGTCGTGGAATGCTGAATCCCCTCGCAATCGAAGCCAATACGCGGCAAACAAAAACACGGTGAAATGCTGCAACACGTTCTATTATCTCCTCGTATATTTACGCCCACTGTGCAAGATTACGGGGCTCGATTAGCCCTCTTACGCCGGCGCATTTTTGTATCCCTTCGATTCGTTCGTCGTCTGGAAAAGGAGAGAAAGGAATCCGTTCCTTTTTATCGCTAGACGACGGTCACGACGACGCGGTCCACGAAGAGGACTCGCGAGTGGAACGAAGGTGAGAACTCGTTACGCCGCTACATTAAGTCCCGGGCTGATTTATGCGCCTGCAAAGTGACCGCGGCCGGGCACCTGTACGCGCACTTTTATGATAAATAATGCCCGCGACGCGGAATGAAAAGCGGGGCTTGCATTACTGCCACGTGATGTCCTTGGCCAGGGAAAGGTAGGCCCGTCGTGCCCGGACCAGTCGTTCGTTTCTGGAAAAACGGAGCCGAGGTCTACGGCCGCGCGTTTACGCGGCCGGATAATGACACGGTTAATTAGAATAATTTCTTGAAACACCGCCGCGCGGCCGCGACCGCTCGTAGAAAGGCGCAGCCTTGCGAACAGGTGGGCGGTCGATATCGAAACGCCTTTCCGTATGATCGAGCAAATCGAATGGAACGCGGCCTTTTTAATCCGTCCGCCCGTGCATTTCCACGCAGGCCACAATTCCCAGCGAAGGATCGGGAAACGATTCCACGGCGGACATTTACATATCGGCCGGCCGAACCGCGTAAGATATTCGCGAGTTCCCGCGAACAGTTTTATTTTCGGCGCGTCGCTTTCCTTACCTCCCCCGTTGCGGATCCCGCAACCTCAGGGCAGACACCCCCTTGTATCTCGACGAGAGCGTGAACGCCGCGAGACACCCGGGGTCGGATTGAATTCGTTTTTACAGGCAAGTCCGGACGAAAGGGTTACTGGCACGAGCGGAGCAGAAAGCGGCACGCTGACAAAGCGCGTCTGTCGAACGGCAATTACCGCGGAATTGGCACCTTACTCGAGCTATTTTAAAGGTTTCTACGAACGCGTTACGCCGTTTCAATCGAACTGTGTCAACGGTCGTCTACATATGCCGGATCGTTGCCTCGATAGCCAATTGAGCGGATCGCAATCACGTTTTAATTTTGCTTCTTCGTTTATGCATTCGAAACGGTCCCGCTTAATGTTTAACACGCGTGAAGCAATAATGTAATAGTTTATTAGGCGAAGAGACAAAATGAAACACCCAGTCGTAGTGCAATAAGTATCTCAACCGGGACATCGATTTGTGTAAGCTGAGGATGAAAATCGAAGATTCTAATGATCCAAGAGGCAGAGCGACAGAGAGAGAGAGAGAAAGATAGATGGCAAGGAAAATCCGGCACCTGTAATTAGTACCGGGCTGGCAACTTTTATTGGGTTACTTTGAGGCGATGTTAGGAGGGAGCAAAAGGCATTTGGCAGCGAACACAATCGATCGCATATTCTATCGGTCGTTCTCCCTATAAATATAGATCAGGGATGCCAGGTAGAACGCGTCAGAGACCTCTCTTTGGCGATACTCCATACGATCGTGCACATCGCGACGACGACCTTTACGATTCAACCAGGGAAGATAATTATATTGTGCTTCATTTAGGGAAGACGAGGTATCCTTGTGAAATCGAATACCCGTTTAGTTTCAACCCGAGCGCGGCACGATTTCGATTCAATTCGATCGGAAATTGGAAACGCTGTGTACGCGTGCACGTTCAATGTGCATAGCGCAAAACTTGGAATAAAATTAAACGCTGTGCGAAGAATCACCCGTCGTTCGGTTTGGTAACTCTGATTACGAGATCAACTATCATAATTAGACGCACGCATTTTTCCAATTAACGCTTGGTATTTAGAGATTCGTTCTTGAAGTGCTGCAAATTATTTCCTTCAACGAGGCCAGACGGGATCTGGAATTCCAAGGTGTAATTACTTTCCGCGGTGAAAAAAGCAAAGAAGCGGCGGAATATGAATACGAACGAGTTCCTGGTTTTCGTAGGCAAGGCTGAATTTAGGCTTGCCGTTGCGACCAACAATTCATAAGTAATTACCCGCGGATGAAAATTCGCCGGTAGCCGTGTCGTCTTTAATTGCCGCGCAACGTATACTGTCGTGCCATGTTATTCTCCAACTTGAGTAATACGGAAATAATCGTGAATCAGAGAAGCACTTTGTTATCTTCGAAAAGACAAGGCGGCGGAGTGTAGTACCAGCTTGAAATCTTGAAGACGTTCCAATTCGCTGCGTTGAACGTTGCACTGCTCGTTACTTAGTTTGGTAACCTAAGCGCTTATTAGTTACATCCTACGTGCGACGATTTCGTTGCAGCTCTCTACTTCCGATAATAATTTTATTCGGCGACGCGCGAAGGATTCTGCGATTCAACGAAATATGCTGCTTTTGCGTGGAAAATATTCTCCATGAGATTTCTAAATGATTTTACAGGATGGTGCGTGCTTGTGTCAGAGGTGAAGCTGAAATACGACGAAATGATGGAACATGGAACGAATGCTTGTAGCTATTGGAAATCAGGTATTGAAATAGAAAGTGAACGCGGGGGCGAACGTGTGATTCTTCGAAAGGTAATTGCTGAATGGTTATTATTAATATTGTTCCTTTTTAGGAAGAAACTAGTATAAATAATAATATTGAATATAATTACGTTCATTGCCACTTTAAAGTGACAGTTCCCGCGTACGAATTCTTTTCAAGAAAAACAGTTGAACGCGTCGGGAAAAGAAATTAACGCCTTGCTTCTAAAAATAGGGCGCACAGAACCGAGACAGACGAGATGCATTACCGAATGCACTCGTTGAACAAATGTGTTATGCAAATTTACCACAAACTCGCGACACGGTTTGCAGCTTTTCAAGGGCTTCAACGGCTACCGTGGGAACGTGCCTAAATTGACTGTTGGTGATGTTATTGTTAAGAGTGAACGAAATTATGCACCATTTCATTACTAAAAATGAATGGAATCCCTCGGCGAAGAATGCTTTGCTTACTGATATGAAGGGTCCTCGGTCTATGTTTATAAGTTGTAAGAAACATTTACATTTCGATGCAGTCTTTATTACCTACACCAAAGTATCCGAAAAAAGGATTCGCAAATTTTTGTCCAGGTAACTAGTATTCGCTAGAAAAATAAATCTACCAAAGCTACGGACAATTTTCGTTCAAATAGTTCTAGCCACCGATTTAAAGGATTCCGCAACCTATAAGTCACGCGTTCTTCACGAAGCGTCGCCACGCTTACAATTAGAGGGAGAATTTCCCTCTATCGTTTGTACTTACGACGCATGTTCCTTTTCGGAAGGTACATATTATGTTCTAACTGTTCGAACGGTGCATTGTAAGCGGGAAGCGCATACGAAGTGAATACGTTGGCCTGAAATAAACGCAAGTCGTGGGAAGTGGACCCGCGGGAAAGTTTTTCCATGCGCGTGCTCCTTAACATTAGAAATTCGTCGGTGCAAAGTTCCGAAGATGATTCGGATGATAACTCTGTAGCAAAAATCGGGAACAAAGATTTTCGACGTGCCTTTGCAGACTTAAGTGCATTGTTCTCTATCAACGAAACGATTGGACGTGGTATCATTTCTATAGAATTCAATTTCTTAGGTTTTCGTCGCATACATTTTTCGAACCATAAAAACCCATATCAATTTCAATCAATGCAAATATCTTTTTGTACATTCTTCTCCCTGACAAAAGTGCTGCAACTTTTGAGAACACTTCACGATTACCTACGCCCCGTCTTATTATTCAATTGACTATACTGTACTAAACGGTCACCAATTTAATTTTCATGACGCAGTCTATCCGTTTCAATGAATATCCCTGCCTGTGCCACGATTGTCATACAAATCGAATATCTTAAGCATCCTCGAAGAACCGTGGCTACCATTCGTGCGCTGTCGCGATCACGTCCGCGACACCTTATCGTAGACAGTGTTACAAGGCGTGTACTAAAATTATAAGGCACGGCGTGTTTCGTCACGGTGTCTGGAACGGCGTGCAGGAGGAGAAAGGAAGAGTATCAAATATCTGGAACAAGGTGGTACGTGTGGGTAACACGGGAGAATGGAATACTCGAGTGTCGATTAACAATAAAATGCACAGGTGTCTCGGCTGCCTCCTATTGCTGTTTCCAGGGTGTTACTTTTGCATTAGCTTTTATGCACGGCCATAAAACGCCCGTACGAATTAACCCGTTGCTCGTTATTACCGGTCTCGACAGAGGTAACGCTCGTGGTACACGGGGCGAGAGAGAAGAAACGGGAAACGTCCGCCGATTTTACCGGGGCGACGAAGCAACATTAACGCCGATGATTTCCACGCCGCGGTTGCGCGAACGTAAATTTATGCCGGCCGTTTATTGGCGAATATTTCATCGTCATCGTACCGCGAGCGCAAAGAGTGTAATTGTATCGTGGCCGCAAGTTTCGGTGATAAACGTCAGCTCGACGCGTTGCCTGTTGTCGCTCGAACTGTCGTTACATTGCGCATCCTAAATGGGGAACGGCACAAATAACGTACCACGCGGGTTTAAGTTCCCCGTAACAATGAGCAACACAATAAATATAGCAAGTAGGTTCGCCGACCACCGTGTTTCTTTTGCTGGAATAGACATTTTTCCATTCAACGATATTGGCAGGTGTCGCCACGAATTGACCGTGAAAGTAAAACAATCAGAGAACTGTATCAAATATTCCACTGACTTCAAGGAATTCACGTAGATACGTGGATAAGTACGGGAGTCGCACGAATCCTCGACGGTGTTCTATTCACCATAGAAACGTCGTCCGATTTAAGGCAAATATCATCGAGATAAAACAGAGACACGACGATGCGAGAACTTGGTGAAAATATTTTCTGGTATTAAGGATTCAGTCGCAGCACCACTTCCAACTCCTCCAGATTCTCCGTAGAATTGAGAGTACATAAAGGTCATCCCGTGTAAGCCGGGTTCTTACACAAGGCGGTGCATGTTACCTGACGTAATAATGAAATACACGCACGGCGGTGCACACACCGGTACAACCGCGTAATCGTTAGACGGCTTCCACGCCTCTAAATGTCATTTATACAGGTTGCTCGTCGTTGCATAATTTTTTCTTCGCGTTCCGCCGTTCGATCGCGGCGAACCTGTAGATGGACAATTTTGCCTTCTGGCCGGTGCGAAACCGGCATTATTTTTTACAGTTACCACGCTTCTAACGTTAGATCATCATGGATTCTCAACAGCTTCTGACAATTATTCAAAGAACTTGGGAGCAGCGACTTTAAACGTTCTATCACACGGCGAAAATAAATTTAATTACTAGAACTCTACGGCACGCTAATAAATATGTCATATTTTCTCGTCGATCTGACAAACCGTATATTTCTTTATTGATTCGCAAAAAACCAATTATATTTTTGCCCATTTTCCCTCCGAAGTAGCAATGAAATAACTATCTCCGACCACTGTACATCGAATCACCGCATTAACCTGTATTATATACAAAAATAGCTGGACAACATTTTCCGGGCGTCTCGCCGCACGCCTATTGAGAATCGTTACTTCAGAGCGACCCCTGGAAGTATCGCAGAAAACGAGCAGAATGATAGATTCCCGTGGAAACAATTTTCCCAGAAAAGTCATTAAGCGAAGGAGGCCCCGGCAATTCATCAGGAAAAGAAGATTGATCGGCCGACGGTTAAAAAGTACGTGCACACCATGCGTGCTCCACCTATGCGCCCCCTTCTTCAACGTCAACTTGACCTCGAGCATCACCGGCCAGCTGAGAGAGTTGAAAAACAGGCGAAAAGATGTTGCAGGGTGCCCCCCGGGCGCACGTGTGCCTCGTACACGCGAGATGTAACGTTATACACGCGGAAAACAGAGGAGTCCGGGCACCGAATGTTCCGCAAGTACGTTCCAGATTCTTTCCAGGGGGTCTAGAGGTGGGCCCGCAAGAAATGTCGCGGCATTCTCGCGCGTCCTTCACCTCGAGATAGAGGGGAGTAGCCCCCGGGCACGGACGGACGGACGGACGGCACTCCGTCGGCCGAGTTTTATTTTCATGCTTTCGGTCGGCGCTCTCGTGCAATTGCATAACGGTCGCGCGCACACGCCGGGCACGTACGTGCACGCAAACGACACACGCGCAACCGCACATGTGCACCGTTCCGACTTTTCTGCCCGAACGTTTGCTCCCCGTTGCATAAGAATGCACTTGTTGCCCCGCCGCGCTCGCGCGCGCGCCCGAGCGAACGAGCCACGATGAACCGAGCGGAATATTAATTGTCCGATTAACGACAAACGCGACGACCATTTCCCATCGACAAGTCCGGCCCCGTTCGTTGCGCGTACACGCGTATAAATATTCCCGCTGGTTGTAATTGATCGATCAACTCTCGTCGAATCATACGAAAGGTACTATTTTACCGGCCATCAATCTTGGCCACGAAGCAGCCGCCGACGATTTGCTGACCCGATCGTTCTTTCCCTTGCTTTCTACGCGGGAGAAAATAACAGCGTGTTAACGATCGCCAATGCGAGCGTGCAATCGCCTGGCCTGGTAGAAAATATTCTTACGTCATTGGGAATTAGTGACGGTAACGTATGGCACCGGCGATACGTGGGGTAATCGTGTCAAAACGAATCGTTCGGTCACAGGGCGAAGAGTATATAGTTTCAGGAGGAGGAACCACGTACGCGTAGCTGTTGCTGGACGTCGGTTACGCAACGACGAAATAGACGCGAGACCTTTCGGCACGGTGGAACTTATGGCGAACACGCGTATTGCCAGAACGTTCAGGTAATAGACTGGTGTCCAGTCATGGGGGTCAGGAATTCCTTGTACTGTATTATGTAACTGGCGTCCCCTCGTTCGATTTACCGCTTTACGGCCGGCATCTGCCTGCCTGACTCCCTTTCTTTCGCTTTCTTCAAAGTAGCTTGGGACGGGAAA
The DNA here is from genome assembly GCA_963667235.1 of Nomada lathburiana. Classification (NCBI taxonomy): domain Eukaryota; kingdom Metazoa; phylum Arthropoda; class Insecta; order Hymenoptera; family Apidae; genus Nomada; species Nomada lathburiana. Next base: position 5,117,480 of record OY763903.1, read on the forward strand.
AACTGCACGCCGTATTTCATCCGCGCATGCCTACTTGCTGGACGTCCCGATGCAAGACAGATTCGCAAAATTTTATAACGAACGACGAATTGGTTTGTTTCGCTGTCGATGATTTCGTTCTGGAAGCGATGGACGTGGACAAATTAAATGAATCTAATGGGCACGATTTTTGTTAGAACAAGAATGAGATATTGGAAGGAGAATGAATATCGTCATTTTATAAATTTCGACTTTTACGACGAATTTCTGTGCCTATGAATTAACACGATTTAATGGTTCTTCCCGTAAATTAGAACGAATTGATTACCATTATCATTATTATCATTTTTAGTAAAAAGCTGTTTGTATCACGTGGAGGCAAGTGGACCACAATTTCATTTCTATGCAACTTCTATATAACGTCGATGTATTCCGCAAGGTAAAGTACGCGTGCATGAAATAAGAATAAAATTGAACACGCGGCTGCAAAATCTATATTGCGGTGACCTCGTCCCTGTACATTCTCGTCTTCGAGTGACCCCTACAAGAGAACGAACTACATTGTCAATTTTCGTTAACGTCCAGTTCCAACGCGCGATTCGCAGCAAATGAGAAGTCCGTTCATGACGGGCAAGCTTGCCGGGCAGTTTATCAAAGGGGCATCGTTACGTTTGTTCGAGGCAACGATTCCCAGTTCTGCATAGGAAGGCCGCCTGTTCGCGGATCGTCTCGCGGCTGCATAAAGGCGCGAAGTTGCATAATCATCGGTGCATAGCGGTACGCTGACGAGAGTAGCTACCCATCCGGCATGTAATGACTTAACTATCATTCAAAGGTAATAGTAAACGCTCCGTGCCACGGTGTGCCTGAATGGACACCTGAAACGAGGAAGTCGGACACGATCTGTCATCGCATTCGCGAAGTCAGGTACCAACGGGGGGGACCCGTGGGCCCTGCGCCGTTGAATCGGCGATCGTTTAGAATTTTAGAATATAACTTTTATATTAGGCGCGTCAAGTAAATTATACGGGGACCGTGCGATTCGACGTGCGCGTTTCCAATTGTCTGTCGAGGCGACACGGTGCACCGTTACGACGACGTTATCGGCGGTCCGTGGACGATCGGACGGAATTGCGAGGCTTTTAAAAGTAGCCGTGAAAATGTTTCATTCGGCGCCGGATTGTTCCCGAATGCGATCGATTCCAGCGAAGGAATCGTTGGAAGCCGGTACAGTTGCGATAAATAGAACTCAAGGATCGCCGTTCATGAAGCGCGTTATATGTATTCGTGTCTCGCATAAACTAAGCTGCTTTTTATTCGCGTCTACAAAAATGCACGTCTTCAAGGACTCTCGCAGCCGCTTGGAATTCCGACGCAGAGACTGTTACATAAAACTAAACAGGAATTCCTTGTCGGCGGCTCAGTGCGATTCTCTCCCCTTCGCAGGCTTTATTTAAATCAACCCCCCCCCCCCCCCCCCGCCCCCGAGACACGTGTATTACACCACGAAAAATTCTTCAGATTTTAATCAAGCTCCTGCCGCGCGAGAAGAAGCGTACACGTTGTTAAGGAAAGGAACCGTGTCGGAAGAGGCCACTCCAATGACACAGATTTCTCCAACCACCAACCTTCGCTGTTTAATCGTCCGAACTCCGCAACGAACGTTCGAATGAGAATAAAGCGAAACCTCTGGAATCTCGCGTTCCACTGTCTCGTCCATTAAAAATCTACCACCGCGTGCCCCCGGCACCTCTGTCGCCTGTTATCGAACACGTTACGCTAACTTGCGTCCCAGTTCTAACCCGGATCCCGCGGCGAATGAAAAGAAACGCGCTGCCTGGTCGACGCGTTAAAAGCGACGCTGAAAAGCACTAACTGTCATTGGAGCAGTTACTCTAACTGTGCCTCCTTCTAGATGCCCTTACTTATACGCGTAGAAATCAACTGCTCGCTGTCATTGTCATTTTTCTCGGTAACCCGCCGCGTAATTTACGTCGGGGACAAAAGAGGAGGGATTCCTCGTGCATACCGCCGCGACCTCCGAGGATTCCACGGCCCTGAACGACGACGCGGCGAGGATACCTGTGCGAGCGCGGGCGCGCGCGTTCCACGGGGCGCATCGCCAGGTGCATGCGCCGTGACTGCAGGGGCCACGAGAGGAGCAGGTACAACTTCGCGTCATGGACTCGTGCCAACGGGATCGCGTGTGTGTTTTTGCGCCTTAAGGACCTCAAGGATCAGGTCAATGACACCTTTGATATCTTGACAGCTGAACCGATTATTCCATCCGACCGGGCACCGTCTCGGCTTTCGTATTCTACGCCCCGGTCTTCCTGCCGGGAATTCCACGCTCGCGTTGCGCTTTTTCTCTCGGCCGAAAGTAGGCGACTTTTTGTGCGCCTAGCAAAACTGTGCGCGGAATTCGACTCGATGGTTGGACACGTTTGCGTATTTAAAATGTGGCGCGGAACCGGTGGAACTTGTTGCCGTTCGTTTTGCACGTTTCATCTTCGGATTATTTGGATAATGTTGCGCGATATCGGTGTACTGTGGACGTTTGTGGAAGCCTCTGTGCTGACTTGTTTTTGTAGAAAGGTAGATGAGTTTTATTAGAATAATTCGTATGGTTTATGACGTTACGATAGCGTTAGCTCTCACTGTTATTGGTTAGTGCTTCGTTCGATTGTTATGCGACGTTTGCTCTTGACTTCGATAAACGTAACGACAAGAACGGCGAGATACGCGGATAGAAATCCCGCGTATTCCACCGGCGATGATTTCTCGTTCGGTGTTCTAAAATCTAACCGTCGATGATAATTGTTGCACGCGAAGAACACATTTACGCCTCGAGTACGTCATGTCTCACATCGGTTGTTCCACCTGTCCTCATTTGCCACTGGCTCATTTTCAACGTTTTCCGCGCGCTTCCACGGGGCACCGGTAAAATTTATCGGCCAGCGAACGCCATTAATCGTGAACGCCGCTTACGTTTTTGTCAAATCGTCCGACAATGAAAGATGAGTGATACACATGTATCGCCATATTTCGCGCCTGTCACTCTTGCGTGCTTCTGCTCGATTTCACGCTGGATCATTATCGCCAACAATGCGTTCCAACTTTCGAGCAGCACACGAATTTATTATTTCGAAATTTAATTAAGTCCACACATCACTCTGACAGTTCGAATGCAGTGGCAATCTCGTTTGTTGTCTCGTTTGTAATCGCCAATCTAGCAATGGGATGCGGACTATTTATCAACGTCTTCGGCCAACCCCTTCAGCGGGACAGAATTTATATATGTTCCCGCAGTCTTGTCAAACAAAGCTGAAAGCCTTTAAATATCCTACCGTGTCGACGTTTCTCTTTTTCGTTAATTATGAGACGCGCGAGTGTATGATAAATTTCGGAACTGGCGAACGAAGACGGTTTCGTAAGAAGGAAAGTGAAAAAGTATTTTGTACAAGCAGCAAGACGAGGGTAAGGGAAAACCTCGCCTGCTGAAATAGGTGTGAACAAGGTTCGTGAAGCTGAGGCGGCCGGGTACGCGAGCGTACGACTAAGCAGGCCAATTTGAGAATAAAGTGCAAAGCTTGTTGCCGGTTGGGAAAAGGTACGATCTTTCACGGGTCGCATTGTTGCGGTTTTCTGAAACGTTGCAAGACCTCTGTAGGTTGACAGACCAGCGGCCAAAGCTGCAGGTATGCACTATTTCTGGACTGCAATGAAGCCAGCTTAAATATAAATTCTAAAAATATTTCAGTTGTACCGTAATGACGCGCTGTTATGTCTAGAAAGGAATAGTACATTTTAGTAATATTGATGACAAAAACCGAAATCAATAATGCCAACGGACATGAAAATAAAAATAACTTAGTGGCTACTGCATACAGTTATATGCAGTGAACAGAATTTAAGTTTAACATGAAGTTAATTTTGGAAACAAATTAGATGCAATTGCGGGCAATAATGAACACTTTGAAGCAAACATTTCGTTTCGAATGGATGGTAATTTATCGTATTGCAGAATTACTATTACGCGTGATTTTAGCTTCAGATATTATTTTAAATGCAACTTAAGTTTGCACAGAAATATTCACACGTTCCATAAATCCGTACACTCGTTTCCACGGGTACAGTTTTTAATTAACGACGGCAAGGAAATATCGAATCACGCTAAATCATCGTTTCAGCATCCTGGAATTCTACTAAGCGTTTAGTATATCGGGATGAGTATAGTGCCGCCTTTCTAACTGTCGTAATGTCGAGAGAAAATTGTACACTAACACTGCCACTTTAGATCGCATGGCCAGAAATTATTTTCATTCGTTTGACGAATTGTTTGATAAAAATGACACACACATTAATAAGATTATAGGGTAAATTGAAATTAATGTATGGAATGTGCTTGCCTTCATTGAATCAAACGGCTACATGTACGTGCCTTTCGAAAATCCATCTTGGTTACTTTAGATTATCGCATCGTCCAATTTTTGTATCGCCCACAATATTCCATTAAAGGTTAAAACAATTTATTTACGTAGTATTAAAGTGTTATTTGGCGATTTAATTTTCATACGCCACTTTTGCAACGTTTCACAATCACGAATCATTTCCAAGGCAACGAATGAAATTCCTTTAACTAACTGCAAAACCTTTTCGGACCCAAACGAAAAATCGTTGGAACTCCGTTCACTGGAGTTCAATTCATCCTAGTTCTGTTACGTGACAGAATCGGCTATTGTCATCTTTCGCCGCCGGATATCCGACGTTTCCTGCAGAATCCTATACAATTCATTGTTCCATTATTCCACATTCTCTTTGTAGCCCGATGCACACGGTAAACGGTCCAAGCTCGACAATAAAATCGAACTTCAACTTCTCACCGTACACCGTCTGCATAAATTTCCCGGTAAATTTATAACAATTGCCAAGCAGAATGTCCGTCAGCAAAATCGTCAACGGAATGTCCGCGCGACGTTTCCGATCAACGCGAGGTCAGTTAACAGAAACGCCGGCGACATTTACCACCGATGCCTCTCATTAAAACGGGATTCCGTTCGCGTAATTCCGTCGCCGAACACATTAACATCAATATTCATTTCAGACGAGTGCAACAGTCGCTCGTGTATCGCTACTTAAACTTGATTTACGCTAACAGATAGCACGCATAGCTGCACCAATTCACCCGGGCGTTATATGTACTCGCAATCACGTCACGTTCCGTGATAAAAGCAACGCGAGCACCTGTTACTTTGATAAATTAATCCAGCCATAGGTTCGACCGTTCTCGTGGATTATGCGCGATGGAATGTTCAGACTTGAAGAATGCGTCTCGCGAAGCACCCTAACGACCAGTCTCCCCGATATCGATTGAAATACTTCCCCCACTGGTCGAAACACTGCGCAGGGGATTCAACCCACGCAATGCGTTAACCTAGGCTCCGTTCAATGTCACGGGAATTTATGCCCGAGACATTATAAATTAATCCTTCCCTCGTGTGTTCGTTCTATTTCGTAACAACTGATTTACACCGTATAAATCTTCAGCGGGGATATCAAATATATTTTCGGATCGCTATAGAAATGGGTTTTCCGTGTGTTTCTGTGTGTTTCAAATATATACCTGCGAGAGGGATATTCGTGATTTCTTTGTCATTCGAAACGGCGAGGTAGAAGAATGTTGTACACAAAATTTATCGGCAATTTCAATACACACATAACATTTATTGAATACCTTGATTTATTCGGAGAACAAGACCGCGGTGCATTATTTGAATGAAAGCATGTTATTCGTTTCTTTCAAATGCTACGAGGATGCTGAATTAATAGCAGAGGCGGCAGCATTATTATTATCACCCTTTTATTTTGGTCTCTAGAAGGATTATAAAAGTAACATTGCACGTTTCCATTACGAGAAGTGGCCTGTGAATTCTATGTAATTCATAAAAGCGATAAATATTAAGACAGTAATATAGAAGAAGTCATGAATTATTTAAATATACGTAAAATCTGACACGATTTTAATGTTTTCGGAGTAATCCTGGTATTGATCGCGATGCCGCTCCGCGACTAACATCCACGAAGGGTGACTCTGCCCTCACTCCTATCAACCCAAGTGCCATATGAATCAAGGAAGGGTGCCGTAGGTACAACATCCAATGCATAATGAAAGAGTAATACTCCACACTATTTACAAACACGTACCACTCTTTCTCCCTGCCATCAAATATCCTTGATCATTAAAATGCATCAGGATTTCGTCAAACATTACCGAACACGAGAACGATGCTATCCTGCGACTGTTCTATGTATAACTCTTGTACTCCACATTACATCATCAATGCAAACTTTTCCTAACTTGTATACATTAAACTAACTGTACTATTTCTTCCACCTCCCCCTGATTCTCTGTTTTTCATTTAATATTATCGCGAAGACCATGCACGTGAAACACGTTTGCAGAAGTTTCTAGAGACACCGCAGTGCACCTGTAATTTCTCTCATTAGAATTTTTCCACGGTTACAACGAGACAAGATTTTGTCAGCGTTTTATTATATTCGAGTCTTACTTCTCACGCTGCACGTCCGAGTGTATAAATTCATTGGTGCTGCCACATACGAGGCGTGAGATACTTTACGTCACACCGAGTTTCCACAGCACAAGAAACCAGGTGAATCGATGCCAGCGCGAAATGCGTATGTGTTCGCAAAGCGAGAAATGAGTCGGTCGAGGAGAATTTTGTCAGCCTCGTTCTCGATAGGATATCAGAGAGGGCGAAAATGTTAAATCAACAGATTGATGCACCTTTCGCGCGAGCGTGGTTAAGAGGGTTGAATACGGGTTCAAGGAACACGACGAATGAATGGAAATCCGATGGAAAAGTGGACACGGGTTGTGGGTGTGAAACAAGACGGGCAGACTGTTTTGCACGAGACGAGAAAAAAAGACTCGTGCTGCGATAAGGTTGCAAAGGGGACACTGCAGCGCGCCACGCCTTTTCTACTAACAACTCTTTCAGGTGTCGCAATAATTTTCTCCTGAAAGTCGAATATCTGCATCTCGTGTGATAGTCGGTCGAGACTCGAACGCATTGAAAGGCAGACGTAATAATATCAACGACTGCGCGAGCGTAACGAATTAAAGATCTAGGCTTGATTCGTCCATACATATTTTACAGATTATTATCGGCCGACTTCGTCGCTTTTTCGTAATGTCCAGATCGATTGCCTCCGTGGAGCAGCTACTGAAAAACATTCGAAGTAGGTTAATTAAGGTTGCAGAAAAACTCGATACCGAACTGGATGTTACGTTAAAGTTTCGGATCAAATTAAATTAAATTAAGTCCAATACGATTCTGCGAAGCAATCTGGCATAAAGTAATCGATACGATTTCTTCTTTTTCTTGCACTATTTTGCAGAGTATCCTTATCGGGTTGATTTTTATACGTACTCGAATATACGAATAACACGCCAAACGAGTGTGAGCGGAATTAACGTAATTCATTGTGCATCGCTTGGATACCAGAATATATTCGATGGGATCGCGATCGAAGCGCGAATTTCAGAGAATGCGTCGGCCGTCTCGGTGCCATTCGTTCCGGAAGATACAACGAAAGAATGCAATAAGAAACCTCGATGCAAAAGAAACGGAGAAGGAGGCTATTCGCACGAGAAATGCGAGAGGAAAAAATCTCTCAGTGAAATAACAAGGAGGACAACGTACGTGACGCCTCCTTTACCAAGAATTCTCTCAACTGTATCTTGTTAATTTGCCGTGTGAAAATGTCCGTGTATCTGTGCCTCTTCCTCGTCTTGTCACGCCCACGGAAATTTTCATCTTGACCCGTGATCCGAGACCATTCAATTATATTAATGATTCGTCCGAAAAGAAAGTCGGGCGACAATTAGAAAAAAACAAAAAAATACGGTATGATACTAGCGAGATAAATCATGGATAAACGTATACGTCATATCCGCAATAGACAAGGAACGTAAACAATATGAAATGAGATTAGTTTGAAATATTATGAAACAGAAATGAAGAGCAGATACATATTTATGCCAGATTTTTCTGCACGATATTAACGCCAATTTAGTTTCCTTTATAATTTTACTGTGATCATACGGCGATGCTTAATTTCCTCATAGTGCTTCGTACGTGTTTCTATAATCGTACTCGCGAAGTGTGACTTATTGTTAGCCTGTCCCTCTTCACTTTCAAGTTGAACTGGATTAAACGGAAGCTGATCAAATTCTAGGTCAAATAGAGACAGGACGAGGAACAGATGCACACGAAGTATGCATAATGTACATGCGTGCTACATAAATGTTCCACCTGGCATTACTATGAAATGACAAGCATTCGAAAATAGATTAAAGTGGTCTGCAACGTTTCAACGTAAAAACGTGAATACATGTATCATTTTGCAGCACTACGTTCGCAACATTTCGGATACTGAATGGCGAAAGAAAATTGTCAAAATAATTTCATTTAATTTCGCCATTACTCCGGAATCACCGAGATTCCCTAACAGGAGAGCCATGAAGCCTAAAAAAGATTTTCGTGCAATAAACGAAAACGCTAGGTTTAGAAAGTTGGAAACGTTAATGAATGGACAAACGCATGATAGACGAAACTCCCATTGATTTTCCACTTGCCGATGTTACAGATGCAGTCGGGTGCATCCAGCGGATCTCCGCGATTCCGTTTGTTCGAGATGCTTCGGAGAAAGTCACGCTAGATCGGGCACCGACTACTGTGCAATTTAACAGACCATTCGAAAGTCCACGTTTCCGTGGACACAAAGGATGCCCCGGTCTTTTTAACACGAACGTTGCGAATCGCCTAACATTCTCATCGTCCCTTTAATTTCGTTTCCCGGTTGACGATCAATGAGAGCCATTAAATCGACGCAAAACCGGGCCACGTATTATTCCGCCTTCTGCAATTCACCGCGACCGAGTTTCTCCGAAACGAACGAGGCAACGTCCCTCGATGTTAACACGTTCAATTAACATTCACATTTTGCAACAGACACGACGTGTTGGAATTCGCTACAATGATCCCGATTCGCCAGGACGATTGAACTTTGGGCCCGCGGAAAATCGCGTTTGCCACTTCGCTTTTTGATCATGCAGCGTTATCGATCCCGATGCCGCGAAGGAAACCGAAGCATTGCGCATGCCTGGGTTATAATAAATCGCGGGACGGATACGGCGCGTTTACGCGTTACATCATCGGACAAGATAGCGATAGAACTTTCACGTTCCGCGTTCTACAATTTCATTATCGTCCAATTTGTACGGCGAAACAAAAAGCGACGCGGTACACCGACTTGCGAATATTGGACTCGTAATAGATGTTCCGGGCAAGCTTTCCGTTTCGCGCGTAGGCTTGCGGAGCGAGGCGGACTCTCGTGTAAACGTGCTCGCGACTTCGGCGTGAATCTATGGTGGCGCCTAAGGCGAAAACAATGGACAAGTTTCTGTCACATCAGTCTGTAGAGTACGTGACAAATCTGCCTCGTAAGTTCTGCGCACCCTTGGACAGCAGTAGCTGCGTTTAGGTCTTTGTCTTGTGGCAGTATAAAGTAGCGATCAACTTACGGGGCGAGCCACGTGAAGGACGAACCACGGCTATACATTTCTGAGCCTCCCTTAGCCCTGGTACGACACACCGAGGTCGCCGACCATCCCGCAATCTCGTCTACAGACGTGACATTTACATGCACGTTTCAAAATCACTTAAAAGTGATTATTTTCCCTCTCAATAGAAATCCCAGTGGGCAGTTATCATTTCTTCAGATGTCCAAAGAAGAATGGTAGAAGAACATTTCGAGAGTATTAACATTTTATCTTGAGTTGCACGCGACCCCGCGATGCCACTGACGCTGAAAAGTGAAAGGGTGCCATTCAAGGGCGAAATCAAAGTCCGTGCAAGAATCGATTTAATCAAAGCCTATATTGGTGATAGACATCCGGTCCTCTACACATATCCACTCCGATGACAAATATTCCAGATCTCCCCGCGATGCATAACAACCCCAACTTTTGCCTATTAGTCATCTTCAAACCGTTAAACTTCAAACTCCTTTCCTTGTTCCTACGCAATCCTAGATAACTCCTACTTTCCCATTTTTCTCGAATATAATCTATACAATACTGAACCACATCCCAAAAGCCAGAGCTCCTTTGGATTAGAGACCTTATAGACGTAGTCTCTCTCAGCGAATCGTTACGAGAACATCAACGGTACACCGCCGCTCTAAGATTCCGTCAAGTTTCCGTTAAAGCATTATTGTAATTTATTAAACATAATAAATAAAAGCCCTGCGGAACACAACAAAAATAAAAAGGAATAGAATTGGACGAAAATAAAATTCTATTCTTATATTGCATAAATGTGTAAGTAAAACGTGTGAGTATAATAATCTCGAGGCGAAATCGGATTTACATCACTGATTAAAAAAAAAAAACAACACGCACAGATTGAAGATGAATCACGTGGAAATTCTGTGGTGTCATCCCTAAGCTGTTCGAATGACGTGTAGCACGACTGTTCCATGCTGGCTCGTCGTTCCTATAATAAAACTGGCTGTACCACACAGCAGAAGCTCGCCTGGCTCTCTCCATTGTTGTCGCCGGCTAATTTGTTACTACTCTTCGAGGGCTTTTTACTGGTCAGCGAAGCGTGTCCCTTCGAATGGAAAAGGGGAAGCACCATGCGTTTTCCTGCCGTTGCGCATACGGTCATCGTCGTCCGTCGACCTCCTCTGTTCTATTTGTCGTTAGAAGAGACTGAACAAATTTATTAAACCAAGAGGACCCGTGTCGAGGAAAGCGTAACGGCCGCACAACCGTCGGAACAGCTGACCTCCGACTCGCGCGTAATAACTGGTTTGAAAAGCCAATCGATTTCTCTATTCGTTTGTTCGCCTCGAGAAACCGGAGTAACCGTCGCGGTCTCCAGTGTTGCAAAGATAATGTTTACAAAGGTGGATTTAAGGGTGCATAATCGGCCTGCAATACGAGGTTCAGGTTTTAGTGAAAGGATTAAACGGTGTTCGAGACGGTAGTTTTGGTTCCTGTAATTTTTCAATCATTGCTTGGAATATTTCGATGATTGATAGATTGCTTTATAAATTTTCGTTTAGCCGTAATCAAATATAATTTTAACCCTAGATAGGCGAACTTGGTCTGCTAGAGGAATGTACCTGTGATATACAGGATTTGGATAAAACAACGGAAATATTCTTCATTAACATCGTTTAGTACCGCGTCAAATACAGCCTGAATTACCGCGACTACCATTCTCAATCACGCGGTTTACAACTTATACACAATGTTTGCAATAACTGTTCAACCGCCATATAACCCACGGACATGAAGAAAGACCAATAGATCCAAAATTCGAGATCAATGAAGTTCCTTAATATGAACTGGCAACATAGCTTTTGAATCCAGACAAATGAAAAGTAGGACGTGCAAGTGGAAAGTACATAGTTGAATTGTTCACGCCATTTTTTTATTACCCTCAATTTATAAATCACTTAGAAAATACGAGACTCCTAAAGCTGTCATGCCATTGACCATTCTCTAAACGCTTCCGCCGCTTCGTCTCGTACCAATTTTGTCTGATTAGAACGAACCTGTGACACCAGACCCTCGGGGACAGTACGGGGGCACAATCGATAAGGATCAAATTCGATTTACTAATTAACGATTGAAGTATACTTTTCGTGCGAACTACCTGCAAATCGACACACGGCCCTAGAACACACGCGTCGCATTCAGAGCGGACCGGAGGATGGCACGATCGGCTTTCTAAATTTGTATCAAACGACGTCACTTTCACCGCGTGATCGATAAATCGCGGGATTCAACCCATTGGTATCCGTGAGAGAAAACACAGCATGATCGAGGATTTTTCACAACCGCTCTGGCCTCGAAGTCTTTGCGCGGATCGATAATTTCTAGATCGGAGCAAATTGATCGGTTGATCTACAACACCGCGAAAGATCCACCAGCACCGTCGTCTAATGTTCCCCTATAAAGATTAAAGGTAAAGACTTCTGGTATCCAGGCATAATCGTTTCGTAATAACGATTTACTACGCAGCGGGACGGCATAAAAAAATTATACAACATCGATTGCAGGAATTATGAGATAATCTTAACAGCGTTATGCAAAGAATTATATGACGGTATTAATTGGGAACGGTTAAAATTCTTGGATCGAGGTTGATGCTGTGAATGAATTAACGTCGAAATTCATGAAAATATTTGATTAAAAAGTCGGGAGTAAGAGAGCTGAAATATTAAGTTGCTAAATGTTTGATGCGTTTATTTCGAAAATGTATACTTTCTACTATATTTTTAATAGTTGTAGTTCGTCTAGCTTGAGTTTCGCAATTACAAGTGTTCCCTTATGTAACTAAACGGATTCACGTTTTCGATTTTCATCACTACTCTCCGTCATTTTATATAAAATCGAGGGGGAAGCTACAAGTAAATAATATAACATTATGTAATTAAATTTCACAATAAATAGAGGAGCTGGTCGAAATACGGGCTACCACTTTCATTTCAGTGTTTATTGTCAAATCTGTCGAAGTATTTTTATGACACAACACTTGAATATATATCAATAACGTGCTTACTCTATCAATGCGTGTTGCAAATTGCATATTTAGAATACAAGGGAAAATCTTCCCTTCCAGAAGTGTTGTCTAAATGTGGGCAACCAGTAAAATAATTGAAATGAGAAGTAAAAAAGTGCATATTTTCCGGTTGAGATATTTAAAAACATGTCCGAAATGTAGATAAACTTAAACTTAAATGCTATTTACAATATTTCCAATCTATTTACAATAGTCACAAACGTATACATATGTATATCGTTCTCAACAACTGCTCAGTCACTGCGCGCCCACATACAACATTGAAAACATTTCATCCATAGTTCTGCCTCTGTATCTTCGGAGTAGTGTCCGTCACAAAATATGCAACTGCATCCTTGTCGTTTCTGTACTCTCTCTGATGAATTTCAATAAAGATCGACCAGCCCATATTTGGACCCAGCTTTGTAGCTCATATTTAGATCATTTGGTTAGAAACACTTATGGCGATGATATTCATTACTATGCAATGATATTTACTATAAAAGTTTTACTAAAATGGAGCCTACGATGCCAGCAATGTAGCGCTCTTAGTCAATTAGCTCTTAATTCAATAGATTATTGGTGAAAAAATGAAACGAACTTACCTGAAAAATGATCAAGAAGGCGAAATAAGGGAAACGACACGTTTTGCAACGTAACACGCAAATGAAACAAACGGAGATCACCATCTCCTCCACAATGCTTCTTTTGTTCATAAACCGTAGTTTCATCGTATTTCTAATAGAGCGAAGCACCAAATATCACTCAATACTTTAACTAACCCATATTTACACCATCCCTAATCAATTAGTGCAAATCAGTGAAAGCTGAACAATATTTCACGCACATACTTCCTCTAAATTTGCCAAGAATTAAAGTACGTATGTAGGTACATACATACTTAACGCAATTTATATTACCTGCCCCTGTAACCAAACAAATTCTCAAACAAAACAACAACCGTTCATAATAGCTACACGAAGTCACGTCTCATAAACTAATAATATTTAATCGTTCGGGACTGAACGAATAAACTTCTTATCATGCCATAAACATTACGCTCAGCGCCGCACAGTCTGTCCGTAATAAAACCTGCGTTCTACAAAATATGCCTAATTACAAAAACCCTTATTCGAAACTAATATACATAGCCTGATAACTTTATCTTCATAGCTCTGAAGTCTTCTCAGGAACAACACTTCAACGACAGCGTTACCAAAAGAAAATACCATGCACCAAACCGTCCTATGGCCTTTTCACAAGCCTATCTGAAGAGGTTGAATGAAGCAGCCCAACTACCCCAACGTCGTCGAAGCTCTCACAGTGCACTTGTAGTTGGAAAACGTTGGAGAACCAAACAAAAATTAAGCAGCCTGACTAATAGGGTTCAAAGAATAATTTCGAAGCGCTTAGAGCGCCAGAAATTGAGCCACTTTCGCTTTCTTCACCCAGAAACCTATTATGTATTACCTCTCCTTAAACAGCATAGAGCGTGTGGAGCACATCTGTCAAGTTTCACGTAAAAATTTGTAAAATTCGAGGAGTTGTAAGCACATTAAATAATACTAGGAAAATACCACTTCGTGTATGTTATTATTGCAAAAAATAAACTTTCTTAAAGAGGCTGTATATAAAACGTAGCCTTTCTCTATTCAAGCTCGATGTGACATTTTATTAATTGCCATTCATTTTCGTGCGAACTCTAGGCGATTCAGGCATCTAAAGAAATTCGCGACTGTAATTCAACTTCAACGAATTATCTCAGAGAAGCTCCCGTATACGCATATCTGTCGAATCAAACATCCATCTAGACGAATTTCAAAAGCTCGCCAAAGAGTGTACCTAAAATCCTGCTCAATTTCAAGACCATCCGAAGAATAGTGTGACCAATAAAAAAAAAATCACGGAATCTGCTTACAATTGTGTCAAAGGTAGAACATACACGTATACTCACAACACGACCGTTCAACGACGGGAAGCTGACAATGAGAGACATGACTCCCGACGATACACTCCCGCGTCACAGCGAATCCTGTTCTCCATCCGTCCACGAACTTCACCCTAACGTTCACGACGGAGATGCACACCGTGGCGGTTCAGGTTTGTCGAGAGTTCTCTCGGACGTTGTAACGGCACTCGAAACGTCGCTGCTTCGCGTCTCCCTCGTTTCATCCTCCCCGGCAAGGATCATCGCCTTTTCCGCCCCGCTCGTATAACGCGCTGCTACACGCACGCACGCATAACCCGCCGCTCACCTACGCGCTCGTGAACGCGCCACGCCGCGCCGGCGACCGGTTTCCACCGGGCTCCAAACAAACGCTCGTCGACCGACGACAACGGTACACCGATCTTCGTCGCGTTCCGTGAAACACCCCGCGGCCGTGTTTTTGGCTCACCCCGCGATTCCGCGTCGACGCACATCAAGCGGAGGAACCCCGTTCGAGGGCTGGGGGGCTCGCGAATTTACGAGCGGAGTCAGCGACGCCGGGTTTTTAAATTATTCGGAAGTCGGCGAGATTCGGGGGAAGCTGCCGTTTCTTTGGCGTCTCGGTGCATTGAGGAACGTTGTTCATTGTCCTGTGCTGGGCGCGTTCAATGTTTCGGAAGGTTGTAGGGTGGAAGCACAGATGGGTGAAATATGTATATATTTTATGCGGAAATTGGATGCGTATAGTATTTTCTTTTTTCTCTTTTTTTCTCTTTTATTTGGAAGCTTGCGTGAAAACTGGGAGACGATGTAAAGCTTTTGTGCTATCTATAGATTGGATTGTGCTTGGAAATATGTATGTACGTAGTATGATCTGAACGGTGACAAGTTTTCAGTGTGTATTGTTATGTTTGAATTAATAATAAGGTTGTATGACCAAACTTTGTTGGTCCTTTGGCAATGGAACGTTTCCTATTTTAGTCTGTTTTTATTGTCAAGAGATAGGTATTTGAAATGCAAATATAAAATACGACTGTTGTGCACTATCTCGTGCCTCAGATTATTGAAATGAAATATTTCCTCTGACAAACTTGAATACGTATATTGTTTGTACAAAATTGTATTTGAAACGATCCTCTTTAAAATGTTATAGTACAAGCCTGGGTGAAAGAACGTGAAAGATTCGTTCCGGCAAACGACATTGGTAACGAAAAAAATCGAAGGTATTGTTTCCTTTAGATATTACAAACTTAATATGTAATACAATTAATACGAACGATTTGCAGCATTCTTACGGTTGTTCCCATTTCTAAGATGATGGATCGCAGATTAGGTTCATTTCTAACTACAACTGTTTTTACGTAAATGTATAATACATTACACATTGGTATTTTACTTTTATTTCTATTTGTACAGTAGGTATATTACATTTTGGAACGCGTTCAGAAATACGAATAGAAGGTATAATAATTAGTCGAACGCAAATGAATCGATAAAAGAACGAAACGTCCAATTATACGACCAGAATCGATGAAACACTTGCATAGTTTTAATTGTAATCAGGGGAACATAGTGTTAATTGTAATCAGGCCTTGCTGGCCACCGACAAATAATCAAGTACACGTTCGCAAAGTTGTGCATAACGTTTGCTCGAAACTATTCCTCGTAACGGGAAACGGTACATCTAGTGAAAGAATATTCACGACTCCGGTGCAAGCCAGCAGATTACAAAAGCGTTTCGTTGAATTAAAGTTTAATGAGAGACAACGTTTCCCCCTTGAAACCGCAATCTGGTTGCAAGACTGCCAATGAATTGTACGGAATGACGATTAAAAAATGCCGGAGCGGCGTTTAAAATTAGACGCCCTGAACGGTACCTCGACCGAGTCGGTCGTTTGAATAATTGTTTCCACAGGCCGGTCACGAACCATTTTTCAAGTACAAAAATCTAAGCCGGTTGCAACGT
Organism: Nomada lathburiana; assembly: GCA_963667235.1. Classification (NCBI taxonomy): domain Eukaryota; kingdom Metazoa; phylum Arthropoda; class Insecta; order Hymenoptera; family Apidae; genus Nomada; species Nomada lathburiana. The sequence goes on from OY763903.1 coordinate 5,134,011, forward strand.
TCGCTGTGAAATATTCGCGAAAAGACCATTCACCGAATCTCGCGTCAACATACCAACAGATCCGATGATAGATCCGAACTCGAAAGAAGATCAAACGATGCTGGGGCAGGTAAGCGTGCACCTGCCCGAATGAAATTGATATCCGACGAGTGATCATCGATTTTGCCGTACAATGTACAACTGCTCCGACAAAACTGGAAGTCTTGATGGATGTTGGCGCAGACATCTTTCTCGCGTTTTGTTTACGGATTAGTCAGAGGGTGACTACGCGGTGTGCCCTACGAAACATCTTCTGAATCATTCGCGAAGATTCAGAAAGTCTCAGCTGTTCCTAGTTTTAGACGCTCGTCTCCCACCAGGCCGTTCACATTTGCGCCACAATTTAAACGGTGTTTATCGCGCGACGCTCGTGCCTAACAAGTGAACACACAAGACTCGGTCAAACAACTGTAGTCCGCTTTGGTTTACTCTGGCCGGCAAACTAATGAATCTAAATAGCAGGGAGGGCATTGCGTCGTAATTCGAGGATGCATTTCGATAACTTATCGGCGCGTGTCTGCATCCTGTATCAGTTCGAACGTGATAGAGACGAACATCGCGTAACAAGTAACGAATACATAGTACTTTTCATTTGTTTTCAAGGTTTCACGGTTTAACGAAGAATTGAATTACCGTTCGAACCCTGTCGCGTCTTTTCTTTGGCATGCACAGGGTAATAATGGTGTCAAATAGGTACGAAATTAGAATGGAGTTATCTTTGTAAACACAGAATCGTGTCGACGTTTATAAATGACTCACGTTCAGAAATCACAGCTGCTATTTCGAACGAACCATCCGACTGATACACTTTTTCTTACCACCGGACTACGATGGATCACTGGAATCTATACAAAAATGCAGCGAGACCGATCGCAAGGCAACGCACAGGTAGACCTGACGATCGAAGCGCGCGCAGGAACCGACTGTTACTGTAATTATCATCCGTATGCCGATCCGAACAGCTGCAGAAGCTGCGCGGAAACTAATAATGAGGACGATTTATCGCGGCAGGCAGGGGTGAAACGCAAGGTGACACGAATGAAAATGAATCCACGCGACGCCAATAAACTACTGTCCGTCCGGCGAAAACATCTTCCTCATTTTCTTTCTCGAAATAGCGGAATAAATTGTGGCGGTCTACCGGAGAGGAAACAGAACGCGTGTCTGTCCGTTTAAATTACGCTGGTGGCCGTAGCAAAATATAAACAATACACCGTTGAAAAGTTTCCAATAGCCAAATGTAACGCGACTTGAGAGACGCGTTTCTGGCCGAACGGTAACGCGACCAGCGTTTCGCGTAATTTCGAAACCGAGGGGCGCGTCGTCGTTCAAGTGTCAACACGTACCTCGGCAGAAAATTTCGTGCGAATCCATCGGGGCGATTCCAACTTGAAAAGGGCGGTGGGCTTAGCGGAGCGACTATTTACGCGTTTACCGGTCGCGAACGCGTCTGGCGTTTGCGATTTAAACGACCATTCGCTGTAGATCGCAGACTGTAATCGGCCATCGGTGCGTGGCCACTTCGTACAAATAACCGGCGCAACGGTCGATCGATGAATACACCATCTATTTCCGGCACCGTACAAAAGCGTTAACCTTCTCCGCGCCTCCCCAAATCGTTAATCTATTTCGCGCCGCCGCCGATCGTTCTATTTCGCGCGGCGAAAATCGAATTCGTTAGCGCGCAGGGTGATTCGCGGTCGGAGCGAGATTGGCGAAGGAATCTCGAGGGTATCGAGCCGGCGAATTTCGCTCCAATCTGCATACGTGACGTGACTTCGTGGCGCAGGTCCCCATTTGCCTGGCACGCCGGGCGAATCGCCGTGCAATTCCAGCTCAATTCAACCGTAATTTCGTATCAATTAGGCGGCCGCATCGAGGCGCTCCGTTTCTATGATTATCCAAGGTCCATCTTCGCCTGACCGCATCGAGGATCGTTTCGAACGTAATTACACCGTCTAAGAAAACGATCGCGGTAACCTCGATTACCTCCGTGCACGCTTCCAAGCGACGGCCAGGTGAGACGCATTCGAACCACGCTCGATTCAAGGTCCAGGCTACCGTGATCTACTCGCGATCGCGACACGTTCCGTTCGGCGCCCCGATCAACCGTTCGCCACGACCCCCATTTGCGACACTCGCGACGTTACGAACGAAGGGGCGACGCGAGACGATCCTCGTGTTCGGACGTTTAATCAGAATCGGAGCAACGTGCGACGCGACACGCCAGTTCCAGTGTACGAAGATGCTCCTACCTTTAAGAGATGTTCCCGTTACGGGACGTCGAGTAATCCACAGGAAGGCGACACGGAGGGTAGAAATCCACAAACAGAAGAACGACGTGCTCGAGGTGCAGCTTGTCCACCAACAAATCGTACTCACTGAACGTTCGTCGGCGGATACGCGTGGCAAATCGCACGAATCGGAAAATCTGTCAATACCGTCTACGACACTACTGTGCGGCCGCCGATATGACACGAATGCGTACGAAAGGAAGGGAGAGGAGATAGAGAAAGAGAGAAAGAGCGAGGTGTCTTGATACGTAGCCACCTACGTGAACGAGTGTTGCAAACAACGCAGACGAACGACGAAAACCGACTGAACCGGCTCACCGTGAGGGACTGACTGACGATCCTCTTCGATTGCTGGCCGCCCGTTCAGCAGCCTCTACGCTCGGCTCTCGGCGCGGTCGTTCGACGCCAGTCGACTACCTCCGGCTAGGTTCGACCTTTCTCGAGTCCTGAGTCGAACTTCCACAGGAATAGAGTGGCAACAGGCAGGGTGTACAAGGGGGAAAGAAAAGGTCGTAGGAGGCTGCCTCTGGCTTGGCAACCTCGACGAACTTTTGCTCGGGTCGAGGCCGTACGACCGTTCCTGTTTTCGTGCTGGAATTAAAGAGCCTCCCTTGGGATCGGTCCAATGATAACGCTGAATGCATCATCCCGTCCTTCGGTTGTTACGCAACCGATCGACCCCTCTGATCGCTGAACAACCCGTGTACGTGCGGCACGTATGTACGTATGTACATTCGGTTTCGAACGAGCGAGATCGAGATCGGTGCGTGGTCTATGTAAATATTGATGTGCCCCGGAATTTAATATTGATATCGACAGCGGGGAGAATCGGTGATAACATTGCCAAGGGAACGATTGTTCTACGCTTGATAGCAATTGGGGTCATCGACCCGGGACTTTGAGTTTTGACATCGCTTTAGTATTGTTGACGTGTGTTGGAGTTCGTTGCTCTTTCTTTGAGAGAGAATTTCGTCTAATTGGTTTATTCGTCATCTGTTATGTAACTGTATACATACATTACGCGTGAAGCGTCTATTATGCGTTGATATATTTGCACGAGAGAGGAATTTAAAATTTGAATCTTCTCAAGGCAAGTACGATGTAGTTTGTACCTTGTAGTTTGCTGCTTGATTTTCGCAGGAAATCTTAAACACCGAAAATATGTTCAATTTTCGAGCAGAATGTTCGAAGCTTCTTTTATTTATACATTACATAGTTTCGTTTACATTTTCACCATTGTTTTCGAAAAACATTTTTCCTGGAAATCGTGATGTACGAACATGTACTTCAAATGCCACAATGTTTGTACCGTGAAAACAGCGCTTAGTTTTCGTAATATTGCAGATTGTATAATTTATTATACTTGTGTACGTTCTGACTACGTGCAACGTGATTGAGGGACTCCAACATTTTCACGAAATCATTTTTGTTAAACAATTCAGGTCCAAAGTATCACGTCCGTGTTTAGCTCCAGAAAGTGTATTGGTTCCGATGCCGTGAAATTACGTCGGCAGAAACCAGTAGCATAATAAAACGAGGACGATCTGTTTCTCGAATAATGGAGCAGACGAGCGGCGCGTTCCATCCGGATTAAATACTATCCGGGAACTGAGAAACAGGCAAGGTTAAGACGTTCGTGAGATTGATTCGATCAACGTTAGATTTATTACCAATTCCGCGTACCGATTTAGGGCGTTCCTTGTACGAGAAAGGGAAATGAGGAACGGGCACACCGAGAGACATCCTGGCATGGTAGACAATCGTGCTCGATAGGTAGACAGTTTACCTATCGAAAGTCGATGGGAAATAGAAAGTACGTAATGCCATCCTTGTCCTCCAGGTTTGTCGGTGAAATGTTGACAGAGGCAAAAGGCAATGCTCGCGTGTTCGAGACACGAGCCACAAAGGTCTCGACGAAAATGTAGAAATTGCGTGTACGATCTGTGCTGTGGAATTTGATCTATGAATTTTTTTTAACCTGTGCATAATGCCAATGCTACCGGCGTTTACTGGCGACTGGTGTCGCATCATCGCAACACTTGTATTTGTAAATTGGTCATCTTTAGCATTGATTAGGTTACTCGAAATTGGCTATCGGGGAACAGATTTTAACCAGGCGAAAATATAAATATACAAGTAATACAGCTTTAATGTACAAGTGTTTGACTAAGGAGAGGTATTCGTAATTGTGAAATAAAAATGAGTAATGGAGTACAATAAATTGCATTGGTTAAAATATACACGCAACAGATTAGTTCCGATGGAAAGCAATGAAAAGCGAAGTAAGACCTAAAAAAACTATATGCAACGGTGAAGAATGTATAAAACTGTTTCATAGAAAATCGTAGGAGGGATTCTACGAATCAGGGGAAAGAACTGTTTAAAACATCTGGGTAGGTCCACCGAAAAGAAGGATGCCGGTGAAATAAAACCTAAATGTGTGTTTGCTGCCACGAATCACAGGCTGTTTTGTATCATCGTTGTCTTTAATGGCTGCGCGTTTGGTTGGCGCCACATTTAGACAAGAAAGGGTAAACCAGTATGTACCTACCGAACCACGTGGACTAATAATACTTTTTTATGAGCTCCTTTAGATCATTATCACGTCTCCCCGTCAGTCGTACCTTCGTACGCCTCCAATTTTATTCCCATTCCAAATATTTCACATCATAAACGTGACTGCGGTTTCCAAAAAAAAATGTTTCTTCCAATTAACTGAACCCACTGAAAGTCTTAATTTACAACAACGATTCCAATTACACCGATGCTTTCCTTCATCTTTGCCCCCCCCCCCCCCCCCCCAGTAAAATTGAACGGGTGTTACCTTCCGCGGAAAATCCTTCCTCCCATTGGAAACATAAAAAATTAATTAACCATGGTGCGTGCCAAGTGGGCATCGCGTGTAGCACAGTTTTATTAAAATCTGATTCCAATAAAGGCGAATTCCCATCGGGCACGATATCGCAGCCAATAACGTTCTTGGGGATCCACTCGTTTACGCGATCTCATGCGTAGCCGTTGAAAATTTATCGCTATACCAAAGGGCACGCGGGGTATGCAAACGAAATGGTCGATAACCACGGTGCATCGGCGTATAATTAACCAGTATCCTTTACAGCGTGTTACACGCAAGAACCGGTAACGGATGCCTCAAAGACAGCCTGCGCTGCCCAGGAATCCCTTCGACGTTCTATTAGTCCATTAGGACGATCGTGGCGATTAAACAACTCCTGAAAAACTCATTGCATACGTGTCGTATTCATTGTGGCAACGTCTCCGCGTCTTTGTCGAGGCGCGTTATTACCCTATTAAGAGCTGCAACCGCTCTTTATTTGTCGTGAAACGGAAGCGCGGTCTGATTATGATGAGCGTACGAACGTGGAGGAAAAAGCCATTGAAACGACGACGCGTCGCGACATGGCGTTAATCTCTTAACATTCGTATGTGTTTATCGATCCTCGTCTCTCGATAGGCACCCGGCGATTTCTCTTTGCCCAGTTGTCGTGCCCGATACGTTCCCGATAATGCAAAAACAACGTGGACAGTTCAATTGGCGAGGAATAAACGGTAGATTGTGATATACCTGATTGCGAATTTACTGATTTGCGAGTTGCGGTGGTGACAGTGTATCGTATCGTTCAATAAACTAGAGTTCATTGTGTAGCGCAGCAATGTGTTATTAGTTACGAAATTTTTGCATGAATTTCTGAAGTTACTAAAATTCCGTTAGTAATCCGGAGAATACCGCACACTATATTATTAAATGAAAACCTTTAATTTAATTACATCCTGTATTTTGTCCAGACTTGTTTTGAATGAATTATTGCACCAATTCAACGAGTACCTAGATACGAATTTTTTTTTTTAAGTCGTCGTAATTGGGGTACCTATTCAAATAATTTATTATCTCAAATTTATTTCACTTAATCACTACGAATGACAGGGCGTTACATGGAGAGCTCGGAAGCTAATCAGTCTAAGTCCCACTTTTCCTGGAGATGAGTTTCGTAGTTCAAAAACCTCTTTATTCTTCAAACTTTCAGCTGTTAAATCGATTAAGTCACTATTTTCATACGTAAGCAATAGATGACGGTGCTAACATTGTCATCTTTTTCAAAGTCATTTGTAAAAACCTTATTTATCTCGGTGTGAATGCTATCGGACTTACGCTGATTGGCTTCTGAACCCTCCACATATACTTACAACTTATAACAGACCAGAATTTTCATTATCGCCGTAGCAAAATCACAATCACGATACAACCGCAGAAAGATAAATGTTGTACAATAATTAACCAAATTCTCACCCTTGAATTCAATTAATCACCACGCAAATGACAAACGTGACAATTATCCTCACGGGCATCTAGTATATCATTTAAAATTACCAAAAGAGATTTCACTGTACCTCTGCTGTACCCGGTATCTCGGTATCGTCACGGATCTACGCGCCAATGTACATAAACCAGACGACTCCGACTCCAGAAGAATGCACAAGAAAGTCATGGGAGCAAGTTATCTGGTCGTTTGTCTAACAGGTTGATATCCCGTGGTCCACCTAGGCTTCGCCGGTATTCCAGATAGCGGCCAAAAGGGTTGTTGTACCCGGCGCGTCGGCTTGCCGCCTGTAATTTCTCTCGCCACAAAGCAATTAAAAATTTTTTCCGCGTCCATCGTCAAGGCTGAACGTTTAGGCCGACGAAGCTCCCGTGTTCCGGCCAATGCAATTTTTGTTTTTCCGTCCCACCTTTTTCCCACCCGTTCGTCTCGCTCACTCCCTCCTGTATTTCTCGCCCTCCCAACACGGCCCGGCGAGACCCACCATTATCTACACGAGCGAAAAAACGACGAGCATTAATATATATTCAGAAGATCCTGCCACGCCGCTACAGATCATTATCCCGACAGGAGAGGACGGATAATCCACCATCGCGCGGGTTCCCTCAAGCCTTTGTTGGCTACGAACGGTTCGTCGCTACTTTGTATTCGAACGTCTCTCGCGGGTCAGGAAATTGATACGACGAGCGTCATCAAATCTACCCGTTATTCTGATTCGCGCGGAATGTTTGAGCACTTGCAACCGTCGATCGTAAAGGATTTAACGCCATTTTCGCAGATTACTGGCCCGCTCCGCGTGACTTTGCAACCGTCGAAAGGGCACCGCTTAAAAAGTGCCGTCATTGGCGAGACGCGTTAAACCGACGAGGGGAGAAGAATGTTATCAATCGACTTGCCGTGCAAGTCTTTATCAATTGATAGTTTGATTCAAGAAAGGGGAAGTTTTGTGTTCTAAAAATGGATCCCGGACGCGTTGCAACGAAGGCGACGTTTACGGCCGATGGAAAAACGTCCGAAGAACTGTCCAACGGACATCAAAGTATTTCCTCACCTTCATTTCCAAATCGCTGAGGCATCAAGGGAGAGATGTTTCTCGGAGCATATAGCGGCAGGAACGACGGGAAGAAACGAGAATGTCGAGCGTCGTGTACCTACTAGAATTTTTCAACCCTTTCTTGCGCCCGGTCGCACTAATTGCTTTAATTGCAAGGGGAATGCACCACGTCGCGTAGAATGGGGCTTCGACGTTCTGACCTGGCAAAAAGATCGTGGCCGTCTTCCATGAACCTGCGGAATCATCGTTCGGGTTGCCTGCCACCGTGGATTTCCGAAAAATCCACGTTTTCATCGCGACCGAGTTCAATCAGAAATGAAGGGCGGTAGTATGTCTTCTGGATTTGTGAAAACCGGTGTACGATGTCGTCGATGGGTCGTCGTTCGATGTTTGTATACGAAAATCCCGTTTTGTTTTTAATGACGATGTGTCAGTTGTTTTCCCGTAGATGAATCGAATTTTTTCTATTAGTCTCGGGATCGTTGTGACGGTGTCTGGTCGAATGGCCAAAGCTGCGCGTCCTTTTAGTTTTTGTGATACGATGGCGAGTAGAAGTAGCGGGCGTCGATTTTGGTTAAGCATGGACGCTTCTTTGATGAGCGTGTTAATGAAAATCTCGGTGCTCGTTCCATCGAAGTCCGGGATTAGCGGTAAACATTGCTCGTACCTTTCTATTCGGTTCAAAGGCTGTGCTTCCTCGTTTGCAGGAACCGGGTGAGCATTGCTAGACGTTTGTACGTTTGGTCCAGACTCTTCTAATGTTCTTGTCATCGTGTGGGAGACACCCTGGGACAGATTTTGGATGTCGCGGGTCACGCATCCAAATACATATGTTCTTGAAGCGAAATTTGGAAAAGAGGGAAAACTATATCTGGCCGTCCAAGAATAAATATAGGGTTGATTAGGAGATACATATGCGGAAAATAATACGGGTGTGTTGTTCGACGCGGCGAGCAACCGCCTGATTCTGAAGTACGAGCTACGAGGAATTTCAACGCGAAGGAATGAGGTTCGCCGAAGTACGACTTTCGCGAATTTAAACACGATCCTGTTCTAACAATAAATGTCTTGCACTTTTTATTAACCACGAATCAAACTCCATGCAACGTAACCCTAATCCTTTCCTCGGAGACGAAAGAATAAATAAAAGTCGCCGGAACACGACACCGTTCGTTCGGCACGTTTCTTTTTCTGCATATACAGTGTTATAGTTATAACTATATTTTATACTTTCCCCTCGTCGGATTCCGGCGAGAGAAATTTTGAAAGAACTCCGTCGTCGGTAGAATACGCTCGTTTACTTTCTCGATTCTTATTCATGTCCTGCGATTCCATTTAGATTTTACATTGTGCCCTAACTTCTCCTTCGTTCTTTCAACGCGCGCATAAATAAATACATACACGCTTCCTCGTAATTTTAGGAAAGAAGAATCGCGGAGAGAATCACCCTTCGACAACAGAATTCCTGTTATTAAAAGCACCAGTGGCACAATCGCGTTAGCGTCAATTCGCTGTTTACGGCCGGACGCTCATTAACTTTATTGGAAGCAATGGTACATATACGAGGCCCGGTTGCCGGACCGTTGTCCCGAAAGGGAGGTGTAATTTTACAATGGTTGCAAAAAGTCGCTGGACGATCGGGGGGGGCGGGGCTGTGATCGGAAGATTCTTTACGATTCTCGAAGGCGCGATTTGATTTCCCGTTTCCGAATCCGGACGGCGTTAAGGGAGGCAAGAAAACGGCGGCACTTTTAAAATCACGATACCGAATTCATTTCACATTCTAAGCGAACCGCGCGTCTCGCCTCGTGCATTCTGATCTCGGGGAAATAACGACTAACGAACCGGCAGGTCGATAAATGGCAATCGTACCACCGGCCCTCTGTCGACGGGCTTTACGCGCGCGGCATCGTAATTCGTCGCGCCGCGACTCTGGATTCGGACTTTCTATCCAGACGGAATATGTGTCGCGTTTAGAACGAACGGAATACGTGCGCTCGTGTCCGTCAGCGTTGTGTAAAACGAAATTGTTTCCCGGCCGCGAAGAAAGTCCAACGAAAGTGATCCCGTAACAGCGAGCCGCGCCGCGCTTATTCCCGATTCTCGTCGCATTGTCGATGAAAGTGATTCACCGGACGCGTTCCTGCATCTCGTTTAAGTGTCACGAAATTTGCATATCCGCGGTTCCCCGCGGACCCGACTCGAATACCCCCGTCCCGGTTAACCCCTGCCGGTGGGAATCGCACGACGCAACGATCCGTCACGCTTCCAGGAATCAGCGTTGATTAATCGCGGCGAAGTGCGGTCGCGTTGATCGACCGTGCTAATTTCTGCGACGGCATCCTTCATCGCACCCCGATACGAAGCTATTAAGGAACGCTTTCGTCGGGGAAATGGCGATCGCGATGTACGCTGCGTACGAGTACACATTGGAATCTTGATCGCCAAGAAAGCTACAATCATGCAACTGAATCATTGTCTCTGAGTGACCGTTACGCGGCCGTTTCCAATGACACGTACTCGACAAATCCACGCGCTTGTCGACGAACGATTCAGGTTTTCCAAATTTCGAACACTTCTACTTTTGTTAATTGATATCGTGGACCGAATTCCTGCCACGCAGCCGCTTCTTGCGTCCCACGCCGCGGAATTCCTACGAAAAGCGGGGAAAAACGTGCACGCTCGGCAGGTCGACCGTTCCACCTACCGTTTCAATCGTGTCGTTTGCTTTTTGCACCGTTTCGGAGTAACGTGATCGAGAAAGGCGGGCGGGCAGCGCGACCTGCCCGGATCGTTAACACGCGCGCGGCGTTGGAGAAATTAATGAACTCGCGCTGCGAGTGCGGCGCGTGAAAAATTGTGTTACACAAGTGCCACCGATGCGTCGACTCCACGTCCTTTCCCAGACACTCGAATTAGAATATACGATAAATAGTACGCGAAACGTAAATAACCTTTTCGGGATACTCGAGCGAACTCGATTGAATCCCGCGGCCCCTCAAAATGTAAATGGCGAAATTGCTAATACGGTTCTCACACCGTGAGCGTATGCAAATGCGTAACGCCGAAGTGCAAGGACTAATATCGTAATGCATTATACAACCGCGTCCATTACGACGCCGTAATGCTCGTGTACCAACGATTACGCGAGCGGTGCACGTACAAAATTGCGCGATCACTGCCGGCGACGATTAATAAGCGGCTGATTGGAAATGGTATTACCGTGATTGTATCCTGTACATGCATGCGGTGGCCGCCCATCCCGGCACAATCAACGGAATCCCTTCGAGCGGGTTTTCCACGGTAGAAACAATCGTACGGGGGAACCGTTTTCTTCCCACCCGAATTCCCACCCGATCGGGCAAAAAATAAAACCCCCCCGTGTAAACGGAACGCTCAATCGTTTCAAGGAACTTTCTCAGTCGCGCACGGTCTTGCTCCCTTTTGGCGCGTGTTTTTCGCACATCTTTCGGCGCGTTTCAGAATTTTCCGCGTCGACGATTTACGCGCATCGAGGTTCTCCCCGTTTGGTATCGCGCGCGGATTCCTTTTTCCGTTACAAACACGGCTCGAATTTGCATTAATGGAGTGACGTGACGCGCCGTGCCGCACTTCTAATGCACTCCATTTCCCGTGCTCGCGCGGGTACACGTACTTTCGCACACCCGGGGAGGCGCATCCGCGTGTATTACGTATATGAGGAACGGCATGGTCAGGATCGATGCGAGCCACGTGGGCGACTTGTTAAGTGCACCGTCGAATCACGCCCAACTGCAGCCTCGTATTCTGCGAGTTGCACCCATACAAGAGTATGCACTTTGATTTAATGCGCCGCGAAGCGAGATAACGCCCGTCCAGTCAAGGGACCGATGTTTTTCTCTGTATTTTTTTCTTCTTTTTTCCCCCCGAGGTGGATAATACGAATGCTCGTACGCGCGCATAATGGCGAGCAAGGTCGCGCGAAGTGTGCGTTTGAGTAATCGAGCATTGTGCTTGCATTACGAAGATGTACTGGAACGGAATGGGCATAGATATGCCTGTTTGGCTAACGCGGTGATCTTGATTGAAACGTTTTCCTGACTGTCAGATCGTAGGCACAGTTAGTAAGAGATGTTCATTAAAACTCCAGTCGAGGATTGTCGCTACGGAATTAAATGTTAACAGACGATTGTGGAGTTCCAGCGTGGAAAGATGCGATCGGCTGAAAGGGAAACTATTCCTAGGTATACGCCGGGTCGAAGCTACGGTAAAATAGAAATTATATACGCTATGAGCGAATGGTTTCGGTGTAGCGCAAGGGGGGGGGGGGATTGTGACCGCTAACATTGTGTCATTTATTCCAGGCAGTTGGACAAGGGGATCAGTTTATTAACGTTTTCCTCTGTCCCTCTGGAAAACCGGAATTCAGTTCCGGCGTGTACACCTGCCGTCTGCGGTCGTAACATATGCGAGTGTCATTAATGACTCGTCACGAAAAATAACCGCCCACATGATTTACGAAATGATCAATTAATTGCACGAAATCGGAGAGTACTTGCGGATTCGGTCGGACGTTGCTGCACAAATCGCTGTTGTACAGAATGATTAAATGATTATTGACCCCGGGAGAGGAAAACAATTGGAATCCGTACACACAATCCGTGAGGTTTTGTAACACGCGCTTACTTCTAGTATTTTCACAATACATTGAAATGTTACAAAATTCTGGGGCAGCGTGGAGAAGTTATCCAAATTTTCCTTTATCCAGGTACACGACGATTTGTGTTTATTTCAATGAGATCAGTAACCCGATAATCATTATCACTTTTGGTAGTAAAACATTGTTCGATCGTTCGCACTGTCAAGTTTGTGGGACAATCAAGCTATAGGCGGCCAAACGAGTCCGGTGCCCATTATCTTTAATGCTCCCCATCGTCCGCCTCTGTTATCAATAAATGATAGTCCTATCAACGCTGCGCGGCAGTTCGTTCCAATCGGGAATAGTAGACAGCAACTCGCGTCAAATCCATGTCTCGCGATCAATTAACTGCACGATCCCAAGTTAAACTCGTGACACAAATAATTTGTGCAATTCCTTGGGATTACGCGTACCAGTTGGCAGCGTGGTAAAGCCAAAACAGGAACGGGAGAAGGGGGTTAATAATATCGCCATGATAATTATAGGATGGGCCACGCATGAACATGACTTTTCGGCTATCTATCCAAAACTCGCAGAATCCTCGAACGAGTTCCACCTGCGCGGATATATGTGGTCCGGGGCTTACTCACGCGGCCTCCGAGGGTGCATCGAAATAGAACGCTTAGTCAGACGTCACCAGGAACTGCATCGGGGGAGTCACCGGCTCGCCACGCACGCGCGTCTTACTTTGTTACGCTTTATGTACTTGTCCGACAGTCTATAGAGGCTTAAAACGACCATAGACACGAAACACGTCCGGGCAAGATGCGACTGTGCACAGGGTTACATAGTTATAATAGGTTACAGCAGGGCGGAATTGCGTTGAATTAAAATGCGATTCTATCGTCGCCGATTTAAGGTCCGGAACTGCTACGAAGAGCCAAAGCTATCTTGCTGTTTGAGTTTCTAGCCAGTTATGGGGATGAGGAACGGATTGAATGATGCTCGTCTAATTATATGCAAGAGGCTTCATGTATCGCATTACACTCACGTTTGTCGTTTTGCAATTGCGATTCAATGGGATGCTGCTTGTCCCGCGGGACAATTGCGTTGACCATCTCGGAGATCAATTTCTAATAACGTTCCTGATACACTTCTAATTGGAAATGTTTCATGCATTATTAACGTCGTCTTCTTATTATTAATCTTGCCCCCGTAATTCGAGACGTTGAATGTACCACATTTGTAGTTAACTGCTGCTCCAAAAGGACTCCCGAGTATGGGCACAGACTGGTGATAAGGCGGACCTAGTGGTCGTAGCGAGGCACGTGGCTTCAGTGGACACTATACATAGGTAGGGGCTACTTTAAGATTGCTGATCTTAAAAGGGGCGCGCACCTGGATCACCTGAGATACTTATTTGCATCCGCTGCATCTCCATACTTACACCCAGGTGGTTAATCCACGTTGCACCGCTTTGACTACTCGCTTCGGGGTATACATACACAGGTAGCATTACGACAAAGTTGTTTCCAGTCATGCCGGCCCTTTTTGCTGGATCTACCTTAATTGTTTCTTTATGTATTAATAACGCGTTTAGAAGGCAAACTGAACAAGAAGCAGGGATATATGTATATATATATATATATATATATTTCAAGCGAAAGTTTAGAATTAATAACTTTTGCCATTATAATTTCCACATCGATTTCGTTTTTTCTTTAATCTGTTTGAGTCAAACTTACACCTATATATCAGGGAGGAGATCTTTATTCTGTGCAATTTGCGCAAACATCAGATTGTTAAGGTTTCTATTATTTGGTTTCATATTAAGGTACAAACACTTTTTGAATATCTTATCCCCATTAGCGAGTCCCGTTTTTTGTTATATTAATTATTATATTTTTAGATTTGTTTTAATTAAATATCTATACATTCTTTTGAAACTATTTTCCCCTATATATACTATTTCTATATTTGGTAACAACAGAGCAGAGTGGCGCAGTGGAAGCGTGCTGGGCCCATAACCCAGAGGTCCGTGGATCGAAACCACGCTCTGCTAAGGTGATATCATTTTTTATTTTTTTCCCTATATAATAATTGCTGTAAAGTGCAGAAAATGTTTTTGGCAAACGTCAAAATAAATATTTAAGCGCGCGGAAGAATAATAACGGTGAAACAAATGTATTTATTCGACAAGGTAGGCGAAATGTGCTTTATAACGGAAATGTTACCTTACCACTCGGTACCTGGGATTTTAATTCAATCGCGAGGGCGTTTAAATTGCGGGTTGAGTAATTTGCAATGCAAAAAGAGACCGGTGTGTGTCCTAAAGTCCCGTAAGGCCAAGGCACAAACTGGTGAGCAATGACATGCACAACGATGGATGCCATTCCTCCGTCATTGTCCGCGAAGAAAAGATGAGACAACGAGTTCAGGAGTTCAGCAGAGTTCACGGGCGTAAATTTGGTGGGTGTCATATTCGCTTCGCGGAGTATCTCTTCAGAGTTTAAAAAAGGAACTGACCGAGATAATCGCAAAAAGAGAAGCATTCGGACTACCGAGCAGCATTTATGAGAATACTCGCGTGAAGGAATATTCATCGATCGTAATTTTCAGTGTTAAATATTATCCATTTTAATGTATTCTATGCATTCTTTATTTCGCAATAGAGCGATTCATTTCTGTCAATAAATAATGAAGTGTACGTACAAGTTTAATTACGTCGACGTCAGCGCGTCAGGGAACATCGTACTATTTTATAAGTAACCGCAACACAATTTTAGTTTTGAAGGCTAGTAATAATAGAAATTAACATCAATTTTACGAAATGGCGCGCAAGGCGGGGGCTAATTTATGCCGGAAGCGGATTTCGCGTCACTTGATACATCTATCTTCAACTAATTACAGAATCAGAAAAAATGAATTCCCGCTGCAGTTACCTTTCTGTTTGTTACTTCGCAACCTATTATTATATGACTGTTCCGGGTTTGCTTTATTCGACGCATGAACCATTTTCAAAACTGGCATTCGTTCCCAATACTTTCATGTTCTAGTTGTTTCTTGACAATTATTTATTGAAAAATATACAAATCTAGACTCCACAGCTGTAGTGTACTAAATCGAGCTTTTCAAACTTTAGAGAAGAGCCAATCAAAGGTGCAAGGACTTTTGCACCAGAACATGAACTTAATATAATGTTTACACTGTTTTATTAAAGACTGAACAACATTTAACGAGATAATTCTCATCGCCAGACAGAGTGAAACGTTTAATGCGGGAACCATGTAGAATGTCATTTTGTGAAAAAAACTGGACTTAATACACTCTAGCTCTGATGTCTAGATATGCATGTCAGATCTGCTATTAATATTACCAATCAAAAAAATTGCAACAGAGATAGAGAAATGAGAAGTCGTAACGAAACCATGAATTGTACTGCATATTTATAAAGGAGTAGAAAGCACGTTTGCATTGAGTACTGTCTGCACGGCGCCTACTCCCAAGTATTGATAGTATTTACTCGCGCTCCTTATAAATGGAATATCAATGAGATCGGGCGCGTAACCCCGGGTCGGTATTATTTAACGTGAGCACGTCGTACACGTGACAAAGTGGCTTGACCGCTTGTCAAACAGGCTCAAATACGAGCTTTCATGTCTCCAAAAGACCGGATCGGTGCGGGTCGCGTCGCGTGTCGTTACCGTTAAGCACAAGCATCGAATTTGCACGTGCTCGTTCCTTTGTACACGCCCACGTCCATCATAAATCACGGGCAGCGCATTAAGGGCTTTGTAATTTGGTAGAACCTCGATTATCCCATTACACCTTGGATGAAACCTCTATTTTGAGGAATTCGCTATTGCACTGATGCCCATTATGATTGTTTTCTATTTGGCATACACGCATGGGACGTTCGTTTCATGAACGAACATAAAATAATATATGTGAAATAGAAAGTAACGAAAGAAATATTTTAAGTAATTTAGCGCGTAACTGTATAATTTTTGTATAACAATGGAATTATACTGTACAATGTATTTGGCAATATAGAGTGCGTTATTTTATTTAGATGAATAATATACAGGAAACAAATTTATAGTATTTTATATAGATAGATATGTGAATATTTTTTCTTATTTGTATAGAACAAATTATGTAAATGGACAGGAGAGAATTTTGAGGGATGAATAATGTAATATAATACGTATGTAAGTGCTTGTAATCAATAAATCTTGTTTGTTTTTACACGATAATTACAATTCTGTGTTGCTACATTGATATTTTAATATTTCTCTTATCATAATACGCGTACATTGACGTACACTTTTAAATATTTCCCCAACAATGTAATTCATTAATAGTGAATCATTATTATGAAAACTCTACCAACACATTTAAAATTTAAGGAATCCGCGCCGTTTTCTTATAGTAATTCAATGTTACGCTTATACTCGTTTCATTGATGCAGTAAACACAGAAAAACTCATACTTCCTTTGCATTAATAATAAGTTCCTATTCTTTAAACAATTGTATGAATATTTAATGAGTGTAAACCTTTACTGACAATAATAATAATAATGATTCTTTAATTAAAATATTAGTAAAAATTCTCTTGATTCAAATAGGGATCGTGTTGCATGACATGTCTACAACGTCTCTGCATCAACCAATCAGCATACGCCATCTAAATAGATCGATTTGAAGATTCGTTAGCGCGTCAGTTATTTCGCAAGTTGCAAGTAGAATGCGTTGTTCGTGTAGCTGGCTTCGAAAAGCAGTGTACAGCGTATCAAGAGGTGCCAAAAGGTAATTAAGCTTGTTTATTTAAGTAATCCAGCACTCTAAATTCTGCTTAATGTGCAAAGAAATGGACACAATATGAAAGTAACACTTGATATCATTTCGTAGTAACCGGACTACAAACTAACCTATTCGAAAGAATGAAACGAAGACTTTCAATTACTGTGTCTGGAAATAAAGAATATGTGGAGTGTTTGGAGAATCAAATTATTCTAGTTTAAATCATATGGGGTGTAAAAACCATATTCGTTTTGCGAAGTGCACTACTAATCATTTCGATGTAGTCAACCGCCATGATGCAATTCGATCCATCGATTTAAAATCTTAACGGTTTAGATGCTGGACAAGTGGCCATGTTACAAGATGTCGTTTGTGCTCGCGATTTCGACACGTTCTCGTAGCTTCGACGAAGGAAAGCAGGTAATTAAAACTGTTGAGGTTAAACTTTTATTGTTGAGGTATTAGCTTAAGTTTGTGTGTATAAAGCATATTTCTTAGAGTGCATCGAATTTATTGAAATTTATATGATATAAATATAAATTATATGTATGTACATAGCACGCTGAAAGGGTGCAACGACATTTTAAAGTGGTTCCTATAAAAATGTATATAAATTATCATACAAATACGCGATACAACAGTGATAATACATTTATTGTGAGTTTAATATAGTAGTTCATAGTTGCAAAAACAGTTAACAGTTAAATGTTACATATTCGATGTATTGCTTTGCAAATGTCCGCCATGGTGCATCGATCTATTTGTAAGTGTATAGTAACTGCTGATATATTTGAACGGTAGCAAATATGGAAGGCGTCCAACGCTCGAAGAAAATCAGTGGCTGTTAAATAATTCGAAACGAAGGATGAAGGTAATTAAATTGCAGAAATTAGAGGTACATTGTTTCAAATTGCACAGATGTATTGTTAATTTGTTAAATTTAGTTTGATGCAAGTCAAATTCATACATTTCATCGTATAATACAAATTGAAGGTTAATTGTATTACCCAGTATGCTGGGTAAACGGTATCTTCACGAATGCAAGTTCACGAATAATGCATGACACATCTGAGTGGTGTAATTTAAAAACATAAGAACTGAATATTTTTTATAAACGATGACAAGTGCAAATGTACTAAATATGAGTATTACAAATATTTGATTTAGTATGGAATGAAGCTCGTCTCTCGTGTCGCCAATGATTATTAGTTGCCATTTTGAAAATTCGCGGTTCTAGAACTTGGCAAAACGTTAATCGTGTTATGAAATATATCACACACATTACAGTTTCTCCGATTGCACGATATAATTTCTTCAATCATATGAATATATCTCGATTATATCGAACTTTAGAATATTAACGTTAGATTTTTAAAAGTAATAAAAATTTCGGCCTGCACGAATTACTTGGGCGATAAAACATTTCGAATTTTTCATACCTTATCTTTTGCGCCAGAAATAATATGAAAATAATAAAGAACTTGTTCTCTGTGTATAGCTGCTAGGAACAGAGGAAAATGATTAAGTTTGTGTGGTGAGTGGCAAGGATTCCACCGTCAACTCCATTGTTTCCAAATTGCTTTTGTGTCTGATTAAAGAAATGGTTGGTGTTCATCCCAGGGCAACGGTGTTGGTGAGTGGTATCATAAACTGATTTTATTGCATGCCAGTAGCTCTTGTGCATGAAATTGAATTTTGCGTGATATTTAAAATAAATTTGAGTTCAAATAAGAGTGTTAGTTTTAACCCTTTCGCAACGGAGGACGATATATGTATACATATATGTATACGTCCTCGTATGCATGTATTCGGCAACTGTTTGCTAAACATTTCTATGCTCGTTCTGTATAATAGTACACCATTATATCAATTATTTCTATAAATTATACCTTTGGTAATTAAATTGAATATGTAAGTGTTTATACATGTTGCCCTTCGATATTAATAAACTTTGCACTGTTTTGCGCATCGAAGATATTTTCGTTTTTCATGATACCGCGGCGAAAGGGTTAAATAACTATATGATGTTCGTTGTTAATAATAATAATAATAATAATAATAGTAAATGAGCCAATTCTATGATAGACGACAAATTTTGATTACAAATATATTTTACATGTATTAGCCAAATAATTTCTGTTGCTCAAGCATCAGTAGAGACCTATTACAAAATGTTCGCCGGCTATCTCGTTTCTTAGAACGAGGAATCCCTATTATATTATGTAAGGGTTAAGAATTTCTATGGATTCTTCGCGAAGATACTACACGTATATCTGACCCAGATTCAGAGATATTCAATCTTACCATGCGATCTAGCCTTCCTACAAGAGCGACGGATGCTATCTAGATTTTTCCGTGTATTTTACCTTTGCACTTGTTGTTTCGTCCCTGCAACTACATTTCTTATCTGTAGGATTTGCATATTTGTTTATGTACCCGCAATCCCTGCTCTTCACCATCGCGTACTGCGCTAATTTCGCCCGGGGATGTTGCAAATGCAATTTACGCTTTGATTAATATTTATACATGTTTCTTCTCTATCTCTGCTTCAATTTAATCTGTACGATAAGTATTGTATTACTATCTTTTAGTAATATGTATATATTAATGCAAAGTTTAAAGATGTTATGATACAAGGAATGATGATGTAAACGCGTAAAAAAAAGTGAACAAATATTTATCGATAATTTATTAGGGAGATGATAAAAATACATCGAGACGACGTTCCTTTATATTGTATATATATTTTTTCCGTTACATTTCACAGAAATGTGAATGCGATCTAAGTTTGTGCTGAGTTTGATTAATGGCTGTAAACTTTAGCCATCACAAAGAGATTCGTGTTTCCTTTGACAACGTTTGAAGTTGCGTCTTCTCTAATGTTTGCCAATTTGCAAAGTACCGCGACGGGAGCCGTTTGAGGTCCACCGAAATTGCGTATCGGAATACACATCTTCATTTAATATTTAAATACGCAGTTAACAACGCGTTTACGCTAAATTATTCAAATAGCAAATACATATGTTATTTAAAGAACATGCATATTGAATTTAGATTTATATAATAGAGTTTATATTTTATTATATGATCTCCTATCTTGACACACTTGCTGGGAATTTTTTAATATTTTCTAATTATGAGATCTATACGAATTATAATATCTAATAATTATAATAATCATTTTACACAAGAGTTGAGTTAACAATTATACATCGACGTCAAATTTGCCTCACAATTGGATTAGAAAGTACTACTTTTTCGGTTTGTAAACATTCCATTTGGCCAATATATCGTTGATCTCGTGACACTGTTCTCGCTCCGGTACAATATTACGCAGGGGACGATCATTCGGGTGAACTTTATGGACCAATGCGCCATCGCTTGGGATACTATTTCGCTGAATAAAAAAACGAACTCGGTTGTAGAAAGATGAAAATGAGTTGCACTGTTATATAATATTAATAGAATTTCAATGTACGCATTTGCTTCTTTAAGAAGTAAACGATTAAAGCTTTTTGTCATACAAATGATTTTTTTTCAACACTAGACAACAGATAATTTAGATTGAAGAAAGAATAGGATAATGATTAGAAGAATAATTAATGTAAAATACACGTTACCTGTTTCGGAATTTCATGTTCCATTTCTGTAGGCGGTCTACCAGATGACGAATCCGAGGATCTCTTCGACATTTGTCTAATTGTTCCTATTTTGCACATTCCCGGAGCGCTGATCTTGCAAGCTCGAAGGTGGGTTTGATTAATTTCCTTTGTGACGCATTGAATGGCGTACAGGGTACCTAAAACGATGGGAATACGTATATGAAACCGACCTCACGGTACAATCGATAGAACAGAATTTGGATATTGCCAACGTATTGTGTCGGATGCCAATCTTACGGCCATTCTTTCACGAGAAATTTGAACATTGATAATATCCAAATGCGTCTTGCCGGTCAACAAATTTTTATAGACGGTATTGGCAAAAGATTTGCATTTTGTTTCTTTATGCGCTATTTTGTTTTCAAAAGAGCTGCGTCTCAGTACGCCATGTGTTATCTATACATACAATATTATACCAATGTGGTAGAAATTTCTAAATTAGACACTGAAAAGATAAATACGATTAACTATTACGACGAAGTGGTTTCTAGTATCCGAAGCTCTATTCCATGCAACTGTTGTGGATTGCGGGAGCTGCTCAGACCCCTACTTTTAAGCACCGTTCTAAATCGTATTCAGGGAAAGCGCGAAGAACTTTAATTGCTCAAAATGCTAACAGGGGTATCGAGCTCTTCCGCGATGCACATTGTTTCCTTTATTCTTGATGCATCTACGATCGTGTTACCAGGTACCACGGTTGCATGACGTTAACATTTATTTATCAGGCCGGGTTGACGCGTTAACTAATATCAGTTACCAGATATCAAACGAATAAACAGAGAGCTGCGGTCGATGGTAACCAAATACGTTTTACGGCACCACAGCCCCTGGCTTCCTGTTCCAAGGTTGCTCGCCTAGCACCCGACATTGTTCATGATGATCTATTTTCCGTCGTTCATCGATCGGAATCCATTTCATACACGGAAGAACGATCCCCGCCAGCGGGACAACCGTTATAGATAGGTGTGCTCCATTTATTTCTGTTTTCTGAGGATATAGTTTTCACTGAGAGTTTCTTTTTCGCTCACAGATGCCTGTCTCGTCACCGTTATTAACCCATTCACCGAGCTTAAGCACGACTCGCATCTAACGCATATTTCATGCCGAAATCCCCTAAGGGCAACACTCTTGTTTACCAGCACCGAGATCACTAGACTCTAGATTGTTCGCTGTTTCTAAACAAATTAATTTTACATCCGATGGTGTTCGAACGACATCGTTACGCAGTTTCTAATTGCCGCAGCATCAGTTTTCGTATAAAACGGTACACTATTGCGGGGGGAAAATTGATAGATTAATTATTAAAGCAGAGAAAGCAGTAGAATCATGTATCAAAGCGTAAACAAAACATCATATTTCCAATATCGAAAAATAGAGTCCACAATAATATCTTGACACGTCCGTCGGCGAGAATATTCGCTGACATCGACTCTTCTTCCCTGCGTTCCCCGTAAATTAAAAACCTTCGGTTACCAAAAGGAAAAGAAGAATTACGGACTTTCTACCATAAAACTCTAACACAGTGTCTACCTCGACACGGTTACCCTATTGCACATACGCGCATAGACGCACACGCGGTCTCCACATAAATCATGAACGTATCGTTGGAACTCGCGGCGTGATCAGTGGTATTATTTAATGAGCCAGTACGACCGGCACGCTTTAGCGCCCGTTTCTCGTAATTGCGACAAAGAGCTAGGAACAGTGGCAGCTGGTCCCGTTCGGCCACGAAAACGATGATCCCGCGGCGGATAACGACAAACGTGAATGCAGGAGGTACAGAGCGTGGAGAGCGAGGCGAGCGAATTAACCGATAGAGCGGGCAAAAGTGTGTAATGATCGCCGGCACATAAATTTAGCGTGGAGACGAGGCGAGAGGCGAAAATCCTGGGCGAATAATCCAAACGTGATTGATGCCAGCGGGCTTTACTTTGGACCTGGTCCACGTGCGCTCTGCTCCGCTCCGCTCGGCTCGGACCCGCCGCGATATGCACCGTCGAACCCGCCGACGAAACGTTCTAACACGTTTCGACGTTTCACATATATTCTCACGTGCACCTGCTGACGTTTTCTCAAATCTCCGTCGCACCGATTAGTTCCCCTGGAAACTCGAAAACAAGTGTATCAGTCGGTCTTAGATCAACGTCGGACCTCGTTTCCTGGGTATTGTTACGGATTTCGAAGTCGCGACTTATTTCGGATAATTGGATGGTGTCGAGCTTACATTCGGAGAGAATGGAAGAGAGGGATAAGTCGTTGGAAATGAAAACGGGTCTTTATTTTAAAGAAGCTTCTCGAGTCAGGACTTTGTGGTGCAATTCAATGATTTTTGCTTTGGCACAGGAACCACGATTATAGTATAGTATGAGGAGTTCGGAGAATTGGACGTTTTCTGTAAACTCTGTACCATTGGAGAAATTGCAGCAATCTGATAAGTAGGTAACTAATGTTTGAAGTTACAGTGTTCTTCTGGGAGGTCGAAGAACTGCTCTTGGCATCGAACAAATGGATAAAAGTTCCGTTCGCCCGATATCTCTCTGATCAACGATTGTATTTATTCTTTCCGCCATCGTGGCTAGCCTGAACTTTGCCAAATGGAAAGTTCTTTCCAGCAGAAAATGAATGATCGCATCGCAGTCTTCGTATTTGGCTCGTTCCTTGATTGCGTTTTTCCATTGATTCATCGAATGACACGTTTGATAATTTATCAAAGTCTTTGCTTCTAATAAGTCCTCGGATCAAAAATGTTATCCTCCGTTGCTCTTTCGAAGCGTGTTCCTCTACCTTCATTGTTCCATAAGCTCAACGGCGTACCGTGTACACTACTGCTGATTAGTTTTCCAAGCATACGTATTCTTTCGCCATACTCCCGTCGAATGCTGTCTTCCGGCATTTCGCGGTAAAAGCGGCTTTAAACAACACGATCGTGCATTGTCCAAGACTGTAAAAATTGTCCAACTAGTAGAATTGCATTCGCCGTTCGATATCTCTTTCAGGCCAGCGTGGTATGCGCGACACGAAATGCAAAAACTAAAGTGGAACATGCCACGAGTTAATAAGAGGATTGCTGGTATCAAAATGCTCGCAGTATACAGTACCTACAATTGTACTGTAATTGCAATGCCGACGTTACGGCGAACGATATTAGATAGGCGCGCCGGAGGCAAGCACGCGTGTTACTCTAAAGCGGATAACCATGTATAATGCCGAGCTGTAAACACGTGTATCGCCGAGCAAGAAAGTACATACTCTGTCATGGCGATATCTGGAAAAGTTAGTTAGCCGCATTAATATCGCGGGGCATTAAGAGATAGGACAGTATTTACGGGGGACAGAATTATTACAGGAAGTTAGATTTATAAGAATAAACGTCATCCGTGTAATCTACACTATTAGTCTCGAAGAACGGTGATCTGTTACGAAACTGCTCCCTCGTGTTGACCAGCTATCTTGCTCTTGATGCAACTTGTTTAAAAGAACGTTTGCACCGTCGGTGCCTTAGAATTCGTATTGCAATTGGAGTGCGAATTAAATTACGTCGATGCGTTCCGCTCGGGGTTCGGTATTAAGTTCAAGGGAAAGTCGTTACACGATAGGTATTTCTTTTTACCCGCAGGAATCTGTATACTATTTATATGTCGGGGCTGCAATTTAATGAAGCTGTTACGGTACGTTTTGTTCTTCTTTATTCCTTCGCGACGAAGCGGCTCCGACCTTTCTGATCGTATTTTTTACTACGGCAATAAATTACGGAGAATATGATCGATAAAGTTGTAACACTTTTGCGTTTATTTGGTGCCATTGAATTGATTGCTTATCGTTAGTCGATCGATCTAAAGGTGGGTATAGACGAGCGCGCTGCGGCTGCAACGCGGCAGTAACGCGGCATTACAGCGTGCGAGCGGTGTTCCGTTTTTACCTAGAACACACACTGCGCTTGGAACGAACCATGAATTTCAACGCGCATTCGCCAAAGACGATGAAGCTCTGATTATAGCTAGTAGTGCAGTAATAATTTTAGCTTACAATGAGTTATGAGTTTTCCTTTCTTTAAAAAATACGCTGACTGAAGAAAACACACGAGTCATTCGTGTCCCCGATGCGCTTTTTCCCGAAACCATCCTGGAAAACCCAGGAAAGGATCCGCTCGCAGAAATAAAGAAACGTGCGCGGATAAAGCGGTTTATTGTGTTCGGTACTTGGCACAGTCGAACAAATCATGATTGATTTTTGAACTTTTTATCCAAAATAATCATTTATCGGTAGGTAGGGAATACAATTGTTGTTATTGTTATGATGATGTTATGTCATACAACTAGTTTGATCTTTTCCACTATAAAAATGTTCAGTATTTATACATTATATGCATTTTTGGAGTTTTGTCCCGAACGCTCATTTAAAATACGCACTGTGCCTGGGCTCGAACGCGGCAACCCCACAGAAAACCGTCCACACTGCGGCAACGAATCCCTTTGTGTTCGCGCAAAAAACCGACTCGAAATGGTTCGTTGCGCGGCATTGCAGTACTGCCGCATGTCACCGTCCACACGAACGAATATTCGCCCAAACACGTTCGGTCCGTGCCGCGTTGCAGCCGCAGCGCGCTCGTCTATACCCACCTTAATAGTTTCAATATGAACGTGCCCCATAAAACTTAATAAAGAAATATAGTTTCGGGCTCATATAGATACAGCAGAATCTGTCCAATTCGAGCGACTTTTCTAATCTAAATAGTTTACCTTCGTTCAAAGTAATTCTTGTACAATATATCCCAAAGAAATTATTTAAGTTTCCAATCGTTGATTAAAAAGGAAGGCACGATTGACCGTTCAATCATAATAACATTACCCGTGCTAAATCTTACTAATTAGATTTGCGTTATACTTTGCATGTACACAGCGATTTAAAGAAAGTGTTGTGCAATTCATCGATGCGGAACAAGAAACACAGGAGTTCAATGTCCTCCAGCTAACTGAACACTCGAACAGTATTCCATAATAAAACACGTCCCGAAATAACAATCATAGTTCATAGCGACATTGCATAATGTGCGCAGCTCGAGTGTTGGAAAAATCGAGCAACACAAGTTGTATTACCGGCGCCAAGATTCCTAGCTAGCCTTTACTGACGCCATGCTCATCTTTTTTTCCGTACTAACTACCCTTGTCTGGCTTGGTCCTCAAAAGCTCTGGGAGGAGCAGGGCAATTTATTATTCCCTCGCACATTAAGTTACAGCATCGTTGATCTTTGATGTTTCGCGTAATTTGTTGTTACAATATTCATTATGGAGTCGCGTTGACGAGAATACATTAATATTTAATTATGAAAAATACATTTTCATGGATGGCAATACTCTGATAGTACCAATTCGCCGCGATGGAGCAATGGAATTCCCTGAGCTTCTTTCCTTAATGAATCAGTAAAGATCGCGTGTTGCAATAAAACGCACAGGTTTAGCAAGCATCTTCCGATTGCAAGAAAACGGAGCAACGGGAGGGTTCTTTCAACGGCGCCAAGATTCCGGTGCTATTTTTAATACTCGGGTTCTCCGTGTTGGGTAGTAACTCGAAAGCGGTCGTACACTTGGAAATTCTTTGGATTTTCGGAGTACCATACCATCGACGGTTCTCTTCTTATTTTACGGTGCGCTTTTGTCTCCAATTTATTGCCAGCGGGGACAGGAGAATACCGTTTAACGAACATTTCGAAAATGTGTGGTTTGGAGAGATATCGTAACCGTTTACTATACAATAGTGAAAGTGCGCAGTGGCATTTACTCTAATTACGTGTTCCACGAAGAAATAGATCGAACGAAGGGTGGTAAAGTAGATGGAAGACTCGGTAATTCTGTTTCGTAGGCAATACATCGGGCTTACGACTTCACGCTGCGGTTCTAAACGCGTCGTCGCTATGGCACAATGTGTTTATGGCTTGCAACGTGAGCATCCACTTGGCGAACACGGCGATGGATATTATTTACGCCAATTAAGGCGCCAAGCCTAATTACGTATCATCGTGCCAAGAGAGAAATTAGGCTGCCACTTCTAATAATTCCGAATTACCGTGAAGAATAATATCCCTGCAATGAACGTAATCGCCGAAAAGATGTCATTCGTGGCGAATGCATTGTATCATTTCGAAGCAATGCAACCACGGATTGCTTGCCGCCGTCGTCCTCTAATACTCTTAACTGCAATTCAATCTATCGTTAATGATTAATTTTCAATCGTCATCCCGTCCGTGCGCGTTCACTTTTTCGAAAGGCATTTCGAGGCACGAAGCGCCGGCACAAAATTAGCCCGCGACGTCCCGTTTAATGAGCTTTCACAAAAATGCGCAGAATGCGCCGCACGCCGTTTATACCTTCGCCACCTCGGCGAGCCGGTTGGCGAGTAATGAAATTATTACTCTGTTCCTCGGCGAGTCCATACAAAGATGCCCGGAACGTTTTAACCGATCGCGTCCCCGCGTGAACGTACCTTTAACTATTTATAGTATGTGACGCGTATCTGACCGCGGCCAAAGGATTTATCGCATTGCCGAAAGCTACGTGAAGCATTTCTTCGAGATAAACAGTCTCGTTGTTCTCCAGCAGTTTTACAAACGAGAATAGATTCTCCGAGTAGGAGAATCGGCGGCTATGCGCCGGTTACAGCCATGTTCGTGCGCCTTCGAACATTAGCTCTCGATCGTTTTTCAACGGGGCGCAATAACGGACACGGCAAAGTAGCAATCGGAACGGGAATACGTTCGAATCGGTCGTAAAAGTCATACCGAATTCATATCTGTGCCTGCATTTACGATTGCCCGGTACAACGCGCCGCCGCTTGGTCGTTTTCTTGTTCCTCTGGCGCGATAGGGGAGGCGCCGTAAAATGTTCATAGCCCCTTGATTACCGTTGGCGGCGCCTCTATCGCCGTGCGGAAAGTCAATTTGTCCCGCGAGAAAGGGGTAATATTATGTTGTCGGTAACCGCAATCGCGCATTCGCACGAGGGACACGTGAAACGCGAACACGCGTCGATATTTCTTTCCGCGAAACGTCAGTGGTGTCGTCTCGCTGTTTGAAAGCGTCCAATACGTTGCATCGCCACAGAAATCGGTCGTCATCGGGCCCGGCTACTATTTGGGGACAGAGAGAGGCACTATCACGAATATAAACATCCGTCGACCGCGATCCTTATGGTGGTACGGAGTTAGGAGGCAACCGTTCGGTTGCCAAGAATCTCACGTCCCTGCAGCATCCGCCTTGTCCGTGCCAAGAGAACGTATCCACATACATACTATCTTTCCCTTCGGCCTTTTCATCGCGCTTTTTACCGATTCGTTCCTCGATTGTACCCGCAAAGTTCTTCGTTTCGACCGGGATAGAGATGTACGATTGCCCAGCGTGTGTCCTGTCGGCAGGACTCCCGTGTACAGGTGGAAACCGACTTATAATACCGTTCTAATTCTCGGATCGCGCTCGACGAATAGAATCGTACTTTTACCTCCTCTTTCTCCTTTCGCCCTATGCAATCGTGGTTCCACGAAGTTTAGAATATGAGATACGCATATCCTTCCTCCGCGGCGGATTTGAATAATTCATCGTACGGCCAAACGCTGAACCGTCACTTTTACCTTTGCGTTTCGTCACATTTCTCTTTTTGCATTCTCGTATTTCCCTCACGTTTCGGTGGCTCCCGTCTTGACCTGGGATACCAGCGGCTGGTTGTCAGCTTCTTTTCTCCCCGGCCTCGTGCATTCACCGTCCGCATGGGCTACGCTGGACTCCGCTGTCCAGGAAACGCGCAAGAAGAGATTAGTCAGGCGCGTAGGAAATACGGGTTCCACTCTCCCCTTCTTCTCTTAAGCCTCGCGACGAATAACCAGAGGCAGCGGAGACGTCGACGTGTTCGTAGGGCCGCGACAACGACGAAAATGAACAACTCGACAGGCGAGGCGACGACTTCATACCAGAAGGCAGTGATGAAATAGCGTTATGCATCAAAGTGATATTCGAATTTGTCGTAATTCGTATCGCTTAATGGTATCTACGCGCTGGTTATTTCCGTGAACACCACTGATGAATCGATGCCGTCGCGAATTGGTACCACGCGTGATCCTTGGACCGATTAACGCCGGCTACCATGAAACCGTCTCGCTTTTGCTTTCATTTCTTTCGATTTATTTGGCTGCCACGGGTCAGCGTTACGGATTATAGTAAATGGTAGCTGGGAACGATCGATACAAATTTTCTTGACGCTTGCTCGCGTTACGTTGGCGCTTGCGGATCATTTTTGTCTGCCATTGAGGCGAGCCAATAATTGGGTATGTATTAATTAGGTATGCGCGGTGAAATTCCCAGTATGCATCGTGCGCGAGGAAATTTTAACACGTACTGACAGTTCGTGCAACGAAAGTTGTAACTTAATTCAGTAGCCGCGGTGTCGTGCTTTTATCAAGTCACGGGAGCAAAACGTGCCCCACAGGATCGAGCCACGCGGAGTTGCCCCAAGAGCAGCGATATCTCCATGTAAATCTGCCTTAAGAACCCAATTTACATAATTAGAGCTGTTAGTATACCGTTGCATTTCCCTTTAGACCGCCTGGCTCCTCTCCATTCGTAGCTTTGCAGGTAAGATTAGGCTCGTTCCGTACATCCCTAGTTTACGTGGGAAAGATGTCTCACTTTGTTCCTGGCGATTGTGTTTATCAAGATTCGATTGAATACGATTAATCGATGAACTCTTCTATTTCCACGAGAATTGGCA
The DNA here is from genome assembly GCA_963667235.1 of Nomada lathburiana. Classification (NCBI taxonomy): domain Eukaryota; kingdom Metazoa; phylum Arthropoda; class Insecta; order Hymenoptera; family Apidae; genus Nomada; species Nomada lathburiana. Next base: position 5,163,572 of record OY763903.1, read on the forward strand.
ATTTATTGTGTTAATTAGACCGGTAGTGGTAATCATGACCGTCCTAAATGTTTCTGCGACGTCTGGAAATGGGATATTAATGATAATTCCATTGTTGAAAAAATATTTGTAGATCTTCGTGGGAAATATCTTTGGAGTAAAGTGTATAAATGAAGGACAGTGTAGCCAGTGAAGTTATTCGACGAAAGAACCGAGTAACTTATTAATTTCGTTGCTATAAATGACTTAATCGTTCCTTTCAAAGATATACGAACGCGTAATATTTCGGTTTATTGCTCACTTGCAGTGTCTTTCCGGATACTAGAAGATAGTGTACTTTACAGCCAACTTGTGTATCGAATTTTATTTACAACTAGGATTTACATTTTATAGCTGGGCCTTCGTACAATAATTTACCCACGCTCCTTTCAAAAATTTGCCAGTGCCTGTTCAGGTCGACCTTTGAGAAGGCCACCGGACCTCTCCAACGCGAGAAACGCGAGGTCGAATCGCTTAACGATAATTACTCTGACGCAGAATTGGACTCGCGGGGTAATTGTTCTTCGAAACCTTTTCGAGGAAGCGAAACAAAGATCTCTTGCAAGTTTGCACGAAATGCATCAGCGCAACTCCATTCGTCCTCGTAATTCCTTTTTGCAGAATTGAAATCGCTTTACACGCATAAAATTGAAACGTTGATCGTGGTCTGACTTGTGTCTGATAATGATTCGCCACTTCCCCAATGTATCACCCACCACTTTATTAACACAAATTAATTCGGAGCAACTCGTACCGCATCATAAAATCCGACTCAATTGCCACGAACGCACAATCATTAGCGTCTTTCGAAATGTGATTCACGTTAATATCATAACTCACGCGACCACTAACAGTGCTCGATTTTTCAACGCTTTAATAACCATTTTATATCGTCAGCTTTTCCTACCGGTCTTCGATCGTGGAAATTAAAGTCGTCCTAAAAAGTGGTCGCAACGCCATGGAATCTGGAAAGCATTAAATTAGGTTTGTTTACCGGTCTCTGGTTCGGCTTCGATTCACGGACCCGTTCGTTTCTTTTCACATAGCCGTGCCAAGATCCGATATCATATAGAAGATTAATAGAGAGACCAATAGACGGACGAGTAGAGATGAATGCTCATCGTAAAGAGAATATAAATAGGGGCACAAGAAGCCCGAGGTAGAATGCGGTCTAATAAATCAAAAGACGATGCATCGGCTTGTATCGGCGGGGGCACGTACGGTAGTATTCACGGACGACTCACGTCTGGCACTTATCTTGAACTGTCCGGGACTCAATTCGCCGTAGACGACCAGCCAGACAGATTACTCGACGACGCGTCGTCGAGATGTTCAAAGGCTATGGGGTTACTGTAGTTAAATTTTCCTTTGGCGCCAGCTTGCGCTAACTAGATACAATAGACACTTTTCACAGTAATTGAAGGATTTCGCGTTTGTTTCTGTAAAGTAAAAACTAAGACTTGGCGGTGTGCGTCCAAAGTGTGAGTAACATTGGTTACGAAATTGTATTTAAAGTGAGAATTCAAGTGAAGTTCATGAAAGGGTCCCAATGCAATATGTTATATTTATATTTTTAGTTCGCGGGGAACTTAAAATTCTTGATTTATACCATTATATCAGCGTTTGAGTGTAATTAAATAATTATTTCGGTTTTTGAAACCGTTATGAAAGGCTGAAATTTAGAATAAGTGGTACAAGAAACCGAAATCGAGCATCTGGAAATGTTGGTTCCAATTCTGGCTCCTACACGAAAGCTCATGTCAGTTTTGTAATTGTTATAATTGGGATTCTGGAATAGCGACCTTATTTACAACTGTATTTAATTTTTATACATCGTTTTGAAATAGTGTGTAATCTTGACTGTGTGTGATCTTCATTCAGCGACATCACTTACAATGTTTCTCGAACTTCGAACTCCGAATCTCGCAACCTTAAACTACGATCTTCAATTTTTCGATCGTCGAACTTTGAACCTCGAGCCTGAAACTTCGAACCCGAAACTATCGTATCTCAATCTATCAAATTTTGAGCCTCGGTTACCTATTTTTGGCATTTCGAACTTCGAATTTTCGAACCTCGGACTTAATCTTAAACTTCGAACTCGGAACTTTCGTATCGTGATCTATCAATTTTCGGTCCCCGAACACTTAACTTTCGCACAACGCACCTCGAGCATCCAAACTTTCAACCTGGAACTTTGGAATCTTCCAACATCGAGCCTGAACCTTGCCTGTTTCGTCATTTACAATATTCATCGCAGTAATATATAATATTTGTGCAGCTAATTCAGTTGGAAAATCAATGTAAAATTTGTATGAATTGTAATACCCACACTCATTGTATAACTGATATATGTACTAACAATTGTAACACTGATACGAGAGTTGGTTTAGACATCGGAACCGGAACCGGACCCGAGATAATCACAAAATTTGATTCTTTACAGCAGGTATTCAGAATTACGGTTCTTCATAACTGTTTCGTCAACAACCATCATTTAACAGTTTGAAACAGTTATTTCTCGAATAGTTCCAATCTCTCTGCATTGCATTGTCTTTTACGTATTATACGTAAATAGTCATAGAATATGAAATAAAATATATCCACGTTCATCGATATTACAAACATTTAAAAAGTGTATGCTTCAATACTGTACACGTGGGCGGTTATCTGAGAAACAATTTCGTAATAATATTTCGCAAACGTGGTAGTAACTAAATGAAATTCTACTGCTATTAAGTATTCCAACACTTTGGCGGAATACTTCTATCCGATGATTAGCAATGAATCGATCGTTCAAGATTACGCAATATCATGTATGTACATACTTTCGTACTGAACGTCTTCAGTATTCTATCACGTACCTGACCTGAGTCACTTTGAACCACACTACAGCCTTCACTCTCATTGAAAACCCATCGAGAGTAACAAAAAAAATCATAATTTCAAATATTTTATTGCTCACCCCCGAATATTATTATTCCCAACAGTTAAACGTGAATCATTCTTCCGCAATTTTTCCTTCAATTAAGATAAATTCCATTGAAACAAAATGTTGCGACATCTGTCCTATCGCCACTCTCTGTGTTAGAAAACATCCAATCTCCATTGCGCATTTGCATGCGACAGCACCTACCCACATTGTCAAGCGAGCAACACGATTGATCTTAATTGCAGCCCTCCCTGTATTCCGTCATTCATCGGTATTCACGCGTATCGTGTCAACGCGCTTGCCTATATCTAATCCACTCTATCGTGAACTAAAATTACCAGTCTGGCAAATATTTTTTTCCCGCGTAACGGTAGGCTTTCTGATGGACACGTTCGCTCGGATTCGTCGAATCGGTTATTTAACGAGCAAGTTGACGGTCTCTTACTCTTACCGTGACTAACCGCGGGAAAATGGAACACGAGGATACGATTGTTCGAAACTTACTCTTGTGCTACGGCCGGTTCAGCGTTAACGCCACCAATCTACGCAGCGGTTCTTTCACTCGCAATTAGAAACGGTTACACCGATTACGGTCTCGAGCTGGGCTCGAGACTCGAGGCTCGAGACTCCCTATTAGCGAACCACTTTATTCCTGATCGTCGAACGTTTCATTCTAGACAAAAAAATGATGAACAGAGGAGAAAAGAAGCGCGTCTCGCTTTTGGGATACCGTGGAAGACACTCGGACGTTCGTACGGTCGTGAAAGTAATTTTATTACCGGCGCGGGAATATCCAACTTTTCAGATCTGTGGTGTTGTTTCGCGTAGAAATGGCGAACGAAAGAAAGGACCATAAGCTTCTTGCCCGATGCAGTTTAGTGCAACGAGCTCTACTCTCCTAGAATACGCAATTTACGTACGAAAGGTTCTCCATTGGAATCTGGAACGAATTCGTTCGAATGTGACGAACGATCGAACTCTCGATGTTTATCATATTGTTTTATTCATTGGACTGTTATTGTCTTTACTGTTCCGTATCCTGACGAACGGAGAACGCTATTTGCCGGGTAGAATAAAAATGGGACAAGTTTGGACCACGGTTGATTATATTATCATTCGTTTTTTCAGGTTTCTATTTGCCCAGCTAGTTTGGACCTTGACGTATTTAAATATGATTTAAAGTTCCACGTTTATGGTGTCGTTTCTCTTTTATACGGGGGATGATACGAATATATTTTCTAAACGCATCATTGTACATGTTCCAAGTATTATCCGAAGAGTGAAAGTCTCAATTGAATGTTTATTGGATGATGATGACAGTAAATGTTGCGAAATTGTTATTCGAATACCAGTGTCGTGTTAACAATGCATGGCACTTTCTACTTCTCGCATGAATCGGTTGATCGAATTGAAAAAAATTGCACATGTCCAAATAGCTCGTTGAATTATCCCATGATTGTTCAACTCGAACGCGATTCCACCGTAATTGTAGTGGCCCGCGTTTCCACAGTTAGATCGAAATCGTCGAATTTCCCATCCTCTCGGGTCGAATTCGTCGTGTGGGAAGTACAACTCCTGATCCGTTGTGCAACAAGACGTGCAATATGGGTGCAACGTGCTGGTCGTGAAGATATAAAAGTTTAGCCGCGCGTGAAAGTACGAGAAAATCAATGGGAATGATCAGCGTTGAGCGTATTTTCCGTTCTACAAGTTTAATCTGTAAGCTTCGTTAAGCGACACGAACCTTGGGACATTTTTCTCTCGGCAGTCGGACAGTTCGTCCTCTTCGATTGAAATCGATAGCGGGTTACCAATCGATGCGCAAATTATCATTAGGCTTGAGAGCGGCTTACGAAAATTCCTTGACATTTGAAATTCCGGAGAGAAAGTATTGTCGCGCCCACGTAACAAAACCGGGCCTCCTGTGCGCGATTTTGCGTCAAAACGTTTCCATGATTGAGTAAGTTAATGCTTGTCGTGGGAGGCGTGGGCGCGATGATTTGTGGCCAGTCTTTAAGTGGACATCAGCGATACCGTACGTAACGGTTTCGCGATATTTCACGTACGAATCGATGTCGTGCATTGTGTCACGATACCGAATGCATTTCGGATTCTTGTAGGGTTCGATTGTGCTTCTTATGCTTTATTCATTCGCCTTTTCGGCGCTTCGAAACGAAATTTCTTGGCATGATTTTTTAAATGAGATTAAAGCATCAACGTATGCACGAATTTCCCAGTCACATTGCACTTTAGAGAAGAGTTGAGATGGCTGCACTCGTAGAACGGAGTAATCGCAACATGCGTTTATTTAAAAAAATATGATAGTAGAATATCAAACCGTCGTGACTTACAACGTGCTAAACTAATAAAACACTTGGCTTCGGTACCATGCATCTCTCACAATAGCATACATTAAATAAGAGACCAATTCGGTTCCTATCAATATTATAGTTACTACTTTGTTAACATGCTGTCTATTATGCAGCACGCCCGGAAACCATAGAAGGAAACGCGAATTGACCAATATTTTGTTGCGAACTAATTAACATTGAATATTGTTGCGCAGTATTCATTTCAAAAAACATACTATCGTCCTTCGTCTGATAGATTTACCGTAATTCTCAGAGATCGGCGCCCGTATAAGGATACAGTCTCTTCATTAATGATATCGACAGCAAGATATCGGTTCGTAGGTGTCCAAAGACACGAATTGCAACATTAATTGATTAACAATGCTAATCCTGGGGTATATTTGTCCGTTTGAACAATTGTTTCTTAGGGGTTCGATTCATTTCGCTTTGTAGTCGCACAATCTTAGTAGTCGCCGAGAGATTGTTTGTTCAACAACCGTATAATTACTGGAAAACATTCTCGCTTTACCATTCACTTCCATATAAATGCCACATGAATATTTGCGCTGGTTAATTTGTATAACGAGCTTGTCGAGTTATGTGCAATCAGTAGTCGCGGTTCCTGTTAATCTGCACGATCATTGCGACACGTTCTTATTCGATGTCCTCGCAACAAAAGTCGAATGCGAAATTTGTCTCCCCGATTTGATGAATCGAAATGATTAAAGCCAATCGCACGATGGTTCGCGTTCTTACGTTACTTCGGGCTACGTAATAAAATGGAAATGCAAATTACTTGTAATGAGAATTCCTGCCAGGGGCCGAGCAATCATTAGCGTCCCATGTCATTAATATTAGCTTGCGTTGCAAAATAGAACTTCCGCGTTCTGTTTATATAAATAGTCCACGTCATTAGATTTATTGATTACTGCGGTTCCGACGCGATATATTGAATTTGTTGCGACAGGATTCTATCCGTCATAATTAAATGGCAAATGGATTAGTCTGAATCATCCGCACGACAAATGATCCGAACGCTCGCGCTCCATCCTTCTTGATTAAGGTGATTTTAATATCACCGTGATCAGCGTCTTCCTCGTTGAAAAAAAAAAAACGTAGGCAGTGATGTATCGAATCAAAACCAAATTACAACACCGAGCGGTATATACACGAGGCATTCATTCTTACGTAATCACCGTTTCTTTTACAATTGGAACTCATGTCTCCTTACTATTTCTCCGCTATCAGTACCATCGTGAATACATATCAATCGTGCCGACCGGCTTTTAAGCACCATTCCCCTATAAATTTCGATGCTCCTCCTCTGCCAGCGTTGGCGCATTACGAAGTGATCATTTCAACCGTGATATGATCCACGGTGAAAAACGAGTCGATCGTCTTGCAAGGATCACCCAGTATACATGTGACGACAAGAGGAGGCCGAGGACGATCGGACGCGAGATGGTAGATACCGTCCGAGATAAATATTCACCAGCGCCGCGTGTAATCGTTTATTCCGGCCGCTGTGAGCACAGATGTAATCGCTACATCACAGTGCTCGTCCCGGCGACATCATTCACCGCTGTTACTCCTCCACGGGCTGGAGCATCTTTCAGTCTAAGGACGAAGCTGTAGCGCGTGGAGTAAATCTTCGTTCGAGGCTGTTTCACGGTATCTGGAAATACAAGCTCCTACTCGCCGGCTCCGGATGCCAGCTCCGCCTTTCTTCGCGCTCCTCACTTCTTTCCTTTCCTGTCCGCCACGATTTTTGCCCCGTTTCTTTCCTGTATTCGGTCTTATCGTCGCTTCACGACCGTCTGGTTCCTCCCTCTGCACGATTTTAAACGTGCGCGTCCTTATATCCAGCATCTCTGTCTTCATCCGTTCGTCCTGGCTTTCGAGCGTTTCTTTGCTCCCCCCTTTTTCTTGTAGCTTCGTTACGTCTTTTCGTCCTTCTCGTGGCGGCAACTTCACGATTCCCCGTCTTGCACGTTCTGCGTTTGACGACCCTCTGTTCTTCCGATGCTCGTCCATTTGCTTCATTCTTTTATTCATATCCCTCGAGTTTCTCCCCTGACCGGTCGGCTTTATTTGCAGGGCGTTCGTACTAGTTTGAGACTGATTGTTAACGTTAAAAAGCTTCTGCCACGCTTCGTACGCGCGCGCACGGGCGGGAAAACGGTACTCCAAATTCCTACTGCACGCCGTATGCGGAATTACTGGTTGAAAAACAGCCGTCCGCGCCGAATTACATCAGCGCACCGATGTTTTTGCCAGCCGGATCTGATCGAACGTGCTCCGAACCGCTGTTGCGCGGTGAAATTGATTGGTCGGGATATTAAGTAATTCTGGTAGCTCGGCTCGTTCTCGCGGCTCGTGTCCAAACGATCTTCATACGTCAAACCGTCCCAAGCGCGTTCCCGTTTTCAGATCACCGTGGCAACAAATGCGCGCGATTTCACTTTCAATTATTCTATTCCGCTCGTAGCTTCTCGATAAGCGTGCACGTCGAACGTTACGCTCAATCCGTTTGGCGATTCGCTTTTAAATAAGCGCGCAACGGTGGCAGATGATTAATATACTCCCGCTTTGAAAGCGATATGAACCACCGTCCGATTCCCATTCACGATAACATTTTTCACTTTCCGTCACTGTTCGTCGTAACCGAGCGTACACGCGCGCGTTCATGAATATTCACGAACACTTCGAGCATTTCTCTGGCTCCCAGCGTTTAATTTCGTCTTATTCCACGCGCGATTTTCTTCCTGCTCCTTTTCGGCTCGCCACCTCTTTCATTTCGCTTATATCGCCACACGTTCGGCCGAGCGAGCGCACCTTTTTTCTTTACTCTTTTCTTTTTTCTTTTCGCGCTTGATTGCGACGTATGACCGGCGACGCTAACCTCGTGCTTTCTCGAAAGATGCTCCCTTTGATTGCTCCACGAGAAGCCACGCTTCCGCCTCCTCCTTTCGATTCGCCGGCCGGCGAACTCCGGCAAAATCATGTCACTCGGCAAATTTGCCGTAACGGTTGCGCCAAGTCGGGGCGGCTCTTTTGATATGGGAGAACGAGGATATTCATACCTGGTAAAATAAAAAATGACCCGTGTCATTAATGGATAGAAATAGAGATAAAATTTATGGGGACGATATTTTGTTAATACTATTAGTGCTCATTATTATTATTATTATTATTATTATTATTATTATTGTTATTATTGTTATTATTATTATTATTATTCAATTACTATTAAGCAAGAGTAATGGATCATTCGACATGAGTTACGTCGCACGCATTGTTATCAGCTACGCGTGATAAGCTGGGAGTTATATTAATCGAAACTTTGCGACTAACTAGACGTTTGAATCGTATTTTTAATTTCCTCGAAAGAGACACATGCAAAGGCAAATCGCGTTAATAGCCCAACGTTCACGGTTATAACGAGGCTTTTTGCACCAAGCTCGACCATTTATGCCTGATCCCATGCACTATCACATGCGCTCTAGATACGTGTATACGTTCATTACGTAAGGGAACTGCCAAAGAACACGACGGTGCATGCATGTATCGAGCGTTTCCGCGGACGCCAGTTAATACGGCCCAGCACACCTTCACAGAAGTTTTGTTACCCCTGCACAGCTGCTAATTCCTGTTTAAGATCGTACCATGTCATTTTCTCGCGCACGCAAGAATATACATGATGCTTGCAATTTGCAGCGTGGCCCGCGTTACGTCCTACTAATTTCAGACCACGTCGATCCGACTGTTTCGTTTCTCGGCATTCGTGATTTATTAGCCGCGTATAGTTCGGTATTCATCGGACATTTCGCGGTTGGTAGAAAATTTGCGCCACAGTTGTCCCGACACGGAAATAGCTAGGGTAACGCTGAAGCGGGAAATGGTTCGTCCGAAATGATAATGCACGAATTACATTCACGGACGCGAATTGTATATTATTACGGGCAAACGTCGGGCACGTTTGGAAGGTTGGAGGTAGTAAGATTTTCGTTTCGTTTATGCCGACGCGCGAACGATAATTAGCCCCGGGTCGCTTGAAATGCATCCAAGAAACTGAAACTGAAACGGAAAGCAACGACGCGATTCGTTTGAAAGCTTTATCGTTGTGGGAAGACTTAGAGGTATAGGTTTTCGCGTTGCATCATATTCTAAGTAGATACGGTCTTTAGGTAAGACGTTCAATGGTCTGGCAAGAAGTCGCGGCACTCCTACGCGAGAACATTGCGGTCAATAGTTTGGGCGTGCCTGATTTAAAATCAATTTCAGAATGCATCGCCCGCGTCCGTGCCAATAACCCCATGGTGCCAACGAAGATGCAAAAGAAGAGCCGCAAACAGGCTTATGAATTATTTATATACATATAGAGCGAGTTCTATGCTTTACGTTTAAAGAAACTTGAGACTGCGTAGGTAATTGTTATATTTGAATGAAACAATTACTAGTGGATCGATTTAACTAATTTCTTTTCAGAGAAGTTAGACACGTAGGGATTCTTAATCAAATTTAATATCTTATTTCATTCAATTTGCAGATATATTGCTACGAATAAAACGATTTTCATCATTATTTCTGGGTCCAATACAATCATTACAGTTTTGAACATCACATGAATTTCTATGGGTGATAGTTGCGCCTTGTTAACTGTGCACCACACGTAAGCATAATTTTAAATAACCATTATCTATGCATGGGACATTTGTTTGCAACGGGGACAGGAACATATACCTCGTTAAGAACAGACCGTATCTAAACGCAATTGTTGGAATACATGGTAACAAATCTTTGCACATTTCGTATCTGATACAAGTAAAACTAAGGTTATTCCATTGTAGTTTTATGAGATTGTGACTTTTGTATTAGGTTATTTCTTTTCCTTGATAACTTGCTCAATAGACTTGTTATTAAATACGGAATATCCATTGCCCATTTACTAAAAAATTTGTTTGTATAGTTCAATAATAGTATCGTACCACACGTACTAAAAGTGAAAGAATCGAGGAAGAGATTCGAGAGAATATAACTATTACTTGCATTTCAATTAACTACAGTTAAGTTTGCACAACAGGAAGTTTATAATGCTAGGTGTGCATTTTAATAGACGAGAAGAATCAAAGGATACAAATAAAATTGTGTTAATTAATTGATGGTTTTCAATATTTTCACATTTTCCTGCATTTATTAAGAAACCTGTTCATCCAACTGGTATACTAAATATCGAATATTATCATAGTAAAAGTAATAATATTACAATAAAGTGACTGTGTAATACAATTTCCACTTCTAAAATAAATTTTCTATACATTTAACATAATGGAGCTCTTTAAAAGTCGATCGATAACCTAGGGATTTGATATTGAGTGCTTTAGATAAGATACGTTGGAAACACACATCAAATGTTGTATTAGATGTATTGTATTGTATTGTATCAGATGTATTGTATTGTATTGTATTAGATGCTTATAGTGTCGCTTGAATTAGCGAGTAGCTCATTTCTTAGTAAATAGATATACAGATGTTCGTATAATTTTTTGATGGAACGAACTCTTGTGGTCTGCTTATTTTTTTCTAGCATAGCTTGTACTTTCGCTTTAATTAATGAGTAGATAGTCCATTTTTCAATAATGACGCGTACAAATGTTCGTATAATTTTCGATGGAACGAACTCCGATTCTTTGCTTATATTTTTTTTTGCATGGTTTGCAGTTTGGATTTAATTAAATAGGAGCCCATTTTTCAATACAGACGGGTACAAATGTTCGTATTATTTTTCGTGGAACGAACTCTTATTGCTTGCTTATTTTTTTTTGTGTATGGTTTGTGTTTGCTTATTTTTTAAATCGCATTAATCAACTCGAATATACACTTATTGCTCGAGTTTAATGCTTCCCTTTCATTGCTTCGCTTTTCTTGTACTTTGTTCGCGGGTATTCGAGTATACACACTTGGCCGAATACCTAATACATATTGCCTGTTATATCTTTCCTGGTTAATTCCTATTTCGCTTTTTAGTCAATTTGTTGCATGCGGAAACTTTGCATGTGTATTTCCGATGTAATAATATAAATATACGTATTAGTTGAATTTCCATCAATTAATGATACGTTTTGCAAACACAGATGTATTCGTATCAAAGTTAAAACAGATTCTGCCATTGAAAAATTTGTAAAATACACGAAACATCATTTCCACAATCTTGGCAATATTTTCAAATGCTTCCTGAAATGAAATTTCCAGCATTGATCTCGAACTAATTAAGATATTTGCACTATTCAAACGTTAGGTCTAATTTCCTGCAACCATTTACTGTGAAAATGATTTTTACCGTTCGATTAAAGCGTATTATTATACATACCTGTACGAAAGAAAAAGGAAATGACTCATTCTACATTTACGGCTCACATCCTTCTATATTCATCATTACCTGCTTGAGTTTAAAGAAAAGCAATGGTGGTCTTAACCTGTTAGCTTCACAACACATTTATTATATGATTTAGCAACAAGAACCACGCGGATATTGCTAATCAAAAAGCGCTTAGAACTGTAAAGTGTTGGTGTAACATTTCTTACCCTCGTATCATGGAAATAGTTCTGTGACATTAAGGAATAAAAATATATGTTTAAATGTATTTCAATGACTGAGAATTGCATAATGATTGGAGTGTCTATATTTCATTGCATACAGCCGCAGCATAATTGCAAAACGCAAAAAAAATATATGCATACAATTTTGTCCAGGTGAAGAATTTTGGTCTTTGAGTAGTTGCTTTCAGTTTCATGCTCAGCGCTGCTATTCCTTCGATTTTCACACTATTACACTTGCATAAGTAATCTATAACTTGCTCAAGATGTACCGTTCATAATAACGCCTGGATTACCTACTTACACGTCTACATCATAGTAAATAAGGTGTCATAAGGCTTCTACAAGACAAAGCCTAATACTTTAAAAGTCCCCCTACATGTTGCATACCCAAATCGGATATACAGTGAAAGCATTTCTATAATACATTCAACGTACAACATTTTCAATGCTATATTCAATCATCGCCATACTTAAGATCCCAATTACTCCCATTAGTATTAATTTATACGACGAAGCCGTTTATAGAGCACATTTCCAAAGCATGAACGCTTCAACCACGTGACATGTCTAAAATTCGACACAAAGCAAAAGTAGAATTTCTCTATTTAATAACGGAACATTCTCAATCTCGTCCGGTTCTATCCATCAGAATTTCTTCAAAGGTATAAAACTTCTTTCAATCGGTATGCCACGTTCTCGTTTGCTTGTAACACGTTGATACTTCGATTAGAACAAAACTACACCCAAATTTTTCCACAAAGTACAGTCCACAATCAGCCCTTCGGATCTAGGTACAATGAACCTTCACGCGATGACCGACATTAAACAAGCGGACTCGCGCTCGTAAACGCATCGGGCTTTGTCATAGAGAGAGAAAGAGAAAGAGAGAGAGAGAGAGAGAGAGAGAGAGAGAGAGAGAGAGACGCGATCGAACACAATCAAAGAACGCATTCCACACGCGGCGATAGGTGCACGTACACGTTGCGTTTGTACAGAATGGTACATACATTACCGATACGCGCCTATTATAACCGTTACAATGTCGTCCGCGCTCGAGACCGAAGTGCCACTAAATAATCGCCGTCCTACGTGCCATTCTCCGAGAGATCCTCCGCGCGGATAGAGAAACTAGTTCTACGGACCGGCCAAGGCCTAGATCACTGCGGTCGATGCCAGGGTGATTCTTAACACATGCTTGTCCGCGTCCAGTCCGTGAAAATAACAGCAAGGTGGTTACGGATTTCGTAGACGATAGCAAAAAAATAAAATACGATTGCTATCTTTACGACGATCCCTCGCAAGGGGTATCAGAGGTCATAATGTACATATTATGCGCGTATTTAATTGTATACTATGGATAAACGTGCGATATGAAAATATGTCGTACTCATAATTGAATCAGTGAACGGGGTGGGACGTTTATGCGCGTTGTAAATATTCGATCGGTAACATCATAGCATAGAGCGGTAGAAAGTAGGCTTCGCATAGGCGTTTTATGGGGGATCGGCGAAAATGCGGGAGAATTACTAAATAATGGATGTCCATTGACGAGACAAATATTCGCAAGGGAAATATCTTGCAAAGCGTAATACCGAAGGTAACGCCGCTCAACCGTGACGCAATAAAACGATCTCGAGGTAAATCGTACGTGTTGAGAATATTTATGGATCGAGATGAATCTTCGATACTTTCTTTCGCCGTTTCAACGCCTGACGCATTTAGACGCTTTTACGACCGATCGATCTGTCGCGATGCATTGGGGACGATCGGGCAGAGCGCGTCTACCTCGGTACAAGTCGGATTTCCAATGAATGAATATATACGGGCCTGATTTTCTTCGTTCACGAACGGTCCACTTTACTACGCCGGGTAACGACTGCTTTGACGGAACACGATTGATCGTGTGGTAGGTCCAGTACTGTTTATCGGGGAACGGTTCTGGCTAACAAGATACCGAGACGTTTGAATGTTTTCAACAAGACGTTTTACTTACAGATGTAAGGAAAATGGTTGCCGGTCGATTGAATAGAGGTATTTGTTGCTTGCTCAATTATGGACAACGTAATCAAACGTTCGAACAGAATAAGATTGTAAAAAATTAAGTGGGAGATAAACGGTTGAGAAGATAAATTGATTCGAGAAGTTTCGTTAAGCCAATGCTGATCCAGGTATTGAATACTAATTGCGAAGATAGGGCCGGGGAACAGCAGTTGCTTTTACTTATATCTAACAGATTATCCGCAGTGATTTACCTGTAACAGTAGGCGAGTGTATTTTATCCGGGGCATAATACTCCGGGGACTGGAAACCCGTTTTGTAGAAAGGAAGTATCGCGTGATAAAAGTTTGTAGGTCAATGTTTCCTCGATAATGATAATTCGTAAGAGGTTGGTTTGCATAACTTCCTAAATGGTGCAATTTAAGGCGAGCCAAGTTTTACGATAATAGACATTGCGTTATTAACAGCGAGTTTCATTTAATTGTTCGAACAGAGCCCGCGCGATAATCTACGTTTCAAATAATGAAATAATCGTAAAAGTTAATGATGTATTCATGCAGGAACATATAAAATTGCGAACGAGAAATAGAAAATATAAAGGTCTCACAGAACGCAAGAAAAATCGTTTTGATGCCTGACCAGTGGCTGACTCATACCACTGGCGAGCGCTGCGTAGGATTATTTCACGAGGCCAAGCAGAATTGGCATTGCAGTTGAAATGTTGCAGAAAGTTATTGGATTACACTTTGCCGCGTATTAAAACAAATCTTCCCCCCTGCAGATGCGCATATATTAAAAACACATCCACTCTTTCGTGCATTAACTATCGTGTTTCGTTCCGAATCGCGAAAAAAACCATTACGGTAATACAATTTCTGAATAAATCAAATTAACTTAATTACGTTTCATATATCGTCCGAAATGTTTCAATGGAAACTATGCATATATTAATTGCTGTACACGACTGCACACGATTATAGTGTCCATAATAAAGCATGACGATAAATTGAAAATACCAGGGATAAAAGGTTAAAATATAATCGAAAGGAAGGGAGACGCGAAGCGTGTTGCGATCGAAATTTTTCACTTTCGAATACGCCGTTCGATATTGAAGCTTCGCGGGTAAAAAAGATCCGCGGCGAAGTCGAACTTGATACGGAAGGCCAGCGATAAAACTACACCTACGTCCAACGAACTAACGGCACCGGATCATCCGCGTATCAAGCTCTATCAAGGGTATCAGTCGCCACGGTTGGTTCACCTACTTACAATATCTGTCTCTGGCTTTACGATGCGATACCGACTGGCTCGACCACGCGAGAACAATTTTTCTTCGGTACCGGGTACCGATCGGCACGTGATCTATCGAGATCAAGTATCGATCCGCTCGTGATCTTGATACCACGGCATTGACTCTCGAATTCGCACTAACGTTTATTGGCAACGCCTATCGCGATACAATACATTTACGTAAACGGAAAAAACAAACTTAGAACGATCCGAGATATTACAGAGTTAGATACGGTGATGGGCGCAATAAATTATTCACTTACACGGACACGAAATTTAACAATGGCGTGCACAGAGATAAAATGCAATGAGGATGAAAAAGAAGGATGTTCAAGTTCGAGGTCTTTATGATCTCCGAATGCCAATGGCCGTAAAACACGCATTCTGGTTGTTCGTTGCCGGTAATATCGTCTTGTTAAGTGCGTCTTGGGTGCATAAAGGGGTAAGTGTAGACATCACCAGTATACTTCCGTAAAATAATGATCATTGCCGGACATCTTATGACGACCGGAGCCGAGTCTTGCAACCAGTTTCGAGATATACATCGCGACCCTGTATACGATCGTTTGAGGAACGTTAACCAGGTGTTGGAATCGAGTTCCGAGTGTCCGCGGTACAGATTGAGCCGTCGTAAAAAAATCAAATCGAAATCGTTCCGTTGCGCCGTTCGGCTCTAGGCTGTTAGATAAAAGCTGTATCGATGTTTCGCTATCTTAGTGTCTTCATTTAGGAATTATTGGCGGCGCAATAAAATTCCTGCCGATAAAACGGGACTTAAAATGATGTTTCACGTGTCGGCGATATTGAATATTCCGTATCATTAACCTCCTTAGGGGCGAACTTTAACAGCGATGCAACGTTGAGCAGAGTGAGCCGAATGAGATTGTTCAATCGGAAGAGCGCATCGAGTGTTCACGCAAAATGATTTACTGCATTAGAAAGCTTCTGTTTTAATTGCTCAATTAATTGCCTTGCATCGGGGATATCTTCAAGGATAGATAAGCGTACAGGTGTTCGTATAATTTTCCGACGGCACGAACTCTTGCGCCTCGTTTATTTATTTCACGCCGCTTATGGCTGCATTATTCCATTGATCACCGCGGGCAACTCGAATATTTCGCATCGATCGTGTTACTTGCGCTTTTCCTTCAACCGCTTCGCCCGCGGTATTCGAGTACGCGCATTGGTCGAATACCTGCCCGCTCCATTTAGCAAATATCACGCGCGTAATCCATGCGTTTATGCGTTACACCGATGCGAATTTCCGATATAACAATAAATCGCCTTTATTGCCCGCGAAGCAATAAAATCTCGCGTTTTAAATAGCCCGCGTACGCGCAATAAACTTTCCAGCAGGACATCTCGATCGTCTGTGAAGAACGAGAGGTGAAGAATCCTCTGTACGATCGGCTCGTCTCTCCGGCGATCTCGTCTAACTGTATAATACCGTTCCCCGAAATCCTTTCGCTGTGTGAGCACCGATCACCGCGATCGAGGTGCACGGGACAATCTAATACGCGACCGCAACATTGAAACCGCAAGGTATTTTCGTGCAAGACTTAACCCAAGTTATGACGTCCGTACGCACTTTAATTCTCTCGAATGTAGGCGTTCTGGCGCACCGGTTCGTTACTCGCCAGATGGCTAGCCGGGCTTCGCACAATCTTCCGGCACTGTGCGCGCACAAGTTTAATTTGCACAATCAGTTACCTAACAATTCATGGCACGCGGTGTTTTAATGTCGGCGATCCGTAATCGTATTGTGCCCGATACTTCCTTATGCACTCCGTGCAGCAAGGTTACTGCGGATGAAATAAACGGATCGCGATAACGTTTTACGACGCAACGACATTTGCGGGCTGAAGATCGCGAAAGTAGATTGAGCCGTATGTCTGCGCGAGACCTTGCATTATATTTAAGCAGGCCCATGTAGCATCTTTTATGTGCTTCCTCGCGGTATAATAAACTTCGGATTGGTTTATGGGACATTTTTTATATTGCATTTTGAAAATCGAAGTGACGCGATGTCGCGTCAATAAGGTACAGATGATCAGCAATAAGAGAGTATATTGAGTAGGATGTGCAGCTAAATTATTGTGCTCCGCGTTGTTCATTGATTTCATTAGTATTCTGTAAATGTGAAAAATTCGATTTTTCATAATCGATCAGGCTCGTTTCAAGTTTGGTTAAACGCGAAGAAACTGTGATTGCTCGCTACGTTCGAGTGTCGATAATAGAAGCTCCGTGCAAGATGTATCGAGTATCTCTGTGCGTCTCGTGCCCGTATTTTAAGATCGCTGCATAATCGGGTGGGGCACAGTCGCCTCGGCATTCCGATATCGTCTTATCGTTGGACAGTGATTACTCTGTGACTGGGACAAGATTAACGGCGTAGACCTTTTCTAGGCGTCTAATAAGGATCTAAGAGTGGATATAAATCAGGATAGCTCTTCGCACGCTTGCTTGGCCGTAGCTTGAAATGGCCGTAAACTTTTTTCAACAATACAAAACGAATATTATTTAGATCTAATATGGCTTGTCATTTTTCCGATAAGATTGAAGCGAAACATTACCATTAATGATACCTGAAATATGCTTAACAAATGAAAGGCGACAGATTAACGGTTATAGGCTTCTCGTGTATTCACAAGTTTCGCTAATTATGTAATTTTCAATAATTCCGACAGACCGCAATAAATTTATTATTGCTTTCGATAAAGGTGACGCGGCACTTGTCACGCGAGTAGAAATAGCATTGATATAAATTACATTTGATTCCGATACACATTTAAAAGTAGCTCGTGCAATCGTGAGCGTATTGATTTATCGCGCTGAACAAACGAATAAGTTGACTATTTCTTCTACCTATCTCCGTTAACGACGGAAAGCTGGGTCCATCTTAAGGAGGACGGCACGGAGCGCGATGGATTTGTCAGTTACATTTGTTTTTCACTTACTCCACGTCTGAATCAGGTTTAAAGCATCATTAATTAACGCTGACGTAACGTGACCCGCTCGCACATTGCTTCCGCATTTAAAGCTGACTCATATGCGAGCGTATGTAAACGTGCCGGCCTGTATCAAGTAAATGTCCTGCGAAATGGATTCTTAAGGCCCCATAAAATCAGTTCACCCCGATTTACAGCCCAGGGCAGGACTAATTAAGCAAGCAGCAAAAACGACTATTGTTCAGGATTAATCGAGGTACCGCTATCAATTGATACGATATATATTCTTGATTTACGTGATCGACAAATTTGTCTGCGATTACACTTTTCTCCAAACACCGCTAATAAAACTACTCAAACCTTGAACTTATGCTTTCCGTTCGTAATAGATCACGTAGACGTAGTTCGAATTCCATTCGAATTTCTGCCTTCGAAACGATCCGTTAACTGTGCTCAAACAAAGAGGAACTATCGACAATCACGAACCCTGTACATATTACGTGTACGTATTACCGTGCGCGGTGCGCTATCGTCCACGGTTCTCTGGTTTATTATTGCGGTTTGGCTCACTCTGCTTCCGCAGCCCTATAAGCATCGCGAACTCTTGCGTTACTGTAGCATCCGCATTATTGGTACATAAATGCATGTTACATGCCGCCCACGCGACCAGGAAACGATCGTTCGTTCTACTCCACGCTCCATTCCGCATTGTTTATCAATTATTATAACGTACACGCCCGCTCCTGTCATATACAGGATACCGGCGGATTATGGCAACAGGTTAGGAACGCTTGTACTCCCCAAGCGCTTATCTACGAGGAGATTAGGACGAAACGATGATTATCTGTTATCTTCTGTTACGTGCCACGCAACATCGATCAATGTAGCCCCCGATCTAGGGGCTGTCGCATTGTTGTAATATTCATGGCGTGCTTCCCCCTCTCAAATGTCGACAATTGAAACCCAAAGTATATAGAATCTTCAGGTATCGCGTCTACGAAAGTGATGCTAGATTTCCCTCTGATTTATTCGATATCGTCTTGCGACGTTACTTCGCGAATCATATCCGTGATTACTGCTCACAAAGATCGCGAGCGCGTTTCAAAACTCAAAACGCGACGTTTCTTCGCCAAACGGATATTAAATACAGAATGGTTTGCGATCACATCAATAATAGCCAAGGATGCAGTGCAAGACTAATTTTAATTCACAGTGATCGCATAAATTATTGCAGGAGCATTGCTATTTTGATAATTATTACCAGATAATCGTTCGCATCGCTGCGACCGATTAGTGCACTAAGAATTAACGCAACGTTACGCTTCCCCCGTCGTTCGTCGCAACCCTTTCTTTTGCCCGGCGAATCATCGGCGTCGTTACAGGTATTATGAATCGACGCTCCACAAACGTGGCGCCCACGTGGCGTCCCTGCATCGCGATGAAATATTCATTTCGCTGCTTGTTCAACCGTGCTCGCGCTAACAAGGCGCTCGTTAAGCTATCGTCACCACGGGCAGGAATTCTGGCGGGTGTATCGTGATTAGACCTCTTACTCTTCCAAGTATTCGCGGCATTCGGCTATTCTAATAATACACCGGCCGCTTTGGTTAACGTTTTAATTGCGAACACGTGAATCCTCCCGGGCCGGTCTCGATATTAAAGCGCCACCGTCCCACCTTCGTTATGCATCTAATACGAATTTCTAGTAATTTATGATACACAAAATTCTAGAACGAACAGCCCAGATAAACGTTGAACGATTTATCGATACGCTTCTATCATTCTAAATTATTCAGGACGAGATTGCCAACGGGTTAATAGATTTCCACGGAAAGGATTCTATTCGCGTTCAACTCCGTCTGGATTCCGCGGTGTAGGGTCACCCAGAATAACGGTCCACCTCTAAAACCAATCGTACTCAGCTGCGGGGAATAATAGGCTTCGAGATAGTTTCAGCGCGGCGCTCTGTTGATTCTGTTGGAATTTTCGTCAACGCGAGGAAACGGAATGCGTCGCAAATACAAGAACAACGGCTCGCCGGCACGAAATTAATTGCTGGGCTGGCTCTATTGCGATCGATGCCAAGGGAGAACGCATCTCCAGCGAAAGTCTGCACCATTTGCCACGGCCCCGACAACCGTACTCGCCGCGCGATGAAAGTACTTTAAATGCGCTATTCATTTGCGTGCTTCTCAAACGCAATGGACATTCGTCTTGCGAGTCAACAGCCCGTGAGACGCCGCGCTGTTTCGTTATTGATTTCTTTACGAAAGATACGTCGCCATATATATATATATATATATCTTCCATCCGGCGAGTGGATCTCGCGACAGGTTCGAGCGTATCTCCCCTTCGATACTCTCCTCGCCGTTATAGCCTCGCACGATTTCGGTCAGCCCTTTTATTCTCCCGCATTCGTTAGATCGTTTCCTATCGCGAGCAAGCCACGCGCGTTTGAAAACACGCTAATTCCATCTTCCGCGGTTCGTGTTATTTCAGATCCACTTAGGCCACGGGGATAGGCGACCATTAGCTCTCGCTTTCAACGACTTCATCCAAATTGTCCGTACACTCGTGAATTCGAGTGGGTCGTTAAACATCGCGAACGCGTCCTGCCTATCCGCATGGTTCTCTCAGTCTCTCCAGCGACACGTGCTCAGGGGGCCCCGTGAAAAAACCGGCAAAAATCTATTACAAGCGCTCTCTTGGCACGTACCTATTTAGGTACCAGTAGATCTAAAAGGCGGCCCGCGAAAAAGCGGCGCGCATCGTGCACGAACGGACACCGCTCGTAAATTCACGCGGACAAGCAAGTCGGACGTTAACGCAAGGTTTACCGTCAACGCCGTGAAATATTCCCGGTAAGTTGCCGGATAATTTACGCCAGTAACCGCGGGAATAACGCGCGCTTCGACTACGACGACGGTGCGCCCCTTAGAGGTGTATCTAGGCCCAGCATAGGCGCTGTAAATAACGTTTTATCGACGTCACGCCCTCGCACGCAACGCTGGCCGCATTCTTTTTTGTCACGATGCTTTAACGAGTCGCGTGTCCCTGCCTCGCCACGGGCGTGCCTTCTTTCCGCGCCTCGAAAGCCCTCGTCTCGTCACCGCTGAACAACCGGCACCGCAATATTCCGTGCCGCATTTCGTCGCACAGGAGAGACTGTCTGCGCTTCCGTTTCGTGCGCTTCCAGATCGAGGTCTTGACACCGCCGACGAACAGGTTGCAGGGAAACCGGTGCAACGCTTAGGTCGCCAGCCGAATGAATCATTCGTGTTGAACTATCAAATCGAGCTTGTACGGTTGACACGCGACGCGCGGCTTCGGTCGTCAAATACAGCAACATGATTTACTTATTGTTGGCCTTGCAATAGTCGTGCGCAAATTTCGTTCTCCGAACTTGCGGAATCGTGATCCATTCAAGTCTGACAATAAGAGCTTTCGCAGCTTCTGTCATATTTTCTTCGGACTAATTGTTATCGATTTCCTCTTGTTCAACTTTGTTCTCGGCGTCTGATGGAGTAATTGAAATCCATTTGATTATTTCTCTATCGCGTTACCGTCAACTCGCCATTTCCGTAGTTGGCATTACACCACAATCGACACACTTCACTTACAATTATCGTCGAAGCTGCCAGTTCTACCCTATCTCACGTTCCTACCCCCTCCTCTAATTGCCAGGCAAAAATAATTATTCGAGCATCTGCTCCGATATGTTGAAAGTATCTTCAGACTCCGGAAGCATTTATTGTGTTTGCTCGAACGCGTTTTTTGTTGTTCCCCTGGAGTACGGTGCATTCGTGTAACGGGTGAAGGCTCCGATACGTCGATCCGGAGAATAAAAATTATGCCGCCTTTCACTCTTCACCGTTGCTGCGTCTACGGCCCGAACGGAGAAGTTCGTTCGAACTGTCTCTATAAACGTGGCTTCGGTTGCAAAGTATCTATTATATTATACACGGCGCATTCTCTCCACGGTCATCGTTCGCCTCTTTCTCTCGCGCGAAAGGAATTTTTCCGCCCGCGAATAGTGCATCCTAGTTGCACCGTACAGAATTGCCTGGCACTCGAACGTTAGCTGCACCAATTATATCATCGAATGCGTATTTTCGCGGAAATGGCCAGAGGGTCGCCGACGTTTCTGCGTTTCTCCTGTTCTCGTAACGCGTAATTTATATTCCCACCACCGTCGGTGAAAATCTCCACGCTCGTCGTACCCGCGCTCGCGCACCTGGCCCGCGAATTAAGAGTCCAATGACGTGCAACATTGCCGCGGAAAATTTAATTTGCAACGCGTCGCTGGCGATGGTCCGCAATAAATGTTCGCGCGTTGCGTTTCGCGCGTGCTTCTGCGCACCGATTAACACGTGCAAGGTGTTCCCCGGCCTGATCGCCCGATGATATAACAATCGAAACGTTCGAAATTATTGCATCGGCGTAATCGCGGCACGGCGCTTATGCACGCGGAATTTTCGCACGTTGCATCGACGGCCCCGTGCGTGTACGGCGCGGAAAGTTTTTCTCACGTTTCTTCGTCTCTCGATACGGGCTGGAGAATGTTCCGGTACTTTCCGTCGATGCATTATGCTCGTTCTAAAACGGCGCCCGGCGAAATTCCTCTTTCAGTTGTCCGCGGTCTTCCTGAAAGAGTGAAAAGACGTGCCCCACCCAACGCCCTCATCTCGCTTCCTTGTCAGCGGCCTGACCTCCCCGGTTCAACGAATAAACTCGGATAAATGGCAAATCCGTACCGTCTTGGCTGCGTTACGGCCCCCGGCTGGCAAAAACGCGTATGCACCAGGTGCACTTACAGGTACACTGCGATCGATTCTACTGTTTCCCGTTTGTTGAAAAAGCTTGACACAAATTATGCTTTACATACTTCGAAAGATCGCGACTTCTATGAAACGGTGGAAGCTAATTTAAAATTCGGTACTCGACACTTTTTCTTCAATCGCTAGATGCTTTTAGGTTGTTCTGAGTTCAGATTAGTTTAGTTGATTTTTTTTTTTAGTTGGCTGCTTCGTACGTTTGATTAATAATAATGAGTTTTATTAAAGTTTTACGATTGTGCTTTCGTTGGTACTCGTTTGTGATTATTGCATTAGTAAATTCTGTAGTAACTGCGATGCTGTTCTACCGAGTTGTTTCGAGTCTTCTCTGTTATTGGTTTAATAGAATGTTTTAACCATTCTCGAAGGACGTCAGTAACAGTTCATTTCCAGTGAAAACCGATACGGTTCCTGGATTGTTCACACCGGTGAGAAAAATGAGAACAATGCGAAGTATTTTTATCTGTCAATGTCTGTACACGGCGAAGTCCTTCAAACAAGGAAATTCCTTTTCTATGATAGAAATCGACGTATCTGTTGCCCGTATTGTTCACGAGGCACAAGAGGAAGTCTTTATTTGTATGAAAGGATAGTCGCTTCCTGGTCCACTATTGGACCGGTCTTGGCGTTCAAGAACGATGACATTCCACTAAAACCTTCAAGCTTCAACGTACTCGCCAAAAACCTCGATAATTCAACCTATTAGGCGTAAAACAACCTATTAACCTTATAAATGCAGAAAAAAAAAGTGTCGGCATTCACTTTGCCACGAGCGCGGACGACTTTCACCTACGTACATAAAAAGAAAAAAAATGAGTTCTCGCCCGTGAAATCACGTCAGTTTTTCTCCAACGTTCTAAACGTAACACTGACATCTTTGTCATATTAACCTACTCCAAATCATAGCCGGCTACAGTCGGCGCTACTCCACACTCGTTTTCAACGAAGATGTCCATCACGCGTCGGTACGGTTTTCTCGTTGCTTCGAATAAGATCGAACAGGGCCATTAACAATACGTTCGTCAGTCGGGGAATCACGATAACTCGTACGGTGCGACAGGAAGCGTTGACCCGGAAGCTTCTCGTTCCGTTGTATCTGCTGGCTGGTTTAGCAGCGGATCGAGGATCGATAACGCGGTCGAGAGATACCACGTTCGATCTTCGGATCGATCGTCTGCCCGCGAACGATTCATCATTCCTCACCTATATACGTCGGAATGCAAGGGGGATTTTCTTCCCTGCGCGTTACATTATTCCGTTGCCGACGCCTTTACGTAAGTCCGGGGCTTAACAAAAAGCGTATCTCGTGATAAACATAATTATATTGCATTGCCCCGGACACTCCGTTACAGCTAATGCTGTACCGCGATAAAATCAGCGAAGTTATCGCGGCACGACGCCGTGAACCCGGTCAATCGCAATACGCCCGTATCTACT
Source organism: Nomada lathburiana (assembly GCA_963667235.1). Lineage (NCBI taxonomy): Eukaryota > Metazoa > Arthropoda > Insecta > Hymenoptera > Apidae > Nomada > Nomada lathburiana. The sequence goes on from OY763903.1 coordinate 5,187,981, forward strand.
TCGTGTACGGTTTAACTCGCATGCACTTCACACTCGAGGAACCGCACACGTAGACGTGCAGCAGTTCGTAATGGCAAGAATGCGGCCTGTCTACGTCGCTATTATAATTCGGATTCGTTCGTGAACGCAATGGCGACTGAACATCCTGGCGGACGGTGTGCCGTGATTGCTGATTGCTCGTGAAAGGCTGTTGTCGGTGATTATGATCTTCTTCTTTTTTTTTTTTTTTTTTGTTCCATTTCGCGAAGTTAGGATATTACGTAAATTCCCAGGATACTCGCGCGTTGTGAATTTCCTGAAGATCGGTTAAACGATAACTTCTTCACTTTCTTCAACGTCTGGATACTGGGATATAAATAACGTATATAATGCCGTCTGCGCGTCTTGGTTAATTACATGCGGCTTCTTCGTTGCGTTTGTCCAGGGGCAATTAAAATATTCCGTTAATTAAGACGTGATCATATTAGGGAGTGCTGTACTTGGGAACGTTCATCTTGCGCAACTTGTTTCGCGCTCGACTGCGGTGATCTGCGTGCGATTTTTCGTTTGTTTGCCGCGCGAAAGATGGAGCGCAATTTTCGCAAACTTTTGAACACTCTAGTTCGCGGTTGGTTGCAAAATATCGGCTGCCGTGCGATAGGTAACGCACGTGTTAAATTATACGGTTCTTCTGAAAAATCTGTTCGTTCCGCTCTCAGTGGCAGCGGGTTCGATTTTCAGTACAAAATATATATTATACAATTAAACTCGACGTGTAATAACAAAGCGAAGGCTTCGGTGTTGCGCAGCAATTGTTTTACACGCGAGCAATTTTGCGAATACGGATTCCCGGTAACGTGTAACCGAAAACTTCAATTTGTTTGTTGATTTACGCAATAGCAGGGTAATAGCGCAACAAAAAAGTAACCGGAGAAATTGCTCCGAATTCCTCGTTTCCGCGCTACCCGAGCGAATGCTAATTACAAGTTTTTATACGATCCACTTTCAGTAGGGTACTGTTAAACGGGTCTCCTAGAAAACAGCCTTTCACAGATTTCGAGGCACGTGAAAAGGGCACGTGCTTTGGACTGGATATATCGTGTCTACCTTAAAAACGAAGCCAGTGTCACGCTCGAGTTGTACACCGTTGCCCCAGAATGTCTGTCGTTGCAATACTCTGTAAGAACGTTTGATCTCTACATTCAAGTATGCACGCTTGTCGGGAGTTCGCTAAAATTCGTTATCTAAAAGAAATCGAAGGAAGACTGTTGTCGAAAAACCGTCTTCTCAATTTACTTACCAAAGTTGACCGAAGCGAGAATTCATTTCGGTTGCAATTAAATAGGAAATTCGAACGTACGTATCATTAATGCAGCCCTCCCCCCAAATATCTTTTTTCAAACGAGCGTACAGAATTACCGAGGAAAACGATGCGCAAGGAACAGAATTAAATTGAACGTTGCAACATTCTTCAGCATTTCTTTAATGCAATCTCGCGTTACGCAACACACCCGCAACCCTTGTCGATGTATTGTTCGCGGGTTATGTAATTCTTGCAACTTAGTACTTTGTCCCACAATTGGACACTCGGCATGTATAATCTTTGAAAACAGGAGTGTGTTATTTTCGCGATTTCGTGAAAAATGTGAACGACACAAGAGGTCCTGCACCATGACAAGGCAGAAACGTGCGGCGCGTTGCACAAGTTTTATCTCGGGGCCGGATCGGAACAATAATAATCGATTGGGTCGACAATGGAGAAAGTTGGGCGGGCGCGGGCGAAGGAATCACGAGAAGTTCGGCATCGAAGGAGCAACCGTGGCTCGCTTAGTTTCCGGTTCTACGTCCTCGGCATTCCACGTATGCATTTCTTCGAGATAACCGACGGCCGAGAGATGTCCTCGGGTATCTCGTGGCAAATGTCGCGAGAAACGGTCGCTCCGTGTTCGTAGAAACCGCGGGGAGGAACGCAACGAGATACGCAAATACTTCCGAGTTTATTAATGAACCAATTAAAAGCACGATTTTACGGTCCTCGATGTTAAATGGCGTGAGAAAATTCTTTCCGGTTCGCTCGATGATCCGACGATGATATTGAGAATGTATTTTTGTAAACTGAAGTGCTGTATATGTAGCGTACCATTGGTATGCGGATGGGATTTTTGAAACTATGTGGTTCATGCGCAACGATCAACTGTTTGACCCCCGGCTTCGGTTGCGATGAAATATCTACGCGCGTTCGGTGAATCTGCGAAGCATTAACGGGTCGTGAAAGATGTCCATCGTGAATCGTGTTTCCGTTGTAATGTGGCGTTTGAATGGAAACAATTCTCTTCTAAAATCGTTGCACCAATTAACCGCGAAATTTCTCAATTTCTTTTCGCAAGGACGTTGCGCACACTTTACTGCACTGTAACATGAAGATGCAAGCGCATCGGTATACACGCGTTGGAAAGTTCTGCTTAGTCGTTGCAATGTAACGAGGATTAACCAGACGGACGGAGACCGTTAACGTATAATTCAACAATTAACCGCACTCGCGCCAGAAAACTGTCGTGGTCGTTTGCATGCAGTTGAAGAAAAAAAAAATGATTAGTGTTCCCCTTGGATATTGTAGAGGTATTACAATTAAACCTGACTCAGAAGGCATCGCGTTTGCTCGAGTTTTTAATCACCGACATTCAAAGCGTAGATATTAGGTACGATCTAATTCACATTACTTTCTTGGCGTTATTGTATAGAACACAATGCATGCTGGATGAACGCCCGGCGGATAATACGTATTCGTTTGCGCCGGTTAACAATTAGCAACGGCAACAAACGGGTATGTCCCATTGTTTCACAGAGGGACAACATTTTGGGCATAGAGTTGCACTTGGGTGCCGGGTGTCGTTGATAACAGTGCGTGCGTAGCAGCGCGTTCCTAATTATTCGAAAGAAAAGAATTACGCTGAAAACCAAGCCGCATTGTTTGCCGAAGTTATTGTGATTCGTTGACGAATGCACACGCGATATTTACATCAAGATTGTCCGAAGGTATTCCGTTGCTCGGGGTACACGTTCCGCAAGAAGTGTCGACATGATTGTGACCCGGTTATACGTTCGAGACTCGAGAAATCGCACGGGCTGATCGTAAATCTGCTTGCAGGAAATTGCATGCGCCGTTGTTGTTGTTGCAGAATCTCTCACCAACAGTTGAATACCGTATGAATGGAATAATATAAATATTCTTTAAACATTTAACAAACGAAGACGATCGTACGAACAGGAGGTTTCATTGCAGGACAACGCGTATCGTGCTACAACTACTTCGCGTTCTCTTTTTTGTTTGTTTTAACGTCATCGAAATTTAAAATAATGAAAACTGTGAATCGTCGAACGCACAAAAGTTAATTCCATGTTATACATTTACGGGCGTGAATTTACGCGACGGAGTAAACGTGTGGTTCGGGGAATAGAAAATATATTATGTAGCTCGGAATATTTGAAAGCAATTAAATCCATCCGTCAACTTTTATTGCCAACGTTGCCGAGTTCAACGATCGTTCGTTGCACTGCATAATTTATCTATAGAAATCAGAAGAAAAGGGAAAATAAGTTTTTATAGGAAGATAGAATATAAATCTGTCGATAATCGTGAGACCACAATTAATCGTATCATACGATTTTCATTACCTCGTTACGGTCATCGAACTGCAATTAGCGCGAAAGTTTATCAATGCGAGGAATTCTCGCGGCCTCCCGATGACGTGATCCACGATTTTTTTTTTTTCGTCCACGCTGAAATCGCCCACGATGAACCGTTTGCGAATGAAAACGGCGAAAGAAGTGTACATGATTACCTGTACAGAATTTATTGATATATTTAAATTTCTTCGTTCATTGCAGCTTGGAATTCATCGAAGGTATGTACCAAAAATGATTATTATAATTCATAAAATTGTTGGAGAACTCAAGTTTATTTTAAATGTGCAACATATATGTATTTCGTAGGTATTGTTTGATAAGCAGTATGTAATATTAATTATACAGTTTATTCTTTTCACTTGCATCGAAACGTTTCATTACGGATATTTCTTCACTTGTCCGCTATTCCGCATCATTTTATCTGGCTAAATTTACTTTCACGCCATGTTTCGTAGAGACGGCGTTTCTTTTAAATAATAAATAGACAATGAAAGGTATGCAACAACGACCACAAAACATTGTATCTATAATCGAGCGTTAAGGTGAAAGCCACGTCGAGGTATGCAGTTAGTTTTGCGAAAGAATTTCAAAAAAGTGAACGCTGATTGAGGTAACAGATCAGACACCAGAGATGGTGACAAGTGGCGGTAACGTGGTATTCGTTCTTAACTGCTAATGAGTTTAAAGCATGCGTCTAGACCACATTTCTCTCTGCTCTCGCGTACTTTCATCATCTCGTGACTGAGTTATTTGACAACAAGCCCCGTGTATTTTTGGTCTTTCGTTGTAATTAAGCAAGTGTCCAGTCAGATGTACGAGATCTGCATGGGAAAATCTCGTGCTCTGTATGCACGGGAACGAATAAAATTTCGCGCAAATATACATATTTCTCAGCATTTTTAAATAATGAGGGATTTAAGTTTGAGGGAAACGGGTAACCGATGCTTGTGGAACGTTACAATTTATTTCTGCCACTACTTTTGCCAAATAGTTGGCGGCTGCATCAACCAAGTGAATATATTTTTTTAAAGGGAACTAAGCATTTCTTTCGCATGATTCGATTATAGGTACACTGCCTCGACTAATAGTTATTCACTCTTAGAAAGTTAGGTCGCCGCGCTGATGCAATTACTATCTGCGGGACAGCCACGAATTGCCTTTTTTTTTCAGTCTCGACGGCACGTGACATTACGAATTCGCGAGATGAAACAGGGTAACGTGATGATTATCAAATTAGAGGAAAGTTAAGAAAGTTAGTCTACTATTCGGTCGATATAACGCTAACAACGACAGCTTCACTTTCATTTTGTTACGAGCGTATTATGACAAGTTGAGCCACTTGTTTCGACTTGCTCCACGAGTCACGAATTACTCAACGAGAACCGTGAATTTTAAGTCGTTAGTATCGTGCAATCGACGATGCACGGAATATAAAAAGAAATTATAGTACACGAGCTCGCCAGTGCTCCGACTAACAATAAGAATCAGACAAGATTATACCGTTCGAATGATTTAAGAAAATCTCATATTCTAAATTATGAACGCACATGACGAAACATCTCTTCCGTTCGGATTTTACATTCGCAGCGAACATGGTTGCCGAAACAAATACAATTTTTACATTGAATCTGACAACACAGGGCCGTGTTTTAAAACAAATTAATGGGATGCGCAGATTCAGCAGCAGAATATTTAAAAAAAATATCAGTCCCGAAGTGAACAATAATTCCATCGGGATACACACCTGCGGTTAAATTGAAAAACTAATTATTCAAAGTAATCGTATTACACACTATCATAACAAAATCTATTAGGCCTAAGTGAGACAGTTTACCTGGCATTCGTATAAGTACGGAACAATCTGAAGCGAAGAAGGTACTGAGCCTGATTATGATGTAGGCAAATATTACGGTTTGCAACGTACAATAAAATTCTACTACAACTACTTTCCAACTTCCTGCTACTTGATACAAGTAGTTACTGTAGTGGTTACCTGTTCCCTTCACTTCCGCGGAACTTCCTCGGCGAAACTGGCAGCCATACGAAAGACAACGAAAGTGTTTCCGTCCGCGTTACACGGAACACACGCAAGCCATGCAAATTAAAGCTAACTATATACATAATATAGAATTGAGATCGCGGCCACGAAGATTCACGGAATGTAGACCTCCCTAGTTGACGTGATACGTGCGCACAGGCAGATATTTTATAAATAATCTTTCTCTGCTTTGTGCGCATTCCGTTGCATAAAACGTATTGTTAGCCGTATATTGCGCGAGCTGCCTTCAAAATTGGAGACTTTCCTACGACACTTTGCAATTGCCAAGTGTCCACCTGACGAAAATGACACAGATAGAATATTTGAGGGGCGCTAATATATTTGAAGAAATTAGGATTGAATGATTGAATTTCAATTATCGCACGAACTCAGTAATTTTACTTTAACACCTCTTCGAAATTTAATAACATTCACCGTTATTCCTCCGCTGCATTGAAATTGTAGTTATTTATATAATGACTTCTACGTTTCACATCCGGTGAAAGTAATGCTACTAAATACATCCATTTTTAATATATCAATCCTGAAACATTATAATTAGCTGGAATCGAGATTTCTTCAAGAAGCACCGCAAAATTAAACGCCCGGCTATACAGGAACCGTATTATTTCAATTCTAATCACCATGCAGATATTATTATTTTTCAGTATTTATTTTAATGTTGGGTTAGATGAAACTTGGATTTCAATTATTCCTCCCATACTTATTGTCAGCCGCGTTGCAACATCTAGAGACCGTTCATACAAGGCTATCTAAATTATGCAGTCAATCTGTGTAACCAGTCTGATCGATTATCGTCTAATTTGTACCGGCGGCGTTTAAAAGCCGCCTTATCGATTGCTTTTCTGGATCATTTCTCGCCAATAAGGGGCGAATCGATAAGAATCACGAACGGAAACCCATTGAGCTAAGCATCTCGAGAATTGAAAAACAAGAATTCCGAAAGGCCGGGAGGTTTGGCCCCATGAGATACACAGGGGGACACTGCGTGTTCTATTCCTTCTGTTCCGTTCAATTATAAATAGAATCGTCGCGACGGCGTGGAACCATAAATTGTCGCTTTGCGATAATTTAGCGCGCACGTTACGCATTTATCGGCGTAACGATCTGCCCGTGCGCCAGGTATACAGCTGTCATAGATCGCGATCGAGGGCTCCTGGCGTGAGGTTCATGGCTAGGGTTGACAGCTAGTGCTGCAATTAGGATAAATCGACACGAGGCAGAACGTCAAGTTAGGCGAATAGATGGATCGATAAAATGACAAACGAATTTTTCGTCACGTCGGGTACGGTAGGTTACTCGTTTTCTTTCTTTTTTTTATGGCAAACATAAGTATACTTCCGGTTATTTATTATTTGCACAGACATGGTTTTTGAGTAGACTGTATAGGATTTCCATTTAGAAGTTTTTCCAATCAAAGAAACGAAGAGTCTCGAAAAATTCGTGCTTTAAATATTCAGTAGATTTGAGAGAAAATTCTTGTATTTATATTCGTGAAATTGTTTCTTGAAAAGACTATGAATGATACAAAAATTCGGATTGCGTATTTGACTCTACTATTATGGGTCAGTTAATCGAAATCTCCACCTGGATTTCAGCTTGTACTGTGCTTATATATTTTGTCGCACAAGTTTAAAATCCTGTGAGTATTTTTAAGTTACTCTAGCATGCCGAAATAGGTCAAACATCATGTTGCTACTTCAGTAATTTTGTTTAATTTCATTCTAGTTTAGATTATTATATCGCTCTTTTTATTGGCAATATGGACATAACATTTACTACTTTGTAAAGGCCGCGTGATACTTGTTATTCTCAATTATTTTGTTACTCAAATCAATGGTATCTATTAGCTCTATTTCATTGCACTATACCAATATTGAAAGATATATTCATAACAGACACCTTGATTCCACACAATATTTTCCAAGATACAATTTGCAATACATTTAATGCACTTTTTGGTGAGATACTACAATCTTCTTTCTCTTCAAAGGATGTTCGATGAAGACTGATTCGAGTATTGCAGCAGGGAGAAAGTATTCAATACAAATTAATAACAAATAAATAAATATATATATAAATCAAAACTTTCATAAAATGTCTCGTTGGTAGTGCGCATTCTGCCTTATCTTCTTTCGTACTTACGTTCCGATATCCGTTGCCCTATCGTTGATTCACGGCCTTTCCGATCCGGATCGTTCTGCATCACGTCGGAGCGAGATTCGTCCGAGATACTTGTCGCATCTACATGGCCAGGATAACATGACGCTAAGCAATGTCACTGACAGCGTACACTTTTTGCCCGGCCGCTTCTCTATGTCGACGTATAAATCCTATGTGGCGCGATCGTTATTTCAGCAAGGCTGTGCCGGCCGCCGTCCTCGTTTTGCTCCTATCTTTTCTGGTATTCGTCGTGTCGCTTTTGATACTTTCACATCTCGCTGCCTCTCGCGGTCCTCTCCCGTATAGTCACGTCCGACCGACCTGCTATGCCTCGATAATTTGTATCAATGACTGTCGCCAGCGTCGTCGTTCATCTGACAGATTTATTGGTACCGTGTCGTGCCTATGCTTCTTTGTCCGTGTTACGGCTACCGATAATCCGTAACACGGTGTCGCCGAATAACGGTGCCTTTTAATTGCGTCGAATCGAGGATCGACCATCGTGGTCCAGTCCAATCGTGAACGAGGGCCGTCACTTTTTACAGACGGCCGCTCGATGAGATGCAGTTTCACGTCGATTGCGATTGTGAACACAATGGCACGATATTCTTTCTCATTATTAGGAGGTTTTATTAATAAATACGAATGGCGGGATCGACGCGCGATCAACTGTTCCCTTGAATGACAGTTTTATTTCTCCGTTTTTTTAGCTTCAATTACGATGAATTATACGCGTACGATTGTTCTGCTTATGCAGACCCCTCTCCCTCATTTCTTAGTCGTTCCTTCTTTTTGTTGTCGATGAGACGAACAAAGAACACGAGGGAATCGTAGTCAGTGGGTGGCGTCTGTTTCGTGACGTCGACGTTTACGATGGATTCAGCCTTCGGCCCGCGGGATAATCATCGGGGTCGCTTGTACCCAGAACCACCAAGAGGTCGAAGGCAACTATGCAAATTGGCCTGCGCGGGTCTTTCTTGCGGGCCCCTCGGTCCAACGCTCGGTTATTCGAGATTCGCGATATTCCGGCGTAGAATTTCCCCGACGCGGCTCCGTGAAAATTGGTCACCTGTTCGAAGACAGGTAGTCACATTTACGCGTGTCTTATATCATCATGGCAATGTTACCCTAAACAACCATATACATTATGTTGCCTCGATGGCCACCTTTGTAATTTCAAACGCTTGCGAAATTTAACGATCCTTATGGCTTCGATGCTCCATATTGTTAGTTATCGACGGAAAAATCTAGCGGTGAGACATTCGAGGCTCGTATTGAACAATAATTTGCGTAAACCAACACTGGCCATATGGCAGTGGCGGTTACTGTTCCGAACTTGTTCGATACTGCTCAAGGAGTCTCTTCCGGGGTGTATAGGAAACGCAGTGATCATTGTTACAACGAGTACATAAATTCATGAACGCGCGTAGCAATTCTGAATAGCGAATTCCGCTTTCTGTCTGCCATTCCCTCAGTGTTGTTTATTTTCAACTTTTTAATTTAGATTTCTTCGTTTCCTTTAGCTAAGCACATTGTAATAAATTAGTTGATGGTTCTCTCACCTGAACAATATCAATTAAAAAATGTTAGAAGGTGTCCACGAAAATCGTCCAGAATTATGTTCTCAATAATCTACGGAGAGTAAGGCATTTTCTTTAAATAATGTGAGATGCAGAAATTGATTATTCTCTGCAAACATTTTTTTGTACGATATCACGATATTCTTTCTTTTTAGCAGTAGAACTAGCGATAGGTTTTGGTACTATTTAGACAGTATGCCGTTAAACAGATTATGGACACAAAATTGGTTGAATGGACATTAAATAAAGATACATGAATTGTCATTCTGTCTTACTGAAAGTCATCATAAATTGATGCAACAATACCTATATGCTAATAACTTTAAAGCAAGAAATCTAAAATCAGTTATTTTGACTTGCTTGGTAGTTCCACTGTTAAGGGGTGCTTGATTAAGGGTGATCCTTGCTTGCTACATTAATGTTAGTCGGTGCCAGACATGTCGAACGTGAACGAATCAACAAAGCTTGCAATAAGAGCTTCGAACAGCTGAGCGAAAGATACAAGATTAAAATGATAATTCCGGTGATATTACTTGCACGAAGTTCGAAGTCTATGGATGGGTGTGCTGGTGCGTCGTAATACGGCATGCGAACCGACGGTATTCTCGATGCTAGGCACCTCTATTTCCGTCCGGGACTGGAATCCGCGTCGAATTCTATCATCCTCGTTCTCGTCTTCCTCTCCTCTCCGCCGCCGCTCGCACAACATTCAGCCTTCCTATGGATCTCTTGTATATTCGTACGAAACACGAGAGAGGGGTGGGCAGACAGATAGATCGCTGCATTTCATGATCAAGGGCCAAAGATCTACGCGAACGTGTTCGCAGAAACACAGGGGAACGCAATATAGGGTGGAACGTGGGTTTTATGATTGTCGAGTGATTTATCGATCCTTTAAATATAGACGTTAAAATTGGGATACAGTTAGAGGCCCGGAGGCTCGACAGGCACAAATTCAATTCAGCTCGAAGAAATGACCTGTGAAACGGATGAAAAAAGAAAGACTCTTCTCCTACTGTTGCTTTTGTTTCGAAAAATGTAATATAACGCCGTTGTAAAGCTGATTTATACTTCGACGAGACAGTTATACGGTAGACACAGTTCGCAAAAGTGATTTGGACGATTGAATGATTGATAACTTTGTACGATAGAAATAGATATACAAGCTGTCTAATATTGCAGAATCCTTAATCGATGAAACATAGCACCGATTGGGTAGAGAGGTGTCAATGCTATACTTGTTAAGGGTTTGCGTCGCGAAAACGGATTTGGATGGTGTCTGTACAGGTGCCGTGTTACATCTTGAAGTAATCACTGGAGGGAAGTTCGCGGCCGTGTACTACAATCGTTTACAGAAAGAGCAACAAAATAATGATAGAGACATGCGAAACAGCTGAGAAGGGAGGATCGGAATAGTGAGAAGGTGGAAATAGTTACTTCATCGGTAACACTGGCCAATTAGTTCGGCAGATGCGTTAAATCTGTCGTGTGCGGGCCGTTAGCGGGATCCTCTGGCGTTCTACTCGCGCGAGTAGACACGGAACGCGGGTCGAGGAAACCTTCGTGAAAGATAATTACGCGCTAACAGCATAACTAATACGGGGAAATGCAAAAATTCAACTGGTCTGTAAGTTCCCAAAGTAAATTGGGAATAAAATTTTAGGCGCACTACATCTTGTTGGAAACACGATTACATTGAAGATATTCGTTTCAAATCGTATACACAGCCGGTGTAATTTCAGTTTCGTACATTTGCAATTTATATTCAAGTATATCATTTTTCATTCGATAACTATGCATTACAATACACGTGTTTATTTATTCCAACTCCAGCAATAATACAACAACATTATTTTCTTCGAAATTCGCAGTAGAATTGGCTTACTTAAAAATTGGCCAAACGCGAAACGTCTCTGAATTTGCGAAGAATTCCTATCGTTATTTCACAATGCAGTTCGCAGTTTCAAAACATTGCAGCGCCTACTTTAGTTACAGGCCCCTCGAAGTGAATCAGTTTGAATTACACGAATGCCTGAGCTAATGTGAAGTTTATCAAGTGGATCCAATAAAACGGGTGGTCGTGACAAAGAATCGAGTGCGCCAAGAACGACAAGTAAAACACGCATAAACGAATAAATATGTAGTAATTTAGGATCCCGCAATTACGCAGTGGATGCGCCGCGTGCAATTTATGCAAGGCGCCTCTGAGAATAACGGGGTGGGAGGCAAACAACGAATGCACAACTGTAACACCAGCGTTAAAGGGTTTATCCTGGACTGTTTGCGGAATCTTGGTCCCTGACCTGCGCTTGAGATTTACGCAAGGTGCCGCATGTGTGCCTGTCGTACTATTTCGAGGCCAATTTACGGATTCCGCGAGAAAAGTAGAGAGTCCATCCTGTCACCCTTTTCCCCTCCATAGGCGAATCCGCACGCCTCCGTCGCCCCGTTGCGTCCTCTCATCGGTTCGCTCTCGTCGAAACGACGAAAGCGTCTGTTTCTCACTCGTGCGTGGCACGCGACTTTATGGAGACACACGGCGTCGTTAAGAACATCGGGAGCCAATTGCCAGGAATTCAATTTTTGCCTAGTTAAAATTACAGCTTAGCTGTCAATTGGGGCATTTGTTGAACGGGACGAGGATGATGTTTTTACTGGCGAATTAAACTTGCTGCGTAAAATTACGTTTCGTATAGGTCGCGGCTCGTTGAAATGGAACCTGTCAAAATGTCTTATAACGCTTATCGTATTTATTCTGTTACGGTATAAAACTTTGTTTACGACAGCGAATGCTTCACTAAAGACATTATTCAAAAGAGAAAGAGGAGAATGATTCTTCTTTTTAATTTTTTCAGCGGAACTTTTCTATATATTTCTTTAATGCGTTAGTGTATTTGAATTTTAACCCTTATTTTGCAGCGTACTTATGTTTTTTCGTTGGTACATGATACTATTCATGGCGCGTTATTAAATAAATATCACGAAAAGTCGAATTGACATAAATTCGTAACAAATTCTTGACACAAATTCCTGTAGCGTCATGATTTTAAAGAACATTTCTAGCTGTACTCCATCGAAAATCTTATTCGACAGAAATTGCTTTCGTCTGCACTTAGTTACCGTAAAATAACCCCTTCAATCGATCCAAGAAATAGTCGAGTATCTCACAAGGAAAGGTCGCGTTCTTCGATCTTAATAAAACTTTGCAGGCTTGAAGAACTGTCGAAAATATTAGACACGTATCTTTCTAAACTGCGGCAATTCAAGTTTATGGGTTGAAACTACCATCGAAAGTTGAACCCCTAAAGTGCTATCTGAGAAACGGTCTGGGATAGGACAAAATTTTTTAAAATAAAAATTACGTGATTTTGAATGTTTCGAAAGAAAATACGAAAAATATTTGTCCACCTCGAACCATTTCCAAAATAACACTTTAGGGGTTCAACTTTGAACGGCGATATCACCCCCTAAACTTGAGTTTCCGCAGCTAAGAGAAGAAAATACGTATTTAATATCTTGGCCCAATCTACAAGCCGGTGCAGACTTTTTGCCTTGTCGGACCAACCATTACTCGATACGAGTAAATGAAAATTCACCCACTTCACGACAGCGCAGCAGGATTAATGATTTCAGCGACTCTGATCGAGTAGTAATTGATCTTCTTCCGTATCCATTATGCATGTAGCGGACCATCGGTGTCTCGAGGGGCATCGTTCGAGACGATCGCGGAATATTGGTTACCGGCGGCCTAAAAATTGTTTCCACGACCACGTGCATCAGGCTGGTTCGGTATTGCGTAACGCCGGCCGCCACGGAGTCGTTGTCGCGAATCGCTCGGCCGCAAATATCGCCCGTTAGAGAAACAGAGAGCAGGAGGAGAGACATTTCGTTCGTTACACACGCTGTCGTGATCCAGTGACAGGGACTAATACTCCTATCCGGCGCACACGACTGACGGATAGTCCGGACTAATCTGCCGTGGGGGGATTAGCGCAGAGAGCTATTATCGAATAATTTAGGCGTCGCGAAAACGTCGACAGGTGCTGCCTTGCGAACGCTCTGTAACGAATACAGGACCCCGCGATTTGTCGTGAAACTCGTCCGCTCAAACAAGCCGGCCGTATTTTTCTTACACTTTAGTTATCTTTTTGTTAACGGTAGCCTGTTCCACTGCGAAATTCTTATTTGCAATTGCTAGTCGACCCTGGGTCCAGTTTACCGAAGGTGACGCGGTGCCACGAAAGTTTATACTAAACGTGGGGATATCGGTATACTATGGAAACCGAGTGTAGGTGGAAAAATAATTGAGCTGTTTCCCTGGATTACAGAGGCCCCTCCATGTTTAGGCAGAGGGGTGGGTTGCATTCATGTGTAAGGGTTGGTTACGTCGTTGTTCCATTATTGGCGCACATTAGACGATAATTAATTGCAGCAAGGACAGCAGGATAACAGGCGTAAGATAATGCTTATTGTGTCTCGTGGTTCGTGTCAATTTATTCCGTCATAAGCTCTTAGACGTGTACGTGGCAGCGCCGTCTCTTACGCGGGTGACGAACAGCTCGAACCAATTTATTACCGAAGGATTAGCGTGCTGCTATTATCGAATAATTCGGTCGTCTCGTGAAAGCAGACAGGTGTGGTTTATTAGCCATACCGTCGGATACCCGAGAGGTTTGCGATTGGTCACAGCCTTTTGATGTTCGTCGAAAGTCGTGTGATATCATACTGACGCGTGCTACACATTGCACGACGGTTGCTGCGTAAATAAATTATATCCGTGTATCCGTGCGCGTAACCGCACGCTTCTGAAGTACAGTTAGCATCGGTGCACAATTGAACGAACATTTCGTAAAATTCGCGTCTGTCCGCGATGTGATTCGCAGGGGATGTAACTTACACATGTTTACGGTTGAGCACTCCCAAAGTTCGATCCCCCAAAGCGTTTGCGTATTATCGTTAAGCGCGTACGAAACACCCATTAAACGCGTTAGCTTAATGATTCTGAAATTATGGCCGAGCGATTGCGAAGATAGAGAAGTCTGACCGCGTGGTACGCGGCAAACGGAACGACATTCTGAAAAAGATTTTTTGGCTCGTTCGCTGTAAAAGCGTTGAAATATTGAATTTCAAGCTATATTTACGTGTATGCGGAACAGCACGGGACAAGTTGAAGGGAGGATCCGTGTCACCGGCTGACTAATATTCCTACTCGTTACGTGTAACGGACAGATAGTGTCCAGCTAATTCGTGGTGAGGATTAGCGGAGAGTTATTGTTGAACTAATAATTTTAGCGCGGCCAGAATTCCTGGTGTTGCAGTATTTTTGAGAAAGTTCTGGGAAGCAACCGCAACTTCTGCGCGTTTCGCAAGAATGTTAATCTATCTCGTAGTAGTGTTCGTCGATTGAAATAATTACGGAACGGGTCGAAGGAGGCGAATTCTTTAATTCAGAAACATCGTCGTGAAATATATTTTCCAGACGAAAGTAACATCATGCTCGTTTCGAAAATCGCCTTTCAGAGAAATTGCACGGCGAATGACAGTAATTTTCCGGACGGATCTATAAGCACGAACTGGTGAAAGCGGTGTTGCATCCGTTACCATAGTAGAACATTGACCTTTTGCCTGTTTTTTTTTTTTTTTTTTTTTGCACCGTGCTTGCTAGTCTTTTAAAAATCGCTGGAGTTTCTTGCGTTTCAGGGCAACATTTAAGAGAAACTTGGTTCAGTCGTGATGTGTTTTCGTTTAACGGGACAATCCTTTATGCCTTATATTCTACCAGATATATTATATTGTATTAATCAAGCCCACGCTATTCATCAATTATTTTACTCTACGAAGAATAGTCCAGTGACATAGTAATATTTGTATTCATTTTTTAATACAAATATTGAGTAATAGTCTGCAAGTTCGACCAAATTTCTATTATTACTTAAAAAAATCCAATCCAAGAGCCCCGTCTTAGCAGACAAGCCTTTTACTATTCCGTGCCATACTAACAAGAAGACATAGTTGTTCTTGCGTGTCGACGGTATCATCCGTTCGAAGGCTAAAGGCAAGATATGTACATTGCGGTGCATTCTAATGGTTTTCTCGAAACAACCTTCGACGTACGAACAGTTAAGCCAGCGAGGAACGTATCTTTCGCGAGGCGCACTGTTACACGGTCGCTCGCAGGTGTAGGCTTGCCATCCAATTAGCTACAGGTTGATGATTTTGCGAAGCATGCTCGATGGATCCGCTAATTCTAACCTACCCACGGCCGAGAACGGCAAGTTAAATTGCATCGAACACGCCTGAACATTTGTAAACGAACTTACCGTACACGAGTTTACTTCAAAATCTGCCTATACATAGAATTAAAAATCGCCTTCGGCTACGAGGCGAATATTCGAGTGCAAGACTGTCAGGGTAGATCTTGATTATCAGTCAGAATTGATGATTAGGAATAGACGAAACACTGTGACGTATGCGAAAGGTGTGGGCAACTTCCTGAAATATTTTCTCAGATTAGAGAAACTTCTAATATTTCACTTGAAGAATAGCTTAGGTCGTTAGAGGATAGGAAGACCAAAGAAACTAAGCAATAGCAGCGATAAGATTTTGTAAGGAACAGTAAGATAATATATATTAGTATGTAGGTAAGTTAGACAGTAAGAGAATGAAAGATGTAAAGAGAATGTTGTAGTCAAGGAGTGGCCGCAAAGCCAAAAGGCAGGCGGCGAAATAAAGTATTATTATTATTATTATTAGTTATTTGGTAAGCGAAAGATGGGAGTCCACCATCTACAGTGTAAGAATTTCTTATTTCGCCTAGGGAAAAAGGTAGTCTACATCTAGTACCCATATATGTATGTTACAAGTGTACGGTAACTTGCTTGTACAGAGAGAAAGGGAACTGGGCCTCTTTTAATTCAGCATTTCAAACTGTTTATATCTATATGTTTCGACGCAGTGACAAATTAGTAAATCGATGAGAAAAAACGAGGAGGAATAATACAATGAATGAATAAACTATTCTTTTCTTCGTCTTCTTCGGGGTCGCAGAAAAATAATACACGGGGACTTTTGAAACAACATAATTATTTTCAAAAATCTTGCCCATTTCACCCACGTCATTAGCTGCATTTATGTGAAGCAACAGAGCTTTACTATTATTATTATTGCTACTATTGGTAATGAACTTCGAGCAACCGTTATCCAAAATATATAGAGCAGAAGAAATATCCCGTACTGCTTATCACTATTGGTATACTACTTCCGTCGTCCGCGTAGACGTTTCGGTGTTCTTTTTAGTCGAACGTTACCTGGCTGAACGTCTGCAATGCGGCCAGGTGCTATAAATAACGTAATTGTAGGACTTGATGGAGATAGTGCGGATAAATAACGCTGCCCCTATTTCTTCCCCTGCGAATGAGTCCAGTCACGGACTCCACCTACTTCCACATCCGGTCCTAAGTACTATGGATCAGTCTTAACTCACTGACCTAACCCTCCAGGCACACATAATGCCACGATACTATTCGTCAGTATGTTTCTCGTACGCGTAGATTATGACTTCCGCGCACGTGCTTCAGATCGTCTCATCTCCGCTCGCCTATCGTGGAGTTCATTTATTTTCAGGATATCGACTGCACTCAATATCAAACGAGCTCGATTTTTCCACACCGTTTCAACTTCCATTACCATCGATTACTCCTCTGCCTTGGAATTCGCGTTCGTGGATCGAAATCGTATAGGTTCTGTTAATATTTCGTTGGGGCGTAGTGTATCGTAAAGTGGTTTTAATTTCAAACGAGTCCTCGAGTCATTCGACTTTTCATCGCGAGAACCTGATTTTAATAATAAATAGACGTTCGTATATAATATTCCCGAAACAATTAATTGTCCTAAGCGAAGTTGCTAAATGATACTTGAAGAAAGTGCGAGCTAAGAACCACGCGTAAGGGGCCTATTCAATTCCATTAGAATAGGTGAGTTGAATCAGTGATTAAAACGTGTTTCCCACGCATACGTACACAGACGAATTAAATCTGGTGGAATGCAAAGAACCGACGACAGTCAAGTGGATAAGCAGTTTCCAGAGGTTTCGATTTATCCGAGCAGAAATTTATCGGTACCTGTTATTACATTAGAAAACACGCGAGGAAGTCGCGAAACGGTACACGCCTCACCTCAGCGTGCCCACAAAAGCCTTCGCTTCGCCAAACTTGCCCAAAAACATTATTGCCCTCAACCGTGTAACAATTTTGCGTTTCCTCCTACGCTTCGACGCACCTTTACTTCCTTCTCGTCGCATCGGCCCACGAGAGACGCACACGCAGAAACGAACAGCCTAATTACGCTTGTCAATGTGTATCAGCCTCACGGCCACGGTACGCCGACAATTCATTCAATGTATCCCGTACGACTCCGCGCTTAGGCTTGAATTAAAAATAACATCTTACGAGACAACACACGGCGAAGATGACGTTTCAGTCTCTTCCTGAAACGCATACGGTCGTCTCCCCCTATGCGCAATCCCGGCCAAGTGCACTTCACGCGGCATAGAGAAATATCTTCAACGGTATTCGGGGGAAAAAAAACTCCCACGTCACACCTACGCTCGCGAGCGCGTAGGTGCATATTACGCTCCCGTAATATTGACGCAACGACGGTGCATGATAAGTAACGAGATGGCCATTCGGATGCCCGCACTCGCGGATCTCCTATAGGGGCCGTTGTCACGAAACACCGCATCGTTTCATGTAATATTCGGATCTCGAACGTTTCAAAGTATCCCGAGAAACTCGACGGTATATAGGGAATTCCGGTATCGTAACGTCGTATTACATATATTTTCTTTATTCGTGTGGCGAATTGGACTTTAATATACGTAGGGTCGTTAGAGCTTGTGTCTATTACCTTTTGGACTTTATAAGAATGCGACGATCCGTTTGTGCTCTTTACTTCAACATAGCAGTTATTCAAAATTGGGGAAAAATATTTCGCCATTTTTTTTATTGATACGGGAAGATATTTGAGGGAGCAAGTGTTTGTTTCGAAGGGGCGAATATAGTCCAGAGGAGGGATTTTTTAGGCTCGTTGCGCTCTTCTTTTTTAAATTGCGAGTTGAATCGAGGAAACCGTCGATAGGAATTTCTCTTTTCGAAAAATTCGACGGTGCATATTGATCGGTGGAACCCTCGAATCGTTATTGCGTATGTCGTGCCGGGCGCGCCCACTGAATTACAGAGATCGATCCCAGTTCTGGCAAACGACCAAAGGTTCGCGAAGTGGAATCGAGAACCGTGCTGCAATGCCGACGTTTTTTTTCCCCTTATCATGGTTGTATCTCAACATTTTTTTCGATAGGTACAAGCTTCACATCCGCATCGCCGTTCATTACACTCAGAACATTATTGTTCTGCAATATTTCCGTGGATAATGACGCTATATTATTCGTTCTTTCTCCAGGGACTGGGGAACTAAATTAAATGTCCTCCTAGAATAAAATTTCTAAGGCATATGAGGACGAATTTATTTTTCAAGCATTAATTGCAAGCGAAATTTCTGTTAGTTTGTTCAACGCCCAGTTTTAACAACTTCCTTTTCGCGCAGTTCTATTTATTATTGTTATATAAACGAAAATAGTTCCATTAGTATACAGAGGATAATAAACATTTCGATAAAACAAATGCGGTTGTAGGAATTTATGTATTACATTTTTGGAGAATTTATTTTATTTATACTGCTGCGAAATTTTGTAATTGCACGATCAATTATCGATATGCAATATATTAGACCAACTAATGATAACGAACATTTTTTTCAACAACTATTAATCGGTACAAAAAAATAATTAGTTCCTATCGCTCCGGTATGGCATTCCTGATTATCTATACACCTTTTCAAACCACCTTTCGAAGACAGCACTCAAAACGCTATTCTCGAGCAACAGGTACTGCACGAGTACCTCATTAATGCCCAATATTCTCACTTAAAGTTCCAGATACTTTACATATCACGGCACAATTGCCTTACCAGTCACTTCATCAGCTCTAAATACCATTCGCACGCCAGAACTGATAACGCACTCGAGCGCCAACCGCACACCGACTGCATTCCCCCTGCCCCCGTTGCAAGACGCGACCATCCCATCGCAAACTAACGCGTATTCCCGATACGAAATCGTCGATCCTTGAAATCACTGGCGTTCATGTCTCTGAGAGGCGCGCGTTTCGAATCGTTCGTCGTCGGGTGTCTGTTCGACGTCTCAAGGGCCAAAAATACGCGGCCTAAGTAAGTAGGTAAGTGAGATCGGAAAAGGTGGTGGTGGTGGTGGCGGCGGCTGGGGATGATTAGGGCGGGCGCCGCAAAGTATGCACTTGCGTCGGCTGCATTCTGCAACGGCCACCGCGAGGCTATGAATTCCGTCGGGACTTCTGTCGGATGCAAATAGTATGTAAGGGTGCGGTGGGAGCAGAGATATGGCCGAGCTAATGACCGTAAGAGTATGAGGCCGCGGCCTCGGCTTCACGAGACGCGAGAAAGGAGATCGAAAGTGAGCAGGGAAGAATTATTTTGGAGGGAGAACTGTTACGTTGATGTACAAGTCTGTGAAACAGGATAGTCATGGGAGAGGCTTGTCTTCTGAAACGTTTCACTTGTCGAGGGTGGGGACGGGGGAATTTCGTTCGGTTCGGTGGAAATAAATGGGCTGCTGGAAAGTGAGGGGCTAGTTTTGTATCGGCGATGAGCAAACTGCGACCCGCCGGAACAGGTGACACGCGGGCCACGCGTGATTATTGAACAATCTTTGGCCAGGAGTGGAAACTTAATGTTGCATGCCGGACGCAGTGTTAAATACTTTAATGTCGGATTTGTTATTTATAATTATTATTTATAGATTTACAATAAAAGTATTTCAGTTATCGCCGAAATGTTTGCTAAGATAATATGAAAACGAATTAAAAATTTGGATTCTCGGACAACTAGAATCAAATACTGTACATAATTTTCCAATTCTGCGAAGGAAAATCCATCTCAAAATCTCGCATGATAAAATATGCGGAGAAGACACGAATTTTCCAAGAATATTGCAATTTAAGTTGAAAATTTCACTTTTGCGATTTAGAAACTTATAATAAAGATGTTGAAAGAATCTCTAAGGAATTCTAAACTTACAATATCATACCTAATATTGACAGCGCAAACAAAATCAAGGACGGCATTTCATTAATTAAATTTCAATAGATAGTTAACTCCATTTAATTAAAAAAATATATAAACGTATACGCTTTTACACTATAATATATATTGTATATTAGTATGTACATGTTAAAATAAAAGTAGAAAAGAATTTTACTGTAAATTAAATCAGAAATGGCTAATTTACCTCGCACATTAAATTATTTGATTAATATATTTTAATATTTACTACTGCGGCCCGCGTAAAGTAGAAGATTTCAACTGTTGGCCCGCTGCGAGCCAAAAAGTTTTCGATGACTCGACAAGAGAACGTGGTTTTTGTTTTAAGCCACACTTTATATAAAAGATTGGCGAATTAAAGTGTAAACTGTAAAGTTTTGTTTCCATTAGACGAATTTGTTACGTTTTTTAAGTATCAGGTTAGGTTTCTCGAATAGGTGAGCTTGGTGCCAAAACTATGTTACTCTATGTTAGACAAAAATAGATGTGTAAAAGAGTTTATCGATTAACAGATGGATGAAAAATATGATTACGTGATTTATAATTATTGCAACTTCACCAACCCAAGTGTTTCTATTTATAAATGACATACATTCTTTAAACGATAATTACGGTTGGGTATTGATCCCGAAAATTCCTCACCATGTAGAAATGTTTGGTATTCGATGCTGAGATACTCGAAACGCGACGTGGAACAGATATTGGAATAGTGAGGATCACATGTATGTCAACTATTGCGCGTTGCCGTCAAACAGAATACAAATGAACCCGTAACATTTTCGAGCATCCGTTATGTGCGCTTCCCCAATGTTTTATTGTAATCGTCCAATACTAATTCCAACCACATTACACGCACCAATTATTTTTGTCGATCTGTTAAACAGCTGTACCAGCTACGAGCCAGCTTGCCAGACTATTTCAAGATTAAAGCTATTAACTGGTAAATGCTTTAAAAATACATTACAATTCAAAACGATGGGAGATTCTGCATCGATCCGTCCAACTGAATCGTCCAAATAATTGATCCGAACTTAAGTTCACTCCAATTAATTCTCCGCCAACCAAACTCCAAGTGCCAAAAAGAAATCAAAACATTCGCAATTTAAAATCTTCAGACACAAACATCCCTCTGTAAAACGATCAATTTCATGTGCAGCATAAAAAATATAATACAAGAATATAAAGGGGTGAAAATTCCGCGACAAGCCCTGCCAAAAAAGAATGTACGCGAAAGCAGCCACGTTCAACGAGGAATACGCATATCCAGCGTTACTCTTCCCGCTGTACTCGCGGATAAAATCCCTTTATCGAACGATAAACTCAACAGGGTGGCGCTATTTAAACAGCTTGTCGCGTCGGTTGTCACCGTGCCATTTGCGAACCGTCGACAGCGTCAAACGCAGACTGCGTGTAACCGCGATCCCGTATCTCCGCGAGTGATTCTCGTATCATCCTCGTTTTAGTTCGCTGCCGGGCGTCGTTCCTGCCTCCGCCGGTGTGTACAGCTCTTGATTTGGCGCCGAACTAATTATCCGCAATGGTAGATAGTTTCGCTGCATTTCGCGCCGGCTCGCCGCGCATTAATTTCCGTCCGCGCTCGTTTATGCGAATCTCCGGCTTCTACTTACCCGGTCGGTCACCGAGCTGAATGGCCGTGCACTAACCCGAGTCATCCTCTTTCTGCTCGATTAAACGTTCATACTTGAGACGCCGGGGCGATAAGCGAGGTGATAAGAAAGGGGAAAGGAAAAATGGCACGCCTGCATTTCGATTGTGTTATCCTCGACGGTGTCTTTCGTTTTTTTTTTTGTCATTTATTGTCCTGGTTATTTGGTGTTTCTAATGATTTTCATGGACGATTTAGTGGTTGTTTAGACCGTGGAGAACAGAATAGAGTATTTATTTTATTGGGGGCTTCATTATGAGTTATTATTATTAACGTGGGAAATACGGAATGTAGTCTTCGATAAAAAGTAAGGAGAGAATAGTGATTTCTTGTTGTGTTCCTTATCTGTCCCTTTATGAGGCTTGCGTTATGTTAAGTGTAATTCTTGTCAACGTATTATGTACTTTGTATCCAGAAAGAGTGGATGATTAAAGTTAGGAAAGAAATTTTTCTCCATTAAATTCATTGAAATTACGAACGAAATGACATTTTAATGGGAGCTGAAAAAAGGATTGCATCGAGGAGAAATGGATGTTTCTAGTTGTAGGCTGACGGTCTGTCATTCTATGCTTAGCTCTTTCAAATAGACGCGGCAGAGAAAAAGAGACTGCAAAGGTATAAAAACGCGTTTTAGTGTCGTTCCACGCTATTTTATTGCCTATTAAGCTTCCAATTGTCTACGTTGACAGGTGTCCTGCTGTGAATGACAAAAGCACTCGTTTAGGACGTGTTTACAAGCATTTTCTAAATTACTATTTACAACGGACGATAAGCATAATTCGATAAACATATATACATAATTCAACAAATACCACATGCCTACTTTTAGAGAACTGACTTGACTTTTAATGAAGTCAATGGTTAACATAATTACATAAAATATATTGTAGGGACAAACAGTTAGCAGGCGCATATCGAAAGCAATTGTACCATGCCAAGAGAAATGAATCCTTTTCTAGTTCTAATAGGTGCACGCGTATGACTATATGCCTTTATGTATGATTATGTATTAAATGTACAATATTGGGCGTGACGCGTGTGCTAGTGCACGCAAGCTAAAAGTTCGAACACAATAAAAGATTAATTAGTTCGTATTGATGATGGTCTACCATTTACACCAATTACGCCATTACGTGCATAAGATTTGCCAAAGGCAGGCACATAGAAACAGTCATTCATTTTGCATACACCTGGTGAAAGCTTTGAATAGGCTATAGTATTGGAAAGTATGACGCGTATGCTCGTATGAATGTAAACAATGAATGTGGACGGTGTTTAATAATGTAGACAGAATGACTATGAAGAAGGAGGACCGAAGTAATGCAAACACCGTGTGTGAGATTAATGCGATTCGATGCACGCCACGGAGCGTGTTGCAATTCGATTACGCTCGTTTGGGCCAAGAGTCAAACGGTATGGATCCGATTAGGCTTAGCATGAATTGCAGCTCTTCGTTCTTGATTAAATATTTTTGATACTGTGTAGATAATTATGACTCTAATGAATTAAATGTTCGATCTTTTTATTACGAGGCTGCGTGCGTGCTATCCGATGTATCCGAAAGCTAATTGCACTTATTCTGGTCCTGGGAGAGTTCCGGTAAATTCTTAAACTTATTTGTGATTGCTAACATGTTGAAATTTATTACCTCGTAACCGGAGTAATTACGAAGATATATAATCATACCAAAGATAAATAAAGATCAGTAGCTGAAGTAAATACAACTAATTTGAAAATGTGTCAGAGTTAAGAAGCTTACGTTTTATAGGGTTTAACCTTTTATTTAGTTATTAATGCGAAAATCTGAAATGCTTATAATTGTTTCCAATAACTGCCCATACTTTATCTACCTTTTGACACTGGCAACGAGTAGGAAGGAAAGACAAAATACGTATTTATGAATCAATTCTCTAATCGTGTCATAATAAAAATTGTGCGATCAACCCACGAAAACTTATTACTCGCGTAAAAACGAACGTATTTTGGTTGATAAAATATCTGTATGAAAGACTCCGTATGTACAGGCTACCGAAGTCTTTGCTTTTCTGCTGCGAGGGGAAATCTCTCTGCGCGTAAGAAAATCTATGGAGACATACCTGAATAAATACAGAAGTTTTCTTGTACATTGCGAACAATGGGCATACGCTTTCTATTGTATGTATCAGTTTGTCAGGGGAATTGCGTGTGATTAACGTACTAGGAAAGCACTGTATATTAAACAAGGTAACAGTTTCCTCGGTGTAACAGGGCAAAGAAAATACTTTCCATGCATTCAAGCATGCATCTAGACGAATGGAGTTCTATCGGATCATGTACACGTCGACGGAAACCACAGTTAGTAGAATTAAACCACAAGCTTCATTCCCGTGCCCGTTGTTTCTACTTTATACGCACGCAGTTTTCTGTGTACAATCCTGCCTACGCGTATCCTCATACGCAGAACTTAGAATATTATATTCCTGAAACTAACATCGCAACACATACGATTCTCGAATCAAAAGTTAAAGTTCAATAACTCTCGGTTATGGTCCTACTATTATAGCTCTCCTTCCGCATCTGGTGTCGAAATAATAATCATGTGGCAAACATGGCTTGCCCATTTTTTCCAGCTCAACAAATTTATTTAAGAATGCCATTTTACGAACGGCGCAACAATTCGCCGGAAAGTTCCCTTGCTGAACCACCCTTTCGCTAAATCCGAGTTCAATGTGTAAATATTCCTGAGCAAACCGACGTCTACTCCATAATACGACAAAACAAAACGCAAGGGTGGCGAAGTGCTCGCGTATCGTCCAACAAAAGCCCCGCTGGCAAGCACAAGCTCAGGGTTGGCTTTGAAAGTCCACGCAGTCGATGACCGTGTCACGGCATGTCGAAAGTGTCCATTCCGTTCATCGGCGAAGAACCTACCGCAAGAGCGGCTTCGTAATTGGCAGGTACGGCAACACGATACCGCGCCGCTGAGTACACTGCACTCTCTCTCATCTCCCTCCCTCCCCCCCGTTCGTTTCGACTTATCCTTATCCCCGGAGTGCTTCACCCACACCACTGCCCTTCAACCTTCTCGAAGGAAGCGCGTCTCCTCGGATCTCTACCCATCGTCCACCCCAAAGAAGAGTATCACTTTGCATCTCGTCACGACGTGCAGCGTGTAGGCTGCGTTCCGCATGAAACTTTATATTTGGCGGCCGCGTCGTTTCGTCGACGGGAGAAAAGCGGATCCGCGAGTTCGACTATTCTCTTTGTCAGTTTATCGACGTGCACTGTGGGCGCAGTGCGCGACAACTGTCACGGGGCATCCACGGTTCGTTACGAACGTAACAAACGAGTGTGGTTCATATTATTGATTGTTGACTTTCAGCAGGTACTGGCAATATCATTGAATTTGTACGAATAGCTTGGCGGTATTGTTAAAACGACGAGTTCTCCTGCATTAAATTTGGAAGCTCTCTGTGGAACAAATTCTCGTCCGAAGTAGTGCAAAGTTTGAGTAGCCGGGCCTGTCGATAAGTTACACTGGTTTCATTCATTATTTAGCTGCCGGGAACCTTTACAAAATTAAATCCACAGTAAGCGTAGATATTGTATTTATTAGTTTACATAGGACTGTAACTGCGTGGTTCGAATAGCTATCCGTGGAAATTACAGTGTGAGAAATATTTGACATCGTCCAGCTCGTTGTACTAAAATGGGGACGCTGGTTACCGTGGAATTATTATCGGACCGTTAATGTATCCCTTTAGAATTTAGAACATTGGGGAGAGATTTTGGGGATCAATTCTCGTTGCGGTATCTCTCAATTTATACCCCGTACAATATATAGAACCGTTAAAACCGAATTTGTCTCTACGAGCGTGACCCGGTCTCGTGTCGTCATCGTCCATTACGTACGCAGTACTCTTTCCGCGTCACAGATACCTCCTCGTGTGTTCCAACGAAATCTGCGAATAACCCTGGAAATGAATCAGCCGCGAAAATCGAGGAACCGTATTCCCGCGTGTGACACGGCCACGAAGATCGCGGTTAACGAACGAGCACGGCCGTCGAAAAGGGACGCTGTAAATCAAATTTAACGCGGTCGTTAAGCCACCACCGACCATCTTACGCGCCGGTCCCGCGCGTTAATTAAGAACTGATCCCTTTCTCATTCGCCAAACCGCGTTTCTTTTCCAAACGCGGGGTACGATCGTCCAATACGCCTCCACCCGTAGTCGGTATCGCGCGCGTCGAGGAAAGCTGGCGCTCGCGGTAGCGCTCGAGAAGAGGCATGGACGCTGTTGTAACGGCAAAGGCCGCGATTTATATTTGCTAATAACTCTGTCAAAGAGGTAACCGAACGCTATTACCGGCTTCTTGGTACGGGCGCAGTCGCTGCTCCAGATATAGAGGCGAACACCGCGCCGAGGACGAGGGACGACCACTTACGCGAACGTGTACCGTCGGCCATATACAGATGTTTTACTGATATCATATTTGCTCCTTATACAGTAGCATGCACCCGGGCCCACCGGCTCGCGTCACCATTCGAGAAAGTGTGCAGCCGCCACAGCTGCACGGTCCGGTCATTTGGAATTTTTAGAACGACTTCGATATGGCCAACGACTGCCGCGGCTTGGCGCTTTCCTGTTCCGCGGCGTACGTGCATCCAGAACCCCCTCTCTGACTTATCGTAACACGGACCAGCACCGAGAGTAAACGTAGAACAGTATGGGCAGGCTTGGTCTGCGTTTGGCGATTGGCAATCTAGGAACGCGTACATACTGTTTGCATTTTCGTTGTTTAAAGGAGTGCATTCTTGGAGGTTCCGAAATTGTTAACCTTTGGCGCCTGTTGCAGACAAATGTCAAGTGTTCGCACTATTACGGTAAATATTATAGTCTGAACTAGATTTATTTTTCCATATGCTTTAGGAATCAATTGATTCAACCTCCGTCGGTGATGTTTGTATCTGGTGTCGCAGTTGCTACAAGGTTATTTTTTAATACATGTACGCTGCGATTCGTTTCGCGCGCACACATTTGGATAGCGAAATGTTTTTCGAAGGGCACAATTTATTTCGGCAAGATATGTCGATTATAGCCAGGATAGAACCTCTAATAGGTCTGTCTAATTCTCATAGAAACACATGCATACTTTTCATTTCCCCGTGCTTCGCTTGACTGAAAATACAGACCATTTAAACAAAGGATACTTCGAGAAACAAAGCAATAGCGTTGCGAAAATAAGAAGGTTCGCTGACTCTACTTTTCGTGGCACGCCCCCCGAAAGCGGATCCCCGAATTCGAGTCGAGCCGTTACTTTTCACGCTGCAACGTTCTCCACAAACCCGAAGCATGACGTAAGCGTGTCTGCAGGAGAGAAATAGTCACGTGGGCGATTAAAAAAGAAAAAGAGAGAGAATCAAATCACCTGGTAAATCCAAACTCCTTTGCCAATTCGATCCCATCTGACGTAATCAGTCGTTTGCACGCGCGTTCGCGAGAACCAAAGAAGAACGAACGTAACCGGACCGATTAAAACAGTCGATTCGCGATGGCTTCGAGCCATTGTTCCCTGCAATCAGCGATTAAGCAATTACGAGGGCAGCGCGTCCGGCCAGTCGATCGGAAAACAAGCAGGACGACGGTCCGTGCCTAATCAGCTGACTTAATGGCGGTAGAAATCGGGGCTCGCGATGTGGATGAGCCTCGAACTATAACGCGGTGGAGAGAATTTATTAGCATATCATCTCCTTTAATCGAGGTACCGACCGTTCGATCATCCCGATGGGCCATGATCGTCGCGGCGATCATTATGCTAAATAGTTTGAATACTGAGTCATCAAAGAAGCGAAACGCGGGCCCTGCTCTTTGCTGTTCCGTTCTGCTCCCTTTTTTCTCTTTTAAGCTGTGTTCTAGTTTTTTCTAGCTCTTTTCTAGCTTTTCTGTGGTCTGCTCTATTCTGTTCCGCTTTGGTCTGCTTTATTCTACCCTGTTCTGTTCTATTCTGTTCTAGTCCACTTTGTTGTACCCTGGCCCAGCCCGGCCTTGTCTGCCCTGTTCTGCTTTGGTCTGCTTTGGTCTGCTTTATTCTACCCTGTTCTGGTCTATTCTTTTCTGCACTGTTCTGTTCTGCTCTGACGTAAACCGTGTCTAGTCCGGTCCGATTTGGCCTGTTCTGATCTTCCTTGCTTTGCTCCACTCTGACTGTTCTGGCCTATTCTGCTTTACTCTGTTTTCCTCTTCTCTGGTCCATGATGTTCCGATAAGTTCTATTCTGTTTTGATTTGTTTCACCGTACTCGATCATTCGTGTCTCCGCTTCCACCTCCGCCACAATGATCGTAAGTGGCTGGAATGTCGATAGGCATCTGGGTACACTGGTCGGCCAAGCTATTGAGCAGGATTACGCGAGTTCCGGGCAAGGACCTTCCACGATACGCGTATGCTCGTTCGTCAAAGGTCTGCGGTTATGTCCTGTCGCGTCACTCCACCTAGCCGGATCCTAAATTGGAATTTGATCTTGCGTAATTAATGCTTGTGCGCGATCGCTCATAACGGTTCGTTTGCCTGCCAGCCCATTCACTCGAGTGGTCCATAGTTTTATTCTGCTCCTCGGGTCTCGGGTTCGCGTGAGGCTACCTTCTCGAGCGTGGAAATTTGTAAAATCCAAGACGTTGCTATTCCTTTTCGCTTTGATTAGTTGAAAGAACGCAGTGAAGCTCGTTACACAGATGACGATTTTCCGATAGACATTCGCATAATAAACTGGTGGTCAGATTTCGCAGTTTGCAAGTTCATCGATCCGTCATCGTTGGGCAGCTCAATTCGACTCCCAGTCAACTATCGGTTCAAACTTAAAAAAACACACACACACACACGGCAAAAGAATAAAATCGATGGAGACACCCGACACTGTTTACGAAATATTACCCACCTCGATCGAGGTACTCATGTGTACAAATCTCGGGATATAAAATTTGCACACGTGCGTTCGCATATTCTGCACGCGTGACGGAGAAGCATTTTTTAAACAACGGCACGTAACGCCAGAAAATAAAATAGGAAAAGAACAATCAACCATTTAAAGATATCGCAAAATAAATTGTGTAAAGTTATAACGGTGTAATATAAAAAAAATAATAATGCGTTTCGAGTCTTTTTAGAACATTGTCGGCGACGCTAGCAAAGAAAGAAGTACAAAACGAAATTTTGTCAAATGCTGCAAAAGATAGGTGAAAAATGGAGTTTGGTATTCTGACGTCGAAGGAGGAAAGAAGAGTGGGGAAGGGGGAAAGCTGAGTTGGTAAAAGAAAGAGGGAAGCCTGTTTAACGGGCGATGGATCAATGTATAAAATGACACGACAGCTGGGAAGTGCACTCCTCTGGCACGCCGCGGCCGTGCTTGTGTTCTTATTACGTGCTCTGATTTTCTATCAATGTTTCGCTAATTATTGCATGCGCTCTATTAGCACCAGCTAGGGTGTCGCATTTGTTTATGGTGACAACGAAATCATTGTAAACCAGCTAATCACGATTCGTTGACTAAGAACACGTTCAATTACGTGAGGATCGATAACAATTATGCTTCGAGTACTTATTCTTTGCATTTACATTAGGGGCTGACGATATGAAGTAGTGGAACCAGTGATTAAAAAACGGAAAAAGATTCATAAAGCTCGTGGAAGAAATAGAGATTTTATATTAATATAGTTTCTAATTCTCCGTTCTGTAAACATTTTACTTTTTGTATTCGATTAATTGAAAGGCAAATAATAATTACGATTCAAAGCACAACGTAAGATTCGGAAACGCATTAGTTGTATGAGTAATAGGGTAGCTATTCGCAGTGCAGTATATTTTCCTTAATATTTACAAATTAGGAAAAGCATCATGGACATTTGCAGACAATATTTCACTTTACTGTAACACTTTTAGTTCTGAATATGCACCTGATTCTTCTTTCATTCGACTGTTCTCGAGGTTTTGTAATGATTATAATGAGTCCCAATGTTGTTGCTCTTGGACAAGAGAAAGTAAAACATATTCGCGAATCTCTGTTTTAATTGAAGCCAAAGGTCGATCATGTACTAACATATCTCTGCTAAAAACTGATTTATTGTTGCACGAAGCGTAATAATTTATAATACTTCCTGACAATCAAGCCGACACAATTCTCAATGTATCAAAACACTTACTGTCACCTAATCGAAAGTATCACAGTTGCACGAAAGTCCACTAATGCCTGCGGCTGCTTTATTGCAGCAGTTGTATCAACGTAACGGGCAATCGATTATCTGCGATATCAGTCCACCATAAATTATAATAATTTTCTCCCGTCTGTTGCACAAGTTCATCGTTAACCGGGCATAACTGTTCCACTAAATATTATATGTAAACAGTGACACACAGATTTCTACACATGTTTTGAAGTTTTTAAAATAAGTCTTCTGCCCGTATCCTTTGTCGACTTGAGATGTAAGTATTTCTGGGGGGATATTTTTCTATACTTAATGAAAACCTCTCACGCCTGACGAAACGAAATTATATCCTTCGATCGACTATATATCAGTACAAGTATTCACTCGGTCCCTTAAAACAGAATAAGCTTTTTTAAATGCAGCGAAACGACTTGAACGGTTTTGAGAAACTAAGGGATTAGTTTACTAGATGATGTGCAAACAAAATTTATTAAGAACTTACTAAAAAATTTACTAAAACGTAAAATACTACAACACAAGTGTGCACCAAGTACAAGTAACATAGATATACCAAGCTAAAAACGCCATTCCAGCCGTCTGCTAAAAAACCCACAATATTTCACATCACCGTAATCCTCCGCCTCCTAAAACACCTGTTTTACTCCTGGTGCACACCTCGAGCGCATTTACAGGGTGTTAAACAGAATGTTACGTGTCGACACCCGCGACACTGCCCCTCCCCTTCGATTAACTAAGGAACCTCTGTAACGATAACGCTCCATTCTCACACAAAGTGTGTCCAGTCTTGCGGCGTGAATGAAACAGGAAGCAAAGACGCAAATGAACAAGAGTTAGATCGAGGGAAAACGACCGGGGCGCACTTAATAGATCCCGCGGGAGGCCCGATAATTAACATCGCCGTCGTATAAAACGGCTCACGGCTCAACTTCTTGTCGCGTGGCCTTCCCCTTCGAAGATAGAACGCATTGTTTGCGCATCGGCATAAATACCGTATTCCCCGGGCCTTACGCAGCAGCCTCGATAATGGGATACCCGTCTAGTGACAGCCTGTTCCTTTCCGCGTGTTATATGATGCACCATCCACGCGGCGTGCATACGGCGCATCCTGCCGCGAAGCTCTTCTCTACTTTGTGCTAGGACGTACGCGCTCTCGCGACTATCGGTGTGCCCACGTTGCTCGACGTATTCGAAAAACGGCCTATACAAAACAAGAGTTGCAGGATTTCCGCTTTGACGCGCCCTTCCGCGGTGCGATCAACGCGATTTTCTTTACACGATTCGTCGTTTTCACGAACGCGGAAGAACGATCGAGGGATGGGAAATTCGTGGTAACCCGGAATTCGAGGGAAAGCGCGCGGTTACTAGCGCGATTCAGCGTGCACTTGCATACGTGCATGTTGGTAATGAAAATTTGACGAGAAAATTGATACGAACGCGCGTATTTGTTGCGCATAAAGAAACGGTTCACTTTATTCGAGACAGTTTTATGATTAATACGAACGGAATGTGCATTGCGATCTTACTTTCATTCATTTTCCCTGCGGATTATCGTTATCAGCGTAGGCGTACGCTCAATTTTTCGATTGAATTATTCACGGAATCTTGGGTCCCGATGTTGAGTAGGGTGCAGAGATCTTAATCAGATTTAGTGGGAGATTTAACGTGTTCACAGGTTTTGTATTTTCATGGGATGGAAAAATTTGATTGGATTACTGTTCGATTTGACGGATTTAGAAAGTATCCTGATTGCTTATTTGGGTTAGAGTAATCTATCTTATGGAGCGGTTACTGTTCTTTATGGTAATACTGTATACCTTGAAATATTTCTGTTGCCCATCGATTAGGAAGAAATTTATTAAAGCGTGATGTATAGTTATTATATTTCCTGTTGGCCATCTACCGGATTTCTATTTTTTCGGATATTAACGTGTCTATTTGTATATGTCTGTGAAATTGTTGATCTGCGGCATGTTGCTTGTATTTGATTGTTCTGTAGTGAAGATCGATGCTATCTTTAACAACTCCATCAGTTATGATATATGATGATATGCATTATGCATAAGTATTTATTTCGTGCCAGATATTTCCCTGTAAACTCTTGTTTTATGA
Organism: Nomada lathburiana; assembly: GCA_963667235.1. Taxonomy (NCBI): domain Eukaryota; kingdom Metazoa; phylum Arthropoda; class Insecta; order Hymenoptera; family Apidae; genus Nomada; species Nomada lathburiana. Next base: position 5,220,613 of record OY763903.1, read on the forward strand.
CGTGTGACTAATATATACAGATAAGTCAGTGATATATTGCGATTCGTTGAGAATCTACATTGCACGACCATTCTAACTACACTGCTTTCGTTCTGATAAAACTTTCTACTCGAATGTATTCAGCCCGATTCCTAAATTCGTAGCGAAGTGAAATTTTCTGTAGATTTAAAGACGAAATGGAAATTATATTGCTCGACATAAATCTCTGATTGGTATATGATTACGATATTCAGTGTAATATAGCAGTTTACATTTGTACATTTACGCTAAACATTTCCTTAGCAAGGTAAATTATAACATGATACATCGACTTCGCGTGAGAACAATTTATTCTTCATCCGATGTGCTCACAGTGCGAATAATAGTTGGAAGCTGAGCGTATTAGATCGAGAAATCTTCCGTTGTAAATGCGAAATTATTTTACGCGAACATCTTACCAATATATACAAGATTAATGCAATTTGTTTATCTGTTTTGCGGTTCGATTTTGTGAATTTTATGTTATGTATTGCAATCGAAGGCAACGAGGAAGGAGTAAGCTTCGTTGAATTTCATTTTCTTATTTTTTGTATTATAATAAATAATGCTATTGTTGAAAATTTCTCTCATTGGTTCAGGTTTACTGCTTACCGTACGTAATTATATTATATTTATCAAACACGCAAACGTGTATGTTATAAATTGCTTATGAATGCCGTAGACAGTTAAGAGAAAAGATACAATTCATATGAAACATTGCAATCAATTTTAAAGCCCGCACAATAACAAATTTCCCCGAAATGCCATTCTGGATAAATTGCTGCACTTATTATGCACTCTACTTCTCCAGCGTTCAGCATGAAAGTTTCCTTAAGTAAGCATGCAAAGATCATTCACCATGTATATTCTCATAATTATAGAGGCGTTAATTACAAAGCACACTATCGACACCGGCAGCAAATTACCGTAAAATCGTTACGTCAGCCCCGAAGTTGACTTTGATCGATGATTTCTAACCATTTCTTTTGCGCAATATCATCGACAGCCATGGCTACTAAACACCGAAATGAAACGACGGATTCACGGAAGCGCAGTAACGTGGTTTCGCACGCAAACGTCAGGCAGTGCATTGACTTTTCACGTTCGGACCACTTTCTCTTTCTACGTTTTGCGCCCTTAAACAATGATACGCATTCATTAAGACAGCCAAGATTGAAAGATCCTCGGGGGCGTGTCGTAAAGTTACCCGTAACGCTCGCGAGTATACGTTCGAGAGGGCAATTATGATGTAATTACGTCAGTCATTATGCCGGTTAATTACGTAGGGGGTTGTGGCATCGGCGATGAACGCGCCACGACAACGTCGTTCATAGCGCAAGTAATGGCTGTCCACAACCGGCGTCCATTTATGGCTCGTAATCGTGAATTTACTTCTTACGAGGAGCCTCGAAGCGTTCGCGAGTTGCACGTGTGTTGGCTATTCGCGCCGATCGCGTGTGAAATAGTCTGTTTCGTGACGTGTACGTGTACAGATCAAATACTAGTTACGGATATCCGCTGTTCCCTTTCGATACCGGTTCGAGGACGTTAGTGGTGCCTTGGAGACACGGATCGTCGATCTTTAGGAATTTCGTGCTAGACGGTGACAAATAGTAGTAATAGTCGTGATACTTTTATGGAATGTCTAAAGTTAAGTAAGAAGGTGTTATGGGGGCCCAATTGTGCGGCGTAATAACAAATTCAGCATTGCATTGGTAGAAAACAATAGTTTATGTCGGAATGATCCCAATCGTATTCCATTTTGGGAATTACGTGCGAAATTCAATTATGAACGTTTGAAATGTCAAGAATCCAGTAAATTGCCCGAAGCATCGCGTTATTTGATGCACAGGACAGTTAAAATCAAGGGAACGAAGATACGGGACGTAATTTAAATTAACTAAGAAACATCGAACAATATTTTGTATCAAAAGACCCAAATATTAAGAATGATAACCAGAAAGATATCGAAATGAGTAGTATAAAATGATTAAAATTATTGCGATGAATTTATAGCATTTTCTCTTCTGACCGCAGTCCACGGAATAATGCCATAATACTTTTGCAATTGCCATTACGGGGCTACCTACGCCTTTCTATTCTTTATCTGCCGCGAATTAATTGCGTATGTAGCTTTAATTGCAGCATTACCTCGCTCGGTGTACGTCATGACGGAACAGTACTTCGTCATCAGTGACGAACAAATTACGCTCCCCATAATTATGCTGTCATTAATAAGTTACGAAGGCGCAGGCCGCCGTGTCGGTACCACTGAAACGGAGTTTATTAGATTCTCGTAACGAGGCATGGTATCTATAAGTAACTGGAGTTCAGTCATATCTTTGAAGGGTGTTTCGTGTTGAAACTATAAATTAATGCAGAACTACTTACTGTACATCGATTGTTGAGCATTTATTCGTGTCAAGTGATATTTCGACATCGATAGACAACTGACGGAAGAGATGAAAAAAAAAAAAATTGGACAGTTCTATTATACGAATTTTAATGTAGCGAGTTATTATTTGGTGCGCGTACGTCGATGTTTCGCCTTAATCTTATCCACGATGAAAGCGACCGTGTAGTTACAAGATAAAGACTAGGATTTGATGGATGATATTTCATTATGGAAGAAAGTTGATCGTGTCGTGTCAAGTACATTACTTACACTCGAATGCAACGCTTCCTACTTCCTTATTTTACTTGACTCAATTTTATTTCACTTCATTTCCACTTTTCACTGTGCCGTCTGTACGGGAAAACGTTTGAGTAAACTTTCTGCAATTGTGCACACCGGAAATGGTCACAAATTGCTTCGAGTGGAAAACGAAAGCATTTGATGAAAGCACTTGATATTCATATTCCACGCGGTGCACAATAATTAGCGAATTGCACGGCTCTAGACTACACGTTTCACGACCAGGAAATGTTTTATTGTAATTCTCGCGGTGGAACCTGTTTATCGTTAGAAGAAGAACAGACGATCTTTTGGGGAAATAAAAGAGAAAGTAGTCTTTGGATAATACGGACGAACTTTATGGGATCATCAACGAAATTGATTGACAGTGCCGTTTAAAGTAATTACACGTTTTCTTGGCTACCTCAGTAGTATAATTTTCAACGGTGGCTTACATTTTACATCATCATTGTTTAGGTGTACGAGGCGCAGTGAACTGTTCTTCGACAATTTTGTTTCCTTTTCAAACATCGCCAAGGAAAGTAATCACTATTTTAAATTAATTAATTGTATATAAATTTGGTTTGAGACAATTCTTTTTAATTCTGTTTTGGACGAAATATATGTATACCAAAATAGCATTGAATGATAGAATCGATTTTTTACCATTAATTATTTTTAGAAAGTTGTTCTCGACGTCTCTAACTTCTCGCACCTCAGAAGAATTCTTCCGACTTTCATTAGCTTCAAGATCTGTCACGGGTGATGCCTTCAAATCAGATGACCATTCGTGGCATCTGACAGACAAGATTTTATTAATCCTTCGTGAAACGTTCTACAACTATAATATACGTATTTGATGGTCTGTAAACGGCATTATTTGCGTGAAATTAGATAATCATCGGACATCCCTGAATACTTTATAAGTGCGATGACAAATTCTCACCCGCGTTGAAGCATTTGCGTTTCAAAATTTAATAGTGAAATGAAAAGAAAATCATTCTTTAGGGTACTCCACATCGGATACAAGTCATTACGATATCGTCTTAGAAAATATAATATCCGGCCGTGAAAATTCTTTTCGCACAAGACTTGAATCACCGATCGCATTTTAGATTTCCGACTATAATTTCTGTAAAATATCGTCTCTATTTTTAGATTTTAGACATTCAAATCCCCTCCTCTGTGTCCCCTTTTTTTCAATCCAAAAATGCAATAAAATTGGTCCAGGTATAAGAGGAGCGTGTCGAAACCCGGGGCAACGCTCGATCGAATGTTTGGTGCACGTCGTTGACCCCGATTCCTGACTCGCCCCGCGATTTCAGCCGGGCCAAATCGAAGGGGTCCCTTCGAATTGTCTACCCAACCACGCCTTGTATTGTCTCACTTTAGGCCCACTAATGTGTGCTGTTGTCCCGATCGTGTGTGCGTCGCACGAACATGTTACCGGTCGATCAAAGAGACCTTCCAATATCTGCGCAGCGTTATGATTTACCTTTCATGCAAAATCACGACGCGTGGGTGGAGCTCAGCGATGGCTACAAACTTACAAACTTTGAGCAATCGATTATTCTCATTTTCTTATTGTTGAAGATTTATTCGACGAAGAACGATATTCGGGATAAAGGGTATAAACTATGTAATACAGAAATGTTTGTGCACATTGGGAAAACGAAGAATTAAATACGTGGCGGTATTTGTAGGCAATTGCGTATATTGAAGTACATACTAGGAACGGGGAAATGAGAATGAAATTGGACGTTTAATATCTGATATGACAATATGGTTCTTATTTTATTGTATCAATTTAATGTCGACCTAAAAATTTAAGTCTGCCGATAAGATCTGTGCATGTTCCATTTTTGATTTTCTATTTTCATTTCTATAATATATTTCTGTAATATTCATTCGTGCGATGAGCACCGTTCGAATCCTTTCCTCGACGTTCAATCTCCTTGACGAAAATGCTAATTTTTGATACGGCACAACGCAAATCGGCTCGCGTCATTGTTCTCCCAGGCTGATCGTGACAATGGTCATTTTTGAATCCTAATAAACAATGTGTCATTGAACTTCGTGCATACATTCACATCTACGTAATGTATTCGTGTTTTAACGTTTGACGTGTCTGATTTCCATCGCCACTGTGTCACATAAGATCTCGTAACAGATAATTAAACGGTCGTCAAGTACCGATTCAACGTGTATTCAAATTAACAGCGTGAAGTATACACGATATGAATTTATTACCTCCATAAGATCGTCGTTTTATCTTCTAAAAAAAAAAAGTATTTCATAAAACCGTATGAAACATTATATACGGTGACGAAAAAAATGTCGAATTGCTCGCAGATAATCGATCCGCGATCTTCGAAAGAATCGAAATCGAGAGACTCACTGACGCACGGCACGCGAAACACGTTAATTACCGCGTTAATCGTTTGTAGTTAATCGTTCGTAGCGCAATTAGCAGTTAGTCGAACACTTATGTCAATACGTGCAGGAGAGAAATAATTATTACATTCAGGATGTCGGTGATCCTCTTATTACCTATTTCCTGCCGATCTCGCCGACCTTATTCCGCTCGTCTACCCGCCGTGCGTAATGAAACGTAATGGAACGTAATAGAACGTAATGAGTGGACATACACCTGGTCTATAACTCTTGCCTTGATCTTGAACTTGGTTCGCGAGCACGCGTAGCCATGCACAAGGTTGACCGAGAATGATGTCGATCTCAAACGAATACGTTATTAAGGTAGGACAACCGTGTACAGGTGTGTCGAGGAAACCATTCTTTTTTTCGTAGTTTTCCGGACATCGAATATGTTACTTAAATGTTGCACTAAAATTCGTAGAAAGAAAAAAAATTGCGGCTACTTTCGTACAAAGTATCGAACAATGATACGAAAATATACGTAAAAATGTAAAGACAAGAGAGACTAAGAATATTTTATACAGTGGCTCGAATAGAAATACGGAGATTAATATCTGCAAGATTGAAGCATTGCTTGATATCTTATCTGTTATATGGACGGCAAATTGTTTTAAACGAAAAATGGGTCAGTCCATGAATAAACAAGTTTGGTAAGCTAATTGCGAATCGATATACAAATCAATAATGCTTCAATTATTATAATAATACGGTGCCGCGATATCCCACTATTAAATAAGGATTTACGATATAGATAAGGGTACCCCCTATATTACCTTCGAAGAGCAGCCTACTAAAGAATACTCAGTCAGCAACAAAAATTAGTTAGTATACCTTGCAGCTAGAACACAGGATAGAGTTCCTTTTTCCCCCGTTTACACAGAAAACTTTTTCAGAATCCATGCATCTTCCCGATAGCAGTGGAATCAATAACATCGACGCGAAATTTATACGACCATTGAAAGCTCGTTCGAATTGCCATCGCGACAGAGTTATCACTTATCACAGGGTTGATTCCTATTATTAAGGAAGAAAGTTGAACAAATATCGATGACTGTACAACCGCGCAGGATCCAACGATTCGCAACCGTTCAGGAAGCTGTAATTAATTTATCGATTACTTACTGGCGAACCCTGCGATCTATAATTCTAATCTTCCAGCGTTGGACCGTTATTACGAAACGGGCCGACCGTAGCTTCGGCCGGAAATCATTCTAATAAATTGCGCCCGCGATGTATCATTTTGGCGAATCTCGTATCGAAACTATTCGAATAAATTATGCTCGTGTTACGCGTTTCGCCGGTGCGAGCTAACGTCGATGGTTGGTGAACGTTCGATGGTCGCTCCGGGCACCGGATGAACATTGTGATAAGAATATGATCACGGCGATATGTAAACGTTGATAAAATATAGCAGTTTAATGCGTATTATGGGAAAGAAATGTTCAGGAAAGCAGCTCGTGTTGTACCGTTTTCTGATATCTGTATAGATATTGTTCGATTAAATGTTAGCTACACATGAATTTCAAAGCGTGGGTCTTTCTAAAATTTAAACAGTTTCAAAGATTAATTGTTAAGGCATCAATTAAATGATTTTTTATACGTAAAATTCAAATGCAGAATATAATATTACATGTTCCAGATTATTAGTCTTTTTATTGAACTGGACTTTGAAGTGTGCAAGTTGTTGGTGGAAGAATTGTGAACTTAAAATATAATTATACGTATTAATATCATCTCAAGTTTCACCATCATATGACCATTGTATTTAGAAATATGCCTCTTTTGACCATTGTATTTAGAAATATGTGCCCCTCTAAATTACATTAGTAACGATGGAAATTGTATTGCTCAGTAAATATTAATAAATGCATTGAAACTGCATTATTTTCCGATATATAGTAGACCTATTGATGTACAAAATTTTGATTATACGCGATTCATCAGTAGGAGGAAGATTTTCCCTTGCGATTCTGATTGTGAGAATTTGATTCTTCTAAATAATAGATCTACCGGCAAAGTTCTGTCCGTTTTTCAGTTCAAAGAAAATAATTCGTTTGTTAATATTTACTGAACAATATCATTTCCATCGTTACTAATGTAATTTGGAAAAGCACACATGTAGAACTACAATGGTAAAAAAAAGACAGCCATATAGTATATAACTATTTTACAATTACCTATATGTTGTTCTTCGTATTGCATTTGTTAAATCGTACTTTATTTTTCCAGTTAATTGGATGTCTGTCTACTCAAACGATTAAAAAAGAAAGGGCCTAAAATGCCAAAGTGAAATTTACTTAAATTTAATCGCGTTGTAATTGCCGTTCGCGTGCACACCGCTGTATAATAAAAATGCGGTGAAAAATCTGGAGTAAATCTCCGTTTAGCTGTAAATAAAAGTCTGCCTTCTCACGATACAGATTACGCGAGAGATTACATGCTTCTGGCGTACGGCACTCCTCCAGGAAGAGGCGTAATTAGACCAGTATCCACCCCGAAAACCTGGTGACCATGCCCTGTGTGTCATTAGATACACGGACACAGCGAACGCGAAATTATAATAATTTCCCGTCTGCTGTCGAGCGAGCTAATGCCGATCTAACGGTGTGCTGTCCGTTTCTAATCTTGCCCGTGCGCTATGTAGATCCGTTTCCTACTTACCTACGTTTCATTCACGTACGTTCCGGTGGGAAAAGTTCCCTTTGATTGAATCCAATCATTCACAAGCGGCACATTATTAATGGAGCAGTATTGCAACACTCTAGATGTTTCGTCTAACGTCGATCACCCGGTGATTGATTGGAACTATAAATTCGTTGAGTAAGGTAATATCGAAGTCAGAGTGAAATGAATTATGATGTGTTCAGGAAAATAGTGGAACGGACGTTCTCTTTGCGACTATATGGTTTTCGGAGTTCGTGTTTAAACTTCGAAGAAACAATGGAAGGATGAAATAATGAAACGCTAACTCGGGGAAACAATCATTTGGATTGAATTGGATATTCAAGGTTGGGTGATGTTGATTCTTCTCGCATGTGTTCCCTTCGAAAAAGTGCTCAGTTATTGTTCAATTGAAATTCGTTAAATCGAATGCGGAGAACAGGCTAAATGCAAAGGAGGACGGCACTCGTTGATACGTAAATTCTTCTCTCGTGGACCGAATGCGAGCTCGCGTGACTGAAAGGCAAAAGAATTTTTATCCCTCGTAATTGTGGGAAGGAAGATTCGTGGCGCCTCTTTCGCATCGATTTCAAGCCAGACGTCTGATTCACGTCTGTAGTTGGTTGTCAGTGTCGTTTCGGCCCCTCGATCGTTCGTTCGTTTGGTTTTCCCTCGGTAACTTCATCGTAAATTTAGACTCGAGGATATCCTCCACTATGTCTACCGAGAGAATTATCACAGGGCTATCCACAGTTTTTGAAACAAATATTTCACAATTTGCCCAACGTGCTACACTCATTTCACTTGCCTATTCATACTTTTAACTCGTTTAATCGCGTTTTGGAATCACGTTTAATTTGTAAGAAATGGCTCACTTGTTCTGAACGCACAACTATTACTAATACTGTTATCAAATTAGTCAATTTGTTACTTAGGCCATGTTCATTTAATAAAACATGATGAAGATATTTCGAATTTTATCTGCGATCACTGGCCACGAAAAGGGGGGGTCGAATTTAATTCTTAAATCATTATACTCTATCAGCCTAAATTCTGTAGAAAATTCGTAAAATATGCAAGGATAATAACTAGCAAAATAAGGAATTGTGACTCATGGCAACATTCATTATGTTATAGAAAGTATATTTATAAACATCGTACTCCGGAATTGAAAAATCATTTGCAATACAACAACGGTTGATATAAAAAGCTAGCAAACAAATATACACAAATTTTATTAACAATATTAAATATCATGGTGTTTGCATTCGTCGTATATGCTTGCGTGCATTAACCATCGATATTAGGCACACAAATAATTTACACTCAATTAGTCATCGCGCCATTATGGTCCTATTCAATTGAGATACGCCGGGCCTCCATGAAAAAACAGAGCCGTTCGAGATTTACAATCTGGTTCAACGTCTGTGACAACCATAAATTCAGGGTGGCCATTTTCGCATACGTGTGCGGATCAAGCGTCGATCGTTTCGTAGAATAATCGCGGCCCCGTAAATCAGATCGGCGAAAGTTCAAATTAACATTTTCCACTCGTTCGCGACTCTAAATTTATTGCAAATTGTTAATGCGAATTAAACAATGAGGTTGTAGTTAGCGTACGACCACGATGGTACACTAAATATAGTTATCATAAATCGCGTCAGGCGAAAATCGATGGATAACTAGAAAATTGAGCGCTTCGAGTGCTGTGGCATAGTGCGAAATTAACTTCATTCCATGCTGGCCTTTGATTTATACAGCAAGATCACTAGATACTGACGATTTACATACTTCAGATGATGATTGCCCCACGAGAATGGCAAACGTTGCGGATACCGATTGCGCTTGTTCTTTTTCTCAGATGAACGATGCACGCGGCTCACAATTGGCTATCAATCGATTACTGAATATTGTTATTGAGAGACCAAAATGGGTATCCTCTGTGCGCTCGATGATTGCCGGATTATTGCTGCAATGCTGATGTTATCAGCTGGGTAATTTTGTGCGAATAAGCGAGGCGTAAGTAAATTTTCGGTGCGGTGCGTGGAAATGAGCTTCCCGATTTAGAAGGTGAATAAGATTGACAAATTCGGTCCCACTTGTTTACGCGATGAACAAAAATCAATACAAAGATAGGTACGATATGTTGAATAGTACCAGAATTAAACGATACTGCTAATTGTCGATTGATATTGAAAAATACAGTGAACGTTTGAACACGAGACTCAAGTAAATTGAACACGAATTTTGTAATGTAGTGTCATTATTTTTTAATAGTGAGAATGTTCATTAAAATGTGAACTGGGCCTCGTTATAACTAAAATTTATTTTCTTTCTCATGAAAACATATCTTTCTCTAACATTCGTTCATAATAAATAACTTGTCAAGTAAAGTGTGTATTGTACTCGGTGCATGGAACAATTGTAATTTAATTACAGCGAAGTGTCAACATTACTTCAATAGTAATTCAAATTATCCGGCCACATTCAGTATGAATCTCTCAATTCTCTCAATTTTAAATCATGTTTCTTCGCCCCTCCTGCCACTTGAATTGAATCAATTCTATATGAAAGAAAGCTTCACGCGAACTTATTTCATAAACCATGTCTATGACTAAATACAGGACACGCTATTTGCCACGTTGAACATTTTATTAGATCCGTGGCCAGTGGCGACGCTAATTGTTAGTTAAATCGAACGCCTGCGATTCGCAATAAAGCCTGTCTTAAACCCGATGCACGGTGCATTAAGAAATTAGTAATCCCTATCTACGTGGCAGAAAAACGTGAAATCTCGCGTTAGGCGCATTCCAAAGATATCAGTGCACGGTAGCTGGTCGCAGGCAGAGTCGATTTCAAGAAACCTAGATAAACACTGTGCCTTTAGAACAGTCGCAATTTCATTTCAAACGTAGAACTGCAGCGGGGAATTCCAGGTCGTCGAACAATCACGACACCACGACTTTCGTTCCGAAAACGATTATTACGAGCGTCGGGTTTCGTTCCCCGCGGAGGTAAACGTGCAAAAGTGACGGTAAATCTTGAATAATCGTGAACAGCGTGTCGATAGATTTGCCATACCTCTCTGGCGCATTCGCTGCCCACTCTTCCAAATTATCACAACTCCACAACTGTTATAATCTATGCTATTATCTGTCCGAATTTATAGAAAGTTGCGCAAACCTTTCACTCTTGTATTCGCTTGACTAAAAATGAATTGACCTGACTGAACTTCGTCCAAAGTTCTACTCCATCTGGCAGAACATATATCTTCCACTTCCACTTTCTTCAACACTTCTTCCCACCTTCCATCGCAACAAATTCATTGCACGTATTTGCTTCATTCGAAATCACGCGACTACGCGACATCTGTGTCATCAGCCGTTTCATAACTCGCAACAATACTCGTTTAAACAAACAACATTTCTATCTGTTCTTCCCGTCATTATCGTACCCGTCTATCCATCTAAGATGATCAGTCCAATCTTGCCATTAACCTGTCGTGGATTAATCCCGACTGTCCAATGGCTTTCTACATATCAATTCTTCTGGATGTTACACGAACCCGTTGAAACTCGTCGAATGGGCAGCAGCGAATACGCGAGAACGCTCGACGGTTCGGTACCAATCAATATTCTCCAAGCTCGTTCTGCCCGGTCCCGAGGAACCGCCGGGTATCACGGGTTAAGTGATTCCTAATTACGTAAAAGCACGCTTTCGAGATTCCGCCGGGGCGTCGATGAACGATCACGAGGACACGACTTCGCTCGGGTTCGATCGGGAGATCGTGGATCCGATCGTGAGCGAGAGCAACGAGGTAAAAAGGCCGCCGTGACGACAGAACTAGAAGTTCCGAACACGTTCTATCCGGCAACGAAACTGCCAACTCTTTGTCATACACGTAATCGCGCCGGTTCGCAACAATTTATGGGACGTGTCCTTTGTTTCGCGGCAGTCGGTTCCCCGGTGATTTCCTCGAAGATATGCGCGATTTCCAAGCCTCTCCGCGTCCTTCCATGTATCGCAAGCCTGCAGTTCTACGAGGGATTGCGAAACACGTGGCGCCAGCTCTTATTTGTATTCATTAGTGAATTCGATTTTCGCCGAACGTAAATCCTCGGCGGAACGTTTCGATTTCGATAATGACGGTAATGTGACGTGCCGATCGTAAATCGTGGAAATAACGTCCGGAACGAAATTCTACGTACGTATGTAATAGACCTCGGAATTGGTTCTGCTATTTTAATAGATGCTTATACACCGTTCGTCCAGCAGAGTTGTCGCAGAGTTACTATTAGAACAGAGCTGCGCGACGTGGTCAGAAATTTGTATACACGTTGTTTTTGGTAGAAGGAATGAAATGTAATGAAACGATTATGAATATACATATCTCCAAGTAGTTTATGACTAGATACAAAGCTTGATTAAACATTAAATGCGTTTTAAAAAGATGGAACTTTAATAGCGTTGAGTTTTAAATATACCTATCTTTGCAATTTTGAATTAAAATTAATTTAAAAACATCCCCAATGTTATAGACTTAATTCCTGATACTTAATTCCCAGGATACGGTCCATCGCTTCTGAAGGGTTAATTCAATGTATTATACCATTTCTAAATTCGGAAATAAACGTCGCCGTTGCGACACGGGAAAATTGACATGCTCGTTCTGAACCAATGTCAAGAATTATTTTCCAAGCAACCACATCGTCGATACGATCAAACTCAAAAACGTAATCCGCCAAACTGGACCATTTACATTCAGAAATTTTTCTCCCAGAGTTTTTATACCGCGCATTATAGTACATACAATGGCGTGACGCAACTCACACGTGCACACCGCGAACGACTAAATTCGATTTACCTTTTTCCAACGTTTCCGCGCATTTCGCTTCAAGTTGCCAATTCGCGAGTTGCAAAAGAATACCTTCTCGATATTATCGGGCCACGTACATACACTGCCGGACAGAAGTTATGTCACCACTTTCTTAGTTCAACGAATATAAAGTGTCTCGTTGATAGCACAGTGATTCGAACTAAATATTACAGAGACTGACGACAATAAACTTCGATATGTTCCAGCTCAGAAATATTCCTAAACTTTCCATCAGTTATAAAGTGTCCGGTACAGCATGGAACGGCTGGTGGTACCAAACTTTTGGCCAGCAGTGTACGTAACTACGTATGTACTTGCATACGCAGAGCAACGATTTTCGTTCCAGTGTGCAGGAGGCTGCCGTTTGAGGTCATAGTTGATTCCTAGTCGATATAATCGACGACTTTCTCCGGGCTGTGTTTAGTACGGTCTTATAAAGCGGTGCCGTGGCGAGGCTTGATTCGTAGCGATAAGCCAACCTGAAAAACCTATTGTTACCGGGGCCCCTTCTCCGCGGCTAAATTATCCAAATGCATTCGAATACCGTTCCGCGTCGGCTAACAGTAAACCGCCCCTTCGTTTCTTTAATATCGAGGGGCCAAGACAAATTTCTCGTTAGCCCGGACGGGATGATAAATTTCCCGTCGTTCGATTCCCTCGCGGACAGCCAATGTAAACGATCGATTAAACAGCATCGATCTGTCGTTGTTCTCGCCGCGTTTTCCTCCTACGAGCCGCCCCGATCATTGTTATGGCCAGAGGATTATTACACGAAATGCCACGAGGCGTGGCGTAAATGAGAGACTAGAGGGTTTCCTACGGTTTGTCAGTGAACGTGACATTTTTCTTGATTTAAGCTCTGGCCGTTCGAAGTTTGCATTTTTTTTCGGCGCAGCGAACATTATTATTATCATTGCGCGTACGTTTCACTGATAGTTGACGCGGCTTTTTGACGCACCGAAGTGCCAAGGAAGATAATGAATAGCTATTGTTGAAAGTTGATGCAAGTTTAATTTAATGGGCAACAGAAATAGGCTTTGCCGAGGCAATTCTCGATTTCAATTTTTACGCTGGCAGGGAGACGATTTAAGCGTCCCGGCGAATCTACGCCTGCCATCGAATCAATTCTATAAAAACAATGTAAGGGTTATTGCGGAACATTACTCAAAGTTGTTCTTGCCGCGCTGTTAATTATCGCACCTCGAGCGATTTTCTCAAATTCTATGTTCCACTGTCTATCGTTAATCAGCTTTTCCGCAAGGGCATGCTTTCTCTTGTCTTTCACGTGTACGCAAACTGCGCAGATCACTTTGAAGGCGATTAAGGTTACAAGCGTTGAACGAGAAATAATTTCCATAAAGAATAAGCGGTGGTTTATGGATTAGTTCGAGCGTGTACTTTATTTCAATTTTCCCATGAGAAATCCGGTGATGCGTACATTGAAGCGACTAGCGATGCGATATTTTCGAAAACAGTGTTTGGCTGATGTTTCTCGGGATTCGCGGCAATATAAGAATTCCGTTTTCATATTTTGTTTTTAATAGTCCGTGGATATGTTTGCTTACTGTATTTGCATTAATTTTCAGTTAAAAATCAACTATTCTTAAGAAATGATTAATTGCTAATTAATGTCTATACCGATCGCTGATATAACTGATTAAATGGTGTGAAAAAACTATTAAAAAATAGTGCAATTGTTAATAGCGGAATCTTTGACTAATGTATCCACAATTTATTTTCCCTGCTTCTTGTAAAACGACGAACAGAAATTCTGACGAACGAATCAACATAATATCACTGACCAACAATTGCATTTTTGATTTTGCACTTATAATATCCGTGCAAAAAAAGTTTACCTCTAATCGCGGAAAGGAAGGCACTTGCGCAAAACAATTCGTAAGTTCCATCAGCTATGAAATTCGTGTGTACCTTGGTACTCAAGTTCATCACCGACTTCTCCATCGTTCGACCATTCTATGCACCTTCACGGGCTAACTTTATCCAGCCGGTTTGATCGCGGCGACTCGGCGATTTTCGTGCGTGCACATGCCGCAACAAATCAGTGCAAAACGCTTAATTAGCGCTTGCCTCAATTTTTTTTGTTTTCCTGGATCGGAACGACGCGGAGGGGGGAGGGTTTTTCTTTTACGCTCGCGCACACGCTGGAGAAAGGTGCGGCGATTTTATCTTTCCGTTGGCCATACGATATCCAGTACCGCTCGAGATCGATTTGCATAAGCTTCCACGGTGAACTAGGAAAGGCGCGTACTTAATTAACGTGTCCCACTCGTACGGCCGCAGATTTATACGAGATCGTAACCGTACGATTCGTGGAGTCATCATCTCGTTAAGGAACTTTAAGGATTCCCAGGCGTTTGAAAAAAACCGCCCGCAATGCGGAAGTCGCCGCGCGCGTACCGCGACAACGGTTCGTCCAGCGTACCGCTAAATTTGGATAAAAAATCTATGCCCAGCATACTTGCTCGATCACTTAATTGCTTGTTTCTTGCGACACGCGATCTGAAAGAGAGGGACGTTCTTTTGATATCGCTCGGAATAACCGAATAGGCTATTCTTTCACATTTAATTAGGGGGGAATGGTTGCCACTTAAGAAGAACCGCCCAAAAGCAAGCCTGAGTTGGCAGATTTCATGAAAGTTGGCTTCTAGTTTATTGAAAAGAGGATAATGAGCCCTGACAGTATTCTCCTTGCTATTGAAAGATTTTAAGGACTCTGAATATTATCCAAAACAGGCGGGTATTGTAATTTCTTACTGTTTAAATTGGTGTATTGTGTTACAGTATAATTAATTGATTTGATTTTGTTTTTGAACAGAAATGTGGGGTTTATAAAATTTTGAAATCGTGTGAGGGAAACTGTCGTTTATTAATATTTATGTTCGATCCGTTACTGAAGTCTTCGCAAGTTGAATAGTTATATTTGAGAAATTAAATATTGACAATAAATATTAATTGTTGAGGGGCCCTGACAGAAACATTTCACGTTCATTCACCTCCCTCTTTGTCTGTTTCCTCTTCCTGTTCGGTCTATGAATTCTGCTTCTATTTGTTTAATTTATTGTTTCGCTTTACTTTCTAATCGCCTGTCCAATAACGGTAGCTTCGAAATACTTAACCGAGAAAATTGTAAGAAACTCTTTTACGGAAAGCAATTTTATTACAGACACTTTTACTACGGTAAATTCTGTACTGATTATTATATTTGAAAGAAATTGTTACCCGTTGCTTATCTTTAGATTCGAAAACTTTAAAACACCCAATTGAATTCATTTTACGAGCACAGCCTGCTTTTCGCGAACGTATTACCGTAAAACACTGTCAGAAACTAGGTTGGCGTATCAATATTTTTAGTGAAAGGGGAACTATCGCATCAGACAGGAAGAGGAAAAAATGAACGACATTTGATTTATGTTACTTTAACGGTTAATTAACTCGTTACCATGGAAGCATGAAAAAATGCCTGCAACATGGAAGTTGTTTCAACATCCCAAAATCTTTATTACATTGCTATTATATAAATACTGCACACGTAGTGCCTTTCGCTGGTGATTAATTTGAACGAATCGTGCAGTTTATTGCCACATAAACCCGCTTTACATACGGATTAATAATTTTACGAAATTAAATGAAATAACGCATTCTCGTTTGATCGGAACAGTCTTTTTCCAAAAGTTACCACGGCGTTAAAAAGGAGGGTAATATTTTTATGTCGGAGCAGGAAATTGATTAAAGTTTACATTGGACTGGTTGTCTGCGAAATAAATTTCATTCTTTAACTGAATCACGAATCCGACTGACGCATAATTATAACGAGATCCAAGAAAATCAAGTTTAAAAGGTTCGAAATATTTTGTAAACATATGTTTCAGGGCAAAGGTCTATTTCACTCTCGCGAATACCTACGAAATATAGCGCAAGAATTAAGATCCGATGAAAAATCTTGCCCATTACAAAAAGTGAACTCGTTGCATAGAAACTGGGAAAGGCTGCGTGCAAACGCAGTACATACTCAATATCATGAACTAGATCTGCTATCCCTATTATGCAATGCAAGTTTTCCAATTTCCACCAACTGCTTTCACACCCCATCGTTCTATACCCTCTCCTCTAGCGAAGCAAATACGAAAAAGACAGAGCCCACTTTCGTCCGGCTCGATTTCATAAAGAATTACGTGCACTTGCAAACGTTCATTCCGTACGCCGCTCACGAGATGCAATGCACAGTCGCACGTTTTTTTCCCCTAGCCGTACTGAATACCTTTCACTTCATACCGCAACATCACTCGGCCACTGTGAAATTATTACCGCGCGCCCGCGCGTACTTTGGTAAAAACCTCCGCTCGAATTTGCATCTGAATTTTGCTAGCTTCACGGCTCGCCCCTTAACCCCGCCGGGAAACGCTGTTGTTGCATGCAGATTCCATCGTGTACACCCGGCACTTGGCAGCCGAAAAATACCGTGGAAAAACGGGCCCCTCTTACAATTACGATCCCCGTGGTACCACGGCGCACGGGGCCGAGAGGTGCACGCATTTTTCCACTGGCGTCAGAAAGGAATTAATTTGCAAGATAATGAGCGTGCCGATGTAGCTAGCACGCGTTCCTTGTAGCACCGTCCCGGGCATTATCGATTCGAAAGGCGAACAGCACGCACGAAAACGCGTCCCTATGAATCATCTCATCCGTATTCAGCGACGCCGTTTCGCGACTCGACCCTGAGGAAGAACCACCTACGAATGGACGAATCGTTCGCGATGAAACGATTAATCGCGGATTCGATCGGGGCTGCGCGCATTCGAACGTGTTGAGACGAGCGTGTTCGCCGCCCGTTGTGGGACTCGAGCCGATTGCTTTGCTACTTCAACTTCTTCCTTTTCTTTTGCGGTTTTTTCTTTCTTGCGACCTTTTATCTGTCGAGAGTCTTGCACGGGCGATTAGAGTGACCGTTACGCGACGAGTTCCTCAGGGGACTAGGATGTCATACTGATCGCAAGGAGGAAAACAGCAGTATGGGGGAATTATTCATCGAGGATAAGATTAAATTAACCGTTTCTTCGTCACTGGTTTAATGGATTAATTAGTTGGCGTGGCTTGTCGGCGATTCCGTTTTGATAATCTCGTTTCAGTTTATTGGGGATTGAAAGGGTGATTATCGATGATTCGAAGTGTAAGATAGAGGTAGTCTTACTTAATCTTGCCCCGATTATCGAGGCACAGCCAATGCCTAATAGTTTAAACTTGGTACGCTGCTTGTGCCCCCGATATTGCTTGATATACATTGAACTTTCAAGGTTATTACATGTTGTACCAAGTTTTTATTACCCAAGAAGATCATTATTTTCTTTCTTATCGCGTTTCCTGTTTCTTAACTTCCTATCAAGTTATCCTTGTAGCAGCAGCACCTCTTTCCACCGCTATTTTTTCATTTTCGTTTTATTCTTCTGTTAGGTTTACACGAGCGTCAGCGCTCATAATATACTAACCATTTTTTTTAAAAAAGCCATGATAATAATAAGAGAAAGAACAAAGTGCTTATTCGATATTTTAGAAATAACGGAACTTCAGAACAAATGAAAACTTTCAGTTCCAAGAAATTCGCAAAACCTCGTACACCTTTTTGAACAATTGGGGCCGGCGCTATACAATATAACTGTCTTTTTGAAACATACTGCTCCTCATTATTAAATTGGACACAATACGGTCAATCAATTCGACGTTCTATTTTAATTAAAAGATTAAATACGGGAAAGTAACCAATAGATTAAACGGTTTGGTCGAGTACCTTACATTTCCACGCGAGAAAATGATTTCTCTCGCTGTTTCAAGCGGAATCATTGAATCATTGAATCATCCCACGGACTCGGATATGTATACTGTGCACTTCTTTGCTATTTCTCAATGCGATCCATGCCCATGCATCCTTTATTTTCCCAAGTACATGCACCGGCGCGCCGCGGCGTACCCACCTACTGTGGATCAAGGACGACCCATTGCACGCTCACCTGCATGTTTATTCGCAATCTTAAAATGCAACGAAGATTTTTCACGTCGGTGTAACGAACTTTTATTGATTAAGCCAGGCAGCCTGAACACTTTCGCGCGGCGCAATACGATGCTATCGTAATTAAAAGTTCCATTTCGATGGAAATTCAAAGTGTTGTATTGCGTGTTGCATTGAGCAGAAGATTAATTTAAAAATGATAAAGAAATAAATTATTATTTACTTTTTTCACTTTCAATTTTCTAATTTACTTTTGTTTACGGACTGTGACATGGTCCGGTCATATGTCAAGTGGGATTCCAAGTATGTTAAGTGGATACGATATAAAAAAACCTATTTCGACAAACGTCCCGGTTCAGAATCTTCAAGTTTGGAGTAGAAATGACGATTCTCGTTTAAGATTTATACCTGTCACATCTTAAACTTTGAAGGGCCAAAACTTCTGCTTACTTATTATAATTTCATAAGAATTCTCATCATTCTTCATAAGAATGATCATTAAATTATTTGAAGGCCGAATTATTTATTTCATTTAGGAGAAAGTTTAGAACTTGCAAGCGCTTCTGGTTTCAGGCGTGATTTAAGAAGTAATCAAAATCGGTATTAACGGTGTTACACAAAAAGGGAACGATGCTTCGCAAATACTTTGTATGCACTGAATTGAATTTAGACTTATTAGAATCGCGGGATCGGACTAGTATATTAGTCGTTGCCGGTGAATCTTTCGCTGGGAAACGCGTCGTCGTCGCGAGACGGAAGAAAAATCAGTCCGAAAAATGCGAACTGTCTTGCAGCGAGTATCGAGGCCCCTTAACGGGATCCTCCCATTGGCCATCTACCATAAATTATACATTATATCGTGTAAGAGCCGGCCCACGTGGCGGCGAATCGTAGAGTGCAACGATGCGTCCTTCTTTTTTTCTTCGACCGGTATAATAATTTATGTTCCGTCGTAACGCAGTCGAATATCGATTCCCGCTCGTAAAAACATTTAATTATAATATGAAATTGCAGTTTTAATTCGCGCCATAATACTTCAGCCGTTTTCGTCTGTTTGCGCACAATTCGTTCATCCTTCGTACATATCGGATGTGACTCCGTTTAAAAGATGTGCGAAACTCAATTGCACCGACGGCACCGGAATTTTCGAAAAGTATTACGTCTTGTTTTACAACTCTGCGAGGTGGTCGTTGATCGTTGAGCAATAAATCGTTTACGCTTTCCTGAGATGTTTCTCTGATCTCGAAGCATGATATATAGTACATATTATATGCCATCGAGGATGTAGAGAATAGTGTTCAGAGAAAAGTTCAGGGGGAGGTTTAATTACGCAGATTCCATTTTGGCGAACGTGGGGAAACTTGAATTTTCTTATCAAGAGATCTATCGAGGAATAATGGCAGATAATTAAATGATCAAATTACCTATGAAACGAACATTATTATGTTTAATTTCGTAATTTGAGTTATAATAAAGAGCACACATGGATCGTGTAGGTATTAATATCCTTCGTCAATGAAAAACGTGTGGGTACACCGGGTTTCAGGAGTGATAGAAGGCGGCTGTGACTAATTACGAAAGGTAATATCCAGCAATATCGATAGACGGAATGCCACTTTAAGACACCGTGAAATTAACTTCCTCTTCCTTCGAAAAAGCTGCAGTCAACGTTTACGATAATAATTATGGGATTATAGAACGAAATAATTCACTGGAACTTCGTTCAACAGCGATCTGCAATATATTCCCGTAGCCTCGAGCGTTTTCGTCGGTGCCACGTAACTATGATCATTACGAACCCTTCGGACAATATAGCAGCAAATTAACCATAACGTTAATGTAACCGTTCTACCCATACACGGTACAATTTATGTACGAACGATTGTTATTTTTCCTTTAGCAATGCTGCTGACGATACGTGTGCATTTTGCACGGTTCGATCTGATTGAGGAGTTGCATCTTTATGAATAACTTGACTTCCATTAAGCGTGTATTTATCATTTGTCCCGGATTGCTGATAATCTATTTCACCTGAAATATGGTAAGAAATAAGGAGTTAACATTTTCCAATTAATACATTACTATTCATGCAATATTACAATAGTCACATTAAGAGAAGGACGTCTTTCGGACAAGGAACTACAAAATAATTAAGAGTTTCTGTGTAAAGTTATGCAATTGGTACTATCTCCTTAAAAAATAACAAAATTGAGTTACCATTAGAAGTATACAAAGTTCGCCAATCTATCGTTTCACGATTTCTTAAAACTAAACGTACCGGTACTTTACACATACCTATTCTTACCATAAGGGGTTAATTTGACCGTATGGATCGAATCAAAATCGTATGAATGTACGATTTTAAAAGAGGGGTCATTTGACCCCGCTTGGTACGTTTCGTGTTAACGATTCAATCCAATTGTAGGAAAATCCAATTGTAGGAAACTACGAATGACGTTCAGCGGCGTATTAAAACATAACAGTCTCCCACCCTCGTCTACCTACAATATTATAACGAGATATTTACTTGTCGCTTTGCACCAATAAACTACACTATTGCATATACTGTTCACAGAGCATTAAAAAACTTCAGTACATTTAACATGAACAAGCGTTTACCACCGTCCAATCCGGTTCCTTTGGCTCGACCCTTCTTAACGCGCTATCCGCTGACTTAATTAGGCGATCCGGTGCCGCCAATAAAATACGACCAGTGTTATTTACGTTCATCGAGTGCCGAAATAAGGGGCGATCCTTCGGCCGCGACATGACAAAAAGCGTGCTGGTTATTCTGTTCTCTCGGCTGCGCAAGAAGAAAATCGCACAACGACAATCACGACGACGACGACGACGACGACGACTGTCTGACCCCGAGGGGTGCCCCGATAACGGTCCGAGCATCGTGGAACACGATTCGCCGATAGATCAAAATGGATGCAGTAAATTTTTCGAATGCGTTCCGTGCCCTTCGTTAGGTGTAATTTATGCACGGTTTAGAGGACGAGTGCGCGGCTTGTACGCACGGGTGTATTATACATTAAACGGCAGTCCACGCTGACCGCGCGAACGAAAATTTTCACATCGTAAAGTCGCAACGCGAATTCTGGCCGACTGGCGGTCGCGCGGAAATCGCGTGCAAATTGCCGTATCGCCGATTAAATCGTAAAAACAACGCCACCGTGAAATTATCGCCGCGATCGTTCTGGCACCAGACGCTCGAGCTTCGTTCAAGCTGTGCTTGTAATACTGACGCGGTTGGCTCGCCAAGTGTTACCCTTTCTATTTAACGAGCGTTTGCTTTGTCGAAATCGTTTGAGGCAACGGGTGGCCAATGATTTACGAAATTATTCGCGAGGCGAGAGATCGAGTCTCGGTTGATGTTCTTGAATACATACGTATGCATTTGAAATTCTGAGCAATGATTAATTTATGCGTTCTCGTTATTACGCTTTTATTTATTTTCATCTTGTGTTTTTGCATTTACGATTTCCGATGTTTAGTTATATTTTAGGGAACACTTACGATTGTCTTCATTCCATTGCCATAACAGACACTTATAAATTGTTGCATCGCGAGGAACTGACAGTTCGACAAGCTGCACCAAATTTTTGAACGTGCCCGCCTCGATCAGCTTTATTTTGTTCTTCTGCATGCACCTGAATTTTGATTAATATTAATTATTCTATGAAAAGTAATAGGAGAGATGGTTGAAACTTTGGGTGTACAGGTTTCGTTTTTTTTTTTTTTTTAGAAATCTGTTACACTGTAACGTTAATGCACAAAGAATTTTCGTTTTTCCGTTCTAGTAAAATAGTTATTAAAGTTGTAAATGTGTATTTTTAGTATTTGGAAAATATCGATATACGAAAGTGGGACGATTATAAAGTAAAATAATTTATAAAGGTATTGCCATATAAGAATGCGTCTGATTGAATGCAAAAATTAATTGCTTATCATGTAGGAATATTGTTAAACATATGTTCCTATACAACGACTAAGGGATTATAATAAAATGATTAGTAACTTACAGTATCCGAATTTCTGCCTATTGTGTGAAAGCTTCCATTGCCACATTTCTAATCGAGCTATCGTACAGAGTTCTGAAAATGAATTCCATTAACAGCTGTTATAGAATCGTATTCATTGTTAGAATTTAAATAGAAAAGTTATTATCACCCCTAAATATACGTATGTGTATATCCTTCATTAGTTTACAAATTTCGTACATGGAAGTAGTTTGGGACGATAGATTTCGCGGAATTTCCGTGTATCCTTGGCACGTAGCGCGACACTTCACGTACTTACATCCGACAGGAGTGTTAGTGGTATCTACAAAAGGAGAAGAATACGTAAAATAGCAATTCTTATCTTGACCGTTGCATTTTGCACTTTATTCGTCGCATTTTTATTTCTGTTACTCGATATTGCGTTTCGTTGTTCAGTAAATTATGGATATTGCATTACCGCAAACGAACTCCCTTACAGGTTCAGAATCTCTGTCACTGCCAAACCAGTCCAATGCACCGTGATAATCATCTGCATACAAAGCAACATTTTTTTATATTTAAATATTGCAGTTGGTACAACGGAAAGAAATACGTATAAAAATGTCAAAACAACGTAACTAAATTTTCGATTTAATTTGTCCTTGTCTAAAGGTGTAGTGTCGTTAAATTGAATTCTTTTCAATAAGGAAGTGTCGTATTCAGGTTGTAAAATGTGCGAGAGGTTTTTGTACCACGTTCTTGTGAGGATTCGAATGAATATCTTAATGAACCTACAGCAATTTTGTTCATCATCTCCGTAACGACATTGATCGTCTTGGTCGCATCACTTTCTTTGCGGTAAGCAAATTGTGGTATTTTGACAGAGAAACGTCCCCACTGGTCATGCGTCTGAAATTAGTTAATTGAATTATTCTGAAGGAGAAATGTATTGCTAACGAGGCGTAAACCTCACAAATACAGAATAATTTAAATTGCTCCCCTATCTACTTGCAAACGAGAGAGATTGCAATAGATTAACTACTTAATTCCTGTTTTGTAATTTTATTATTTTTGTTTATTGTCCTATATATAATACAAGATGTTTTATAGAATATTCTGTTCATTCCTAATCATTTGAAACGCGTTATTAATATTCATAAAAAATGATTCACTTCAATTTATTTATTGGCTTCGTAAACCTAATGTTCCCTTTTGTATCTATAAAAACTAGGCATGCATTAACGTAACATAAAGTATGTTCCTATAAATACCAAATAGCTGCATGAATATATTCCTCTAACATACATTAATAATATTATTTGCTAAAAATAAACTGCAATCTACAAAAGAGGATATTCATCTCAATGAAGATAATTTGTCGTAAAATCGTAGCAACAACACAGCTATTCTTCGTAATATCATTTATTTAGATACCACATAAAAGTAACTAAAGCAACAACAAAAAACAGCAGTACCCTTATCAAGTGTGCGAACAGTCATTCAAACTGTCCGTGCGACACACAATAAAAATACGCACACTTTCACACAATACACGTAAATAATTTAATTCATCACATACATCAAATATTGTAAACTTAAATGAAATTCGTGAAAATGATAGCGGTGACAGAATTCGCGTACCTTGATTGAAATAATACATCGGCCCCGACAGTAGACATACGATCGTGATTAAATACGCGCCAATCACACCGGTGCGTTTGTATCTCATTTTTGAACGCCAGTCTTTTCCCCTCTTGGCAGATCTTCAAACGTAATTTAGCGCCCCTGTTTTCCACGGAATTCCGTGGTTTTACTTGCATGAACGTTCTCCACGTGCACGCGGTGCAACGACTGCATGACACTGGTTGCATTCGGTAGCACCGGCGCAAGCTCTGCGTCACGCACACGCGCTCTTCAACGTCCTCGAATGAAGATTTCTTATCCGTTTGCCGGTCGGAATTCTGTCCCCAATTTACATCAATCGATGCCTCTTGTCTTCGCGAACTCGACAACATGGATAGAGGAATTTAATTGAAGGAATTCCTTAGGAGAAGTGGGCAGACACGATGTATCAACTACGATGGCAATAAATTTGGTTGGTCATTGCAGTACAATTTTTATGGAAATCTTTTATGAGAGACCTGCAGCTTCCATTTTTTTGAATTATCAAATTTTATTATTGTTTTCTATATCTTCCTAAATAAATTCAAACACTGTTCACTGGACAACAGCTGTTTAGAATTGTATTGCAGAATGTAGGCAATATATTCGATGCTCGACTACCGTTCATACAAAAGCAAAAGACGTTCGTAGAAGAATGCATTGTTCCTCGCTGCCTATAATTTATTTAGAAGATGAATTTAATTTATCCGATATTAAATATATACGACATTTTGCAAAGCGTTCTTACTCCGGAAAAATATTGTGCAACTATCGCTGGAACATTTTTGTCCAATGACAATCCCAACACCGTAGAGCAAGGTAATAATTGCACGCTGTGTCGTGGGTGACGCAACGTGCCAGACTGAACTTTTTAATTCTCAGCAAAAAGAAAATCTAATAATTGCTACGTTACGTGTTCACTTCGAAGCTTCATCCTCGATCGTTGCACTTGTAGCTTCCAAAATAAATGAAACTCGCTAACGTATGCAGATTGGTCGCCGTCAAAGTTGCGACTAACATTCGAACAATCACGCACGGTTCCCGCCGATGCCGTGTCCAGACAACAGCAATCACGGAATGTGTAATCACTCATTAATGACGAATTGGTATCGATTCCAAACACCGTCTCGGTACCAACCGCGTACGCCACGAGAATTCTGACTTTTTCAACTGAAACCGTAGTTTCTTATTCCCTGTCGAATAGAAAGGTTCGATCATTGATTCCATTCCCGGGATATTTTTCTAAATACTTCAAGTGCACGAACCTCTCGATACGTATCTCAATTAGAGATAATATTAAACGAACAAAAAAGAAGACCATCGGGCCATTTCATTTCATTTTACATAAATCAATCCGAAGGTTATTTAAACTGTACGCTCTGTCGTTTTTTTTTTTGTTGTATAATGAAAATCGGATTGCAGCTGACATGAAATGCTAACGCTTGTACAATGTTTAAATCCTTCTTAAAGTGCAATAACTTCGATGCCCGAGAAAAGGAAATAAAGCCACGAAACTTGCATTTCCATACTGCGTCAGTTCTCAAGCTAAGAGCCACAAGTCAAGCTGTCATTCTCTCGAGGATGAGGGCCCCGATATCGTTGAACGTGGAACTATTCTACGATGATAAAGTGCTCTCCTGGAGCAAACGTATTCTCGGTTTGTCTGGACTCTGGCCGGATAATCGCAACGACGTTCGTTTTTTCTTCTACATCACTTACGTCGTGATCTTCACCTGGCTCGAGATCGTGACGTTGGTGGTGAACATACACGACCTTGAGAAAACAATGAAAAATGTCACGCTATCGTTTCCAACCATCTTGATAGTGCTGAAGGCCGTGATGTTTCGACTGAACATGCATCTTTTACTGCCGTTGCTGGCGGTCGTGAAAAAGGACGTGGATCAGGGCCTGTATCGAACGGAGGAGGAAAGGCGAACGGTCGTCTGGTACAATGTGGCCGCCACGTTATTTTCCTCCTCGTCGGCCTTGTCTTTATTCTTCGTGCCCATGTTGTTTTACAGCAAGCCAATCGTCAGCTGTCTTTCATCAAGTAAGTTCGATCGTATATCCGCGATTCGAAACGCGATGCTCGTTCGTTCGAATTAATCCGCGGACGTTGCACAGTGGTCTGGAAACCCTCTTTTTGTGGCCGACAGGCAATTTTTCAAGTTTTATATTTGGACAAAATTTTCTTTGCTGTAAAGTGCCAACCATTCATAGGTTCAAAATCCAAAATGTTATTCATTTCTGATAATTCTGTGATCAGATATAGCGTTCTGAAGACAAAATCGTTAAATTCAGAGTAATATTCAACGCTTTAGATACTCATTATATAGGCTATCAGAATGTAGGTTTAAATGATGGGTTTATACATGTCAGGTAGGTGTATTTCAGGTATTTAATCCACTTTAAAATCCAATTTAAAAATTCAACGACCTACTATACTATTAACTTAAGTGTTGAAATAACGCTAAAATAATTTTGGCCACGGAAAACGGGTTTCCGGATCACTGTGCGATGGAAAGAAAGGGATGAAGTTAATCCGGGTAGTTCGTCGATGCTCGCGATTGATTGGTGCTTTGGTTTTTTTTAGTTGAATTTTCTGGTGGTTTATTATTTTCCTTTTGCATTTTCACAATTTCGTCGTGTACTGCCTTTTCTGTTTTTACTCGCAGTTATTATTCATTGAAGCGAATATCTCAATTGAGAATAAGAACATACCGGGGAGGTAAATATTTTCGGAAATTCCATGTCGACAATTGCAAGAAAAGCTCATAATTTATCGAACATCTGCCTCTATTTTTTCTAATACAATACTTTGTGAACAGTTGTTACATTAAATTTTGCGTGAAGTATAAATACTTATACATGTACTATGAGAAAGCATCGCTGCAGATATTCTATTAATACTCATTTCTTTTTTATGATGCTAGGCTATGCCTTCGCTTTATTTCCGTATATAGTATTCTGTATTGTCCAGGGAGAAATATAATATTATTCCTCAACGACAGGATAATTCTTCTATAAGTATTTTGAATTTGCTAACGTGTAACACAGAAGCGTTGCTACGCTAATTGGTTTCATTAGCCTCTGCAATGTATAAGAATGATTTGTTTCTAGCAACAACAGGTGTACTGTGTAATATGAAATTGTTAAAATATTACCGTGCTTCTCGGAATTAATTTTCTCATTACTCAATCCGAATAATGGAATCTGTTTGTTGTCACATTTCATTGTCAAAGACAGTACTATATTTTTGTTGCTCGCTGATGTGGATATCTGGCTTTCTGTAATAAATTTTTGGCAGAAAATAAACTGAAGAATACAATCCTTTAACTTCTCACCCATGCTTTCCAAGAAATAATAAAACGTGAATCAAGTATCGAAAATTTGTAATTGCAGAGCAATATGCAATTAAAATTAAATACCTTCGACAGACAGAGATTTTCGTGTCACGTAGTTTCGAACTTTCTCAAACCAACCATCGCTTAGCCTCTCTCGAAATTTAGGAGTGGTGAATGTGTATAATAGTGGATTGACGGCACTATTTACAGGTAGTATGAAAGCTACCACCCAAGCATGCAGATCAGCTGTAACAAAATATTGTATCATGTTTAATATCATCTACACTGATGTTAATTAATGATTCTCACTCTTATAGACATCACTATTGTAATTAGATTTATAGTGCGCATGCATTGACATTGAGTTATTACTTTATTGTTTCATTGTTGCCTTCCACTGTACTGTAGAAAAAAGTGTAGACTTAAAAACAAAAGTTCACAAGAGGAAAAAAAGTTCAATTGAGCAATTGGCTTAAGTGATACATCGATAGATAATTGGGGAGTGGTGATTTCATTCAGAATAAATCAAGTACAATAGAGCGTCAAGTATTGAGAGATAAATTAAAATGAAACAACTCACCTGGAATAGGATACATCATCATAGCTCTAATCTTTAATGTGATGATCGGTGCCCAGCAGGCAGCGTCCGTCAAGACAATAAAAAAAAATCTAAATGCGAATTCAGAATCGCCAACAGACAGAGAACAGGCGTGTCTCGTTTTCCAAATGCTTGCGAACATTCCCGCGTAAACGTAACCAATCGTAATCAACCTGCAACACGAAATGAATGAATGGTTGCCCCTCATTGAGCGTAAGACAAAACGTTTTTTATCCTGTAAAATCATTTTCAACGTCGCGTTTTATGCCACCGATTGTCTTTGCTTACCCTGTAAGATTTAATCCCAAGAAAATAAAGGCCGAATACTCCCATCCAATTAAGTACGGATCGTCGATGTGCAACGGGAAGCACATTCCATTTACACCGTAAAACCTTGTGCTGCTTCGCCAGTGAATCACTTTCGAATGAGTTAAAATTCATTTGAGAACACTGCCGTTTCCGTTATCGTGGCTGGACAGTGATTTTAGTGGGCAAATTACGTGCAAGTACATTTTTATTGTAGTTATGCGAGATATTTATATACGAAAGAAACATACAAATTTGCAAATGCGGATACGAATATAAGGATCGCGTTACACGCAATAATAAATATATAAGTTAATTTGGTTTGTTAAAAATGTGTGAAGAGAAGAAATGGTTGATTTGTATTATTATAACTAATGTCGGGCTCATATTAATGAATAAAAAATATAAAAAGCATTATGTTTCAATACAATTTCCGAACTATACGGATCGGATTTTTACACAACTGCTAAACCGGTATAAAATCGATGAGATTTCTACATCGACGAGTAAAAGATGACAAAATAACAAATTTCGTGAAGGATATATTGTTTATAGAGAAAGAAATATTAAACAAAGGTACACTTCGATATTTCGACTTCAAATGCCCTCTCTTTTCTTCGCGGTAATAATGAATATCGATTAAATTATTAAATTAATTCTAGAAGAAACCAAAGTAACGAATTACCAACACTCCCTATTGCATATTAGATCAGCGAAAGCGTATGAATAATCAATGAAGAATCGTCGCGACACTTAATTGATTCGCAAACGGACGAAATAACAGAAAGCTGTCTGGCTCGTATTGCATTATACGTATAATAACCCGCGGGTTAACAGGCAGCGGAACATCTTGACAGGTTATTAGATATTATCAGGGATCATGCAGCCGTGCTTTGTGCACGAATAAGAAGCGCTGAGACGAACCTGGCACGAGGGCAAGGGTAATTCCTATGATCCAAATGACGATCATTGACGCGGATGCTGTTTGTGGAGTCATGGTACGGTGACCCTTCAGTGGTGCCGCGATTAGCATATATCGCTCCACAGACATGAACGACAGGATCAATACTGAAACCTTGACAGGTTGATTCTATTTCAATACATTAACCATGATCCGTTCTAATTTCTTTACGAAACGGTTCACCCGATATGTTTGGAAATTGAATGGATGTCACGCGGGACGGTGTGCTTAATAGGGTACGGTATTCGTAACATTCTTAAGGGAATTCTTAACTTTCGTCCTTCTCGTTTTTCAATTAAGTTGGTGAAGGTGGGAATTATTCGTGAGCGGGAAATCTGTCGAGATTTGATATGCTCTTGAGAATGGGTCGAAAGGGAACGGGAGTTTTCGGATTGAAGTTTTGGGCGAATAGTTATTTAATGGGGTTATTCAAAAGATATGTGGCGAAGTTAACATAGGTACCTCCAAAGATGTCATTGCTAAAACGCCCACAAAGGTACAGGTCCAGGAGGACATCCAGGAACTGGCGACCTGGTTGTAATTATCACGAAATATCATGTCTGCTATAGCGATTACGAACAGATATACTCCCATTAACATGTCGGAGACTGTAATAATATTATCCTTATTAAATATTGCTTATTTATTGAAAATGATGAAAAAATATAGTGCCTATTTGCACGAAACCAGACACTTTTTGAAATTATTTTTGCTTTTCATTCGGATACCGGTTGATGCGATTCTCTACATTTACGAAACAACCGATTAATTGACGGCAATGTTTTTATTCTAACCGTGGTAGACATAAAAATATAATAAATCTGGTCTGTCAAATTGTACACAATATCAATGATATGCATATGCATATTTTAATGTGCACATTTACTGTGAACAGAATCACTGCTTTCATCTAATTGGAACAATTTTTATGAATAAAGAAAAGAAAGTGTACAAAATTTCCGATATTATACAATAATAACGCAGTGACATCTAATTTCAGTTTCATATGAATCAAATAATTTGTAAAATATACAGCCAAGACTTCGGCCAAAATAAATACAAACGAACCTGCCAGATTCCTGATGATGATGGTTAATACACAGTTCTCATCCTTGGCCGTGAATCTTCCCCATAGAACTAACACGTTACCCATGCAAGTAACACATGAGATTACCCACACAGCTGCACGTAACAAAGTCTTATGCAACAAGTGAGATAACGACGACAGGCCTAATGAAAAGGAGCAACTTGGTCTTAAATTAATTTGATAATTAATCTATCAATTATGATAAATTTTATTTCATATTAAATATCATACTGGTTTTAGCGATGATTTATGCATGGTCAAAAAAAAACAACACCCACTAATGTCTCGTAAATACTACTGTGCATTTTGTAGGTATCATTAAAGTAACTAGTGCTCTCACGTTTGCTCCTATGTTCCAAAAATAATATTTAATGATCTAATAATTGTCTCATAATTTGTTAATGTCGAATGGACTATGTTATGTGTGGGCTGAATTGGATTCAAACTACGTATATACACTGTGTTAATTGTTACTACCTGTGTTAAATCAAACTTGCTCAATGATGAATGGAATTTATGGGGTTACTAGTAGAGTCTGAATTCATCGCGAGTAAACGATTGAAGCAAATTAGTGTAAAGAATAATCATAAATCCTTCTTTTCCAATTGATTAAATTTCGATTCTCTTACCGTCGCTGGTTGGCCGACAGTGTTTTGCCTTTGGCGCGTAAGTTGTGCAATAGTGAAATTTCTTGAAGTATCTAGAAAATATTATACATTGTTATTTACAGTTTGGGGGACTTAGGATTTATTATATTACCGGTGGACTCACTTACACAAAGTCCAGGTCTTCAAACACGTGAAATGCATTTTTCTCTAATTCATTTAAATTGATACCCTCTAGGTCACTGAAATTGCCATTACTGTTACCATTAACTTAAAAAATACAAAATATAAATTATACCAAAACTGAACAAAATCACGTATAATTATTGATGATACATACAGAGAGTAAAGTTTAGTCAATGGACTAAACACCGCAATTGGTAAATTGTGAAGACCATTGTAACCTAATTGCCTGTAATCAGTAACAATTATCGCAATCATTCGAACGAACATAGAAGAAAAAAGTACTGGTCGGGCTTTGCGAATTTTCATAGAGTGCAACGAAGCTACGTGCATTTGTATTCCAGCAATCATATTATTTAGGTATCGAATAGGGCGAAAATTAATTTACGTGATAAAGAAGCTTCAGAATTACTAAGCGCATGTTAAAATGTCTCGAAACATATACACATGTATACATGTACACGATCAATCCCCCTAAGAATTGACAGTTACATTTTCGTTTCTCTGCAGAGAAAGTCCTGTATAAATACCGGACAATCCTCCTTACATCCTTCTCAATTATACCATTAAATTATAATAATGGCACGAGCAGTCGTATCCGACATATCCACGCACGTGCTGGCACAATAAATAAAAGTTTTAACGCCAACATACGTGACGTTCCTCTCGTTTGCTTTTCTAACGCTGTGTGTTCGACGGTGAATATCAGGTAAATATGTTGCAGGCACGCGCGTAGCTTAAGACGTGTAGCGTTACAATTTATGTGGATACCGGTGCCTCGTATACTTACAGCCTCGTCAGATTTTTTAACGGTTGGAATACATTCAGCGGGACGGTCGTTATTTTGTTGAACGCCAAATTGCTGAAAGGGAAAAAAATCCATTTTGCATGACACATTGATGTACGACGAACATACGTTCATTCCATCGCCATAACAAACACTTATAAATTGATGTATCGCGAGGAACTTACAGTTCGACAAGCTGCACCAAATTTTTGAACGTGCCCGCCTCGATCGTCTTTATTTTGTTCTTCTGCATGCTCCTGAATTTTGATTAATATTAATTATACTATGAGAGTAATAGGAGAGATGGTTGAAACTTTGGGTGTACAGGTTTCGTTTTTTTTTTAGAAATCTATTATACTTTAACGTTAATGCACAAAGAATTTCCGTTCTAGTGAAATAGTTATTAAAGTTGTAAATGGGTATTTTTAGTATTTGGAAAATATCGATATATGAAAGTGGGACGATTATAAAGTGAAATAATCGATAAAGGTATTATCGTACAAGAATGCGTCTGATTGAATGCAAAGATTAATTTCTTATTATGTAGAAATATTGTTAAACAGAATATGTTCCACGGTCGTTACACTAAACAAACTGTACTAATGTACCAATAATTGGTGACCATTAATGAGAATACCGATTTATACCTGAGTATTGCAGATTTAATTTTTTATGCAGATTATTTGCTCACGCACTTACAATGATTTTAATGCTGGGCAGCCAACAAACAATGTGTCCGGTATCGATTCAAATTCATTTTCATCTAACAGTCTGAAATTGCATTGGATTATTTCGAATCGATTTGAACCTTTTAAGAAATAGGAGGATATAAACTTACATTTCATTGAGTGCTGGTAAGTATGGCAAATTCAATGTTTTCGAAGTTAATTGATTGTCATTTAGATTTCTGCAACGATGCAAACGTAATAACAGTAATACGACAAATTTAATACAGCACTGTGCATAAATATTATATTGACTCACATGAAATTCAAAGCTCCGCTTCCTTCCAAGTCTACGAAATCCGCCACGATAATTTTATTCCTGTTGGCCCTCAAAGATTCCAGGTTAATTAAATCGGTAAAATGTCCCGGCAAAAGTTCACTGATTTGATTATCATCCAAAGCTCTGCACATAACGTTTGGATTAACAATAATGTAATGTAATGGAGAAAACACGTTTTAGCATGTGAATTCCAATCTTTATATAAACATTATCTGGTATGGAAATGTTCTATTTATATCAATGGACAATTCAGCAGTAATGATACTCACAGCCAAAATAGTTTCGTTAAATTTACGAAAGCGCCTTTCTCTATTTTGCTTATGTTACAGCTATCGAGGTATCTGGAAATTAATATTTTCTGCCCTTTGTACTTGCATTCGAATATTTATACCTTTTCGTATGCAACGAACGACTAAGGGATTTTAATAAAATGATTAGTAACTTACAGTATCCGAATTTCTGAGTATTGTGTGAATGCTTCCATTGGCACATTTTTAATCGGGCTATCGTACAGAGTTCTGAAAATGAATTCCATTAACAGCTGTTATAGAATCGTATTCATTGTTAGAATTTAAATAGAAAAGTTATTATCTCCCCTAAATATACGTATGTGTATATCCTTCATTAGTTTACAAATTTCGTACATGGAAGTAGTTTGGGACGATAGGTTTCGCGGAATTTCCGTGTATCCTTGGCACGTAGCGCGACACTTCACGTACTTACATCCGACAGGAGTGTTAGTGGTATCTACAAAAGGAGAAGAATACGTAAAATAGCAATTCTTATCTTGAACGTTGCATTTTGCACTTTATTCGTCGCATTTTTATTTCTGTTACTCGATATTGCGTTTCGTTGTTCAGTAAATTATGGATATTGCATTACCGCAAACGAACTCCCTTACAGGTTCAGAATCTCTGTCACTGCCAAACCAGTCCAATACACCGTGATAATCATCTGCATACAAAGCAACATTTTTTATATTTCAATATTGCAGTTGGTACAACGGAAAGAAATACGTATAAAAATGTCAAAACATCGTAACTAAATTTTCGATTTAATTTGTCCTTGTCTAAAGGTGTAGTGTCGTTAAATTGAATTCTTTTCAATAAGGAAGTGTCGTATTCAGGTTGTAAAATGTGCGAGAGGTTTTTGTACCACGTTCTTGTGAGGATTCGAATGAATATCTTAATGAACCTACAGCAATTTTGTTCATCATCTCCGTAAGGACATTGATCTTCCTGGTCACACCAGTTTCTTTGTGGTAAGCAAATTGTGGTATTTTGACAAACAAATGTCCCCACTGGGCATGTGTCTGAAATTACAAAAGGAAAATCAAGGATCCTTTTATTCTTCAGAATTAATGACGATTGAGTACTCAATGAATCGAATTATTCTGGAGGATAAATGTATAGCTAACGAGACGTAAAATCTCACAAATACAGAATAATTTAAATTGCTATTCTATCTGCATGCAAGAGAACGAGAGTGTAATTGATTAACTACTTGCTCTAATCTATTCCTCTAATATACATTAATAATACTATTTGCTAAAAATAAAGTGCAATCTAGAAAAGAGGATATTCATCACAATGAACATAATTTGTCGTAAAATTGTAGCAATAACATAGATATTCTTCGTTATGGTATCTATTATTTAGATACCACATGAAAATAACTAAAACAAAAACAAAACAGTAGTATATGAGTGCTAAAAATATCCTTATCAAGTATACAAACAGTCATTCAAACTGTCCGTGCGACACACAATAAAAATACGCACACTTTCATACAATACACGTAAATAATTTAATTCATCACATACATCAAATATTGTAGACTTAAATGAAATTCGTGAAAATGATAGCGGTGACAGAATTCGCGTACCTTGATTGAAATAATACATCAGCCCCGAGAGCAGGCATACGGTAGTGATTAAAAATGCGCCAATCACACCGGTGCGTTTGTATCTCATTTCTAAACGCCGGTCTTTCCACCTCTTGATAGATCTTCAAACGCAATTTAGCGCCCCTGTTTTCCACGGAATTCCGTGGTTTTCCTTGCATGAACGTTCTCCACGTGCACGCGGTGCAACGACTGCATGACACTGGTTGCATTCGGTAGCACCGTCGCAAGCTCTGCGCCACGCACACGCGCTCTTCATCGTCCTGGAATGAAGATTTCTTATCCGTTTGCTGGTCGGAATTCTGTTCCCAATTTACATCAATCGATGCCTCTTGTCTTCGCGAACTCGACAACATGGATAGAGGAATTTAATTGAAGGAATTCCTTAGGATAAGTGGGCAGACACGATGTATCAACTGCGATGGCAATAAATTTGGTTGGTCATTGCAGTACTATTTTTATGGAAATCTTTTGTGGGAGACCTGCAGCTTCCATTTTTTTGAATTATCAAATTTTCCTATTGTTCTCTATATTTTCCTAAATAAATCCCAATCCCAACACCGTAGAGCAACGTAATAATTACACGCTGTGTCGTGGGTGACGCAAGGTGCCAGACTCTGAACTTCTTAATTCTCAGCAAGAAGAAAAACTAATAATTGCTACGTTACTTGTTCACTTCGAAGCTTCATCCTTGATCGGTGCACTTGTAGCTTCCAAAATAAATGAAACTCGCTAACGTATGCAGATTCGTCGCCGTCAAAGTTGCGACTAACATTCGAGCAATCACGCACAGTTCCCGCCGATGGCGTGACCAGACAATCACGGAATGTGTAATCACTCATTAATGAAGAATTGGTATCGATTCCAAACACCGTAGCGGTACTAACCACGTACGCCACGAGAATTCTGACTTTTTCGACTGAAATCGTAGTTTCTTATTGCCTGTCGAATAGAAAGGTTCGATCATTGATTCCATTCCCGGGATATTTTTCTAAATACTTCAAGTGCACGAACCTCTCGATACTTTTCTCAATTAGAGATAATACTGAATGAACAAAAAAGAAGACCATCGGGTCATTTCATTTTATTTTACATAAATCAATCCGAAGGTTATTTAAACTTTACGCTTCGTCGTTTTTTTTTTTGTTGCGTAATGAAAATCAGATTGCAGCTGACATGAAAGGCTAAAGCTTGTACAATGTTTAAATCCTTCTTAAAGTGCAATAACTTCGATCCCCTTGAAAAGGAAATAAATCCACGAAACTTGCATTTCCATACTGCGTCAGTTCTCAAGCTAAGAGCCACAAGTCAAGCTGTCATTCTCTCGAGGATGAGGGCCCCGATATCGTTGAACGTGGAACTATTCTACGATGATAAAGTGCTCTCCTGGAGCAAACGTATTCTCGGTTTGTCTGGTCTCTGGCCGGATAATCGCAACGACGTTCGTTTTTTCTTCTACATCACTTACGTCGTGATCTTCACCTGGCTCGAGATTGTGACGTTGGTGGTGAACATACACGACCTTGAGAAAACAATGAAAAATATGACGCAAACGTTTCCCATGCACCTTGGTAGTGCTTGAAGTCCGTGATGTTTCGACTGTCCATGCATCTTATACGGCCGTTGATGGCGGTCGTGAATAACGACGTGGAGCAGGGCCTGTATCGAATGGAGGAGGAAAAGCGTACGGTCGTCAGGTACAATGTGACCGCCACGCGATTTTCCTCCTCGTCGGTCTCGTCTTTATTCGAAACGCGATGCTTGTTCGTTCGAATTAATCCGTGGACGATGCACAGTAGTCTGGAAACCCGCTTTTTGTGGCCAGAAGTCAATTTTTAAGTTTTATATTTTGAAAACATTTTTTTCATCAGAAACTTTTGACTTCACTAAATGCAGTAAGTGAGCTGCCACCTCCTGCCCCTTTTAAGTCTAGACCGATTTTAAGGAGTAGGCGCTCTACATATACCAACGTTGCGGCAGCATAAGCATCGGTCGGGCCGAAGAGTCTTCGTTCTGGAGTAATAAATATGAACTGACAAAAAAATGTTTTAGATGAAAGTTAATCGGCATTCAGCCTTCTAGAAATTTCAATATATAAAATGTCAAAAATGTTTTTTTTTACACAAAATGCAAGGTCACCTCAATCTTCGCATGTTATCATATATTTTTGACTTTGTCATGTCATACCTGACATCATGACGAATTCATGGACCTGCTATACTATGAACTTAAGTGTTGAAATAACGCTAAAATAATTTAGCGTTTTCTATTTTCTCTCGCAGTTACTGTTCACTGAAGCGAACATCTCAATTGAAAATATGAACATACCGAGAAAGTAAATATTTTCGGAAATACCATGTCGACAATTGGAAGAAACGTTTATCATTTATCGAACATCTGCTTCCAATCATTCTGCAAGCTCGAAGAAATGATCTATCCGGATCCATTGGAAATTGACAAAAAATTCTAACGTGTAGTTTCCTCGACAAATATTCGTCAAACAAACTCTAAAAACACTGTTGCAAGAAGTAACAACGGACTGGTCCCGTAATGTTAATTTTATATGTCACAGTGTTGGATAGCGTGTTTTTTTTTTATTCAAATCGATACAATATTGCGCTTAGCAGCCTGTTGGGCGAAGAAAGTGATAAAAATGGTCGCTTTATTAAGCCAGAAGGCGTTATCAGTGCGCCGTGGATGCGCAGGGGAGATAAATCAGGACTTTAATGCGGACATTATCGCTCGGATCCGGGAAACACATTCGATATCCGTACACATATGATCGCGCATACAGTTACCTCGTGTATCCAGCTTTATGGTGTTCCAAAGCGACAGTTACTTCCTTCACGATACACAAACGGTTACGTTTTACGGGCCTGTCACTGTTTGTCGAAGATTCTGCACGACCACCGAGGGTGCTATTTTTTTCCCCTGACCGTTCCCAACGCGTCTTCGTTCGCCGGCTTCAGGAAACACGAATTTATCTACTCAACTACGTTTCTGGGTGACAACGGATGAATCGAATGAATATAGCAGTGGACTTTCATACCCTTTCTTGGGGAAGAATTTATTGTGGGCTGATAATAATTAGTTTTATTAGGTAGAGGATATTTCGGGTAAATGAATATGACATTTCAACGAATAATAGCTTTTTTATTGTTTTCATTGTTCACTGTTCTACGCGCAATGCTGGTCATTGTACAAACTAGGGACGGGTTCG
The DNA here is from genome assembly GCA_963667235.1 of Nomada lathburiana. Taxonomy (NCBI): domain Eukaryota; kingdom Metazoa; phylum Arthropoda; class Insecta; order Hymenoptera; family Apidae; genus Nomada; species Nomada lathburiana. Next base: position 5,258,946 of record OY763903.1, read on the forward strand.
TAGTCATTTTTAAATTCTCGAAACTCGAGTTCGAAACTTTGCAATGTTTTGAAACTCGAAACTCACGAAACTTGAAGCGCTGATTTTATTTTGTAAGAGGAATATTTCGTTTTCCGAACTGAATCAACATTTTTCAAGTCGACAATAAATCTTTCACGATCGATCGCCAATCTATTTAAATTCTAAAAAAACAAAAACCGATCGCCGAGAATTCGCGATCTTGGAATCTCGCATCGAATACTTGGGATACACACGAATCGAACATTCTCGGTGCACGCTACGAACAATTCATCATTCGTTAATTTTATACCTCTTCTTGTTTGAGTTCCGAATGTATCGAATCGCCAAGAAGTGCAAAGTTTCTGGAGTTCCGAGGGGTTCCGAGGGGTTTCGACGTTTCGAGAAACCCATCCCTAGTACAAACCTATTGAAGGACGTCTCTGTAAGTGGTACTTGGTTGGTAATGTGTTAAATTAATACCACTCTGTGTTAATCCATAGGTTTCGATAATTGTACACTCCCATTCGAATTGTCGATGAACGTGAATCACCTTTACGAAGTGGCGGACGTGCATACGTATATTCTATTCTGCGTTTACTTGAGTCCAATAAATATGCTGTTAACAATTGGTGCAACAGGAGCTGATAGTCTACTGGTGACGTTAACGTTTTACCTTTGCAGTCAACTGTCAATCGTAGCGCACCGTGTCAGAAATATCGATGTCCAACCGCAAATTTATTTTCCAGAAATGAAAGCACTTGTCGATCGACATACCGAACTATTACGGTGAGATTGCAGCAAAGTCATTATTCTTTTGTTGTAATGATAATACCTAATGCAATAAATAATTTCATTTTAAAATTGCCTGAAATCAAAGAGAGATAATTTTGCCTTTTAAAGTCACACTGTACAAAATTATTAGAGCAATGTTGTTTATTGTTAATTGTAGATTGGCAAATATTTTAGCGGACGCATTTAGTTCTTTGATGTTTATACAGACCTTGGGTTTAATATTTTCTTTGTGCATCGTGGCCTACCAGTTACTTACGGTAAAAACACTAATCCTTTGTATTTAAATCTTTTCACGCTTCAATATAGGATATAGCACTTAATTTCCCGGACTTTGTCTTCCTCTTCTTATAATAATTACACATAAAATTGAACGGGGATATTTGTTGTGCACATAGCTTTTTGTTGATTAGAAATTGGATCTCAAATGAAATATTCTAAATGAATTCTTTTATAGATAGACGAATCTGCGGATGATGTGAATACTATACATTTCATAATTTACTCTTGCGCCGTTGTATTGTTAGCGTTCTGCTATTGTTTTCTGGGGGAGTGTCTAATTAGCGAGGTAATTATGAGGAAATTAGCCATTGTAATTCAACTAACGTATTTGTACCATGCAATTTTCAATACACAAATATATAATTCCAGGGATAATAAAGTAACAACAGTTATTACATTTTTATTAGCATGTATTTCGACATTTACGTAGATGTGTAACAAATCTCACGTTTACCGTTGTCATTTTCAGAGTAGCGAAATGCAGCTAGCTTGCTACTTTAGTAATTGGTACGATTTGCCGGTGGAGTACACACGATCCTTAATATTTTGCATTGCTCGATCGCAGAAACCATTATACTTGACAGCTGGCAAGTTTTACGTGTTTTCGTTAGAGACCTTTGGCACTGTGAGTTCCGCAATCACTAACATCCATAAGCACAGTCGAATTCTTGCATTGCCCGTACATTTGTTCCACAATTGTGACCTCGCAATTAATCATATTTCTGATTCAATTGTTCTCCCGCAGATAATGAAAGCGTCGATGGCCTACCTTTCCGTATTAAGAAGCATCACATGAACAGTTGTTATAGTTTGCTGGACTGAATTTATGAAGTACATAAAACGCAAATGTTATTTAAATCACTATCGATTATGAATACTAGAAGTTTACCGTGGGAACATCGTTACGTTAAAGTAATTAACGTTTACCTTATCGTGTAATGTGGAAGCGATGACTAATGTTATAATTCATCAGTGTCAAAGGTAATGCCACATCTAAATGGACGGCCGTGATTAATAAAAAAAAAAATCAAATGGACATATTTCAAGCATGCGCATGCTCAATCGTTCGACTTCTACTTTTACCGCAAGCAAGTACGAATACGAACCCTGGTAAAAAACAAAAAAAATAGGACCACGCGCAATTTGTAGCATTTCTACGTGTTTCTAAATAAATTGAACAGTATGTAGTTGCAAATATTAGTAACTAGTCATGTATGTACAGGGTCATCGTAACTTTACTGTAGCAGATTGGGAAAATGTAATTTGCATCCATTTGCATCCATTGTTCCATCGACGAAATAAACCGGATCCCGTTCTTTCTTTCGTTACACAGATCTCATCACACAGTCTTCATGTAACCGCTCACTTGGTTTTCTTCTTACAAATTTTGCCTTTTCCGTTACGGTCTCGAAACGCGTTTCATAGCCGAATATCAAGTAATTTATGTAAAGAATGACGAAAATTACCTTTTCCCAATCTGTTACAGCAAAATTAGGATGCTCCTGTAAATACATGATTGACTACTAATATTTGCAACCCAATACCATTCAGGCCCGTCAATTTGATTAGGCACACGAAGAAATACTACAAATTGTCAGTGGTCCCAATTGTTTCACCAGGGGCTGTGATTAATTAAGAGACAGATGACAGGAGCGAGGAAACAAAAAGTCAACGACGACAAAGTAGACTGACACATAAGAATCCCAATCAATTAATCCCCACCAATAAGCAAAGAACAACAATCTCGTCGGTCCAGAAACCTCACGAAATGCATCAATCCACCTAATCGTCGTCGAACAGCGTCGCGAACTTTGGCTGAAGGAATTAAAAGAAAAATTTATTTCGGTTTATTCAAGAAAGATACAGAGTGTACAACTGCCGGGGATACAAATTATGCATATAACTCGTAGCCTGGCGGCAAATAATCGTCCCTATTGCCCGGTCGAAGCACGTGGGACCCTGCCGTCGTCTGTTATCTCTTTACAACGGCCCCGATCCTACGAATGGAGTAACAGCTAACGCGCGTACGGCCTTCACGATACACCGATATCGCCACACGGTCCACCGCGATCTGCGCACGTTGTACATACTTGCACATATGTACACATTCAGTGGCAGAAACTTAAGTTTAACAGTGTGCATCGTCCTGCGCCTCTGACACCGATCCAGGGAGACACACGGATCGTCCTCTCGACCGGTCACAGAGAAACAGAGACAGATGTCTGCACGCGTTTCATTTCGGGACAAGATATGTATGTATGTACACGGCTGCGTGCACGATCGCAGGTCAACGAACCAATACGATACTTGGTTGCTCGGTGCACGATGGTATGGAGTGAATTCTTAGTTATCGTGGCCGAATCGTCTGGACATTTGTGAAGGAATAAGCTACCTCTCATCGTTCGATGAATAATAATAATAATAATGGACAGCGTACTCAGAGGAAAGAAAGAAAGAACCATTATTCGATTGATTGAAGGAAACAATAATTGAGTTATACGCGATGAACCGTTCGTTCGACACCTTCTGGTAACAATTGCCCTATCCCAACAAGGTAACATAATTAATAATCGATCTCCCTATCACCCTCCCCTCGCTGCGTGTCATTTTTCGTTTCCCGAAGGTGTAATTATCGAAGGTGCATCAATCTTCCATTGTCGTTGCGGCTTAAAAGAATTTCGTCACGATCACGATTGTTTCACGTGTGCCGCCGCGTTCGCGTAGCATTTACGTACGACACACGGGTATCTAAAAATCCAGCTCACACCTGCCGCACGAACGTGCACGGTCAATTTTAGGACGGGCACCGTGTCGGTGTATCGCGACAACAATCCGTGTACGCTGTACGAGCCGCGTAAACACATGATAATGTGTTTCGATGCACTTTTACTTCTCATTCGGACAAAAATTGATTCACATGTGAGCACGCAGCCTCGTTGCGAGATTGCGTTCGCGGTTACTTCCACAATTATGCCCCGTATAGAATCGTGCGCCTGCCTCTGTACACGCGGTCTCCTTCGTGTATTATAGTATGAATATGCGTGTGAGGTGTACACACCGTGCACTTACGAATTTCTGTACTTTTCGTGTCAGTAGCTTTGTTGGACTGTGTTCGAGGTTCAGTGGAAGCGAGTGTTCGCTAAATGTTTCGTTCGTTCTGCGGACTTTTCGCGTTGTATCCGTGCGAGGGTGATAGAGATAGAAAGATTTAGGAGAAGAGACAGTGAAACAGAAAGAAAGAGAGAGAGAGAGAGAGAGAGAGAATATTACAATACAGGATAAGAATCGAAGAATGACAAGAATCCTATGGGACCGAGAATTCTACGAAATTCTTGACTCACTGTACATTTTCGGAAACACTCGTTCCTACACGATAGAATTAGTCGTGCCTTCAGCAGTTTTTTTTGCGAGTTTTTCGTTTTTTTCTTAGTTTTTCTTTTTTTTTTCTTTTTATTGTACATGAGAAAGGTGTGTGGCGGGCGGTGTTCACCGTTTCGTTCTGTTTGTTACTTTATCGGTTTTATCAGATGACTCGGGAACGTCGTAAGGACGCGGAGAGAGAGAGAGAGAGAGAGAGAAAACGATACGACGTTCTCCAGAAACGGAAACGAGGAAACAGGAATGTGCTATAGACATGTCTGTCGGTTTGTAACGAAAAACAATACATGAATGGAGTTCGATTGCACGATCTCATTCTGTTCCTTTCCGAGCAACGGAAGAGCATGTTATCTCTTATACTCCTATTTATTATTTATTACGTGCGAGGGTAATATTGATGTTCACTGTTTATTTATATATCTTTTTCGGAGATTTTATCATTTCTAACGCGGTTTTTCTTCTCCTTCGTCACACGATAGTCACTATGACGTGATGTTTGGTTGACGTTCGCTACGTTAAAATTTAAAACAATTAAATAATATGTGGTAATAATAGGTAATATGATAGATAATATCAACGATACATCATTAGTCGTTTATATCATTATAACTACAGTAAGTGAATGAGCAACACGACGGTGAAGCATTTCTAAATCATAATGTTAATAATAATGGTACTGCGAAGGAAGGGAATAATTAATAATGAATAATGACAATTCGAGGGTTATGAAATTTCGCGGGCAAACTAAGTTGAAACAAGGTGTTCGACAAAAAAAAGTTTGGACCTTTTGTATAACAGTGATTTATTACATTGTAAACAACTTGGAACTGTTGATCGTTTTGTAGATTTCGTTGGCATCGATGAATATTTCAAACGTAGAAAATTGTTTCCTGAGCATTTTCATTGAGCACTGCAAGCTGCCATTTGTAAATCAAACAGTGTTTATAAAAATCTTGTATGATCGTGACCTATCGTGTCCAAACTTTGGAAATGAATTTTGAAACAGAATTACCGATAAGTAATGGAAAAGTTACGATCAAAGGGTATAAATTTGTTAGAAAAGATACAAGCCAAGCTTTGGTGTACAGTAGTGCGCGGTTTAATTGAAACAAGTCATGGAACGGGTATAGTGAATGGATTGAAAACATTAAACATTCATTAAAGGAACTATCATTTTTCAGTAATTTTCGTCTTACCTTTATAAATGTAGCACCAGTGGATAGTTGACTCTTCCGATTAAAAGGAGTCCACACTCGACACAAATCGGTCTAATTTTACCGATTTGTTAGTAACCTTTTAATTTGGAGTAGTCACACGTGCGTCTTGATTTCGTTACTTACAAATCGGTAAAACTACACCGATTCATGTCAAGTGTGGGCTCGTTTTAATCGGAAGAATCTCAACAACCCACTGGTGCTACATTTACAAAGGTAAGACGAAAATGATTGAAAGTTAAATTTTCTTTATTGCATGTTCGCTTTTTCCAATCGCGGCATCCTTTTAAAGTAATCAGCAACGGTCGACAGTTGCTGCTCAACGTAGTGCTTCTATCTCGCTTCGCTTGCTACATCTATTCCTCGAAGAAAAGAACATTACCCTGCACGCGAGAATTTAACTGCTGACCCCCCCGATCTTAGTTCAATTTAACTGTGAACTACCGTATATCTCGATTTCTAGGTACTTTCAAACAATAATTTAAGCGTACACTTGGTTTCACGAATTGCGTATTTTTCCTAATAAAGTGTTCCTTCTATAATCGCGACTTTCCCCCTTTTCGATTAATAGTACGTTGCAGATTCTTAGGTACCACTACGTCTAAGGAAATCAGTCGAATGTATATAAAAATTTATATATTGCACGATAATTAAGTCGTCTTTGATCCTACTTTATTGAACGAAAGGAATGAAAAGAGGAACTAAGCAGTCGAGCGAATTTTGTAAGGGATCTTACAAAACCTATAAAGATTAGGTCTTTATGTAAATTAAAGAAATGTGTCCCAATTATTTATACTCAACAATGTATTAAACGAAAAATGCCAGTTTAAACAGTCTGGAGACAGTGTGCAATAATATCTTTTAGAGAAAACCAAAAATTAAGCAATAACCATGACCAATTTTTATGGGATCATGATGTTTCGAAATACATACACCTTTCAACTAAAATTAGGCATGAAATATAGACGTCTTGAAAGACATTTTTGGGGGGAAATAGGACGAGTATCTTTTTGCAAATCTACTACTTTGTCAATTTTTTGGAGGCAAGAACCAGATTGGAGGCAGCGGTAGCGTCAAAATTTGTTCAATGCATTATGAAAAAAAGTCTTTTCTTTACTGGATGGCATGGTTGAAATAGTAAGTAACTAGGTAACATAAGTTACGCACAATACGTTTGACCGAGATGGCAAAGGAAAATTGAGGGCCAACAAAAGACCTCTGCTACGGACCATAAATTTAAAGCAGTAATAAGGTATAGACTATAAAGAAAATGATAAATGATATATATATATTTTTTTGTATAATTCATTTGTTGAATTACATTATATCAATATGAAATATTTACAGACAACAGAATAAATAATATTCTTTGTAATTGAAACTACAATAATTTGTCGATTTTTCATACGCGAGGAATTATTTTATTCAAGATGAGAAAATCTCAATTCACACACCTTCATGACAAATGCGGAAGGTTTTGAGTAAATTCGTTTACGTTCACCTAAATCTGGGAAAGTCTCCACTGCTCGTATCAACGCAAAACAAAGTTGGAGTGGTTAACAAAGTTGACAGAATACAAAACGCAAGTAAGACGATATAATGTAACCTATAAAAGAAGTGTTTATTTTAATTCATCGGCTATACATTTATACTTCGATTGATGCAACACAAGACGAACACGGGCATAGAAGGCCTTAAATGAAAACCAAAAATTACTACCCCAAGATTACGGCGAATATGTACAAACAACGAAATGGTCCCTAACCACTGAATAAAATTAACTATAGTATTCGCAGAGTATCGTAATAATTGTTCCAACTTAATCCAACTTCAATTGGTCCCCGAAAAAGAATGCTTAAAAAATGGATAATGTGAGGTATAATCGAACAGTGCACAGTACTAGTTGTATGATGATTTGAGGTGAGAAAAGTGAAAAATACACGGTATAATTTGCAATGATAATATTAACGTTAATGTCCGGGTTTTTACAAAAATTCCATTTGTACGCAAGAAGCAGCTATCGCGGCACATATCTGGGTATACAATTAATAGTAATGTACTCTGCAAATACTTAGTTTCTGAGTGTGATAAACTTATACGTTATATGTCGTTTGCATTGATATTCTATACATACATTATGTTAAAGAGTGAACATCAAACACCTCGAGACGTTCGATAATAACCGACATGCCTTTAACACAATAATAATCCGCAAAGGAGGATATGATACGGTAAAAAGATAGAATATGGGGATAGTTATAGGAATAGAATGTCTAACCGAAAGGGGACTGAAGGCAGTCGAACACCTGAAAAAACTCACCAACAGGTGATAGATGATTCGAATAATCCAGACGCCAGTCCCGTGTTGCATTGTTAAAGCTATAACTTCGTTTCTGTGGATAAAAACTAAAAAGCGACTCTTCGAAACTTATATCGTACGTAACACGATATCATCAACACAGTTAGTCAATGGCTATTTCACTGATGTTTCATTTACAGAACGTCTGTACGTGTGACCATCGACGTAAACTAATAATGCGATCGACATTTCTTCTGTAAATGAAACATTCATTATCTTATGCCAGTGCCGGTGATTTTCGTTCGTTACCTCGACTGACTACGGTAAAAAAAACAAAAACTAAAAAAAAAAGAAAAACTTAACTTAACAAAATTACTCCTAGATTTTTTTTACAAGAAAGATGTAACTAATGTCGTATGCATAAGAACTGAACTTTTTTTCAACGGATATTCAAGATATTTGTTCAGTGTACGTACTATAAATAATATTAATATTTAGTAATATTCTACAAATATCTTGCTAAATAACTGAAGGAAATAAGGCGTACTAATATGGTACAGTTACACTTTTTCGAGCTTATAAAGACAGGTATCGTTTCGTGCAATGTACACGGATACGAGAATAACAAAATGTTGCACAAATTATTTACAACATAGACGTACCTCATATTTTTTATACTTTATCTACTTATGCATTAAAAAAATGCCATTTATACAAGAATACGTTACATTTTCGTAACACTGAAAACCTTCGTATCTCTTTTTTTTCTTCGTTTTCTTTTTTTTTCATTAGCTGAAAATCTTAATACAAGCATTTAATCAAAATATCGTCGTCCATTCACATCTCGACACGACAACACGAACTGTTTTCCAGACCCGACACCATTTACTCCTTAATCTTTTTTCTTTTTCTCTTTTTCTTCATCATTTCGTGGATAAAAATTATCAGAAGTGATATGTACAAAATGAAATATAAAAAATAAAATTGTGAACCTTAGAGATACATATACAATATATATAGTAACGGTTTAAAGTAGCGTCAATACTTCTTTGTCCCTTCGATCGTAAAGTTCCAAAGTTGTTGGCGCGATTTACGATAAAAGAAGAAAAAAAAAGATAACATCACAGACACTGGCACAATCATTCGTTCAAGGTATAATTGTTCCCATTGACTGTTGATGTGGTTTATAAATACTAAAAACAGAACGTCTGTCATACAGTCGTGCATCGATTGACTCCAACGGGTAGATTTCTCCAACGCATCACGTTGCTTTGCTGTTTTTTTTTTTTTTTTTTTTACGAAACGGGGGACTTACAGTGGGCAGTGGATGAGAAGTGATTACAGTCTAGATGGCCCAGATGAGCATCTATGGATTGACGTGAGGTAGTAATCCTGCAGTGGTCAAGTGCAAACATAGCCTTCCTGTGCTACTGTAGATGTACCAGTAGGCCCCTCCTGAAACATTTGAAAACGCCGGAAAAGTTGAAATATCAACGCTAGCGAAGCGGAAAGGTCGGGATACGTCAAGGTACGAGAAAGAAGCGGAATTATTGCAAATTAATGATATTACTATAGATCATCCGCCCCTTACCTCCGGCTCACGATTCCGATTTACGATAAAAACTTATTCCCTTCTCCAAGGAATCCGAAATTGACATACTATGCTCTACTTTTATATGTAGTTACCTAATCCTGTTCTATGATGATTATTGTTCATTATATGTACAATGTCTTACATCCTTAGTAGCTGTTAACGATTGTTTGTATTCATCCAAGCTAAATCCAGAATTGCTATCCTCTCCACAAGATTGAACCACTAACGACCCGTCTTCCCCCTCGAATCATATTAATATCAAATAGATACGTTAATTTTTTTGGTTAACAGTTAATTATTGAGATATTAGTCGGCAAGATATTTGTATATGTACCTGTGCTACTTGCTGCTCATTGTCCGTCACTCTTCGCTTCTTTCCGCATGTGTCAGGATTTTGATCCGATAATCTCTTCCTGTTCGTCGTTGTATCCCCTTGATTTCGTGGCGAAACGCTACCACTGTTACCATTCCCAGCAATATTTCCGTTTTTATGTACACTGCCAGAAACCTGTGAACATTGGAATGGTATATTTAATATTCGTCCTAAAATTGTGCAAGTGAAATTAAGCTAATTAAAATAAAAGTGAAATTAACCAGTACTTTTCTTTCTCGTTTGAGCAAACTCGGAGATACGTAAGTGTGTAGGTCCTTTCTCTTCACGTGTTTCGCTTCGATCCACATGCCCTCTTTCAGCATGCTCAACTGTTCTGCTTGCCTCAGTACTGTAAGTTAATACAAAAATGATCGTCAGTAAAATGTAATTAGAGCCGTGGCAAAAATAATTTTTCGCATCGTTAAAGTACTTACTTGAATCCACGAAGGATTTTATATCGTACGTTAAGTCAACGTTCAGGTTTTCGCTTTTTGCGAAAAATAAGCCGATAAACCACATGGAGCAGTGGCCTTCTGGTTCCGGTTCTAACGGTGGAAATGCCTCGGGGTTCACGTGTGCCAATGTAATATGTGGATTCCTTTCCAGTGTACCTGTTGTTAAGAGTTAGGATTTTGCCATTTTGGCACCAGCGGATTATTAGCAATGCGATAACGGCAAAATTAATAGTCGAAGTCATTTTATGATCAGAATAGACAGAGATTAAGCCAGAAACGTATAATTCACCGATTTACAATAGACGCTTGAAAACTGCGGAAAGAGTTGTAAATTTGTATTTCTACGGGCGTTTTTAAAAATCGATATAGCAATAAGAGTAATCGGTCTTAATCTACGTCATTTAACTGGAATAAACACAATATTGATATGTGAAACCAATACCATGATCAGCTGAGGCTTCGTAATATTCTCTAAACATTTGTAATCTAGTCATTACGTTTACAAGATGTTATGTAAGGCGTGGAAAATGTAACATTCAGACGCTGCATTGAAAAATTCCGTATCAAATAATAAATAGTAAACATCAATGCGTTGCATTTATTTATTCTTCTTGATAAATTATCAAATTTGTCCGATCGTGGATATAAATAGCTACACAACATCTTGTACGTGAGAGTAATTAGAAGGTATTTATTGACGGGTCGTAAATATAATCGATACAGTCCAACAGAATTATATTTAATATGTGTTCAATATTTTACCTATCAAATGTCGTATTTTAGACTCGACAAGCCCACACCATTCGAGTTGATCCTCGGCAGTCAAACTTCTTGCCAACAGCACAATATAATGTTTATATATGCCAAAGAAACTTGGAGGTTCGAATAATTTATCCCACGTTGCCTTCCCCATGATAATTTCTTCTGTTGTGGACAGCCCGGTTTCGAATGCCTCTTGCATGATAGTCCTCGTCGAAACAGATACGTTGAACGTCGAATTTTGTTGCGGATACGCTGGTGTAATTATTGGCATCAAATGATATCTGTCTGATATATTCACCTTTTGGAGAAACAATTTGTCACGTTAGGAACTCTCGTTAGTACAAAGGATAGTTTAATAGTAGGCATGTAAACACGAGGAAAAGACTTACTCTTGGATCCCAAACTGGAAAGCCCAAATTTACGTTGTCAGGTTGCTTCAAAAGAACTGGTTGCGGCCACTTCCACTGAGAAAATACAAGGAAAAATTTTTCTATTAATGTTGCTGCAACAGCGTTAGGATAAAGTTGACACGTCCTTGCAACCAACATTGCCCACGATACACCTCCTAGATAGCCTAGCACGTTGCTATATATGCCATGTCCTGCGAAATAAAAAAAAAGAAGCAAAGATAACGAATAAGAAACGCACGTTATAAGCATATAAAAAAATTGTCAGAAAAATAAGTTGACTCACTTTTTGCCCATAGCTTGATGGCTCTGAGTGCCAACCTAAAATTTTCTATATTAGGTACTAAACGCAGTATCTCGTCCGTCACTCTGCAACCATTAAGACTTCTTACACATTTCTGATCGAGATTTTTTAGAAGCATATCATCCCTGAGATCCTGTACAAGAAAGAACCATCTTTTAGATACATGAAACAGTTACTGTAATGGGCAAACGCTTAATTAATTATTTTGCAGTTCACGAACCATCGAATCAGGAATTTCTTTGAGCGCCAGTTTCGCAAACAGCATATCGATTTCAATACCGTCGAAATTCATTTTTATTACGGGTACAAACGCTTCTTCCACTGCCTAAAACGTATCAAATAATAGGGATAAATAATTAATGCGATACATATGTGATGCATTTAAATAAAGATCTTCATTTTCTGTGAAATAATAAGTGATTTAAAATGCGGATTTAAACTACTCACTGTGTAGATGCTATACGAAAAGAAATTCGTATTAAATCGATAATTAACGGCTATTATATTATCCAATGATAAACGAAGTACATACCCTTAAATCTGTTACTTCCTCTTGCATTTTCAGTAATTCAAAGAAGGACGTAAAATAGTCGGACCTATAGATGTGACGTGGTACAACGCATAAGGCATCTATATCGGCACCTTTGTGATGTACCCCTAATCTATATGAACCAAAAGTATATATTTTGCCACCAACTTGTTCTGCAACATTGGGTGGCATGTTTCTTGCGATACTCGTGTCCCGTATCCATTGTTTGACCAGTGTATTTAATTTACTGATAGGGCAGAACAATCAACATAAAACACAATTAGTACATACAATTCATAATATTAACGGTATAATAGGTATATGACGAAGTACCTCAGGATTTCCATCCTGTGATTTAACTCTTCTTCCGACTCAAATACATTGTACGGCTTCAATGCTTCTTTTAATTCATTTGTCCTAGTAAGATCGCTGGGTTTTGGTTCTGCTATGCTAATGGCAGATGTCATACCCAACGTACGTAGGTTCTTCTCCTCTTTCGACGAAGCATTGGTATTTGAGTTATTTCCTTGAGACGACCACATTTTCGAATTTATTTATTTGTTCCACACCTAGAACAAAATCATTTATTGTACCTAATTATATATGCTTACTAGAACTTGTTTGTACCAGTAATGAAGTCTAATATAATGCGTACAAGGATCGCATGAATAGCAATAATCTTATTCAATTGAAAAAGTAATAACAATTACGAGACACAATATTCGAACGCCTTTTGATGATAATTGTTGTACAAAACAATGGAAATAGTACAGGATTTTAATAATTTAGACAGAATGCAATCATTTCTACATTGCTGCATACCAAACAATTAGAATTACATAAGTTTACGTCTATATCTTTCAATATACAAAACAGCTGGAATAAAACGGAGCATAAAATATTTCATGTAACAGGTAGAATACTGTATTGGCAAAATGTTTAATTTCGAATTTCACACATATTTATATCTATTTCTTCGTATTGCCGAGCAGAAAAGAACTCTATATAAACATGTTACGAAAAAATTAACCGACTTCGTCGTTAAATAACAAAAATAGTATAACATGAAGGGAATAATGATGAAAAGAAATATTCTATTTAATCATGCGAAAGCATTAAATTGGCGAAAGATTACAAAATTGCGCGATCATTTTCCCTCGAACGCGTTACACGTGGTTGTTAACATAAAGTATCGTGGACGATAATCGCGACTCAACGCTTACCTCTTAATATTTTGTCAAAGATGCGCTGACATGATAATAGTTAGAGAAATTTGTAACGTGTTGTCAGGTTATAAAACGCGCAAATGCCTCTTTAGCATAGATGCATCACGTTCGTCCAATGTTCACGAACGATTCCTGAAATGGAAATTGTATTCCTGGTGGAATCAGCACGTCCCGGCGGCTCTGCTTATGTTCGCAAAGCAGCGCGAACAACTTGTAAACAATTTATGAGGTAGCAAAAGAATCCCGTGAAACGAAGGCCCGTAAGTATAAAATTTGTTCGCCGCGTCTATCAAATTATTCTCTGTTACCGCTAACGAAAATTAGTTGATCACAATATTGAGCGCGCCACACACTTCACACACAGGACACCACGTACCGCAATGTGTCTTGTAAATAAATAATTAAATGTTATTACTTGAAAAATAATGGACAACACGTATACCCGCACAAAACCACCTACAGTATAAACATGGCGTACTGTGACGGCTCGTTTCGGACACTGAAAGCCACGTGCATAGACGTGCAGTCTATTATATAGCTTTGGTTTCGTCGACGCTGGCGCCGCCACGCGTGTCCCAGAGATAACAATATTCTCACCTGCACCGTGCAGTATTTCAAAGGACATTTGAGGTCGTTCTAAACCGTTGATATTGTTCGATGCTACGTGGTTGTTTGACCCCGTTTTTCATTTACAAATATTTCACACTCTGTGTTGCGTAAATTTGGGAAAACTGGAATTTATTTATGACGTGTTTGTTGAAGTATAAGAAATACACTGTAGAGATCGCGCTGGGTGAAAGTATTATTCTACCTATAATTCGTAACTCATGGCACGCATTGCAAATGTGCTTTCATTGTTAATAAGTATTATACGCGTTTACTATGTAATTACGCAATCCATGCAAACTTATGCCATCGTATGATTCCAATCCTTCATGAATTATTTCATTAATTTTCGATTTGCACTTAAATTGATCTTTTGAACGATCTACTATTGATACGCGAAGGAAACGTTTGCAAAAGAGAGATTTTTTTAAAATAATAAATTTGTTCATTAACAATAAATAGTACAACGTGCTCAGTATTAATATTAAGATAATACCTCATTTACGAGGCTAATGTATCAATATCAATATAATTATCGATACTAGTATATGCATTTGAGAACAAATCGATATTCATATTTTATATTTTACAGTAATTTCTTTTATGCACATATTTCATAAGTCTATTTCAGACGGATTTAGAAAAGTAGTGAATAAATTAGATAATATCGATTTGTGTTCCAATGATAAAAAACTTTTTCAATATTTTCATAAAGAGATAGAAATATTTCATACATTAGGCCCTCCTAAATTTATTCTAATACAATTTCGATTTCGATTCCTACACTTTTATTTAACAAAATTGCTATTTTTATTTCATTTGAAAAAAAAATAAGCCGCGTGGCGGCGTTCTTTAGTTACGATGCGCACGAATGATGGCGGCACGTGGCACAATCATTCATTGAAATCGAGGAGAAGAAGAAAACTTCGATAATTTAGCGGAAAATAATTTGTTTCAAACAAAATATGTTTAGACTGTACTGTTATAAGACATGGAAATATACGTGATATTTTCATTATTCTAGTAGGGACAAGAAAGAGAGGCATATAGAAGGTGTATAGATAATTTGAATTTACGGGTTTGAAGAGACTATATTAGCCAGTTGGATGACCAAACCAAGTACAATGCAAGTTATCCATATCCTAATCAGTTACAAGTTACAGGTATTTCATGGCACATATACCTGCGGATACAATACTATCTATACAATTATGACCGTATACCCTTAAAATAATTTACGGAATAGTGGCTGAAGGGATTAGTAATAATAGCGTTCCGTTTAATGCGTCACCGTTTAATCACTGGCCTACCTGTACCCTTGACTTTCAAACCTGCGCAACAATTGTCTAACATCCGGAATTTCCTAATAATTATTTCAACGGAATATTTTGCAACCATCGCGTCAACCGAAAATACAAAAAGAAAATGAAACGATTAATTTTCAAGCCTGACGAGTTTGCGGGCAATTTCGTTGTCCACGTATTAGGCCTGTCCCATTGTTTTTTTCCTTTTTTCCCCCTCGTGGTACTGGCGTCAGCATAGTAAAGTATGACCAAAAATAAAAGGCAGATGGAAACGCGAGGTCGTGTTGCTCGAGTTTCATTTGCGGCCCGGGGTTAAACTGCACGGCATACATATACCCATGGGGTTGCTTTTGTCAGAATGCTTACTAGCCGCCGCTAAATTTGCACCGGAATTAATCTCCATCCACTTTCGCACTCTACCCGATCCATGTGCTCTCTGGGCGGGCGGTGGGGATGTCTGAACGAATACAGTAATTTGCACTTTCACCCTTTCTTCCGCTTCCGCGCCTGTGCCCTGATTTTGGAGTTTCACGGGTTAGTTACCTTTCTTGATACCGCGCGATAAGAGACGCGGCAAGCGCTTCCCTTCCTTTACAATTAAGGTGTTCGAAAGGTTTGCAAAATTTTTGGCGGATACGATATTATATCGAAATAGTTAGTACTGTGGATGAGGTTTATGGGTGGATTTCCCATTATTTGGAGGAATAACTGCGGCCATCGTATATACAGGATGTCTGTTTTAACTGCTGTAGAATCGGTTAAATATCTCTTAAAGAAGCAAATTTATGACAGAATGATTTTGGAAAAGATCGTTCGGTATGGCGATGAACATTATATGGTATACTATAATGGATATAAATGGTTATTCCACAGGTTAGCGGAGGATTTTTCGAGGTGATATCAATATGGTTAAGTAGGATGCTATATTCATTATTCGTTCATAACGTGGTTGCATTTCTTAAGCTCAAGACGAGTCCAGCAGTGTGCAACAATCGGTCGTTCCGTTTTATTGAAATGATTTGGTCACCGTTACTACCACAGTTATGAAGGGTTTACCTGACCGATGTCGGGTGACTTGCGTTGACCTGGTCTCCGATTCTTCGTTGTAATAAAACGTAAATGACCTATTGTTCCACATTGTTAATCTCGTCTTAATAAATTCTATCAGTCTATCAATAAATAAGTATAGCATTACATTTAAGAGAATCAACTGCACCTTGAAATTTGTATACTTTGTATTTAAATTTATTCACTTTCAATTTTCAATTAAAGCATACGCTCTGTCTACTAATTGGAATGGTTTCAGAGTCGAAAAATGTACTGAAACTATGAACTCTAAAGTTTGATTGAAAGTGGAATTAATCGGCTGGATTTGTTTTTTCCAAATATGAGGAATATTAGGCAAGAATCGCAACAATATTTATAAATGTTTAAATTACAGATGCGTCTGATGAACAGAATGTGTATTTCGATTCATCTAAGAAGAGCCGTAAAAGATTGCAAACAATTATTGGTTTTAATTAGATTTATTTAAAAAAGGCAACACTTATAGAGCGAGGAAAATTTCAAACCCTTTGGATTTATTTGCCCCCGTTGAATAACCGGCGACTATATTTGTTGAATCATTAAATTTACTACATCTATAGTCTATATAGCATATACCTACTAAAAGTTATCTTTTATAATCTGCATTAAACTGCAGAAATAAAATTGCCTCTGCAGAAGTGCTGTTAATTCTTTACAACTTAAGCACGTTTAATCTCGCGTCATAAATTTTTCCAAGCGAGTGCTCTCATAACAAACTACGAACGTTTTCTTTGTCGTCGATTCGTTTAACTCCGCCCACGGATCTTTTGGACGTTATTACTCGTCTGTATATCGCACGAGAAATCTCAGGGATAACGAGAGATCGTGGAATTAAAGGATTTCAAGATAGTACCTTTTGAGATCGCAATAAATAATTGACTTTTACGAGGGGATGTTTTCAAAATGTGCCGCTCACATGTTTCAACTACAACCTTCTGCATCGCGTGACATGCATTCCATTATTCACATATAATCATGCTAACTTTAATATTAATATTTTCCCAATATCATTCACCTGTTCCTCGATAATATTGATATCATATCTAAGCTATCGAAATGTTTGAAATAATTTGGGAAATCGAATGACGCCTAAGCGTTTAAATCTTGTATTATTCGAACGAATTTTTCCGGCCTCTCGTAATTCAGCAGTTCGATAATATCATTCTGTTCCAGAACTGTATTTTCACGCTGATACTTGAAGATAATTTCGCCGTCAGCAATTTCGCCCGCTCGTTCGTCCGCCTCTCGTTATCATCGATTTAAGTCCAGCTTTTTGTCTCGATCGATTCGTATCAAGACGCGGCGTCGGCGTCCGTTCCATTATTTTTTCTTCGTTCCCTTTGCTTCATGTCGCGACGGTTCGGGTACATCTCTCTCCAACATCCTCTAGGTCAGTGGTACATATTGCTTGTAGCGTTACCTTTTCGTTCGAACAATCATTCGTCGCGTTCATTTGCAACAGCCGTCGAATTTAGCAGCGCATTTTTTAGCTTCCCCCCGAACGTCGAGGTAAAACGGCTCGGCATTAAAAATAGAGAATTTTCCGTTTTGCCCGTCAAGCGAATCCCGCGTCTTTAATTAAACCGAGACGCCTCGCGTTTCCTTTTAATTAAAACAGTGAACGCGGAATGTGAGCGATGGTGTTCTAATGGCGACGAACGAACGTCGTCGATGGTATGGAAGCCTTCCAAAAAGTTCAATAACCTTAAACAAGTCGTTGCACCTCGCGGTTTTACGCGCGCATCGCGTGCAACCATGGCACCTCGGCGACGAGGGAAAATGCTTGCCTAGACGATTGTAAATCTGGGATTATCCCGACGACTTAACGTCAAGCGAGTCCATCATCGCGGGCACGGTCTTCAACAAGCCAGAATAAGGTTCCGTGATTTACCGCGTACTACGATATACGGTTGCAATATTGAAACTATCATGCGACGAAGAAAATGTACGAAACTTGATGAATATAGGAAATTTTGCGATTTTTATTTATTAAGAGTGGAAACGTCTTCATAGGTATTTCTTTTATACCGAATTGGATGTAATAAGAATTTTGTCGATACGACATTTTGTTCGATCGAATAATAATCGAGGCTAATTTGTTCGCATATTTGTTGAAATATATGAAATGCTGAATTAAGAAATATGGCGGACAATATTTTCTGATATCGATATTTTTATATCGAAATTATTATATCTTTGTACATTTTTTCCCTCGAAATGCTAATTGAAGTATATTCGACGAAGAATTGCTAACAGGAGACAGAATTCTTCAACAAAAAATTCCAGTGTTTGAGATGAATAAATGTCTATTGATATTGTTTCGGATATATTTGATTAATTAATTAATAACGTGCCCCGTTTTCAAGACCGTATTATCGTTTTAGAAATGTCAAATATTTAGAAAATTATCGACAAAAGTGATACAAGCGCAGATTGCGTGATAGGTTCACAGGTAGCTTTGATTTATTAGGAGTTAATTCTCTTACTCATTAGTGCGCTGATTCGAAGCACCTGTAAATAACCGGGCGATGTTGGTTATGCTCGTAATTCAGTGACCACATTGCTCTATGATCAATAATTAAAGCGGCATGATACCAACGCATTTTGATTCCCTTCCGGATGCTTACTCACACCACAGGCATAAACAATTGAAACTAGTAGAATCGAATGTAATCTAAATTTAAATTGTTTATTAAAAATTACTCCGCTCGCGTAATAACAGATGCCATGATATCGGTAAGATGTGATTCGCTTCATTTATGATTTCCTTTTGAAAAGAAGTATGATGGAATTATAATTTTGTGGTTTGGGGCAGGAATTTAATATTTCATACAAATAAATGCGCAGTATATGTATATGTTCTCACATAATAAATTTGAAGTAGGAAAAAGTACAGTACAGTTTAAAATGGTACATTTCATACAATGCTTTGAAACGTTTGGTAATCAAATATTCTTTGAATGGTTTTCTCCTTACATCTTGTTTTCTTCATTGAAGTTACAAAAAATGTATAAAATATCTTATTCTTTACACTTGTGCGCTGTATGTGGTACGTCGTATTATAAATATTGTACAAGTATATAAACGTTATCCAAGTATAACATACTTCAATTTTGTCAGACACAAATATCCGATTGAAATAATCAATTGAAAGATAATACAATATAATGGTAACACATGTAAATCATGTTTGACGCATGTATGCACTATAAATCATTTAAAATATACGTAATACGAAGTACAAGGGAATTTCCAAGTTTCTAAGCCGGGCGCAAGAGTCGTTGAAGCGACGCGTTCTACACGCTCGTACAGTGCTTGGCGTTACTACTTGCGGCTGATATATGAGACGGGAATTCTACTGTCAGTGCTCGCTTGCTTCTTGCAGCGGCAGTCACACATGTTGAAAATTACGCTCATCCACAAAATATGACACATAAACGTAGAAACTTCCTGTATCTAACGTTTCCATTTGACAGAGGGCCCGGGGCTGCTGTTACTCGACTTCCATAAAGAAACTTTCCCATTTTGACTACATACGCGACATCGCAACCATGTCGCGTTAAGCTATTACTCGCGCTAACTTTAACAATTTGCCGCCCCTTGATCGTAATCGCGAGGCAAATTTTTCACGAAAATTCGGCAAACACTCGCGCACGTCACACTATCGTGCACCTAAATGCAGCTAAATTGGCATTCCGTGGATCGTTCACAAACGCCCGTCTATCGTTACGCGCCCGCGTTCGCCATTTAATCGTGGGTTCCCCAACACGGGAATTTTTTCTCAGTTTGCAGTCGTTTTACCGCCAACGGATACCGCGTTTTCTCCAACAAGTTACTATTTGCCGTCGTTTCCACCGACGTCAATACCGTCTGTCTTCGTTTATGCGCTTCTGTAAAACGGAAGCCGAACGCTCGCTGGTCGGACGTCAGATGAGACGAGGAAGTAACGCGAGCAGTTATAGTTTCCTGCGTTTCGAAACCTGGAGGAAATTCAGAGTGGCTCAGTCCCGTTCTGGGTCCGTACCATGAACGTTAACGTCGACATTTTTGCGTTCAATATTTCCGTGCAATTTTTCCACTGTTTTCGGGCTTCGATGAATTAATTCCTGGCTCTTGTAAAATCGTTATTGGAATTTCCAGGACCGCCGTCTATTAGACGTGAAAAACGGAGTCGATATCCACTATTTTTTTTTTTTTTTTTATAAACTGTTTCGAGTTGAAGTTTTTGTGCATGCGTGGGTGCAAGTGAGAGAGAGGAAGAGTATACGAAAATCGCCAATGGAAAGGGAAACTGCGATTAAAACTAATCAAAAGTATCGGAAAACGTGTGAACCGATGCATTGTTTCGTGACATCCAATAAACGCAACGGGCGTTTTAAAAATTCCATTTATTTTTACGATACTTTCTATACGTCGTCGATATTCATCGTTGAAATATAATTGCGGTGCGAACACAAATATTTCATCCTTTTTTTTAAACGGAATTGTAGGTTACAGCTGCTTTGTATTAGTTTGTTACACTAAAATCGTTTCGCAGTTTTGCATTTCGTTGCTCTTTTGGTATCATTGTTTTCTCATTAGATATTATTTAAGATTTTGCAATTTTTATACTTGGCCACTTTATTATCCACGGGGCAGCAGGATATATTATTTCTATTTGTAAAAATGAACGCCGCACGAAATATTTCACGGCTAATATTATGCCACCACGTCCGTTTGCCTTTTCTTGGCTTGTCAAACAAACGAACTACTTTATTCGAAGGTGAACGACCAGGGGCTAACAGGTTGGATCAATAAACTCGCGAAATCTCGAAAACTTTAACTGACTATGTCGCTCCATATTATGCCCCTATCTTTCTCAGGTATTATAGCAGTCGCAAGTGCATTTCTCGTAGTTGTCAGAAACTGTATACATTAAAGGATTTTAAAATTTTATTTGTAATATATCAGTACATGTATTTAAACGATATATATTGCGAACGAGAAACTATATACGAGCAAACAACTTAATATTAACATATAACAAAATGTTAAAATTTACAAGAACTTTCATTATAATTAATATATCGCCAGCACACCCGTTTTTTTTATTGCTTCCGCACACCTACGCGGCACAGAATCAATTAAACCCATACAAGGTTCAATCCATGCATATCCATGTATATATGTAAGGGGATCCATATATTTTGAATGACATCATACCATACATTTAAATTAATCAGTTTTGTCATTTAACTACCCTTTTTACATCACTCCATAATCATTTTTATACTTTCTGAATACATATAAAGGCGGCACATTTCTTCATTTCCCTTTCCCCTATTTATATGCACGCCACTGTATGCATATACATAATCCAATTTCCTCCATTGTAATTCCTTTATATTTTCATGGTATAAAAGTGGAAACATTTCAATGGCAGGGATTTATCCCGCACGAAATTTTCAGAGCCATTCATAGCGACGAAATGGAAAATGACTTACAAGCGTGCCCGTTTATTACAAACTCCTGGTGTCCGGGATTCTTGTTATGATTAACATTTCACAGAGATTGCGCAATATCGCAAAGACATCTGCAGGGCTCGATATTAACTCAGATTTTCCCACGGAGAAATATCGTTCTTGCAAATATTCCCCTCGTAATTCTGCGCGTGGATGTACGTAAGTGCGTCTTCCTGTGAATTCTACATCGGGCAGCGTAAAATACGAGCCCGGTGCCGCTGGAAATCCCGCTGTTTATGAATAAGTATACACGTTCGAGACGGGGAAAACTTCGACGCAGAAACGTCACGTGCCTTGCTCCTCGAAAAAATTGCTCTCATTTGCATATCCCTCGACGCATTTTTTTTGCCGTTCAAATCGCTGTTGTTTGTGCTCCTTAGCCGTTCTTAGAAATAACGCAGGCTCTGTGGGGGAATAGTATCACTCTCTCATGCAGTATTATTTAGCTACAAAGTGTGTATACGGTAGAAGTTTGCAATTTGGAAATTTGTTGGCTGATTAAAAGTTACGTTTAAATGCAAATGCAATTTATGGATTTTCATGTGATACAAATTATGAATGTTGCATGAAGCTTGAATTTCTGATGGTATTTATATTATAATCAGACTCGACTGTTTGATACTGTATTATTATTTAGTTGTAGCTTCATCTTTTATTTTTTTAGATTTATAATGCCAAGACAAGCGTGACAAATATGGTTTAACTTCTTAAATAGGTTCAACGTTGATCGTGATTGTTGATATTATTTTGTAAGATTTTATTTGTATAAATTTTACAAATATTGCGATCAAAGCTTTTCGTCCCCCGCAGCAATCAGTTAGGTAGAAGTGAAGATGTG
Source organism: Nomada lathburiana (assembly GCA_963667235.1). Classification (NCBI taxonomy): domain Eukaryota; kingdom Metazoa; phylum Arthropoda; class Insecta; order Hymenoptera; family Apidae; genus Nomada; species Nomada lathburiana. Next base: position 5,281,893 of record OY763903.1, read on the forward strand.
TTCGCTTAATATTGTTCAAATTATATCGTTACGCCTCGATAAAGTTAATACTCTCTTCGTCTGGTAATCTAATCGATGAGACATTGGCCATTCCGACTCGCTTTTCCAATCTTCCCAGTTTACTGTAGAAGTAGGAAGTTCGCTTAACGGAAGATCTATTAAGCAGAAGTTCTCATTTACTCGAGACTTTGTCATTTCATTGTTGCAATATCCAATCAGATATACAAACGAATCCAATTTCACGACTCGGAATTTCTACATTTTTAACTATTCTTAACTATCCTTTCATTATTTATATGGAAACTGTTTTACAATATTCAGTAATCTTACAATTGTATGGACACTCACTCGACATACATTTATAATTTCAAATTCCTACCACTCAAAAGTTCCAAAAAGTACAATGTTATTTTCACTTTGCTCCATTAACATTGACTATCATTATTCCTTTACTTAATTTACTTACATTACTGGCAATCTTGCAGAATATAAACAATTTCACACGCAATCTTCATCCAGAGTTTAGAATAACAAGCAACACTATATTCGATGCGTCCGGATAGAATATAAATATTGACTAACAGTAAACAGGAAACAAGATTTCAATCGAGTCCACTGCGATCCTCCTTAGATCAAGCTTAAAATAATAATAGTAATAATAATAATAATAATAATATATATTTCATTAATTAACGGGCTAGAGAACCCTTTAGTATACAGGGGATTGATCCTGAAATATCCTGATACTATAGTCCTTATCCAAGAATATCCTGATACTATAGTCCTTATCCAAGAAGTCTGATAATCTTCTGCATAAAAGCCGAATCGGAATACTGAGGGTGGCATTCAGGAACTACTGCGCTGAACTATTAATCTTCCGGCTCTTTGACGTCGTTCAAACCATCGAATTTCTCAAAGTAACGCAAGATTCTTCCAGAAGAATGTTCAACCACCCCTACCCGTACCTTTCAATCCGTACAAAATCCTGTCTTTTTGTCGAACGCAAAAGGGATTCTTCCGATATCTACTGAGCGAGCGTAGGGGGACGAGCAGGCTTGGAGACGTTTCTTACCGCAGTTCCAATTGCACTTCTTTGAAAAATGCGTATCAAAGGCGCAGAGTGCCGATCGATTGGATTGGCACTAAAGCCAATCAGCACGACTGTGACATAATAAGTTCGATATTAGATTGAATTCGCGTCGACATTCGCGAATTCAACGCCGGTTTACACGGAGCAGATGAAAGTTCGAACGCCACCTACGTATTCAGGTTGAATTTAATGCTCACTGGGGTGAAATGTTTCCCGGAATATTAGAAGCTGTTATTTGGGGAATTGCGAGCTCTACTTCGATAAACCATGTCGAATTATTCATAAGTGGTCGAATAAAATAATTTCTATTCAATTGAGTAGCGATCTCTGTGGACCTCGTGAACGACAACACTAATCTTCCATCGTTTGGACTAAGAGAAGAACATATTTGTTCTTTTATAGTATAATTTACAATGCCAACTGGATTGGATCACTTTTGAAGCGATTGACAGGGTTCGCTTGACAAACTGGGCTTCACGAAAAATATCTTCGAAGTTCTGAGCAGGCGATCCTGTTTAAACCTGAACAGGGTAATTCAATTGTCATATTTACGAATGTTTGTTATTAAACTTCAGCAGACATATCCTTTTCATACGCTCCATACACCGTCTAAAAAAAAAAAGTGAAGATAAAGGATCGTTTTCGTGCGGGTTCAAAGGTAGATTGACCACTTAATCTCAGTGGTTTCCTGAGCGAATGGACAAGCGTGGATACGTGCCCGCGCAAGATCGCCCCATCAATCGGAGAGGAAGACGAAACGGAATAGAAGGGTGCGTTTCGAAGGGGCGGGAATTGACAGGACGGAATGCGGCAAGGGCCGGGCGTTCTCGATCCGCCGCGTACAACCGGTCACCATTATCGCATATTTCTGACGATTTATGCGCTATTTGCATAGCTGAGATTGCATTTTACTTTTAAATCCTTTCGGCGCGGTTCGCCTCGCCACCTCCCCCCCCCCCCCCCGGCCACCTTCGGGGGAATTCCCGTTTTTACTCGTCATTTCGCAAGTTATGACGGTGAACGATATTCAATTTTTGCGAATGGAAGCCCGTTTTCTGCCCTCTATCCACTTCCACGCTCTTTTCACCTCTTAAGCCGGCCGCGAGCAGCCACCGCAGATAATATCCTTTGAACGGTGATACTCTCGTTCCGAAGATTCGTTGTAATATCCGAAGAAAGGATGGGCCTCAGAAGAAATTCGATATGAAATTCATCCAGTCACCGGCCGTAATTAAACGTGAAACCGACTTATCGGGGCTTATTTAAATGGCCCCCGATGGCCGAATGGGATTTCGCCGGGTATTGTGACCGTGGCAAACAATGGAAAACCGTTCCGATAGGGTATCAGCAACGTGGCGTTTGCCGACGGTAGTTCGCGCGGAGGTATGTATTTCTTTTACTTTGATGGAGCAACGGATATTTAAATTAGCAAGGTACAGGCCCGTCGTTTTATTTAGTGATTAGTACTGGCGCTGGTTTTACAGTCTCATGCATATCATTGTCGGATTTCTCGAGGGAATCGTAATAAATGTTTCAAGGTTCTGCGCCAGTTTCTTGCAACGTGACAATAATTTCCCAACGCGTTGGGAAAAAATATAATCAGTGCATCGTGAACCAATCGAAGTATGACCAAACAGTCGCTTTTTAATCGAACAACATTCAGTAAGTATAATACGGTCCCAGTGGTTCGACAAAGTAACCCATGGACCAAGATACAATCCGCAAAAGAAATCCCATAAATCTTCCTCGTAACCCCCGGCAAACACGTGTGAAACACAGGGGTCACCGAGCATACTTAGCCAGTTAAACATATTAATCAAAGAACTTATCAGCACTATAAATCAACCCCCTATCGGTGCCCACATCCTTACGAGGACACCTAATCCCACAACCCCCTCCCCCGCGACAAAACACTATCCTGATAAATCCACGGAGTTCCGATCCGAAACCTCCTCATAGGGAACGTCTCCCGGAACTTCTACAATTATAATAAATATCAGACAGAAAGGCGTTGTTCGGTGCCGTTCGCGACAGCTATTCGCCGTCGTTCCCCGTCGACCCAACGAAATATCCGCTCTGCTCTAATTATACAGTACAGTTAATAAAAACATTCTGGCCCCCGGCCAGTCCCAGTTCCGGGGCTCAGCAACGGATACACACAGAACGATCAGAAAAGGGACACGCTTGCGGACGGACGTGCGCCCGAAAAAAGTCGCTGACACGACCAGCCGGACAGGTCCACCTGGTTACAGTATCTGTTCGTTCCGCGTCGAAAGAGGGACAGAAATCGTTCGATCGCATGCCGGCCATCGAGAATCGCGTCGTCTGCGGGTTAACCCCGGCTGGTATACGATTAAATCCATTGTCGCGGCAATCGGGGCGAAATGTTTCCGATGCATTAATAACGCATAAATGTCAGACAGCGAGTGGCTTCTGGCGCGCGGCCAAAATGCTCGAGTATGCCCCGGCTATTTCCTATTTAGGGGATCCATCACTCCGCCGACGGTCGGCCGTCGTTTCGTGCCCTCCGGCTGATAAATACCCGGCACCGTTGATGCTCGTTAGCTTTGGCCACACTCGTTTCGTTTCTGTTAAGAGTAGCGCACGGCGTTGTAGTGCTCGTTCGTCTCCGCTCTACACCGGGGCTGATCGATGCCCGGACCATGCGTAAAATCATTCGACCGGATGAATTTCGAGCGGGCAACGGGACCGGGACGCGTGGGGTAGTTTTAACCCTCGTTCCGTAGAGTGGAACGAGCTGGTTAACTGATCGACGGGGCGGTTTGGTGGAGAAAGGTTTTACACGGTTGGAGCTGTCGGTAGCTCGGTTATACAGTTGGGCAGAGAAGTACCCGACCGTGTTAGATATTAGGCATACTTTACATAGAATGATATGCATACTAGTAAGTAATAATAATCACTCGTAATGTCGGTTTAAGAAATATTTTAGGGGCTTGGGGCACAGTGACGGGTTACTGAGGTGCACGATTTTTAAAGAACGGTACAAGAACAAGTGAGCAGTCTGTTATTAGAAGTTTTTGCATCTTATTTTACTATCACGTGAATCACAAAAAATGCATATAATATTTAAATAATAGTTTATTTTTGTATCGTGCGCCATCTTCGTTCGGAATACCTTTTTTTCTGGTAGACCAGCTGGCGTACCGGTTTTGCCAAATCGGATTAACTATAACAAAATTCCTAAAATTGTTGCGGACTACAATGTGTTCTCTAGGCATTGATCGTTTCAGATTTTAATTTTTTTTTAAATTAACAAAATGGTAGATATTTGAAATGTAGTCATTGAATTTCGACAAGGAATGTTTTAGTTTTCTGTTTATATTTTGCAAAATTATAAGAAAATTCTTAAAAATCGATCCTCTATGCCTAATAAATATTATAGTAAAGTTAACTATCAAATTTCAATGTGATTGTTAAGCTGGAACTCGAGATATCTGGTGCACCGTTTTGAAAAACGCGGTTCTGAGATAAATGCGTTTGTCTAAATTCCGTTCGTAAAGTTCGAATGCATTTTTCTCAGAACCGTGTTTTTCAAAACGGTGTACAAGATATCTCGAGTTCTATAGTCTTACTATTTAAGACAAAAATAAAGAATTCGATTTTTTTTCAGATTTTACTGTGCCCCAACCCCTTAATGCTTATTTTAATAGAATTATGAAATAGTACTTTGAAATATTTATTACAACATAATTGAATATTGAACGAAGAAAGATTCCTCGATCGCTTCAGGCGGCTGAATACTTTCGTGAGCAACTGTACTTATATCTAGCTGATATTTTCAGATCGATAGGGATGAGAAGTGTGATGCATGTGAGATAATGTTTCGGATAAATGATGGTGGTTCTTTTAATGTCTATTTTTGGAGATTGGTTTTGGGTTGATGCGGCAAGTGTTGCGTCGCTTTTCTCTTTAATGGCAATTAATGCTATATTATAGGCACTTTGATTAATTTCATTTGGAATTTACATTGTTTCCTCTATACTCGAATACTTCGAATGTTACTTTTTTGTTTGTGAACTTACAAATTTTCTGAAACACGTGCAATTATTGTTTGTTAGATTTCATTGCACTTTTGTGTTTATGGATTGTTTAGGAAAATATTGCAAGTATTGACAGATTGGAATTGTTTTTATCTAACGCATCGCGTAATAGAAATTTAATATTCATAATTAATTTGCTAAATTCAGAAAGTCGTATTTATCATTTACAAAATACATTATTGTTTCCTGTATACACAGTCTAACATTCTTTCGCAGGTGTACTGTACACGGCCATGTAATTAAAAACTGTCACGTGAAAAATTTGAATACGAAATCCATTATTCTACGTTGTTGGCCGGTGTTCCGGCTTTCAAACTGGCACATACCAATGTGCGCCAATGCTTGTTAATTTCAGTCACTCCCGTTTTACATTGTCGAAGGAGAATAAGCGCTGTGCGAATTTCCCACATTCGGTTTATCTTTTTTTTATCAAAATAGTCGCCATATATTGTCGGCAGTCGAAATTATGAAATTTATTTTGTTCGATGTGCAAAATCGCATTGCTGAATCGAAGTTCGTATGGATTCTTTTGTTTTCAGTGAAATAATATAACACACAAATGACAGATAGTGACAATTATAATCTGTTTGGTAGCAATGGGCGTTACTTGCTAATTTAGTTTTAAATGAAAGTGGATTGCCTCCATTGAATTACGAATAAATAAAGGCAATTAAAAAAAATAAAATATTAATAATGGTAATTAAAAGTCTAGAAGGGTGAACAATGAACCTGAAATTTATAGTATTTCTAATATCCTTTTTTGCACATATTTATAATAATGTGCCATGTTGCTGTTACCACATTTTGCTTGTTCGTTTTTAATGAAATAAAAATACGCTGTAGCGATATGCAATATGCCACAGTTTACTCGCACAGATTTACTGTATTTTGAATGGGATTGCATACTTGTTGCATCCCCTTAGACGAAAGCTTTCAAGCTAAAGCTATCTCGAAATTTCACGCGACACCAGCAAACTGTCGGTGAATGTGCGTTAAGTGCTTTTCAATTTGTGTCATTTCACGATTTTCTTGAATTTCGAAATCCTATTCTTATTGCTTAATAATATCTTGTACGGAGGATCAGCTAGTCTAATTACTCTTATTATTAATATTATTCTAAATATTTTCTTTAGTCTTTGCTTCGTTTACATAATCAATGGAAACAACGATACATTGTTAATTAAAAATTCCTAAAATTTATCCGTCTCTGCTGTTATAGATTGATTATAGATTATAGATTATAGATTGATAAATAACATGTTACATGGCACATTCAATTTTTGCAGTTTAATCGCACTTGTAACGATGCCCCCCAGGCGAAATAATCGCTACGAGTCCTGTTTAAAATGCACTGTCACGTCTGGCTCCCTTGACAAATGAACTTTTGCTGAACAGGACATGCCTTTCAACGTTATAATGTGTAATTGCAAACTGATAGCCCGCGAATAAAAAAAAATAGTCCCTTCCTACATGTATCGATTGATCGTAGCCGAGCTTCTGTGGATCATTTATCATGTCTTGTTGAACTGATTAAAGTATTCGAAATTACAATACTTTGGCATGAATTTCCCATATTTCACGATGCACTCGTTGGTATTGCGATTAATTACTTCATTTCGTGCAAGAATATCTAAAACTAAAGGAGCATTTCACTTCAAATTAATTTTATTCTAAATAAAAGAAACAATTGTTGCTGTGTAACAAAGAGACGAAATTAACAAGTCGTGCCTGTTACCTGCTACATATTTATTTATTGATACAATTTGTTCGTAAAATTTAATTAGCACGAATATGTACTACGGTGAAATTCGATTTTTTATGTTGTTAAATAGATAAACATTCGTGGAATAGTGTGAAATTTTCTTTTCAACCGGTTTTAAAAATATATTTGTTATTTACAGTACTTGTTTGTTAATCGTTTAATCCGTAGAAAGTGGACCGTCATCTCGATGAAAATCCACGTCCCGTGGTTCCACTTTCCACTTTACTAACCGTCTAAAAGCGAGTAAGTACCGTGTGTACAACTATATGATAAAGTACGAGTCGTTTCATTTTTTAAACAGGCTGCAAGAAACTGAAGAAGAAAGAAAGGCAAGGAGTCTGGTTAATGGAAACACTTATTTTTGCTACCCCTTTTATCATTTGCCTTAATCTCTTCCAACGAGGGCTGCGATAGTATACAGGGAAATTCATCTTCTTTCTTTTCCTCGCTCCATTTTTTAGACGCCCTTCAAATTTCTGAACTTGGTAGCAACTTTCGTGGTAATTGGAACGTACAATTTCGAGTAGAAAGTCAATATGCATAATAGATTGCGGCAATAAACAATTGCGAGTAATGGAGTACTACTGTTTGATTATATTATATTTTATTATATTATATATTACACAGTATCGAAAGAAATAGAAGAGTTTTGAATTCGAAAAACGACGAAGCACTTATTCATTTATTAATGCTTGCTCCTGCCATTCCAGAAAAAGTTACGAATCGCGGAGATTTATACAGGTCTATCGTGCAAGCAAATTGTCATGCTATAAAATCATACGTTTCCGTGAAATTATTACTTATCGTTCCTTCGCGATAAGCCGGATATCAGATAAGCTAATTCTCATTTATTGATAATAGTGTGCTGCCGCAAACTCTATATTACATGCCTGGTTGAAATGAGATTGAAACAAAATTACTCGACTCGCTGAAATGAATGAATAATCGTCAGCGAGTTCTAGATATATACTCTTATCATTCAGCCCTAAAGGTGATTGCGGGTTTTTTTTTTCTGCACCCACATAATTACCCGTCATCGTAACTGGTTCGTTATTGATGGATTTATTTCTAGCACAGGTCAATGGACCCTGTATAATGAGTTTCAATGGTCTCAAACGCCAAATCACTTATCGTTGCCCATATAACGGGCAGTTAGCGGATAATGGAAGTGCAATTAGTCTGCAGTTATATACTTCTGTTATATTATCAATTTTTTGTTTGTTTGAAAAACTGTCAGCGATTCTTAATTACTTCCATTAGTTCAAAGATAAACTTTTTCAATTTTTTTAGCATAAATAATACATATTTCTGAGATATACTGTTCCTATATATGTATTGTCTGGTAAATGATAGAATCTGTCGGTGTACAGTATTTTAAAAATACTATTTTCTCATAAATATAAATAAGATCTCCAAGTCTTGGATTTCGGTGCATAAAAATTATATTTATTTGTTAAACGATCGTCTAATGTTCACAGAGTATACATTTAAATACATTATTCGATAGGAATGAATTTAAAATTGTTGAACGAATTCGCGATGCTTTCATTTTCGAGCATTTCTTTGTAATTAGCATGCTCTTTGCATAGAAATTTTCCTCGACTGTACAATTAGAACCCGTTGCTAATAAAAGGAAGATATACGTTCCTTCAATGGCGCATGCACAGTATAGCGTCGATAAAGAATATAATTGGCATTTTACGAACGCACCAGAAGCACAAAAGCGAAGCATCTGACGCTTAGCGCGAGCCTGCCAGGCTAGATTCGCCTGTTATCAGTTTTACCAGGGCGCATTGCGATGCTCCTAGGAGAGTAATAATTCAACTGATTATTCACAGTTGCGACTCGAGGGGAGTAATATGAAATTCTCAAAGTGATTCCTTTTTCATAACAGTTTTCCTTTTCCTCCATTACTTATGTATTACAAAATATTCCAATTTATTACGAGCAGTTCTCTCCAAATTATTTTTATTATATAACATTTAAGATTGGCTAGTATATTACATGCAACTTGTTTAGTAATAAATTGGAGAAAGGGGTAGAAAGAAATGGTAGATATGTATGCATGTACCTCGACACATAGGCCATTAGATCATTCACAATTTATTTATTTGATGTCTTAATTATTATATTAACTTTTCTGTAGTTCTCTTTACTATTTATCCGGTCTCACTGTCGATTTTTAATACCCTTGAGAATGTGGATTAAGATCTCCATGTGATCTCATTGCAAGTGTATGAGTTTTCGTTAAATGATATTATCGATAATGTGGGAATGCAGTCAATGGATTTTCCAGCAAACGTTTAAATAAATTACAAGTTCTTCGGACTGGTGAAAAATTCGATCGGCCCTTGTTGAAAATCGCTGATTTCTTTATCAGTCGCGAGGAAAAGCTTTCTCGCCACTAGAAAGCTCTTAATCCGAACGTTACGACGGGGGATAAATATTTTTCTCCACGTTTTGGGAGCATATGCTCTATTACGCGACGGGTGCTGCATTCTGAATAAAAGAATTGGACAGCTTTGTAGTTTATTTCTGTATATTATACATTTTTCTTGGAATAACATCAAGTGAATACTCTCATTATAAGATTACCTCCCTTAATTGCTACGTATGAAACAGTATTTGAAAGTTTCATGCGATTAAAAGCCAATTTTAATCTTAGATTAATATGAAATACGAAAATTAAATTATTTCAACATAATTCAACTAATTATATCGCTCCCCTGCAAAATAAAATAAAATAAAATTCAACAGAAATAGTCGTCTAAAGAAATTCACTTTATTTCCAATCGCCCCTGAAACTATGCAGAGCGCTTTAAAAATTAAAGACCAAACTTTGCTGTGGTATTCTACATTATATTCTCGTATAAGACAGGTAATAAGTCACACAATGCACACGCAACACCCAGAACGCCGCTGTTCCTAACCATACAACCCATTTCTGCTCTATAAAACAAGCATTTACACACCTTGCCTATTTGTATGAATTTTTACAAAGAAATTGCAATTGAAATTCATCTGCTGATTCGTAGCTTCGTTGTCACAGCCCTCAATAAACAATCCGCCTCCTATCTTCTTCGTTTCGTTCCTGCTCCTTAACTACGAAAGTATCGTTCAACCCGTCCGTTTGTGTCTGACCCGCGAGTTTCTTTTTGTTCCCACCAGGAACCACCCCATTGGCCAGGATTACCAGTCCAAGTACTTGCAGGACATTTCGTCGTGTCGCTTTCGCAACCGACGTGGGGCCTTCAAAGTTTACGATCGACTCTTTGTCGGGGATCCCTCATTACGTCGCGGACGTTTAAACGGGAAATAGCCGGGAAAAGGAGCCACCTCTCGTTGATAAATCACGCGGAGAATGGAGATAAGAGGTACTGCTTCTGTATCGTGGATTGGTGCAATCCTTTCAGAGTCGTTTCTTTTAAAACGAATGGACCCAGCATTGCGATGAGAAGCGATCAAACGATGTTCCCCCCGTTTCCTTCTTATTTAGAGGACTGCGTTTGGCATCGCTCAAGTTGTTTTCGTGAAACTTCGACGCTTCGAGTTAATGGTACTCGATTAAAACCAGCTAGCCCGAGTTTCACACTGGGTATCGTTGGCTTTTTAAATGAAACATTTGTATAATATAAAATTAACAAAATTATTTGCCGTGTACCTGAGAGGACATTGTTGGTCGAATCGAGGAACGAAATTCAAATTTATTTTTATTCCGTTTCAGTGATCGAAATTTGTATAGGTGCATGAGTTTCTTACGATAATTGTCTAAAAACTGCAATTAATAGAAATAGTGGCCATTGATGTGTTCGTCGAACTACGGTCTATATACAAAAGCAGCTTCAAACAAAATATTGTTCCCTTTGACAAGATCCATCTTAATAAATAAATAATCGATATATCATTCTATTAAAACAAAAAATCAATGCTGCCCCTTTCGTTCCATTTAATTAAACGAAAATGTGAAGTCGATTGCTGCAGGAGTTTCTCGGAAAATAGCTAGCTTCTGAAACTTTATATGGCCCACCCTGTACATTCTCTCTCTCTCTCTCTCTCTGGTATCATTTTAATTTTATACACATGGCAAATATTTTTAAATGCCCTTCTCTTACACCACAATGGTTTTACCTACACGGGATCACTCGCATAAAGTACAATACGATTGTTCAGCCTTTGATCCTATTTTGTAATGGCCGCGTTAATAAACAAAGGACTCGACGTATCGAAGCGTGTTATCATTGATACAATAAAATGGAACAGTGTGTGTCAAATAAAATTTGTACAATTCAGCCCCGTTTATACACCATAATGTTCGCATGCGCGCTTGTGATTCTGAAACAAAGCGAACGCTCGAAGAGCGGGTACAAAAGCGAAGATAAAAAGCGAATCTCGATCGGGAATAGATCCACGTTGCGTTTTCCGTTTCGCATTCGTGTTTGCGCGACGTTTGATGGAACAATAATGCATCGCTCGCGTCCCGGTTAATTCGTCGACGAATAGAATAGCCCGCTTGGCGTTTCATTATCGGTTTCAAACTTCTGCGAGCGAAACAAATTTATTTATTTGCTCGCTCCCCTTGGGGAGCATTCGGGTTTGCGCGATATCTGGTCGATTTTTTCGCGGCTCTGTTCACGTGTCGCTTACACGCGTTCAACGCAATTTAATTACCGTTAATTAGATCGACGTCATATCTCGATGAATGTCCATTATTGAAATTCAATTGGACTGATCCCTGCTCATTATCCACGCACCTGCTTCTGCTTATTCATTACGCTCCTGCAGCTCACGATCGATACCCAATTTTGTGGGCATTCCCATTGATAAGGTGACACTAATTAAAAACCGTTCCCTTCTTTCACCTTTTTCACAGCTGTGGCCAATTTATGTTACGGTTTGCTGAATTGAAACAGTACAGTACAGGTTGTCCACGATTAATATTCGGAGTTGGAGCGCCTTTTCGCCAATAGAAATTCATCACAGACTTCGTCACTAGGTTTTTTTTCTTCTATTCGTAGATTAAAGTAAATTTCTCTCGTACGAGGTACGAGTCTTTGTGCTTCTCTACGTTATGCACGTCGATATCCTGTTCGTTGTACGGAAACGTTTCATCCTTTCTCCGTCCGTGCATTGAACCGCAATTCTTTACCCCTTGTATCGCATTGTTTTCAAGGAACAGAATGTTACGGGCCGAAAGGAGTTGGTCCTCCAAAGGGACGCGAAATCTTGGCGAATAAAAGTTGGCAGACATCAAGGAATTCGCGTCCTCTGTTCGATCCTGAAAATTCTAAGGAGATTCGTCCTGTTCGTTTCAATTCCGAAACGCGACCCACGCTCGCTCAATAAAACGTTCGCGTAAGACACGAGGTGTCTTCTTCGACGCAAATTTTTTTTTTTGACGCAGTCGCGATTGCACGCGATTCTACAGAATCGGTATACATTTGCCATTTTTTTTGTTTTTTTATTTTTTAGCATCACAGTAAAGTTTTAACCAAAGAAGAAAAGTCTTAACAGGAATTTCAGGCTTGAAGCAAAAGTTTATACCGTTTTTTCAGAACAGAATGGAAACGACTGACGACGCTATAATATTGTCCGCGACATTACGTCTCCATAAAATTCGGGCGATGATAAAATGTGTTCTTTATGATCCTCATCCTAAGTAACGGTAATTTCATTCGAACTATCCCCTATCATGGTAATTTATCAGTCGCTGAAAGAAGTAAGATGTCGCAGAGTATTTCAGCGAAATGAATGATCGTATGAAAACTGTTTCGAACAAGTTCTTATCAACGATAAGAACGACGATACTCGTGTTCTTTCATGCTTCGCCTTCCTGTAATTATCTTATTTGCTCCAAGTACGCCAGAATGTTTAATCCCTGTTGAAAGCCACCGTAAAACAGCAGATGCCCTCATTCGGCTATTAATCAGAACCTTTTTCAATTGATTCTTCAAATTGTACAGGACCCGCTTGCTTCATTTTTCACGCAAACATTTTACAAATCCACCCCGCTTCATATCCTTCTCAATAATTCCACAAATTTTATCCGACGCTTCTCCCGTTGCCCCGTTCTCTCTCGCTTTTTGCGCTCGCGTTATTAACCTGAATTATCCCGCCGGCGAAACTTTGCCCGGAAATCTCGAGAGTTGCTGAAAATTCCCTGGAACCGAACATTAGAAGCAAAGATTCCGGATTTCGATCGAGGAGTATACAGAATCGCGAAGATTATAAGAAGTTTGCGCTGTAAAAAATTCCGGCCGTCAGAAACTCGGCGAATGCAGAACGCGAGAGCGGAGAACCACGGTCAAATAAGGTCCCGTTCGAAAAGTTTGCTCTGACCGTGGTTATCCTGCCGTCGGAAAAGTGGCCACCGGTCCAAAAAGGCTCTCTCGTCGGATCGACGAAAAGTTCGAGCGTCCCGTTTCATCCCCTTCCTTTTTTTTCGACCGAACGACAACGAGGCACGGGCCAGGCGCATTTCGCCAGAAATTTCACGCAATCGACATTTCAACGGAGACGTATTCGTCGGTTTGAATCAGTGTGATTTCCTATGCGGGTAACTTTTTTTTTTTTAATTCAATCCAAATGATTAGGTAGAAGTCGTTGGGTTCGCCATCGGGCTCGTGGGAAATAGCTCTAAAATGAGCGATTGAAACTTTCCAGAATTGGTTTTGTTAAAATGGCGGTGGCCAATTATTTTTAATGACCTTTCCATTTTGGGGAAAATTACAGTTCATAGAATAGCCACGGATTCGTAATTTCCATACGAATCTCCCGCGTTTAATTAAAATTCTTCTAATGTATTCATTATTGTTTGACTAATGCACGGCGTATATTAGTTTCACGACAGGGATCTGTCCACGAAATTTAATGACAATTGTTCAACATTTAGATAGTTCAATTGAAGACTGGAAAATTTGCAGGAAAGAAAACAGGGCGGATGTATGAATTTAATTGCGGCGAAATTTTTGTATACACGCAAAGTAAAAATTCTTAAAAATTGCGTCAAAAATATCAATGTTAATGAACCAATTATTTAACAACCATCTAGCGTAGAGCACGTTTACATTAGGTACTGTAGTTATCAATAACATTTCTGATCTTCTCCAAATAAACAAAATTCTAAATGATCACTTTCCTGTTACCCTAAAAAGGCCCCTACCCTTTCATTCTTACCCTCTTGCCATTCGTTTCTTCGTATATTATTCGCGGGAACGCGAGCAAGCAGAACAAGTAATTAGCTGTAATTTCATCTAATCGACAGTACTCGAGCGTATCGAGCCAAGAAAAATCCGTTCGTTAAGCGACGTATTTTTCAGCGCGTACGTTAAAAGGGGCTTGACTTGTTAATTAAAAAACTGTTTCTACTCGAATTGTTAAGCAACGCGTTCCAGCCAGGGGGAAACACGACACGGCGGCAAACTCGTAAACGTTCACAGAGGTCTTCATCCGAGGTTCTTTGTTCAGAGGATCCATTATGCAGGGCCCTTCTTTATCCAGGACTTTTAAGCTTCGTTCCGAGCTTGTCTGGCTTTTCGTTGCCCAACCGTATAGTGCGCCAAGAAATCCATGTATCTTTTATTCTCTGCTCCCCCCCCCTTTTAGCCCAGTTATTATTTTCTGTATGAAAAGCTTCCCTAATGTTCAGGTTGCCTTAACCGGGACACCGGTTGTCTTTCGTGCCTCCTCCCGTTACCTCGTCTGGTAGATTTTCGGCCCGGGTACTTTGACGTAATTGCACGCGCTTGTTGAACAATCATGCCGCCGTTAAGTTGGTACTGTCGAATGATCGGACTTTCTTTTTACTTTGCGAAGAGTGTGCACGTTGAGTATGGATTCGAAGAGCTTTGCTAAGATTTAAGAAATAAGACTAATTTGTTCAAGTTATAAATATTGTTTTGACGGTTGTTAGTTTATTATGAAATTGTGCTATAATTTTGCTGAATTCCTTAAGGATAATTCATCCGAAAGTTTGACAGTTTGTCTCATAACTTTGTTTCATTTTAAGTCTACCGGTAGAAAGAGAGCAATATATACATCATATGGTACAATTAATAATTATAACGTTGGCAGTTGCCAATTTGGCCAATTTGTCGTGGGTTAGATTTTATTTGCGTCGCTTCGAATTGACAGCTTCTTCCGTGCAAAATTCTGACCGTCTCCTAATAAACTTGACACTATTTGAAAGGAAATCGGGCCAAACTGCGGGGCACTTGAGTGTATTATTAACCGAGTTCGAAGAAGAACGGCGAGCCATCGTGGTGATTATTGAAACAACGCCACGTCAAAAGTCGTAGTAGCTTTCGTAAGTTTGCCTCACGATTGAGACAAAGGTTTTTGGGTGGGATTAGACAAACTCTTTGGAACTTTGAAAATTAAAAGGCTTCCACCAAATAGGAACGGAACTTCCCGAAGTCTTACGAAAGTTGTCTTACAGTTTCCTGTAAATTCTCCTTGAACGTTTCCTTTGTTACGTTCCACGGTTCAGTGTCGATCTTGGCTGTAAGGTGGGAACGATTACTTGAAGAAAACAAGCGAACAGGGTACGAGAATATGCAGAAGAATATAGGCCGGGAAAGTTTGACTGCATGTTTAGGGTATAGTAGTAAGTGTAGAATATTTAATGTTATGTGACACTGTTTCCAGTGATTAGAAATGTAAATGTTCCAAGTTCATTTGCGAGTGTATGCAGGCGAAAATTACTTGTTCATTGCAACACCTCTGTACATGCATACACATATATTTCTTTATTCCCTTAAATCTATACAAGACTTGTTCACTGTTTAACATCATTCAATATTGCTTTCAATAACTAGCGAATTCGATCGATGTAAACTAATATATGTCCACATAAAAATTATTCTATCAGCAATGACCAAATGGCTGTACGAAGAGAAAGGAACAATCGGATTAGCACTGAAAGATTTCCTTCCAGGATCCCATTCTGACAGCAGCTTGCTGCCGTCATAAATATCAATTTCACAGAACCGCAAGTGCCAAGTCGCCTGTCCAGGTACACCCGATGAATATTTAAAAACATCTCGTAAACTACCCGCTGAATGAAGCGAGAAACGTTAGAAATCGCGGTCGTTCGAATTTCGTCGCACGATAAAAATTCATCGTTCTCCGGGTCGCGTTTAGTCGTTTCACGAAGACACGGGAATCATAGCTGCGCTATTCGAATCGATTCCGCGATTTTCGTATCGATTCTGTGATTCGTATCCGAGAAGCAATTCAACGATCGCGTTTGCCCAAGACTCAAAAATAGCCGGCCGAATTGTCTCGGTCGTGCGTTTCCGTTCAATCGTTCCCGCGGAAATCCTGCGCCCGTGGCCGGAAAATCGTCATCGATTCGTCGAGAAAGATGTGCGTCCGCGACGCGCGTCGCAGGCTCCGTTCCAGAGGGTAAATCGGGTCTGGCTGGTCAACGGAACGGTTTAATATGCATTATTCGGGCGATACTCCATGGCCACCGTGACGCGCAATCGTTTCGTTTATGCCGACTTTTCCCATAGAACGTCGCGCGAAGTGCGGAATTGCAGATTAACAGAGATACACCGACTGGTCGATCTCCGTTAATAAATATAAATCGCTTGTTTTGGCGGCCCGTCGATTTCCAATCGGAGTCAACACCGCGAATGCGAGTTGAATATTTGCAAAATTTTTCTTAGCGGTTCCTGGAACGATTATGCAAGCTTTGCTATGCGAGAATGAATGGGTTGTTTACTGGTTCCATGCAATTGGGCTTTTTACTTTAGAACACTTCCTATAGAACTATGGACTAATATAGAAAATATTACACTAACAGCCGCGTGAAATGAAGAAAAATTTGTTCGATTAGAAGGACACTATCGAATGTAACAAAATCGAGAAATATAGTGACGTATAACGTTATTCGCGAAGAAATAAATACCTAAAACATTCTTTCCATTTGCCTACTATTCAATAGAAACGGCAGAAAACAGGCAAACGTTTCTCAAGTTCTACTGAAGTTACTGTAATTATATCCAAACGGAATTGTCCGGATGCCTCGAAGTACACAGCGATTAAAGAATTCAATTAAAGAACTTTTATCCCGCGACCCCGAACCCGCGAGGATTTCTACTGCCCTTTCGTTTGTTCTTTACGTGCACGAATGCAAACGCCAGCTTTTGGCCGACGTTGTTTCCACTTGGAACTCCGTTGCACACGGAAAATACAACGCGACGCGTTCTTCCAAGTTAAACGACGCCTCTGGCAGACGGCGATTACGAAAAGCCTGTGCAGCATTTGTGCCAAAAGTTTTGCACGTGGCTGGTTCATGGGGCCAATACTGCACGTAACTAACCAGCACAATGCCGCGTTAAAAACAGTCAAACTTATTGAATTTAATAACTCGAACATTTTCATACGTTCTTCCGTCGAACGCCCTCCGTGCTTCCTTTATCGAACAGGCAATTTCGATACGCAGCTGTCTGCCGGCAAACGATATTGGCAAATAGGGACAAAGGCGACCCTTGGCGCGACTTAAAACGCTTTTACTTTAATTAAATAGCAACCTTAGGGCAACGAGCTTTCATTACTGGCGAAGGGTATGAAACTTACAAGGTTGACGTCGTACCTCAAGCTCTGAAACTTTTCGATATTTTAAAATGGTTACAACGGGAACGAATCTATTTTGTTCCAAACGCAGTTTCATGCGACAGCGACGTGCATTTCTTCAAAAATCGACTACTGTCCTTTATTGGAGGGCCATAGATATCTGAAAACAATTACGAGTATTCTGCCGGCAGTGAACGAAGCGCGCATCAATTGCAGTAATTGCATGAATCGTAGAATTGATAAAACATAATAAACAATGTCATAGTTGGTATTGTGATTTATTTTGAGAAAAATGTGAAATTTCTCGACTGCCTGCCATTGCGTCGGAACGTGTCCCACGGGGAACAGAGGACGACAGTGTTTCGAAGTTTCAATTCGTGCGTGAAAATGTACGCGACGAGCAAAACTCCGTCTCGAGATTTCCATCTCCGGTCCGGCCGGCCCGAGCTGTGAACCACCTTATTCTTGTTCCCCTCGCGATAAATTATGCATCAGGTCGGCCGTTCTGTCTCTGTCCCTTTTTAGCCTTGCGTTCCCCCGCGGCCTCCGGTGGGAGACGTTTTCCGGTGGAACGAGCTACCGTCGGCCAAGTGGATTAAAAATTGTTACGGTACTTTCATAAATATTTACAGGATATCTCTGGGCGGTGATGCGAGGGTATCTTCGTCGAATTAATTGAACGAGCCGGACACGCATTAAATGAAGGCGACACACGGTGGCTGATAATAATTACGTTACATTCAAATGCACTACTTGACGTTTTCCACTTTAAAAAATTTCGTAACGATTAAACTGTCGGGTTAAGCCTAGACCGAATAATGTCTGTGCGTTTTAAATTAAAAACAAATGCACACACGATTGGTCAGATTATTCAGTAATACGTAAACCATCGCAAACATTATGTTTCGTTTAGTGCAAAATATAGTGTAGCGATTACAGTAATTCGTGAACGCGTATTTGAACGCGTGCGATATGGAAATATGAATGTATATTCAGACGCAAGATAAATTAGACAAAACGGTTATCGTTAAATAAATCATTTCCTTATTTAACCCTTTCGCTATACCGTAAAAAATAAAAAAAATCATCGGTGCACGAAGCAGTACAATTTCTATTAATATAAATCCGTTGCGCGTATGAACGGATCAGATACTCCGTTTAATTAATCAAGCTATACTGTACATAAATAATCGCAATAATAATATACTGTTGCACAGATTCGTTTGAATATTATGCATTTTGTTTTAGCAAACAATTGCTAAATATGCGAATATCATCTCACGTTCTCCGCAGCGGAAGGGTTAATAGTATTTAATATAATTACTTGAAGAAGGGTGTCGAAACGGGTAAGGGAACAAGGGAAATGGCAAGGTTGAAATGTGGGAGTGAGAAGAGGGCAAACAGGTACTGGGATGAGGTGGACGGAAGAAAGTGTGTACTGTGCGGAGGGGCGAGGCTGTCGTTGGAGCATTTGGCTTGGGAGTGTGTGGAAATGATTAGATGGACGAAGGGAAATCACGCAGTTTGCAGTCTATTCTTGCATTATAAATCAGCAAACAGATGGAACGTAAGTAGAAAAGTGTATAACATGATTATAGTGGTAAGCTGCGCTGGGGGAAAGATTTAGGCAGGGAGTTGGAACGAAGAATTATCATTATAATATTTAATTTTACATCGTGGATCGATTTCGATAGCAAAATAATTCGACGTAAAATACGTATGCGCGTATGTAGATATGAAAATTCTTCGCAGTAATCCGCAGTGCTCGGGACAATCAATGTCCTTGAGTAATCCCGTTGCGCCACGAGGAGCAATCTGAAAAGAAATTTATATTGATTCCCGATAGTGATTACGGCGTAGTCGTCATCCTTCGTTAATACTGTCTCGATGATCGCCGGCCGATACTTTGACATGGAAACCGAACGTAAAGGGAAACCGGCAAAAGAAGCCATCGCGTAGAGAGATCGGAGATTAAATTCAGTTTTATCAAGGCCGGTCTTTGATATCGCAATCTGCTTGATAATCAGCCGGCGGTCCGCAATATATCATAGAGATGAATTCTTCAGATGTGCACGGCACAGAGTGCGCGCCGCGTCCGGAGTTCACCGAATTTCATGAAAACGGGACATTATTGCTCTCAAATATGCGTTTCGCCCATCTTATGAAAAACCTCATACCCCCTGTAACCCCGCTCACTTTCTTCTCCCTCTTTTCTGCGCTTTCTCTTTGCATTTTGCGTGGCACCCGGCGCGTCGTGGCTCGTGAAAAACAAATTTAAGGCCGCTTTGGTAACGAGCATGAAATTCAAACCGCGCGGCTTTGAATTTATACTATTGAAATGTTTCGCAGCGAAGTTTAACATTAACATCTGTTATCTTGATCGGGCAATTTCTATGATTGACCGTAGCAAAGTCACGGTGCCGAGAAGCAATTGAAGCCACAAAATAACGAAATAACAAAAATAAGATGATTGAATATTTCATTTAGCTGTTATGTATGGGGGGATTGTAGACTTTTAGAAACCGTGGCAGTGTGACAACTGATATAGTTAAGATAAGAGCAACGAATAAATTTTGCGAATATTATTATAATATAATACGCTGCTCGAAACAATTAGAGCATCGCATGTTGCAGTCATTGTCCCCGTCAACGCGACACATAACGTTCGCAATATGCGATCCTTCAATTGTTTTGAGCAGTGTATATTCACACTTATTACAGCAGTCCTAAGATATAATTGTGTTGAGTTTTACGGATAATTATTTTCCCTGACGCTAGAATTTCATATCAAGTTTACCGTGTCTCTTTAGCCACGGTAAAGCAATTTATTCTTGTTAACAATTTCCTTCCGACAAATTCATTGTCCCCACAAAGTGGAAACATTTTTCGCAAAAGCCTCTTTAACAACTCTGACGATAGAAACATCAAAAGGGGGTAGTTTTTGAAGGAACAATGGACACATCAAAGAGACTCGAGTTGTCACAGGACAGTCCGCAGAATCCAGGCGAGGAATTCGATCGGAATGTCGAGTGTACAGGAAACGTTTGTCGCGAGCGTCATTACGCGGAAAATCAAGGACATGCTGACGCACATTCCGCGATACCTGAAGAGGATCAGGTTCCACGGTGGGTGAAGCGACCTGTCTTTGAACAAGCAAATCGAATGTAACGATGCCCGCAGCGTGCCACGGATAAAACGAAACGACACGGGATTCCAACTGGACTTTCACGTAATGGCGAAACATAATTTGAAACTAGCAGAGAACGTTTGGGTTGTTCGTTCAACCGAAAAAAACATAAATATACTTGGACTCTGATAAACCGCACGAGCATCGAATTTCACGTCTTTCGTTTTCTAACACATATTCGTCTGGTTTCACTGCAAATTCAGTCTGCGAACAAGTATGGTCTGTTTGGGCTAAATGAAAAATTTCCTTTGCAAGTTAACAACCAGGACATGAAATTATTTTATAATATTTGATTGATTTGCCATTGCACTGTTAGCGAATTTAAAGGTAAAGTTAATTGGTTATATTTTATAATTGAAATAATTATCCAGACCTCGTGGATTACGTTTAAATATAGAGGAGCAGGACGATCTGTACGATAAAACTTTATTGCACTGTTCTATATTATTTATCTTAAATATGCCAGAATTTTTCTGGAATAAATGTACAGGGTGCTTTGAAAGTAGTCTAGGAAGTGGGCTAATTAATTATGGAAAAGAATCCGGAGTTTATAGATTATACCTTGACGCTCGAGTTTAAAGTACGTTTACTCTCGTGAAATGCAAAGTTAGAGAATTCAAGTAATAAGGGAAGCTGGTTTAACGTGTAGCACCAGAACCCTACGATTAAACGACAAACATCTGCCGGCTGAATGTTTGCTAGTTAAAAGGTCGCTGGCACCGATCAGCGTGCTGCAGAAACTCGTAAACCACGAAAATATCGCGAAACTAAGAGGCGATCCCATTCGAAAAGAAAATACGAAGAGTGAAATTGGGAAATCTTTGAGAGGAATAGCTAGAGAATGGTTAAAGGTTCACGTAAAATTATTACGATGGGAAGTTATTTTGGTAAAGTTGTTGCATCCTTTGACGGCCTCGGGCAAAATTGGAAAACTATGTTTTTACAAATTTTCAGCTTTCTAAGTTCAGGTGATAAAATTTGAATAACGAATATGCCACTTTGTTGGCAAATTGTAACTGAAAAATGAACATATATTTGAACGTTCTCTTCATTGTTCTAAAAATGCAGCTTTACGGTCGATTTAAATTTTCACATATCACAGTACGTTAAGCATGGAGATTTTCTATTACATGTAACATTGATCGATTATCGTTCACGAAAGTCTACGAGCAAGGCTCGCGTGATAAATGATTTTTCCAAAGTGCATCAGCAATTATATTCATGCCGCTACTCCTACTTTATCGAGCCATGGTTTTAGTATTCAATGATTTAGAAATTTCTAAAACAAAATACGGTTCAGTATCCGTTATTTGCGAATAAGTTTATTCCTCGAGGCATTTGTTATAATATAAAGAGAAGCTTTATTTTTATGCACCAAGCGTTCGACTACATACGAAAGCATTTCCCGTTGTTCTCGTTCAATTCTTTTATCTCTCTGTCAGTCATCCATAGTTTTGCTTTGTACGCATCCAAGAATTGTGAATCAGATCAAAATATTTCTCCGAGTGAATTAAATCAGAATATATTGCGTCTTGAAACACGTGTGGGCATGAAATGTCTTTTAAAATGCGCCCCCTCCCTTGGGCAAAGAAATTCGCTTGAATTGTGCACATTGTTGTTTATCTTGGAGTATAATTCTTCCTTCGTATTCAGTGATTTTCCCACGGGTCGACGTATACGCACAGAGGCGTTTATTCGCTTCATAAATGTCAGGGCTTCTCGTATCAGCCATCGTAAACTATCGCGACATTTCTCTGCTCGTGCGGGATTAACTCGATTGTAACTTTCGACACGTGGAACAACGATACAGAGCCAAGGGAAACCGAAAAGTACACAGGGCCGCAATGTGTATAATCTATTTGCCTCGGAGACTGTCGGTATGCGGTTGACAGGCTCTTTCACGTCGCACTAGGGTGGGTTTCTGGTGGACCACACATCCCCCAGGATGTTCACGCGGCGCCGAGACTTGGCTTCAAAGCGACCCTCTGTTGCAAATAGAAAGTTACTGTTATCGTTTCATTCGCGCAAAGGTTCCCATCCGCGCAGAAAGACAGTGCAGTCAATTTCGACAGCCTTGTGATAGATGATCAATTCGTCTGTTTCAGTACAATCCTGTCGCGAGTCTTCGAAACTGTTCGCATTATTCTTAACGTTTATATGTTATTGTTTATTACATCTGCTTATCGCAAACCTGAAGGGCAAGATACTATTTTTTAAAACTCGAAAATAGAAAATCATGAATTACATTAACGCTTTATAATAATGCTAAATGATATTTAATTGATGAAGCTTATTTAGAAATGTTTCATTCTTTTATTATTGAACTGAAAGTAGTTAATTTCTCGTGACTTACAATTTTTACGAACTGACAGCCTAATGATATTCATAATGCACATAATTTTAATGTTGCTAATTTTTGTAGAAATATTTCGTTTCATAATTAATTGCTTTAAATATATTGCAGGAATTAACGTCTACGAAAAAATTGGATTAATGTTCACGTTAACAATTTCGATTTTCTTCGATATAACGGTGTTTGAACAGAATTTTCATGGTTGCGTAAATCATAAATCGATATACATATGTATGTATCCGATTCGAAGTTCCATTCCCCTGAATACGACACGATCTCCCTTGAACGCTGCTCTCACCTGAAAACTTTAGCGAATTCCGGCCACATAAATTGTTCATGGACATGTATCTCGATGGAAAACTTCGACGCGTTTAAATAAAGAATCCACGAATTCTGCCGATAAATCAGCGGGACCGCCGTCGGAATTATTAAAACGCGCGCAAACTTCTCCGTTGATTGAATTTCGATCGAATCAGTTTCCTTATCTCTTTTCTAAATCAATTTCTTTCGTACCATCGATTTTTGCACCTTCGTTCGTTCTCCGAAGAATTTCTTAACTATCCGACAGTTACCGGGGACACAGCATTTTACGTGAAATTTGTTGTTCTAATTACATTTCCGATAACAATTATTATAAATATTTTCAGATACAAATGCTTCGAAGTTTCAATATTTTTATTCGTTTAAAATAAAGTGCTTAAATTCTCTATACGCGTTTACTTTTTGTTCAAGTCTTCCTATTGTAAGTTCAATTACAAAATACTTTTTTTTAACAAAAATCCTTTCCTACTCGTTCGGTCAGTCTGTCGTTATAAATATTATATTCCATTTTTAAATCCTCTCTCGGGGCACACGATTTGAAAGGAGCATGATATTTACAAAGGTGTCACAAAAGCATGAAAAGTAAATAAAAAGAAGCATCCGCTTTCTATTACCGTCCATTAATACAAAGAACCCAATTTTAAACAACTAACGAAGAAAAGTACTCGCCGTATTCTTTCGTCCAAAAAATAGTAGCGATATTTCGCAAACAGATTTCTCACCGATTTTAATACGTAACCACGAATCTATCCCCCTCTCCAGAACACCCCGATTCGTCTTCCATAAAATATCGCCAACGTGGAGCTTCTTTTCTTCGCGGGAAACTCGCGAGAAGTTCACGTTTCTTCGAGTTTTCATCGGCAATCCGAACATCGGGGCGAAGGGCGGCGAGTCGTGGAATCGTTAAAAGAATCTAAGATATAAATCAGCGAGATGAAGTTTATCGGTCTGGCGTGCCGGGGAGATCGAGAAGGACGAATTAGCCCGACACCGTCGTCGGGGAATATTGCAGGAGCCGTGGCGTGTATTCGAGCATGAAATTGAGTCTTACAGAGCCTCCTAGACGGGGGAGGTAAGCCGGTCCTTTTTTGCCGTTCAACACCCTTCCTCGTTATATCTCAATCGTGGCCTGATTATTACGCAATTTGAATACGTTGAAGTACGGCATAAAAAATTGCCTCCCCTCGCCGGCGGGACAGAAACGATTAATGCGATTGGTGCCCCGGCTACTGAGGTGTAAAGACCATCCCTTGGCGAATATCGAGGGTGTTAGTTAAATTGAGTGCCACAGAATATTAGTTTATTTTAATAACCACCAGCCCGAATGAAGTGAATTTAACCGCCAATTTAAGCAACACGTCATTTTACATGATTTCACTTTCACGTTTGCCTACTGCTCACGTGTTCTATGGCTTTCAAAGGAATTATCGGGTCATTTTTGCAGGCAGAGGAATCTTTTTATTGTACACATAGGATGTTTAATTTAGCACTTTTAATAAGCCGAAGTGGAATTCGGTTTAGTTGGATTTACAAATGCACACTTTTTGCATCTAGCATTATTTCTTTGAGTAATTATATTAGAGAAGTTAATATATAACGTTTACAGGATGGTCATATTTAGAGAGATCGATGGTGGTTAAATACATTTCCGTATGAGAATTTCACGTTTGCAATGGTTTTTCGTCGTTTCCTGTGGCGAGACATTGCAAACGCATACTATTCAGAAAATGCATCTACCACCGAGGAATCCACTATGGATTCTGAGTATTCAAATGAACGATCCAAAATATCCTAAGTATTTCGTCGACACTGCACAGGGTCCTATTGAATTCGATGTGGTCCATTGTAACACGGTGATCATTAGAGAAGATTTATCACGTGCCCCTGGAATCAAATAAATTTCTCCATAAAATTCATCAAAAGGAAACATTCATTAATGCTTCAATACGAATTACATTCCAGAAGAAATAATTGTTGGAACAATTTGCTCATTCACTAGTTACAATACAACTGACATCGTTATCTCCGTGAACATTAATCCCATTACTTATTAATAAATGAATCATTGTTCAGATATACTTAAATTCCGCTATATACTTAAATTGTTAACACACTTCGTTTCAGTTAAAATTCTAATTAAAAGATAGAGCAGGATGTGAATGAAATTCCCTGAGACTATAAATGTAGCATTTATTCCAGCTTTACTTAGGAATTCGTGGATATTTTCAAGGGATACTTCTTATTAGAATCACTTTTACACGAAGTTGCATTCCACTTGTTTCTGAACGCAGCAGAATTCTTTATTAATGGGCGCGTTCGGAGATGGATCGATCGAGAGGAAAACTAATTACACCGATGAATGTCTCAGCGATCGTCTTGGATAGAACGATAAATCCCCATCGATGATGCCGCTCAGAAAAATCAAGATGATACAGGTCCTGGCTAGGTGTTCGATCGCAAATTCTCTTCCGGCAGTGCTGACCAGATTTATCGGTTCTTCCGTGCGGGCGGATAAGAAGGAATTAATTTCCCGTAGACACCAATTTTTCAAGAAACCATGCCGTACGATGCGACCTTAATAACGTTCCCTCTGTGCGGCCCTTTAAATTCCCGCTCGTCTGTTTCTCTCGTGTCATTCCGTTTTACTTTAGTATTGAAAAACTTCGTTTTGTATCCTTAAGTCATAAATCCGCGATATAGCTCGGTCTGCGAATCGAGCATCGTTTATATCGATTTTAATAAATATTAACGAACATGTATTTTCGAGGCCTTTGGAGATGCAACGGACATATTCAATTTTTTTAGGCTGGTTTTAAGTTTAAGTTTAAGTCTTTCGAGGTAGAGTCATGTAATTATTTTAGATAATAATGTTAGCTTACCGGTCTACAATTTCGGAGTGTGTGATGTTCTTATTGTTTTACGAATATTTTTTTACACAGTCATTTTGAAAAGGTTATTCTAAGATATCCTGATTATTTTGCAGCCGGGCTAATGAAAAGGTCGAATGGAAATATTATGCGAATTAGAAAATAATACTGATTGAAGAAACTACTTGATTCGAAGTCGAATTGTTTTAAATGAAAAACGGTATGTCACTAAAAGTGCAAATCGGAATATTCTGTTGAACGTAAATGCGCGGTCTGTTCACGTTTGAGTGTGATAAATTGCATAATTTTACTTCCGATTAACATTCGGTTTCGCGTGGGCGTTATGAGGTCAGCGGCGATAGAATTAACTTCTGGAATTGCGAGAGTTGTTGCAATTAATTCGGATACTGGAATCAAATTTAAAATTAGTTCCCCCAGCACGCACTTGTATACAGACCACGGTTTCTTTCATATTAACGCCTGCAATTTACTTTCACGATTGGCTGCATTAACAGCATTCGAAAATCGCGTGAAATTTCGAAACTCTAATGAGAGACCATATGTCGCCGGCCGCTTATTAGCAAGAATCACCTGCAGTATGTCGATGAAATTAAAATTTTAGTTGATTGCTGATGATAATTAACAGAGTGTTTCATATTAGAAGATTTCAGCAAGAGATTATATCATTTGAATTTCATTAAGCAAGGCTAATTTTTCCCAATCACTTCGATACGTCGCGACGTATGCCTGCTAAAAGTATTATCGCGAAAGGAATTATTACGATTTGATGATTTAATATAATTGCCAGTAGACATTTTTAGTGTAATAGAAATATACCACTATGAATAATTATACAGCAATATATAGCAAAAATATTATCTTTCATTCATAAAATATTATGATTGGCTTAGGGCTGAAACAGAAATTGCAGATTCAGAAGGTATTATTATTATTATTATATTATCATTATTTATTTGTAATTTTTGGCTGCCGGCTGCAACATGCCCTTTCAAGGCTTCTACACTGGTTTTTGGTATCCGCATATATATTTTATTATATATTAACGTATATATATTAACAATTACCACTTACTGTATTCTATTGCTAGCTCTCGTTTCTACTCTTTGACACACAATTTTGTTGACGTTCATTCTTAACTCCATCCTTACTTCCGCTCATACTTCTAACCTAATCTTACTCCTATTTATCTTTTAAACATTTGTGCTTTTCATTTTCCTTGATTCTCCTCATTTTCTCACCTCTTTCTCCTTTCCTTTCCCCAGCAGAAGCTCAGATATTATTTTTGTATTTAAAAATCTTATATATTATATAGAAATCTCTGCAGAAATTATTCATTCCGCTTATTAGGTATTCAAAACATCGGAATTTAATTATGAAATATAAACAAATGAATATTTCTTAGCGCAATAAAAATTGCATTGTTATTGGAAACTAACGCCGTACCTTCTACA
The DNA here is from genome assembly GCA_963667235.1 of Nomada lathburiana. Lineage (NCBI taxonomy): Eukaryota > Metazoa > Arthropoda > Insecta > Hymenoptera > Apidae > Nomada > Nomada lathburiana. The sequence goes on from OY763903.1 coordinate 5,309,584, forward strand.
ACAATCTATTGTGTACAGTGTGCGAAATTCCCTCTCTACTATTAATCGATACGCACAACCGAGCTACAAGTTTCCTCGCCGGAAATCCACTCAATGTTCACGGGTTATGAGTACTATGAAAATGATACTAAAGCCGACGTGCCATATCTATGTTCCCGCTGATGTTAATTAGCGATACACCAACTGCACTCAACTAACGTTGTTTGGTCTTTAAATGTTCCGAGGTAACGCAGTATCTTGGCACATTCAAAAGTGATTTCACAACCACTGTTTAATAACCATTCTATGGCTTATCTTAACCAACCGCACCGCCAATTAATTACCCCTTCATTTTCGAGGCTAATTAAGTTTAAGGCATTAGTTAATATTCTACGCTGATATAAGCAGCTTGTATGGAAAAATCATTTTCACCTGCGACGCTTCCCTTCGATTAGGTACATACGACTATAAGCGTACTCGCACGTGCATGCTAAATATACGTGTAGGAAGGAGTGTTACGCATAAATCGATGCAGAACTACGCATGATAGTCGTGCGACTAAAACGTTGGAATGTTCGTATATTATTTGCAATTACATATTTAACAATTTTGGTAATTGCTATGGATTCGGTCATTTATAATCATTCATTGTTGCAAATTGGAAATCGGTGCAGGATCATTTTTTGGCACTTCTAACAGCTTTGAAGGATCCAAACCTTTGCTGACATCAGTGAAATAACCGAAATTCATCGAAAATTACTCGAGTTTACATGATTCTGTTATTTCAACAACTTTGGCTATATTCGTATACAGTTTGCAAGCTTCTATTAATAAGTTCGATGCAGAAGTATGATCAAACTTTCTCAAATAATAGAAACCAAATTAAAGAAACACGCTATTTTCTATATTGCAATGGAATCGTAATATTTCCCCTCTTTTCACACAACGAAAAATTTCCAGCAATCTTACATTTACCTTTACTCCTTTATCATATTATCATTTATACTTTAACTGTACCTCCCGTCTCCTATACTCCGTTTCTCGGCAATAAATATTAACTATTCAGAGTGCCAATCCGTTACACCAAGTTGTATCAATAGCAAGAACCATTCGAACCGATCCGCCCCTCGATCCGTAGCTTTTTCTATCGACACCTCGGAGTCACGGGAATTGCAACGAGTTTGGATTTTTTGCACGAGTATCGGGTGTCTGGAAATGGAGGATTTCAACGCGACGAACGCAATCCTCGGCGTCGGCTATGTTTGAGAAACTGCAGCTCCTGCTGGCAACTTTGTCCCCGTTCTCTTACCTGGGCGCAGATTTACGAGGCCGCGTTACATTCGCAGGAAGAAGAACGGATGAATAATTGCGCACCTGGCTCGACCCAATGGTTGCCTGGCATTATTTGCGGTCGTCGGAGAAATTATCGAGTTACGTGTTTAATTGCGCGGCTTTTATCGCCCGACAGATATCGTTTCTTCCTTGAATTTCGTTGCTTTCCTCTCCGATTTCTTTCGTCCTCTTTAACAAAGGATCTCGTGTTTCCTCGCGGAGTGTTTCCTCTTCTTTAGCATTTTCTTGGATTTACCCGGCGGAATTTTACGACTATTTCATTAGGAAACTTTCACTGGGAGGTGATTCTAACTGTTCGAATGATTCCCCTGAAACGTCGAGCCGAAAGGATCGTATAAATTTTAGCGATAGGTTAGATTTCTGTTTTGCTTTCGTGGTGAAATATTTTGACGAAAATTTGTTCCATGTGTTGCTCGATGGGGCGCGGTAAATGCGTCATCGTGAATCACGGTATTTCTGTTTGCTTTGAGGAAAGTGGAGTAATGTGCTTCAAAGGAAAATTTTGTTCTTGTTCTTTCTATGCGTTTTTATTTTGCACAAATATGTGACCATGAGGGGAGGGAGAGACGGTTTAATTATATTTCTTCTTAGAATGATTGTATGATGTTAATTTGATTTGATCCTGTAGTAGGTACTTACGTTCATAACGTAATAGCTAATATTAATGTTTTATTGAGGCATGTCGGGAAAATAGCTGAATTATGTTAAATACCTAAGCAGCATTCCATTCTCCGCGGATTAATGCCAGAGTCTTTAGATTCTTGATCGAATTTATTGGGCATTGATAATCAATAATCAGATCGAGGACGGGCCAGGATCCATCCATTATGGATATTTCGATGAGAATACGTCGGTCCAAGGAAACGTCTGTTCCATTCGTAAAATCCTGCCACCGCCGCGGCGATAAATCGTGGGATTTGACAATACTTCGACGAGAAATCGATATATCCCATAAGCGCCTTGTCTCGGCCGTGGCAAGATATATCGTTTGACGATTGCCAAAAGTATCCAGCTTTTCCACTTAAAAAGTTGCATCTTCACGCAGGTGTCATCGACAATTGTGACGGAGGTGTGAAAATTCTTCGGTTTGTGCAGAAAAGAATTACAAGTTTCACGACATTTTTTTGGTAATAGATCCTTTAAATAATTACACACAAAAGCTTTTCTATTCAATTGTTTTATAGATGCACTCTACCTATATGTACAAGTTTAATTAATTGAAATAAAAATAATAGGAATAGTAACATGCTTGACATTTTTCGTACGCTTTTTAATAATAATGAAGGTAAATTAAATCACATTGGCGAGTTTGTCAGAAGAACAATATTCCTTCACGTCACGAACGTGTTATTAAAAGTAAAAATTGTATGCAGTACTTCCACCTTTTTCCATGTGCTGTCTATAATCAGAACAAAGTAATTATTTTTTTTTCACATTCGCAGTTATTTTCATAGAATAAGAAGACTTGTGCGAAAGTTATTAATATTCATGCAGTACCATCTTAAGAATTGGATAACTTCGTTGTAGATAGCAATATTGCAAGTGTCACTAATTCAGCAAGAAGAATCATTTTTTAAATATTTCAGTTTTAAACAATGGCAACAGTCTCCTTGTGGTTGAACCTCTTTAGCCAGAACAGTAATGGCTCTTTTTAAAATCTACCCCCGGCTGCAGTTTAACTCTGCAAATGCCTTCTTGGGAACTTAAGGTTCGTTCATTTGCTCTAGTTGGCCGGTCGAGAATTACGCGAAAAGTATTTTTGGCCTGCGCCAAACCATGCACTTGCATGATCCACGCCAAATACTTGTCACATATATCGAGGCTTAATCTGTTTTCAGATTTTGTTAGAAACGGAGCCGCGCTTGTGGCATGCGCACAAGATTGTAGAATGTCCAACAAAGTGGGCAGCGTATGAAAAATAATTGTTTTGAAACAGAAATAATGCACCTTACCTCGGAATCTGAGTTCGAAAAAGAGTTATGAGACTGTTGTTCCTGTTAGTTTAAGATTGATTGCAGTGGTGTTCAAGTAAAACTGTCGGACGTTCAAATTATTTTATTCATCATAAATTATACACATTTATTGTTGGTTATAAATCCTTAGCTGCATGGAAATAGTAGTGGATTGACTAAGTAGTACAGATCTATACTTGGTCAGACATGCGCGTATTTTCTAATGGTACTGGTCATTGCGGTCAGACATATTTTTAAGTAGTATAGGTCAATGTATACGGACTGGTGGAACACTTGAGGTACCCCGGTGATAATGTATGACAGAATGGTTGAAATAATTAGAGGATTATTACTATGAATCTGGCTAATGAGCCTGTAGGAACACGGATATATTATAGTGGTTTGTAAATGAATGATAAAATGTTCACAGTACATTAAGCGTTTCTTATTAACTTGTACATTTTACTTCAGACATATATACTTTCAACAGTTTAGAAAAGAATATCGATCATTTCTAAAACACATTCTAATAAATCGGAATAATACAACGCTGGGAAATTGGAATTCTAATTTTACAATTATTCAATGGGACGTAACGTAATGTACTAATAATGAGAATAGCAATGCATTTATTGGAAGTTATGGTCTTCTAACTTTTACCGACTGTAACAAATGTTCATTTTCATAAACGTAGTCGAAGTTGGCTCGTACCTTGAAAGTAGGATAACACTGCGTCTCTCTGGGAAGAAAAGGATACTTTCTTCCGCGCACATCTTTTCAAAACGTCACACCGCCCTGAAATGCATATTTCAAGACGGATCTTGTACCACTTCGTATCCACCAAAATTTTTCATTCTCCTTTTCAGTAGCTCAGCCACGTTTCCAAAGAATCTTCCACTAGTCTTACGATCGGACAATTTGCAAAAATATTATTCTCAGAAATGTTCGGGTACGTTAAATACCGGGCGAGCACACGAAACGATAGTTACAGAATTTTAGACGGAAAAGCTTTACACTATTACCACACTATTATTCGTCGATTAAAACTTCAATGATCTTTGTGATATCAGATATTTCATTTTTATTATTATCATTATTTCATTGCAGAATATTACATCGTCCCTTGTAAAAATTCGATCTATCCTTCGTCTTACAGTACTTTCGTCTTGCACCGCTCTGCATTACACCGAACAGTTCTCATTCTTTATTTCCATTGTTAAATGCATGCTCCTCCAAGAAGGAGGGTAACGTAGCCTCCGCCGTTCTCCAGAAATAGACGTATCAATCGTTCCAAGAAATTGTCCCAAATAACCTGGACATCGCGGATCACTGTTTTCCCAATCGGTTTCTCTTTGGTGTCTCGTATAAGTTCATTTCTTCGAGAGTTGCTTTCTTTTCTCCTACGCGAAATAGGACCGATTTCTGTCTCTCCTAACCGCGTCCCCATCCTTTCTAGACGTTCTTCTCATCGACCACAGTCGTCTAGACGTTGTTCCACTTAGCCCCCTTTTTACCTCGATCGGTTTTCAATCTCCCACGATTACCGTTCTTTGGTTCGTTCGTTCGTTCCACCTCTACCTTTAATCACGTGAATCGTCCAAGGGACCAGAAAGATCGGGTTGCAGATGCTCCATGAGTGATCCACAATTTTCTGCCGAATTTCTTTTTGCGAGATCTTCGGAGGAATGCGATGGCGTGAATGGCGAGCCGATTCAGTTAACTCGCAGCGTGACAGATACTTGTTCTACGGGGCACAGGCATGAAAATCGTAATGAAAATGGTTGTTTTCTTTGTATTGGCAGTGACATCGAGTAGCGGGAGGAAAAATGTATTTGTGTTCGAGTTATCGACAGATTCGTGAATTCATTCGACGAGAGAACAAAGTTTTTATACGACGGTCGTAAACGTCCTCTATTTAGATTGGTTTGGTGGACCTCTACACGATTCTGTTTGGAGTTCAAAGTATGACGCACGTTGCGGCACGATGTATTACGAAGAATACATCGTCGATTGATGTGAATGCTTTGTGAATATTGAATCAATTATTCATTTCAACTTTCATTTGGATCCTGGATATGTAATTAATACATTTCAGCGTATTCGTAGCAAACCGTATCACCTCGAATTAATAAATCGCTGAAATGTTTCAATCGGTGCAGCATTTGTACAAAACGTTTCCTAATTCGGCAAATCGGTTAACAATAAATTACTAAAATTTAACCTAGTTTTAAAGCAAATCGTTACAGTTTTCTGAACACTGCATTATTTTAAATACTTCTTTACATTCTACTCCAAGAAGTTTAATTAATAAACAAATATATATGTTCATGTTAGGTTCCAATCAAATATATTACAGTAATCTAATAATTGAATTTCATGTCGTTCAATCAATTATTTTTCACGGGCGAAATTTATCTTTTATCTTCCAAACTTCTCCCCCAACATCAAAAATCAATACCCTTCGCATTCCACGGTAAATAAATATCCTTAAACTTCATATATTGTACATAAACTCTATATTATTCAGTATAAATTGGCCATAAATTCAAAGTAGGGGGATCCCGCTTTAAATCAACCTCACCTCTGCCATCGTCAAACTATTCGTTGCAAGTTCAAAGCAAGTTCAAATGCCTACTATTTTCACCTCGCCCTGTAACACCTATCCTGATACACGGTGCGCATGCATACGTAACAACGTTACAGATAATAACCTATTCTCTCAATGCAAGGATACATTATTCATCCAGCACTCGAAAGACCCGGAATCAGTTTCACCAGATCCAACAATTTTAATGCGACTATTGAGATCGACTATCACGTCGAATGCATCACTCGAAGTCCCCCCCAGAGCATCGTGCCCGTGTTTCCAGCTAATAAGCTAATCCATTTCGTACAAAGGTGGTACTTGGCACAGCTAGAGTCGAACGATCCGACCGATCGATCCGGCGAAGATCGTTGGAAAACGACACGGGTCGATTACAACCCATCAGCCCCGAACGGCATGAAACGGAAATAATTGATTCGAGAAAGGAAGCCCGTGCGTTGCATTTCCTGCCGGTGCAGAGCCCTGCCTTGCAGCTGCAGACAGATATTACAACGGTCGTGCCTGGCCATCGAGCTCGCAGTAACCGTAGCAGTTACGTGAAATTAACCTATCGCGAGGATCGTGTGCCCAGAACCCGGAAGTCCTGTCCTATTCCGTGGCAATCGACAATGCTTCCTGCGGAATGTTATGGGATCCTGTGTCCCGTAGAACGTTGTATGCGCGGCGGTAATATTTCATTTGCAGACATCGCTGGTGAAATTCTGCAGCTAGGTTTCTTTGTGAGGCGGAAAGGAATGCGATAGCGCATTGAATTGGTTTGGTTTAAAAGTGTGTGTTGGATACCGATACTCCAGGGTTCTTAAAATGTGTGAATCATTATTACAGCTTACATATTCTGGGTGGTAAGTAAGGAGATGTGCAGGTTTGATAGAGATTTGGGGTATAGATAAATTGTTGATCGACGGAATTGGAAAATATTTTAGGAGTAAGTAAAGGTATCAGAAATTCTATTTTGGAATAATGGATAAGCATTTGCTATCGATGTTCACTTCGTGCTGGTCCATTTCGAAAATAGAACACTTACAATTAGACTGCTTTTAATAGACGTATCATGTTGAATATTTTCAATTTTAATGATGGTTAACCGGTGTTTGGGCAACCAAAATGGTCAATATGTTTGAAGCTTAGTTACATCAAATATTTTGCATGAATTCGTTTCACGAAACTTTAATTGGCGCTAAACGTGTCTAAAGAATCGAGATCCGGAGTGGTTTTTGCCATATCTTGTCAAGAAGATACAACAATTATTAAAGGAAATATAGAAATGGGTACCCGGTTGCCTACGCAACGATTGATACTAGCAACGACGTATTATATTCAATATTTTAAAGTTTTAAATAATATTCATCATTAATGTATTGTACTATTTAGATATATTATTTTAATACGATTACTGTATTCTTATTATTACGCATTATGTTAGATATATTATTAGTAATATTATTTAGGCATTCTCAGTGTTATCGAAAATAAATTTGAAAAATATACATTTTATTCAATACAGTTAACAAAAGTGTGTTAAACAAGTATAAATAAATTAGCATAAATGAAATAATCACGGCTGTTTCTAAACTAATCACAATAAATGATATTAAATCATAATGTCGTCGATCAAAAACTTCAACCGAATTCTCAACGATAATTTCAAAATTATGGAATAAGAGAAAAATTCATTCACCTTCGTTAAAGTTCCCTTCATTCTCACTTCTTCGTTTCGATTCCCACCAATCGTTCACGTAACCCAATGCACCGACCTGCAACGCACCGACACAAAACTTATCCATCTCACACGGCCGGGTCACCGAGCAAGTTCCAATGATCGAAGTTGATCAGGCCCCCTGCCGATGATTAGAATTACAGGGCGATCGGTTCCCGAAGCTGCTAAACAAAGCTTAATGTAACGCCGCGCGGTAAACTCTTTAGCCGACACGGGGACGCCGGTTAACTCTTCTCATGCAGGGCGAAACAGTATTTCAAGTGCAAGCCATTAAGCCCTCAACACTGCCGGATAGTGATTAGGTCCAGGGGCTAAATCCTTGTCGGTGTTAGCGTTCAGTGAATTTAATCACGCTGCTCTCAGGACAATGCTGCATATTCGTGCCGTCAGGCTACAAAGATAATTGCGCTTCCCGCATTAATCAGGCATTCGCTGTTTGCCCTCGCTTGGTTCGCGTCGATTTTTCTTCGTCGTCAGAAAGATGCTACAGAAGGTTTATCCTTCGAGTCCAATTGGTTATTAAGAGGACGGAATCTATGAGCAGCGAAATTGAAAAATGTGAGTACGACTGGTACTCAGGTGTTGTAGTAGGTGAGTTGTAAATGATGTAATAGATTGAATTAGTTAGACAGCTCATTTTGGATATTGGTCACTGCGTGAACAAGGGGAAAACGCGAGTCTGTTTTCGATTTGAATTTGCCAATGAATTATTAGTACACCTGAGGAATTTTTCAATTACTCCTTTACCTCGTTTATAGTAGTGTGAGTGAATCTGTAATATAATTGATGTTCCCATTTAGTCACAATTAACTGCAAAGAATTTTATTCCACGTTTTTATTTGCTTATATATTGTTTATTCATATTAGTTGATAAGGCTCATGCATGAACTGTAATTAATTTTCACCGTAAGTTGCCAATATAGTAATAAAGAAATGAATTCTGTGTCATGATGGTTAATTATTTTCATAAAGGTATATAAATAAAATGATAAAATTTAATTCCATCGTTACATGCAAAATTATGAAATTGTAATTGTGAGTAACAACAGTACCTGATAGCAGAAAAACTAGTAGGAGAAATGAAACGATAGTACATTGTAAAAGTAGGACAGGTACAATATTATGTGAGACTTAATTTACGGATCTGATACTTTATTATCAGAATATTATGTTACACACTTAACAATAATACTTTCAGTTAAATATAAATGAATTCGAACAGTACATAAATTGTCAACTAAATGATTCGTGCAACTTCAGCAAAAACTGGTCGCGTTGCAATATTTTTTTACAAAATTCTCCCGGCGATGGTAAAAATATTCTTTCCGAATAATTACTCTCATTTCCCACAATGCAACCAGTCTTACAATGTCGGCGTTATTTTAAGGGCGAAATTAATGACAGCGTTTTTTATTCAAAAAATATCCCGACCCATTGAACGATATTGAAATAAAGAGGTAGTCGATCATTGTGCCAGCCGGATCGTTAGAAAACAATCTGCCAGCTTGTATGAACCTAAAATCATTAATCATTTCCTGTCGCCGTGAAATTATTCGATCGATTAAATTCGTTCCACTTCGCGTGTAGGTGGAATGCATGAAGCTCGCTTCTTTTTTTTTTTAATGAAAGTAGAGTGGGGGAACAATGATAAAAGCCGTTCGCGACGTATAAATTTATACATATTTTAATGAAGAGCTTCTCATTGAAGCACAAGGATGAACGAATTATGAATAAAAGACCGTTCACTGTCATCCCGTGTGCGCTTGCTTCCATGTAAATTTAATATTCGTATGTTTTCCCGAGTGGCTGGCTCGAAAAATTAATTTATTAACGGTAGTTAAATTACTATTATCATTTTGCGCAATCTATTCTTCCTATTCTTATTTCTTCACGAAATCTTGTTGCGACAAATTGTCGCATGTTAAATTCCATTTTTAAAGAGGAAGATATATTAACATGTGTAGCGATGTTACGAGGGTCTTGAGTACTCGACAAATACTGCAGGAAATGCTTGAAAGAGGGATCGTGTAAAAAAGAAGGAAGGACAGGAAATCTTTCGTTGAGAAAAAATTCGAAAGCGCACGCACCCCTGGTGTAAAAAACCAGAGATAATGCAGCAACCCTGAACAAACGGGACCAGCACATGGAGTTAATCGGGGCAATTACGCGTCTGGGCGTGCACGTTGAAAAACATGTCACGTGTGATACATCGTAACAAAAACTGTTTGGCATGTTGGCCGGAGGTGACACTGGCTCGTCTTTGACGTTCACATGGGCCTCGTTAAACAATTAATTATGCAGAAGTAAATTGTGGCAGTTGTTCAATACAATTGTACTATTCAATTCTATTCAATTAGTTCAAGCTTAATACGTTATTATCTTGGAATGTTAATTTCGGAACGGCGTTACAATATAGGCTATAGCCGGATAAGGGGGTCAAATGTGCCCATAAACCAAATTCGACTTGTGAGGTACCATTCGATAGCTTATCCAGAAAAACCAGTACGTGCCAGGTTTCAACCCTGTAGCTCGACTGGGAGGGTAGTTACAGCGAAAAAACAAAATTATAGTTTTTGCTCAGTATCTTCCATTATAGCGAATACAAAATTTGGAAAAAAATCTGAGTCATTGCAATTATGGAGGCACATATTGTACAAGTTTTGCAGATTTTTAAATCGGGAACTCGAGCTTGCTAAAAATAAAAAATGTCAAAAAATGCTGAAAAATGCCGATTTTCTATTGAAGGAATCTTTTACCCACAATTATATTTTTTTTGTAGGTACATATTATTGATACTACAATTCTCAATTTTTTTCAGATTTTTAAATTGGGTGCGCCGCCGTTAAAAAAATTAAAAACCGATTTTTTCGTCGTTTTTTGCGTGGCAATGTAACTTATACGTAACATTTTTTAAATATAGAGCCCTAAGTAAACGCACAAAAGTTGCTAATTAAGCCCTAAGAAAACACAACAAAGTTCAAACAACGCCTCGCGAAAAAGCAACAAAGTTGCAAACAACGCCTCGCGAAAACGCAACAAAGTTGCAAAATTGTTGACAAAAGTTTGCACCAATGTTGCGCCTAAATTTTTGCAACTAAGTTGCAAATTAAGCCCTAAGAAAATGCAACAAAGTTGCAAACAACGCCTCACGAAAAAGCAATAAAGTTGCAAACAACGCCTCGCGAAAAAGGAATAAAGTTGCAAACAACGCCTCGCGAAAAAGCAATAAAGTTGCAAACAACGCCTCGCGAAAAAGCAATAAAGTTGCAAACAACGCCTCGCAAAAAAGCAACAGAGTTGCAAACAAGGCCTCGCGAAAAAGCAACAGAGTTGCAAACAACGCCTCGCGAAAACGCAACAAAGTTGCAAAATTGTTGACAAAAGTTTGCACCAATGTTGCGCCTAAATTTTTGCAACTAAGTTGCAAATTAAGCCCTAAGAAAATGCAACAAAGTTGCAAACAACGCCTCGCGAAAAACCAATAAAGTTGCAAACAACGCCTCGCGAAAAAGCAATAAAGTTGCAAACAACGCCTCGCGAAAAAGCAATAAAGTTGCAAACAACGCCTCGCGAAAAAGCAACAAAGGTACAAAGTAAGCATTACGAAAAGGCAACAAAGTTGCAAACAAGGCCTCGCGAAAAAGCAACAAAGTTGCAAAAATTCTTGACAAAAATTTGCAACAATGTGCGAAAAATTTATGCAACAATGTTGCAAACAACGCCTCGCGAAAATGCAACAAAGGCGCAATCAACGCCTCGCGAAAAGGCAACAAAGTCGCAAACAAATCGTTGCGAAAAGGCAACAAAGTCGCAAACAACGCCTCCCGAAAAAGCAACAAAGGGGCAAACGAGGCCTCGCGAAAAAGCAACAAAGTCGCAAACAACGCCTCAGGAAAAAGCAACAAAGTGGCAAACAACGCCTCGCAAAACGGCAACAAAGTCGCAATCAACGCCTCGCGAAAAGGCAACAAAGTCGCTAACAACGCCTCGCGAAAAGGCAACAAAGTTGCAAACGACGCCTCGCGAAAAGGCAACAAAGTTGCAAACAAGGCTTCGCGAAAAAACAACGAAGTTGCAAACAACGCCTCGCCAAAAAGCAACAAAGTTGCAAACGACGCCTCGCGAAAAGCAACAAAGTTGCAAAAATTCTCGAGAAAAATTTGCAACAAAGGCGCAATCAACGCCTCGCGAAAAAGCAACAAAGTTGCAAACAAGGCCACGCCAAAAAGCAACAAAGTTGCAAACGACGCCTCGCGAAAAGGCAACAAAGTTGCAAACAAGGCCTCGCGAAAAGGCAACAAAGTTGCAAACAACGCCTCGCGAAAACGCAACAAAGTTGCAAAATTCTCCAGAAAATTTTGCAACAAAGTTGCAAACAGCGCCTCGCGAAAACGCAACAAAGTTGCAAAATTCTCCGGAAAAATTTGCAACAATGTTGCGCCAAAAATTTTGCAACAAAGTCGCAAACAGCGCCTCGCGAAAACGCAACAAAGTTGCAAAATTCTCCAGAAAAATTTGCAACAATGTTGCGCCAAAAATGTTGCAACAAAGTTGCAAACAGCGCCTCGCGAAACGCAACAAAGTTGCACAATTGTCCAGAAAAATTTGCAACAATGTTGCGCCAAAAATTTTGCAACAAAGTTGCAAATTTTTCTCGAGAATTTTTGCAACAATGTTGCGTTTTCGCGAGGCGCTGTTTGCAACTTTGTTGCAAATTTTTCTCGAGAATTTTTGCAACATTGTTGCGTTTTCGCGAGGCGCTGTTTGCAACTTTGTTGCAAATTTTTCTCGAGAATTTTTGCAACTTTGTTGCTTTTTCGCGAGGCGTTGTTTGCAACATTGTTGCATAAATTTTTCGCACATTGTTGCAAATTTTTGTCAAGAATTTTTGCAACTTTGTTGCGTTTTCGCGAGGCCTTGTTTGCAACTTTGTTGCTTTTTCGCGAGGCCTTGTTTGCAACTTTTTTGCGTTTTCGCGAGGCGTTGTTTGCAACTTTGTTGCATTTTCGCGGGGCGTTGTTTGCCACTCTTTTGCATTTTCGCGGAGCGTTGTTTGCCACTCTTTTGCTTTTTCGCGAGGCGTTGTTTGCAACTTTGTTGCATTTTCGCGATGTGTTGCTTGCCACTTTTTGCATTTTCGCGAGGCGTTGTTTGCAACTTTGTTGCCTTTTCGCGAGGCGTTGTTTGCGACTTTGTTGCAAATTTTTCTCGAGAATTTTTGCAACTTTGTTGCTTTTTCGCGAGGCGTTGTTTGCAACTTTGTTGCGTTTTCGCGAGGCGTTGTTTGCAACTTTGTTGCGTTTTCGCGAGGCGTTGTTTGCCACTTTTTTGCATTTTCGCGAGGCGTTGTTTGCAACTTTGTTGCATTTTCGCGAGGCGTTGTTTGCCACTTTCTTGCATTTTCGCGAGGCGTTGTTTGCGACTTTGTTGCATTTTCGCGAGGCGTTGTTTGCGACTTTGTTGCCTTTTCGCGAGGTGTTGATTGCGACTTTGTTGCCTTTTCGCGAGGCGTTGATTGCAACTTTGTTGCATTTTCGCGAGGCGTTGTTTGCGACTTTGTTGCATTTTCGCGAGGCGTTGTTTGCCACTTTCTTGCATTTTCGCGAGGCGTTGCTTGCCACTTTTTGCATTTTCGCGAGGCGTTGTTTGCGACTTTGTTGCATTTTCGCGAGGCGTTGTTTGCGACTTTGTTGCATTTTCGCGAGGCGTTGCTTGCCACTTTGTTGCATTTTCGCGAGGCGTTGTTTGCGACTTTGTTGCCTTTTCGCGAGGCGTTGTTTGCGACTTTGTTGCATTTTCGCGAGGCGTTGTTTGCGACTTTGTTGCCTTTTCGCGAGGCGTTGATTGCAACTTTGTTGCATTTTCGCGAGGCGTTGTTTGCGACTTTGTTGCATTTTCGCGAGGCGTTGTTTGCCACTTTCTTGCATTTTCGCGAGGCGTTGTTTGCCACTCTTTTGCTTCTTCGCGAGGCGTTGTTTGCAACTTTGTTGCATTTTCGCGAGGCGTTGCTTGCCACTTTTTGCATTTTCGCGAGGCGTTGTTTGCGACTTTGTTGCCTTTTCGCGAGGCGTTGTTTGCGACTTTGTTGCATTTTCGCGAGGCGTTGTTTGCGACTTTGTTGCCTTTTCGCGAGGCGTTGATTGCAACTTTGTTGCATTTTCGCGAGGCGTTGTTTGCGACTTTGTTGCATTTTCGCGAGGCGTTGTTTGCCACTTTCTTGCATTTTCGCGAGGCGTTGTTTGCCACTCTTTTGCTTCTTCGCGAGGCGTTGTTTGCAACTTTGTTGCATTTTCGCGAGGCGTTGCTTGCCACTTTTTGCATTTTCGCGAGGCGTTGTTTGCGACTTTGTTGCCTTTTCGCAAGGCGTTGTTTGCGACTTTGTTGCATTTTCGCGAGGCGTTGTTTGCAACTTTGTTGCATTTTCGCGAGGCGTTGCTTGCCACTTTTTGCATTTTCGCGAGGCGTTGTTTGCGACTTTGTTGCCTTTTCGCGAGGCGTTGTTTGCGACTTTGTTGCATTTTCGCGAGGCGTTGTTTGCGACTTTGTTGCCTTTTCGCGAGGCGTTGATTGCAACTTTGTTGCATTTTCGCGAGGCGTTGTTTGCGACTTTGTTGCATTTTCGCGAGGCGTTGTTTGCCACTTTCTTGCATTTTCGCGAGGCGTTGTTTGCCACTCTTTTGCTTCTTCGCGAGGCGTTGTTTGCAACTTTGTTGCATTTTCGCGAGGCGTTGCTTGCCACTTTTTGCATTTTCGCGAGGCGTTGTTTGCGACTTTGTTGCCTTTTCGCAAGGCGTTGTTTGCGACTTTGTTGCATTTTCGCGAGGCGTTGTTTGCGACTTTGTTGCCTTTTCGCGAGGCGTTGATTGCAACTTTGTTGCATTTTCGCGAGGCGTTGTTTGCGACTTTGTTGCATTTTCGCGAGGCGTTGTTTGCCACTTTCTTGCATTTTCGCGAGGCGTTGCTTGCCACTCTTTTGCTTCTTCGCGAGGCGTTGTTTGCAACTTTGTTGCATTTTCGCGAGGCGTTGTTTGCAACTTTGTTGCATTTTCGCGAGGCGTTGCTTGCCACTTTTTGCATTTTCGCGAGGCGTTGTTTGCGACTTTGTTGCCTTTTCGCGAGGCGTTGTTTGCGACTTTGTTGCCTTTTCGCGAGGCGTTGTTTGCGACTTTGTTGCCTTTTCGCGAGGCGTTGTTTGCGACTTTGTTGCCTTTTCGCGAGGCGTTGTGTGACTAACGTGACTTCAATCGCCTCGATTTATTTACATTCCTCGATTCCTATGCTGGTCTGCTGAATGTAGAAACATTAAACACTGCATGAAACACTTATTTCGCAAAGAATACACGAAAATTCGCCGTATAACTTACTTTGCCATGCAAAAAACGACAAAAAAATCGGTTTTTAATTTTTTTAACTGCGGCGCACCCAATTTAAAAATCTGAAAAAAATTGAGAATAATAGTATCAATAATCTGTACCTAAAAAAAAAATATAATTGTGGTTAAAAGATTCCATCAATACAAAATCGGCATTTTTCAGCATTTTTTGACGTTTTTTATTTTTTGCAGCTCGAGTTTCCGATTTAAAAATGTGCAAAACTTGTACAACATGTGCCTCCATAATTGCAATGACTCAGATTTTTTTCAAAATTTTGTATGCGCTTTAATGGACGATACTGAGCAAAAGCTATAATTTTGTTTTTTCGCTGTAACTACCCTCCCAGTCGAGCTACAGGGTTGAAACCTGGCACGAACTGGTTTTTCTTAATAAGCTATCGAATGGTACCTCACAAGTGGAATTTGGTTTAGGGGCACATTTGACCCCCTTATCCGGCTATAGCCTTTATGTAAAAACTAAATAATTCATTGTTTGCATCATTATTTGTAGGTTTCCTTGGTGAAGTGTACAATGATGATCAATATCAAACATATTGATTAACAATGTAACACATGAGACCAAAGTAAAGTTTTTCTGCTCAATTTTTTCCGCAATATAACTCTAGAGTTTACGGGTATTATCATTAATTTCGGCAGCGAGTAATAAAATTTTATGAGGCATTAAAGCCATAATCTCTGTCGCACAAGAGCTAGGAAATCAATACCACTTACGGTGGCTCTCGCGTGATTATCGAAATAATATACCGTCGACTCGGAATGTAAGTTAACGCTCTTACCAACAGTTTAAATGGACAATAATAATTATAATGTACATATGTTTATATGTTTTAATGTGTTCTTTATAGTACAAATACATAAGAATGTAAGTTGCAAAAATTGACATGTATCGTTGCTATTTAAACATACATCGTCTTCATTTGCACATATGCCAATCGTTAACTTACCTGCCTAGACATTACCTATCGACTAGCTATAAAATATTCTACTCTCAATAAACGATAGTAACGTTCCCTTTCAATCGACATTTCAAACCTTCTTTGAAACCTACTTAGACAGTTTAAACAGATTACCGCAAAATAATTCCAACAGAAGCTTCCGAGATAATCTTCTCGATCAATTACAAAATTACACCACTGCATCGCAATAAAAACGAAATCATATCTATCACCTCGATGTGTCACGAATAAGAATTTATAACCGTGAGAGCGTTTGCATATTACCGCGTGCGAACGTGGTCTTCGTGCAAATGTAATACTCGACGAAACACGATATGAAACGGAAGGTGGAGAGAGGGGTTGAAGATACAGGGAAAAGAAAGAAAAGAAGAGATTTCTTTCTCAACGAATCGAGCATTTTTTTATCATCGTCATAAATCGGAGACGCGCGTCATTTCTCTAGGGGCAACCTATGGGAACGGGGACTCGTAAAAGGGGTGCGATTTTGCGAAATAAAAAATCTCTGCAGCCGATCGAAAATCAATAACGTAGCGAAGGCCTCGCGTTTTTGCGGGCGTAAACGTGTTTACAGCCCGAACTGATCGTTTCTTATTTTTACACGAACCTGTCCCACCCTCGTCCGTCGTTGACCCTATCCTTAAACGGGTGACGCTCTAAACGGACTGCCATAGAATTTTCCGACAGATCTATTCGATGTCCCGTTTCAGCGGGAATAAAACTCGCTACATCGCACCGGAAGCACGACGGATCCGCTCGGTTCCGCCAACCCGTGACAACAATGTCCCCGTGAAAACAATAGTACTTCTCATTCGATACCGATCTCTCCTGTCCGCCCTGGGATTAATATCTCGATCGGCGTTCGATACAAATCGACAATCTGCATGGATTTATTTTCGACGCGCGTAGGTATTATATGTGTGTATGGTATAACCTCATGACTCGGTGTTGGTTTCAGTAATGTGTTTCTTCTCTCCATTCATTTTTCAATCTAAAGGTAAAGTTAATCTTTACCCGGGAAGACGTAATCGTTTAGAATACACGTCTGGCGAGTGATTTTTTTAAAGAATTAAGAGAATATTGAATACAGTGTTAATTATACAATAATCAGGTGTAAGTGTGAATTTCGTTACAATAAATTATACTCGTATTATTTATGTTACATTTTACTGCGTTGCTTGGACGCTCATAATTTAGTAGAAGTTTATTTTTGAATATATTTAATCGAATCTGTTAACTGCGGAATTTAGTTTTTAAAAACCCTCGCGGGATGCGAAATTACAATCAAGCAATGACGAGTATATACGCCGAAGGCAGGACAAATGCTCCTATTATAAATTTCACGGAGTAAGTAAAGCAAAACGTGGAAGGATTACATTTTTATTCGGTACAAAATTAAGAATTCATTGTTGAAAAGGTTATTGTTATTAAAAACTTGAGAGTTGTCAGAAAATAATAAAGTTCATAAACAATTATAAAGAAAAGAAATTATTTTAAGTGATTCAGTTGATTTCAGTGTCGTACCAGATGCATTGAAGAAAATACTCAACTCAATTTGTAAAAAGTAATACATTGTACAGGGAATATGTAATATACCACAGAGAATAATCGAATTTTTTGTTATAAAATACATAGCAGTTTTATTGGTAATATAAAGGAAACATACCACCAAACGACATTTTTACCTTATTGAAATTTCGAGCTTTTATAGTAAATGGTAATTTTTTATTTTACACGACGAGTATATACGTCAACCGCACCGCAATAGAGCTTCGGATTGAACGCAGTTAACTGGTTAATATTTTACATTTATACATATAGTAAACGCATTAGTCTAATTCACACAAAAAATTTCATATTTCAATGCTTCCTCCCTCACTCACGTTGATTTTTGATTCTTCATAGACATAATATCTATGTTCATATTGAAGGATTTATTAATCCAGGAATATTTAACCGTGCAGTTTGAGATTTTTGTCGCCACAAGCTAGACTTCGCAGAAGGAAGAATTTGTAACGGGATGGCCCCGAATCAATTGACAGTAGAATTGTTATGAGACAAGTGAATTCATCACGGTAGAATGCTTGGCTGTTGTTTATTTTGCGCCAACCGTAATGGATGTTATGCCACGGCCATCGGTCTTCTGGACGAATCGATTTTCCATCGGCATGCAAATCCACCGGCGCCTTTCATTCGCCTCATTTTTTCCCCTTCCGACAATTTTATTTCAACGCGTTGACTAAAGTAACCATTCTGCTGACACCCTGGCCAGACACCTTGTCTGTGAATTTCGAAAGCAATTTCTGAACGAATATTCTCTTACCCCCGGTCTCGATGGGGGTCGTTTCGCGTGTCACGTGTGGCGACAGATTAAACGTATCTAAAAGAATGAATTTGCGTTTAAAAGGAGCAGGTAGAAATAATATTCTACTGAAATGGCTGTTACTATGATTCTGTGATGTTTTGTTCAAGAGGTATTTGTTTATAGACCATTTTATGAATGTGTAATAGTAATTTGTGGATGAAAATAATAAAACATTGGAACGGTATTTGTGCTACTTTCAATTAATTTTGAAACGCAATGTTATTAAGGTGCAAAAAGATTGATGGTTACAATTATTGATTCAATACCCTGATTTGTAGGTATTTCCTTTTATGTAGAAAATAAATTCTGTTTGGTTATACCTATCAAAAGATGCAGTTATTAATAATACGGTTTTAATGAATATAGCTTAATATTTGAAAGCCTGGTTTTTAATTATTAGATTTTATTGAAAGCTGGGGCATGTGTACGACCAGAAAATAATTATACAAAAATCCTTTGTGTATTGCGAATTTCACACGAACATCGCTTTTTGCAATTAGTGGAATATTCTATATTTATTTTATGAAACCTTAATGCGGTGAATGCTCGTCAGCTTTACTGTGCCATATCGTTAACTCACTTTACACGATTATAAGTAACTAATATCGATTTCAATACTGAAACTGATGGGCCACATTTTGCATCGCTGTGTAGTAATATAAAAGTACCTACCCAAAAAAGTAAGTAAGTTTGGGGCTATTCGGGGAATTAATTTAAGATGCTTTTGTAGATACCTTTTTATGAGCTTAGTTTGAATGTATTCTATATTAAATGCCATTAAATTCTTGAAACTATAAATGCAACTTAGATGACAGTATGGAAACTTTTGCTTGTATGCTTTTTTAGAGGAAATGATGAATTATTTACTGTGCGAATATTACATACGATACACATGTGGGGTATTATAATACGTTGCTTGAATAAAAATAAGTTTAGTATATTATTATTTTATTTTTTCTTTAAAGGTGAAATTTGATAGAATAGAAATAATGCAACGTTAAGTACAATTATTGTCTGTTCTATATTGGATGATATAGAAAATAGGTAGTGTGCATTGTAGCTGAAGCATTTCGAGTAACAAGGAAACGTTAGCTGTTTTGCCGTCACCAAACATTTACATATTACGTAAATGTTGTCACCGCTCACTGAATAATATAAAACAATAAGGTTATTGCGTCAATGTATGTACAAACATTCTAAATTGTTTCAGCATGGAAATGAAAAATTACGTTCGCGTACTGTAGCAATTAGTGCATGCACGCTTCAATACACTTCGCAATTTACTTTTTTAATATACGCTGTTTAATTAAATAATTCCGTTGTTGAATTTCATGTACGCGCATTTCCGCTTTTTAAAATAAACACCACACGTAATATTGTGCATCACGAGCAAAATTTTGATACTCCTTCTCGGTTAAATATTTAATATACGGTTCAATTTCGGCCATTCCCATGTTGGTTTATGAAATTTGTTCGATATTTTTCTTTATTAACTTCGAAACATTTTTCGTTCGAATTCTCCATATCGCTGTTCGTTTGTATGTATGAAGTGTTAAAATAACGAAGCAAATCGTTATGGCGGATAGTCATATTGTCTCGTGGTAATTAAACAAAGTAGAAGAGGCAATAGATTTTTATGAACAACTGTTTCCCCGAATGTTTATTCTCAATTGACGATCATTTAAGGAAACCATCTCAGATCTCGTATTTTTAAACCAAATTAAGCAATATCATTGTTCCATCGTAATACGTGAAAAGATTACAATATACGTACATGCTAACAACTCGTGGGAAATGTGTAATTTAATAGTGCAAACAGCGAGATTTAATAATCCTCTAACGTGAATTACTGAATGCCATATTAGTCTTCCATTAGTGCTGCAATAGTTTAGCCCAGTGTTAAATTTCATTCATCCCCTGTAATTCTAGGTCGGAATGAACGCTATTAAATGCTCTGTGCCCCAAAAATATAAAAATATCGGATTCTACGGATACTTTATGAGACATTTCAAAATTCGCAATAATGCACGTCAGAACCATGTCCATCATTCATATTCATATTCAAGATTTTTAGTTTTAACCTGTGAAATTTTCCTCTCCAGATGATATTAAAAATCCCATTCCGTATTAAAATCTGTAGGAATATATACTCAAACTCTTCATAGGTTTGCAGAGTGATATCATCGAACGTAGATCTGTTTAGAAATAGCAAGATAGGAGACCAGATCGATGTTCTCAATTATTATAAGCAGACGTCCATTATTAAGCTCGTGAACGAGCATCGTTGGCAGGCTAACGCGTTCGAACGAAGTAAAAGTTACGAAACGAATTTTCCACGATGTATTCGATCGCTGCTTAACTGAAGTGGTCGCGTTTTACGTGCTTTTGTGGGCCGCAATGACAGTAACTTACACCGCGTTTCAATGGAATGCACTCGATTGCGCGAGAACCGACCGCACTTGCCAATTCCACAATTTCGGTTAACCGATACCTTTGATACGGTTAGTCCGTCGATGTCTAATGAAATTATATCCCAAGATGGACCCATCGTTTCGGATTACTATCGCCAAATTCCTTGTCATTTTTCTCTATCGCGTCAGCTGCAGCGTGGTGAATTTCCACAGGTATGTCGACAGGTTGGGGATTTGCATAACCGAGGAACGATTGCATTTGTATTTGAAATAAATCGAATTATCGAGATTCTTTGGCGGAGAAGTAGTTAAAATTGTAACTGTTTGAAAGCTTAAATCGCAATCGAGCGTTCCAGTGGATCTGTAACATTGCTGATTCGTGGTTTCATGCGCAACAATTTAGCAGTACAATTTTATATATTCATGGCGATGAATTATGAACACGAATCATTTCTTGATAAATGGTTCGAAACGAAACGGAATATATCAGTTGTTATGTGAACTGTTTTTGTAACAATTACGTCCTGACGTTTGCCCCCTTTTTTCTAAACTTTCTGATCCACGACAAATGATGGTTGGTTTCTTGCCTGGTAACAAACAGAGATAAAATTGCACGTTTCTTTTGTAAGGAAAGATTTCACGATTTCTGCCGTGGTTCATCATTTCCTGCTGTAAGCAATAACACAGGAGGATTTCTATTTCCCCCGGTCGTAAAGGTGAACCCCATTCATGCTTCTGAATTTTATCTGCTCGAGAGCTCGTCCAATGCCCCGATCGCTTTCCCGCACGAAAAATTTCCCCATAAAACGCTGATCCATCAAAGCACCGAAACCTCCATCTTCGCATATCCCACAGGAAACTCTCAAACAAACGTTCATTCGCGATTTATTCGCTTATCGTGGCTAACATCCGATCGGTGATTCGCGATTCAGAGATTCGCCCGCTTCTGTCCCCTCTGCCCTTATCCCGAACCATTTATTTATCCGCGACTTACGTACCTATGTGCAAGGAAGCCTCGATACCAAGTCGCGACAGTTCTTCGAACGATCTTGAACCATATCCGTCAATCTTGTATCTGAACGAAGAATAGATTCCGGTTACAAGCGGAAATCGTTTCAGGACGATTACACTGAAGACCTCCAAGGTGGGGGGCTGCATTATTCATGTTCGTAGGTACGAATCTACATCGGAATCGTCTCCACCATGGCGGACGTATATATGGTCGTTGATTTACAAAGCAGATTATTGGAAACGTTAGTTCGCCTCGTGTTTTCCATCGTGTTAAAAATTGATCAATTCATCGGCCATAATCGACCATTGAACGACAGGTGTTTTTTTAAATATACCTAACGATGTGCACTTAATAGCTTTGATTTACAAAAGATAATGCACAGTGTGTCTTAAGTGTATACGCGTGATTATTTCTATAATTATCAGAAATGGGAAGAGCTGTTTCAGATGAAAGTTGCATGGCATATCATGGTGATAATTGGCTTAAAAATGTACACTTTTCTCGTGACTGACGTTACAGAAATGTTGGAAGAGAATAATTTAAACTAATTATACAGTGTGTTCTGTATTTGAAAGTCGGAACGAAGTTCATTGTAGGGCATAATATTAAACTGATACAAGTAAGATTCGTACAAATAAGCGAAAATCCAACTGGCATTGATTGACACGATGATTGTCAATCCTCTGCATCGGCCATCATTTGTCAATGTCTTCCGCTCAGTAGAACATTATCGATGGTCGTCTGCGAAATTCATTGGAGATACAGATTGCTAGGGTGACAGGGAGAAACAAATGAAATTAGGACTCTGCGTTTCGTACAAGATCGTCCATTCTACGATAGAGCATTCTACAATGATTGTGGCAAATATTACTGGGCCATAATTTTCAGATCAATTATAACAAGTACAAGCATAATCAATTATAATTAATGAAGAATGAAAATTTCTCGTTGTCTCAGCGATACATGATTGGGCTTTCTATGACAAATCAATTTCATTCGGTTTTGTAACATACCGTTTACTAAATATGAAATAAATATTACACTGAATTCTTAATGTTTGGGGAAGGATAAGTTAGAATAGACGATTTTCTGCGTGGTTTATTATTTCGACTGTTCCCTACAGAATTAAATGTTTCTTTGCAGCCCTTAGCACACCATACTCAAACGCACTATTAATATTGCCAGTGACATGGTCAAAAGTGTGTCCCAGGTTCGAGCACAAGCTAAAAAATGATTATTATAGTTTCTAGTTTGTCACCATTCTATGCAATATCCGAACAAAAGTGATCGTTGTCAAATTAATGGAAACAAAATCGTGGAAATAATAGTATAACTTACCAATAATTCTATGAATCGTTCGTTAACACATGCGAGCAGAATTTTTCGTCACTCAACTAATCATTGGTGCGAACAATTTGCGAACGATCAGAAATCCGACATTTCATATTACACGACCAAATATTTCCGTGGCTCACGTTATCTCCGATGCACAAATGGTGTGTAGCGCGGTTGTAATGTACGTAAATCCATTATTAATATGCTGATGAACGAAATCAGTGCATTCCCTGCCGTCGATTTGCAGAGTCACGAGCAACGATAAAAGCAGCGTTAATTAACGCTTTGTGATACCGCGATACGTTTCGCGTAAGCCCGAATCGCGAGTAAAAATTTACGAGTTGAAATGGCGATAAAGAAACAAATTCGCCGAGAAAGACGAAGAAAGAAGACGCTTCGTGCGGCAAATTAAACTTGGGTCAATGATATCTCACGGCTTTGCCTCGAACAGAAAAATTTTAATTGAACAGAACATTGACTGACCACGTTTGAATCACTGTGTTGACCACTGTGTTACTTTTGACACTATTTCTACCACGATTTTGCGTGTACCTATTTCGATCAAAAGGTGTCTTTTGACTTTTGACTTTCGACTTGATTTCAAATTATCAGTTAAATATAGATAATTTGAGCAATATATTTATTGATACATTGATGCATATTTATTAGAGATTATTTAATTAGGTTGTAAGTTGTAGAATTAGTCACTGCAATGATCTACACTCTACACTAAAATGCAACATGGCGGAAAATCAAAGTTACGCGAATATGAAAGTTATGCAGCAACACCTGTATTTTCCGTTGCAACAGAAATCGGGATCCTCTAAAGTGATTATAATTGATATGACGCAGTAAAATGGTGTTGTCATTTATATGTAAAATGGTTTAAAATTAGAACTTGTCATGAAATCCTTAAGTTGTCAAAGGACACCTCACGGTAGAAATAGGTGTACCATGTGCATATTTTTCGATCCAGGATGAGCTTGAAGAAAATTATATCGCTGAATCAATTTAACAGCTATCGTACTAAAAGTCATCAAATTAATTGTGGACAAATGATGATACTTAGAGAATAATTTAAAGATAAAATTGGAAAAGTGTCTTTTGACACCTCTTGCTAGAAATAGTGTTCACATTGTAATTCTAATATTTAAATCTTTAAATGTCTTTCGAACAATGTAGACCTGCCAATCAAGTATAATTGGATTTAAATATATTCTGACGCTTGGGGTGTTAATTACCAATGGTCGAAATTGCGATCGTTCTGGGTTTGTTGGTTGCTTGCACGTTTTTGCACCCTAATACTCCTCCCGAAGGACCAGCCGGAATAATCTATAAGAAAGTTGTGTTGCTTGTTCTGTGTTTTTTTTACGAATCTGATCTTTACTTAAAAAATGCGTACTTCCACGCTAATAGTGGACTGCCCCCAATCGGCGGCTTCGTCTACCAAAGTTCGGAGTTGCGAGGCTTACCTGCACCTACCTAGGCTAATGGTACCATCCGGTACGGAGCATGTTGGCCCAAGGGTTTGTCGCGGCTTTCCCGACGAAGCTTCAAGGGTTTACGATACGGTAATTGCTATTCAGGGACGACAGACGCGGAGGACATACTTTTTAAGGGTAGAATTACTTCATTGTGTAGTGTATGCTTACGTATGTGTGAGTGAAGACTAAACCTTTGTGCTCTATGACCAGTTGGTGCAGCCGTCGTCTTGGCTGCGTAGCGATGTCCTTTTGTTTTTGGGGAGAGCTGTACGTCAGCGCGTCAACGAGCAGTGTCGTTACAGCCTTTGTATAAAAAGGTCAAATAAAGTGGAAACTATACCTCACAATTGGTCCAACGACCGAGAAATTCAAGCTAACATGCCCGTTGTCTCTGAATAGAATTATCAAGCAGCCGTATTATAAACCTAGGTACCGAAGTCGCTAATTGTCGGGGTCCTAACGTGAGGAAATTAGATATTGAAATATAATATTATACATTAAAATTCTATTATATAATAAAACCCTGTAAAATAAAGTATAGGAATAGTATAACAGTACATAAGTATATGAGTTTATAAAGAATACATAGGAAGGTGAGGTTAGCAAAACATATTGTATGTATAATAAATATGATAGAATATGTAGGTATCAAGCGAAACGCTGTTCATCAATTATATTTTATAGGGCAGTTCGTTGGACATATAAAGTGTAACCTCGTGTTTTACGTTCTCCGATTTTATATTTCGAACCGGAACTTGTTGCTCGTGATGACTTTTATGCAACAACCAGCCTTTTTTTTTTTTTTTTTTTTTTTTTTTGGAGAAGCACCCCGTTAGTTACCGTGATCGGTGTAGAGGAACGATAAGCCGCTTTGCTTTCGTCCTACGGTTTATCCGCGCGCGTATGCAAACAAAAGCGTGCATGTCGGTCTGATGGAGCAGTACGGCTTTAGCATTCTTTTACACGCCTACTGAAACCTTTGATTCTATTCACCTGGCTGTTCGCCGTGTTACCGTGTGTACCTCTGGCCGCATTCGACATTCACGACGAGCACACCTTGCGTTAAATGAATCACAATCTGAGCACGATGAATTACAGAAAGAATCGTTATTCGTTCGACAATCGATTTTCAACACGATTCATGTTTTACTCCTTTCCCCGGTTTTACAGAACCTAGATTTTAAATGCACTATTTGTTCCATTTGAATTAATTTAAGAATAAACTTTGAAGTGTTGACGAGGTAGCACTCACGAAAATGCAACTGCGATATTAAAATATAATTTGTTCGTTATTATCGTTCCATGAAGTCTATATCTGCGAATACCTGTGACGAAATGTTCAACATTTTTCGTACTCTTAAGTATTTTCATTTATTGTCCGTACCATCAAGAAGCAATGCGCAAATGCAACAAAGAAACAAAATAATCAAACGACGCATTTATGAAAATACACGCAATTGCAAACGTGTTTCTATTTCATTTTCGGAGAGAAAGTTGAAAATAATGTTACGACGTGAACCGAATTTGGTTTCCCACGGTAAACTTGAATATCATATTGTAGCGCGTTAATATTGCTTTTTCCCGCTTTCCTTCGTAAAACTTGCTGCAGAATTGCAATTGTCACGCGAAAGAAGTATGCTGGAAACAAATGGAATCTAAATACGTATATTCCCTCCGGTCTGAATTGCAACGCACCGTAGCTGACCGAACTACCCTCGCTTTAATTAAACGCGACGATAAGTTTTAATTCAATCCATCCATGCTGAAATCACCTGTTCTCGCAAACACTTTCCGCGCAACGAGCCACGGTTATACTGCGCGCTAATTACTATAGTTTATTTGACGAAGGAAGGAACGGGTAATCCCTTGGAGCGTTCCGACGAATATTTAATTCAAGCTTCTGTTGGAAAAAATACAATCTCGTTGCGATATACTTTGATAAACAAGACAATGCGAGGATCGTTCTCGTTTCGAAGTGATTCGCGTTATCCGATTAAAAGAGGGAACTGTGCTTCCTATTAAATACGGGTAAAGTAATTGTATTTGAGGGAAACTTCTACTATTGCCGCAACAAGCGCGGCAATATTGTATTATAATTTGGAATTTAATTGCGGAAGATATTTGTTAAGAGATTTCTTGTTTCATTAATTTTGAAGTTTGTTTGCGAGAATAGCAGTTACGAACTTTATTCAAATCATACATATAGTAATAATTCTGTACGCGCGAGGAATAATATATCGTCCTTTCGAGAATACGATTTGATTCACTTTTTGTTCATTTGTCTTTCCGGTGTACAGAATGGGTTGGAACGCGAAATTTACTCCATTTGTTGTGAAAACAGGAACGTTTATCGGCGAACGGTGTTGTTTGTCCCAGACAATATTTGTCATGATCTGTGATAACGCGAGATGAAATTATTTAAATATTTTAGTGAACCCAATTCAGTACAAGGAATAAACATGTGCAAACATTTCATTGAAATTGCGTTTAATAGCAATCAATATTTCCCAATTCAACTCAATTCACCGACTTTGTTCCATTGCAATATCAGAATCTTTCCCCCTTCCTCGTTCCATATTACACATTGTGCACATAAAAGAAATTAATAGAAGCGCATTAAACTCGAGCAAACGGTAAAGAGCAAATTCAATATTCCAATTAACAAATGTATTTTACAACTGTAATTAAATGACCATCCTAACTGTATCCATCATGAAGAGATATATTAATCTACTCAAGATTTAAGATTAATTAAAACGAATTCTCTTCGTAAGGGCATTATTCGCCCTCTGTAGACAGCTATAAGTTAAATTTTCTGCGAACCACACAAGCCTGAACCGCCGAAAGAACCGGCTTAGAAGGCAACGATCGCTGCCGAAAGCCCACCTAAAATCATCCAATCATCGACAGAGGCCCCCTAACCAGCAACAATCATCTGCAAGCACGCAGCCGAGGGAACCTTTCCTCCGGACTCTCTGGCAAGCTAATGAAACCACGAAATCGGCACATTCGGGGCAAACAGTAAGCCAACGGCCCTGAATAATTCGTGCCAGCTATTTCATCCTCGATTGTTGATTTTGGGCGACCACTCGCCGTGGCCTGCTTCCGGCGACGGCAAAGCGGTAATATCTCGAATGTCGACCCCGCGAGAGACCCGGGCCGCGTTTTACGACGCTTCCCCTCTTCGAGAGGTGACTCAACGACGCGTCGTATTTCTATTCCCGATCGACGCACGCCCTAAAACTCACCTGTAACCCCGAAAGGCTGAGCGGATCGCGCCATGCTTACGATTTCCTCACCCGTGAATGAGGAGCTCGCTAATGGGATTAAATCGTGCGCCCTTCGCTACGGGTGTTCCACGCTGGCGAGTAGCAAAGCGGATTCATTGTTTCGCTTCTCGGCGAGAACGAAAACGAGTGCGGCGTTCAGACTGAATGCGGATTTCTTTATTTAGTAGCGATTCGGGCCATCGAGTTGTGGGTCCAGTTTGTTCTGATGATTCCGCGCGCGACGTGATATCTGCAAACTTTGTTGGGGGATGTGCGCGTGTATGATGCC
The DNA here is from genome assembly GCA_963667235.1 of Nomada lathburiana. Lineage (NCBI taxonomy): Eukaryota > Metazoa > Arthropoda > Insecta > Hymenoptera > Apidae > Nomada > Nomada lathburiana. Next base: position 5,337,701 of record OY763903.1, read on the forward strand.
ACGCGAGGACCGTGTGATGATTTCTGTGCTTTGAGGCGAGAGGAGACTGTTATGGCAGAGCGTTGCTTTTTCGACGGTTGTAAAATCTTCACGATTCTCTGTCGCTTCCCTTGCACAACGATGGTGTGCGAGAGCCCGATTGTTGAACTGATGTTCATGGTTCAGGAGCAACGTGATGACGGTGATTGAATGAAACACCGCACAGTTTAACAGCAACAAATACGTATTCTACATTAGACAGAATAACTCAACTGAACAAAAATATCGGACAAGTGAGACAACGTTGCAATACTCTGCTCGCAAACGGAGCTCGATGATTCTCGTTTTGACCCTAAAATGCTTCTCGACGTGACTCTCAATTGCTTCTGACTTCCACGGCACAAACTCTCGATTCACAACAGTGGCAGAAGGCTTGATATTAGTGATCAGAGTTTTTAATTTACTGTAAATTGATAGATGGAATTATTGGTTCGCTTTTTGTTTCTTTTTATATAATTGGAATTTTTGGTTGTGAACGAAGTGTAATATGTATTGGACACGTGGAGTGTTGGTAATGTTTCAAATACCTACGTTTAACTTCGTAATAGAATGCTTTGATATGAGCAAGAAATGCTTCGTAATGTTTGATATACAAACTTCCGTGTGTCACAAATTTCGAAATGAAACTTCCACTGCCGCTCAGGATTGAAAAAGGCTGAAACATTCACTATTCGGTATTCGGGGGGACAAATTTAGCGAGGACAATATCAAGAGGCGAAAGATATTCTTTTCGCGTCCACGCTCGCCGTGCACAGAACTAAACAGTGGCAAGCTCACGAATATTCTGGATTTTCTAGGTGTCTGCAAACGGCGGATAGCCAAACACAAAACGCAACTGGGCTGTCATTTTCGTATTCTGCGGCAAACGTTCCTCAACATCCGTCCTTCGTGCGGCAATCTACCAACATTTATTAACCGACTTCGCCAAGGAACTCTGTGTCCCGGAGGAATAGCTGGAAGTTCTCGATATCGCTGTTCGTAAACATCTCAGCGTCATTTTTATTCCCCCCCTCGCGAAATCGATAACCGATCCGGCGTGTTATTGGCACAAAGGAAATGGAAGATATCCGCGGCTTACCGGTGCTATCATAAAGGGATACGCTCCCGTAAGTGTGTTACTTTTCCTCAAGCTTTGGCGAGAAATCGTCGCCGTTCTCGTGGCGGATTCAATATCATTCTGTTTCGTGCCGATACCGAAAAGCTGTCACCTTTAATCGCCGTCGGTGTATTTTCGTCGATTTACACTTGCACGGAGGCGCGGACGTGATGGAACAATAATGAGTCTTAGATTCCAAGACTTCGAATATGGGATGTTCAAGTGGCGGTGTACCTGTTTGAAAATTACACGCCTCGCAGTATTTTTACATTGCAGTGCAATTAATGTTATTTTACGCGACGAGATTATCGATAGATTAATTATGTGTTATCTCGTGTCGCTTTTGTTGTTGTTCTTCTTCGGCGTGTGGCTTTTCTTTCGTTGGTGAAGTTGAAGTAATAGTTTCACTAAACTTTTCGATGTACGCTATCGTTTTGATAGAGAACAATGAGTATCGAACGATTTACAGAAGAAGGTGCAATTACAATTTTCTATAGTGGGCCATCTTTGATACTGTTCTGTTAGGTATATTTAAAGAGGAAGATCTTGTTTCTTTGAGAGACCGTGAAAATGCGTGTTAAATTTATGGCGATCGCCTGTCGAGTCTAACGATACGATCCTACAATTATTAATATTAATACATAATTAATAAAATCTAATGAAAGACCATTCACTGTTACACATAATTGCAAAATCCATAAAATTTCGTATCTCGAAGTACATAAATACGTTACAGTCAACATGTCATAGTTATATATACATGCATACTTCGCTTGATAATAGGACACATAATATCAATAATAATCAGATTTAGTACTAGAATATCAGTTACTAGAAAATACCAACGCATTTTCGTTTCCAATATACGGCTCCCAATTCGCAGAATCCAAATTTTCAATCGGAGTACTTAATTTAGTGCCGATCAAAACGATGAAATATCGCATTCTCAAGCACCACGTGGAACAATTGCTTCGTTACCGAACTCGCTTTTCACACTCGAACCTGCCGTGTATCGGATCAAAGTAGCCGTAATTCTCGAAAAATCTCGACAATAGCGCGCGCGTTCTGAATAATGGCTTTTAATAACGTTACTAGAGTGTCCATAACTCAACGTGCCCAGAACTGATTCGAACGGTAGCTTCCGGTTCACTGATAATTCCGCCATGCATCATTCCATTCATATTTCTTCGATCGGACCAAACCCAAACCGAGTTCTGTCCTGCGGAAACGAATACATACCCTCGAAACCCATTCTATCATCTGCAGCACAGGAGTCACACCAAAACGAAAGGAAAATTATGAAAGAAATTGGGCAAAAATGTAAAATAAGAATTGTTATTATTTTATATTTAAGATTGCGACTTCTTTGTAATAGAGGTTTTATAATAAATACACAAGATATTGATAAACTTTTTATGAACCGTATATGTACGTATTTCGCTTTTTATCTTTAAACAAAGATATTTACGATATATTATGCGTTGTGCCCCTACAAGCACGTATGGGTTATATATTTAATTATCGAATAAAAGCTCCAAATATTTGATTAATCAATGATAAATATCGGAACATCTTTTTCCTGCTTATTCGTGTCACAAATAATTATAGAACTTTTACTACAAATGTAACAATAAGTATTATTCGTACGAAATATTCCAAAATTCTCTGATAGATATCTCCTATTTTCGAATGAAACTTAAGAACGGCTGCGCAATCTGTTCAACTTTTTCTCAAATATTTCATCGCAGCTCCTAAATATTGCATCGATATTCCATAAACACCAGCGAACGCAGAATCTCCAAGTTTCCCATTCATTTCTCCACAAGTTTCCCGATCCTGTTCGCACTGCTTCATTTCACGACTTGTACTTTTTATTGTCCCTGGCGTTTCTTTTTCGCCCTTTGTAAATGCATTAACTTGCTCGCGCCCATTTCTCCGCTTATTCGTCCGTTCGTTCGCCCCCTTTCCATCATAAGGGACACCGTGAATGTCCTTAAATTAAGAGACGTATCTACTGGTACGGACGAAAGAACTTTCATACACGTCGTAGATACGTGATTCGAGCTTTCACTGCCGGCGTTTTCAACGTCTACGACGATTCATTGTTCTATCTCCCTCTTGTTCGTCCCTTTTCTCTCACTGTCCACGAATATCGTTACAATTTTACCATACGTCGCGAAATACTTAGCCAGACGAAGTCTTTGTGCTGGCGCCAATCCTGCTGCCTTCGTTTCTTTTGTTCCCAGCTTTTTCTTTCAACCTTTTCGTCTTTTTTTTTTTGTTTTAATGAAATTTGTTCGGTTTCAGCCGCCGTCAGAATGGGCACTGTAACGAACATCAAAGCGCAACGAGTGCAAATTTAATTGAAACGAAAGACACGTTCGGTATACCGCGGAAATGAAAGCAATCGTTACGCTGCAAAGGATAAATGCCATTGTACTAATTTTAAGTATTCTGTAGAGCACGGTATTGGATGCTGCATAAGAGTTCATCGAGAAATGAACCCATTGCACCGATAGGTAATTACATAGCTACGTTTTTGCAGCAGTAATGACTGTTGTGCTCTAGTGTTCGTTATGATTTTCGTCGCGCAGCTCATTAATTCTCGTTTCATGTTAATGGACAGCTGTAGTCTGAACAGGTAATGTTGAACGATTATCATTAATATATAAACTGTTTTGATTCATTATTACTGCGCAGCGTCGTAAATATTGCATTCAATCTTTTATGTAGCTAGCTCTTTCAAGAGCGTAAACTAAGGGAAGGAAAGGAGAAATGTGTGCAGGATATGTTTCAGCAAGTCTTAAGGGGTTCACAATGTATGATTATTTATCTGGAAAGAGAAGGGGATATTGTCGAAAATTTCAGTACATTCTACAACAATGAAATAATGATTTACTGTTGTAAATGATTATCTGTACGAAACAAATTTCATTTGCTTTCACAAATCTCTGACAGCACTTTGCTTCGGTGAAATTTTCATTGCTAGAAAAATGTTATTTCCCATTCGCATTTCGAAAATACAGTACCGTATGTTGTCCCGAGCAGATTCTGCAAATACGCGTGCTACATTGTAGCGCTTATAGCTCTGTAAACCACGAACGCGCGTTTGCAATTGAGGCACTTGCGATATAATTGGCAGAGAAATTCGTCTGAAATGTTTGACGGCCTAGTTGCAAGGAAACATTGTGAAATGCTTCGGAGCATACCTCTCTTTGCAAGAAATGGACGAAGTCTTCCCGATGGAGGCGAAAACGCTTTTATTATTTTTGAGAAACGGATAAAGAGGTGGAAATAACGCTTTCGCACCTTCGATGTTTCATGTTTAGATGTTTTCGACGAGGCACAAGGATGGGTATAAAATCAATGATCTATTTTTCAAAGACGTGCAATGAGGTCGCAAGGCTCCTTTTATGGCAATAATAAATATTCTATGAAACGTGTAATATTTATAACTCTGTTTCATGGCTGGAATTATGTTGTCTAAAATAGTGCATTCAAATGAATTTTAGTATCACCTGTTACCTATAGTGAAAACTATTTCTCATCTTTTACAGGGATACATAAAATAATCAAATATAATACCTACCATAAAACAAAATTTTTCCACTACTTGCATAAATACTTAATCATTAAGACTATCTGAGAAGCTGCATATTTAAATTAAACAGAACTCATTAGTAGCAACCAATACTTTTAACAAACAAGCGGTACTTGCAAAGTCTATTCTTTCATACCGGTAGTAAATAACTTTCAATTAAACCATTACTATAAAATAATAACTGGCCCTTCAGTTATTCTTCCCTTTCATTTCTCACCTGTTACACCAATCTGTAATCCCACGTTCCTTCACCTACGTATATTTCGCATTCAATTACTGTTCCATGTTATAACATCCGTGGACATTCGATCGAGTTTAATAACGATATCAGTGATAGCAGTTACGAAATTTAGTAATTATCTATAAGCATCTCGGTGTCGAACGCATTCACGGCAAGCAGATCGAACTCTAGCAGCTGGAAACGCGCGGAGCAAACGTTCCGGACACTCTGATAACTCCTGTATTATTACGGCGTATAGGTTGCCACGATGATGGGGAAGCAACCCCCTGTGGAGGAAGGGGACGGCATAAAGGCGGCGTCCAAACCGCGAACGCGATACAATTCACCGTGCACGTCGGCCTTTGCCCATCATTGTGCCCCCGTAGCTCATTGTTCGCTTGCTGGACAGTCGAGATCGTTTGTTCAACAGTTCTGCTCTACGTTCCCCGTTTTTCCACGGTCGCGTGAATGCTATCCTTGATATCCTATCGAAAATATGAGGAATGACCTTTCACGGTATACCATATTTATGACGCGATTATTAACCTACTACCCGGTCGAACTCGCCGAACTTCGCCCGCTTTTCTGTTTTTTTTCTTTCTTTCTCGATTTCGCGCGATTCCAGCGATTATTGACATAGATAAAAAAATAACAGTTATTTTAGTCATTTTTAGACGTTTATAATGGTTATCAGTAACCAAAATCATTTCAACTAAGATATTAACTGTTGTACCGGAACATTTTTCATTTTGGTTATCACTGTAAAATTTATCTTAAGGAATTTTATTTGTGAAAGGGATCGCAGAATTGCCTGCAGTATTTTTTGTTTGACCTGTCTCGTTCGACTTTGCATTTTAAGTTGGAATTTTCGTGTAGTTGAATAAAGTTGTTGTACCTTGGAAAATTGTTCACGCGATTTTTTCAATTAAAATGAATGGTTCATAGTGTTTCTTTTATTATTTTTGTCATTTGACAATGATTTGTAATTTTGGAAATATACGTATATATCGATTACAAGAAGTAAAAGGATTCCATGTACTTTAATATTTAGCAAGTTTGATTTTGTTAAATTTACATCTGCAATTTTAAACTAATGTTTGCATAGAAGTAACTTTTTTATAATTAAAGCATCAGTCACCAGACGGTTTCTTCGTGGTGTGCTGCAACTTGTAAAACAAAACCGAGTGGTTCGAATAAGCATAAACGAATGTTCGACAGAATTGAATTACAATTTCGTACGTTTCCAGCGAACTGCTTGATTGCTACCTTTCACTGTGATTTTTCACGAGGAATAATAACGGACCATTGTTACAGAACTAGGAACAGACTTCTGTTTCCGTTTAATTGAAACGAATGAAGTATTCCCACTTTACGCTCGCCGACAACAAAAATCTAATTACGACCACCACCTCCTTTTATAATTTCCAACAATAATTATTTTCGCCCTTTAAGGTTACCAGAATAATTTGCATAATTGGCGCAATTATCCACCTACTAATGATGGCCTCAATTTATAGAAGAGCAGATCATGTTATAAATTTTATAAATTTTATAAATTTAATCCTTCAATCTTTGATTCTGCATAAATTGGATTTTAAAGGATGACACTGCGGGGACTAATAGTTCAAAGAAGGATTAACTCCGAACCGTGTAACACTTTGCTAATTCGTTGTGCGTACTGGCGAATATATGTACGCCAGTAATTGTGAATCGGGTTAAAGTTTCGACCGGTTTCTTAAGCAATATCACTGCCAGATGCACTCGGGCCAACGCTACACGGTAACCGTGTGTTATTGACCTTAGAATGGTTCTATTTCGGTTCACGTATGCCATTGTAAATTCCAGTAGATTTCGAGTGCGCTCAAAATCTCGAACGGAGTGTATGTTCCCATCTCGGGATTGAAATCTTCGATGGAAATTTTTTAATTTGCTCGTTCGAATTCGATTGAATCAGTTTCTTCACGCAGATATCATTTATTAAAATGCAAATGGAACTTGAGTATCATCTTCCTTGTTTGGTGTTCTTGAAATTAAAGAATTATGCTACTCGTTCGTTTCTGTAAACAATCGACATTTGGATCGCTGCAACGAAATAAAGACGTAACGAAATGGTAAATTCAATGTCTTCCTTTGCTAATGACACTTTCGTCGACAGCCAGCGCCAGCGCGAGTGTTCCTGTTAGAGAAAGTGTTAAAAATTAACAATGCGGTGTGACGACTGTGGCGAGCCAACATTAAAGGAGCCACAATTAAAGGGATAATTTGATGAGTTAAACTTGAACAAAAATCGACGAAATAAAGTGCGAAACCAAAGAGTGCGTCAGAAAACAATTTTTTCTTCATTCGGGCATATATGCATACAATATACATACATAGTGAATACGTGTTACAATGTGAACCGGCCAACGGGTCCATTTTTATATATTGTTATGATATCACACATACGTTTGTTTCGCTGCTGCTCCACTTTTTGTCACGTTTTGCCGATGGAATAGCATGCTGGGAAACATTAACCTACTTCCACTTTCGCTTTTGTCTTCGTTCGAGATCAGTCGCGGTCTACTTTTGCCGTCCGCGTATTGAAAAATCGCCGGTTTCCCTATCGATGATTTCTTCTTTAGTAATTATTATGTCGTAATCCAATCTTCGGTATGATTGCTCTGTTTCAGTTAAAAGGGAGTGGTGTAATAATTGTTACACGGAAAGAACAAAGTTAGTATTTGTTTTAACTTTAACACGATCGGAATTGAATGCAATGAAAGTGAATTTTAAAATTACAAATGGTATATCGTATGATAGTGATATAGTACACTATGACTATTGGAACATGTAAATAGAAAATATTTGTGAAGTGAAGCATGAATATACAAAATAGTTCAATGTGCAGTAGGTACATATACTGTTTACTGTAGATATCACGACAATTGTGAAAAATGTAATTCTTGCTGAACTACTATAATAATTAATTAATTACAATTACGTGACGTGAGTGGTATTAGCCTTTGTACGTTTATACATTATTCTTCACTCAATCTACCTCCCTGACCGCATCCTTTCGAAGGATCAGTGAATGACGAGACGCCCCGTGCATATTCCAGCAGTCATTGTTTTCTTCCAAATAATATCCATTATAAGTTGAACGAAGCAATCGCCGCGCTCCGTATACCAACAGAAACGAATGGCCTTCTAAACACCTGTCGTACACGAATTAACCTGGCCATTACTCGACCATTGTCCCGTAATTTCCACGCGGCAAACGGTTCGACGCGTACCGCGACTCGCTGATATCGAAACGGCAGGAGGTCGAGAATTTCCATCCGGCCGGCATTTGCAACATTTACACGAGTCAGGCCTCGTTTTCGATGCACGTCACGCGTAATCTCTGTGATCGACAACGAGAAACTGGGAATCCCAAGCGACGAAAACTTCCCAGCATCCAATGGCCCCGTATTGAACGAGCTCGGGGAGCAAGATCCAGCTCGTCATCCGCGACGAACGTGAACTCATTTCTGACGCTTGTCAACGTCTTCTTCGATGAGCTACCGCAGTTACATTTCCGCCAACTCGCTGTTCCCGCCTCGTAAACACGTTTCTCTTTGGGCCCACTATCGCGATAGCTTGCGAGAAAATGAAATCTTTCAGCCCAGTCAAACCGGTTTTCTAATTGTTTCGAATACGATTGACGATTGTCATTTATAATTAACCGAGTATTCGTTCAACCCTTTTTCGTTATTTTTAGTGCGCGCACATGCTATTCGAACTGTTGTATTGGTAGGAACAAATTTTGATGTTACCTTGTAACTGTTATGTGGGGAAATTGAGCAAATTTTCGGATATTACACCGGCCAATAAATTATACATACTTTGTAATTTTATTATATACAATATATTATATCGAATATTAGTCTTGCATTTCGGTTCTTTGACAAATTAGTGCTAATGGAACGAGCTTGTGCAATACACAGTTTGCAATACGCGTCAGGTGTATCGGTGTATCGGTTGTTGAAGGTGTGGGCTAAATTGATTTGAATATTCGAAGGCTATTTGCATTAGCTGGATTCGCTTTTGTTTGACAAGCGTGTTGCTTTTGTAGAATTGTACAATCTGGTAATCTATCTGGAGCAGAGTGTGTACGTTTTGCAACTACGATGTCCGTTGACGGTAAATGTGATGCATTACAGATTTGCTTCTCGAATGGATTCGAGTTTCTGGAATATTGTATTTAGTTGCGTAAGAGCATTGCTTATTTAAGTGAAACTTACGAATTTTTGTATAAAAATAGATCTTCACGTAACACCTTTATAACATGTGGCAAGAAATTTAAATCGATCAACTACACATTCACACTGTGGAACCTTTGATTCAAATAAACAAGCATGTTGCGGGTAAATAGATCATAATATTCCTTGTGTTCAGGACGATAAGCTGAAACATGCAAATTGTCGAGAAGAAACAGAACAGCCCAATAAAAAAAAGCCATCAAATTTCGTCCTTCTAGTCGTTTCTTTAAAGCAGATACGGCGATCGAATTCCCGTGGGCGTTTGATTTTGTCGAACTGCTTTTCTTGTGGATTTTTGACGTTTTACATGGCAAAGAATCCACCGTTCTGTATGTCCACGTGAGCTGTCAAAGTCCACAGTGCTGGACAGCGTCACGCAAATGTAAAGAAATATTTAAAAACTTTCAACTACAATTTTTTACACTGCTCCTGAACCACTGCGTACAATTAGTACTAAAACAAAGCATCTAAAATTTCAACGGAAAATATGGCCTCTATGATATTTCCATTTCGTAAAATAAAACCGTCGAGGTACGTAAACAGAAGGATGAGGAGAATGAAAGATACAGTTTCTTTTTTTAACATAATATATCCTCTTTTCGTTTTGAAATCTACACTCAATTTAGTTGCGATAAATTCGGCAAAGAAATTCACTCAATTCGGTAAAGCAATTTTTACTCCGCCTTCGACTTTGGATGAATCACGGCAGGCTTTATTTTTGACGCCTGTCAGTCGCGTTTCGCACGATGTTTGCGCCGATACTTCAACCGCGCCGTTTTTCTTTCGAGGGGTTACACATTCTGCACACTGCTACCTTAAGGAAGGAGCTGTCCGCGAAAAGAAACGAGCTGCGAGGGACGAAAATAGTTTAACGAGCAGTTAAAGCCCCGCCGTGGAAAACAGGCATGACGTTAAAAACTCCGCTCGCTACGCGAGATATTTCTTTTTCTCCCCGTTCCAACTCACTTTCGATGGCGACTCTGCGAATATAATCTCAATCTAACATTGCTGACACGAAAAATTCTCGAAAACGGCCCCCCTGGATGTGGAAATTGTATTTTTTCGAATTGATGATTTGTGCAAAATTCTTTCGTCGATATTTCTATGTCCAACAATTCATTAATGATTACAGACGTATACTAAATTATAAATGTATTATTAATTTTTTGTACCGTACTTGTAAGATCGTTCAGTTGCAAATATTCAACAGAGAAGGGATGCTAAGGCAACTCCATTGCTTGATAATCCGATTGAGAATTCAAATTCATATTAAACTCGTTAAAAATAATGTAACCTAGTTTGATTTGTTCTAAACACACTAATATAAATCATTTGCCAGCCAATGATCACGAACTCTTTGTCGGCGACACTATTTTATGTTTTAAGCGGAACACGTTCGTGAATCCTATGAACGAGAAATCTGCACAGTTGAAATTTAGGCATAGGTTTGCAATGAAATTTTGCGGAATCATCGTCTGATCTTTTGAAAAGGGAGACGCATGGCATATTGTACCATCTTTTGTTCGCTCACTTTATTCATAGCATTGACCGACGTGAATTTTCAGCGCGACGAGAGGGAGGAATGCCTCGCCGCCCCACTTTATTCCTTTCTCATTCCGCGATAATTTCGATCCACTTCGGCACCGAACTCTCGTTCGTCGTCCAGCAATGTAATTAGCATTTTTATTACGCGTGCATGTCACGATGCTTCTCGTCCTCGATGGCAGACAGCTCTATTCACAGCTCACATCCAGTCGGAAGGAAAGTTTTAAATTACTTTGTTCGAATACCCGCGAAAGTTCAACCTGATTCGCGGCGGGGGAGGAAGGGAGGGCGGGGTGCAACCCTTATCGATCGTCCGCGAAATTTCTGCTCGCTAATAATATACGGGTTTATAAATGATTGCACATCGAACCGCTATACTCTGCATACACCCTGTGTGTACTCTGACATTTGATTTTTCAAAGGATCCCTGTTATTTATATTCGTCGCGGGACAGAGTAGGGACGAAGCAGGATAACGTCTCAAGTTGTGGGTCTTTAGAGTCGAAGAATTATTGTGTTTATTATTTCTGTTCTTCTTTGTACACTTGGAATGGATAGAGCTGGGTGAAATTCCGAGGAAGAATATTTTAAACATTATTTCTTGAATAAGAGGTGTTGCACGATGATTAAATAAAACGTTATTGCGAATTGAAAACGGAACTTTGAGGTAATGAAATATTTGCGCGCTCTGAAGCGAGAAGTAGTATATTTTATTTGAATGACATGATTGATTTTGAATATTTGTTGATAGTAAATATAGGATAAGGAGAGAAAGGGAACAATAGGGACAGTAAAGTTTGTGAAATCAAACTCATCTTGCATTAAAAAATATATCTTCTAGTAAAGGTTAATAAAGTGTAACGTTGATAACTTCACGATTCAGATCATTTTTTCGTGGTGACATGCCTACCCCGTGTATTAAAACTGATTATCTTAAATTACAGCTGTACTATTCTCGGAACTGTACAAACCTGGAATTTATTGAAAAATATTACACTGCAAATATGAATTCAAACAAAATACTACTTTATGTCCAGGCTCTCGCGCAGATATTAAAATTAAATAAACTATTTATAAGTTTTTATACGAAGTATATATTTTGCGTATTCGTGTTTGGAAATCGTTTTCAAATAGATGACAGTAGTAACAGATTTTTACTTCAACATTACGGAATTTTGCAGAACAATTTTGTACCAGCTGTTATTACTACTGTCCATTTTGTTGAAAAGGATCAGATTGCAGACTTCGATATACCGAAGCCTGTATTTTAAGAGCACTCGTGATTAATAATGCCTCTCAATTCTTAAACGGATACAATTAAAAATATTCTTCATCCTAGAAGGAAACGTAAATCCAATTAAATTGACAATAAACAAGAGTCAAGTAAACGTTAATTTAATTGCGCACTTAATTAATTGTGTATCACAGAAAGATTACTTTTTAATTTTTGCTTTGTGAATAAATTTCTTGTGCCCGGGAGTCTGTACATTCAAACTCCAATTACATTTTTGCTTGGCCATGCTTTATTCCAATTTTTGGAGCCTTCGTTAAAAGTATCCAACTGGATAGATCTGTTTAATTGATTAGTATCTCGCATTAATTCCGGTGACCCCGTACCTCATTAGTTTTCGTTCAGTATGAGATAACAACGAGGATATCGTTAATTTACATCGTGGCTTCCTACGCTACAGCGGGACATGCAGTTCTTGGCCCAAGGGATTTCAATTTTTCGCCCACTGTTATCAACGCTTAATGTTTTGTTGCCAGTTCGCGACAGGGCTTCGCAACGAGCTGCGTAATCGATTTAACTCGCCGTGCAAGTTGGAAATTCTAATTTAATTTCCAAAGTGGGATTAAAGTACGGAATATTCATCGGACGAAAAATATATGTTCCGAGTGGAAATTTAAAAACCATTCAACATGTGTTTCCCGTTACTTTCGTGCGCAGCTGTTCCCTCCAATTTTTTAATATACTTTCATTTTCGACATTTCTCACATATATTCATTATTCACTCTCACGTAATTTATGGTAACCATCAAAAGGATGCAAAATCGTTTCATTAACAGAGTAGAACATTGCTAAAGGATTTTTGTAAAATTCAGAATTATGGTCCGCTCTGTTCGCGGCACATACATTTTCGATTGTATTGTATTTCTCTTACTTACGTGAAGTACTCAAAACTTTTTTCGTAATACCAATTGGGTACGTCGGTCACTGAGCAACTGTAGTGGATAATTTGTCGGAATTTTTCCTTGATATAATCAGGAATCTAATGAAATGTAAGAGGGATTTCCTTTTTTCGTCATCGTTTACGGTGTTTAGGAGCGCACTTAAAAATAACCGAAGGAAATTAAAGTTGTTCCCCCTGAGACAATATAGATAAATAGAAATTGAGACAGCCTAAATCACTCGGGCTCCTATATTTTGGATAATACATGTTAATTATTAATCGTAATAAAATCAATTTGCTCGAATTCTTAATCACTACTTAATCATTACGGTTCTCCTACGATATGTTTGTGCGAATAAGATGAATATTAAGGGGTTGATAAAAAATCGTGATCTTCTCGACACGAATGTCACGTAAGAGAAAAAGTTTCACGAAATGACAAGCATCGTGTCCAACAGGTGGCTACATTTTAAACGCATCTCTTACTCCCTTTTTTTCTTTCTCCATCTCTCTTTTCGTTGAACCTTCGACGCGTAAACGCGGGATACGCGGGGTCGCGGGGGAAAAAATGAATCGATCGCCACCCAACAGAAACGAAACCAATCCGGCATTCGCCCTTCATTAAAATGTATGCACCGTGGTGAACGACTTTAAAGAGGGTAATCGGGCGTTTCGCTCATTCTATTCGCAGTCTCTTGACGAAAAGCCGAGTAATCGATTCGTTTCGTTGTGACGTGTACTCGTTAAAATGCTAGTTACGTATTTCGAATTGTCCGTACGTGTGTCAGCTAACGAATTTGGCTTCGAAACCTTCACGATTTAATATATGCAATAGGTTATTATTATTGATAACTATTTTATCGTTAATAATTAATCGCTTAACAAGATTAAAAGTATAAAGTGGATGAAATTCTGTCATTTCATTGTTCTATTTGTATTAGAATATGGCATGGATGAAGTTACTTAATAAAGAGTGAGCTTGGCAAAACAAATATTTTAAATATCAATCAATAATATATTGCTATTGTGCTTGACTATCAAAACTGCAGTGATGATACTGCAGTTTAGTAATGCAACCCAAATTTAACAGGGTACGATATATTCAATGAGATTATGTTATATCATTCAGGAACTCTAATTAGCTCTATACCACTGTCCACCCGAATAATCGGGTTGAACAATAATGTTTCATTCTGGGAATCACGCAATTGGATTCTTGTACCACATGGGTATTTAGAGTCGGTTTTTCTCCAAAGTGTTATATTTTATACGCCTAACTGGCGTGCTAGAAATGTAAATTATATATTGGATGTTTTTTTATTTACATTCTGCGGTTTCTATTAACAAAAGTAATAATACCTTCAAGGGACACATAATATAAATAATTTGCACATTTTTTGATAAATTGTTTGCGACTTCAAATATTCCAGTCCTTCAACATATTTTCAATTTGCCTGTGCCAGCCTTCCAAGCAAAAATTAATAGACAAGGGCAATAACAGGAGCGAAATTATAGTCGACAGCGAAAGTATTATAAATACGTGTTCTTCTTGGGGAATTAGAATTACGAATGCATTTTCCGTCACTTATCTCGAAAGCGGAGCAGGATAATCTTGAGAACTGAACGCTACCGTTCTCAGACCAAGACTTTTAAAACTAAATCCCGTTTTTATACGACCCGTTAAATCCTTCCGACGAATGAAAACGTGAGAATCCCAACGGTGCCGAGTTCCGCAAAAGTATCAAAAGAAGAGTAACCTAAATTTTTGGAAGCCTGGAGCAAGGGACAGCGAACGTATCCTTTTGAAATTTTCTTTTGAGCTGCACACTGGGTGAAATATTCAAAAAATGAAACCTTTCGTCAACTCCAGTTGCGGGGCTGCTTAACGCGACGAATAATTTACGGCTTTGTTTTTGTCCTTTCAAACGTTCCCCACGATTATACTAGAGATTTTTGTTCCCCGCGTTTGAATTGCAGTTTTTATCCTTCGTTTGCTGAAATTTATTATTAAAAGAATGTTCCTGCAACATTGCTGAAGTAGCGTTAAGGGACTGAAACGTTTCACGGAATAACCTAGGCGATTATGTTATTACCGAAAAATTGAAAATGTCGAAGAATTATTTCCGAGAGTTGCAATCTATTCCACCATTGCCACCGTCTGTATTCATCGGCGTTTAATTTTCGCAATATTTGGCGGAGAAATAATCGGTTGCAAAGATTGAAACAGATCTGTTTGCAAGCACCAGTAAAATCTATTTTGCACTTTGATACTTATTGTCAAACGGAATATATTATATGTATATTAGACAGAAATGTAGACGATGAATTAACTTGTGTCCACAACGGACAACGCACCTTATAATATAACAGATGCTATAGCATAAAAATATACCAACAACTTGTCTTCCCTAGAAAAATAAATTTCATTTAAACATTTGTACAAAAACAAAAGAAAGACAACGGTAATTTATCAGTATCGTTATCACGAAAGCTGGAAACATTTAAAATTCTTAGCCGGCCGGTGAACGGACAAGCTGGCCCATGATAGATGGAAATTAATGGGTCGAATTAGCATTTTAATTCGGTATCACGGACATAATAGCTTAGCCCGTTTTCCGACACCGTGGCTAAGAGGGATGGAAACTCGGAGCGCCCCTTTAGCAACGTAAATATTTTACTGGAACCAGAAACGGAGTTGATGGCTGTCCTTTCCGTGTTTTTGCCAGCCACGGGAAACGCTGCCGGTTCCTCGAGAGTACTCCGCTAGGAGGATTAAGGGCTTCCGCGAACGGAAGCGTACGAAAGGATGACGCCGCTGGTCGAGGTGCTTTCGAGGCGTTTCGTTTACAGAATTCAAAAGCGCGCAGAAAAAAAAAAAAAAAATAAACGTTTCAATCTTTGCACCCCCTTTTGACACCAATGTGTTCCTTTGTGGCCAACATTTTTACCGGATTTTGGATATACAACATATACAGTCTTGTATTTGATATTATTGTTGTAATACCTTCAAAAATATCGTTGCGTATGGGAGCGCGATTTTAGTTCGAGCAGTTAACGACTCTAAGAAATCATTTGGCGTTATAAATTTTTTGGGGAAGACAAGAAAACCTTGAAATCGAAAATCGAAACGGAAAGCTGTTTTGTTAAACATTCTGCTTCAACTAAACTGATGAGGAATGGATTTCCCGGAATTTCATAGGCGTAACGAATAAGCGTTGAATTATAGAAATTTCTTTGCCATCTTCGCGTTCAAATAACTTTTCTCGACCTTTGCTTGCTTGAGGAAGAAGCAGTCTCGTAAAATTTCATGGTCAGACTGGAAGACGTTACGATGTAACCAGGAAGGAACACTCGGACCATGAAGCAAGAAAGTTCATTCGTAGTTATTGTCGGCGTCTGCTGGACGTACTTTTGTCTGCTTTTCTCCCTTCCTTATCCCTTGGCTTTTATATTTAGATTTATTTTAACGGCGTTTGGCCCGTGCCCGTGGCTTTCTCTGTCACCCATGGGTCCATTATATCGAGGGAAATCGGAATATTTATGTTTGCTGGACACAAACCTTCAGTGTTTTGGATTTCCCAGACGATTAATTAGACGTTCGACGAAACTTGGATATTTTTGAAGAGAAATTTATTTCATATGTATTGGCAGTACTATGGTAATAATACATTGTGCATACATTGTGAATCGGGACAGCATATCACTCAGTCTTTGTTACGTTATGGTTTATACTTTTGGAATAGAAAAAATGGAAGAGTTCAATAAATTTCCTCATTTGCTGTAACTTGAGGAGTACTGTGACGTAAAGAATATTGTATATGTATATAATAATTAATCCTTCTAAAATAGAATAGCAAACCCTTTGGCCCAGTGAAGAATATGTAGCAACAGCTGTCACTAGAATGTGTAGAAAATATGTTTCACATTTGTCTCGCTCGAGGCGATAGTGTAATTTATTTCTGATAAGACAAAAATATTGCAACAATTGTGAACCCGAAAAATGAAACCGATAGCGAGATATTAATGGTTCGGATAAATCTTCCACTATGTTGCGTTCCAAGATTAAAAATATGTCGGTGTTCGAGAGAAAATTTAGAAAAAATCCTTCCTAGTAATTCTTTCAAAATTACACTTTATCAGTTTCGATATCTCAACTTTAATAATACAATAAATTCAAATGGTATAAGGTTGCTATTATTCAGTGGAACAAGCAGACCAAAATTGAACCATCAATAATTAATATTATATTTGATGGTTTCGTTTTCGTGTAGTACGTGGAAAAAATGAATAACTGATTATTCCATGTAGCTAAGTATGCAGGCTCAATGATGATTACTTTTTGCCTGTCCAATTCAACCGTGCTCAATTCTTGTGGTAGAACTCACGAACAATTTGCATAAATAGTCCTTTTTTTTTTTTTTTGCCAACCTTGGCAAGATGCAATGCCCCGTTTGGTTGGACTTGATATTGGAATGCATGAAATACAACTTGGTATCGGCAAAACAACATAGCAACGTTGTCCACAGTTATGTCAATCGTCTTAGAGAAATTACATTACGTATTCTGTCGCATTTCACGGGAGAACAAGTACGAAGCATGTTATCAGAATTTACGGATATTCGAACTCCACCCCAATGCTGTGACGGAACAGTTAGCAAATCTCAACGGTCCGTTATTAAGGTGAATATAAGGACAATAGTTCCACCTGTACGAGTAAAATGTTCTATGTGAATCGCGAGGTGTTACGCCGAAACTGTCACAAGCTGATATTTCCGATATTGTCAAATGAATTCAGAGGCAAAATGAAAACTAACGAAGGAGCTTATTGCGAAGTAAAATTAGTTTTCATAATTAAGAGATACTACTTGAAAGATGTCTACTTTGATCGAACAATTGCGATCGCACATTATTTCTTTATTTGATTGCATATAATTTTATTTCCGTACATGCAGGTACAACATAAATTTGTTAGTTACTTATTCATACTTAATTTACAAATTATATTGCTCATCTTGCTGCGAAACTTGCTCTTGCATCAAAGCTACTTACAGAAACTAGATTGCACTATATTATTATACATAATATCGACAAGTTCCTAAACTCTTTTGACTCCCCTTAAATAAGCATCATCGAAAAGTGCATCGGCTAGTCAATAATGAATTACTGAATAACACCAGATGTCCAATCAAAATAAAACCAAAATTCATTCCCCCACTGGCTCAATTAACCGCTTGCTTGAACGCCAGAAACCTCTCAAAATCGACCGAGTAACCTACAACGTCAACCATCCCTTACAATTCCCAATACATCCCGAGGAATGGTTCTCATTTGTCCGGACAAACATTCCCAACAACCCTCATCACAGAATGCACAAACACCGCACTTTCATTATTATTAAATCATCATTAAACATACCAAATTCCGTGGCACTCGCCACAGAAGGTATCCTTTGACGCGTTCCGCTTTTCGTGCTCCTCCCATCAGTCGCAAACGAACGCCCAGCAAGCATCGCCTGTTGCCGACGCGCATCGGGGATGCGCCACGTAATTTCTAGGAGGATGACGTGTGCACCAGGCACACCTAGGGACACGGAAGGATGACAGAGAGGGGCTGAGGGTGCGCGGTGTCGCAAAGGGAATAACGAAGTTTACAGGAAGATCCGGAGAACCGCCACGACGCCGCTGCAGCAACACATATTTGTAAACTCGGCCAAGCCTTCGGGCTTGAGTTCACTGCCTTCTCCTTTCTGGCACGTAGTTTAGCGGCTCGGCACAGCCTTTGCCGGGGGCCAATCTTGTCCGCTGACGGCTGGTTCACACGTCGATAGTCAAAGAAAGACAGAAAGACTTGTGTTGTCAAAGGGGCGACTGGGGGGGGGGGGGGGGGGGATCAAAGGGAGAGGCGAAATTTTTCGAAAACCGTCTTCACCGCCAGGCGATTGTGAAGCTGCGTGAATTTCCGGCCTAGGTTGACGAGTCAGAGGGCAGCGGGGTGGTAAAGGCCACGGCACGGGTGAAAAAAAGTGTTTGAACAGGGCCGTCTATATTCGACGGACAAATATTTCCCCCGGCAATTGAATTCTGATTAGAGAAGGCACGGTTGGCTCGAGGCGTGTACGTACGGCGGATCAGCTGATTAGTTTGGGATAATTCGTTGCGGGACTCGGGCGTTCATGGAATCTATACCTTTCTGTTCTATTTCGTGGACGTTAACGAGGTGCAAACGTTGATTAGGTGATGGGGTGTCCAGGTTTATTCTGCAGGCCATTTCCGTCTGGCACTTCGTGCGATAATACGTGAAAGAGGATAGCACAGAGTCCCTTGATACTTTAATGTCGATGTTTTCTCAATAAGCGTGGAATAATTAGTACGATCGTATTAACGCGGCACAAGGAGCGTCTGTGGTTTAGCCTCCTCCCGATTTATAAATTCTAGTTCCTGCTGGAGGATCGGTTCGATCATTTTAACGAGTTACAAAGAAAGATCGTCCATGGATCGTCTTGCTTTCGATTTATAAATTGCAGTTCATACTGAAGGATCAATTGGATCATTCCAACGAGGTACAAAGATCGTCTCCGACTTATATTGCTTTCGATTTCTAATGTCTCGTCCATAGATACGGCCGTTTCGCGTCCCGGTTCGCCGAGTCGAAACATCCTTCCGTCCTTAACTTTGAATATTGAAATTTTCAGGAACCACGCCGCATCATCGAATCTCCAGATCCGCGTGCCTTAAAGCCGGTTTCTCATAGAATAGTCCTCACGATGGTTCACGAAGTGAACAAAATGACTCAGACCTGACAGGACGGGCACGTAGAATAAATATTAATGCGAGGCCACGTCTTCTAAAGTAGATCGTGGCTGTTTCTACTTGTCTCTGCGGTTTCTTCGCGCTTGGGTTCCCATTGTTTCACCCACCTCCTCCTCTTGTCCCTACTGGTTATGTGACATTCACATCCTCCGCCGGCGTGCTTTTACTCACCAGCCATCGTAATTCCTCGATTCCTTGACATCTGTCGCCGGAGGGTTTGCCCCGCGGTTTCGCACTGACACATTGGCCCCATTTCTTTTATGGATTTCAAATATATCTGTATGTGTGTTTAGTTCGTGATATTTGTCAAAATTTCTGCCGGAATTCAACGTCTGGCACCGACGGAATACGGAAGCGACTGATTTTCAGTCTCCGGAGAGATTTTAGATCGATTGCTTCTGCGAGGTACTGCGGTGGTTCGTTGAATTAGATGGCGGTACTCGAAACGCGTTGAATTGCCAGATTTTGCTCTACAATATGCACGCGTAGATCACTGTCAGTAAATGAAATGAAACATCAAACGAGACAAATCCGGAACTCTGCGCGGTTTCAGTGTTGAACGTTTTATTCCTTTCCCCCCTTTCCGAACATTCCTTTTGCCTCTTCTATCTTCGAGTGATCTGCTCTGCTCTCGCGCTTCCCATCAAAGTGTATTCGTAACACCCTATGAAACGAAGACTCAGCTGCTCTAGTACCTTATATGCAGTTGCTGTTAGGTGGAATTTCGAGGGTGAACGAGTCGTGGTTCTAATGAGCGTTTAATCGCGTTACGAACACACCGCTTCGCTCCCTGTGGGTGGAATTGTGTGCCGATTCACGAAAGATCATCGAAAACCCGTTAAGGGTGATTGCGACACGACTTACGCTGCCCCGACTGTTCGATAAAGTCTTATCGGTGGCGACTCCTTTAAACCTGGCTAACTTACTGCGTGGACGATATCATCCCAGTGGTTTCCCTCTTGCAAAGAACAAATGCAAAATGTGGACGAAAGTTTTGGGTAAAAGTACTCCGTTAGTTGATGCGAAATCAATGGTGTTTAGGTGAGAAGACGGTTCATTTTTCACGCATATATTTTTTGCAAAGAATTATTTTCGAAAGTGTGATACACTCTGCGAAACGAGATACGAGATTCATAATTGTAACGTAAGAATTTAATGGCGCAGGGCCTACACTGCATGCGGTGGAAACTTCGTACGGCGGGCTGTGGAGAAAAGAAATTCTTTTCCGCTGGACTTTGTCATATCAATTTACCGGCATCTTATATAAATGCTTTTGGTACGTTATAGTTGTAGATTAAGCTGATCAAGGAAGGAAGGAAAATAAAGAAGGAAATAAATCTTGGCACGTTTTATAAATATTTTACGAATTTTATAGAAAAGATATGGAATAGCACTGTATAAATTGCTGAGAAATTTCTCAGCCATTAAAATAGAATAGTTATATTGTAATTACAATATTTATTATTAACGAATTCTTCAGTCTGTTGGAAATAACTGCTACAAACCGGAGCTGAAGCGCTTCTGACCATTTGCTTCACTTTAATAATCCTTCTAAGTGTGTATATCCATTAACTTCGAGTACGTTTAATTGTAATTCATTGTCTCAGGGAAGGGGTAAAGGAAAGTTACAAACGACGATGACGAAGTTCTTGCTTCATTGTTGCTTTTAACTTAATTACAATTCAATAAACTCTGAAACCCGGTTCTCAGTCGGGGAAAAGGGAAACTTTCTCGAAGCGGGACAGAAGTTTAATTTCTTTGCTAGCAGTTATTTATCAACATTTATCATTGTATATGGAGGCATATAAATAAGAATTCGTACAAAAGCCGTTTTTAAACGGTGTCCTGGTGTTGTTTTCCTTTGTCGTATGAAATTGATTAAAATGAAAGAATCGTCGTTCATCCTTTGCACAGTGTAATAATACTTTAACGTGAAATAATAATAAGGATCCTTGCTTTATATAAAAAAATTCCATTCTCATTTTGTACGAGGAATAACAGATAAGCTCCTGCGTTGCGAAAGAGAAAGGAATATAAGGGAGAAAGAATGTTAACATTCGTACTTTTTGTTCACGCTACTCCGCGTGAAATTCAATTAATATTACTCCTATTTGCATCTCGCTATTACTCGTAACGCATAAATGTAATTAATATGAAATATCCGGATTTTCCATATACCCGAGAGAAAAAGTGTACAATTTGTATTACTTTATCCTAATAACTTTTAACACGCAGCAACATGAAATTTGTTAAAAACATGTTTCTCACCCGTAATTAATACCGTTGACCATTTCCTGTAATAATAATCGTAGAACGTGCGAGATCGGAATGTGTCAAGTTAATCCTTAATGGTTAAACACTACTTTATTAACACTTATAGATCTACCCTTAACGATGCCTTATGTTAAATGACAATATTTATCATTCCAGTGGATTCCGGTTAATTAGGACACATTGGTACCGGGCTAACTTTTCCCAATTAAGCGACTGTCCCAGGAAAGCGAATTTCAACAGAATTATAGTTATATTATAGATTTTCTCTCCGTTCTTCAGTATCTGTCCCGAAAAAACAGCGGTCCGCGCAACCGGCGCCACAATTAACCGGAATCCGCTGTATAACTTTATGAGATGTCTCACAACGCTATGAGACCTTAACACGAAGTCTGCCGGGTTACTTATTTAGAACGAAAGAATATCGCATCTCCCCCACAGATCTAGATCCTAAAACACACATACCGCCGAGTCGCGTCGCCAGGAACCGGAAGCTTTTGTTAGACATCCTATATTTGAATTGAAATGTCCAACACATCCCCCTACATTTAAATATTCAACAAACACGATGTTTATGTGATATCAACGAAAGTATACAATTTATTAAAATGCTGAGGTATATCTCAAGCAAGCGCGAGCTTTCGAAACTTTCCAGCCAATTGGCAAACGAATTCCCATTACACGTACCTAACATGTAAATATGCATATAATGATCTTTTTAAGTCACATAATGCAATCGAAAATTCACTCTTTGACTATAGGTACTCGAATTACCCTGTCGAATTACACTGATCCTCCTCAAGGGAAGAAATGCAAACAGCGTGATACAATTCCAGTTTATTCGCCGGAGAGACATCTTCTGCGTGTCGCGGAAATCAATTTCGCGAAAACGAACGGACAGCATTGAATTAACCCGAAGTGCTGAACAGTTGATACCATCGGGTGCATCAAATTACACGATATTTGACTTCCCGATTTCGATCGAATAATTCATCCCACCGGTGCATTAACCGGCGCCGATTAATTAATTATCGCGTTTGATCATTCGACGAGCTGTCATCTATGGGAAAACTAAATCCATCCGTCGGCTTTATTGGAGGCGTGTATGTGTTCACAGTGTCACGAACTGTGGAAAGATGGGCTACGGGGGACCTTTTATAAGCAGCTTACGTCAAATAGGTCTGCACTACAGGTATCGCTCGGGGTACGTCCGCACTCCTCGCAGTTCGTCAATAATGAATTAATTCCGGGGGCACCTGGCAAACGACGCGCAATTCAGATTCTCGTGCAAATATAACGCGCCTCGGCTCGTGTACGCGCAACGATACACGAATCTGCTACGATCGAAATGTATCTTCAGCCGGGCGTATTGTGTGCCATAGAAATATCCGCGAGTAAATATTTCACCTGTGCAGTGTTTATTGTTTTGCGAATAAACAGTCGACGAAATATTTTATTCGATATGCAGGATACAGTAGATGAATTGTTCATTCCTTCGAATGCAATGAACGGTTTATTTAAGCAGGAAGTGCAATAACGCACGCGCGTCGCTTGGTTAAATCGCGGTTCACCTTTGCGGTTCATATCGCCTTAACGTTCTTGTTCGAATAAATATTGCAGTTTAGGTATTAAGTATTTGTTGTACAGCTGCTGTCTTTGCCGAAGTCAATACCGGACACGTGTATTTTTTAACAGCAGGATCTTCTAACACGAGTTCTGTATTTATAAATACATGCTTTCACCCGTAAATCCCTTAGAATTGAAAAGCGAGCATTATCCAATTAATTACACGCCAATTAATACGCGTACTAACAGTTGTGCAGTATTATTGTTTAACAGGGTATGTTTAGACTGTTGTTACGTAAATGCTCCGAACTTGCTGCTACTTAAGCAAACAAATAGAAATGAAACATTCCGAAGATTGGTAAAGCGCCAAGAACTTCGATAATGCGAGAATTGTGCAATTTTCTTTTTAACAGCGGAAAGAGCATAAAATTCGAATCTCATTAGCGTCGAATAATACTCGATCTACTTCAACGCCAATATATCTCCCTTCAATAAATTCCCCGCACATTTTTCATTCGATGGTTAAGACATCGATTCGATATCTTTCCACCGATTGAGCACGAAACTCCAGAGATTAAGTGGAACCCTTTACCGACTTTTTATCCGCCTTTTTCGCCGAAAGAAAGAGGGCGGGGAAGGAGGGGGGAGGGGGGGCCGTGACTGACGATAAAGATGAAAAATGCATAGAGGTGGCTGACGAGCAATATCAGCTAAAATTCAGTGTCTAGTCGACGTTGCGTCTCGCGTTACATTTAACCCGGTAAACGCTGCCGTTTGTCGTAATCGAAAACACCTCGATTCGTTTGAATTTCGACCACATTACTACGGGGACAGTCTGAATAGTTCTCGGCTTGATAACGAAAGAAAATTTGTTTTGACGCGAAATATGTTTTATTTTTCAACATAATCTCCATGTGCCAGGCCGACCACCTTTCGGGCCGCCCTCGTGTACACCGTTGTTGCGTTACAATAGTCGGGGTAACCGGCAATTCGCAGCTTTCTACAAAAGCGGAGTAACGAAAGTCTGACATCTTTTTTATCGATAAAGTGTGAAAGTATGATGCCGGGAAAGGTACACAGGAGAGGATATTTGCAGCTGTGAAATGTATTGAAAGATTAACGCATAGTGTGGTGGAATAAAAATGATAATAATGGACTGCTACGGGGAAAAGATACCGAAATATTTGAATGTTTTATTAAACATACCATATCATTCCGCATGTTGTATTGTTAGTAGACGTGCTGGTATAATGCTATGGGTGACTTGTATATTTAATAAATATAGGCATTGTTATGAGGAAATCAATTAGTTTTATTCTCACACGCGAGTATTCAGATGAAGGGAATTTGATATTTCATGTTTGCAAAATAACACGGACAGCAAAAATGATAGTGCTGTCGTCGCTGTAGAATTAAAAATATTTGAACAGAAATTTACTAGTGCGAATGTTATGAGAAAATTCAATGGAAAACATATTTTCGATCGGCCAGGCATATCAAATTCAGTTGTGCTTCATTTTCGTTCTGCCGTTTACTGGACCATACCTTTCAACGCCAGAGGATATAATCAATTCAACCCTTACCAATTTATGAACACACTGTAGATTCTATAGTAGATCCATAGTTCTGCGTGCAGCTAAACTATTGCTCAATAATTCTTCAATCCAGAACGTTTCGGCGAATACTACAATTCATAATCAATGATGCACACATTTTTCCCTTCACGAAAGTGAATCATAAATCTGACACGATACTCATTCTGTGCTAATCACCATTTCGCTATGCCAGCATAATTTTCACTAAATCCACTTCAAACCGAAGCCGAGAACAAGCATCAGGCTTCATAATAATCCATTCTGAGACCGAGATACCGGCGCAATCAATTTCTAATGAGACTCGAACAGACTAAACCGGTAGATTACACGGAAGTTCTAATGGATCCATACGATTGTAACGAACGTTCGTGTCCGCGCGGAATGCATTGCAGCGTAATAAGTTCATATACTTCCAGGCCATGGAGTCACGATCGTTCCAGTTCGATAAGTGCTCGAAGGAGTTCGTTGTTCGAAGACGTAACTAATGAAACCTGGAAGCCTGGTCTTCCGGACACTTTCCAGTTCGAGTGGACGCAAGAAGTCGAAAACGGCAAGATGCTGGAAGTAATGCCGCGGTATACGTCGCAAGAAGAAGGAACCGAGAGATCGGGCTTGGCAGCGACCCAGTTTCAACCCCGTGACCCCGTGAAACGTTTACCTCTTGCCACGCGTAATTTATAATGAGAAAACTGGCCTGGTTGCCCTCTAAATGATAGTCGATTGATACCAGTCGTGGGTTAGGTTTTAAACAAGAATGGAGAAATACTAGGATCATTAAGTATGGTTATTAAATAGAACTTAAATTTGCAGATAGTACAGGTACCTATTATTATGTCATCCATAAAGAAATATTATAAACGAAACGTATCCATGTAAAACCAGCACATTGGAATTCTACAATAACATTATTTATATTTAATATAGGTAATATTAGTGTGGGATCCAAGAATTCGTGGAAATGGTATGCGAGGGCTTCGTATGAATCAGGTGAAGTGTGTATGAAGAGTGTTAGTCGAAACGTCGAATGCGGAACGAGTGAATGTTTATCTCGAGGATAGAGTGGATGGTTTCGGGAAATGCACGTTGAGCCTAGGGTGCATGGTGACCCGTGGTCGAACTGTGACACGTGGTAAGAGTGTATGTATAGGTGTGGGTCCTAATGAGTGAGAACGAATGATGAATAGAATGAGAGGGAAACTGCATGAAAGAATATATGGAGTGGATGGTGCGTGCAAGGGGCAGAGTGGAGATAGAGTGGAGACAGAGTTGAGACAGAGTCGAGTGAGAGTTGTCGTGTGAGATAAAGTAAAGAAAGAGAATAATTAAGAGACATTTAGCAATAAAGCAGTTTTATATTAGAAGAAAAAGGCAATCATAATTTCCCCTGAAAAATAATCCTACATTAGATGCAAAAATACTATTACACGTTTGCGATATAACGAGCAAATTGCTATGTGAAGAAATAAATTAATATAATGAAAATAGGACACTGCTTTTATTATATAGAAATTACATTACTTCATTCTGACAATAATATGGATCAAAGGTACATGGAACTTAAACAATGCGGCTAAGCGTTTCAGTAGCCCCGTAAATGATCAAGAATAAGAAAGTAGAATATTTAAAAGGATTCTAGGGGAGGAGTATATCTATGGGATATTTGGAGAGGTTTCTAGTGCCGTACAAAAGCCACTGTACAATAGAGATTCCGCTTTGTTTTAGGAAGGTATTTTTCTTTCTCTTTTAGTGCTTATTATCGTGCTGCTGTGCCAAGAGCTTTTTTTTGTATCAATGGCGGTTGTCAAATAGTCTCAAAAAGCCGACGTAAACGCATTTTTAACGAGCATCTTTCAGCGTCCACGTAACAGGGAACCGTGACTCATGGATTTTGTTTCGCCTCTGGTATTTCCTTCATAATTATGTGCAGGGGAGTTTTCGTTAATTTTATTTTCGTATTAATTTTCCTCGTAAAGGGGAAGGGAGAAATATTATTAAAATAGTTCATCGATGGCGAGAAAACCGCGAATTAGTTGAAACTATTGTATATTTTAAAGACGGCAATAATAATAATAATAATAATAATAATAATAATATAGACAATCACGCAGGTATAACAATTTATTGTAACACTGTGCCCAACTATTGCAACCAATGACAGATTTTTGAAATTAATTATTTTCAATTTTCTTTCGTCACACGCGATATACCTTCATTGAATCGAACGTCAATATTTCATCGTCCCTTAGGATCTGCCTCTTCCCTATACGCGGGACTAGATTTATGTGGCAAAATAATATTAAGAAACTGATGTTACATGATATTTACTGTGCCGAGCATTTTCAGAAAATTGAAATAACAACCACAGTCATAGAGGAAATGTGCTTCTTTCGGATTTGTCGGTGAAATTCCCACTTTCATGAAATTGCAGTAAACCCCTCGGAACATTGAATTTCCCATTTCGATAGCGAAAATGTACAAAATGGTCTGACGTATTTGCTTTGCCCGCTCCTCGTCCCATTTCATGTAAATGTACGTTTCCATTCACGCAGGGCGTCCACAAGTCGAATGCGCAATAACGATTCTGAAAATATAACGCAAGAAATCTTAATGGCAAGTAATGTTGGCAGACAATTTGAAGTGACAAGTATCATTTTGACTGTCAGATATATTTGATATCATCCAGTTTCACACTGAATAACATGATAATTGTATTACAATGCAAGACTGCTTTTACATCGAAATATATAAGCTGCAATTCTGATAAGCAGAACGTTCTTAGTTTAATATTATGATGTAATTAAACTACTTTGCTTCTTCTAAATTCCAAGAGGTCCGTCGATCGGCCCGAAAATTGTTTCAGGCCGGCGCAACAGAATTCTATCTATCTTTCTCCTAAAAAATTCTATTTCCATTTTTACGAAGACCAACCAAGGACCCCGTACCCCAGATATGGTTTTCATCTCTTTTATGCCAGCAGATGCATTTTTACGCGCGTCTGTCATGCATCGTCTAATAAGATGCGACACGGCGGGGATCGAGTTTCCTGCCTCTACTCTCGAAAGAAGATCCTTATTTCAAAGGAGCAACAGACGGTATCCTGTTTAAGTGAAATTAACGATATTCGAAAAAGAGCAGCGAGATAGTAGTAACGTCATGGCGAAATTTCACGCTGGTTTAAAAGGAAAAAGAGAGAGAACATTATAAACCGTTTTTTTAAATGCAAAACAACCTACAATGTATGCTTTGTTCCCAGTATCAGACGAAATTGATAAATGAGGTAAACATTTTTTAATAAAATCTGCTAAATATTCTTTCAATTATACATTGCAACAATCATTTCAATTTATATTGTATTCAATTCAGCGATGTTGTATGTTGTATGGACGGTTCAGAAGCTGATCAGTGTAAGTCCATTAGCGTTCGAACCGAGATAAATTTCGACAAATATTATAACGTTGGCACCGTGATTTATTGCTTACGTATGAAAATAGTGACTTTATTGATTTATCAACTGAAAGTTTTAACAATACAGAAGTTTTTGAACTGCGAAACTCATGTTCAGGAAAGTTGGATTTACACAAAGCTGAACAAAATCACATATAAGACATTCTAAGTGGCTCTAAGCCTTGGTAACAAATCTCTAAAAGACTCATCGACGCGGTCCGTCTTATTAATTGCTCGCACGAATATTGCATTTATGGTTGAAAGCTGTGAGCGAGCATACAAACGGCGAATCAACCGTGTGGTTGACCACACTGTGTACAGTTACAACGAGCCCATCAGAAGTAGTTAGGAGATCGCGGGATCAAGCGATAAAGTGAGCCTGTTCTGATTACGAATTGTTCAACGTTCGGTACCTAGCCACACACGTGGAATTGTTTTTACGAAAATCTTGAAACCTCTACGAATGTGTAAAGTAATGTTTATTTAACCTGATGGTCGAACCAACAGCAATCATGATAATAATTTAAAACCATTTATTCTTCCCATCTTCTTTACAACGAAGTGTTCATTTTTGCTCGAAGATAATTTAATTGCACAACAAATTGAGAAGCAAGGTTATCACGGCAAAGGTATATAATAATCGCAACGATATGTAAAAGCGTGCATTAACAAAGTAATAACCAATCGCTCATGAAATCTTTTGGTAATCCGTTAAGCAATTAATAACAGTCTTGCTGATAATAAAAGCTAAGAGATTGCTTACCACGGTGCGATGAGAAAATAATAAAAAAAATCTCGTCCGCGCCGGTGCACAAAATCCTTATACCGGATTATTAATCTTCACTGAATTTCCTTATTACTCGGGAGGCGAAGAGGAATATTTGAAACAGGAACATCGGTTTCGCTTATAGATGCCGCGAGTACTTAGCCGGTTTATTCCAATATTATCTTACCTATGATAATCTGTCTCGCTGCTGCAATATGGTTTCCTACTGTAATCCTTGTAAGCCAACCGGATATTGCGGCTGGTACCGCCGTGCCCTTACATTATTCCCGGAACGTCGAAACGATCGATACCTAAAACGCTTGCTCGTTTTTCCTAATCCTTGCTTTCAATCACTTAATCATTTCGGACGAACGACAGCAGCACAGATCTCGAGAGGAACGATCGTATCTATTAAATAGCTTCGCGTAACAACGCTATTTTCGACTTATAAACAAGAATAAACAATGGTGTCTGTCAAGGGGAAGGGTTTCAAAGAAAATGTCTTCTTAAAAATTCGTCCCACCGATTGTTCTTACACAGATGATTATCATAATCATCATCATTATCGTCAATTTACCAATAATTGACTATATTTAACTATCAGTTTTGGCAGTTGCAGAGCGCACTTCAATTTTTCTGTTTGCACAAGATTTCAGTGAGATTCTCCAGTTTCATGTATGCATCGCAAGAGTAGGATCATTTCTGCTTACCTGCGGCTTTCATGGGCAACGCTTTCCGCAAGCAGCAAAGCGTGTTTCGCGTACTTTCCGTGTCTGCTTGCACCCGAATCCTGGTTTGCTACGTCCGCCAATGCAAACGCATTGGTTCAACTGCGTCGCGATCCAAGCGAATTCGAGCGACAACCTAACCAGCACGGCTTCAGAATTCATCACCTCGAAAACGTTCACGTGTAACCCCTGCTTACATCGCATCTCCGTTTAAACAGCACAGAATTAGTTTCAAGCCTTCTGCTGATTAATCTTTGCAGCTGTTGACGATCACTCGATCTCAACCGTCTTTCGAGGATCGCGAAATTTGTGAAATTATCTTCTTCCTATGTTTTTCATTGATTTTCGTAAGTGAAACTACTGCGCCGCCGTTGGTTTACATTAGGGTCTTGTGTAATTGAAAGATTTGTTTTCAACGTGCGGTCAGAGATTTGTATTATTAAAATTGATCACTAATTTCTAAATAATTGTATTACTAACAGGAACAATAGTCGTACATTAAATGTGCATTAGATATTTCGCGAACGTTAATAAGAAAAATTTGCACGAATGTAAGTACGAAATAATAGAAGGCATTTGACACTAGAACTACCAAGCAACGTCGAAATGACTTGTTTCGGACTTCTTGCTTCAGAATTATTAAAATATACGTATAGGTATCGTTGTAGGAACTTATGATGAGTTTCAACAGGACAGAATGACAATTATATATCTCCATTCGATGTCCATACAATGACTGTCGTGTGCACAATCTGTCTGACGTATCTGAATAGCGGCATCTAAAAATCGGCACCGATACTCGACTCATTTCCACGTTACATCCACTGTACTTGGCAAAACGACGAAAGGACAGTTCGATTGCAAATGTCTATTTTCCTTTCGAACGTCTCCAAACGGGGTCGAATTGGAAGTAGCTATTATTCATTGCCACCGGATCCATCCCACGTTTCACATGCATATCCGTATTTACGGCAGCAGCATCCCAGCCCCAGAGAAAGGCTGCCCCTTCGAAAGTTCAAGGCTTGGTGACCCGCGCGCAGTCCATCAGACGACCGATAAAAGAGGATCGACTGGCGCGCGGCAAGGGTCGTCATCGATCACTTAACCGTAGTATTCGAAATGCTTGTGCCGGCCTAGTGCTCTAAACGCTTTCACGTGTTCCAATTTACGAAGTCCTACCCCGGCTGTAGGGGGAAAGAGACTCGTGCCCGAGACGCCAGTCAATTTGTTCGGATATTTTCGTACGGTGTTGGCGTTAAGCAGATGCTCTAATCGCCGTCGCGACGAAGGACATCTATTTTCTTCGTTCCCCGAGCTTCCTGGCTGCACGTTTTCCCCGAAGATGCGGAACTACGGCTTCGTTAGCCGCTGTTCGACTGAAGGGACGTCGATCTAAATATGTATATGACGTCACGGGATACAGAGCACGGGTCCTGCACTTTTGTGAACGCTTCAAAAGCGCCCCGATCGTTTTATCCCATTTTACATTGTATTTACGGTACAGGATATCTTTGTATGCAGTATGCTGTTGATTATTAATATGTATAATACCAATTTCATGTGAATGTAATGTAAAGAAGAAACCCCTTTTGTTCCTCGTGATTTGAAATCGTGGATGTTCGTTTTAATGGTTATAGAAACGCGTACACCCAATCAATCCGACGATTGACCAGGAGAAATACTATTTTCCGATAATAATAGGAGATTTCGATAGACGCGTACGTTTGGACAATGGGTGTTCAGACACGAGTTCTAGTTTATTGCTCAAAATTTCACCGGCCCGGGGCTCGATTTTGCGTCGGCGGAACGCCAGCGGATCAACTTTTATTGCTTTCGGCTGGGACGCGGGTACGGGAAAAGCTTACGCGCGTCGCGGTCGTCGGCTTTTTAATGGGAACTTATTTAATTTCGTTGCCAACCCCGCGACCGTTATATTTTCATAACGCGTTCTCGATTATCTGGTTTATGAGCGTCCGGCCTCGTTTTGCATTGTACGTTCGAAGCGGTAAATTGTACCGCTCCGCGGTGGAAATTTGTTTTGAATTTTCGTCGCGGCCACGCGAAGAGTGAAATGCTTGCGTCGGGAAATTAAATTGAAACCACCATGCATGAATGTCATTTTCGGAATGGAATTACAATGTGCAATGCATATAAGATGAAGCTGGCAATAATAAAGCATGCTTCTTCGTTACTCGAACGCCGCGTGGTTTCTCGTCGAGTGGGCGCATAAAATAATAATAAATAAAAAAGTACACACGGGACCAAAGTTTAATTGCGCAGTAAAAATCTTGTTTCGACGAACCTTCGAATAGCAACCGCGTCGACCACCCCTCTGACTTACCGTCATCCCCCTACGTATCTATCACGAATATCCCAAATTTTTCACCCCGTCTCATCCCTCTTCCATCGAACCTCCCCATTCGAAATTCCGTTGCACCTATCCCTTATCACTCACGCTTCAACTTTCCACCCGATCCCCTTCCAAATAAACCCTTCCTCGCGTAAAGCACACTTACCAGATACCAGCTCATTTCATCCGTAACGCGTTAATCACATCAATCTTCCGTTCAAAGCGGATCCCGGCAACCACCACAGTACCCCATTTCGTCCAGAACATAGCAGAAACACGCCGATCTCTGTCGGCTCACGTCCGTCCCATTCAGGCTCGCCCGGAGCCGCACACGTTGCACCGTCCGCGTCCCCACACATTTGCCCTCTTAATTGCACTTTAGGTCAGATCGCCGTGTAGTCTTACAAAAGCCTATAAATCTTCCGGTCGACGTGGTGGGTCTTGCCACGGTCAGCCAGGTCTTGGTTGCCTTCCGTTTGTAGGCCAACTGCCCGGTGTCACTAACATATGTATACATATGTATTCCTCGTGTACGCACGCGTGTATATACATATGTACATACGCGTACGCTGTACACGTTCTGCGTGCACCCATGCAACGTTCATGTGCACCTGAACACGCGTGCACGAGACGGTGCACACGCGTGACAGCAAAGCAATCGCGTCCGCGTACGCAGCTGAACCCCTTTATCCGGGGACGACGAGTCAACTCGTCGTTGGAGAATGAAGTAGTCTTTCAAGTTTTCTGACCAGTTGCATGAATCGCCTTTGCCCACCGGAGTGGCATTTTCCAATCAAGGGTGAACTCGTCGTCCCCCGGATAAAGGGTCGAGCAGATTTTGCAGGGACGCGACGGGACTTTCGAACGCGAGTCGAACGACGATCCGTTCCTATTCAATGGGCTCTGAAACGCTGACGATGCCGCGATTAATTGTACATTTATGGCACCGCGTCGCGACGCGCCCTTCGATCGACTGATTATTATGCAGCATCCATTCGGTGCACTTAACGGGCAGGCGAGGCACTTTTACCGTCGACAACGCGACCCGATCGTTGGGTGAAAGGCGAGGCACTGCGCCACGGGGTTGCCATTCGACGAATTGAAGGCAGATTAATTGAGGTACGAGGGATTGCTCTTTTTTTTTTTAGCGAGATCGGATGGGCGGGTAATTCAGGCGGTGGAGAAGAAACGAGGAGAGGATTTGAATAATTTGGGGTCGGTTCAAGGATTGGACTTTGGGGGTAGGGAAGAGTGGTGAACGGTTTGTGGAAGGGTGATAGAATAATGGGTGTTTAGAAATGAGTAAATACTTGTTACAATGTGGAAGCTTTTCTGCAAAACGTTGGTTGGTGCATATTTCGAGGAAATATTTAGCAGATTTTTATTTCAGTGCAGTAGTCGCTGAAAATCGATTATATTATTAAACGCGTAGCAAATTCCAGGTTAAATTGATGAGTTAGTAATCAAATATTAATTACATCTTTAGTGTGGAAGCTAATTGGGAATGTCAGCAAATGTATATCGTAGCAACATGACATATTTGCTGTAATCTATATCTTTCTATTTGTTGACAAAATGAATATATCCTTTGACATAATTTGTGTATCATTTGCGACTGGAATATCTATCCAGTAGTTGCCTCTATAAACTACACCCATAATTACCAAGCATATTAATTGAATTACTCGTCCACATTTATTTGAATATTATTTATTCTAGATTGCGCTCGCGCTTCAAATCAAACGCCTCTAAATTTACTCATCGCGAAGGATAAATAATGTTCTTGTTATATCGTAGAGCTTTCATATGATCCTACGAAATTTCCGTTTATAATTTGCGAGCAACTTCGGAACCTCATTTTCATTTGATTTCCAAGCGAGTTTACAAATTCATTTGTATTTATCGCGTAAGATTGTAATAATTTATCAGCTATCAAGTTTATCCAAGCACCAGATGATCGCTTAAATTTTGGAAACGGAGTGTTGCGCCATCCGTGGGAACACCGTGCAGATAGGATTGTTGACTTAACCGTATCTCCATGTTGCTTCACGGAAGTTTAATGCTACTATGCTAATTGCAAACGTATGCCAGGATATCTATTGTAGAATATAGCAATAACACTGTACCTATAATCCTCACCTACTCGAAGGTTGTCCAAACTCTCGTAGCTAACAGCTAACCGGAGTAATGTTCAATGTTCCAATAATAATATGTATTGACGACGAATCAATTGTTCCTCTAATGAAACAAATACTTATGGAAAATAAGTTGCAAATAGAGTTATTAATTCGTTCCATAGCTAGCTATATATACATATATATGTATATTTTATGTACACCCTTAAAGCATATCAGGGGGAAATTCACCCCAAGAGGATTTCGGTTTAATACTGTTTAAACTCCTAATACTCATATGAATATTATAGATATTAAAACAGCGTACTAGCAGCAATTACGTTGCACCAAAGTGAATCGCGATATAACATGCCCGACTAAGCTTTCTATTGCGTTAATTTCTATAATTGGTTATCAAATGAAAATATCATACACGTCGGTGTTAATACATTTTTTAAAGATACCTTACAAGTATTCACCGAACAAGACTAGCATAATCTAATAATGTTAAATATGTAACAAATTATTCATACGGTCGTTTCGCTTACCGCACTCGTGTACGAGTAAAACATTAATTTTATATGTAGAATAATACTGCGAAATACAGAACGCATCATAAACGTACAGTCTGGTGCTAATGAATTCAATATTTCCCAAACCAAGACTGCGATTTCGACCGGGGAGAAAGAAATTACTCGGGTCACGATAGATTTGCAAATTCCATACGAAGACATCCGTCGTACCACAATTTTTTTCGTAATATGTACCTCGTCGAAAATCTTCCTCAAAGTCCTCCTCGGCACAGATGCAGGAAGCAAATCCGCGGGGTCGCCTTTTACGAGGCGTGTCTTACGGTTCCAGCGAATTCGCCGCGATCCTCGAATTTCAAGGTAAGCGCACTCGGTGGTACGCACGAAGTCGCAAGGGTCTTGAAGGTGGCCGCCGACCGGAAATGGAAACTTGAGACACGTCGAGCCGCGGGAGGACGAGCACAATGAAAAAGCGGCTTCGACGACGGGGATGATGGCGAGCGGCGGTGGGCGAAATTTCTAGGGGTCGAAGTTGAGATTTACGAGGCCCCTTCTCGCGCTCGGTTTAAGTATTTAATTGACCCTCTCCGGCCTCGGCCGCGCGACACGGTCGCCGACGACGATTTCACGCCGTGTCTTGTTGCTGTCGTTGTTATCGATTTCGGGATGCAGCCGTCGTCGGACGTCGCAAGAAAGTGAACCTTAATGAACGCGAACCCGCCACCGATGGTCAATTAAAACCGACGAAACGGGAAACGACGTTCGCTCCTCGAAGACGTTCTTTGTCGATGCGGCAACGATCGAGCTCGGTTTTCCGTTTCACCGGTCTGCCGATGCATTTTCAGTTGCGAATGGAACGGCGGACGAGCGCAGACTCTGTGGACCTTTGGAGGAACGAGGACTAGCGCACAGCGGGGGCTTTGAAATAATAAACTACAATATAAGAATGTGCGTATAACGATGTCGTATGTTCGCGTTGCTTGCTCTTTGCTTTCTGGACAATACGTAACGCAGCGTACGCGATGGAGTGGATAGGATGTAAATGGAACAATGGGGTAAGATAGGTTTTTACGGCAAGGTGTCACGAAGCGAGCAGGTTTATTAAAAGTACAATTGGCGAGGAGATTACGTACAATTTTGTTCAAAATGTTTAAAAGCATTTTGCTTCGTATTAGTTTGACTGTCGTTCGAGATGAATATTAATTATCCGTTAAATATCATCGGTATTAATTGTAGTGTGCCTTAACATTAAGGCGCTTCAATCTACTGTTCGATTGCAATACCTCGCAGTGCACTGCGGCGAACGGAATAAGCGTTAATGGTCGACATGATATTCTAGTCAAAATCAATTTCGAATGGAGATTATATATTAATGATTCCATGATACGACTATCAATTCAGCAACAGATTATGGGAATCTGTTATAATATTCCTATCGATTATATAATATTTATTGCTTAACGGCTATTATTTTCGATATAGTTAATTGCTCCAGAAGCCAAGCTCATATCTACGTAACATCTTCTAAAATTATTTTACTTCAATTAGTACTGCGTTATAGTGCGATACAGTGTGATGTATTAGGTCGAGTCATGAGTAATTACTGTTTTGTTGCACCAACTTTATTATTCTTTCAAGAAAGTCACAGATGTACTTAGTGTAAAACGTATTCCCCGTTATTAAATATAACTCCATCCCTTTTATCTGATAGCTTGTCAATCCCCGAAGCAACAAAACTGAACGAAACTTGACAGATCAATTTCGCACCGTAATTTCGTTCTGATACTACACCTTCAACCAATAAAGTCGCACATCTTCTTTTCGGTACTGATCGCGTTATCCCCATTTTGTAAGTCCCGTAATATTGCACGACGAATTTGCTGTTTTGACTTTCCATTTCAACTATGCACATATGTGTCCCAGCAATCGGTCTACACTCCCTGACCGTTGGCTTTGGACTGTTTTACCCTTAGAAATACAGTAACCACCACGACGACAAGGGACTACGGGTCATTCGGAGTTCCCGAATAAGTTTATGACCAACTACCTGCACCGGCAATTACTTATGACTCAACCTAATAGCAACCCCATTGAAAGTTGTATAGAAGCTTGGACATATATTGTCATTAATTATTATTATTGTCGTTGTTAAAAATTGGAAGACTAATTTCTTTCGTACAGTAGGATATTGATATGAAGAATTGAAGGGCAGTCAATTTGATTATTGGCGCTACATTTAATTGGAACTACAGTTGCACGAGGGAAGGGAAGATGTATGCAGTGCATAAAACAGGGACGGTATTAAAAACTTCGCTGAAACATAGCGAGCTGTGCGTTCCGGCATGAAATGCAATTTTAACAACGTCGATCGCGGTGCAACCTCGTTTTATCGTCACTTTATACATGCAACACTACCGTTTGAAATTCTTCTTTTTCGACATCACTGACGTCTTCGATAAAGATTACAGATAATATCCCGGTAAACTAATAATTTAAATAATATTTTCAAACCTCAAGGAATGTGTAAACTGTTAACTATTTTTGTATTGTATTTGTACTATAGATATTTATTTTAGTTTGAAATAATAATTAATTTACAAAACGCCCCAAGCGCTGATTTTTGACAAAAATGGAGGTTGAAATTGTAACTTAATATTTGGCCTAAATGCAAGAGTTTTTAGTTACTACGAAATTCAATACTGGAGAGCAGAATTTAATTTAAGTTGATCCAGGAAAATTGATCCAGTTCTATTAAATTGCAATTTCTCTGCCATAAATCACACGATAAATTGCTCAAATGGAGTACAGCAGTAAATAATCCTGCTTTAATTTAATATAGATTGCGCGTATATAGAATATTATTAATAGACTAGTTAATACTATGAAACAGATAACACTATTCTCAGTTCATTGAAAATAAAAACAAATGGGAAATTGCTAAAAATTAATTTCTCACGCCTGTTATTTTGTTATATTCTAATTAATTAAAATTCAAGAAAGGAATATCCAAATGTCTGAACCTTTCAATTACACAAATATTCTCGCGATTTAATTATTCGTCCAAAACTAGTAGACTCATCCAACGATTAATAATTGAAAAATGATCCTTTTCACGAAAACAGAAGACAATTAAACAGCATTAATTAAATTCTTGGACTAATACTCACGTTATTAAGAAATTAACGATACCGTGGACTAAATATTATTATTCCTATAAATCATGCAAGAAAATTAACAATAATTTAAACCGTCCGAATATTACCAAAACGTCCGTGCACATATTAACATATTATCTCCAAAGTGAAACTAAATCAGTCTATTATCACGAAGAACGAGACCCTTCCGTTATATACCTGTCCAAATGTCAATCACGCAAGATTCGTCAGACTACGGTCTTAAATATCTAGTTTTGACGTGTGCCTCGTAAATCGAACGGGGATCAGGAAGGCAGCAGGGTTGATCGTGCATCGAAATCCTTGCATAGAGACAGAGGTTTCGGACGATACACGTACCCGTGGCACATAGAGGCTTCGAGGAGCATGAAGGGAACTCCCAGCAATCGATAGTTTCAAAGATGTTCGGTCGTAAAGTCCCGGAAGACTTTATAGCCGGTCCGTGTACGTACTTTCCCCAATGTTGTTCGGTAGCTTCGATATACACAGGTAAACCGCGTCAGCTTTGCAATCTTTTACAGGACGTAGTTCCGAAGTCAGCCGGTCACTGGAAGAGGTAATTTACTTCCCCGAGCAATCACGTCCTTGTAGAATAATTCAACGGGGTGAATATTCCGTCCAAGCCTCCGTTTTCTACTTTCACGTCGTTACATTTCTCCCCCCCTTTCGATCCATGCTATCGCCCTCCTTGCTTAGATTTAAATTGACCAAAGTTCATGATTGTTTATATCAAATTGAGTTATTCCATAGGTAGAACAGTTCTTTTATGGTTACTGTTTTCGGTAGTATACGCGCCTAATATTTAAGTCATTATATATATTCATTTTTAGGAAGCTTTAATTTAATTACTTTCCCTTGTTGGTCCACTCTTTAACGAGTGTCCGTCAGCTGCAATTTATTCGTAAGTTTTTAGATATTCCAGTAAACAGAGTTGCAACACACTTCTTCGCTGAATTCCTTTGGGATTTCCAATTCGTAGAACTTCCTTTCGCGCCGGTTCCTCTGCAAATTACAAGAAATAATTATTAACCCTTTGCGCTGTAATTGCTCTCCTGGATTGCTCACGACGAACCACTTTGATTCTATTTTCCTACTAATTCCTTTTATTAATTATATTAAGTGGCGCGCCAGAGGTGACTCAATACTACTAGACAAAGATAGCATCGCCGCTGCCGGAGCTTATCTCGTAGTGCAAGGGGTTAATTTCGTCCTCGCTGTAGCATTCGTCTTCAGATTACAAATTTCGACAAAAGTCGGTTCGCAGTGTCCTGTGCCGTAATCGAATCATCCTTTTTTTTCTCGACCACAGCTTGTTTCCGCAACCAGTTTGTCTCCCGGAAGCTTGTCGTTCGCGCGTTGTCTGGAACCCATATCCGTCTATCGTGCCGCCATTCGTCTTGCCCCGTTTCGTATCGGAGAACCGCGTCTCGCAAACGTGTCACCTACCCCACGCCTCGGTTTGCATCTGCTCGTAGTTTTACTAATACCGGCTGGACGAGAGTTCATTTCCTTCGTTGGCCTTTCCGCCGTCGTTGCTCATCTATCCGGACGACATTTCGCTGCCGTCGCGAAACATTGGCCGAGCCGCATTGCAGCAAATCGCTCGTTCGCATGGTACTACTTATAAAAGCAGGGAAGGGCAGAAGGGAAATTTTCGTACGACTCAGGGATGATTCTTTGGGCGGTATTGAGCTTCTGGATTTATTTTTATGCCAGTTTTGTATTCATAAATTCCGGTCGGATGGATACGCGATGTATTTCTGAAATTCGTTCGATCTCGGAAGAGGGTTGTAAATGGTAATGCAATTTTGACAGGTGCTCATAGGGGATGAAGTAGTGATAATAAAAGAGATCATCTATAGACTGAAATAGAGATAATTAAGAGAGCAATAGTAATAATAATCATGCAAAATGACTTCTATACATCGCTGGTGTTGCAACACTAATAATTATAACCGGCACTTAATAGAAATATTTCATTTATATAATGTTTTATTTGTTTCGCGAGGAAACGGTCCGCGAAAAACGTTTCTGAGGGTTCGGTTCGATATCGGGCCTTTTTCCATAACTGGCGTACCTGTCGCGTTTGAATTTTTTAGTTATCTGTTTTCGAGTGTCGCTTTGTCACGTTTCATGGTACAATCGTTTCGCTGGCATGAAATGGACACGGGCCGCGGAAGATACGCGTCCCATGTATCTTTCACGATTTTTATCTTTTCGAAAGTAACGCACTGCACGTAGTCGAAATGGCGTTCAGTCGCGAAAAATGCATTTAAGAATTGATCGTCAATAGCGCACGCCGTGAAAATGTCAAAGCCCGAGACAAAGTAGCCGTTATCAATTTTCAAACGCGTGGTTCTTCCACGATATATAAAATAAGCATTCTTATATAGGCTGTTTACATATATTTAATATACATAAAATTGTACGAATATGCTTCAATGCAATATAATGTGTTTGTTCACGCCCGAAATGATGACCGTGAACATATAAATACAAAATCTTGCATTAAATAATTCGAAACTGTACTTTTGCCTCGCCGCAAAACTATTCAACGACTGTCGGTAAGAGAAGTAGCGTCGGCCGGAACCCGTAATAAAATTCTTTCGACGCAGAATAAAAGAACTTGGGGGACAATTCCGACGCGAAGGGGATGCCATCAGCATAAATCAGTTTCCAAAATAAGTTCTCTAACGACTCGGCGGAGGTGTAAACGGCACTCGACTTCGCACTAAACCCGTCAACTTCGAATTTCGAGCGTTCAGGGAAACTGTACGTCAAACGATCCCCTGGTATCGCCGTTCTAGGGGCTATTTATTTGTTTTCCCGTGGTGTCACGTCGTCGAGATTCGGACAAGTTTCAACGGAACGAGAATGAACGGATACGCGTACGGACAGGCGGAAACGCATAGATTTTTCCCTCCTTGCCGCTTTTTTGAATTCAGACCGCGGCAGCTGGGCCGAACCCGGGGGGAACGACGGCAACGATTCGACCTGCTCTATTTTTATCCGTCCGCGTCAACCTGAGAGATTTAAGGCCGCATATATAACACCGGCGCACGTACTTCCTACGTTAGAGCTGATCCTCCCTTAGCGGTGCCCACGATCGCGTTGATCGTTTATTTGTCACACACCCCTGCGCACCGGGCGCTTTGAAGAAATTTCGATGTCATCATAAGGATGGATTTTGTATATTAATGGTCGACTTTTTGCCCACCTTTTCGAGCGAAGTAAACTTACATACCTTTGCGATTGGAATAAGAATGCGTTATATTTAAATCAACGGCCGTGTACGGGGGAAAGATTTTATTTAGTAAGTTGAAAATACGATTTGTTATAGAGAGTAAATATTTAAACGAATACGTGCGTGTATTATCGTTTTGTCGTTCCTTGTTATTGCATTGTGGACAGGTATTGTGCGGTGTTTGTTAATCCAAATATTTGGAAGCACGTCAACGTTTCATTACACACAGCACAACCCGTTCCGTAAAATGTTTCTGGAATAATCGACAATTTATAAAATATTCTAATGCGTACATTTTTACGCGTCAAATTGTCTGCTACAAATTGATTTGCGTTTAATCAAATAATTTACTCCTGACTAATATATACATGAGTTAATATAAAACAAACTTATCTGTGGTCAACGGAATATTAAGATGAAGCAAGGCGTATCATCTTTATACTCTTATCACATTTGGAACGTTACGTTAGTATAGCATCAAACGTAACGAACAAAGAAAATCAAAGTACTCGAGAAACAGAAACCGAACATGTCTGTCCCGCGAAGGTTCGATTCGCTTTAGCAACGTGGTTCTGGTCAAGCTTCTTTGTTCCAAGGTGCATCTTCATCAACGTTAATCAGCTCGATTCCAACTTACAAACGTACAGTCAAAGTAACCATCGATGGTCGCAAAGTTTCGTAATTGATTGAGTTCGAACTTCAAACGTTGGACGAGTGGTCTGTCCGCGGCCGCAGTTGCTGCAACTGTTCAAAAGGCTTCTCGCGAAAGCAAGTACGTGTTACGGATCGCGGAGTAACAAAACGTTGACAACGACTGTCTCACGGAGATTTCGATGGAAAAAATTCTATACTTAACCTGCGACCTAACTTCGTTTCTCGTTTCATTTAACTGGTTGTTCTTGATAAATTAACAGCTACTCGCCTTTTCTACGATTATCGTTCAAGCTATCAAAAGAATGGAGGAATGGAGAATTCCCCATAATGTTTCCGAATACTATAGCACAAAAATTTCATACTTCGTCAAAGTACTTCCAACCATTTATAAACATTTACTTGTTAAAGGATTATCTGTCTCATCTTTGAATACAATGTATTGTCACTTTTGAAGTTTACAATTAGCGACGCTTAAAGACTCATTTCCTCCTACCTTCTAGCAGATAACGAAAGAACTTTTCCTTTCAATAACATTCGTCGGCTACATTGAAATATCCAGTTTCATTCTTACGCCGCTAAATCATCCTCTAAGCGCATAAAATATCGCTCATTACGTAGAACAAAGTAATAAGAGAAAATACTGTCCTAACATAAAACTGCACCCGTGAAATTCTTCATCGAGAAGCACCTCATCTTCGCAACCGATCCCGAACGTTATAACTCATAAAACTATTATATCTACCGATATTTGAATTCCGAAGGGAGGGCGACATTTTTCTTACAAATTCCTTCATTCGCCAGAAAGCTATCGGCGCGACAGAGTTTATCCTTTTTCTCTTCTTCTTTCTTTCTTTCTTTTTTCTGTAGGCAAAGTCTGGCTGTTGGTGGAGTTCCAAGGGGCCGCTGCATCGCCAGAAAATAATCTCGCGTTCCACCCTGTCACCTCTTTCGTCAGCGTCAAAGTTTTTTTCGATGTCGATGCAGCGAGACGAAGCTCATTTTGGGATGGTTCGCACGCGTGTATTCACGTACACGGACATGTACACGTTACATGTACGAAGGTAATTCACTGGCGGGGAAATTTGCTGAAGACAGGCCCGTTATTACGGTCCCCTTGCTGAATTCCGTTTTATACGAAAGTAACAGCGTAGACACGTTCTCGCGGGACCGAGGTGTTTCCTTCCCAGATATTTCATATCGGTGGCGTTAAATTCAATCATCTATCGAACTTTCTGTGAAGGTGTAAAATGTGTCAAAATATTGGGACTTCTGTGTCAAATTAAATTTTTAAATTTTCGTTTTGATTCAAAGTGTATTTCTGCTTTTGATGCAGAGGATAGACAAGGCGGGTGATTCCTATTTTAGTATTCCATATTTTACTTATCTCCGTACGGTTTATTTTATACTAAATAATTTGAAGAATTTTCCAGCAACTTTAAATAATTTTTTTAGGCAATTTTAAATATAATAATTTGCCAGCAATCTTACATAATTCTTTAGGCTTTAACATATGTTTCTGGATTCAATTATTTGGTCATACGTAATTTTTATTCGGGACGTATGGATAAATTATGGATAGTCATTTATAAAATGGAGTTTCTTGTCTCGTGGCGGGTCAGGTTTATTCATAGACAGGCAGGTTTTATAAAATACGTTTTCAAGGGACTATTTGAAATTACGATAAACATGACTACAGCTATGAACCACTTTCTCGCTTGAGAGCGTCATAAGATCAAGTATACGTGTGTAGATGTGCGAAATATGCGATATCGTATCGGCGAAAATGTCGTAAACGATACGGGCGTCTACGCGAAC
The DNA here is from genome assembly GCA_963667235.1 of Nomada lathburiana. Classification (NCBI taxonomy): domain Eukaryota; kingdom Metazoa; phylum Arthropoda; class Insecta; order Hymenoptera; family Apidae; genus Nomada; species Nomada lathburiana. The sequence continues at coordinate 5,381,711 of OY763903.1, forward strand.
GATAAGGCCACCAGTTAAACATTTCTCGTTTCTTTATAGCTAATAGACAATATTTCATGAATAATTCCCCCGTGGTTGTTATTACTTCAACGTAATTTCATATTCTCTCCCTTCATCGCGAGCTTCGACGTTTAATTGTATAATAAAATTGTTACAGACCTAACGTAAAGTAGACAGTAACGGGACAATGTGAAACATTGAATATTAAAACAAGAAACACCCGTCCCAACCACTCTCTCCGCCAAAAAGGGGACCGGAACTTAAATCGTACCCTTCGCAAGTTGAAGCCTATCTGAAATAAATCCGACACATTTCGCTCCACAAAAATCGAAACTAAATTCGCGTAGATAAAGATAAGATCGGAGTTCGAATTTATGAAATTCCCGCAGGAAATACTTCTGTTCCCCGGCTGAAATTCGATAAACCGGGCGAAAAGAAAGAAAGAAAGAAAGAAAGAAAGAAAGAAAGAAAGGAGTCTCACTCGAAAGCATTAAAGGATAGAGCGCTCAGCTTCCAAAACGGAAGCGGTCAGTTTTTTTCTTTGCCGTTTGACGAACTAGAGATTCGTTGGCTCGAGTGGACGAGGCCGCCAACCGAGCACCGGTTTGCGGATTAAGTTGAACTCGTAGACGGTTGGGCAATTACGGCCCCGTGGCAATGCTCGCGAGGAAGAATCCCGGGGAAGCGTAAAACCGAGCTTTTATGAGCGGCACGTAAGACGAGAGACGCGAAATATCCGCTCGAAGAGCACGAAGATCGCGAGGCCAGACGCTCCTCTGGACCCCTATAAACCTACGACCAGCCCTGTTTCTGAACGTGCACCATGGCCAACCCCCGTATGAGGGGTGGAACGCCGGCAAAAATATCTGCCTGGCAGTTATCTCGTAATAGGATAAATAATGGAGTCCCTATTCGAGCCGCTTACACCGGCTGGCGAAGTGACCCCAGAGTGTTTCCGTTTTGATGGAATTCTTGAAATAAAACGGCTCGTGGAACTGAGAACTGGGCGTGGAGAAGGATACACGAAATATGAGAATTAAGGGTGGAGCACGGGGCGAAGATTGTTGGAGGGGTCGAGAGGGTCAGAGCGGTTATTGGATTTTGATGGATACCGGACCTTATTTGCAGAATTTTATCAATTACCGTGTCGAGGTTGCGATGAATAATATAAATGGGATAGAAGATCCAACCTCGATCCAAGGACGCATCATTATTTTGCTTATCAATTTGACAAATGGAACTTATCCGGCGGTTTTCATCTTTCTTCGTTTCTATTGAGCGAATTTCATCGGTACAATAATATTCAGGTCAAGGGAGAAAGATTCGGCTCAGTCCCGATAATAATTCGATTAACGAAGTTTAACCTTCGAATGGGAGAACCAGGTTCGATATTAAGTCCTTTAAAATATTTTATAATCGTAGTACAGTGGAATAGAATATCGTACGAGCGTCGTTGCTTGTCAGACGCCTTCTTCGACTTTTTCGTCGTAAATTAAAAAAGAAAAAAACACTCACACCCTCTCCGTGCACTATAATTGTACGCCAACCTTCGTCGCATTATTAAAATTCCCCCGCCTCAAAAGCGCAAGGAGATGAAAATTCTAAATAGTGCATTAGGAGACCGCGTTGAAACTGGAGCACATACTCCGCGAAGCTTCTGTGTTGCTAATTCTCGCGTTTTTCCTCCTCGTCTGTTTTTTAACAAGCACAAATACAGGCCGACGGGCATCAGTTCATGGCAGTGCTGTCGTTCCAAAATACAAATGAAAAATTACAGATCCGAAGACTGCGTTACTGGATGCACTGTTCGCTCAGATATCGTGCACAAGTTTTACCTGCTCTCACGTGCGCGCACGCCTACACAGGTACGCCAGCATTTTTGCACGCGCGTAGATCCACGAGGATCGTTCACACTCACATAGCCACCGGTTAAACACGCGTTTCCATCGTTTCCAGAGTGGCTCGTGCGCTTTTCTGTTTTATTATCCGTTGCTGAACGAGCTGTTCAGCTACGAACATTCATCCTCTTTTTCTACGTTTGCCAGGCTTCAATTAGATCGGCAAAGGACGTTGCACGCTGATACGTCACTGCTGTTACAGCAGCGGATGCTGCCGGCAGAATTATGAAGCGAAACGTGAAATACGTAACGAGGGTAATTCCTGGAGATGATGTAAATTTCTAACGAAACGCTGACTGGCTACTGTTCGTGTTATATATGTAATACGTTAATCAGGAAAACGTGATCGTGATCCGTCCTCGTTGCCATAGTAGGTGCAAAGTGGATACATGCAGGATGTACTTTATAATATGTTTGTGAAACACATATTTCTCTATTAAATGATATTAATGTTCCAACATATGAAAGAAACACTGTTCCCTTTAGTAGACAATTCTCAATTTACAAATAGGCAGCTCCATCTCATAGTTAATTATTATATAGAAACAGCGTAGCTCCCCGTTATAAAGTCGTGCTAGAGAAATGTGGGTTGTAATTATAAATTACGCGTTCCGTTCTACTTGAATTATATTGTTCTACAATTGTTCTGTTACGTTCATAAAATACAGAGCGGTACGTGCCGGGCGAAGACATCACGTGGCCCACTTTCGCAGCGTATCTTTGAAAGATTGAAAAAATATTGTTCCACTCTTTTGAAGCACCTACATTTTTCCGTACTTCCATTCGCAATTTGGACGCGCGAAAACGACAATGGTTTCCCGACGTGCCTCGCCAACAAATGATGTCCCGAGCTTAACGTTCACCTTAGCGCCCTCGCTGTACACCAAGGTGACAACTTAACGGGAAGGCTTTTGTCCCTTCTTCGGCTTTAGGCTCGCGCACCAAGTGCCTATGTAGAATGCAGACAGCGGGCACGTGCGCGTCGAATTTGCACTAAATTTTCCGTGCGACTCGTGCGACCAGCGGGTGTCCCTGGCCGATAACGAGACTCGAATTTAATTTATCATGTTGAACACTCGTGTTGATTAATGGAAATTCTCTACGAGCTAATGGTCAGTGAAATTTTGTCCCCGAGATGGTACAAAATGGCACGGGACGAGGGAAACTGATTATAAGTTATCATTAGCTCGCAGCTATTCAACGTTCAATAGTTTCAATCGGTTAAAAATTATAGCAGGATCGGATATTGTTAATTGAACTTCTACGTTACTTATTTCATCACTAATATCTCGTTAATTGTTAGCTTCAGGACGAACAATGTTTAATACTTTTTTGCTTATTAATTTGTACTTTCACGAACGGCTGCAAGACAGATAGTTGATTCCATTTAAAAAAACCGTGTTGGTGTTCAGATCCTCACCACATGATGTCACCTATGATACCCTGCAACTTTTCTGTTTAACCATTTTTTACTAGACGAATAATTGATGAGTTATTTGAGGTGGTCGGGATAGGTGCCTCACCCTGTTTAGCGCTGCATAAACATGCTTTGGCCACTATGATTTAATAAACTACGTACGGAAAGGTGTATTTAAAAATTTGTGTTGGATATTTTCTATAAATTAGAACCAGTTACTGTATTTGAAGTATTCTGCAATACTACTTTCCTCTATCTGATTATGGAGTAAATGTACAATTAGCCAAATGATTTGTGGTTGAAGGCTCACCGATCCGAGGTACAATTGATAATAATATGTCAACGTATCGAATGTTAATTTCTGATCGTGCGTAAAAATATCATTCACAGAAAAGCATTTAAAGAACAACGCGCACTCTCAAGTGTGCAACGAAAGATAAGAAAGAAAGCAACTGCATACAGCTACGCACGTTGCCACTGTCTCGCGCTTTACATCATAGTCGTTGTTATCGTTCATCTTTCGCGCGTGAAATATATATCTTTCCGTGCCTTCAACAGGAATTTATTCCAACAAACCACACGACGACCCTGAATCTGCGGCCAACCATTAAACTTTCAAATTTATTAACGTCAAAGCGCAACGGCGAGTGTTCTGTTGCCCGAGCGTTGCAACGCGTCGGTTACGAATTTAGCAGTAACCATGGATCTGATACGTATTGCGATACTTCGTGTCTATATTCGTCCATGGTACATTACTCTTTTACTACACGCATCTATAGCAGGGCACGATATATGTGTATACGGTATCATGTGTGCCAAACGCTTGTACGTTTTATCGACTCGAAAATATCAAGGGAATCGCTGTCCAGCGAAAGAAAACTGTGGCGAGGAAAAGTGATCCGATTCCGGGACGACTGTCTTCAGATTCGTGCGATAACTTGCTGAATTGCAAACGTGGCGAGACTTCGAGTTGCTGTTATGCGAAACGTCGGAGTATTTAAATTTGGAAGGAGCTTTAAATGTTGTCAGAAGTTGGTACACGTATTATATTGTTGTAAGTGCATTCTATCAGCCGGTGTCGAATGAGTGTTACTTCATTTTTATCCCTTCAATGTTGTTTATTTATTAAAGATAGTATGATGGTATTCTTGATACATCTAATGGTCAAATAAAATGTTTTTTTTTTAAATTAATTATCTAGTACCGACAATGAATTATCTGTTACCATTTCGGAGTTACATTAATTGCAAATGAAAGTAAAATGTCTTACCAGCAAGTGCGAATAGTTGATTTTAAGTTTGTGAATTTTAGGTATCGCTTGCTTGTTGTACGAATTAACGTTATATTGTAAAATAACTGTCTTATTATTTATTCCCACTGTAAGATCTCCAATCACAATACCTCCATCGATAAATACGTAATCCACCTTTGTGTTTGTAACATCGCATAAATTAATCGTATATCACTCCGACTTTCGTACCATCATCAAAATCTGTCCACACTGGTGTACAATGTTAAAGGATCACTAAATCTTCGATGAAAGAACCTTTTCTTCGTGTACCTTACAATAGGTTATTCAAATGCCGATGGTTCTTCATTCAAAGCGCGATGAAATGTCCAAAAAAATCCTACCCCAAGTTTTCCATGGTCGCTATAAAGGGGAGACTTCAATCTTCGACTTCATGGTGATTTTGATCGCGAACAAAAATGTCCGAGGTCCGTACGGACTTTGAAATTTATCAAATTTTCGAAGAACAATTACTTTCACTTCTCTACTCCCCACAGCGATACAAAGAAATCTCTAACAAAAGTGAACACGGTGTTCTCAACGCACAGACCTCGCGGTTCACAATAAGCCCAGGTGGGTAGACGTACGATTTTCTCTCCCGAAGTTACACCGGTTCAAATATCCAAAACAATACATTCCAGCGTCAAGAATGATATGAATATTTTCTTCAACCATTCACCACCGTAACTCGTTCGGCGGATCGAGGAAAAATTTGCGCGCCCGGTAAATCTCGTGCATCGATGACAAAAAATCGGCGCAAATCCGCGAACTCGAGTCAGCAGTCCGTCTCCAGTCACTTGGTCATCCTGTCTCGAAGCAAAAGACGAACGGCGCCAAATTTATTCAGCCATCAATTGTATAAATGCTGGAATACCATCCTCGTGTTTCGGATGTAGCGTCCGCGGAACAATGGCCGTGACCGCGAGGCTCAGGACGTTGATAAACCGGCCGTGTCGCGGAAATGTGACTTCGGTCTTCATATTCTGTTCCGCGGCCGTTCGCCGTACAGCAAACCGCACCGCGGCCACTGTGCGGCGCGTTCCAACGATCGATCCCACACAACGAGCACATCCGCGTCGCTCTCGCAACGTTCTCACACCGTCCAGTCGAGCTGGACGCGTTCGTGTCGCGCGGTCGGCGATTACAACGACGCCAGGTATTTGCGGATCAACTTGCCACGAATCGACGAAACAGCCAAGCCGAAACTGTCAATAGACATCGGGGAAACTTGGCAAACGCCGCTCTATAAAGTTCAAGCGGCACGCTTTGTTAGCAGCTACGGTCGCAGCCGACGCAGTGCATTCATTGAAACGCGTTCAATTCCAACGTACTTAACTGACGATCGAGTAATCCCACTTGCTGGTAACTAACGCGCGAACGCCCGATTGCTTTGTTAGCCTGTAAACGTGTTTTCTTGTTTCACTGTTGAGATTTGGTACCGTTGCTCATATTGCGTTTAAGGGACCCCGCCACTGTTGTGGCCCGTGTAAGTTTGTTAATTGGCAGACAACGATATTTGTTGGCGTAGCATGATGAATTATTCGTCGATACTGTAGATACGGATTTTTGATAATCCTTGCATGTTTCGAGCGCATAGTTGTTTCTCATTTTTGGCTTACAACAAATTCGTTTGTCTATTCCATGGGTTTCAAATTGGAGACATACGCTAATCTCGACAGGAGGTTTTACTTTGCACTTTTTTTTTACTTTGGTGATATTGATCCTCGTTTGGGCTATTCAATAATTCGAGCGATTAAAATATTGGCGTGGCAATGTTTGGCATGAATCCACCCGTTCTTTTTGGGATACAATTGAAAATTGCACATGTACGCGGAGTAAAAAGTGGACGGCCCGAATTAAAACTCCTGCATCGTAGAATAATGTATTATTTCCATTAGATGAGTAGGGTGTTTCTTGTTCAAGAGAAATGATATGGCACGCGAAAACCTGCGAATGAAATAAATGATGCGATATTGAATGATACGGTTGTTGTTCCACGAAATTTCGATATTTGTCGATCGACGAACTTCGGAGCGTCGAATTATGAAATACAGACGAAAAGTTCCACCCAGTGGGTAACGCATCTTCAAAATTATTGCAGCCGAAACTTTGGTAAAGAATCATACGAGCGCACCGAGGTTTATCATCGGGAAACGTAAATGTTACTACGGGATCTTTGCTGCAACTCAGAAACCGTCAGAACTATCTATGGCACGTCCGTTCAGATTTGTAGAAACAGAGGACCATCACTATTTCTCTATTTCAATTTCGTGTTCACGTTGCACAAACAAGTTTAATCCATTCGACAAATTTTCATGGCTCCACCGCGCAATTGGCAAGCCTCGAATTATCATTTACTGGAAAATAATTCCTATCAAAATGGACCAGTACAAAAGTATCAACGAATATCAAAACGGGGCAAGCGTATAAAGAAAGGTAGCGTGAAAGAAATACACGACGAAAACCAAAGTTAAGCATGCTGCACCCTCGCGATGCCAATTATTATCCCACAATTGTAACACCTTCATAAGTTACCTGCGAGAACACTTCATCACATTTAACCAGCGTTCTATCCAACGTTGCACGACACCGACGGCGATCAACGCCCCGAGATGCATAATTTTCACACGATAAATAAAGCCACGACGTTTGATAACACACGGGCGACCAACGTGATCGATGCAACGACCGATCGTGGCGCATGGATCGACGCGGAAAAATTGATCCAGACGCTGCTCCGAAGACGAATGACTTCCTGTCCTACGGTTTCCGCTAACGAGTCAATCTCGATGCACTTTGCGGGACGAAACAGCCGCGTCTAAACTAAATATTTGCATCGGGCAACGCGGCGACATTCGACGGCGGCCACCATGAATTATTCAGAGTCATAAAGCGGCCGAGCTCGCGCCCGGTAATTGCCGGTTTCTGAAGCGTCCTGATTGAGGATACGGCGGCGCACGTGGGCCAATGTCACGAATCGATTTCGTGCCCCGGCCAAACGCCACGCACACGATCCATCGGGGACAAAGCGGACCCCGAAATCTCGTGGATTTTCGTAACTTGTCGGTGGTACCGTCTGCGAGGGTGAAAAGTTCGACGGAAGTTGCGCGCGTGATACGTATACGTACGTTGTTACTGTATACGACTCGAAAAAGAACCTTGGTACACTTGGGATATTATTTGCGATGATACAGAAGGAGACGGATAATGTTCTTCCGCTTATGCGCCGACCGTAAATTGTGTCGCGTTTTATACGAGCGCTGTTAAAAAGAAATCGCTGAAGCTATCCGCAAGAACACGAGAGTACTCGAATTGATGATTCCCGGCTAGAACAAACACGGCTCGAGAACAACGCTTTCCTCCCGGGAAGACGAATTGGCGAGGATTTGAAAAACTCCGGGGCTTCCGTTGAGCCGACGAGAGGGCTTAAACAACTCACGGATAATTAAATCAGAAAAGGGGGTGCGCGCATCGCGAGCGCCGACGCAACTTCTAAACTACTTCTGGACAGGAGCTTTGAATTCATTTGTCGCAGAACAATCCTGCTGGGGTCCCTCTTTTAAGCAGCGACAAATCCATCTAGCCAAGAACTGTTGGGACTCGCGGGCACCGTTCGGCTCGACATCGGATGCATCCAATGCATTGGACATCAAAAATATCCAATACATTTTTCATAATGGTCGATATGAAAACTTTGGAATGAACCCGCGGAAAGTTCGGTCTTATCGATTCTCGGTTGGAGACGTACGAGAGGAACCGTAATCGCGAGGAAAACGTCGTCGGTCGCCCCGTCGCTTTCGCGTCACCCTAAATTAGAAACCGATTTATCGATCCTTGCGTACCTTTCACGTCGCTTACAAGATCCTGCCGATACGGTATATGCCAGTGTCTCCTATTGAGCCTGCTACCAATAATGTGGTAGTTGCAGCAGCCACGGTCCACGGTTCAGGGGAATTGCTTCCAATAATGTCAGACACACCCGTCTAACTTCTCGATACGTTAAACCGTGCCAAACCCTCGGGGATGTTTGCGGCCCGATACATTCGTTCTATCTGTACGATTAAAGAAATCGATTCTCTCTTACTCTTGGCACGTATCTAAAGGGTACACCGTATACGTAAGAGTATAATACGTTTGTCACGGAATCTGAGCACAATGAGGAATTTCAAACTGACGAATTTAACCAATCGTGCGCGTGGTAGCTTTATGGTATTTTAACGCAAAGCAGGAACAGGAATTCGATTGCTACAACCGTTAATCAAATTCATCCAAATGCATGGAGAACTTGAAATGTAAAAAATCGCTTGCACTGGAAGAAAGGTTGTGCTGCTACTAAGCTTTCGTCATTTTGACGACGAGCGGTATGTATTTCTAATACTGAATCACCTCTTATTACGTAGTTCCAATATTCGCTTCGTCACTTTTACGAATGGTTAGTTATCTGGGGTTAAGGAATGCGGGAAGATTATATTATAATGATAGTTTGGTAAGAGGGAATCTAAAATCTAAGTTAATAACAGTCAGCTGACAACACACTTGTATTTTCTACCCTAAAAGACATTCACGTTTTGTTTCCGTGAAACGAAAAACGTGCGGTCCGTAACCGAGAACTAAATACTAACTAAAATACATCTAGTTAAAATACTGTTTCTAAAACTTCGAAATTTCTTAAAAATCTTTAAGTCGTTTCTATTGCGACAATTGATTAATTCTTACGAGTGATTCCTACGCGCGCTAAGAGTGTTGCACGCAGAAACGTAGTATTATGCCAAATAAATAACGCGTGTATTCGATGAAAATCGACTGACAACGCTTTGCGTTGTTCAAACAAATGGATAGTTAGAGTTATTACCCGACAATCGGGACAGGGGCAAATATTCAGTAGATAAGTCTTCTTTAAAGTCTCACGGCTAGCTTTTTCTGAACGCTGATTTGTTTTCATCCTATAAATTCTAATTCAAGAACAGCACCAGCCTCGAACTGATACCAGCCATTTTGCAACCTGAGAATTAACGAGCGTTACGTATAGGTGTATCCCGTGTCCCAGTAATTACGGGAAGATATATGATGCGGCAAATTCTCGGCACAACGAATGAAACATCGATTAAAAAGGGAGCGAAAAGTCAGGCATATGATAATTCACGATAACGATGCTGCTTTCGATTCGTTTAATCACCTTGTACCTTGAACAGATATCAATTGAAACACCTATTTCTTCCACTATTTTATAAAATTAAATCATCAACCAATTGATTTAGCCTCTTACGCTCACAGTCGATTAAATGAAACAATTCTGAACGCAAATATTATCCAATAATAAAATCTTCGTCCGGGATATATTTCTAACGAACGAAGTTCTTTTCAAAATTGAATCTTTACATCTTTTGCACAATGTAATTGAAAGATTGCATACCAAGGGTCCCATGATATAGGTGCATGAGGCATTATTAAACAAAGTATAATATCGATTGATAATTCGTGGCATATGTGGAGAAACTCGTGTTTATTAATTACTGACAAGAAAACAAAACCGGTCAAGGGTAAACATAAAAAGACAACACTAGATACTATTATTATTAGTTCCTATATATAATATTTTTAACTAGGTACGAACTTTCCAAATGTTACAAGCATTATTAAAAAGATATTGTAGATTACGAGTAATACACCGACAAACGCTAAATTGTCATTGGTGCAAGATATTCACATTATTAGACATTACTTAACTACCGGTAACCAGACAATTAGTTTACCAGTGGTTCGTAAGAAGAAACGACGGTGCACGTTACGACCAGGAGATCGGGGACGCCACTGATTAAAGTAGCAATTTCTTCGGGTCTCGAAAATAATGCTTGACTTACTTTATCCAGAGTTGTTCAAGCGTGCATACGGACACGATAACTGAGACGAGTCGTTCCTCTCCCTTCAGGTAACACGAGTGAATCCACAGAAAGCTCCAGGCAATTGAAATGATAGAGCGACGTGCAGCGGGTCCTTGCGCCCTTGTTTAGGATGTATTGGAAAGTGGATGTAGCGGTGAATAGGACGAGAGGCACCAATGGGGACGCGAATAGATAGGAATTGTCCAGGAGACCAACAATGAAACGTTTCACGCCAATTAAGTTTTCGAACCTTTTCGTAGGGTCACATGTATTCTGTCACTTGTTTTCGTTCGTCCACGCTAATTTTCTGACCCGACACGCGCAGATATTTCCTTCGCGCCGAACGGTTTTCACGCGTTATAGAACGCCGCCATGAAATATTCACGAAGCTGTGCGATAATTACGTAGAAGTAAGAAGATTTATAAGTTTGTGCGTTCCTTCCGCCAAATTAACATCACGCTGATGGAGGAGGCGGCGTAATGTCACGACCGTCGTGATCTAAACGGAAGCGAGACTGTCGAAGTAGTTACGGTGTTCGTCTTGCATAATCACGAACAGCCGTAAAGACTACCCTTCCACTGTTGAAGTTTATATTCCGCTGCTTGCTTCGTTACTTGCATTTGCTCGTAACGTTTAATTATAGAGATGCGCTAACTACTGCTCGCATCTGTCTCTACTCTCTCAAAAGTTGTTCGCAGGGAATCGGTATTCGTGTTCAAGATACGCCTGTCACCTGATATATCGCCCTCCGGTTTCCGTCACTGTGATTTCAACGACAAAGTGGCCTGCTTCGTGGCAGACAAATATCCCGCACGAACGATACACTTATACGTAACGCGATGATTTATACGCAATTGTAAACTCTGTAGCATATTTCTCCAAGTCAATGTATTTCACGTTAAATGAAATGCACGTGCTGCGCCTGGGCAAGAGAGTTCATTGCCGATACAATTTATTATAAAGCAGTGCAATTAGCAGCTGCTTGTCCTTCTTTTTGTTATTTCAGATCTTCCTACTTTTCTTCAAAGCTTGGTATATTCTCCTTTTTTACTTATCGGAATTGTTCCGGGTACCGCGCTTTACTTAACCATATAATGTTGGTAAAGCAACTTTTCTAAATTATTTCACAGAGTTTCTCACCGTAGTAATATACCAACGGTTCTCGTTTTATTCTCGATACGTTCTTATCGTACTGCCGAAGGAAATACTTTCTATTCGAGAATTGAGTTGTAAGACCACGGTCAAGATAGCTTATTGCACGGATAACCAATTCAATGATAGTCACATTACAGTAATTGCCGGTTGCAACATGATTAATGCATGTACGTAATTTCATCTCCGTGTAGACACGCTCCACCCTCGGAGATTATGGTTGATACAGGATAAAGGCTATACGTGAAGTAGAGATACAATAAAATAATTACCATACGCGTAACAATGAGTAATTGTGCTACTTGTTCACTGACCATGGAAAATCGATATCATGAAAAGATCAATCGACGATTAAAACTTTCGTTTGTACAACCACCGTGAAAATATGGTAAAATATTTGTAGTTTATTTTTCGTATAAATTACTGTCACGTGGTCAAATGGACGGTTAACTATGCAAAAGTGTTCAATCAATTAATCACAGCTTTGCAAAATATCTATGACATTTTCTTTCCGGCCACGCAGTTCTTGTCGTGAATTGCAATAAATGCAATTGAAGGGTTTAATTATATTTGTACCTCAGTTTACGAGGTACAGTACAAGAATCGCACGTCTACCAAAAAATGATTGAAACCAGTTAAAGTAGGTCGCGTGTAGGCGGTAAACTAACGAGAGTAAAGTTCATTCGAACAGTTTCCTTTGGTGAATGCTCTTTCAGCTTGCTGTGCGCAGATATACCACGTATTTTTCACGTGCATACGATTTCTTGCCGCTGCTTACCTTTCGCGAAAATAACCAAAGGTGTGTGGGTACGCACAGTGTTTTCTTCTCATCCCCGTTCTGCTGCACTTCGGAAACGCTTGTTACAAGTATGACGGTCAGTTCATCTCGCGGAGAATTTAATCGAAATTCATTTTCACGTCTGTTTCCACCTGTTCTAAAACGCTCGATGCACACATCCGACTGGTGTAATTTCGAATCAACCCGGACGAAATGAAGGCCAGTTTATCCGACTCGTGGCCGGTTCGATTATGGTTCATTACCGGGCAGCGGCAAAAGAGTCGTGCTTGTCGGTCGGAAAATTGAGAAACGAGTATTCATAAGCAAAGCAGGGACGAAATGCGACGCGATTTTTTGCTTCATGAAGAATACGCCGTTCGTCGTTTGTGTGCTCGAATAGAAGAGACACGGTATTAATCAGCTGTATGTAGGTTCAAGATTATTTAAATGTTTCATCATTTCTGAATAATGAAACTGTAGCGAATACACTCTTGCTGAATAACATTGATAAAAAAAAATATACTTTTGCATCATCGATTTAGTCTTACTGAAGATGCATCTGGTCGTTCGATTGTATTACGATTAACATTAACGTCGGAATTACACTTATATTAATAATAATATTACAGTTGCATTCGCAATCTATGTTCGAGCAAGAAATCGATAATAAATCAGCGCGAATCAGTTACAGAAATCGCCCATTGTCCCACGAAATGCAAGAATGCTACAGATGCAGGGTTTTTGTTCTCGTACCCAATTTGCGGACCACGAGACCGACTCGTGATGCGATTGTACGACTTCAACGAGCTAAATTACCACAAACGCAAAGAATGGAGGGCAATAAAATACAATAGCGAAATGAAATCGTACCACGCGTTCGGTGCACAATGGACACGAGGTAACGACGAATGCAATATTAAAGAACACAGACAGAAAACACCATAATGCGTAACAATAGGGTGCAAGCAATGCTATCGTTGCACCGTCTGCATTATTGTTTCCCACCTGTATCAAATAAAACGATCGACATTCTCCCCATTAAATTGTCAAAGGAAATTCGTGAGCAATAAGTCCAAAGGGACCCCATCGAATGCTTAACCGTAATGAGGTACACGTGAGAATTGAAAGTTACGACGGTGGCGAATATTAAACGATGCTCCGCCAACAAGATCGAATAATTTTAGACAATTAATCCTTTGCAGGATTTTTCCATGATTCCGATGAGATTAACGTAATCCACTTTCCTCGGTTACTGTATCGTAAGATGGTCCTCGTTCCATCTGAAGAAGTTTCAAATTTCCTTTCCGTTTTATTATTGTTCCAGGCACTGAGCCCTTCGGGACGTCATATTTTTTGTGAGAAAAGGGGAATATGACACCCCGGGAGGGACATCCACCATCGAAATACACCCCGCAGCCGTTTAGATTCCCCCGTTTACCTTTCCAGCCATAAAATCCTCGATCCACGAAAACAATAATACAACCAGTACCCACCGGTTACAATTCAGTCACAAATTGTTTGATCTATGTACGAAATGTAATTTGTTCTCGGTGAACGCGTTTCTCGAATCTTAAATAACAAAATAGAATTATAGATAAATATGCTGTCTATGTTTAAAAGTAGCGTTTCATAATAGTTTGAATAACAATATCGAGTCACTGCAGGGCGGAAGATATTGAAACTCACGATCGCGATACTTGAAGTATAATTTGGTACATGTATACCAAAGTTCGTGTAACCCGAGAGAAATTCAATGATCTTGTATTGAAAAGAGAAGTTTGTCATTTCTGATGCTGGTATACACACCGAGAAGAAACTTCTGAATACACTGTACTCCGGATACCAGATCGCGGGCCAGGGAAAGAAGCCACGACGAAGTGCAGTGGCTTGTCAGAAGTCGTACGTGAGATTGATGAGACCCTCCTGTGGCTTTCCAACTCCTGGTCCACAGGCTCACGAGCTCTGCATGCCCGTCCATGTAAGTGCATATACATTTCACGTTACTCAGGGTGTATCAGAGGGGATTAACACGCGTTTGTATCGTCTACGGTGTTCAATCTTGCCGTCCAACCTTACGCTCTACCTCGCACTTATCCAATGTAAATAATAAGTAATAGAAAATACTGCATCACTCCGTCCAAGTGACAATTACTGAGACTAATTTTGTCCACATTTGCCCAGCTTTGCATTTCCTGAGACTACGAGGAATGAATATCGTTGATTTCTCTTTTCGTACGTATCATACAATCACTGATAAACAATACCTTTGTCGAATTACTGCGATTGGCTCAGCTTTTCTCCAGTGTATAATGTCAAGAATATTAAGAAAAAATTAATACAATTTTGTACAGATTTGATGTCTATTGCAATTAATGACAATCGTTATGCTTAGCTTCAGTTAGAGAAAAATCGACGAGCAAGATCACTTATACTTTATCGAACATCGGATAACCTTCTGTTAAATTGACGTCGATACGTATACGGATTAATAACGGAAAAAGACTGAACAAAGCGGAATAACTCGCAGAAAACGATAAACGAGACCGAAGCCCGGCGTGACGGGCGCGTAACAACGAAACAGAAGTATGAAAGGGCCAAGACATGAAGTGTTCCATCGAGTCCGTCAACCATCCGACCAAATGAAAACAATTTTCCTTCCACCGACAATGGAACCTCATCGTCGAATCGACCGCGTCCTATCGTCGTTCACTATTTTCACTATCGGTGCGTCCGTCCGCGAGCGTGACAGGATTAAACTACAGTCTGATTTGCAAACACTTGCGTACCGCTCGTAATTCGCTGGATGTCGGATATCAATCTAATGAATCAAACGTGGCCGTGGATCGCGCGACAGTGGCACGATCAAAGGTGTGACAGAGAATCGTGACATTTATGCCCGTGTAATAACAGAGACAGCGCGTGAAACACATCGATAGGCGGTGGCGAATCAGAATTCCTTTGATCCGTTGGTCGGGTTTGCAGCGAGAGGCTCCTCACGGTGTGGCCACGTATCGCGTCAGTCCTGTGCCGACGTGATTTACAGTCGTCGGGGTAAACGTCACCGGGTTATCCAAAACCGATAAATCGGGCTTAGCTTCGCGCCGGTCTCCTGCTTGTTGGCGGGGCGATTTTCCATCGTTCTCGTCGTCGACGACGACGACGACGACGACGACCGGCTCCTCCTACTTGAACCACCACCTCCGGTTCCAGGATTAGATCCGGAAGTGCTTGCCAACTGGTTTGAATATTGGACACTCGGTCGACTTATCCGTTCGCCAAGGAGCGCTCTTTGCCGCTCGCCCGGCGTGTTTAGACTTGAGAGTGAATCGCCAAGCGGATGCCGGGTCGATACTGAACAAATTATGCCGACGGTGGCTAGTGGGGACTGATGGAATTGAGTACGCTTCCAGTTTTGAGATTGCCCGGTATACACTCGTCGCGATGGGATTCCGAGGTGAAGCTTGATGCCGGGCTATTGCGAAATCGTGGGAATGCCGTGTACAAAAAGGTGGTGGAAGATTCGCAGTGGTGTCCGCCACGGTCGCAATCTTTCTGCTGGAATCGCTCGACGGTTCGGATTTTCTTCCGTTCGGTCGGTGTCGAGATTGTGAATAGTCTCCACGCGATCCTTGAGCGTCCATTGGATGCGCGGAGGGGTTTAATTTTTGTTCGCCGCGGCACGGTAACCTCGAGCGAGGTACAAAGGGTAGGCGGAATTGTGCGGAATAAGAAATTCTTATTGCCGCGGGCAATTCTAGTTTTATTACCGCTTGGCCGCACGTGTCATATCTTCTACCCCTTGTGCTTCTGACTATATCGTACGGTCGCTTTGCTTTTCTTTCTTCGGTTCGTCTGCGTTCTCTTTTGGCTTTTCAATTTTAGGACGGGTTGTAGTGAACTGTTTCTTTTATTTCTCAACCCCTGGTAATCCGATATTTGATCGCGTCGCGACAAATTTTATTTGACAGGCAAGCGGCTTTCATTCACATCGAGACAATTATCGATTTCGAAATGCTTTGTTACTGAAAATAGCTGTTACGTTGAACCTTGGTTACGCTGAAGTGCTTCAAGCATAGACATACAACATTGAATTGACAACAAATGAAACAGAATGAAGGATGAAGAAAATATATTTCATATTTTATTATAACAGTTTGTCGTACCTACATCAAACAATATGCATATATTTTTGATACATGTTTGTAATTTTCGTAAATTTGTACAAGTTTCGAAACTTGATGTAAAGCAGCAATATTTAAGTAACAAATAAGCTAGAAGAATTTTAGATAAGAAATCGGGTTTCTTGTAACTACCATACATGTTCTTATCAACTTATTAACTTATCCATGTATGGCATTGTCTTCGACAGATTTTCAAAACGTTTTTTCGACACTCTCGTCGTGCAAAGTGTGACGGAAAGTTATGTAGACGGAATTCACACTTTAGCCCGCAACCGCAAATGAAACAACTGCGTGTACCACTACTCCCTAGGGTTTGTCCTTCGTCTACTGAACCGCAAATGGGAACGATTTCTCCAAAACCACGATTGAAACGACCGCTGCTGGCAACATTCCAACCTGATTATTCCTCAGATTCGGTAAATGTATAACTCCATCAGCGGAGTAAATCAGAAGCAACGAGCGCTCGCAGGAAACGCAACTTGAAATGCAAACATTTATACGCAACAGTTCCATGCTGTGGTTACATACATTTCTTATTATCTATTACTCTACTTGAAAGCTTTTTAAACGTTGGAAAAAAACGAATTAGCTATGTATGAACAGTACTTGATTTGTGCGAGCCAAGTTTAATTAATTATTTTTATTCAATTTAATATCTAATGTTGTTTCGCTTTTTATGAAATAGGTTTTCGAAATATTTCGGACCGTTTATATTCATTCTACGCACAGTTTCCTGTTTCTCTCTGTCGCATTGGTCTCTCCAGTTTTGTACAAAGCATTGCGAATAACTTGAATAATCTTCCAACAAGAAATTTCCAACCACTGGTGTTCTCGTGAGTAGCGTTCCGCGAAACACGCGTACTTACGTCACATTTTTCCATCCTGGAAAATTAGCGGCAGCGGAGAAAGGCTTGTTACTTGCCGCTGGAAAATAAATCTCTCCCCTATCCCCAGGAAATAAACGCTGGTGGTGTACCAGGATGTGCTCGAGTACAGTAAAAAGATGCGAGAGATGTGTCTCACCGTGCTTTCGAGTTTCATTGCGCACGACTTATTCAATTTGCATTTCTCCCCTCGTGTTTTTTTTATCTTCCTTTCCTTGGGCCACTTGCGCGTTGAGTGTAATATCCGGTGAGAAGAAAAACGGCTGGGGATGCTTTTGTTTTGCAAACGTCGAGCGACATATATGCGAAATTTATGCATATTATTTTCTTGGGATCCTTTCACGTTTGATTATCCGTGAAAGTTATAAATTTGGAAAGTTCTTTGCTAAAATTGTATCACTTGGCCGAAGTGTGACAGGTTCCGTAAGTTCTGTAGAGTGCATAAGATTTTGATGTCTCCTTCAAGGTAATCGTATAAACAAAAATCAATCTTTTACAGCAATATATCCGTATATGATAAATAATTAAGAAACGGGAATTACATATTTCCGTAGACTGATAAACAATAAGGGCTTCCATACAGAAATGAAAAACGATATATATTACATAAGATTTTTGCATAGATTCCATGAACTATCAAGAATTATTATTCAACCAAACATTTTGCTTCAAAAATACAACTTGCGTATCGTTATTGTGCAAAACATGAATGACTGTATGCATGCATTAAGAAATTTGAAGAAACAGCTACAGAATTTTAAATGGATATGGTTAACGATTATGGAGGGTCGTCGTGTGCTCGTAATTTTCTGCTGAGGAGGGAAGAAATGGACCGGCATACTCGTGTCCCGTCAATTAAGGAGTCTACTTGTGAGAACTGGCCGCGGGGTTGTGAAGAGAATTCTCCCTCTGGATATCGTCAAGCCACCGGCAGGCCTTTTTTGAACCCAGCCGACCATATTATCGACACAAAAGGTATCCCTTGTTTGCCGGCTTGTTCCCCGCACTTTGTAACCAGATCCATACACGATGTCCACCACTTTTGCGGAAGGCGTCGGGATCATTGATCTGTTTCTCCCTGAAGAGGCTGGGGTCGTGCACTGGGATGAATGTATCTTTATTTTTACACGGTTCTGAAGCGACCTCTTTCCACGATCGAGAGAAAAATCGATAGAGGCATCGGTTTCTATTTTACTTTTTGTTTTTTGTTGTAAGCTTTTCGCCCTCGTCGTGTATCAGTGATAAAAGGAACATCTATATGCATGTAATATTGCGGGGAAAAACCGAACACATGGTTGAATTAATTATGCTTTAAATAATAATGATAGTTTCTTCGGTGCCACGATTACTTTCGACTGATTAATATAATAAAAACACCGGCTTGGTAAATTACAATATTTGATAGGCGTTAAATTAACGGCGAATCTTTGATACAATTTTCCAATGAATCGCTGCACTATTGCCGGATTGAATAAAAAGCACCGTTTGCAAAAATCATCGTCGCAATCAAAATCTATTCTATTGATGCCAAACTTTTAACTAACTTTACATTCGTTTCGAAGCGAATACGCCCGGAATAAGCGCGTGAAACTTTACGAAGCCTGTAAAAACGCAGAGTTAGAAATAATGCAATCAATCAGTGAAGGCGAACCGGCGAAACATGGTCTCCTATTTGATTTCAGTTTGCGGTGTGCCTATACGAAATAGGCGAGAACTACGTGAATGTTACATTTGAAAGGAGCACGACGCTACGCATGCCAAATTTGGAATGGCTGATCCTCGCGAGGATTCGTTTCGCGTGCGTCGCGGATTCGGTTTAATACCGGTAACTGGCTGCAGAAGAGACTTCGTCTCTCTCGACGCCGCGAATTATTCAGAAGTGTTCCGATGATGGGCCCTCACTCGCCCACCACCGTGGATCAAAATACCATGGATCAATAATTCGCGCCACTTGACACGACCAACAATGCTCGGATATTCCACTTCCGAATCCCATTTACGCGGATAATCGCAAAGGTGTACAAACGAGTGCTTCCAATTTTCCATTGTGTTTAGGCAATCCGGTTAATTAACAGGCGAGGGAAGTTTTGATTGAAAACACTATATACCTTGTAGTCGGAGCTCTGTAGAAGTTATTCATTGCTATTTGTTATTCAAAGAATTCTGTCGTCTTATGAGGACAGCCAAGTTTCTTATCGAAATGGTCCTCTCGTAATTGGAGCAATTAAACCTTCGAATGTTGAGTTGCAAGTTGTAAGCTATTTATAAAGGGCTTCCCTTTGTTATGTTTCAGTATTCTGATAGCATGATGGAATTGACTCGGAGAAAGGGAGTAGAAGAGGGAATGCAATTGAATATTATTTGACCGTTTTAAGGGCGCGACGAGGAAATATGATTATTCGGTACGCGATCAGAAATTAATTATGCAAGATTCTACCAAATCTGTTGGTGTTTCACAAGCACGCCATTGCCGTTCTCCGATTCGTTTTTAACAACGTATCTTGACTAATCGCGCGCCCGGAATCGGTTGTTTCTTGTACGCCCTTTAATAGTGCGCGTCCGCGTGAACGTTTAACGCCAACACGGGGTTAATTGAATTTTTCCACGTTCACGTCCGTGGGGGGACGAATTCCTCGAGTTCCAAGTCCCTTTGCCTGTCTTTGAACAACCTGACCCCGTAATACCATGATAAATACGGAATGCCAAGTTGTCGAAACCCGCCGGCACACTGCCACGGGACATTTTTCTGAAATTATATATCACGCGCGTCGAAACGGTACAGAAAATCGGTCGTGCACCACCGGCGCTTTCGTGGCCCGAGAAATGAAACGCTGTTACGCGAAAAATAATCTGAAATATGTTGCGTTGAGAAACGCAACGATACGCGCGAATTCGGTGCATAGAGACGCGCGTCGTCGTGTTTCGGTAAATACATTTTACCTCTTTTCGTTTCGTTTTCTCTCTCTCTCTCTCTCTCTCTCTCTCGCATTCTGTCTCCGGAGCCACACGCTTTCCACCATTTCCTCGAGTTTTCTTTTCACCCACCCACACGCCCACAACACAACAGAATCTGACAAACAAACATATTTCAGACGGTCTCCCGTGCTACGCGGAAACCATGGTTTAGAGTTTAAAGGGGGAGGAAAACAGAAGGCCATTACACAATGCGAAAAATTCGAGCACATGCAGTTTCTAGTTTTCGTGGAAATTGAATTCTTCCCTCGTGACGACAGAGAGAAGGTTGAAACCAGGCATGTGATTTTTTGGGGTTTACATATTACGTTTCACGATGCTCTTTCTACGTTTGAACTTCGGTATTTAAGGGATGAACCACTTGTGTTAGAACTTGAGACGTAGACATCGTTTTGCTAGCTGTGTATTTTTAATTGAGGGACAATGAATTGAATTAGTACCTGTGGCAATTTTCCGGTAGATTTTATGAGAGATCAATAATCAGATTAATTGCATTTTCTTTTTATATTGACATTGCAATCACTATCATTCGTGATTTATCACCAGGAAGCTTTGTTACGTTATTACCTATATTTATATTACAAACTGATCAACAACTACTATACATTTGATGGAAATTAGAAATGGTTTCTCGCCTAAATCTACAACAAAAGAAAAATATGTTTCAGCCTTAGCGTACTGTCTATGATGTGTCTATGATTAATCGAAATGTTCTAATTAACGTGAACGCAAGTATGTCAAATCATTCTCCATTGACACCCGCAGTTCAACACTTAATTTTAAACTGTGAACATTATGATCTTCTATTCAAGCAAAGAAAAATGCAGATGGCAATTCAAAGAATGGAGAAGTGAGGTCGAACACAACGTGCCATAAATTGACCACGCCGAGGTTTTCGCAGGTGCCGTGGCAAAATATCCTCTCGGGGGAACCAAGTCAAGATTTTCTTGACGTTGCTACGTTGTAATGCGTCTTGCAACACTCGTGCAGTAACTGGTGCATCGTATTTCACCGTTTCACCTCAAGTGGTGTCTTAAATAGTAATACTATATATTACTCTCGCAAGAAGATGTTTGTCGATTCGATTTTTCAACGCTAGTTTCATTCCGCGTTTCTTGAAGGGGCAACGATATCGTTCTAATTTCAATCATTTTTCGTACATGAAGGAAGGAAAATATTTTAGACACGTTTCTGGCGTCTACGCGCGATAACAATGCTACTCTCGAACATTGATCGTTTTCGAAATTTAAAAAGTTCGACGGAAATAAGATGTATAGGTATACAGTGTACTGAAAAACGGTATAACAAATAATTCTAGAAAATAGGGGAGAATGTTTAATTTCTATGTGTTTAGCACTGTTTCTCCCCCATTGTTATATTGTGCTATTTTCAATTTAGTTCATCCCTGATATTAAAATAACAACTGTGTCCTATCATTGTTTGTAGTTTTATCATTATTTTCATTAGTATTAATTTTATTATTATTTATTATTTTCACATAGTAAATGGTTTACGTTACTGTACATTGCACGAAATATTGTTCTATTTCAACTTTCATACACGAGTATAATTTTTGTACATCAATTCGACGAGGACTGCATGGAAAATGTGCGCTGGCGATACCAGTGACGTAGCGTCGTTATTAATCTTTCTAGGTTTGCAAATTCTTCACGAGTTCGGTATCAATCGCACAGTTTCACGAATATTTTCAAAGGCGTTTCAGAATTCGCGTATAATATTCGTGGATCTGGCATAATGGCGCAAACGATAACGCTTTTGTCACGCAATTGCCACTCGTATATAATTGGCACTTCACGTACGCGGCGCTCCACATCCTTCGAGAGAAAAGTATACAAGAGGACATTTTCGAGGGAAAAGTACATAAAAGTAGATGTTTCTCATAATGTCGGAATTTTTTGTGCGGAAAACAGGGTACGCTGGTCACGATAGTTAAGTTTCACGGTAGCTGTGCAGAAAAAATTCTGTAAAATCGTAAATACCATCGAAAGAATATTGCACCGCGCAAATTGTGTACTTAATTATTCATAAATATCAATTCTAAGCGCATTTCACTAAAAATACCAATTTGATCTTTTATAAGATCCTACACCCTTTACACATATACCCCGTAATAAAATCTAATGCGGATTGTTGGTAAAATCGGCCAACAAATTAATTCCACTTATAAAACAGAAGAATAAATTGCGCGCACTCGAAAGCATTAAACCCTTCAATTACAAGTGTCCAAGTCCAAGTCTAAACTATTAAATATTACACACAGCGTTATAAATATTTCATGTTTGCATGGAAATATATTTAAGTAAATTCATTCCAGTTAGTACACATAATTCGATCACTTTGATATATTCAACGTTTCAGAGTTTCCCATTCGAGCTGCAAAATACATACACGAACGTGTACTGTGATTGTATAAATGTTCTTCTTAAAAAATATAGTACATTAATGCACAACACTATCAGCTGTAATTAATCGAACGGCCAACTGCGGCTAAGAATAAAATAATAAAATTTCCAATGCACGCGCGACTCCGTGTTCTTCCTTTTTGGTCGTCCCTGTGCATGGCGCCGCGGCGCCCGATACTGTCACCCTCTTTTCCTTCCGTTCTACTTTTTCCGGAAGTACACGTGGATTTGCATCGCGCGGAAAGCCGCCGTTGCGCGTGATGCATCGTAACGAGGTACAGAAGTCGCCCTGAGAAAGAAAAACTAATTGACACTTCGCGGAAAATACCGGATGAAGAATGTGCGACGATCAATGTGTCAAGGTGTAAATTTATTGCTCTTGACTATCTCGACATTCTTCTGTCGCGTTTTACCAGGACCTTCACGGAGAGATAAAAAATATTGCGGCCGTGTAAATCATTATTTAACTATACGCGCGAAGAGATAAAAAATCGAAGAAATATTTGAGAAATGTTCCAGCCCCGATCGAGGCGTGGTCAAAACAATGCATACCACTCGGTATGTACATCGTTCATTATTTAAAACAATTTGGCTGCAATAGATGAACGGGTCGTACGGTTAAACAGCTGGCGAAAGGTTAATATAAATACTTCGGTAATGAATTTCGTGGCATTCCCATACGACATTTCTGTAACCTAGTTGTCGTATGCAGTTTGATAATTAAATAACAAGTTCAATTAGCAGGCACGTTACAAAATTGTAATTACACATTGACTGGCCGTTGCAAAGCGACAATTGACCTCGATCATTGTAACGGTGGTATACGGTAACAATTTCGCCAATGCATTCTGATCAACCTGGAATAACTGCCGCCCGAGCCAAAAAATTAACCCTTCAGAAAATTCTCGGGGAAAAAAAAGAATTAACAACCCTTCACAAGCAGCCGAAGCAACCGGCTTTTTAGCTTTCCTGCAATTTCGCTCCTCTCTCGCCGCATCCGCGGTAATAACGTGACCCAACAACGACGAGCCGCTGGGCGTATTATTTCCATTTCCGGTACCACTAGTAAACTGCAGGAAATTACGGTCGCACACTTTGGCGGCAGTGTTTTATTTGGATTATTTGCGTATTACGTGTACCTGATGGTTCCTGAACCGCGTTGCAACTCGGCAACGATTATTGACGACGTTTGTAAGAATGATCGAAGTCAGCGGAAATGATAAAAGTGGGCGACGCGTCGATGATACTATGTATGTGTTTGAACCACGTGCACGATCAAACGAAACCGATGATCAAATAGAAATTTTTTGATAGAGGGCCGGAAGAGGGGGGGCGATGAAACAGCTTGCTAGAAGTGATGAACACACGAGCACATTCGTGATCGAAACCTTGATACGAATTGAACACAATTGTTTAACGTTCATTTTTCAACACTTGTTTTTGTATCCACTTACTAAATACCTCTGCACAAACCAAGATATTTATGGTTAAATGGTAGAAGAAACAACGATTTCATCGTTCGGCGGGAATAGTTATATTTACAAGACGCGATTCACCGATTGTCCGACGAAAGGGAAAATTGGTTCGATTTGAACAAATCGCTGTCCTCTTTGCAACTGACTAATCCCTCGACAATGTTCCCGGTGCATTCTTGAGGAAATTAAGTACCTGCTACTGACCGTTTAATTAATCCATTGAGCCCCGTGGATTGCTGTAACGTTTGATTTTCCAATCAGTACCGTTGCCGGGTGTGTTTCTTTGATAAATTGAAAATGAACGCTTGACGTTTCAATGCATGGCTAAACGTAAAACAAATAGAACAGTGTTGTGAATACAAAGTAGAAGCTCGAAATGTGAATAGTGTCGGTTGATGAAATGGATCAGTAACTTTAGTGGACATAACCGCCGCTTAAATGATGGAATTCTGTGAACAATCCGGGTAAAGGGTGCCCAGCAATCACTCTTTCAGGTTGGCGGAATGGGAAGTCAACGGAGAGCGGTGAAGCTAGTTCGTATTGGAAAGCCATTTTTCGTTCGCACACTCTGTACGGTCCAGGAAAACGGAAAACGGTTCTTTCCGGATAAAGTCGGTCTATCAAAGGACACGAAAGAATGTAGACTTACACGTACAGCAATAAAAAAATATATCATTTTACCTCGCGCCAGGCCTTTCCGATTCAATTTAGCACGAACGGTACATTGTCACACTAATTAGTCAGTTTTTATATCGGATGCATTCGAGCACGTTACTATTCACAGATGAATTATATTTGTCACGCTGGCGAGTTCTCTTTACCTACGCCGACTGAAATAGTTAATAGAAAATTTTACCTCAGCAGAATGGGAAATACGATGTATATAATTTTCTGATCACGAGGCAATTGTAATTTTAAGCATTCGTTGAATAATTATAAACATTACTCTGTCCGTTTATTTGTTAAGACGCGTCGTTACGAAACAAAGCTAGTTCATGGCAACGAAAATATTTGACAAACAGGAAATTTCATTTGAAGCATGTGCAAGGATAGTGTTTGCAATTGAATGGTTAATTGCCGCCTCTCCATGCAGCTATCACTCTTTGCTGGCTGATTCGTGGAATCAATGTTTGTATGAAGGAAAACGGAGCTGGTGCGGCTCTGCAATATCAAGTACACGATGGCAAACTTTTTACAACGTGCATTCATCGAACAGTGAACCTTCAGTCAATGAAATTAATTGCGTACGGGCTAAGTAAGCTTTTTGTGAATTCCAACAAATGAATTGGTTATCAGAAATACACACTACGTTTGTAAAATTGTTTTCTTCTTCGTATATTGATCTTACTGTATTTCGGCCTCAAAGTAAGTAAATAATTTACGCTGTTACTTAAACTATTGAATGTTTCGTAAATTCAAAGGTTACCTACCTATGAAATAGGTAATATAATAGGTGATATATACCTGTGAAATATAAAAAATCTAAAATGCGTTTTAAATTGATTAGCCATTATTCTTGTGAATCATATAAGTTCTTTATGAAAATTACACTTGAATAGATAGCAACAAAAGGGAGGTCTGCATCACTAAACTTGTATTAGTTTGACACTAGTTATATCCCGAAAACAGTCTTTCAAATACTATTAACGACTTGTCGGAGATTCATAGACCTCATCAATCCACCATTAAGCTCTTCCCTGAATTAGCAGGCAGTTTAATTATTGCGCCAACTTTCCTCCTCCTTTCTATCTTTCTCGTTTTAGTATAGGTACCATCGGAAGCGAGGAATCTACGGGAAGGAACTTGGCCACTTCGTATCGGAAACCTATTTTTCGTTAACACGACACGTATCTTGTACAGAGAGCCTTCTTCTACGGAAATCGATCAGTGGTTGTCACCATAGTATACAGGGGGAAAAGGTAGAAGAGACTTTCGATGGTGTGAGATTTAATTGTGTGGAAATTATCGAATGCCAAAGGGTATCAATAAATGTTGTCAAATTTACACAAAAATGTAATGATCAATCAAATTTATTCCTCCACATCTTTTCTTATCGCATAATTTCTTTTATTAAATTTGTTTTCATCGTATGAATCGTTTCCAACTATGGCAGCATGTTTCGTACCTGTGATCTTAGAAACAAAAAGACAATCGAAGTAATTGAAACAGTTCAGTTCGTCGGATTTCAATAAATTTGTCTAAAACGTACAATGGTTGCCCAAAGATAAACTGACTTGTCACCGATAACTTCAAATAACGATCTGCCACACATTGAGTTCAATTACCATTCAGTTCATTTCTAAATTAAAGCAATTTCCATTCATTCGTCGTACGCATAGAAGGCTTCTGGTTAAAACTGCCCCTTCTTGCGGCCCTTCCATTAAGTCTTCACTTTTCATGCAGGTGCCTTCAAAAGTTCATTTCAGAAACATTCTATA
Organism: Nomada lathburiana; assembly: GCA_963667235.1. Classification (NCBI taxonomy): domain Eukaryota; kingdom Metazoa; phylum Arthropoda; class Insecta; order Hymenoptera; family Apidae; genus Nomada; species Nomada lathburiana. Next base: position 5,408,501 of record OY763903.1, read on the forward strand.
AAAGTAATTAGGGTCGGGGTTGAATAACAGGCGCTCGAGTCTCACTGCGCACGAAATTTCAACCCCTTTCGGACGCTTCGATCGCAAGCTGCGCAGACTTCAATATAAGCTGAAAGCTTCAAAGCTGCCGTTGGAAACTTGCTGACCCTGAATACGCCGTGATGGATGGCGTTCGAACCGGCGCGCACGATAGACGTGTAAATACCTAACAAGCGAAACCCAAAATATATTCCGGTGCCCTAATTATACCGTTTGCCGGCCAGTGAAACGCGGTGGACCCGTGAAATTATGCAACAACCGGGTCGAGTTGATTGATGACACGCGAAGATCTCGATCGGTCGAACGCCGTGGATCTTCCGCTGGCTGTGCAGCAGGCCGGGAAGAAAGTTTCGACGCGTGAAATGCTCTTTCGCGTGGCAACGATTTATCTTGTTTCTTTTTTCGTTGCCCCTTTCAACGCGCCGTTATCAATAATAAATTGTTTCCTTAACTTCGCTCGAGCACAGTCGCGGAACGCGAAATGTGATTGCCTCACGCCCGATCTGTCGCGAATCTCTCGATCGTTTATTTATCGATCAATTCGCGATTCACCGTGTTGCCCATGTCGATTCATAAAAAAACGATATCCAGGGTGATAGATTAATGGTTTCACCCGTACTGTGAACAGACCGCTTAATGTAATATGTTTCTTGGTAATCTCGAATTGTCAGGGACAAGGAAACTTATCAATTCTTTAACGACTCCCGACTGTCTTTGTCGCGTAAACAGCGGGATGAATTAATAGATATTGTTAGCAGAATAGTCCGTTGATAAGAGGAATTCAGTGGAAAGAATGTTAAATCAAGACTTTTATGGGGATACTTGAAAGTAGAAGCTAGTGCTGATACTAATATCAAGTTCATCTTGAAAAATGACGCAAGAAAGGATATTGGAAGTTTCTCTGAAACCTGACAAAGTTAATTTCAAGAATAACGTGAATGGATAGTGGATAATTAATTATCTTGGTATATGGGGTGTTCTATTTAACTGGATACAGTGGAATATCTCACGAGATATTAAACTTATAAAAAACTGTTTTTATAACAGTTGTTTAGTATGAAGGGGGACATTAAGTGGCATAAATAAATTCTCTGTAGGTGTAGTGGTGCGAGACATATCAAAGTCAAATTAATTTTTCTAATTGGGACTCTGTATTTCTTTTTTTTAGGTACCGTTCTGTTGCATGGAATGATAGCATTCCAGATCGTAGGTCATTGCGTTCGCCTCAGCATACGCTATCATAATATGATTAAAAAAGTACGGAGTACCGTTTAAAAATATTAACTTTGCTTTGATATCTCTGCCCACCATTACACCTACCGAAAAATGATGCGTACCACCTAATGTAATTCCAAGCAACTATTGTAAGCACATGTTTTTCATCAACTGTAATCTCTCCTTATAAAACTATTTAAAGCATATGTTACTTTATATGAGGTGTAATACATAATTAACAAAATAATGTGATGCATTGTTTTATATTTCTAGGAATTTATTAATACAGTTCTCGTAAAAATATAATAGGAGGAAGCTGATTTTCTTTCGAATATCAACGTCGATAGAGAGCAACCCATTTGATCAATTTATCCATAAGGACAAAATCATCGTTAAGTATTATAATTCGACAGAGAAACATTGTCATCTGAGTTCATTGACGACATTTGTTCGAGAATGATTACAGTTATTTTCCGTACAAGCAGCTGCCATTCATATCTCATTCATATCAGTTTATAAAACAAGATTGACCGAAGACAAAGTTTCCTATATTCCATCCCCAACTACTAAAGCTGATCAATCAGTCTTGTCTATGTAACTTAAACGGAAGTTCAGTATTGTATAGACGCAGGACAACAGTATAATACAACGAATTTGCTATAAACAATGACTGCTAACTCAGTTGAAACAATTTATCTTATCAGTGTCAAAAGCCGACACAACTTTCCTACCGACCAAATACATATTGCAAGTAGAATTCCGTTTATCCGAACACGCCGGGGGACACGAGTATTCTGATAACCGAATAGTTTCGATAATTGAGGCTCAAGTAGATATTCCCTCCACTTGTACTTTCGAGTTTCGATAAAACGAGCCGAAGTTCGGAAATCCAGAGTTCAGAGCAGGTTTATGCATTTTATTCGTATCGCGTTTAACTACTTCTTCTCGAATATTTATAGATAAATATAAGAAGATAAACACCTGCGATTCCGAATTGTCCGTGGGTAATCAGGTACAACAAACGCATTGGTTGCAATTGAAATGTACAACTGCAAACCACTTTGGCAAATGATTTAGAAAATTGAAACAACGTTTACAAAATATGGATATATAGTATGCGACTTACAAGTTACGCAAATTAACATAAATAAATGTTTGTTCGTCGAGACGAAAGAGCGCAGCATCCCGAACAATTTAAAACGAATTCTAAACGATATTAAAATTTTCGAGAGACTTACAGCTATTAAAATCCTCAAACCTTTTGCAGTTAACCTGGTTAATTAAGTTCATTATACAATTTCATTCCCAATCGTTACGTCTAATTCGTGTATTGCAGTATGCACAGTGTAATTTAGTAATGGCTCAATGATCCTATCAGATGCATGCGACTCGAAAGTAAATAAAATAAAAAACCGTGCTGCTCGTTTGCGTTCATTATGAAAACACGCGTTCATATAACCGCATCCGATACTCGTCGGTAGTTCCAATAAATAAAAGCGCGTCCGTCGGTTCGAATTATTCGAAGCGGTGCGTTGACTTTGCGCGAATAGAACGGGGCCGCAGTTAAATCGAGTTCCACTGTGTTCCATGAAACAGACCGACAAAAATTAGAATCGCCCCGGTTTATCCTGTTTCCTTGACGCACAAAGAGCGCACTCTTCTTTCGAGACCGCCCCGTGAATTTATCAGAGGAGCAAAACATCCAGTGCACAGCGTGTTCCCGCTTTCCGCGCGTTCGCATAGGCTGGACGCGATAATTACTCGCGGCTAAACTTTCGCGCCCCGTGCTTTGTTTTCGTGCAAGGAGGGGACGTGCAAAGGAACGAAAAGGAAATGTGATTTTAAGAGCGCGAACTTTTTTCTCCAAAGCTCGTCAGCGCTCTCTTCTTTTCACCACGCGTTCCGGCCGTTCTTCGTCGTGCACTTCGTCCAACCATTCGTTTCACCCACGTCACCCTCTCTCTCTCTCTCCCTCTTTCTCTCTTTCGCTCTTTCGAAGCGGTATAACGACAAGCGGTATAAACTAACCAAGGTGCAGAAAGTACGGCCGACGTGGAGGCGAACCTTCCCTTTATTTATGGCGTTCTCAGAATTTCCGCGGGACTTTAACGCCACCGTCACCTGTCTAATTTATGAAAAATTCCCAGGCTCGAATTTACCGAGCGTGAAAGCGCGGATCTCGTTCCTCAACGCCGCCGCGGCATCCCGAATCGGGCAGTTGGTATTTCTCGGCGGGGATTGTTTTGAGAAGTCAATCGTTCCCTCGTCTTCGACGATTCGCTGGCCAGGAACCAGACGATCCCTTCTTTGCTGATCGCTTTGAAGAGTTCGAGGCTCTGCCACAGGGTGATGCTTGTGAAGGGAGCGCGGCGCCGCGACGGCGATGAGTCTCGATTCAACGCCTATTAAAACACGCGGGACAGGAGCAATTTTTTGCTCTATTTCGTCGAGAGCATCTTGAGTAGCAGTCTGGGTCAATATGGGAACCGAAGACAGTTGTACATACGAGCTGTGTCTGATAAAGTGCGGGTATGTTTTGTAATTTGTGAGATGGTTGCAACTTGTTTCAAATGTTACAGTAGCGAGAGAACATTGTTGCGGTCTTAACTGTCCTGTTTGAAATAATAATTATTTATAAGAACGACACATAGTACATAGTGTTAGATCTACTAGACACATCCAGTCCGAAGGGAATTGAGCAAATTTTACGAAAATGTCTTTAACAAGCTGCAAGCTCGCAAAGTTTCAAAAAGAAGTATGTACGTAGTCCTATCAATTCTGTTGACGTTTTACCAATGTACAATTTACATTTCTGATGCTATCCGTTTATACTTATATTCTTTATTATGTAATTGTTATATATCATTTTATACCAGCTGTATTTTCAATTTACCCGCGCGTTGATGCACAACTATCATTTGTTCGTCGCGGTTCGAGTCTGTCACGCTGACAGACTATGAACACTCGGCACTTCCGTCGACGTGCTGAAAATTGGAGAAAAATTGCACCGGCAAATATTGTCCACACAGCACTTTCTCACATCTTCGGGGCTCGCAAGCAGCCCGGAGACATTCTTTTACACCGAACCCCCGGTTTTTGCCTTTGAAGTTTTCACCCGAAGATTGTTTGGGAAATAAAACGATCGCGGCGTCAATGACGCGTTTCGATTTAACGCCCCGCAAAATAGATGGGGCACATTTTTTTTCGTGGCCCCGCGAGAGTTGCAACTTCAGCTTCGCCAGCGTGTTCGTGGGTAACGATGATTTACGTGTCTCGTTTGTTTTTTGTAATTGACACGCTGAGCCAGATGGCGAGTACGGAAGGCAATCCTACAAACGAGGAGATTTCCGGTGTAATCGACTGGTATACAGAACGATCGTGAGTTCGATTCGCCCTGAAAAAAGGTAAAAACAAAGTGGAGAAAAATGAACGCAAAATATGGAAAACAAAAATGAAAAAATAGAGGCTGGCGCGGAGTTTGTGTGCACACGAAAGTGTGTGCAACTTTTGGTGGCGAATACAAACAGATGATTCGGGGGGGGGGGGGGCGAAGTTTCGGCGTGTAATCTACTTAACGTGCTTTACGCATCGCGGTAAATACTAGTAACCGGAACCGGGGTAAACACGCAATAGAATTTATGGCTATTGCTGTGCGTATCAGTGCACCGAGTAAACGTGTAAAATTACAATGATTTACATTGCGAAGTTCGTGCGGTTTCTATTAACAATCCCACGACGCGATTTAATTGATATCGTTGTGCCTGTTTACTTCGTCATTTCGCTCAAACATTCGTACCGCTAATGAAACATGACCGAATTGTCGATTATACCGAATTTTACTTATTAAGCTAGTGTATATTGTTAATGCATAATTATGGTTTGCTGTATTCAATATGGACTATTACGTACTGTAAGGAACATGAAATAAATGTTAATACTGTTCACAGAAGAAACGTACATATTGTGCATATATAATAAAGGTACGAACATGTCGAACAAACGTGTTCGTAGTTTTTACGTAATCGAGTTTTTCGTGATAAATCGAGGGGTCTAAAATATTTGTATCTTAGTTTTGATGTTTTTACAGTATTCGTAAGAGCCAACAGATGGTCCCATAATCAAATCCGTATATGCTCAAAGGTGTTGCATCTATATTTAACCCTGTGCGATGGGTATGTCGTGTGCAGAAAGATTCATTAATTTATCGTGAAACGAAATATTTAAGTGACTATTTTAATTGTCCTTCTTTTTATGGAATAAAATCTCCTCGGGGGGTGCGGAATTCAATGGCAGAATTATTGTTACGACTAAAAACGTTGATTTCAAGTATATCGGATATCCTATTTATAAACGAGGAAGATAGAAAATATCGTTCGAACGATTAATGTTCAATAAAACAGGAAGAAACGGTGAGTAACTAGGTTTTGAGCGTTAACATTGGCAAGCACAGATGTCTTATATGTACATAAAACGAACAAACTGTGCTGCACTTTAGTAAAGTAGCACATACTTCACGAGTTCGCTTCTTCTTCAGCCTGTTTAAGACGTGAAACTTTGATACGCTTTAAGACGATGCCATTCATTTTGCATTTTCACGTGCCCTTCTCCGCCTATATGGTACAGACGTAGGGATCTTTCCTCTAAACTCTCAACCATTCAGAGCACGGTAGGAGAAAATAACAATCTAAAGTTAATTGTTTACAATTAGTAATGTTTCTAACAATGCAATCTTATTATTCTTCACTGTTTTCTTTATACTGTTTTCAACGTATTAGTTTTCTTCAGAAATAATTAATTAGGTATTAGGTATTATCAGGTGTAATTAATTAATTGTACCTAATTATATAATTATATACCTTCAGAAGTAACTACATATACATCATGCATATCGACGTGCAAGAATGTTGTGTTGCAAGGCAGTGCACATTTCTGGCTCGCTGGATAAATAAAATTTCCATATCTCAAGCAGATGGCCCTTCGTGTATTTTTGGGTAGTTCTTGCTGACAGTACTTAAATATCGATGCACATGGCCTACCTACTTGGCTAGAGGGAAAAAGGACAGTTCCTGTATGGGTTTAGATAAAGCTACCATTCCAGAAGCCAACAGGTATACATGTACATACAATACCCTTCGACTTCCCTTCAGATTTCTGATCTGTTTGCAGACTTGACTTATACATGCTTATAATGTGGAAAATTAGGCTCTATATAATTGAAATTCAGATAATTCTAATACACTATCCCCCAAAGTGCAAATAACTTGTATAAAAACGAGGTGTATACATGTTTATTTTATGAATACATACATACGATGCTTTGAAAAATCAATTTTAAAAACTATAGAAATGTATTGTACATTTATTAAAGAAAATGTACAATTTCTGTTCAGGCAACATAATTGATTTGCTTGCTTCCGTCTTTAAATTTAATTTCAGTGTTATTGATATTGTTGTAATACAATATTGCTCCAATATTGTACTATCTCAATTAACTTTTGATAAAATGATAACCCTACGTGTCTGCCAACTGCGTCCTCCTGGTCAGCATGGACGCAACCAGAACCTTTGCTTCTAATTCTGATGAGTTTTCAAACTTATATTTAGTTACATCGTAAACGTGTATATAAGTATACTCTATTATTCTGCTTTCATAAATCACATATCGACACATTAATAAATCAGTGTTGTGAGAATTTATGGAGTTTAAGTTAATCAGTGTCCTTTATTTCAACGATAACGACACAATTTTCTTGCACCATTGAAATGTATACTATACCAAGCTTACTTAAGCTAAACAATAGCAATTGTATTAATGAACCAATATACTCTATCTCGCACAAACTTGATCAGTTATTAATGAAAATATTTCCATTGAATATCAACTACACTGAACCGAAGCTTTTATATATTCTACCCCGTACATCGGTGTACTTATTATATTTATTATAATTATCATTGAAATTGTGAGAATTGAGTTAGGAAATAATGGTCATCCTACTTCGTGTTTCAGTTCCCAAAATATAACACATTAACGGTATCCATCGGTATAAATATACTTTGATACGCTTCCAATATATTTCAACGAACAAAACAGTAATGTTCAAAGTGAACCAGGTATAACTCCAATTATAGAACTGTCTTATTAGAGGATATCGACATTTGAACCTTTGGAAACCGTGACCTGGGTTAAAGTCTACCCACACACTTTTAGTTTATCGCGCAGACGCAACCGACTGCTCGACATGATGTGATCCGCATGTATATTACACTCGAAATCTCGTTTCCCTTGGTCACATACGGGAGGAAAGCGTTAAACGATCAAAATGCAATTTGCGGTAAACACGGTTCGGGCACAGGGAAATGAATACTGCAACATAGATCACGTTTTCCAATACTCATTTGCCCGGTGTTTTCCACTTATAAGGAAATTACTTCAGTTCGGGTGTTTTGCTTTAACGAAATTCAGGCAACAAAGGAGCTTGTGCATCATACGTCGATGAAACTGTCTTTTCATTCGATTCCTTACCCGATATTCAATCAAAATTATTGTTTCTCCGAAGTGTAGGGAAATTATGAACACTGATTAGTTAAAATATTAGAGAGATGGGAACAATTGTGTTTCGCAAGTATTACGCGCACTATTATATATTGTGTAAAAAGAAAAGTACAAAGTATGAAAATGTGAAGAATTGTGATTAATGAAAGAATGTGCAATTGAAGGCGTTTATCAAATGCTTTCAAACTACTTTCAATCTTAAACGTGGCCCGTTCAAAAATCCGTAAAAGAGTTTAAATCCCCACAGGCTTTCTCCGAAAAGAGTATCGATTTCGATAGTACATATCCCTGTTATGAAGAGTGACATCGTGGTCGAAAATTTTACGAGTTTCTTACATCCTACTAGCTTGTTTTGAGCGACCGTCTCAGTGTAGACGCCACGTCTCATGATGGCGTTAAGCTTTACGAGGTTAAACCTCGTAAGGAGTTACGAGCGTGTACCGTGCAGGGTTCAGAAGCCTGTAAGAATCTCGTGATACCAAGTATTGTCTTAGACACACAGTAGACAATATCGTTTTATTTCTCCACGTCGGTGATCGTTGCTCTGTACGCGGTATGTAATTCGATTGCTTTGAAAGTTATGATTGCAGCATAGAAAGACGTTTAATTGCACTAGAAGGCGAGAGCAAATGCCGCGTGATATAATGCGACGGAGGGTGTCAGATATTGGATGGCTTGAGCGTAGTTCCATTACATTCGCTACTATCATCGAAATTCGAACTGACAATTATAGCAAAAGTGTGACTGTGAAACGCAGAGCCTGAATGTGTCCAAAGATTGGAGCGAACTTCCTGTCTCCTGCCAACGCTATTACACTTTAACAGCACGTGAAATACTATTTCTAGAGCGTGATGTTAGTAGCGTGTGTTCGAAAAAAGAACGTCTTTGTTCCATTTAAACCGTGGAATCGTGGTGTATACGTTGCTCTATTAATAATACGGTGGTAAAATATTGGGAAAAAATATTGCAGTTGTTCCTGGGAATAACGAAGTTCGAAATCAAACGTAGATTAAAATTGTTGACATTAAGGGTCATTTGAAACATTTTGTTCAAGCTTTTTAAGATAAAAGTATATGTTACTTTAGAACATAGTATAGCCTCATCCGTGGGACTAGATTTTTCATGCAAAGAACCTGATGAAAAAAAGGAACAAAGTTCTATTCAAGGTAGATATATGTGAGTACGTGGATTGACTGAATTGTTTTGTCGTTTATAGCATTCTACCTTCAATGTCGCGATCAAAAGTTCATTCTAAGAAAACCTATAAGTTGAAGACTGTTTTATGCAAATCATAATACATAAGTGACAGACGGTGCATCAACGTCATATATCACGGTATACGGAAGAATGTATACGACCATCTACTTCCTTATAAGATTATGAGACTTTACGAGATCACTAGGAAGACAAGTTGCATATTTACGGAATAGAAAAACGTGAATTGAGAATAACGTATATTATTTAGGCTATTCAATCAGTTTAACAGTGAAAAAGAAAACTGCAATATTTATTCTCGAGCTGAATGTTATTCTTAGAGTGCATAAATAATTCCAATACTTTTGTTGAGTCAAACATACCTTTTACTATTATTTTTTGTTATATTAAAAAAACAAATGGGATGCATAGAAAGCAACCGCAACGATTATTATTAACATTTATTATTTCAAAAAGAATTTCTATGATTTTATTTGATCAAGTCCGATGCAACTTTATTATCGAATTAATTATTTAAACTAATCCAATAATTATGCACTTATACTATACATATACCTCCTTGTAAGTGCTAAATCAGGTAGGTAATTGTTCGTTGTGTTGGAACCAGGCCAAGGGTAGGTTTACGACATGCCAAACACATGTATAACATAAGCTGACCCATTTTGATTTATGGGTAGCTAAACCTGGAAAGAACAATAGTAGTAAATCCGGACGCATGTAGCAAAAGGTACACTGTATTTTGTTTAAAAATTTGTCCAAGAAGCTAACAGTATTCATTCTCTTACAATTCTTCAGTAGCCGTAAATTATGTTCTATTTTTGTAATAAATAAACATTACGGAATCAACCATCCTCTTATGAACGAACAGATATGAATCAATAATCAAAAATAATTTTATCATTTCTAAATATTTCTGCATTATAGTCAGAACAATAATGAAGTCCCGTTTTATGAGTGTAACATACAATTTTGCACTAATTTCTACATCTTTATCATCAGAAGTATTATTAAGAATTGTGAATCTTAGTTGAAAGAACAATTGTATGTATACGTTTTTTCACACACACCCCACAATCATTTTCATTTCATTTCTAAGTTTTAAATGCAACACACATTATGTACGATAACAAAAATATTTGAATTGGAAAATGCGAGCACAAAACACAGCATTTTACCTCGATTTATAATCTCCCCTACATAGAAAATCGTATTCAACGAGACTTTCATTTTGACACCATTTTCCTCTGTTTAATCCACTTTTACATATTCCTACGCACTCCGTGCGAACTCCTTAATTTTTCCTCACAACACGTGCATTGAGTTTCTTGCATACATTCGAAAGAAGTAACGCTTACACTACACATAGATCCACCGAACGGGTTAAGTGTTAAGCCAAATCCAGTAACTCTTACCAATCGTCGTTCCATCGTTCGGTGGACAAGATTTACGAGGTCATGATCATCGTCGTCGACGAGCTCCGTTTCCGAGTCAAACGAGGATCGTCGAGGAGGCATCTGCTCGTTGATTGGCTAGCGGTTTGCGCGCGGGTACGAACACCGCTGACGTCACACTTCGCCCAGTTTGAAATCGTCCAGGACGTCAGTCGCGCGCCGAACGTCGAACCGTACGTACGTGGTGTCTCTCGTTTCTCCCCTGACGTCTTCTCTTCGTAATATCTGCGTACCTCACGCGACAATTATCGAAACGTAAACGCAGTGCATCAATGAATCCAAGTGCAACACCGGCGACGAAGTGACGCTCCAATTTAGCGACCGGTAATCAGTGTAGTGTCATTGCCAAAAGTATAACCTAAACGAGTCGTGTTCTTCATCTATAAGTGTTCGCGTCGATACGATCGTCGTCCATGATCGTGTACAACGAAAAGGAAAACGTTCCTCGGTTGCACAGGTCGTCTTTGTTTCCGCGTACAATCGACAGTATGCATTCGAGTGATGCTGGATAGCATTTCTTTGGCGAAAAAGTGCCAGTGAAGCGACGCTTGCATCGCACGCCACGTGACCAGTGCAGAGAGGTAACGATGAACCGTTTATCGTTTATCCATCGATAATCGCGTGTTGCGACTTAAACGACTCGTCAGTCGGTGATCGTGGGACCGATTAATCGATCAATTTGCAAGACAACGGCCGATCCAATCGAAACTATCGGATCGATCGTTTCGCGAGATGAGCCGAACGACGTCCCGGAAACGCTCCGATTTAACCTAATATGCGTTCCACGGTGAAACGGACCGGCTCGACGTTCAACGTCGTCGAACTAACATTGACGAATTTGTGAGCGTCCTGCGTGGCCTGACTTCCTCGCGTTTACGTCCCATCTGGAAGTTTTTACTTCTCTAGAAGTGGTTTACCCCGTTTCATCTATGCTAGCCCGTGACAAAGCGCGTGTGATGTGCTGGTGTTGGTGTCGCGACGACTGAGAGCAGTGTGTACGGTGTGTACTGGATGTCAGGACGATAATTGGTGCTGTCTTAAGTCCTTAAGTCCGAACGACCCATGTCATCATGCTGACTATCGTTTTGCTGCTTCTTTTGGGACAAATTGCAACGGCGGACTATTTGGGTGAGTGCATTGTAGTTTGTATCCTGTTCGTATGCAGATGCATGTATTTATACGCGATCATGAAGTGCGATATTCATTGGCAACAATCACGTTACGGTGATTAATGGATAGGTTGTCAGTGAGACATTTCTAGCTGCAGCGGCAGGTCACGTCGTTATCGTGCACGGAGCTAGAAGCTAGTTAATGTCACGTTTAAGGTGATAAAGTGGCCATGGTATCATTGATATGTATACATATACGGAGCGTAGACCGATTTAAAGACTGCAGACGTGATTTTATTTGAAAAAGTTTGCCATTTCGAGTTTTTTCAATCGGTTTGATAACAATGTTCCTACTTTCGAATCCTCCTTGCCTTACTTTTGCTTCACGGATTGAAGCTCAGTTTCCAATTGAATACAACAGTTTGAAAATAGAAGACATTTAATCGTTTCTTCTATTATCGATAACAGTGCTTTAACCTCTTAGTTGTGGTGTTGCTTTTTATAAGTGTGTATCTACGTTGTGTCCTAAATATTCTAAAATGTCTGAATTTTACAAATACGTTTTAGTTTTCACCAAGATTTTAATTTAAATAACAGATTGTAATTACTTTTCACGCAATGGCGGAGTATACTCCACAAAAAATTTGTGGAGCACAAATTTGCACAAAAAATTGGCATGTCTTCACGACGAGTATACTCGTCATTCACTGCTGAGAGATAAATTCGGTGCAAAATTTAAGAGAAGTGTTACACATTAGACAATGACGGTTCACCTCTGTTCTACCAATAATTTTCCCATTTCCAACGCAATCCTGCTCCATTTCATTCTTCGTTCGCCTCTCGAGATTGAGAATGGACAGTGGTGAGCTATGAATTTTAATCAGTTCGAAGTTTTACAAGCACTTTAAAGTGGCATTGTAAAGAAGTTTCCGAACTTAAAGTTTCCGTCGCTATATCGTGAAACGATGACACAATATTTCGCCTGGCGAACTCGATTTGGCAGTCTGGCTCAAACTAACCAAATTCCTCAAATGCTACGCACTGTTTTTTATATCTCAGTTGAAGCTCTGCTAATGACATCATAGGTGTGGCATTTCTCTTTCACGGTATTCCGTGACCACATGGAAAGCAGGCACGATCTTAAGAAGGAGCACAGTGAAAATGAAAAGTAATGGAACTGAACTCGTTTCTTGTTTCGACTGAAATTTTTTTTCGACGTTTCCGTTCGGCATTCGCGGATTTTTCTGTTCACATGTCGAGTTCGTCTAGAATTTTCCACTCTCTGGGTGCGCCTTCTGTTTTGTTATTAATAGAATTGCCCATTGTTATGATACAAGCATGATGTGCTCGCACAATTTTGTTCGCTGATAGAACTGCTTATGTGGACTCTTGTTTTAAGGCTCACAATGTAATCGATCGATTAGAAACATCGGCAATGTACATAATCGTTAAGTTAAGCACATCGGGTATGTACTTCCGCGTTGTCTTACAAAAGATCATTTAATAGATACAGGTGACTGTGAAATTTACATTCGAATACTAACAGAATCGACGTTTTTTGTACGTATAATTACAAAAGAAAAGCACGCGGAAGAAATGTTTCAGAGAACTATCTATTTAGTCCCCGATTGAAATCTGTTATTTGTCAAAATTCGCTTTCGTAATGGGGCCAAAACATTTCGTGATGTTTGTGTTTCATCATCGTAAATCCGCCGGTGATCATTGAAATCATACTGGCGGCATTAAATCAGTTGTCGTTGATGTAACACTGTTTCCGCTGGCAGTTTGCGTTTAATCGCGACTCATATCGGCTCACCCTCGTGGAAATCTAACCGCCCAGAATAATTAGTATAATCGCTTAATGAAGTTAAAGTTGCCACGCCGGCGTAGCGCATATTCGCGATACGGACGTCTTTGCACATACATATTAGATTTGCTTGGTTAGAAATGTCTTGTTTCCAGCAGGTACGCGCTAAATCCAGGATCCACCATTCCGGTGTAAATTAGCTTAATTTCTCTATCATATTATTTACTGTGGGAATTAATACTGCAACCGAATCTTGAAGGATTTACGTTGCGTCGTTATAAGTAATTTCCCGAGGAAGCAAAGATTCATTTCGAGACGACCCCGTGAGCGTCTGTAGATGGGACGAACGTGTTTCTTGATAACTCTGCTAATTAAAGCGCGATCGAATCTTTCACTGCCTGTAGTTTCTTATGCAAAAATCTTTTCTACCCGTCCCATTGGGAATGGAAACGACAATTCACTAGAGATCTCTGTAAACTAATGTCGGGAAAGATGAAGAGCTATGCAGCAACGAAACGTACAACATTGATGAGATGACTAAAGAGTCGAAACGAACGTGTTTGCGTCCTAACAATTTTCTTCTGTAATTTACACAAATGTGCGTTGCATTTTATTTTAATTGCGTATATTCTATAAATGATATCAATGATTAAATTCGGGAGAATATTATCGAAGGAATTTAATTTGAAAGCAACAGTTTCGTCAGATTACCAGGGATCACTGTGCTTAGAGGTTCTATGCATAAAATGTCATTTATCAAATTTTCTCGCGCCGCAACTTACGCCGTTTTCTGTTTCTATTCCGTCATTCCCATTCTTTTATCGCAGAACGCAGTCATGAAATATCCGACTGACTGTTCCTTATTCTGATACTTCGAAAACAGTTTTCCTCGGGTCGACATTCAAATTTAATGTTTCCATTCTCAGTTACTTACCATTCATCGATATGTTTGCTCGTTAGAATGCTGACACATAGCGCTTAGGTAAACGACGTATACACGTGTTCCGGCGAGATCATAGTCGAATCACGTCGAAGTTATGCAAAATGAAAGGCGAAGAATTCTCCTCCCAGCCATACTCGGGTGAGATTTGGCCTGATACGAAATGTTCGTACCTGTTGAAAGGTACACGGAAGTGGGAAATTCGCGGCTAGCGTATCAATCAACAGCTTATAATTAATACTCTTTAGTTCGCTGAATCGAAGGGTTAAACGACGACGATCTCCTCTCGCAGATCGGTCCAATCCAATTACTATTAACCCTTCATTGTTCGTGGCGCAGAATTTCATAAATATATCGCGGAGGGAGAGAGAATTATGCGAAACACTCCGAAATTCGTTTTGTTTCTAAAACACCTATTGTTCGTTTCACATTAATCTATTTAATATCTATAATATTCGAGCGAGCAGTACAATTATTTTTACCTTCTCGCGTCGAGCCGTCCTTCCACTTCGCCGAAAAGTTACACCACCGAGGGCAACTGAACAATCCAATTGTCGTATCGACGAGATACATGTCGGAAGTACGCACGCACATGTTGCCACGATTCGATCCATCGTACGTATCTCGATGCCATTTCGCTTTGAAGGGGTGAACCGGCTCGTCTCGAATGTCGAACGTTCGATGGGCCGTCGCGGAAGATGAACAGCTTTATTCGCGAGAAACAGAAACCACCGGAAGAACCGAGGTTCGCGTTCGTTCCCCGTGATTCGGGCGAACGTTCATCGATCCGCGCCGCCGCTTCGGTTAACACGGATAGCGGGTGGGACGTTCGCGGGTCCTCTGTGCGCGCGGGATCCAGCAAAGTGGATCAAATACTTCCCGGGGAACGGGGGAAAAACTCGGGCAAACTCGCCGGGAAGACGCCACGAGCGGCGAATGGGAACGGAATAAGAATAATGAAAATAGAAGGAGAACGGCACGCCGGTCGGTCCGCGGAGAAGCGACGAATATCCAGCGGCAGAAGCTCGTAATTACCCTCGTAAATCCATCGGATATTTCGCGAACGAGAGGGGGGGGGGGGGGAGAGAAAGAACGTGAAACCGAGATGGATGAACGAAGAATCGATTGGAGACATTCGCGCCCTTCGAGGACCGTTTTATCCATGGACGACCGGTCGGATCGCTCGTAAATTCTTATTATAATTGGCGCGATTGGCAGACACGGAAATCGTGATTGGCCGGCACGGCAGAGAGTCGTTGGAGAGTTTGAAAAGTTACCGCCATCTCCATAAATCACTCTCGTTGGCGGTGCCCGCCTCTGGGTCTTCGTCCGCACAGAACTCGCGGAAACGGGGTTGAAATGCGAAAAAGGGCGTAGAAGAGGTAAAGGGGAACGCGTGGCAAGGAGTAGGAAGTGGGATTCGTATGGAATGGCTGAAAGTAGCATTCTCTCTCGTCGTTCGGATAAATTTATTTGCGAGCTAGTCGCGGAGTAAAAGAGAGGCTATCAGCGTAGTTGGTGTCAAACCTTGATGCAATGCGACGGTTAATATTATACGAGAGATGAATTGGACAGATACAGGCGACAGGGAAAACGGGATAGAAATTTTGTTGGTCAAGCTCTGGAGGAGATAACAAATCGGTGAACGATCACGGGAGTACATTTTGCATTTTGGAGTAGTCGAGAATCTATTAATATGTTTATGGACAAGAAAGCTGTAACCATATTCACGTTATTAGAATGAAAAGCATGACTTTATTTGTGTGTCGTTTCCGTATAAACGGTCTAGCTGTTTCCTTTATTAGAATCATTTTGCCGAAAATATTACGGAATGAGAGACAAGCGTTGGCAGAGACTTTTGTGCAAACGAAAGTACATATTGTTCTATTCACTATCAGTTTATGCTTATGCGCTTTTCCCTTTCGTTCTCTTTGGTTACTGGACCCCGTGTTACGTTATGAAATTATTTTTCCCTGTCGCATTTACGTGCGTGTCCTCGCGCGCTATTACGCGTACGCGCTGTTTGTTTAATTATTAAAAATGCGGTTGCCCGTCGAGCAGGCCAGCCCGACTTGTCTTTACGAATGCCTTTTGAAGAAGCAATACAAAAATATGAGTGACCCGATTCCACGTTTACCTAGAGTCGACTCATATTTTGGGCGCGCCAATGTTATTTTTCGTAAAGGTTCCGAAACGTATCGCAAATAAACGAAATTTAGTGTCTCGTTTCTCTTCGTTCGTGCTGTTACTTTTCTTGTGGAATTTTTCAAACGCGCCAACGCCAACGTGTTCGATCAATGCATACTGCAAATATCTGTTCCAACTTTTTTTTTTTTTTTTTATTTATTATGGTACAGTTACAGTCAATGTTCGCATTGAAAAAAATGTTTATAAACATGAGGTAAAAAAATCCTTATCAGATAATGCGATGTATAAAATTAATAATTTTCACTTATACCAAAAGATCGTTGCTTCACTCTTCAATAATTGCAAGGAAATAAAACATGTCTCTTTTCATAAAGAATTAAAATAAATCACAGATTTCTTGAATTCCGTTATTTTCTCGAAACAACTAAAAGCATAATTATCAATAAACTCGTATCTCTTGTTCTTCTGAGTTTGCATACGCCAGTGCATTTGCTAAGCATAATCGATATGACGCTCTTGACACCCACCGCGAGTGTAAATGTTCCAGGAAGAAGGAAATGAGAAGGACAAAGGGTGGGTGGCACATGTTCTCAACGTGTTACGAAGTTCTCTTTTATCGAAGTGGCCGTTTGTCTTGCCCGTTCTTTTTGGCCGAAGGAAAGCTACCAAACGGTAGACAGTGGCTCGTTTTCAAGCTTTTCCATTTCCACTTCACCCTGCCGCTGTTCCACGACTCTCAATTCAGCGGGTCGCATAGCTTGGCAAAGGTTTAACGTTCCATGCTTCGCGGAAGTGCATTTCCCTATTGTTCAGACGGCTCGTCTTTCGTTGGGATTTGAAAAGGCGCCCAATCTTCGCGTCCCGTCGTGTGTAAATTTCTTCCCCGTATAATCTGTATAATATCCGTTCCAAGAATATAATAAAGTTCATAGTCGACGCTGATAAAGTTGACGTCTCAATGCAGCACAATGGTGCTTTACAATTATATACGGATATATGGGACGAATTGCATAATTTCGGCTGTACAATCTTGAAATAAAATTGATTCGGCACAAATTGTCATGGATATTCGTTTCTATTTAATGATTAGCAGTTGGCAAAGGCGTGGCTCGAGATTACACGGGGAAACTTTATTTCCTTAAACGAGGGTCGAAACTTCTTAAGCTGTAGTTACGTTGCTCAGCTTGCTTCCGAGGGAACTTGTAACAGATTCGCGTTTATTAATATATTTCTGGAACAATTTTACTTGAGGACAGTTCCGCGTTATATTTACATCGTCGCTGTTGAATGTTTGCGGGCGATTAATAATTTTCATACAGCCCGGAATAGTCAGGTAGATTCGCATTACCTAGGGGCATGAAATTGTGATAAATTCGAATATGCGAATGGGGCGGCCAACAATCGAATTCCTAAAACAGGCACGAACTAGAAAATCTGGATCAGTGAATTCGAGCGTTCCTCGGATATCTGCACCTGTTTCCACGCGAATTTGTGACTGAAATTGCATGCTGCACCGTACTGATAAATCATATTCGTTGTTATCAGAACGGTAATCACATAAACCGGCGTACACGGCCGTGGAAACGATACGTTTCGTTCTCCCCATTCGATTCAAGAGCCTAATAATTTCACATTCGGCGTGAAATTATTCAGTTGGAAATATTAAAGCACGTGGTGCACAATAGCGATACGAGATGGTTTATTTCTTATTCATATTTCAAGGCATATTTGGTTCACGTAGTACATACATCAAATCCTGTATAAACTCCTTTGAAATGATCTATAAAAACAGTATAGTTAATTTCGCACAATTAAACACGCGAGCCTCTACAACGGGGGGGGGGGGGGGGGACACATCGTTTCGCAATTTTCAAGCGACCGATATAATTGTGCGAGTAACACGAAACGTTTTCCTGCTTTTTTTTTAAATGCCTTTTATAGCGAGTCAAATTCTATTACTCTTTAAAACGTTTGCGAGTGATGACGCCTTTGAAAGATAACAAGTTTCACGCAAAATATATATATATAAATACCTGCGTCGCAAAATTCCTTGAAACTTATTTCCCAATTGTACAAATTCTGCAGAATTAATTGCAAACTTCTTTAACGTATAAATTGTCACTGTAACGAATAAACATTATAGTCCGTATTACATTCTATCAATGAGAAATTGTCGACGATATGCAAAAGATAACTGCATAAATTAGTGCAGTTGCAGGTGGATTGTGTTTACGTCACGAAACAATGCATTTCGAAGTGCGCCTCGACACGCTCGATTCACAGTCTACTTAATGAACGTGAAATTATCCGGACGCAGGATCACACACTGATCGACCGGTGCGTTTATTGGTAGCGATTGATGAGGCTGGGTGCGTAATACGTGGCTGACTATTGCTACTGAATCGTGCATCGCGTGTCCCCCGAATGATTATCAATCGTTCATTTGCAATTGTTGCCCTATGATGAATTGTGTGTTGGTTGTTACAGGCCGAGTTATAATAATGCGTCAACAACACAGGCGCAAACGAGTGTGCATAAATTTTGCTCGATTGTAATTTAATTCGAGTGTTTATACAGTGAGGATATTTTGATCATTCGTGTACACATTCGTGGGCACAGTCCGCAGAATAATTTGAGAACGTCGAATTTGATTAATCTCTTCCTTTGAGTGAATCGCTGTGCCGGACAGTCGGTGTTTAAGGTAATAATAATTATGTACTTGGCTACATTTAAATATATTTTTACGAATATGCACGGAGTGTTAAAACTTTTGTATTCTCACCAACGCAATATACATATTCTGTTTCTTCAATCCACGAGTGTCTTTCACCTTTAGACTTGTTCCGATTTCTCCAACAACGCTCTATTCCCTTAAATTTTTGCATCTGAACGTTCCTCCGTTTGTCTTCGATGCATGTATTCCTTTCGTTTCCCCTAAATTCATCAAGTCTTACGTTCCATTATTTCAGCACACTTGTTTGCGGGTTTACTCGTTCTCCGGGAGTTTTATACTTGTGTCAGAATGTTCTACTTCCTTGACGTCTCGAGGAGCTTGCTTCCATTATCCTCGTTTATTCTTTGCCACGCCGCGGCGTCTTTCCTTTATATTTTCCCTGCGGCGTCACAAGCTTCTAATTTTTCCAAGGGAAGCATTGAAAGAACCTGGTCCTTTGCCCGCTTCTTCTTCTTGACAATTATGCTTCTCTAACACACTAGCGGGAGACAACGGAAATTTTGGCTCAAATGCCAACAACGATTACTGAATAAATATAACAATTTTAAGGGTGTCCCTCGCAACTGGGCCGAGCTCTACCGTTAAAACGGTAGAAGATACAAAAGAATGTCATTAGGAACAATTAAATGGTTTCAAATACTGCATTGCGGAGTATATAAATCTTCTCCGAAAGTGAAGAAGTTTCGTACATTTGAAGGTCGACCCTTTCTTTTTGTAATGGAATTGTATATTTTTGTATGCACCATTCGATGCATCTATTCATTAACTACAAGAGAGTGAGAGGGTAGTTGGATCGAAAAGTGATTATTTTTTCAAGATATAATATAACGACAATATAATAACGCAGGGCTATATACAAATTTCGATAACAAGTGGATATATTGTATGTCAGTTATTGCAATTTAAGAATACATGTACATTTTTTTGGGTCGATTTCATTAATTCAAGTAATATCGAGACACGTCCGTCGTATGCAGCGAATTTGTTCGATTATTATCGCGACGACGGTCAATATTGCAGCCAGATGAAGTTCAAAATTCAGCGTGCCATAATAAACAGGAGTTTCCAACGCAAATTAAAATCGCGCTACGCGCATGGTCATTTCAGCAATTAACATCTATTAACGATTCGAAATATGAATCGAGATTGCTTTACCTTCGCTGCCGCTCGTATAATACCATTTTTGTCGGGAATATTTCTTGAAAGCTCGCAATACCATCTGCGCGCCCCTAAATGATGTTGCGCAACTTTTTGCCTGCTCCCGCTTGCAATGGGAGAATGTACTTTAAAAAGTTAAGCGAAGAATTACGTGTAGTATGTGGTACAGTGGCAAGTGGGATACAAGTTTGTCGAGTGAAAAGGAGAAAACAACTTGGTCGCTTTGTTTCTTTCATAATTCCGCAGTGGTTGAAAATTCTTCAATACACATAACTCTTTCAATCTTCCTTCAGTACAACAAGTACGAAAACCAAAGGTGTTAATTACTTTTCGTGCACAATAACAAATGAACTTAAAAATCGTTTTAAAATAGTGTAATTATTGCTACTTGTGTAACGTATGTACAAAATTGTATATATGTACATTAAATGGAGACTCTTGGTTCAAGCTACATATATACATACATACACAGACATACAATATGCCCATGCATTCTTTTTGCCTGGGCCTCTGGGAATTCCAGTTTCGATAGTCTCGTCCCATCCTTCCCTTCGTTCACGTTTTCCCTGTGTTCAGAAAACGTTTCCACATGTACCGTTCCACCGTAGCGGGAACATGTGAATCAGTCACGGGAATTCCCAAGGATGGTCAACGTATCCTCCGGGACAATTCTCGAAGGACTAATTTGATCATCCCTGAATACCTACCACTACAATATAACATGTCCTCATAGTACGGCCTCGAAAGGGTGAAAACTTTCTTGGAATACGAATAAAAAAAACATCCTCGAGTGCACAGTGGCACGAAAATAGAATCCGAATGAATGTACGGGTGGCAGGTAAGGTGAGAGAAGGATCGTCAGAGTGAGAGCGATAGAGTGTGTAGAAGAGGGGCGAAAGAGAGACAGGGGGAAGGGCTAAATGGGAGGGAGAGTAGAGGTATGAACGAAAGTGTAATGTCAGCGCAAGTAAGAATCAGTCACGGAATAATAAATATAGGCGCGTGAATGTGTAAAAAGTTGACCGTCAGATGTGTAATGTACAGTAGGCCCTCGAACCCTAACAACAACTGAAGTACTTACATACACACATTTATATTTTGCCAATGCATGTGCATATACACATTGCACGTGCAATATGTACGCGAAGATAATCCGCGCACAATCGAAACCGCGTTGTTCGAGGGATTAACTGTACGTGCATGTACATGCGACAATAAAGAAATTCTTATATCTGCGTGGCATAATGTAGCCGGAAATCAACTGAAGAACCACTTAACGATTTCCCGCTGTGCCTCATTTTAAAGGGCGCGGAAGTGTTCCTTCCCGCGACGGTACTATCGCGTCACAATTTGAAAGACCGTCGGCCCGTGAAAACGCCTTCAAGCTTCGCGCACTCTTTGCCAACGGGCTCTCCTTTCCCGACTTCGAGCGGTCTGAAAAATTGTCAGCGTTAAAAGCCACGGATACTCACGACGGTCGTATCTCTCGCGACCGCTCGAATTCCGCTCGAATCTCGCGCGAAGTTTGCACAGGGTAATTCCGGGTAAGAGACCCTGAGGGCGACGCGACTCGATTACAGAATATAAGATCATAGGCTAGACATTACACGGGTTCCGATTTTGCTTCACTTTAGTCGTACAATGAATACCGTTTGCAAGCAGCATTCTATCTTATTATCGAAACTAGACGGCTATGTTCGATACGCGAGATGTGATACATGCACGGGGTTTCACGAAGCATGTTCAAACAGTTTGCAGCTCGTATGATCTTTTTGCAAAGGTTTACTGCGAACAAAAGGATTAACTTTCCATCCTGTTGTATCCAAAAACGTGCCGTTTTTACCTGAACCGTGACATGTCCAGGTAATCTCAACCACGGGTCATCGTACCCGTACACTCTGGGCTCTCGGTCGCGAAAAATTCTGCGGTCGTTCTTTAACTTTCCTGCTTCGAGTATCTGCCACGTCGGTACATAGACGGTTTTTAGAAATGCATGCCGTACCTTCCCGTCTCACCCCCATATAATTCTCAACGATTCCGTTGCAATGGCGCAAAACCAGGAGAGATTCCAAATGCGGCGTACACGCGGCTACAGACGAGCTCGTTCAGATCCGCACTTTCTGGCAGCTGGGTGAAAATGAAATTAAGAAACTACGGCCGAGTCGCAGCCCGGCTGCTGCTTGTCCGCGAAGCATATTACGTTTCACCGCAAGGGAGGAGCCCGCGTTACCTGCCTCGGTGTCCTGGAACACGCTCGAAAGATATATTGTAATAGCCGTCTTAAAAGTCGTTGAATTTACATCTCGCCGGAGCGGGGGGGGCCAAGTGTCGCGGCATAAAGCGCATCTTGCAACGTCGGCCAATTGTCCTTGGGTTATTAATTTTACCTTCTCTCCGGCGCCACCGGTTTTATGCCTTTTCCACCTCTAGCTTTGTCCTACCTGTAACAGACCCCCGAGTTCCGTTCGCGACGGGTTTCCGACCGGGTTTCGAGTGCTTCCTTCGAAATTTCCGGATGGACATACGGTTGAATGATCGGAGCGGTAATGACGTCACGAATTTCGTCTAGCTCTCCCCTCCGTTTTTTGAACGATGTATTTATGGTTGTTTTCTCTGTACAGACAGCAAGGAACGACAGATTTTGTTTTACGATAATGTTATCGTCGCTGACGATGTATTTTTGCCAGACGTTCCTTAATTTCCGCACATTCATTGCGACGATACTGCGATACTGTTGATCCGCCCGTGAAATATACACCGTCGACTAATTTTCTTCCCGAACCATCCAATTATACCATCGTATTGCCGACCGCACGATACTTCCCGTCGGAGCAACGTCGAAAGGCGCGGTTCAATAAAAGCCCCGTCCTGTCCAATGTGCGCCCAACCCGACCTGGCACTCGTTGCCCCATCGGAACCTAGGAATTAATCTGACCGGCAATTCCATTAGTTCGACCGATATGTTTACGGGCACCGTTACGGCCGCCCGTCCGATATTTTGCTCATACATAAGAACGATAAGAGCTGCGACAAATAGAAACAAGCGGCGTGGTGCTTCCGCGAAGCGTGAAATCGAAGCACCAGCCGATCGTTGGGCCAAAGGCTTTTCCTTGAGGGACCCGACTCGTACCCGGTAAAAAGAGATTTCGCGAGAGCATCGTGGCGGCCGACTCTGGCAAATGTCCCTGATACGTGAAAGCACTAAAAATCGTAGAAATAAAGCGAAAGAATTCTCCTGTTTCTACCTAGGTCCACCGGCGAAATCGATATACTCGACGAAGCTCTACGGACAAACGAAAATAGAACCCCTTTAACCCTTTAATCCAATAACTAAGCAAGCGCGGCTTTTAGCTGCGCGTCCTCCGTCAACCCTTTTGCACTCGATACCCGTGTAGGCTGCGAAGCTTCCGAGTGTCGCACACTCCCGGTGGAATCCGCGGGTGTACTTTCATCGGTAAAGGGGGCGACAGACACCGGTCTCCCCGCCGTTAAGTGAGAGGGCAGCGCCGTATTAATACGTCGAGGTCGAGGGTGTAACAGGCGGGGAGAGCAAAAGGCTCGTTACGCGGTCCGGGGGTGAGATAAATTACGGGGGATGTTTTTAGCGGCGGATATAGGACGTATCCATGGCATTATCCAAGTTGGCCGGTGTGCCGAAATAATTCAACGGGGTGCACGCGACGCGTCCCTCCATATTCTCCCCTTGTAATGCGAACTTCATTACGACCTGGACAAAATCTCGGCTAATTATGCAAATGTTCGGTGTCGCGCGACCGGAGCATTCGCATTTTATTATACACCGAATACCTTGGCCACCAACCGCACGTTACCTCGATGCACGTGTATTCGTTTCCGTAATTCTGCGGAGGGCCGCGATGCGTCGTGTTTGGACCACGCGATAATACGAATCGTGATGATCGAGCCAAATGTTGCTTGATGCAGCTGAGAATCTTTTGGGCGGTAGTGTAATGGCGATGGAATGATGCGAAACTGTTAATCGAAAACTGTGCTGCTAACTATTGATTCTTTTCCTACTGCGATATTGAACAATCATTTTTTAGTTTCTCTACCTTGGGGAGGGAAATACCTTTAGACTTTTAGACGGTTGAAAATGAGCTGATTTTTGTGCATTTCTTTTAAAAGGGAAAGGTTTGTTTCACATTATTGAAACTGTTCTCGTTTATATCCGGTCTCGAAATTTTAGGGAATTAGTGAAGCAAATTATTTCGCTTATAATTATTATTCGATTCCCGCGAGGATTTCGTAATTACTTGATTACGCTAAACTGGATGTGTTCTATTCCATTGAAGCGCATTCAAAAATGTATGGGAAACGTATTTTACTTCATTGGCAAAGCTCTACCGGGACAAATTCAAATTTCGCAAGTCGCAATGAGCGTTCAAATACCAACGAATCCTCGAAAATTAAAACATAAATTCTTCGACAAAGGCTACTCTACAACGCAGATATTTCGCAGAACATTTGCATGAAGCTAGATTTATTATTTACCAGTGGAAGTGAGTCTGCACCTCGTATGCATATATGTATACGTATAAACTCCAAGTATCGAACCGATAACGCGAAAGAGAATGAGAGAGAATTCGTGCGTTTAAAGAGGATTCTATGACGAATTGGAATATGTTGGGAAAAAAGACAGCGCACGAGGAGAATCGCGTAGTCGTCTCGCGAAGAGAGTTTTCGCATCGAAACGAAATGCAAGCGAGTGAAGGAATTACCGCTCGTCTATCTGTTTGTTCGTCGACGGTACATATTTATCCGGCAACGTATCTGTGCACGGAAACGATTTCCTGCCAAAGCATTCGCGGGAATGCGTGCGCGCTATTAGAAACGAAACGACTCGAAGGGAACAAGCGGACCGATAGAATTGTGGAGTGAATTTTTCGACGAACCGTTTTTGCTGCGGCGAGTCTGGAATTTCGTGCCCGCTGGTGCATTCATCGATTTATGCTTCGATTTCATGAAATTTGCAGCCAGGCTTTTATTGTACCCTGTACAGGAAATTGAAAGCATGAATTTTATAGAATTGCGCGCGGACTGTTTCGATGTAAAACGCTCGCTTGGATATTCTCCGATTACGATCGAACCGAAGGGTTTAGCAGAGCTACGAGTAGGTGGTTCGAACGGCAAACGTTCTATCGGAAATAATTTTGCTTACAAAGATCTGGAATTGATGTCCGATAGCGGATATTATTAAAATGTCGTTAACGTTGCGGCGTTAAAAATTGTTATCCATGAACGATAAATCGATCGTCTCTTCGTGATCGATATGTCTGTTCGGTTGCTGGTGAAACAAACACGAACGAATTTTCATCTCGCAGCGATTCGCGTGCTTCGCTCTCTGATATCGATTGTGCAACACCTTTCCGTTACGTTTAATTCCCGGGACGCGTAAAAATAATTTACGAAGTGATAGACTCGTGTTTTGGAGCGGCGCCAATGGATATGGGCAATGGGAAATAATACGAGCGGAACGTAGATACGTGCTTACCGGTTTCGGATGGAGATATGTGTCTATAAATTCGAATTAAAGAAATCGCATAAAGCTAGCCTGATATAAAGGGTATATTTCTTCGTATGGTTTTTCCATGAAACTGAAGCTTGAATGCACGTGTTTACCTTTCAAACAACTCGGCCTTTTTTTGACGTGGATATTATAGCCTGAAGAATAACGAATGCGGAAAATGGTATAAATACATTTTAGTTGCAAATATGTACGGAAGATCATTCGCGAAATTAAATGAACTCTGTACCGTATATGTCGAGCCAGAGCATAGAAACAGTTAAGATAATAAATTCGGTTCTGGAATCTGTTTTAAAGATTCTTCATTTTAAACGGTTCTTACTATAATTAGAAATTATAATTACAATTTTTCAAGAAGTCTTCAAATATGAAACCCAAGTTACGAAGGAGTATTATCATGCAGGGATTGGACCATGCGCACATAGGATACATCATGCTTGTGAGCCTGCTCTTCCATATTTTGCAACCCCATTTTGTTTGTTAAAATTTATTATATAATCCGATGAACCGATATCCGCGGCTAAAACATTGGATTACTAAAGGTGCAAAAATATCCGGAACGGTTGGCACAATTTGTTCAAAGGCAAATATCGCCAAAAACGATTACAAGCGGGCTCGTGAGATAAATCTGCGACGAGCCTGTTTGAATTTCCTCTCGATTTTATTTCGACCTCTTTGAAAGTTGCTCATTGATTCACTTCAGCACACATTTACTCCTTCGGTTGCCTCCCTTTTGCCCCTCGTTTCTGATACTTTTGTTTCGTTCGATCGAGTTCGGCTCGAGAACTCGACGCGCCTCGAATGTCGATATATCGGCTTCCTCGTACATGGTTCGCTCGCATGTTTCTTCAGCTTCTGACGAGCAGCCGCGGTTCGATTCTCTTTTTGTTCTCGTTGCTCGCAAGTAAAAGCGGGAAAAACTGGCAGACGGATGAATTTTCCTGTCCCATTTACCGATGCCCGCTCAAAGGGTTCTTATTATAGAAGTCGAGGATGGAAATGATGGAAGAATTTTTCGTGTCGTCATTACAGTGCCTATAAGCCAGGAACGTTTATTCAATACGTACCGTTTCGCGTTTGCCTTCTCTCTCTTCACCTTCATTTTAATTCCGATTTACATTATATGTAAGGCAATGTTTCGCGGCTGTGAATTATCATTTATTCTGTGATACTTCGAAACCCGTAAAACTCTGCGCGTGCGTTGAAATGGTAATGAAAGCAGCGAAGTCAAAATTCGCGTTGCTAAACGCATGACGAAGTTCCTCGTCCATAATTTACGACTAATTAAAAGTGGCCGTCACGGTAATCGTTGTACAAAACTTATTGTCAACGCAAAGGTGCCTGTTTGCGAGTCATTTCGAAAGACACAGTTTCTGGAAAATGGAAGCCAAATATTAGAAGTAATTAAGTCTTGAAACGGGTAGGGGCCACGAATATGCAAGGCGTGGAGGTAAGCTGTTTCGTCGTTTGATGAAAGTGCTTCGTAAAGCGCGCCGGTGGAAGCAACGGAATCGTTATAATGCAATGGTTCAATTACGTATATCGCATTTAATATTATTATTCAATTATGAACCTACAATCAGGCTGGTCGACATTAATTTCGCCATATGATTTATTCCCGTTTTCGTATGCTATATCTCCCTTTGTATTAGCATTTAAGAAACCAAAGTTACCACTATAATAAAAATCATTATTATTATTACATTGTTCCGTTGTTACATAAAGCCTCCTCATGTTTCCACACCTACAAATTATTGGCCCAAATTATACATAATTATATTTGTACAATTATGTAAGTAGATACCTGCATCAAATTATTTGCCATTCACTTCATGTAATACTAATTATTTTATTCGAAACTACACGAAGTGCCAAATGTTCAAACAACAGAAACAACTTTTTGTCGGTCCAGTCGAACATAAAATAAACTCGATTGTTCCTGATTAAAATGATTGATATCAGATTATTACAGGCGTCGTACGTTAAAAATGATAATAGCTTCCGCCTAATGGCAGCCAAACCCAAAATATCGTTACACATTTTATCGACACCCGAAGAGCCCCAGTTGCTAATTGAATCGGAAGTTTCCCCTGGTTCTCCGATATTTTATCACACAGCAACGAGTTTCATCTTTGCAAGGTTGCTTCTTAATCCCCGCATTATCCGGCTTGTCTTCGAGCCTGGTTCTGTGTCGTCCTTTCAGCCTCTTATCCAGCCACTGCTGGAACAGAGCGTTTCATAAATCCTGCGGCAAGAGATAAGTGGCCCCTGAATGTCTTTCGTGCTGTCTCTCCGTGCTCTCTGGTTCAGGATCACTCCTTGGATCTTCGCAGTGTTTTGGGTTGGTTAATTCGAGCGAATCGCACCACTACAGCCCATGCAGTTCCCCCAAATCCGTGCTATCTTCGCTGAAAAGTTTCCACCACCCGTATTTCATAGAACATTATAAATCGGGGGGTATTACCTTTGTTTTAAAATTATGCGAAATGTGATGTACGATGGTATTGGGTATTTAATTTGTTCACCTATCGAAACAGTCGAGTACATTGGCCTTTTTCATAGATTTATTCAACTGTTAAGGTAGTTAAATATTTCTGTTTTTTTTTAATAGACAGACATGTTTGCGAGAGGAACAATTTTTCAGAATTGGAAACAGTAAATTGACTTTTGGATCTCAGGATATCTGGAGCAATTATTATTTTCTTAGTTCAGCATAAGTTCTTTTCTGTATTGTAATTGAAGTTAGGGGAAGAGCTTTGTATACAGATAGTATATATGTATATATACAGTGGGCCAAAAAAGTATTCATACAGTGCAATAGTTTCACTTGCAACCTCATTATTTCACTGTTCAGACAATTATTTCTAAAGGAATGTACATGAATATGAAGCACCTCTGTAAAAGTGTAATTGATGTGCTTCCTATCCATGTACATATATTGATTTAGAAATATTTGTCCGAACACTGAAATAATGAGGTTGCAAGTGAAACTATTGCACTGTATGAATACTTCTTCGGCCCGCTGTACGTATTATAATCTGCTTGCGACGCATTGGACTTCGTTGCTTACAGTTTGCACAACTTCGATCGTGGAACCGTTCAACTTTGATCGTGCTCGATCAGATTTCGTCGGTTCTGTAAAGCTGACTAGCGATTCTGCTTGTTTTCGATGTTAACTCGATTTTGCTTTGGCCCCGAATACGCGCCGCTTCCGGTGTTCGATTCAATTTCAGACCCGGTGTCGGTTTGCGCCCGGAACCAACAAAATTCTACCCGTAACTTTATTTCGAGGTACTCTTCCGATGGTGCTGCGAGAAATTAGGAAATCGTTTCTGCGGATAATCAAATTTGATTAAATCGTACTGCCCGTCACTTCGATACATTCTCAGAACAAGACTCATATTTTATGTTCCCCGGTTTGTACAGTCATATAATTTTTGCTTGTCGAATTCAGTGACAAATTTATTAAATTCCATTACTTAACATTTTGAATAAGATCATTTACCTCTCGAAATTGTACGACGTCCATTAATCTTCGAAATATCACACTGAATCCGTGCTTCAATTAATGGATCAATTTCCATAGGTGATTCTTTCATTCTGAATAGGAGAACACTTCGTTTGCAATCGTAGAGTCAGTTTACTATAGGATCGGTCCCACGAGACTATCTGGTTTTACTACAACTCCAAATTCAGTTACCCTTACATTCCACCCTCTGTTTCTGTTGAGACGTGTCCATACCAAAAGCGGATTACTCCAATCTCTCATTTAGTTAAAAGAAAAGAAAAGAAAGTAAAAGCAAAAAGTGATCGTGATAAGCGATTTGAAGTTTTTGCCACTCTGTCACCGGAATATGTAATCTCGCCAATGATACTGTTCATAATGTAGTCAACTTCGCCTCCGGTCCCGTCCATTCATTCACCTCTCGTTACATTTCTTCCGACATTCGCTGTCCACTTTTCTCTCTACATTTGTCCGTAATTTCCTTCCATGTATTCGTACCGAGAATGTTTTCAGTAAAACGGCCAAATCCACACCCGTTGATTATTCCAAATGAATAAATAAAAAGAAAGAACGATTATTTTACCCAAATATCAATGGACGCCACTTGACACTTGAATGTTTGACATTGAATCGTAATAGCTGGCTGCGGAACATTTTAAAAGATTAATCATTGGGAATCGTGAATAGCGAAAGGGGTGAACAACACGATCGATCGGTTTGTCGAAAGCCGCGTTAAACCGCAACAGCGATATCCTGAGGAAGGATCACTCCGTTTAAAGCCAGCTGTTCGGATAATCTCGTAACACGGCCGACGATATGAAGCCATAAACGCGATAAAGAGTGAAGCCAGAGCCCGGGCCGTGCGTTCGACGATGTCACGAACCGCGAGACGTAATCATAGGCATCGATCCGGTTTCTCGGGTACCGTAAAGTCACAGCGTATCCTTGGATTTCGATACCACTTACCCTCGGGCCCTGCGAATCGCTTAGCCTGCAATTTGCGAGACATTCGTCGTTATCAAGTCGAGGGTTTTGCATATAAACGACTGCGCCATTCAATACTTGCCGGCTGTAAATCATGCTCGGCCATCTTCGCACCGACCTCAGGCTTTATGCACCGAGAAAATTGTTTGCGGCGTTGCTTCGGTGTTTGCTCGAAAATATATGCGTATACTCTCGCGATGAATTATATACCCCGGCTTTTATAAATTCTCTACTCATAGAATCGGTGGAAATTCATTTCTCCACGAATTGTATCAGTGATACGTTTGATAGAGGCGGGTAATAGTTTGTATATAGATATTTTTTATTATTATTAATAATAATACATCTGCAACAGGCCTCGTCTCAGACCAACCAGCAGATTTCATGTAATCTGGTTGTGTCGTGCGTGAACGAATGTCCAGTGATGTTACTTCAGTATTGCGTAAATAATGATTGTCAATTAAAAGTGACCAATCAGAAGGAAACTAATGGTCTCGTTCTTTTGAGTCTTCCGATTTCTCCTTCATTATTGACGAGAGTAGTAACTAGCTGGTTGAGGTGATTGACTAGCTTCCGTTTATGGGATGTAGGAAATGCGGGATGTATCATTAATATTTTTATTAATTCGTTGCCGAAAGTGCGGCAAGTAACGATCGCTTTTAAAGTGATCGAGAATAATCATTTGAATGATAAACATTTTCGTGGAACACTCTTTGTTGCACGATGTTCGCGAAATCACGGAAACCCAGGTTGTTCCACGTTTGTATCGGTCCGGTTGATACTCATTCATGACAGTGCCGGAAAAGCCAACATTACACGCATGTCGAGCGCTAATTAGGTTACATGACACGTAACAAGCGTGAGTTGCGCGACACGCGTTTGTTGCGTGGAAACTTAACCGCATCAACGTGTGGTCCACCGACCAGGAACCTTGCTCTGTGATACGGGCGTTCTTCTTATTACAGTTTTCATTTTCACCGTTCTATATTTCTTCGTACTTTTTTGCTCGTCCCTCGCAACTACAAACAAACGTAATTTCTATCCTGCCATTTTTTACATTCGTGACAGACGACAGCGGTGGACCGCTTCGAATACGCAACGGCCTTAGAATTCTGTACAATTTCCTATTAATTTGCATTGCTGCGTCTCTGGTACGCATTGCGTAACAAATATTGCCGGCCATTTAAATCGCAATTTTCATACACGGCGCAGTACTGAAAATCGCAGACAATGCATATATTTTATTACTAGACCCGGACTTCCGATCATCCTTCAGTTGACGCGTATTAAATTAATTTAAGTTCACACTCCAAAACGTCACCATTCTTATTACCAATACAAAAATGACAAAATCCTTCCAATTTATTTCAAAACGATGACAACTATAACTATCTGCGGATATTAATTAAGCGTTTATGAGAACTGTGCAAGCTTCTAATCTAAATAAATGCAATATGTAACCGAATATAGGTGATACAGTAAACAAGAAAATTTCCTTCACACCGAAGCGAACGAAGTTATATTCCTGTACACTTTCGTTAAACCGAATTGACAATAATTTGTCGTCACATAAACGACAGATCTTTTATTACCGTCGATTCAGTTGCTCAAACCCAACGTAAATTCGAAACGCGTCCACGGATTCGCGTTTTGGCGCCAGGCAGACTCGGCTCCATTAGAAATCGAATGCGTTTGCATGTTCCGAGTGCACCATCTTGACGGCACGAGGCGGTGGATTTATACTATCTATCGCAAACGAAATTGCCGCGAATGGCAGCTTTCAATTTCGCCGTTCAACCGAACAACGGTTGCCCGATACGTAAACACGGTGCAAGTGTAATAGAAGTGCAACGTGTACACCGGACTTCCGTCATATGTTACTGTCAGCGGTATCGCGCGTTTACACACACGGTGACGTTGCGTACATATGTACACGTATGTGCACGTATTTTTCGGTCGTCAACGGAAGCCCGGATTTTCGCCTGTTTTCATCGGGGATAACAGCGAGGTGTGGAGGCGTTGGGCTAAACCAGGTGGAAAGTTGTCAACTATCTCGATCAGATACGATCTTGGTCATGGGGTTCACGAAAATTTATTCAGGGGGACAACCAGTTGCGGGTAATTCGTTTCTATTTTTTCCCGACGATTTAAATACAGCGTTCTTTATAGAATTGGAGAAAGCATCGTCGATAGTTGACGACGAGAATTTTGGAGCACATTTTTCATGTATGTGAAAGCCATGCGTAACTTTACCGTGGGTAAGCTGAATTAAATCGTGTGTTTAATAAGGAGACCTCAGCTCTCCACATTATTGTACGTGTAAAGGGAACCACGGACGATCGATATATTGTATTGTCAATATCTGTTGACAGTCTGAGTTCTTCTTTACTGTGGTATTTAATAGCCCGAAATATGTATTGCCATGTTTTGTAATTTGTGGTAGACATGGAATGGCGGTGATCATATTTTTCGTACATAACTTTGTTTCCAACAGAGGAAAGCTATTAATAAATATTTCTGGTTGAACTGGTTGGAGAGAATGCTTTGAACATATCGAACGTAATGTGTACTAAGATAATACACTTCACGATTATGAGATGGATGTGTCTCGTGCCTGTAACCACGATCCAGAGTGAACCATTTTAATCTGTAAATGGGTCTATTTGAAGAAACGTTTTGTGTTGGAAAAATTGGATATGCGTGGATTGAAGCAGCTCGAAGACTAAAATATCAAAGAGAAAATTCGGTGGACGGAGATGCCAGGATACTTTAACGCCGCTCACGGCTTCCCAAATATTAGATCCGGAAATTTCTTTCTGAAAGGTGAAAAGAAGGCAGCAATGAGTTGACGGACAGTAACAACGGTGACAATCTTTCCAGTTAAAAATATTGTATTCCAGTCTCGCTCTCGGCCCAAAATTCTGCACCCTCGCAATTTCAATTGTGCCCACATATTTGTAAATCAATGAAATACAAATGCTTTCTGAGAATTGTCTTTCCAGTGTACGCACGTTGCTCAGATGGAATATCCCTTTGCATAAAATGAAAATTCCTTAACACTATTACATTTCATTAGAAAAGTTAAAAAATGTCTATATGTCACTATCTATACGACACACGTCACATAACTTATTTTCCATAAATAATTTGCTTCGCATAAAAACCGCCTAACATGTTAGTGTTTTGTTGCGACTGAGAGACAGTTTCTTGAAAAACAAAGTGCACGACCAACAGTAACACTTCTTCGGGCAATCTTGGATGCTATCCCAATTTTAACCACGCGTGTACCTCATTTATCAGTTAAATCGTATTGTAGCTTTTATCTCTGTGCTCGGCGAATGTATTACTTGGTTCGTTTCGTCGTTCAACTTTCGCACAGCACTTTTACACGTACATTCGCGTGAAATTCGTCTGGTTGAATTTTCGCGGTTTGCCCGCAGTTTCACGGACAGATTCATCTTATAGCGCAAGCTGGTTAGTCTCGGCGCACACTAGAAAATCGCTCGAAGGGTGTTATGGAGCTTTCGTTTTACGAATTAACTCGTGCGAAGCGAAACACGGTCGGTGCAGAAGGCTTTCATGTGGTTTCGATCGTCCTTGGTGTGGCGAGCGACGTCGAGTTGACGTCAAATCTTGCCGGCCACCGGGTTCACGGCTATTTTAAAGACCCTCAGTTTTTAATTTGACGGGATTTCTGATGCGAGATAATTACTTATATTTTTTGCTTTACATAGGAAGATTGTTTATTCTGAAAGTATAGAAAATTTTGTGCCACAGTAATGTTGATTATTCGGTAGATTAAAGTTTGTAGATAACAAATGTAAAGAGTAGTATAGATCCGATTCTTTGCTACTTCAATTTAAACTTGTGCACGGTTGTGGCTTCTAGTTTATAGAAAATTTATGGGTTTTTTAGAACCGGGTTTCAGTTCTGAAATTTAGTATTTCGGTTTCGCAATATTAAATGCTTGCGGTACGTGTTTCCTTTTTCGCAGGGCAAAAGATGTATAAGTAACGAGGTGTTGCGAAAGTAATTTAAATGTGTGCTGTTGTTCGTTGTCAGCCTTTGCGAATCAACTATTGTTTCCTCGATGGATTGCTCGTTTTCGTCTGCCACTAGCAAAGTAGTCTCCCAGTTTCTTATTGTTTAAGACGGCTGTGCTTAAAATATTTAACATCAAAACATTTGTAGCGCGCTTCCTAATTCAAAGCCAATATCTTTTTGTTCTTCCTACTATGCACACTTTAAAGCCTGAGCAGAATTGGAATCTTTCGAAAGATCTCTTCCAGCTCTATTTCAGGTGCAACAAGAATCGCTGAAGTGGTCGTGGCAATGACTTGAGATATCAGCACGTCTCGAGTGAATCGTTGCGCCGACAAATGTTTCCATTACGCCAAGAACCATCTTAATTATCACCCGTCCGAAACTAGGATGCTCGTTAATATCTGTGACATCGGCGCTGAACGTTGCACGGATCGTAAAGCAGTGAGCTGCATAAAAGCGGAAGACACATCCCAGGATAACGATCTTCTATTGTGCGTTCAGAGGGACATAGCAACCGGTGAATTGGTGTATGCGTTTACATTTCTGGTGAGCCTTGTGGCGCCGTGATTACGTCAGGCTGATGCCAGTAATTTCTCAGGAAATTGTCCACTTACGAAAGTTTCTTCGCGGCAGGCTGACTTATATTCCGAAACTTCCGATCCTCGGCCATTAATTCTGCACAGAATACTACTGTTGTGCCACTTATACTTACAGTAAAACCGGTACATTCCCTTTCAGCTCTTTCGCTTCACTCCTCTCCGCGCTGCGAATACACATTTGGATTCACGAGTAAAAATACTTTTCATTAGCGTGCCAGATATTGTACGAGTAATCGTGTCCTTAGTTGTGGTGCCGCGTGTTGTTCGTTTATGATAGAAGATAAACCGTGAAGCCGAGAAAGCGTGGCTAACAAAAAAATAGCAGTGGACTTAGAGTTCGTAATAACGATCTTAAAACAGAGAGTTACGTACAGAGTTACTTATGCGGAGTACATTTAGAATAGAGGTACCTTGAGTACCTTGTGTATTTCAACCACACTGTCATCAACTAAAAATCTTCGGTTCTTTCCGTAATACAATTCTTCGTGCAATGCAATTTATTCTGCAAATATAATTCACCCAGGGGACAGCAGGACGTTTGCCCTCGCGTTCGGCGTAAGGTTGCTGAATTTTTTATGCACGCCCTATGTAGCGAAAAAGTTTGCGGAAATCTTTTTACCGTGAATAGAGTTAAATGGCATATAAAAAGTAGTCTCCCTAAATTGCTTTACTAACCAAGCTTCTTTATACCCCTCCATAATCGTAATTTAATCTCTGTTAATTATATTACAAGCTGATGTTCATCTTAAATCCCGTAATAAGAAAAGTTAGTGTACCGTCTCCTTCAACCTACTTTTCTTTCCCCGCGCGGTTAACTCATCGGCGGAACTTTAAAACGCGCAAACAATTGCACCGATGTTTTCAGGGATACACGCAAATTTATCTTTCGCGGTTACTTCGCGGACAAAGTGCAGCGTTGCCCTTTTGTCGTCGCTGCAGCAACAAGAAAACCGAACTAAACCACGACGAACATTGCAAAAGCGACAAGAGCCCGCTTTAATATCGCGATATAATATGTCGTCTGCATGTATCAGAGGGAAAAAATTCGTCAACCTATTCCATCACGAAAAGCGCGTTTACCCAAGTCTCGCAAACTTCGATAACTCTCCCACGTGAATATCGCTTGTAATACTAGCAGTTCCAAGCGGCGTCCTTGGACAAACACCGTTTACCTACGCCCACGGTCCCGTTGTGATCGAACGACACAGTCAGAATCTGCTCGGTAGCGTCCAAGATTAACGCGTTTACTCGGTTGACGGATAACCCATCCAGGAAACGAGACGCGGAGCGGTCGGTCCGCGTGAAAACTTGAAGCGCGATGCAAATCCAAGACACGTCCGACGATTTTTTATTCTTCTTCACCCGCCGGTGCCGTTCTACGCGAGAAACGTTCGTCTCGCGGGGAACAAGAAATTCTTTTGGACCGGTCGACAAGCGGAGCTTCGAATGTGCGCGCCGCTCGGCGCGCGACGCGCGTCGGCCCGTAGTCGACGACGAGAATCCGGCGGCAAAATTTACCTCGGACCTTTACGAGCGGACCTCGTTCCCGTCTGTTTCGTTCCCGCTGTTCGTTGGATTTCGCGTCCGCGTATTCTGTCGAATTTAACGACCGGATTGTTGCGCGAAACAGAGGGATATCTGGCTTAATAATATCGATTCAAAGGGGGAATATCTTGTCCGTCGACACGTTCGGGCGGACGCGTTAATTAAATTCGTTAAACGCGATACGCGAGACTGTTACTGGCGGGATCTCGCCTCTTTGTTTGCGGTCGAGTATATTATTTACGATATTTGATTGTAAATTTTGGTAATAATGACGGAGGCAACTGGTGTTGGGGAAGCTTTCAATCAGGAGAGATTCGATTACATGTACATGTAGTGCCGTATGATCACCCAGATTTTGCGTTAATTAATATTGGAATACAAATTTCGGGCGGGTGCAGGTACCATGGAAAGAAGTAACGATATATTTGTCAATGGACATTCGTAGAATTTGTTTAGTAAATTTTATTTTTGCTTTGGGAGACTCAACGATTTTGACACTTTTCCGATATGCAGACTTTTTGATGGAAAAGCATCCTGGAACAAAGAGATATTTTTATTATATTTTGCATGCGAAACTGTATTAGAAAAGCTTTTTGGAGAAGTCGAATTTTTATCATTGAAGATGATTCCGCTTGGATTGCACTGGAAGCGTACGTACCAACCTCAATGATCGTCGCGAAATGTTTCCAAAGTCAATTTATCCTCTTGGAGCACATTTTTACGAAAGAATGTTATAAGACTTAATACTTAATTGCAGGTGTACCTGTTTTCAAACGATAGATACGCTGGAGCGTTTAAATCACTGTTAAGTTTCAATGTTTAAAATTCCAGCGACACAATTGATAAGTCGGTCGAAACAGAGATTGCATTGTTTTCCTTAACTCGAGAGCGCGTGATCATTTAACTAGAATGAAGAGTTGTCGCGAGATGAAAATGTCAAGAAGACCAATGGCAGATTTCTTTCGATGCTCGCCCCCCTTCCCTCATTTCTCTTCTCAGTTCTTCGCGCTTGTTCTACCTCTTCGTTTTCGGCGAATAATTCTATCCTGCAGCTGGGCAAACTTTTGGGAGCTCGAACATCCTGGCGATTGGCTTGGTTTTTATTCCTTCCTTGAACCGGACCCGAGTGAAATTCCCTAATACGGGTGATTTCTCAAAAAGTCGCCGAAGTTTAATTGCAGGGTGAGGAATAGCCTAATCCTGAGTTCTCCAGCACGGATGTGCACATATCTTCGAGGGTAACGGTCGAGGAAACTTATTCCCTCGGATTTCGTTCGTACCGAAGTCTTGCATCGCTTGCCGGGAATATTTATATTCAAAGTTTCCGGCCATTCCCCGCGGTGCATTAGAAGCTTGTTATGAAGTCGGCTACTTTAAAGCGCGCCCTGTGTTAAAAAAAGTTTGATTGCGTTGCCCGGCAATAATATCGCACGGCGGGAGCTGCCCCGAAATTTATTACACCGTGTCAAAGATCGAGCTCGTGCGAACTTATATGCGCACGAGAACAGATTTACACATACGTGTATGAGGATATGCATTCGCCCCAAGTAGGTTTGCGCACGTACTGGAATTAACTAGATAGTGAAATTTGGTATATCTACCAACGAAATATATGGGTTGAACTTGGCAGTATAAATATCAAATATGATGGTTCGAAACTTTCCACTTACAGGGGTTCGTGAAACTTCTGACTTCGGTCAGTTCGATGAGGAATATGCTTACGCTTGCGCAGATAATTAGTAGCAATTTTATATAAATATTATTCATCGTAGGAAGCGAAGCTTGTTCGATTAAATTCGATCAAATATCTTGACATCATTAGTGTGTCTCAAGTTTTAAATGTTTTATCAAATTGGATACAAAAGCAGCATTTTCTTAGAAAGTATATGAAAACCAATATAACATTAAAAAAAAAAAACACCCCTTTATTCCCTCATTCAGAACTACAGTAATTATTCGTTGCTGAAAGTGCAAGAAGAACGTACGTACCTATATATGGAGGTCTCAGAAGCCAATAAGTGCAAGTCCACTTTCCCTGAAAGTGAGTTACGTAGTTCAGAAACCCCTTTATTGTACAGACTTTCGGTTGATAAATCAATTGAGCCACCATTTTCAAACGGAAGCAATAGATAGGCGGTATTAAAATTTCCCAAGTAATTTGTAAAAATCTTTTATAGAGTTTATCTCTGTTTGAATGCTAATGGACTTACACTGATTGGCTTCTGAACTCTCCGTATGTACAATATGTATTTTTCAATAGAAAGTTGGCGATGAAAAGACAAGCAGATCGTTTCACCTGATTTAATAAAACCTGTCAATTCCGTGAAACGTCTAAACCTGTCCCATCATAATAATGTAGAGAGCCGATTCCAGATTTCAAGCGAGAATATCTTTGCCTCCAATACTACACTGGCGCGATGGATTGAAAATAAACGTATGTATCAGCTTCGCGAAATGCGTCGTGCTTCGATGTTTCGAGGCTTCTCCGCCGGATGTATCGGATATTCTCGCAGGAAATCGAGTTTCAGCGGTTTAGAGACAAGCGGTGCGTTCGAACAATAAAATCCGGGCATCCAGATGCGACCTACATTTCGTTGTTGAGCAATTTTATCTGCGGACTTTATGTAATTAAGCCGGCGTGGCTGGTACATTGCATCGCCAGGATTGCTACCTTCCTTTCTTTATTTCGATCTTATTTCGGAGGAAATGAGCGATCACCTTGTTCCTGAACTCCGTCGTGACCTGTTAATTAAAATCACTGGTCGTGCCTAGGAGCGTTTCCCACGAAGACTTTTCCAATCACTTTACGCGGCTTGTGCGAACATTTTTGTTTATATTCGCCCAGTGCAAGATAGAGGAAGGATTTTGGGCATTAACT
The DNA here is from genome assembly GCA_963667235.1 of Nomada lathburiana. Classification (NCBI taxonomy): domain Eukaryota; kingdom Metazoa; phylum Arthropoda; class Insecta; order Hymenoptera; family Apidae; genus Nomada; species Nomada lathburiana. The sequence continues at coordinate 5,447,970 of OY763903.1, forward strand.
TTCTACGTGTACATTATATTTTGAAGCGATGGGTTTCTGGCAGAATTCTTTTCCTCAAGTTGAAAGCAACCAAGAACTACTTATCTCTAAAATATAAAAATATACCACTAAAACTCTTTCAACGAAACGCCTTTGCCGTTATTTATTCCCTAAATTTCACTCGAAAGTCAGTGTTCAATGTGAAAACCCGAATTCATTTAAAGTGGTTTCTCGTCTTCATACGATTCTCAACCGTGCGTTTTGATCTCACTCCAAAACGAAACACACTGCCAGCTTCTTTACGCACTTCCCTTTCGACTCAAAGTCGAAGGAATTTTCAACATCTTGTCAAGGGAATGCGGTTTATCTTTCGGCCGTTGTCAACCTTCGAGCCTAATGAGCGAAAGGGGGCCGCGATATCTCGAACAAATGTGGTGTCTATCGATTCACATCGACTTTTCAGCCGACTCCCACATACCGCGGGGCACGAGGGCTGGTCGCAAAAAGGCAAGGTACACACTACGGACACGGAACTCATTTACCGGTTCATTCATTCGAAGAATCAAGAATGAAAGGTTGCTCAGCATGCAGCGGGTTCGGTGTGCCAGATCGGCTTCTCGGATAAGGAGCACGATCGACTGTCGCGGACGTACGTCCATTTTTCCATTCCCGGTTGTGCGTGTTATACATACGACGGACAATCATCATTATCTTTTGCAAGTACATATGCAAGCGATTCTTGCTCGCGTGGAAACATGAGTACGTTTAGGATATTCAAGAATTTCCCGCGAAGTGGAGAATCTGCGCGCTTAAATGCGAAGGAAATTTAAAAGCTTGAACTTCGACAAGCTATTAGGAATATGAGACTTTATCGACCCACTTTCATATATATTTTTCAACATTCTGATACCAAATGCCCTTTCAACTTTATAGAGGTACTCCTGTCATTCGCCATTAAGGTAATTTTCCCTCCAGCTCAGTTTCATTTTCGGCGCATGCGTACATACGTATGTAAGTACTTTACCTCAGTTCTCCGTTTAAAGTGGATTATTCATTGCATCAAGCACGTTCAAGTTTCAGCAAATGGCAGTCGAGAGTTCGTCGCTGTTATTACTTGAAAAGTTAGACGACAACCTCCTCCCCATTTTTCCCGGGCTTATCGCGTCAACCCGGGAAATGAAAGGTACCTAATGGAGGAGGCACGCAAGTACACAGCGATATGTCATAATAATATGCGCTTCATATGCCGGCAATAGGTTACGCGATTGAACGTGAAGTCGACGCGTCGGTCGACCTACTTCGTATTCTTTACAAAGTTGGATAAAAGGGAAAATATGGAGAATGGAGGGCCGCCTCTTATTCTTCGTCGACGGTTCTAACAAATTCTTGGTAGAGAGAATATCGAACACTGTTGAATATTTGAAATAGACAAAGTGGGTATAAAAGTAACACTTACGACATTTCGCAACATACGTTCTCAAATATTCTTCGGTATACTGCTTGTACATTTCTATTTCAATGCCTCATGAATTGTACTCCCCTTGGATTCTATTTGTGAAATATGGATAATAATTTTGATATTTTCAACATATTCTTCAGCGTGCTATTTACAAATTTGCAATTTAATACAAGACAAATTGTATTCCCCTTGGAATCTGCTTATGAAATAATTTCCATTTATATAAATGCCGAAGAACTAGGTGTAGAATCTGGCGACTTTTAGAATTCACGGTTCCAAATTAAAAGGGTCGCCGTCGCCCCCTTTCAATTTCTACTCGAATTTTATTTGAAAAAGGGGCAATCTTCGTGCTCCGTCATTATCTCGTTTCATAACAAGAACAATTTCGTGCACGAAAATTGGATTCAATTTACGCCGCATCTGCAGCGCGGAGAAACGTTTCGAGTGAAGAATATGTTGACAAAAGCCAAGTTATTGTTTCAACTTTCTGATGGATTAAACGGGATAATAATAGAGCCGGCTGCCGGTTCTTTACTCGCCCCACCGCGCCGTAGCATTAAACGCGGAAAGTAATTAAAGTTTTCCTCTTTTTGCGACAAATGGATATGAGAAATTGTCTCGGGGACTTGTCAGTCTCGATGACAGTATGCCAAAAAGGTCAGCGGTCTCATATCGATCTCCCGATATAGAGAGAACGGTGAAATGGGTTTCGACGTTAAATATAAAATTGAATCCGACTGTCGTGATCACGTTTCTAACGAGAATATTATACCGCATAATCCGCGAACACGTCAATTGCTGTGGTATTTTTGCGGCGATGTAACTTCGATGCTTTCGTCGCCGTTTATCGAACAGAGGGAAGCGACATTGATAATACGATCAAATAAATGGCTATTATTAGAATAGACGGTATAAATGTCTATAAATGTTCTCGTTAAAAGTATTAACGATCTGCGTGAAATTAGTACGCTGCCTGCGGATAGAATAGCACAGAATTGATTACTACAATAACCAATTTTATATTCATTTGACATTAGAGTTGTTTTAAAATTTTGATGAAAATTTGATCACCGATGGATATTATAGAACTGAATGTGGGCATAGTGACGTCTGTAGAATTTGAAAATAAATGGACAGAGAATTTATATTCTGAACTATTTTATTCTAATTCAATTTGAATATTTCCGTCAAGTGGCGATTTACATTTAAATGAACAAGGGAAGGTGTTTACAAGGGTGTCCACGTAGAAATGTATTCATCACAGACATATTCGAACCGTTTTAAAGGTATTTATCCACTGAAGGCGATTCGATTTATCATACCATTATCGTAAGTTACCAAAAAAAGGGGGGGGGGGGGGAGAGGATGACATGAATTAACAAGTAGTGACAGCGCCCGTCGACGTCGATTAATGACAGCGATAAGTGTATCTTATGGCGGTTCGATGCCTCAACGAAGATATTTATGGGCTAACCGTCCGTTTCGATACTTGGCGTAACGAATACACTCGTGACATTTTATGCTGCTAGTCGCCTCCTGTGTGTTCCGTTCTGCACAGATTCGAGCGAATAAATTCAATTTTTATCCCGATACAAAATGGCCCGCGTACATACGGAGTTGGCCATAATTCCTGGCAGCGACTCATACTTCTTACATACAGCGTCTGCACAAGTAAATAGGGAAACACGCCGCCCAGTGAATACAAAGTATCCAGCTGCGTGCGGTATTACTCGCGCATAGATAAATGCCAGAAACTGGTGCACGAAGTTCGGACTTGCAGTACATTTCGCGTCGGCGTAACCCGCGGGGATATTATTTAGAAAAATTTCCAAGTCAATTTCACGCAGACGATCGATGCGTAAAATTTGCGACTTTCGTCTTGCACATTCTGAGACGTGAAACGCGAACGTTCCATTCCCTCGTCCACATCTTACATTTGTTTCTTAATTCGACCAAAGATCTTCGGATTCCAAGTGCGATCGAAGATCTCGAGAATTCCTGTCATTGTTGTTGGAAGTGCTCCGTTAAGAGCGTGGTTTCGACTTTGCACGTTTCATCGAGATGACTTGAATTTTTTTTATTACGGTTCCTTGTCTCCTTCGAACCCGTCGCCAAAGGAGAAACGCTTCAAAAGGTAACTCCGTGGCAACGGTATTATCCGAGCGGGCGATATTAAATTTTCAGTCGGTTTAGTTTCGCTTGATCTTTCGGTTTTAAGAAGAAATTCGGTTCTCACTGTCGGGTCAAAGCGTATACGTATCGCTTCGAATCAATTTTCCTTGCGCAACTGGGAGTGATCGGGGCCGAGAGTAGGTGAATATTCGACTGTCGCTAATTCTATTGTAGTTATTCACGATTCTCCTTGGGAACGTCGACGGGCCAAGAAGTTTCTACATTTCGGGATCACTCGAATACCTTTTGTCCTTTACGCACTACCGTGTTGACTGTATTCATAGATAGATACGACGATGCGTCAGGAAATCCGTAGATAAAATTATTTTAATTGGTTGATATCTTTTATATCGCAAAAATAGTACGAATTAGGTAATCGAATTATAATTCGGTTCGTAAATAATTAATTCATTGAGATATTGAACTTTTAACCACAGTGTTTTTCTGTTAGAAGTATTTTTAGACACAAAGAGTAAAAACATTGGCAAAATATTGGCTACTCAAATAATAATTAATTAAATTGCCTTTAGTATATGTTCTCTTTCTTATCAAACACAAGATATTTTATGAAATATTCCTTATTTACAGATGAATCCACCAAAAATGACAAAAAAGCGTATTCCTGCTGTTAGATAAGTGACAAATAATTGCCATTCGATTTCAGTGATTTAATTCAACGTAAAGCAAAAACAGGAATGCGACAGAACTTCCCACCCTCATTAATCTTCATTGCCCATATTTGCAGAAGTTCTACCAATCGCGAAGCTCAAGCATGCAAACCGTTCGCCCGAAGGGCTTATGTGTGTACACGTGTCCTCCTCAATGAAATCTTCCCCACGTGCAAAGTACGAGATCCGAAATATGCAGAAAGCACGAATTTCGAGATGCACCGATTTCCCCAAAAGCTGACTCGAATATACAAAATTCAGGTTTGAACTCTGCACTTCTGACTTGGCGCATATGTGCCCAGCTCCCCAGGAAAATAGCAATGGATTTAATCGAGCAACACACAGCCCAGGTACGTTGTGATTGAAAAAAAAAAAAAAATTGGAAAGTCGATCAGAATGAATAGGATTAGACGAGAAATCGTTTCGGAATGGGATACTTTTCGCAACCCTTTGGGATCTAAGAACTACGAAACTAATTCCGTAGGAGAAAAGTGCGGTCGAACTGCAACTTGCATGTATATGTGTCTCTGGGCCACCATGGGAAGTTAGGGAGCGAGTTTACGCGTGGTCAATTTCCCTCACTTCGCTCTTCGACCGTTGTATTTGGGAAAGTTTATATACAGTTGTGGATCGGTAACGGTTTTCCACGTCTCGTATTCAATTTTACCTTCTCGTTATGGAAACTTTTGCTATTCTTCCGATTCCCCTTTTACGTTCCTCTTATCTAGCTTGGCCTATATTCGAAATTGTCCACCGTCGCTCTTTACGCAGTTTAGCAAAGCAACTTTCAGTTGGACGCTTTGTCGGACTCGAAAAAGATATTTGATATTTTGTTTTTATTGCTCTCGATATGTAACGTTGGTACTGCTCGGTTTTGCGATAAGAAAAAATCCTGTCACTTGGCTTTGCCTGACGAGTCTGTGTTTATATCATTTTTATATCAGTTGCCTTACAACAATTGCGCTTTTTCGAGTAAATTTGATGCGTATGAAAATTTAATTATTATTTCGATAATTACTCCGATTATTTATACATGCGCTCGGTTCTGTAAAATGGACGAAGCTCTCAGAAACGAGTGCAACGTTTAAGTGCACTGGACGCGAACTTTCATTACGGATTTATAGAGTAAAAAGAGGATCAAGCAGAATCTCGCGCTAGGATACAAAAGTATCATCAACTGGACACACTGCAGCCATATTTCTCGTGTTGCCGATGCTCTATCGGAAAACCTTGTGATTTTCGACGATATTTATTAGCTCGAGTGTCATTCGTACGATTTGTGATTCGATTCTTCTCGCTGTCCGAATTTTTTCACGCAGCCGTGTTTAATCTTATCCGCGCATGGTACATTGTACATGTGTGTGCTCTCAGTTGCTATTTGCCATAAAATGCGACGCTTGATACACCGGCAAATCAATATCCATCTTTCTTCCAAATTAAGCAAAATGCGACTGCACAGGAAATTTGATCAAGTTGTTCAAACTCAACTAATTAAGCTTATTGTTGGCGAATATTTACATATTTGTATTATATTTGTCGAGCAATCAGAAATGAATTGTACCTTGCTTTCGAGGATTATGCTCCTCGTAACTTTTCACATTAATATAACAATCATTGAAATAATCCCATATCTCAATACAATGGTATTTGCACGGCATTCTCAGTATTCAGAGAGTCTGTCTGCGGTAACAGTTTCGGCAAGGACTGCAGTAATAAAATTGCCTGAATTGCATTCCGTTAATGTCAGCGGTTAAATGCACGGAACGTCAATAAAATATGCACTCGGGTCTCTGCGGTTAGTAATTGTATTCGTGAGAAATCCGTGACATTTCATCAATATATATGGTCGTTATTCGTTAAGCGTAATTATCAGAATCTTCTGGCTGTTCACTGTTCAATAACTCTTGACCATTCAAGACCACGTAACATCGATATCGTTCTCCGAACGCTCGATCACGTTGCAACGACTATTTACAGAGCACATCTCATTCGCAATCGGCGACAGATAAAGATTTTCCACGCTGGATTCTTGAAAACGACATTCCCGAAGCTCTCAGGGCAAACTGGCCCCTGTTCTGATACGCGGAAAACACGAGCTCGTTGATTCGGAAGTTCGTGGCTGCATTAAGGAATCATGAATATTCATCGAGCTAGTTGAAGGCTGAACGATCCCTCCGTTGGATCTTTCGCGATTCTCATCGACATCAAGTTTGCTGAAAATGGAAAATAATGCCGGAGGAACGCATCGCTTTTGCCAAAGAAACGTTTTAGGTGTGTACTTCTGTTTAATGCCGCATTTAACAATTATAATGTATAATGTGTGCGTATTACTTGCTTCCGATACTTCTTTCCTATAAAACGTTTAAATATGGATAGGTATAATTTATGTATACGTTAGGATTCTGAATTTTCATAGAAACTTTCACTGATATGCCCGAATTGTATTTTGATTTGCTCGAGAGCCAACTGCTCACGCATTGGATCATCGAAATTACAAGACGGATATGTATTGGAGCGTTACGTACTAAAACTTTGATCTCGAATAATGGTTGATTAAAAGTTTCACAACTTTTTTGGCCGTCTCTGGGAAGAAATTGTCGCAGAAGCACATTTTATCGCGGCGGTGCAGCATAGCTTCCGCTTCCTCGGTCAAACTTCCAGGGCAATTAATTTCAATGACACAAGATACCTGTTACTCGCTTTATTTGCAAGGTAGCGATATCTCTCCCAGTAACTGCGTCGCCACGTTTAAGTATGGCAACTGGTGGTTCGAGGGAATAAAAATATATACTCCCCTGATAACCACCAGCGTCGCGAGTTTCGTAATTTTACGGAACGAGTCCCGGGACGGCGACTTCGTTCCGGAACATAATTTTCCGAAGTGCAGTGTGCAGGTAGTCGCCGCGCGAAGATGCTCGTCCGATCTGCTTAATGCGATTCTTTTCGTCTGCCTTCATATCCGCTCGTCTACTGAGATTAAAAGGAAATGAAAAAGAATTCTTACTTGCAATATCCCGATGATAACGCCCCGTTCTAACGTTTTTAACACGCTTAAATGAATTCTCGGAAACTGAAATGTTATCTAAAAAATCATGAAATCGTTTCATCTAGATCGAGATCTTGGTGTCTACCAATTATGACGTGTATTTATCGTTCAACTACGTATGGAGGGTTCCAAAGCCAATCGGTGTAAGGCCATTAGCATTCAAACCGAGATAAATGTAGAAATACATCGCAACGTTAGTACCGTCACCTATTGCCCGCGTATGAAAATCGTGACTTAATTGATTTGTCAACGGAAAGTTTGAACAATAAAGAAGCTTTTCAACCACATAACTCGTGCTCACGTGAAGTTGGACTTACACCGACTGGCTCCTGTGCCCTCCACATGTATCTTTCACTTATTTCCTGCTCTCGAATTGATCCTCATTGTTGAACATTCTCCGCGGGTCAGATGAATTTTTCAGCACCCGTTTCTGAATACTGTACTTCTATTGCAGCCCCGATTGTCGACCGCGCGGTGCCCGAAAGAACTTATTTCCCCGTTGCTCCGATCCACTCGGCCAGAAGAAGCAATCGTCCCATCCCTCAAATTCGCGGCTCAATTACCAAGTGCGCCCTGCGTACTGTATCGAGCGGGCAACTTTATACCTCGCGACCCTTAACAATGCCAAAGAAACGCGACAACTCAGTCGCGAAATACGAACCTGTTCGCCCGTTCGATCCCTCGTTCCTCTCCTACGCCATTCGCGTCGTTCAATTTCCATGAAAAAGGAATTCGAAACAAATCCCGGTCGAAGTATACACGCGACGCCTACAAGAGCAATCGCCTTGGTTCCTTTCCGGGACCTTTTCGATTTCTCGATCTCTTGATCGCCCGCAGGAAATATGCGGCCGGTGGTACAGCGTGTTTAACGGCTGTATAAATCGTCGCGGATTAACCGGAATGGCGGTATTTAAATGTCCCCCGTGGTTCGATCGTCCGGCGCGAAACTGTGCGCTCACATAATCGCACAGGGACCCCCCCTCGAACGACGGACAGGCCATTGTTTGAAGTGTTTCTGTATGCGTTCGCACGCTTTGCCCGTGGTAATCGATGGATCCATGCCAAGCGCTTACTTTCGCGGCCGTCCCCGTCGCCCATATTCGCCCCGTTTCCCTTAAACGCCCTGGCCGTTTGGTGGTCGAAGTGGAAATTCTCTAACAGGTAGCCTTTTACCTGCTTGAACGAGGACCGCCTCGTGGGTAATTTTTGCAGCTATGTTTGCGTCGTTCCCCGGGCATTCGAGAAACGTAGAAACGTTCATACGGGGTTTACGGGCGATGGAATTTTTCTCTTCCGCTTTCTTCCAGGTTTAATTTCCACTTCGTTGCGTGGACGCGAAAATTCGCAATGCATTCGTTGCGGTTGTGCGTCGGATCGTTGTAACGTTTTGGCGCAGTTATCGGACGGCGAAGGCTTATCATTCGATGGTTCAAACGCTCAGGTAGTTTTTTGCTTTGAAAGTTCGAGTGATCTAGAATCTGGATCATCCGGTGAAATATTTGAGGGGCGAGTTTTTTTCGTTTGTTTAAACGGCAACGTTCATTACGTTGAATTGAAAACGATTCGTCTCGAAACGTTGTACGTTTGTTTGAAAAAAAGTTCTTTCGGCATCGCCGGTAAAAACCCGCCGATTGTGAAAATAGAATGCAATTATTCCGGGCCACGAATCGTTCGAAAATTCCGTTCAATTGCGCAGTCGCTGGAAGAATTGGTTCACTAGAACAGAATGTTACTTAATTCCTGTCGTAGTTCTTGAAAACACGGGTTTCCAGGTCGAACAGCGTGCCAAATGCAACGCGTTTTAATCCGTTTAACGATCAGCTTAATTTATAGCGCGAGCCCCACTTAATTACAGGATCGTTCCTTTTCCAGCTCTGCGTCGTTTATCGAACTCGGTGCATTTTAAAATCAGATTAAAATGGAGCGTCGTATGAGTCGCGGCGAATTAATGGCAGGTAAAATAGTTCTGTAATTTGAGAACGAAATGCTGGGCTGTTATAATGAAGTAATTAAATTGCGATTCTCTACGAATTTGTAAAAGATGGCATGATTAGTTTTATTTAGAATTCAAAACATAACGGTGGAATGATTCATTGAAACCTTGAATATCTCATTCAAAATCATCGAATTCAGAAATCTTTGATACGTGAATTATTTGAATGATTACCATGTAATAATCTTTTCGTTTAAAAAGTGAAATATTAATTAATGCGTCAGATATTACGTTTCAACCAAGTTTCGTAGAAGCAACAAATCAACCGGTTTGAAGGCGAAAAAAACAAACACGTTCCCTATAGAACGGTTGACAGGAGGAGTAAATAATTAACAGTGATAAAGTGGCGTAACTCATCGCAGTGAAGAGCAGGAAGAAAAACGAGCCGGTGCTGTGAATGCTGCATAGAAACCATTAACTATGAACGTAGTTGGAAACAACTTGTGAGTTCGTGAAGGTAAATTTCACCGTTTCATATTCGCTGGGTTCCAATGCGGCGTACACCTATATTTTAATACCTACCCGCGAGTCGTGATGATGGGTTATTAGAATTGAGAAAAATTGTTGCTGGAAATGTCAGCCACGCTATATTAATAATAATCATACGTATCCGACAATTTCGTATAATTAAGCGCACGTCGTACCCATTATGCTTGGAAGGATTCCCCGTAAAATTATATGCTCTGCCCTATGATGCGTAATGTTTTAGTGTAATTTATATACGAAGTAAATACTGAACGAAGTGTACAATGCTGCACACTAAATATTGGAGTGAGCCTCTGAAATGTGTCCAAAAATATTTCGACAATTTCAAAATATAAATAATTTTCCCGTTAATTTTTTCCACGCAACATCTATGTAAAAAAATAAATTACGAACCACCACCCATACATAACTTTCTACGCGCGCACCCTGCTATTACGTTAAATAATTAACGTGCCCCTTCTCAACTCTACCGTACCCAACCAAACGTCTGTACTATCGCAAATCCCTACAAACGAAACACAGGTAACTACAACTCTCAACCCCTTCGTGGCTCTTAATCAGCTCGCGGAGAACAACCGACCGCAACTTTTCACCCCGATTAAAGTTTTCCGATCAACCCGTTAGCTTTCAACGGGAAAGGGTACGGGAAAGGGTACGCTTGTTTATCGCACCTATGCGTGCCAAGGAAGTTTCCAGGTGACCACGTGTACATACCGGCGAACGGTCCCTTGAGGCGCGTGAATTCGCCCCACGTTCACCATACGTGCACACGTGAAACAATGGTGGCTGCGATCGAACACAATGCACGCTCGAAAAGTTGGCTCCGGGTGGGGTCCTCGGCTGGCGTGGTTAGCTCCACGGCCGCTTGACAAAAGTCTTAAAACAAAAGTCGAGCGGGTCCCGTATGAATGGCCGTCCGCCGAACTTTCGTGCGTGGTTTCCGTTTCCTTTGACGAAGTCATCCGTTGAACAGCACATCCATTGTCGCTGACGCGTTGTCAGACGGGTTGCCTGTCGACTCGTGACCAAACAATGCTAGCCCCCCAGCCCCTGCGACTTTTAAAAGTTGCTGGATGGAGGAATTTCATGGTGCACCGTTTTATCGGGCAAAGTGTTTCGAAGTTAATTCGACGGGCGTCGGAATTTTCTATTTCACGCCGAAACGATTTAACAGACGACGATATTAATTTGATAGCCGGCGAAAAATTCCGGATACGTACGTTGTCCCTTTGAGCGGGGAATATTGTTCTCGTAGGTGCGCGCTTCTCCCGAAGTCTGAATTTTCCGAGCACAGTTTCGGTGTGCGAGTTTAGCGTGTGCATACACGGGTGTGTACCTTGATGAAGCTATTTGTATCAGTGCTGCCGTTATTCTATCAAGTTAACATACACAGATCGAAAATCTGTTGGACTTCCTTAATTAGCTTCGGCCTGTGCTGTTCGCACAGGTGTTCCGCGAAACTGCAACACACCAACCCTGCGTATCCGTGGAACGAGATACACACGCAACGATGAATAAACATCACAGATGATATTACAGGTAATATCGGGTTATCCTATAAGTAATGTTGCCTCTTATTTTCTTTGTACGAAGAAACGTATCTGGTTCGAGGATAAACCATTTAGGATTTGTACTTTTAGCTATAATTTGGGAAACAAGCGTTACGATATTGAAATAAACTTAAACTATAATTGAAGATGTTACTCGACGGAGGATTCGCAAAAAGCAGTAACCAAACGTTTCGCGTGAAAACTTGCAGAATTCGTGTAAGAGAAAAATTCGAAAGCGACCTGCTAGAACGGTGAAAATACAGCTTATGTATAAATATATTCCTACAAAACGGCAGACAATAAATACATCTCCATATATAATATTTCATTGTTGCAACGACACCATTATCTCGCTGGAGCAATAATCCGTTCTCTGTAATCAGTGTTGTGCCATTCCGCGAACGTACTACATGTATACGCATGTAAGTACGCGAATAAAGTACGCATCCCGACGATACATTTATGGTTGGAAGGGGTGGGGCCGCGTATTATCCGTTTCACGAGCAATCAAACGTTCGCGTTAATTTATACGTCAATGGGTATTTGGACACGAACCGTGCCGTCAATAATCGCCGGGGAATCGCGGCACTTTCGCGCGAGCATTCGTTGGTCGAAACGAACTGAACCATTAAATTGCCTCCTACATTAGCCAGAGCACAGACTTTTGAGACTTGTACAGCGGCTCGGTTCGTTCACCGTGGACCGTTCCTCCATGCCCGACGTACCCCGTCAGAATAAATACGCGACAGTATTGTAATATCGTCTCGCCACTAATATTTCAAGGGTCGCCGGAGTCGTGTCGTCGATTCGATGTACGTATCATCTATGCCGGGGGCTGCCAAAGTGCGGCCCGCAATGTCAGATCATCCCCCGATCTTGAATCTACAGAGATAATTTTGATGAAGGATCATCTTCGCAAGGATTTGCGAAAATTGCGCGAAAATGCTCGACGAATGTTTTCATTATTCGGAAACACTTGTACAACTTTCTCAATCATGAGTATCGATGAGTCAAAATGCACATGAAAGTCAATCGATGAACATTTACAAGTGGCGCTAAGAATATATTCAATCGACTTACAATTAGCACCGAGGCTCAATGATATTATTCAAAGACAACAACTGCACAAGTCACAACCGATGAATTTATTCTTCTTTTCGTTTGTTCTTTCGAATTATTAAGGTATTTGTGTTTAATTGTTTTTAATTAAACAGTTTCTAATGAAAACTAATTATCCTCATAAATGAAGAACGATTACGTTATAAAACTAGCATAGGTAAATGTTTCCCTCGTGTCCAGCTTTTTATCGATTTGAACGTGTTTCTCCATAACACTGTCTCTATGGCCCGTCAAGTACTTTCGGAATTTACAATTCGGCCCGCCCAGGTAAAACTTTGCGTACCCCCGATCTACACCGTGCAATCGAATATCGTCCAAATAATATACAGCGCGGTCTGACGGCGTGTTCGAACGATCGTAGGTGAGCGCCGGTCGATCTGCCTGATCGCTCCTTCCATCTGGATGATTAAACTGTCGCTTTGATTCCGAAACGCATGTATCATCGCGAAAGTGCAAAGAGAGTGAAGCCGCGTAGAGGGCTTTCGGCTCTGTTCGCTTTATTTTCGTTCCCGCATTTTTCACCCCCTCTTTCGTTTCGTTTCGTTTTTATTCCGTGCGCGAAACGGCATTGCAGTCCGCGCACAGAAACGCGCACGGAAATGAAGTTGGACGGACGAGAGAATTTTTTCGTTGTTTTCCGTCGATACCGACGGGGCGAAAAAAAAAAGAAAGAAACGACGAGCCTGCCGCGGTTTCGCGACGAATTAGAAGACATTTCCCGCGTGTCTCCGCCGCTTGATTTTTCCCGACGGTGTTTCGTTTTTTTTCCCCGAGCACGCGAGCACCACAGACACGAGGGGAATGGGACGCAAAATAGGATCCCCCGAAATTACTGCATCGTCGATTCTTTTTACTCCTCTTCGCTACGCGCGCCGCGACTCGCGACCTTTCGTTCCTCTCTGTCCGAATTTATCTTTCTCGAAGTGTTCGCTTCGCGCAACACTTTAAACTTTAAACGGCTGCGGAACCGCGACGCAGGTAATAATTGTAAATTCACCGGTACTATTGTCAGATAATCAAACTATTCGAGATTCCCCGCTAAATACGTGCCTCAATTCCCGAAAAGCCGGTATCGAATCGAGCCTCCGCGAAATATTACTCCGAATGAGTATCACACTAGACGTCCTCCTAATTGTACAGAATTCATAAAAATACTAAAAATCGCTTCGTTCAAGCGATTCATCAGATCCGTCGGACAGCACGGGAAACGAACAAGGCATCCTCCAAGCGGCCCGCCGAAAATGTTTATTTCATTCCTTCGGTGGATCCGCCATTAGGCGGACGCGAGGAGAAATTTTCCGCGGAATGTCACGTTTCACTTGCACCGGGAAAAATCCTAAAATCCACGCCCCGTAGGATCGTTATCGGAGCGCGGTGCATTCACCCTCGGGACACGTAGGCGCTTACTAATCGCGAACGTGCGCATAATCGCTACGCTCCGCGCCGCCCGGCGTGCTGAATAATAAATTAATCTCTGTAATCCAGCCGTCATTACCCGTCATCGGGTACCTACTCCGTGACAGGCCGCCTCCTCTCCTTCGTCGGTTCCCGTTCGATCAGTCATCGCAACGGTTCAATCTAACGGCGCGGTGGTCCCGTCGCGTCGGTGAGTACCTTGATTTCAGCTTGTCCACAAAAGTTCGCCGGACCTATCGTTTCTATCGATCGGCGAGTATGAAATGCTTCGAATTTTTGTCGGTCGTTTTCATGCCACCCATGTATCCCGTTGCGACGCACCGCGTTCCTCCTTTACGTTTTTCGAAATTGTACGGGTGCGGAGTTTCGAAGGGGCCATTGGTTTCATTCGTCTCGGTATTGGTAGAGTGGAAAGGAGATTTTTGGAACGTGGTCGCGTTTTCTTTGTTTCTCGTATCGAATTTAGCTGCTTCGATGTTACCTTTGTAGGATGCAGGTATCGCTTGTAGGGGTGGATTGAAGTTTCGAAATGTTTGATATGGTACTGCGTTGATGGGATAAACAATGGATGTAGAAAATTATTATTTCGTTCGTGTAACGTATCGTCAGATCTATGGAGCTTTCTTAACGGCAGAGCTTATTGTTAACAAAGAAATTTCACATTCCATTTTATTGCCAGCAAGAGATGCCGAATTATCAGATCTGATTAATTCTCAATTTCTCAATTACATTTACATTGCCCCAGGAATTGGTGGATGTATATGTATGTTGTTTTAATCAGTTCGAGGATGCATGCGAATGATTCACATTGCTCATTATTGCAGCGCGGATATTATCCTTCGATGTTGAAAGATCTGCGCGTAATTACGCTGACGTTGATACAATCGTTTTGCATTTTGACTTTCCCTCGTCTCGTTTTAATGTAACATTCCGTTTTTGAACATTTATCACGGACGCCTGAACATCCGCAATTACGAGAGCTATGGGAAATTTGGCATAACGAATTTATCTTCATAATTTCGGTTACATCGTGATATCGTTGGTTGGTTTTTCAATCAATCCATCGTTGATTCGATCACTTGAACGAAAGCTGCTATACATCTGTCCCGTCCGATTTGTCGATGGTAGAGGCCAATCAACAACAAAAAGATAATTAGAAACAGTATCGTATTTTATCAAACTCCTGCAACGAATTTTACCATTTCTCGTATCCTCCTTAAAATCATTACGACGCTTCTCAAATCGATCTTATTTCAATATAAAATATCTTATCTCCCTTTCACGTAGAAACTATAGTTTCAAGAAGAAATCAGATTGTATTCCCTACTCAGCACTCGCTTCTTTACAATTGCATCATTCGAATAATCGTTGTTGAAACAGCAATAATCGTGACACCTATTGGGAGGAAGTATCGATACGTGTAATTAGTGATTAAGCATATCACTACTGAGCCACGCTCAGGATCTTCCAAGGTTTATGCACTTCCCTCTTGTATAAACCGCCGAACAATACAGACGTATTATAGAGGGCACTTATCCACAAGCAACAAACTTTATCAATTATTTCTAATGTATTAACTCTAAAAAGAAATCAAAGAAAATATCACGTGAACTCTTATTACACATAGGACCAAGGGAATCTATACTGTTGTATACATCGCTATCGTTCATCCTGGTTCCAGCAATTTCGTCGCAATTAGGAACAAACGTTGCAGAAATTGCTGGCCCTCCCCTGGGCGAGGGTATTATAACGAATAACAAATTAATCTTTCCTCGACCATGGCATTACACGGTATCAGGCCCCTCCTTTATTGCCTCTTCCTCGACCGCATCCACCTCTTAGTTACTTCCATGTACAATCCGTCACTGTACGAGCTGAACGATCTCTATCTTCCTCTCTCTCTCTCTCTCGTCGCATCGGTTTGCTTTAACGGTAACCACCTGTCGTCGTACTTTGCTTCGCCAAGTGAAGCCGTCCAACGAGAACAGCGGCCCCCGCGAGAAATTATGTCGTCGACCGAGTCGTCGGGGAAACCCTGTTCAGGCACCGAATGCAATCAATTTCCTAACACACAGCGGAACTTCGAGGGTGCAGCTTTCAGACGTTGTCGCGCTTTACCCACGAATTCGTCTCGCGACGTCCTTTTGATTATCTTTCGCGCCTTCGTCGAGCCTTAAAGCCCCAATTTTCCCGCCTGTTAAATTACGCTCGGCGTTCTTCGACGAGAGGCTATCGTTTCGCTTCAAGCGCTTGGCGTCCCCCCCTTCGTATATGTACATACAATTGGTAAATTGTGACAATTAGTTTACGGATATTCGGTTTGGAAATAGCGTGCGCGGTAAAAGAAATGCGCGGGACCGGTTTTCCGAGATTTCAGAAGCAGTTTTATCAGTTTCGTAACCGGGAGGACAGTTTCGTCGGGGAACGTTCAATCTTCCCTTGAATCCGATGCCGCTTCCGCGAGAGTCTGTTGCCCTTCGCTATTCGCCGGTGGCAAAAATGCATATCGAACCGACTTTGCGAGGATTTTAAACGAACGTTGCCTTTCAATTTCGACCGAACGCGACTTGCACCGATTTCTTGTGCGTGTGTATTCGAGTTTCGAGGGCAAGCCGACGAACGCCTGCATCGTGGAAAAATCAGGCCAAACCGTGGGAGCGATTCGCAATGAAACTCAGTTGGGAAATATACCGCGGTTCCAAGATGGTAGCAGACGTAATTTACAGGATGGAAATTGAAGAAAGCGTAGAGCACGCGTGAGAATGTTTCGTCGTTAAAGTACTGTCTAAAGTCTCTTTGCAAAACAATTCATGCTACGAGGGGCTCACGGAGCAAATTATCTCGTAAGCAAATCAAAATTTTGGCACAATCGAGAATGTTGGCGCGTACACCTTATTCTTCGAGAATTATTCAACGATCTATCGATGTTTGTTTAAACGCCAACTGAACGAAACATCGTATATAATTGCAATCATTTTACCACCAGTTTCACGGCGTAATAGACACATCCATTTTGCCCCCATTTCCCTGACAATTTCAATTCTTCACTCCCCTTCCCCTGAAGCTCTAGAATGGCAAAAAACGAAGCAATTCATCGCACGGCAAAAGAAGAGTGGCATACGCCTCAAGTGCCTATCCATACAGTGGCTCGCATAGAAGGGAGAAGAAGCGAACGTAAATACTTAAACTGACGACGGTTTCCACTACTGTTTCCCGGAAGGGATTCAATGGTAGGTCGAGAAGAAGTCTGATCCCTCGCTAAGACAAACAACGATGCGGTTGTTACCACGTTTTAAAGGGGGTCTGCGGTCCTTCCGTTTCTTCTCGCTTCTTTTTCGTTCGAGCCACTCCGGTAAACAGTTTATCTCGATGCTTTACTACTTAACACCAGAAATTGCTTTCACTCTGTAAAAACCACCCTACTCCCATGTTGCCCGACCGAAGGAAATTTATGGCGCATGCTTACTAATGCGCGTGGGCGTTGTTCGATCATATTGGAACTCGATTCTCCGAAGCAGAAACTTGAAACTGTAAAGCTTCTTTTGTTTCGGACATTGATAAAGGGTGCCGTTAGACGAGACATTTTTTCTACCGAATTTCGTCGACGTTGATTTAAGTACGTATGCGTACGCGACAGTCGTTGTTTCAATGTATCAGTTTTTCGTTTCGTTCTTTTATTCGATACCTTCGACGAAGATTCGAGTTATCGTTCGGTTTGTCTCGTCGAATTTCCGTACACATTTTCACGCTCGCTCCGCATAGCGCCCGAGTTCCACAGGATGAAACAAAAAGTTGCATTTCCTAACGAAAAGTGCAGTAAAAGCGGGATATTTTATTTAAGCACTCGCGACGTTTTATTCGTGTAAGCAAATCGTGCGTTCCTCGCTGTACGCCGTAAACCAGTTGGACCGCGCACGATTTCCATGGGGATTTTTAGGGATATTCGAACACGTCGTCGTTGACGAGCACGTATTTTCTCGTATACACAATCAACCACCTCGAGTGTATAGATATTTTATGCAGCATGGCACCCATCCTCGGAGATGGAGCGTAAAACTTCAAAAAAAGAAAAAAAAAACCGCAAACTTCGTACACCACACCCTTCGTATTCACGCGAATCCACGATCGATAAACTCGCGCGCCAGAGCGTTTTATTGCTTAATACTTTCGCAAACTTTTGCAACAACATACGAGTCCACGCATTGATAAACAATTTTCTTGCGGAGGAAGAAAATTCGTACGGTGTAGCAACGGAATCTGTCGACGGACATTATTTTGTCCGAGACGAAGAGTGCAATGTTTAAAGTCGTTTAATGTCGAGGCCTTTGAGAATGAAGTACCGCGGCAGAATAATGCGAATGTTCTTTCCAACACAAACTAGAATATCCTGTACGTACGATTTCTTCGAAACAGATTGGATTTTAATCAGAGACTGCTACGAGCAACTTGCGTATTCCATTCGGCACAGTATGATCCGTAATACAAATATGGATATTAGCATGATTTCTCTCCGGCGGCTAATAAACGCTGGTCGTACAAAAATATCTCCCCATCAGCCATCTTCGTGTTCCGTGAACGACATTTACGACGATCCATTCTCGGAACGACGACGACCCCAACAATCTTGCAGGGACAAGTGGAAATTCTTTCTTTCCGTTTGCAATAAGAACGACAGAAAGAAACAGCTGTTTTCTACATTACCGTCGATCCGGGACGACCTTCCACCGGGAAGATTGAAAATTCAATGTGGCGCGAAGTCTCAAACAAATTTCGAACTCATGTTTTCGGAAAATCGTGGACATTGTAGAAGCGGACGGGGGTTTAAGCGAGGATCTCACTTCCAAATTCGCCGGATCGGGCGGCTGTTGTTGAAAAGAGCATTTACCTAATGCACACGGTATGAAAGTCCGCCAGCAAAAGGTGGAATCTTTATTTCATGAATCGAGCGAGTAGTTTTGGGGAAGGATTCCGTTGGCTCGCGTCGCTGACGCTGAAAACTCGCGATCGTCGGCCTCGGTTCTACCGCAATTCGTAGCCGATTATCCAAAGTCGATGCTCGATAATCCGGACGTGTATTCGTCGGCCATGTCTCGGGACGAGTTTTATATTCCCGGAACAGCGTGTCCATGGAATACAGTGGAAACGTGCCGTCAGCTGCGTGCGATGCGTGTTCCGAATGCGTGAACGGAGCGACGACGATAGCCGTGATCGTCGACGTCGTCGTCCCGGTAGGCGGTCTTTGCCGTTAACTTGTCGTTATCGTCGTCATCTTTTTTACCCTTTGGTTATCGTCTAAAGACTGACTGACACGATTGGTATCTACTCGCACGAATGCACGGAAAATCGTTTGGCTCGGGGCGAAGGGAAATTTCATTTGCCATTGCCACGATGTGAATTATGGTTGTTCCCTTGTTTTTTTTTTTTTTGGTTCAACCTTTTTTGGGTTTGAATTGGACCGAGTTAAATTGGTCAGATATCATTTATCAGCTATTATTTTGGACGCGGGTGCAGTGAGAATTGTTTGGATTTGGAGCGAATCAGCGTTTCGCTTAGATAGGTTCGCGAGTGAAATTTTCTACGATTTTATTGCGGACGCTATTCAGTTTGAAGTTCCGCTTTGTTCTACAGTTATGGCATAATAAGTTGCCGCGGTAGAATAAAAGTGTCGCTCTGGTTATATTATATCGTAGATCAGCAGGCCTGGGTTTATCTTCTGATGCTTCACATTGCGAAATAAATATTTGTTATCGGAGGAAAGCTTTTCAGTTGCTTTGTTTCAGTCTATTATTTTAGCGAGACTATCCACCAAAAGTTAATTGGAATACTCCTTTTCAATTGTATTAAATGATATGTGCAATTTAAGTGAATCTACCGTCATTTCTGAAAATAGTTTATACGGTACACAATTTCAACATTGACAGATCCGTGAAGACAAACACGAAGACTATTTCGACTGCGATTAAAACTGAGTTTGATTTCATGTTCTTCTATGACACGTTATTCCAAACATTTCGCTTCGCTATTGAGAATTTCCCAAAACTACCTGACGCACCGAATATCCAAATGTCCAAATGAGACCCCCCGCATTTCTCAGAGAAAGTCAACGTCCTCTTCAAAAGTCATTCACGCACTTTTTATTGTTTAAGATTTGAAACTCATGTTTAGTGCGGAGACCGCAATCATAAATGTCCCCGAAACTCAAAACCTTACACCAAGGCATATAATAATAATAAACATATAATTTCAACAGATGTTACATGAAGTAAAGATGTGCTACATTAATTTATTAAAATATGTAAAAATGATTTAATCTCTGAGAAAAGAAGAAGGCGCTATATTTGCCCCCCCCCCCCCCCCCCCCCCCAGATATTTCACTGACAGGAGAAAGAGGATAAACATTTTCTCCATTTTCTCTCTTAGTCTTACTCGCTTCAATGCTCATTTCTCTTATATGTTCATTGTTAATTATATTAAATGATCACACAATTTCCGCCCATTAAAACTATATATGAGCCGCTCATTGGCTAAACCGGTTAACTCTGCAAAACAAAGTAAGAAAATTTATTTTAAAATATGAAAAGTCAGTCAAGCGCTTTGAAGTTAAAATTCGAAGGTAAAATTGTGTCAAACGATAACATTTCTCTATCTCCAAGTGCATCTGTAGGGTTCGTAAGCCAATCAGTGCAAGTCCATTAGCATTCGAACCAAGATAAATAAGGTTTCTACGAATTATGCACTTGGAAAAAAAGGTGACAATGTTAGTACCGTCGTCAATTGCTTAAATACGAAAACAGCGACTTACTTGGTCGATTTGTCAACTGAAAGTTTCGACAGTAAAAAAAAAGTTTTTGAACCACGTAACTCGTGTCCCGGGAAAGTTGGACATACACCGATTGCATTCTGAGCCCTCCATTTAGCAGCATTAGAACCAATAAAATAATTTCGTCCGGCCTGCCGGGCCAAACACTCCACCGCGCGGCTCTACGAACAGTTCGTTCCTAAAATGAACGGTCTCGAACTCCGTGCCCTCTCCCACCTTCGTGCACCATCAATCTCAACCAGTATCAATCGCACATTTTATCTCTAATCCCCGCGTGCCAATTCATCGTCCCGATCTCTCCATTCCGCCTGAGCCCCCCCCCCCCCCCTCCCCTCCCCTCCCCTCTGAAATCCTCTTCGATTGCCCGTCAAAATCGCGCCGTGAGCCAGACGCGGACCAGCCTCGTCCCAGGGACGATAACGTTCGAGATAAACGCGGTCCGACGGCGATACGATCCCGATCGGTTCGAAACAGTGCGGCATTACGGAAGCCCCGGCGCGACCGTGCATTATCGTGTGAACTTGGACCGACCGGAGGCCGGGCTGAATTATGCAGCTGCAGCCAGTGCCCCGCGTGGAACTCCTTCTCTGCCGGTCTCTGTCCGTTCCTTCAGCTCCCTCTGCTCCAGCTACCGCGGCAAGAAACACCCCAGGGACGCCCTGGCTTCTGCTACAGTAGGAAGCTTGTCCCCCCGTTATGTCCCGCAATGGCACCGAAGACAGGTTTATTTCTCCCTGGTTAATCACTGGGAAACACCGGGCCCGGTGTATTCAGCCGCTTCCTGTGCCCCGTGAATATGTTGGACCCTGCGGCGGCTGGCTAGATTAATTGATCCCCGGATCAATTTGTACGGGAGCAATGGAAGACGGGGGCACGGGCAACGAACTTCGCTGCTCACCTGACGGCTTAATGTCGCGCGATCGTGTAACTCATTCGCGCGGGATCGTCGATCTTTAATCTCACGGCCGGAGGACCTACGGGGGGCGTTCGTGACACGGCGGCTAATCGACGATGTTCGACTAACGACTAACGATCAGGGGGATACGCGGCGATTCTGGGTGCATTCGTCTCTTGGGGTCGGATGGAGTAATATGTACATATATTGTGTTGAACAATGGAAGAGGGATACGGTTAATCGTCGTGCGTGAACAGAGCGAAGGATGGTTGGGCGTAAGAATCAGTTTTGATTGGGCACGAGTAATGGAATTGCGTTCGTCGCGCATCCGTAGCAGTGTTTGAATTGTTGAATATTTTCTACTTCAATACGTCGAATTGCTTTCAAGCGGTTTTCATTAATTTTCTGCTGCGCTTTTGCATCAGTCGGTTCGCCCGCACGATAATACGCTGGTACTTTCGAAATCGGATTATCGGATTATCCTTACTTGTTGCCTTACTTTTATTTTTATTGAAAATGATGCATATTAATATTATATTCATTCCAATATTTGATGTAGATATCGTCGTGTTTCATAGTGGAAAGTGAAAAATTAATTTTCTAATAATACAAGTAGAATAGGACCACTTATGGCTGGTACAGTTTGCCATAGCTGTTTCTTTTTAATTCTTTTAAATACAATACGCCATGGAAAATTTCTTGTGTTCATCTAAATTTAATGTACAATTCACATTTTCTGTATTTGTCTTTGCCAGTTGCACTTGATAATTTGCAACGAAGTATTTATTTCTCTCGTTTTACAAATTTCTGCGGGAACAGTTGTGTCGAGAAACGAGCATTATGTATGTGTTAGTTCGATTGCATGAATACACGGATATATTCTATGAATACTGCATGTCATACTCGTGGTACAAGCCAGACTTTTTACCAGGAGAACGCTAGCAAAATGTCAATGTTTCACAATCGGATATCCAGGGCGGTTTGACATCGTATTTTGTCGTTCAATTTATATTTTAAACCAAATGCAACGTGGAACTTGATTTAAAAATAATTCGTTTTTTACCGAAAAGTTTTCGATACCCCGCGATTCCATTACAGTATTAAAATGAGGAAAATGAAAATTCTCAAACCTGACGCACAGTGTCAGTCGGTAAATTGGAATGCTACGCAGTTATTTTTCTTAAAAAACATGAGAACAATATTCTAATGGAAGAGAACTGAACGCTGAAAATCGGAATCCTTATTATTAATATTTATTTATTCATAGAAATTTATTCAAATATAATATCATTTAAAGACACATTTATTATCTATAGTATAATAGGTATTACAAATTTATTATTGCCCGAGACTATAAATTTATTATCGCTTAAATCATCAACGTTTATAATATCGAGCAGGAAAATACATTTGAATAATGTATCATTTGACATTCATTAAAGTAGCTTAATAAATATCCAAACATCCAAATTAAAGCAATCACAACATTGTATTTATTAACACAACTATTTTAAATATTAAAATATATTTGAAAGATCTTACCTTGTCGAATATCTTTCTGCAACAAAGTAACATCTACTTGTTTGCCACGATAACAAATGACTATTTAATCAAAGGGAAGCGAAATACAGCAGCAGAATGTTCCAAAAAAGCTCTCCCAAGTGTCTCCCAAAAAAGCTCACACTACAAGGAACGTATAAACATCAGATGGCAATCTTAATTACACAGCGACGAGGGGCAATTTCTGCGGACGAAATTCGAACAGAAGGAAGCGAAAAAACAAAGGGAAAGTAGGATCCAACGAGTGGGTTCGATTCGGGTTCCCATTTTCTTTGCGGTGGATCGAGATCTCGTGCTAATCGCAGCCACGTTCGTAGAACGGAAGGAACGACTTCGCATCCAGATCTAGCAATCCGTTTTCCAAGCGAACGGGACTCTCAGCCGGTTCTCTTTACTTGTTCGGCTTTCGTATGTGACTAGGGCAAATCGTGGCACGGTGAATTTCGTCTGAGCATAACCATTCCGCGTGTTTCTCCGTTTAATATTCCTCGTGATACACGAGCCCGCGATACGAAATTGGACGCGTGCACTGCATGTATGCACGCCTCCGAAATTACGGAAAATTGTGGACAGCGACGTGAGATATAGATAAAAACGACAAAGCTCAACGCGACCGGCCGAGATTTTCTACTATTCGCGTAATACATTTCAATAGTTAATTTATGAATGATTTTCCAAAAGGCCTTTTCCAAAAGGAGAAACCAACGCGTCCTTAAGATCTTTTTGGATAGTTTAATTTGGCATATTTCGCCAATCAATATTACAAAATAAAACTGAAATCCTATAATGGTGCTTTGCTGTAGCATATTATTATTTTATACCTTTGTCTTACGCGTGACTCGTTCTTTTGCACGTTTTCATATACTCATAAGAAGTTGGTACGTATCTAGTGGATTGCTTATAATAGCGCAATAATCGATATTTTTCGTGCACAGCACAGCTTTAGATAGCGTATGCATGGCATAATAATCGAGATAGAATATAGTTCGTCGAATATAGGGAAATCGCGATAAACCAAGAAATTGTTACGCGATAAGAAACTTAGCTTAGAGTATCGGCCAAGTAATAACATGCGAGACAGGTTCGCCTCTATAGATTTGATCGAACGAAACCTATGCATACCTCGTCCCTGTCTATAAATACTAGTCCGCTTATAAAGTATCTAGACATCGAAGTGCATTGCCCAAATAAGTTCACCCTTTCAAAATAAAAGAAATATTCATTCATCGATACTTATGGAAATAATAATCACGGCGCCTAGGCAACGAAAATGTGGCATCCGACGTGTACCCGTAACTGTACCAATTGTTAACAACAATTGCATAAAGAAGTATTCAAATCCTGTTAACTGTCGTTAGACTACTTGCCAAAAATAGTCGCAAGTCACTTCGATCCAAATCGTCGAGGCACAAAACAGCCGACAAACACGTTATTCCTAAAAATTCCTTTATTTAAACCACTTTCGCAATCACCGACCAATCTATCAACCCCGGTGACCACGACCACGCAAACGAGCCACCATTCAGATCCCCCGAATTCATTACACCTGAACGCAACGTGCCCGCGTCGTGCTCGTTCCACGTATTCACCCGAACGACAAAATTGCACGCTGTTTTCTCGCGGTGGCTAGCGTTACTTTTTTTTTTTTCCTGGAGCTTACACGCACGCCGGGGGATCGGTGCACGCCACCGTTGGGAAATATATTCGAGCGTTTCCCCGACACCATCGATATTGATCCGGGGCCGCGGATGGAAAAGCTTCCGGGATACGGAGACAACCCGTTCGCCACGGCGTTGATAGGACAATTAAGAAATCGTTTTACGAGCCGCTTCGCCGCGTAGGGTACGTCGCGAATGCGTTGTACACGTCGCCCGGGACATTGTACGACGTAGATAATCGCAAAAGGTACGCGGTGGAACGAGTTCTTGCGGGACAGGTGCGCTGGGCGTGAGTGGTCACTGGTTGGCGAATAAATCGAACGTAGGAGAGGAACGTTGGACGTATGTTAGTCGATAAATTCGCATCGTTGGAGCGATCAGGAAGCGTGTTGATATGCTCTTTACCGCGTCAGTCCGCGGGCAGAGATTTATCGAACGGCTTCCTCGGAGCATTTTATGATCGCAGGTGCGATTATTCGCAGAGCGACGCGTTGTTAATGCGTTCGAATTGGGTCGGTGGAATTTGCGTCTGATATATTTACGGTCCGATTAAATAGGACGTTAAGGTAGATGCGAGTGTATTGCCGACGCGATATTATGCAATTCGTCGCGATCGAATTATTGACGCGTTTATGCACCCGCCTGTGTCGAAGCGGCTAGTTTCGGGCACCATATTGTTCATGTGGTTCGTTATAATTTGATCGCTCAGTTTCTCGGTACAGTTATTATTTTGATAGGATACCTACATTTAAAGATGCCAATGATGATGCGTTCAAAGCTTTTGCGTTTTGTCTTATACATGCTTGTCCTTCGATTTACATATTTATTTGGCAATCAGAATACACGATATTCTATGAGCTATTGAGACGGCTTGGGGGTCGTCCATAAACTACCCCCGATATAGCCTACCGTGGCTTTTAGCTCGACCATCCCTCCCTCATCCCTTAGAGTGTTAGGCAGTGTTCCTCATGTTTTTTTAAACAATCCATCGGCATATATCGGTCAATATTTCGTGTAAAAAAACTACGTAACTTTTAGACTTAGACCCCAATCCCCTCCCCCGTGTAGCTTGGCCTAGCCTTTTGCCATAACACCCCCCCCCCCCCCCCCCCTATAGACCACGTAGTTTATGGACAACCCCTTACGAGTTTATAGACCTATTGCCGCGTGAAGAGGTCTCCCCCATTAACAAATTCTCTTTAATACACCCGTGGACATGATATTTTTATTCTTACGATATAATATTGTAGCAGGAATAGGGGCGGAATAATTGAGAATGTTAGTCGGCAATTATTCCGTGATTGAACATTGTAGAAATTTATATGTCACGCGACGTTAAATTCAAACGTCCAGCTTTACCAGCACAGAATCTCGACTCGTCGCATCCGTCGCGCTCGATCTCCGTCACCCGGCCCCGGCCCTTTCCCGCTGCGAGCAACCGCAGCGCCGCCGTTCCGCCTCCTCCTAATGCTCTTCAGAAGTGATCAGGAAAACCGAGCTGGAATGCACGATCACGAAGTTTTACGCGGGATTATACATTCCCCGCGGAAGAAAGTCCTTGGTTCCGGTGCGATTGACAAGCAATCGATGGCGCGTCGCGAAGTCTTCGTGGAAACAATTTGAAATTCCTTCGACGCCGACGACGACGCCGACGACGACGACGAAGAAGTCGTGCAAACAGATCGGGTATTTACGATCCCGAAGGTATATATACGCGAAACCGAAAATCGTATTCGACTTGGCGCTTTTCATGCAATGCAAAGTGGATTGTTTTACAGGGAACAGGGTGAAAGGGAAACGGGGGGTGGGATGAAAGTTGGAACGCGCGTGTGCATCCCCAAGTGTCCGCCGCGTGCTCGTGAACGTCGCGATCATCTTCTGCCAGGTTCTCAGCGAAACGCACGAATGCACGCTACCGTGCTTCTTTCGTCTCGAGCTCATTCGATCTTCGAAGACGCGTGCCGCCGGATACACCGTAGAGACGGGATACTCGATGCTGCGCGTTAATACTCTCGGCGCTTGCGACTCTCCTCGTTATCCCACACCGGCGATAATCGCCGCGCGGATTAAAGCAATTTCCCCCGGCAATTAATTACACGACGTCCACGATTTGTTGTGTCGCCGGCAAATTATGCGATTCGGATGGCGGTCGCGTGGGCGATTCGCGCGGAACGATGCGACTCACGACGGAAACCCGTCGTGGATTATTTCTCTGGACTTTGATTCGTAATAAGAGGGCCGGGTACAAATTGAGATTGCGCCTCGCCTCGGCTCCCCTAGCCCCGTGTAATTTCAACGTGATGTTCGCTTTGCCGGTGAACCGGCACGTTCTGTGTTGTAAACGATGCGATTAGACGACGTCGCGCGACGGCATGTGATTATAATTATACGAGAGGCGCGGTTTTTATGGGATCGAATGGACGCGTGATTAAGGTAAACGGTACTAATACGAAACTCGTTACCTGCTGCGTTCCCAGGCGATCCGTGGACGAGGTGATGGTCGAAGGATGCGATCTCGTCGATTGAATATCGACGATCGTCTTTTAGGGGAATGTTGAATGTAACGTCGGGTATTTTATTATTAAGACAGCTCGAGCTCTAAATTGATGGATCAATTTCTAGGCACCTTTCTTGCTTAAGTTATGCCTACCTGTGGATTCGAAGAATAGTGTACCTTTGGAATTTTTTCTGGAAAAAACTAGAGGATCTTTTTAAGAAACATTTCTATATTCAAAAGTATATATTTTCAAGGTAATTGTAGCAATTCTTTCTCAATGCGAAACATAAATGAACAAAAGAAATATCGCCGATTTCTCGGCGAGGTTTTTCTAGGCGTTTCGCGGTGACCATTCTAGCTTTGATCCGGTTCATCGGGAATAAAAAATTCGTGAAAATTTGGTCAACGCGTTAAATTATCTACTGCCCAATCGTTCGTTATTACGAAAAATTAATTTGCAACAAAATGGCCGCTGTTCGAAGTTGAAATATCGATTTTCGCAACAAAAAAAAATCTGTAATTTTTCTTCTGCAAAATAAAAACTACGCAACGAAGACAAAAAGAACCCATTACCAGGCATTGGATAATTTAACACGTTAACCAAATTTTCATGTACTTATATGTGACCCGCACAGGACACTCCAACGCTATCTCAAGCTCGCACAATTTAACATCGTGATGTGTCATCTACGAAACTAATAATAACGGGACAAATATTGCAGGTGGAGCGATATAAAACGGAATAGTGTAGGTTTCGTTTGTGTACCGCAGATCTGAAGCACTCAGGGCTGTCCTAATGAAATAAATTATTCGCGCGAAGGTTGTCACGAAGAACCGATAACGACGGGGTGTATACCGTTAGGACCAACTAAGGAAATCGTCGAACAATCAGATCTGGCTCACCGGCAACCTTTGACCATTTTTATCACCGTCCCCTTCAGTTTTATCAAACGGACAAAGTTTCGCCGGCGTCTTTTTGTCCTCCCCTTTCTCCCAGCCCAATTCCCATGGCCCGCCGCAACTCGAATATAAAGGGCTACAATCTTAAGTTTCCGTGTTAAAGGAAGCCTTTTAATTATCCGCGAAAGGAACGAAAAGGACGAGGGGCGGCAAGCGTAAATCCACCCTGAACATCCACTCCATTCCTCTGTTCGTTCTGCCCACCTTGTGTTTCGTTCCTTTTTCTTTGCCATTATTCGTTTACTTCTTCTTTCTTTTGCTTCTCCCCCCCCCCCCCCCATACTCTCGTTCGTTCCGTTCGCCGAGACGAGCGAGAAATTTTAAGTTCCACATCTGCAAACGCCGGGCCGTCGATTTTGCCCCTTTTGTTTCGCGGGTCATACTTTAGCTGGTCCGGGGTCCTTCGATCACGTTTCTGTTATTAAAAAGTTTCTTCCGTCGGCGGGTACCTCGCTGCGACGGAAGTTCTGGCACCGCGGCCGAAATAACGACGCCAGGAAATTCCGAACGAGCGGCGCCCGGCGTCCGGATTAATAATTGAGAGTTCAACAACGACCATGGTTATTTAAATACACCGTACCTTCGTCGGCTTGTTCAACGTTTCTCGCCGCTGTGCCGTTAATTGTGGCGCACAATGGCGATCGCGTCCCCTCCCGGGACCGTTGACAATTCGCGAAATTATTCGCGGGATTAACAGCGAGTGGAAAAGATTTATTCCTAGACGATTTGATTGCGTCAGCTTTTGTTTGGCGTGTGCCAATGTGGCCGACGTAACAAATCGCGGGCCACGACGTTAAGCGCGGTTCGATAAAAAAATTTTCCAAATTGTTTTACATACGCGATTGAAATTTCTTTCCACCGTTCATAATTTATTATATGCTTTGTGTGAGCGCGACAATATTGTCCGTGGTAGGAGAATCGAATTGGATGAGACATTTACGTGAATGATGCCGATATTAAATGTCGAGAGACTGCGTCGAGTGTCCTATGAAAATATTACTGTTAAAGCTTCGAATCGCCCGCGGCAAATACGTTGATATGCATGTAAAACACTTTTCTGTGCTTTCCATGTTGCTACATATTTTATCCGCCGAAACGTGAAAGCGTTTAATTAGTTTTTGTTCGACAAGTGTCGTCGCTTCGCGCACCTGCAATTTTGAACGGACAGCTGAGCAAGCTGAACTCGAAACGCGTTCAGGTGTATCGAAACGGGAATCTCGCGATACGAAATGATTTTGGTTCGTGTAATGAATTGTGACGGAATTGGATCGTGTAATGAATTGCGACGGAATATAAAAGCCGAACGCGCCTGCTGATAAATCGCATCGATGGACCACAAAGAGAGCAAAAAAAAAAAAAAAAAAAAGGAAAGGGAAACAGGGCTCCTCTATTCGATACTCCATTCAATTTTTGATCGAGACCCCTCGAGCTGGTAACAAATCGCCTCTCGTTATATCCCGAATCGAGAATCGTGGTTCGAAGTAACACGAGCGTGACTATACAGCTGTGGGGGTATAATAATATATCCGAGTCGCGGGATTAATTAAATATTCTTCGAGGCGACGAACTGGCGAGTCCCGAGTAGCGAAAATAATTTTTCTACGTGACAAGTATTTGAATCGGCCTCGTTTTATTTCAATGTCGGCGATGAAACTTAATTGCAAGCTGCTATGAAGGGTTTAAAAGGCAAAGGATTTGGAGAAAGATTCTTGAGAGATTTATGATCGCAGAAACTGTGTATCGTATTCTTTCGCTTATTATACATGTGCATAAATAAATATATATATATATATATATTTATTAATGAATTGAAAAATTAGCCAATTACCTGTCACCACTTTCCACGTTACTCGCAATAAAGAATTATTCTGAACATCTGTCCCGACAGATAATTAGAAGTTTCATTCAACCTCGTGCAACGGCTGTTAGCAGGCCTGAAATATTAATAGACAGCTAATTAATGCCACTTATAATCCACGACTGTTGCGATAAGCATACTGATTGTGAGTCGAGCCTCGATATGCAAATACCTCTCGCGAATAGGAAAAAATCTGTTTCACCTTTCATGTCGAATCCATTTTTGCTCGCGAATTGCTGAATTGCCATCTTCGATCGTCGTAAACAGAAGTAAAACGATAATTTCCGTCATTCGATTGCCCCCCCCCCCTCCTTCCCCCCAGTCGTTACATCGCCCGACAACGTGGAGCATTTGCAGTATTAATAACAATATCTGTCACGTCATAACGCCGACGACTGGCACCGCCAAGCATGCAAAACAACCCGGGGCAAATACTTGAATAACAACGCGGTTTCGCAAATAATCGCCGGCAATTTCGCGTTCGTCATTCGCGACGCGCGTTCGCAAACAAATCGGTGGCAATTTGCATGATGCACGCGGCCGCGGTATTTGCATAATACACGAGACATCCAACGAAGGGACTCGCGTTAGCTTGTACAAGATCACGGAAAGAGTGCTGTCCAGGATCGTAAAATTATTCCGGTACGCGGCCGCCGATTAGAAACCGCCAACAAATCTGCCTTGGTTATCTGCTGAAACGAATACATATCACGCTCGTGGCGATACCGGGGTCCGCGTGTGATAACGATCGGACACAAATCCTCGTTAATTGGACGACACCGGACGGCTAATTAGATGTGAATGACGTGATCGAGGAAGAGATCCTTCCCTCGGTATCGCGAACGTCTTTGGCAATGTACAATTCGTACTGGATAAACGATTCCGTGACTGTCCTTTTACGGTGGAAATGGGTGAAGGCACGAACGTAATGATATTTTATTGTTGCTTGTTTCTATGTACATATAGTGTTGTGCAGTTTTGACTTTCGATTATAAATCGTTTAAATTGAATTGCTTAATTACTATTTATAATGAAAAGGGGGGAGAATAGCGAACCGGGTGATTGTTGCAGTCGATTACATTGCACATGGAAAGAGGCGGGTATTGAACACTTGTTGCTTCAATTGTTTAATGCAGTAAGCAATAGATAATATGTGAGGCGATATTGTTATGTAAACATTAACTTGGGTAAAGCTCCAATGAATTTTTCAATTAACAGAAGTTTGTCGAACTTGATTATATTTTTAATCATTTTACGTGTAACGGTGTCCGATAATAATTAATTAGAAACTACGAAAATTCCTGCAAGGAGCAATTACGTTTTAGCCGTGTTTTACTTTAGCGTGCTTTGAGTTCAGCTTCTTCGAGAGTCAATTCGCAATGCAATTTCCCTTCATTCTGATCCACACGCCCGCCCCTCTTTTATTAATTGCACGTCGATATTTCACGATAATGGAAGCAGATATCAGGAGAGGTGCAACGATATGTTTCACACCGGGCACATTGCACCGGCTCTATGAGCACACATATAATTTAACGGCTCGAATATGTCTGTAATATACTAGATAATGGAGCCATTAAAATATCAACGCTAATTATACGCTCTAAAGGATAGCTGTTGTCTATTATGTTAAATCGAGTACATTGCGATTGTAGCGAAGAGGCAAGTCGCGTTGTTTAATTGATTTTTAAGACCATTAATAAATAGCCGCTCGACTTTTCTCTTAATCTTCTTTTTGGAATGTTTTATTCAAATTATTTTGACAAATTCAATGAAATCGCACCTTTCAAGGGATTCAATACGCTTCTGCTATATCTGCGAGTTTCAAGCATTATTGTAACACAATCGGTAAGACCTTGAATCCACCTGAAATTATTCCATATACAACAAACGATGCACCTTTGTAATCCTGAAAATACCGACAAATATAATTGTCCATTTATCTCTGGCATTTGGTACAACGGTTCGCGTAATTTACCCCGCGTGTCAAACGGCAACTAAAACCCCGCTACAAAATTATTCTCCACTTCTTCCTATTGTCCTCCATTTCCTCTTCCGTTCTCCGCATATCCAAGCAACATTACGTTCGGGCACTTCGGAACGACTTACTCCATCGTAATAATAATTTCGTCCATTAGTACCTGTCTAACATCACGCGTTGAGCACTGTTTGTTCGACGTACGGCTCCGTTCTCGTTCGAACGATTATTCGATGGAACTGTAAGCGTCTCGTTATAATTGCATCGGATCGGGGTTCATGAATGTTTAATCAGTTTCGACAACAATGAGATTGCCGTTTCAATCGGACGCGACCGACGCTCGTCACATTATTAAACGGCTTTCGACTCGTAATTGCATGGAGGCGGAGCGTTTAATTTCTAAATCAACGATCGATTAATAACGATGCAACGTGCGAGTAATTGATTGCCCGCTGATGTTTTCACCGTGCGAGCATTTTCCGCTGTTCCGGCCGCGAAGTCACGGCTCTCTTCGTTCTTCCAGTCGCGGTTTTTTCTTTTTTGTTTCACTCGGCCGCTGCTTGTAAGCCGTAGTCGCACTTAATTTGCCCCTGTTCCCGGCGACAAACGGCGGGGCTGAATTATAACAGCGAAACGCGCGCCGATATCTACCCGGCTTTAGTTGCACAAAATCGATCGACACACGGCGCAAGTGAAACGCCCCCGTTCCCCGCGTTGTTTGCGACTAATAATATAGCGGGTAGGCCGTTATAGCGTTGTACGATTGAATAATTCTGTTTTGATTGATGCAAGAACAAATAAACGTATTGTTGAATAACAGTGTTTACACAATCTGTCCACGATAGCGATTTAAGTTGACATAGCGTTTCGGAGTGGACGATGCCACTTTTATTTGCCGAATTTTTCATTGAATCCGTTGCTGTGAGCTCTGAAAGAATTACTTAATACGGTGGTAATAGTAGTGGAATTATTATTATTACGTTTGCGTTTCAATCCTCGTTTCATTTTTCTCGCAAACGTATTGGGTTCTAAGTGGTTCGAATACGGTCCTTTTTCTTTTCATATCGTGAGTATTTTACATAAATCTTTCCATTCGTTTGACGAAAGTAAAGTGCCGAACTTCGAAATATAATAAGATCGCTTGCAATCTGTCAAAGTGAACAGGTACTTGAACATTATTCGAGAGATTAACACGCGTCCGAATGTAAACGCCGAAATTCCCTGAGGCTTAACAGAATCGAAGAATTCCTTATTGAAATTCCAATGAACGGTAATGCATTAAAGGTTCAACGGCTGTAAATTTTTGCCATCCGTTGGGTATTAATTTCTGCGCAGTTGAAACAACGGCGAAACGTCGACGATAAAGTCTAATAAAAGCCGTATTAGCGTAATTTACACAACGGTGGAATCGGTTAACGGCATGAATGCACGCTTGCCTCGCGTGTCTGCTCGTCATCTCGTGATTTTCATCCTCGACAGGCTTGTTACTCTGACTGGTGGAAGGGTGCAAGAAACCCGACCAACAGATCTCTTGCGCGTAGTTTCATTAGCCTGCACTTCGTAAAAGCTTCTCTCGCCCTTCGTTGGAATTGAGAAGCATTAACTATTGATTACGTTTCTGAATGTTCGAATCGCCTCGGTGGGCAACGATAAACGTTTCTATAATAAATTGCGCGACTAATTAATGATTAGTTCGATGCAACGCGCGACGAATATTGTAAGGTCGAATTGTACATCTTGAATACTATTCTATAATAGGAAAATTAGAAATTGCACCGGTACATTACTGTCATACAGAGTAAAGACTCATTTTGAACTCTACGCTTCGTGTGCTCGACCACGATATTAAGCATTCTTCACGTTGCACGCTTAATTATTGGGGAAGAGTTAAAAATCGTCTCGTCGAATGCGTGGACAGAAATATAGAGCAATCGTATAATTCTCCCCTCTGTACGCAAAAATTTTCCCCGCGGCTCCGCTCGTTTTCAGAACTCGTGGGAGAAGCGATGGAATTTCAAGTGACACGGCGTTCGAAGGTATGCGCGTTCGCAATAAAAATGTGCACACGCGGGGAATACACTTTTGTTGCAAACATTTCGGCCCGTTCCTTCTTGCAAATTTCTATTGGTTTCCGCTTCGTTGAGTTTATCGAGTTTTTGCCTCATTCGAGATGCCACCTTTTGTGCACGCCATTTCTGCAACCATCGGTCGGCCCGTGGAAGTTTAACTGTATGAACGAGGCGTGATGAGAATCTCACCTCTATAGTTGAATTTATTAGAAAAAGGAACGTGACAGGCTTTCCAAGTTTTGATTGCCTCTGTCGAAGGGGTCAGGTACAAAGTTGATCGTGCCAAATAACCTTTTCTGCCTTTCATTCTGTTCGCCGCCCACCCTCGTTTTTGGAAATTTGTTTTACCGCCGATGATGTTCACTGGTTACGACCGACACTTCTTTTCTGATATATTGATAGCACCGGTCGAAAGTTTTTCCCTTCTGTAGATTTTAGTACATGAACAATAGTGTACAGAATTACATTTCACCCGGTTTAATATTGTCAGGTCTTAGCATAAAGTGATTTGCATTTAATTAGATTTCGGCGATTTTATATTGCAATATAATTGCTGCAGTGTACGTTAATATTTCTTCGTTTAAATATTCGTCACTTTGTTCCAGTTGTCATAGTGCAATTTAATTTTCGTTAGGTATGTATGATAAAAATGTTCCTGCAATGAAAGTAGAATGATATGCAGCGGTGAAAGTGATCACGCAGATTTGGCCAATTATTCCTGCGAACTTAATAATTTCAACTTGAACGCCAGGCGACAACAGCCATTTTAATACGGCACGTACCAGTTAACAGGCAATTGATTGCAGACATTATATTCCTCGGGAGATGTGTTTGAATTAATAAGTAATCGGGAACATCATCGAGATATTTTAATTGCACGCGAATTAATTACTGCTCCACAATGTTACCAGCGGCCAGGTGAAAAACTTTAATACGACGTCGCCCCGACGGACTTTGAGTGATCGGGGGCTACCTATAAAATTCTGTAACGTCGCGAACATCGAGGTGATTTATTGCACGGTCTCTGAAACACGCCAGAAGCTTGCGTTAATTATTTTCCAGCGCAATCATAGCAGCTTAACCGTAATTGAATTCATAGAAGCTGGCAGGTTAAAGCCCTCTTCGCCAAAGTAGCCACTCGCTTTGCCGATCTTTAATTTCTACAGGAGGCGAAGGCCGGGAAAGTCAACTGCACTCTCTATTGCCCTTTAAGCAAGTTCAAAGCTTTCAAGAAGCTTTTACAAACATTAGGAAGGACTTCTTGAAAGGTGGTGGATTCATTCAGTTTTCCTTCCGAACAAAATATTTATAATTAATGTAACGCGTTGCATATATTTCACCCGTTGATATCGTCTACGAACTTTCTTCCTCGTTGAAATTGATTAAACTCTGCGACCGTTCGAAAAATGTTCACGAAAGATTCTCACCATAACGGTCACGTTCGTTCCGCTCCATTTTATACAATCTTATTTCCCCCAATTCGCACGGGTTTAATTTGTCCCCGTGTTATGGTGATTTCTTTTATTCAAAAGATGAGGCACGTATCGTATATCTTATTAGAGTACCATGTGCTTTTTCTTTCATCTGTGTACCTACCAATCTGCACGTTTATGTTCCGTTCATGAGCGCGATGGCAATATACGGGACCCGGGAAAAGGGCAAGAATGAATGGCGACGTGGTCTGAAATGTGGAGCTCACATCAGAGTCAGCGTGCTTCGGCAAGAATGGGCTTAGAGCACTGCGAAATATCACATTTGATCATATTCGACGAAAGGAACCCACGAATTCGTAACGGTACACCTTTATTGAAGTTTCGAGATTGGCGACTAATTGTTATTAATAAATGAATATTCGATTAATTAAATTCGACGTCACGCAACGCGCGTGTGTCGAAAATTTGATGCAATTAACAGGGAGACTGAAATGTATCTGGTGTTTTCAATGCTGCCAGCCTGTCACAATATTATTCCCTACGCTGTAAATATTCTGTTCGCAATTTGTTTCGCAAAAAGCCACTGCCGATTAATTACATCGGTACTCCCTTAGCCGTAATACGTTTAGCGGTCAATGACGTATCTGTATGTACATTCTTAGAAACTGTACAACGAATTACTCAATGCACATTTTCTTTTATCAGCGCTGGAATAAATAGAGCTTTTCATTAATAAAATATGCTATTTAACTCCGTATGAAATGCTCCCAATTTTAATGCTATCGTATTTACAGTGTTACCGGCGTCAATTTCGCCAACCGTTGAATATTTATGAATAATTGTCATCCATTTCCTTCGCCAATCCGTGTTTCTTTGCGCGGAAAATAACACAGGTGCTTCCCATACCTTGTGACGGTCCAAACCATCACGCATTATAGGTGCATCTCGTGCGATCTGCGTTGGTCCGTCGCAATTTTCTGTCGGGCAACGCGACCTGCCAATAGAAGTTCTCCTCGTCGACGTCTCGTAGATCGAACCCGCGACAATTTTAACCCCGTCGCCTGTTATCGCTTGTATTATTCATCGACAACGCACCGTATGTATGTACATGCTCGTTGGAAAAATCACGGACGGTCGAGAATTTTCCGCCAAAGGATCGACGCTGTAAACTCTTCCTCGGGCGATTAAAAATCCGGTATTTCCTTCGTACACGCGGACGAACGTACGGTTTTCGCGTTGTTGTTTTCACTTCGCATGAAATATCTGACGGATTCTCATTTACGCGTTCGCGTTCCATTTGTCGCGGTTCGATAGATAAGGAAAAAAGGATCCTGAAAACTATTCGATTCCCTGATATGTTTGCCGTCGTTCATCGAAGCACACCGCGACGATTAAAATTCCGTTCACGCTCTTCCATCCTCGGTGCATTAATATCGTTTGCGACGAGCGATACCGATCCACGGTAATTTCATGCGAATAACAATTTACCCGTACGCATCGGTTACGGTTTTTAATTGAAAGAACAACCCATATTTTTGCCGATGAAAGTTCGTTACAATGAAACCGCGGATATGTTAACGCGTTCCCATTGTTTAAATAGGTAAGCGGATTCTGATGTATGCGCATTGACCAATCGAATTTTTTCGCGAAGTTACTTTATTTGTGTGATAGAAGGAAATTGACGTTGCATAATAATTAAAAGAGTGGGTTTGGCAAGTAATGATTTTACGATTTACATCGATATTTATTGGTCATGTTTATTTCTTCTTTACGTATAAATGTTCGATTTTATATGGCGAAAGGATGGGTTTGAATCGCCTGATCTTCCACCTTCGATCAATGATGTTCTAAATAGGGAACTTTATGGCCTTGCTCATCTTTGCTTTATAGTCAAAGAGTCTTTTAAAAGTAAACGTGCCGAGGATCTTAACAAACTTGACAAGAAGCCGACAAGAAGGCTCGGAGCACGGCATACTGATTCGCTTCATTTGAAATTCTTTGGATACAATTATTTTAAAACAGAGGCCAATCGCTGATTAGATTATCGAAAAAGCTATTATGAGTTAAGCGGTATTAATGGTTCATTATGAACAAATTGTTATGTACTCTTGCACTGTCACAACGTGTTTGTTAATTTAATCATTCGCCGATGCAATGCATTAAATATATACCATTTAGGAAAACAATGTTGAAAACAGACAGTTCAGAAATAATTAATTACCATTATCAGACGTTTTTAATTAAATACTATATTGATACGTCTGAAATTCGTATTACATCATTTGAATAGATGATCCACAATTACATCAACCGAATGTGTAGGTCAATAGTTTGGAAGTTTCCAGACCTGAGTGCTCAAAGATTTTCAGGATTTTCACCAAAGGTTTTAGATTCATTTTATTTACCACCTTCGCGCAAGTTTATTTGCATTCTGAATCATGCAAAATTCATGGGAACCTTTCGGGGCCTTCGTAGTCACGGTTATTACGTTTTAATCTTATATCGCGCCCCTTCAATTTTGTTAGACCCGTAACAGCTGTTAATCTACATCTTTTCGTTTTAATCCGTATTCAGTAGCTTTAGCTGACAGTATCCGCTTAAAACTTTTAGACACTTGCGACTGCGAAAATAAACATGTAGATAGAATCATAGATATGAATTTTCTGCGTCGATATTTCTATAAACTTAAATATACCATTCTTGATCACGTAAATATCATAATCTTAAGCATTCGTGATAATATATATTCCATGGAAACTGTATACTGATTTTCTTAAGCGGGAATCTTGGAGCGTCAATTGAAATGAATAGCAATAATAATAACAATAATGATAACAGAAGTCCAAACCTTTTATTCGAAGCTTGACGAAAACGCATGTAACAGTGCGCTAAAATTAAGCGTACAACTTTCGTAGTATAACGTGGCTCTTTCTTCTAATATTCACGCGTTTTTATACCTTTGCATTTTATGTTTCATTTTTCCTTCAACCTGCTTATTACCACAGGCCAAAAGAAAGTTGCTTCAAAGCACAATAACAAATACGTTAATCAACAATAAAGATTAGATATTTTGTTTCTAACAAATTCTTACCAATTTCTACACAACAGTATCTAACCTTACATATTCTATAGTATATTCCTGAAGCAAATTTATCCATCCTTTGCTCAGCATTAATCTCCCCTTTGTAAGGGTAACAGCCGATCAAAAAACTTAACGGTAAAGGTTTGTTTAGGCGGCACCGTCAGTCAAAAGCAGGGGCAACCACTGTTAATTAGTCAACCCGATCGACACGTCGATACATCGAACTGATTATAGCGACACCCTCCCACCTGCTATCGATCACATCGTAGATCATCAGCTCTGTTACGACGGAATAGTAAGCTGGCTCACGAGGTGAGCAAATTGCTCCACTCAGGGAGCAATGTGTGTCTCTCTTTTACTATTCTGTGCTTCTATCAACTGATGAAGCTATATGTATAGATTTATTAATTGATTGAACCTAACTGGCTCGCTGTCAGTCGTTAATCGGTATTGGAGTGGTTGATGATCGCACTAATTGCACATTTTTCTGAGCGTCGACTATGAAAATGATTATTATGGCAGGAGGTGAACGTGGCGAAATATTTCTTTGCTAGCTAAAAACGTGTATGTCGTTAGAAACAGGAAAATTCGGGGAGTTTGTGAAATAACAATTGTTAAGCGTAATTCGTTTGGTATATTGAAATGAGGCGCATATAATTTTTGGCCGTCGCATATTTTCGTTTATTTATGTCGCGAGTCGACGTTCTACGGGAATGTTTTTGCGTTCTTGGAAAGTTAACGCCGGGCTCTAAGGATGTTAACATTGCTAAATTTTGAAATTGTTACGATTTGTAAATATTACCCGGTTTAAATCAGTGGATTATCACGTAGATAGTACATTTTCAGTTTTCTGCAACACATTCTCGGCTGGACAATAGCAAAGCAATTCGCGTATTGTGGATACCGATCGGCTAGCTCGTTCAATCGATTACATCGAATTAGAATATTCAGTTGCAGAACCGGTGATTAACATATCACCGTATGGAGCTGGCGATCGCAATTCCACCGTGGACAAATGGACATTGTAT
Organism: Nomada lathburiana; assembly: GCA_963667235.1. Lineage (NCBI taxonomy): Eukaryota > Metazoa > Arthropoda > Insecta > Hymenoptera > Apidae > Nomada > Nomada lathburiana. The sequence goes on from OY763903.1 coordinate 5,487,696, forward strand.
ACATTCGTAATTAGCTTCGTACAGAAAAGCATAATCAACGAACAAATGCGCGTCAACAATTTTGCATACACACTTTCTAAGCAACATTGAGCAATCCCATAGGATAGTATCTCGAGGAATCATCAAATCTTCCCAATAGAAACTAGAAGTGGGAAGAAAATGCAATACCAATCCGACTGTTACAATTGCCAGTCAATTTACCACTTTCAATTCAACATGGTCGCCCCGTCGCGAATAATCAGCCAACGAAACGGGGTTCCCCGAAATGCCATGGGGTACCATTTTCGTCGGTAAACGAGCAATTGGCGTGGCAAAAGGGGAAACTGTGTGCCGCTACGTGCGGGAACGGGAAATGCATCGCGTCGCATAATCCAAGCATTACTTCGACCACATTGTTCACTGGTCATCAACCAATTTTGGGATCCGCGAAAGATCTACCGGTTCGTTCGACTGGCTTATCTATCGTCCCTCATCGCGTACCTTTGTCCGGCCGGTGTATAATGCGCTGTTAATTAATTACCTGGCCAATTTGCAACTCGCCTCGATGCTGATTCTGCCACTTCCCTCGCGCCCTCCGGCTCCCCATTTCCATTTATGATTACGTTATTATCGACACTGTGTTAATTTCACGCTGGTGGACATATGCTTCGTTGCCTGTCTGATGATTTTGGCGATTTACCAATGCAAAACGAAAATGCGATCCGATAATACGTGATTTTCAGACGCCTCGTCTGGACTGAGTATCAGAGAGTTTAGGGAGCTCGAAAGTTTCGTATGTTTTGAAAGTACAATTATTTGATGTTAATAAGGGGAATGAAATAAGAGAATTGGCGAGCAGAAGAAGATACGGTAATTCAGGAGTTCGAGATTCTGAAATTGGAAACTTTCAGTTTAAAAGTTCACGAAATGGTGAATGGAAAGTGATAAAAGATGGCCGATATCAATGAATTTGTATGTACAAGAAAATTAGTGTAATAAGGTGTTTCTCTGGTTTCCTAATTGAAGTAACGTAACTATTATACATATGAGAGGGACTTAGAATACTGACACGTTTGAAGTTGGGTTCAAGTTTCGTGCATTTCTATGTCAGGTTATCATGCCGCAGAGTTCGACAACTTTCAATCGATTGTGGTAAATCGAAACGATACCCGGTGACGTTTAATCGAATACGGTAGGTAGGATGGTGCGAAAGATACGCGGTTCGTTAAGTTTTGAAATTTGTTTGACTCGTGAAACGAGCTTTCCTCCCCCTCCCCCTCCCCTACACTCTATAAAAGTTAGCAACGTTCGTTCGTCAGAAAGATAATAAAAATGGCGAAACGCAGGCAGACGCATTCGCGTTGAAACTATTTCGCCGATACTCCGCTATCCAATCGCGAGTTCAGCGGTGTTCGTCGAGTAATTAGCAATATCATTGACGACGAATGCGTTTGAGGCGTGTATTGTATACGGTTCGTCGTTCGAACGTGATATTTCCACTGAAATCAACTCAAATTGTGCATATAATTTTGTCATTTTATAACAAAAATAAGTGTGTCGAAAACCGAAGCACAGAAAGATAAGATTGAATAGAGTACAGACAACAAATAATTGTTCCTTAAAAAAAACCTGAAGTATTCAATAGACATATGTACAATACACGAGACGCAATAAACAAACAAGAAAATATTACGTTTCTTTTTGTTTTCATTCAATATGATACTATATTTGATAGATACAAATGTCGCTAGGTATCATTTTGACTACCCTTTAGGATAGGTGCATAACATAAAAATACGTATAAATTTTTATGCTTCTATGATCGAACGAAATTTTAACTAAACTCGGGGAAATTCTAAGTGCGGCAGAACCTTCATTAAATATCTAAAGCAATCCAACCTAATCGAAACTTTTAATGTTCCCGATAACGTTTCGACGAACAATCACGACGAAACACAAAAAGTTCCTGAGTGGAGTGTTCGTGAAACTTCGTAAAGTGGTCGCGACTAACAAGAATGAACCGTGCGTTTCGGCGTGCTTTTCCGTCTGTTAATTACACGAGTCGCGTCGTTTCAGGCGCCCGCCGTATTTTCCGTAAAATTAATGTAAAACTTAAGAAAGCAGCTCGATGCAGATCGTTGAATCCCAACGAGGAGTGCGTGCATTTTTGAGAGGGCACTCGAACTACCCTTTTGTTCCTGGGACGCGACGAATCAAGGTTTTTGCCCTTTTCCCTGTCCCGATTACAACTTTTAATTAATAATTATTGTCAGTATTTATTATTTCTCTGCGAGACGAGAATGTGAACTGTTGTCTGCCAGCGCGCTAACAATCGTACATCGACTTGTTTTATCCCTTTTATTTCCTGCAAGAATAATTCTCATGGTTCTGCGAGAATATATTATTACAATTCTATTTGACATTAAGGTGACGTGAAAGCGTTTAAACGTATTTCATATGCTTTGCACAGTTTTTAGACCACAACGATAACACTTTCGATACCCATAAATTTGTCTCCAGGAACATTTTGGAGTAATTATCATACATTTTAATCGAAATGCCACTTGCAGCAACTTATATCTTTATAAAATTTCAAATGTCAATATCAGCGGGCTGAGAATAACTTACCAAATGTGAACAGTTCAGCATATGCGGAAGATTTTTTTCCTTCTTTGTGTTCAATGCTTTTCCCTCGACGAATATTGGGTATCGACGCGTCGCTTGGCCATTACTTTCCCACAGCTCTTCCGCTAAATGCCTTCACTATTTTTTTTATCAGCTTCTTCTCCTCCCTTCATTTCTTTCTTTTTTGCAAACATCGTTTTTCAAAGACCCAATCCAACATTCGGGTTTATTGCCGAAATTCGTCGGAACAATTGCACGACGGGAGCGCGCGGCCACGGACACGGAAAACTAATAGCGGCTTTTTTTCCCCATCGAAAGGCAAACGGAATCAGATTAAATCGACCTTTTTCGCCGTTCTTGCCGCGCACCGTGGCTATTTACCGACCTCTCCATCGGCGTGGATTTTGGTAAATAACCGCATCATGTGCGAGCTTCTACCCTATACGAACCATTCCAGGATTTTCCACGATTTTCGAGGTATTTTTCGAGTGCAGAACGTTACCGTACCTTCCTACCTCCCGTTCCCTTTAACAAATCGTCTAATTATACTTTATGACAGGCAATTTCTCTCCAGGCACACGGAACCCTTGATTCACGCGATAGCCGTACAGTTAAGGTTTACATTACGTTTATTTAAATTGTCGAACGAATCAGAACTTGACCGTGTTTCCTCTCTTTCGTTTCAATTTTGCGCTCCCATCGCTTCTGTTCCAAGGAACGTAGTATTTGCCCGATTATTTTCATCTTTCACATACGACCCTATCCGGAAGATTAATTGCCTGTCGCCCTCTCCTCATTCGCAGAATGTTCTCCCCCGCGTGAAATGGTACGCCGCGTCGAAATCTGTCACTTTTAAAGCCCCTTGAAGATTGCACGTCGATGGATGCAAGCCAGTATACGAATTGCAACGAAGCAGCGACCGAAGCTCGTGCAGCTGAACGACAATCGCAGGTAAAACGCAACGTTATCGCGGTTTCGAACGGGTAGAGGGAAGGTTAACTGAAATTGCGTCTTTATTTGCTCGGATAGCAGAAATTCTTTCCGCGCCTCACTTCGAGCACGAAGCGGCTGCAACGTAATTCTGAACGGTAATTTTGCTGCATTCACAGAGCTAGAAAAGAGTGGAAGGAGGAACGAGGGGTTTATAGCGGCGTTATTTGTCAAACATCAGGCCGCCGGTCTCGTTTAAGGGCTAGCGAAAGTATTTCGTCATTTTCCATGTTTCCTGGCTGGGAGTTTCCGCCACCGGAACATCAAAGGACGCGCATACTTCTTACTTGTCTTTCCGGACAGGAGGCACGCGCCTCGAAATTTCGAAGGGTTTCGGGGTACTTTGCAGAACGAAATAAACAGGGTTGTACGAAAGGGGTGAAACGATGGACGTTACTGTGCAGCGTGCACAGTTATCGATTTCTTTTGGGTTCGCGGACTGTGTGCATGTTATTGACTTTAGTGCACGGATACTTTTAGTTATTGATTCGGAAATTATCTATTTCGAGAATGTTCGACGACATTTTAAGGGTTGCTCGCTTCTTGTGATCGTGATCGTACAGCAATTCATTAATTGATTGAAAACCTTATGCCGACGCACGACTGAAGAAAGTACACGATGAACACAATTTCGATTAAGCAATCTATTCTGCATTATTCTATATATTTATGTTGCATCAACTGTAAACAAAATTACCCACAATCCGGCATAATTTAACATATTTTATTCAAACCCCTTCTGCATCTGGCGCACCGAATGTTTCCCACATATCTCCGGACGGAATCCAATCAAATAAACTGATCCCAAATGCTTTTAACGAGAAGTGGAATTTAGCGCGCATCCCAGGCGATTCATTACACGCTTTTCGACGTTGAAACTGAAAATTATGTCGCAACGAAACGTTCCTGGCTGTATAAACGAAACTCATCGCGTAGACGGATCGTCGAAGGTAATTTCGGCCTAGAACTAGGCAGACACTTTTAGCTCCGCGGTCGAAAGGTCCTCGCCAAGGATTCGAGACGAGCTTTGAAAATGTTCTGGCCTTCGGGCGATTCGTTCGATTCGCGGGAGAAGGGCTTTAAATGGAGGGGCAGAGAGAGAGAGAGCGACTTTGTGCACCGCCAAGTAGATTTTCAGAAGAGGAACATGTACCGGCTCGGGGATGCTCCTCCGTGTTTCGCTTTGACATCGAAAATCTGGATTAGGACGTGCACGATCTCTCGTGCTCTTCCTCGTTATTCGCCCGACTTCGCTGTTTCGATTTTATGCTGGTGCATTCTGAATTTATAATTCTGATGAATGTGACGAGCAGATTTGTCATGACTCTTGACGAGTGCAGTCATTTCTGTGAAGCGATGCGCGTGGTGTTTCGTATTTTTGAGTTCGCCCGATGGTTGGCGATGATATTTTAGTCTGCATAAATTGTTTGTACGATGCAGACGAGATTGGACGTAATTCTAAGAGCAATTTTAACCGCGATCTGGAAATTGCACTGATTATTCTGAGGTGGATTCTGAATGTATGTTACCAACAATTGTAATCATCATAGTTTCCACTGCATACGAGATGACCACTAGCAAAATATAATAGTATACAATTATCACGAAAATAATATAAACCTTTTACTCGTAAGAAATTTTTTAATTCATTTATTCTTGCGGAATCTCAGGTACCTACTTGGCAGATTAATGTACTTATATTATATGTATTATATATTATATATTACAATGTACTTATAGAATTCATAGTTTTAAATATTGTTTAATCAACATTCGTAGTGACAATACGTCGATTGATATATGAACGAAATATTAGAAGTATCATTAAATGCTTGAACAATTTTTCAAAGTACCCCCAGTCATTGCCAGATTAGTCTTTCGATCTTTATTCGCCATTTTCTGAATGTAACTTGAAATCAATGAAACAGCAGCATCGCTATCGCACCAATTATATCGCGACGAATGCAGAGCAAGTAGGATACTGCTAAAACGAATTTCTTGTACATCGATCACAGATAGATTGCCACGGTTCTGAAATAAATCTGCTAGTTCAATGGCCTCCGGGAAATTGGCGGGGCACGAGCTTAAACATAGACCTATCAAAATCGGCGAGGTCGAAGTTTATTAATCATTCAACCGGTAATTTGATTAGTTCGAAAGACATCTCGCCTTTCGAGCGGCTAATTAAAGCGTCGAACGACCGGAACGGACTAAGTAGATAAACTTTCTGGTTAAATATTCATCCGCGTGTTCTCGAATGAAACTGACGGTGGGGGGAACGTTCGTTTGTCACCCTCCCCCATCGTGAAGTCTTTTCAAAAGTTTCAGGAAGTTCAGAAACGCTTTTCTTTACTCTGCCGGTCCCTCCACTTCCGTGCTGTTGATCTAAATAGATCTGTAATTCATCAATCTTGGTCGAAGTTTGTGGATGAAAATTTTCATTAATATGTATCTTTGTTCTTTGATTTTACTTGTTTTGTGCTCCTGAGAAAAATCGTCCCAACAGAATGTGTGTAATACTGATATTATATTCTCTTCTTACTGATAATTTCAACGAATTTCCAACGAAATCGTATTACAGAGTGGAAGGACTCTTGGATTCAAAATAGTAATCATTATCGAATTCGACGAGATACATTATCGACAGATTTACGTTGTACAACCCTTGGTTTGAAATGATTTATAGGGTGAGTAAATATTACATCGCGCATGTACAATAGTTTGGATTATAGTGTTACGGAAAAGTTCCTGCTCAAAGGATTATCAATATTCGGTATTGCTGTTTGAATAGCAAAGTGACGCGCGTTTAATCGTTCATACTTTACATCGAAAATGCTGGTGAAAAGTTTACGCACATACCACGTAGAAACGAGCCATTAGCGTGTAATTACGTATAACGAACAGTATATTCTGGTGCATTTGCATTTCACATTATGCTGGCCATCGATTTTCTATTCGCGGTTCTGCTATTTATAATACTTCATTCTCTGCGTCCCAAGCGAGACCAAATAAACGTAGTGTGTTGATGCTATTCCTTATTACATAATCACAACAACACAGTACCGATCTCCGATATACCAAACAATTGTTTTTCCTCCCGAAATTATTCCCAATTTATTACTTCGATCACTCAAACTATTGCCAGTTTTTTCTCTGAAAGCTCGAACGTGCAGCCCGCAAGGCAGATGCCTCCACATAGACGAGTCCACGGAAGAGAAAGAAACGAGTTCATCAATCACCCCTCATCCCCTACGCTATCTACTTAATCAGCTAAGCGCCAGCAGAGCCGCACGGAACGTATCAACTAATCTTCCACTAACAAACCTTGCCGCAAATATTACCTGTGCTCCCTCCATCCATTTACTTCTATATTATCGCCCCTAAATACATACCGATCCGCGCACCCTCCGCGCTCACACCCCACCCCCAGGCACATCAAAATCAATTCCGCCTAACGACTACCAGCCGTAGTCAATAGACAGAGATTTCCCCATCGCTTAAGGTGCATTGGACACACGAAAGGAGATAGACCCCGGCGCAAATAAAGGGTGCAGCCCCCGTCTGTGGGGGTCGCGTGTCGCCGTGAAGGAAAAGATTAGCGGGACGTTAGGCACGTTAGTTCAATCAGTTGGCGGCAGTCTAGGCGTCGGGACGCCATCGAAGACTCGCGTTCGTCTTTCGGCCCCGTTTTGCTGGTCTGGTTGACGCTTTCATCCCTTCCATCGTGCCGCACCCTGTTCATCAACTAATTGCCACCGGGTCTCGGCCGCACCTTTGTTCCCGTACACTCGCAAACGATTTAGAGCGTGTCCGACAGGCACGAATTACCGGACTCATTTTCCTTGGAGCGGTTGTCGGAAAGCCATTTCGATTATTTCGTTTCACCGACGATGTAACGTCAACCATCTCTTTGGAGGACTTTAATGATATATGGGACCGGAGTTGGTACCATCCTTTTTTGGTGATGATAAATACGACTGGTAGAGATGAACAAGTATAATCAACTTGATAGTAAAATCTGATTGTAATTTGCTTGAGTGGCTCATAGTGCATATTGTCTGTGGTTTGTTACACAGGGTTCCTTGGGTCATTTGCGTGCAATGGAATTTGAAACTCGTTTTAGCGGGTCGCTTATACGTTTATCGTAATTTACGAGGGCAGATTAATTAAATTTACTAAATTTCGTTTGATGGATAGACGAGATATGAAATTTGGAGTTAATTATAGCATTGATCATATTTGTAATCGCTGAAGCAGGAAATAATAATTATTGTATTGCTGGTATATCCGGTATTATTATGCGAGTTTCAAAGTTATTTGAGGCATTGAATAATATTGTGTAAATGGGAATTCAGTAAGGGGTACAGTAATGCAGTAATAATAATTTTGGCGGAGGGTTGAACTTCACGCATAAATCACATTTTATTTGCACATTTAATGCATGTGGATTATTAAGTGCAATGGTAGCTACAGCGAGCTAAATCAGAAATATTATTTCAGCATGTACAACATACTGCACAGAAACATAACGTGTTATTCACTTTATTAAATATAAAAACGGGATCAAATGTATTACAAAGTGAAGCGAATAAAGTAGCATATTTCTGCTGTGAAAAGTGAGCATGCTAAGTCCTGGAATATTTGGTGAATATTAAGTATTATATATGACAGACATTTTCAGAATTTTATATGGCAGGCTGTATTAGACCTCATCGTGACTCCTCTGATTACATTCTCCCTATTCTTCGCTATCTTCTGCTCCTTCTTTTCCACTTTATCCTCCTGCCAGCACCTTTCGTCTTACATTTTTAGTATTCCATTATTCCATCCCCCATCTCATAAACTTAAATCCACCCTTAATGCTCTCATTGGCCTGCTTCTCCCACATCTTTTGCTGCCCGACGTGACTTACCCCTTTCCTTCTCTCAACAGTTGATAAAGCCACAGAATTGAAAATACAACATCTAATCGATGAAGCTTCGAAAATATATTTTACAATTGTTCCTTTATTCGCCAACTTGCTACGAGGAACAAAAAGTAGCTTCCCGTTGTCACTGTTTAATTTCTGACTCGTAATAAAGTATATACCTGCTATATAAATTGACAGTAATTGTCACAACCGTATCATTATTAATGCGAATAATTTCCTTTTCGCAATTTTATGATGTAGCCTGTCACGTATAATTATAATTATAATTATAATTTACTTGTTATATTATATAGATACACTAACCCGTACACATAATATACTTGCAGTATACACGACATAATAATAATATTAAAGAAATATCGAATGTGGTAACAGTTTTAATTTCGTAAGATCGATGTTACCAAGATCAAAAGATGTTCAACTGTCCCCATCGACAGTGAAAATATCACAAACAGTACAAAATATTTAATACAAATATAGAAATAAATTGATTTCGTTACTGTAACCAGGTATGTCCCCATTTAAAACCACTCTTACCATTAACCGGCATTTACCTACCGGGTAAACATCCCCCCCCCCTTCTTTCCCTGGAAACCTACCCGCAAACAAGCACCCCTCCGCGGCATTTTCAATTCACCCGTTCCGACGTCCGATTCTCACCCTTAATTAAAACTTCTCCGTAGGTTCTACGGTGCGCGAAGAAATCGAGCCACGGGTCGAGCAAATTATTACCTGGTACGCGTCGCTTATCGAATCTCAATTTTAATTCCAATTCGTCCGACCAACCCCCTTTTCTCCACCCCACCTTTTCCGCTCCAAGCGACGTTGTCGGACGCGTCGGTCCAATATCCAAAATTACCGCCAGCTTCGATCCATAATACCCACGGAACTCGGTCGATTGTGCACTGTTAGCGAATGTCGGAACATTTTCATAACTGTGGACGCGTTTCGAGAACGACGCCATGACAAAAACGGCCCCTGGCCTGGCTTTCGTGGCGCGTTGTAAATAAAAAAAAAGTGTCGCAAAGAGGACGCGCGGCACGCGTTCGTTTCGAGCCCACGGGAAATACGAGTATCGAGTTTCCTTCGGGAAGCGACACTTCCGCTCACGGATGTTCGACGTCGGGTAAAAAGCACCGGGTTAAATGCTGTCTGTCGCAACCCCCTGGGGTGCTTTCTTCTGTTTGCCGGAATTCTAAGCCCGGAGGGGTCAATATAAGAGTGTTTCTGACGGGGAACGGAATGTTGCTGATCGGTACGTCCGGCTGTAATATTTCCCTGCGAGTTACGCTGTTCTTCCGTCTGTTTCCACTGGACCGGTGTGGTCCGGTTTCGTGTGGACGCGACGAGTGAATAATTGTTGGCCGAGGATCGACACGATTTTAAGGTGTACTTGATCGATACTGGGTAGTTGATTGTTTGGTTCTGTTGGATTGTCGGATGGTTTGGTTAGGGGATGTTATTTTTTCTAAGCTTTGATCGTTATTGTATTGGAATCTTAATATGTACCTAATACGTAGCTCGAAATCCTCTTTATTGTTAAAACTTTCAGTTGATACATGAATCAAGCCAGTATTTTCATAACGTAAGCAATAGATAGCGGTACTAAGATTGTCCTTATTTTCCAAGGAATTCGTAAAAACCTTACTTAAAGGTATTTTTATTTCCTTCTTTCCCAATGGACTTACACAGATTGACTCCCGAACCCTCCATACACTTACTTAATACATTAAATTAGAAATGAAATTAAATGTGAAACATCAAATTCGATCTCCAGTGAGACTGTGATTCAAATGTTGTACTAATTCGGTCGCGTCCAATTAAATTATAATTCTACAGGGTGCGGCAAAACTTCTCCGACTTTATTAGAAAAGTAACAAATCGTTGACAAACCAAACACGTCTATTGCGCTAGCAATCACGGTATGGGATAAAAAGAATTACATTAAATGTTCAAAATTGCCTTCGTTTAGTGTAATACGAAGGCGTTTCCGAAAATCTTTTGCTTTGTAATGGACCAAACGGAGTGGTCCATCGGATTTAAATTAGAAAGCCGCGCATCCTTGCCCTAAAATTCGGGAAAAAATTCTTCACGTGCCGGAGCCCGATGCTGCTGAAGCGTGAAACGCTGCTCGTATGCTGTATCAACTGTGTCAACAATTTCTTGATATATTGCCGCATTGATCTTCGAATTACTGTCAATGAAAAGAGAAAGTGATTTGTCGACCGAGATCGCATGGCTGAACGCAAAATGTGTTCTTTTATTCTAATCCTTGCCATCTGAATCCTGCAGCCAGATGGTCGAAGCGCCGAAACCATCCCCGCGAAAAGTAGCGTTAGTTTCGACCTCTATTTCTGCCTTTACTCTATTAAATATAAAAAAGGGATCAAATGTTTCGACCGCGTCATAAACCTGACTTAACGGAACCCTTTATAACTCTCAGCGCGGAGTTAATCCTCGACGGAGGATTGGAAGACAGTTTCTAGAACAACATTTGCGCGACGAATTCAGCTGAATGAAAAATATGTTAAAACAGCAACCAAAAAGATCCGGAAACACCGTCCGAACTAAAATTTCCAACAACTTTCGCCGCAGCCTGTGTAGTGCCGACATTTCCGGCGAATGGTATATTTATTTAAAGCTATTAGTGCGTATCCATGTAATTGACCTACATCTTTCGCCCCCTTATTACAAAAGTTCATGAAACTGCCGTCATAGGTGCTTGAAAATGCGGAGCACCACTTAACACTCCTCCAATTGATCTCTTCCCGAAGTTATCGAATCGAAACGACTTTTCGGGGCGGCCGAGGGTGCGCCAGGCTTTCCGGGAATAAAATGGGATTTTAATTATACTCGTTCGTTCGCGATACGAAAAGGCGACTAAAAAAAACGGCAAGTCCAAGTGGAATCGAACGAAAGCAACAAAATGGAGGAAAAAAAAGTGAAAAAGAGGAGATTCCGAAAAAGAAAAAAAAAAACAACCCCAACGTATTTGCGAGTTTCGTTGATCGGCCAGCTGAAACGGCAGTGCCCTTAATCAGCGCGGAAACGTTTCGCGATCGTGTTCGAACGGTGCAAATCGCTCGAGCAAATATTTCAGAATCACCAGTAATGCCGTTCGTTATGAAAGAAGAAGAGGAAGAAGAAAAAAAACGACGGAAAATAGCCGAAGAGAAACTGCTCTCCGGAGCTTTGTAGCTGCCGCTGGCATGGGCCAGGGAAACGAACCGAATGAACGAACAGAAAAAACCAGACGGAAATAAAGCAGAAAAGGAAAAACAAAGAAGGAATCATCTCGAGTACAGAGAAAATGAACAAAGCGGTGAAGGAGGGAGAAGGGTCTAACTGTTCCCGACCAAAGGAACATGACGGAGCCGCGCGAAGAGGAAATAAAGGAACAACGAGTGACGAAAACTTGGAAACGTTTTCACCTAACGACACCGGGGTTATTCGTCTCACGTTCATCGATCCACGTTCATCTGCTTTATACCGACGAGCCGCGACTGAATCGTTAACCAGCACGTGAGAATTATACGACACGATTCGTCGGCGGGCCGTCCTGCAAGGTGTCCGGCGTTCCGTCCCCGGCGAATCGTCGATTTTATAAATCGAATTTACAATTCGATCATTCTGTTCCCCTCATCCTCCCCCCCCCCTCCCTCAATTGTATCCGCATTTATCGAGACATGCAACCCTGCCCGAACTCGCACAGGTTAGCTTGAGTCTTGAATTGCTTCGACTCGTTTTTTCGGAATGGATTCGCCCAGGTCGATTTCGCAGTAGAACTCTCAGTTCTGTCTTTCATTCGCGAGTTGACCTCATCGGTGATCGCCTCGCGTATACGAGCATTCTCCTTTACGAAATCTCCGTGGTATCGCCACTAGACAATTTCCATGGGACATTGCGTCGACGTGTAATAGAGTTTTTGCCGAGGCTGGGATGAAATTGAAAATAGAGCAGGTCTCGCGGAAACAAAGGCAGGCATGAATCGCGCAAGAACGTCTGTAGCAGGGAATCGTTGTGGAAGAAAGCACCGCGGGAATGGGCCGGCACTGAACTGTCGTGCGGTTTTCGGCAACAGGCAGGTCGCATTGCTTCGCGACCTGTTATCTTGCCCGGGCACGTAATCGTTCACGGCCGGATCTTCTCTTGCTGTCGAAATCGCTGTTCTTGCAATATCGCCCGTCTGTTTTGCGTCTGTGTGGGCGAGGGATGCTCCGAGAGGCATCGAAACCACCGCGATGACGGGAAACAAAGCACCGCGTCTTTTTCTTGGCGCACGTCGAATCGGAGTTTCCCCCTGTTCATCTTATATTGTCTCGCCGACATTTCGTTTCCATCGCTAGGACGATTTTGTTCTTCGTTCGGCGTTGGTGTAATTGAAATTGCGATTCGGATTTTTATCGAGACGCGCTACTTTCAGTTTTCCCGACGCGAGGATTCGAAGAAACGAACGAAAATTTGTGACGTGTAAAGTGGACGATGAATTTGCGGTAAATACTTATTGACATTGTTACATTATTTACGAATGTCGGTAAATTTCTGTGCGCGAAATTGGCATTACTTTGATCCAAAGTTTCTGAATGAAATGCAACAACAACAAAACAACAACTAATACCTTATTGCAAGCTGGGAAAAGCGTATATTAATAAATGCGAAAGGAATAATACAGATTGTTCTGCACCGTGTCACAACTTCCAGCAACTTTTCGCCACTTTTCAATTTCTCGTCTACCGAGGGAAATTTTAAGGAAGCTTTGCTTCCCCAGAAATCGCGAAGTTTCAACAGGAACGGGAGGGAAACTTTCCGTAATTTTGTCGTGCAATATTTTCTCCGAAGTTACGCCTCGCGCTTGAACACGTGTAAACGCAATTTCCTCGCATTGCTAAGTGTTTTCGGAAAAGCTGGATCGGGACGGGCGGCGCAACAGGAAGGAGGAAGCGAAGTTGCACACGGCGGAGAAGTGCGGCTGCAAATTTGTGAAAATCAGTGCGGAGGAAATCGTCGGGGATGATATCGCCACGACGACCGTGGCAGTTCGACGCAACGATGCAGCTGCAACGGAACTTGAGGGGCCAGTGCCGTTGTTCCACTTCGCGAAAATGGATTCGAACGAGTCGCTTCATCTTACAAAATGGCTTGCAACAACGAATGGAGTAGTTAAGGGTGGGTGTTTCACAAAGGAGTCCGCCTTTGTTTGCATCCTTTTTATTAATATCGCGAAATTTTTCCTCGGAAAACTTGACGGCTTATTATTGTTATAAACATGAATGTGATGTTTGATGAAAATTGTGGACGATCTCTTATCTCGTTCTACATTTTCTCGTGCATCATTTTATATTTCGAGAATAGTTGGTGGTTTTATTGTAGGAATGTTTCCTTGGGGAACCGAACGGCTTATATTTGTTATCAAAATTAATGAGATGTTGAATGGGACGAAATTGGGGATGGTGCATTTATCGCCTTTCTACGTTTATTCTGATAATAAATAATTCTGCACGATTTCGTTGAATTATATTGTAGATATGTAATTCCTTTTGTATTTTGGGTTGCAGTATTTGTGAATGAATAATAGGATTCCTATTGGCAGTGTATAATAAATTTGGGACAATTTCTTCAATATTTTCGGAGAGGCATATTATTTCGTAATTGTATTCGTAATTTTGCGCAGTGATTTACTTCTTAAAACACGCAAAGAAGTTACCTATATAAGTTGTCTATGCGTAATTAGTTTCTTTAGCAAAGAAACAAGAATTATTTCAAGCAGACAGGTGAAAAAATGACATTTGAACCCAGATTCTCTATCAGAAAAATTTGATTACAAAACAAGCTGGAATTTACTTTCGGAATTGTAACCATCGCCACCATTGTTTGTTTTCTTCGCTTCGTAACAATTTAATTTGCACTTTTAAAAAACCTACTTGTATTATCTTTTTATAACATTACTACTAATGACATTTGGTCCCCAATGATGACACCTTGAACCCTCAAATTGTGTTACACATATATGTATGCATACAGCGGGCCAAAAAAGTATTCATACAGTGCATTAGTTTCACGTGCAACTTCAATATTTCGGTGTCACCAAAGTGTTGGTGTTAAGCCAATCGTTCCCAAAGCTATATACATCATTTCAAAGTGCAATAGATGTGCTACATATCCATGTATATTGTATATGCACTGTATCAATACTTTTTTGGCCCACTGTACAGTACATAAGCACGAACTTCTAAATTCACGTAGCCACATTTATGCGAAGTCTCATTTATTTATTTCCAACCGAGCCACCGTTCACAGCAGAACGATGATCATTAATTGACTACACGTTCCACTCACTTTCCTCTTCTTACAAGAACCACGATCGAAACGAAGATTCTTAAATATTTCCAGAGAATACACCCGAACCCCTCGTTCGTCGACTGGCAGCGAGGCGTTCCGCGAAATTGACGAACACGCGGGGAAAATGAATTCTCTTTCCCGAATCGTTCGCGTAGAACCGAATAAGGAATTTAATCGTCGACGGTGGAGCAGATCCGGCGGGTAGCGGCGGCGAAACTTTTATTTGTTTCTTCGAATGAGTTCCACGGGGGCACGGAGCATGCGAAAAGTCCGAAGCGAAGTTTCGAAGCGAACCAACTCCGGTCGAATATCGCGTATTCGGTCCCGTATACTTTGCCCAACGATGAGGCGATTCGAATCCATTTCTGTAAATGGAACAAGCCTTGTCGTCCCTATCGGGGCGACTCTCTTGTAGCGCGGACTATCGAAACGTCGAATCGAACTTCGGTCGGAACTTCCATCGTATGGAGATTTCGTATTCGCCGCGTTTCGTCTCGCGACGTCCTCGAGTTCCGAATTCCTCTGCTACTCATGTTGGGAGTTGTTGAATAAAAATCGCCGCTTTATGATCACGGGAAACTTCGACGAAGATCGACGCCGATGTCGTCGATATTGTAGAGTGACGGACATATTTGTCGTTCGAAGATTTTTAATGGGTTCCTGTCGATTTCCTTGGGAATATTGACGGGGAAGAATTTTATTATGCACATACGTTTGTACAAAATATAGCTTGGCAATATTTTCAAGGAATGCTATGTGATAATTACCTTTGACCCGGAATCTTAGCAGCAAATGGCAGATGTTAGTATTGTAGAAATGTAGATAATTATTATTGCGGTGGTATTTATTGAAGTTGCAAGTTCTAGCGATTAAGAGTTATTTGAAATTATATTTTACGAATATTTGCAGTGGCGCGCGGGCGTGCTTTGATTTTTGCAATATTTATGGCCAATGGAAACTTTTAGTTAGAGATTGAAAGCGTATAAAATAGGAAATAGATTTTTGCAATATTTATGGCCAATGGAAACTTTTAGTTAGAGATTGAAAGCGTATAAAATAGGAAATATTTATTTAAACAAACCGCATGTGCGGGTATTAAAAATTGCTAGGGGAATTAATCTTTGGATTTTTATTTGGAGGGCTCTTCTTGGTTTCGTAATGAATTGACTGTAATTTGAAGTATCGGTCTTCTATTGATTTCGATAATCAAACAGTGGTTTAGAATTTATTAAACTCTGTTATTTACAAAAAGAAGTACCAAAAGTGCCGGTAAACCAAAAATGCCAGCCTTATTGCAGGAAATATTTCTTCTGTGCTGAGAGAATAATATTCCTTATGCTAATACGAATGCTCTGGATGGAAATAACTGAAATAAACCAGGAGGGAAGCGAGAATCTTCTAAAAAGTCCTTCTGTTGTGTCCCGTATTTTTCTGGATCACGAGCAAAACCGCGTAATTATTACAAAGAAAACAGCTAGAAATCCTGGCACAATGAGTTCGTAAGGAGCAAGTATTCGAATGATATTTAAGGAGGAACGAAATGAATATAAGGTCTTGCAAAATTCACAATTTCAGCGAGTGGTTTTCGTTATATGTACCAAGTTAATATTTTGCTTTTAAAGGTAAATGACGAGACAGTCTCGTATTATAAATTTACTTTGCAGGCAATGTATTATGTTACACTTAAATGAAAAATAACTAACTGTGAATACACGTAGTTTGATTGAAAAATAACCTCTGTGCTATATCCAATACTACCGCATTAATCGTATTACGTGGCCAAATTATTTTCACGAAGATCTTGCAAATTAGTTCCCCTTGTTTCAGAGAATACATGATCAGTAATCAGTTAATCCTACACGCAAGATTAAGATTTTAACAGGATTCAAGGATCCCATATTGTATCGCGCCATTATTATTCTACGAAACCGAGCCCTCGCCAAAAACTTCTAATCCTCTTACATCGAATTTGCCCGCAAGTTACCTGCACACACATATTACAACCCGAACGAAACCGCAACCCATTCGATAATAATTCGTCCTCCCACCCCAATCTATTTATCTGACTGAAGTCAAGCAATGTCTTAGTTCGCAACACTCCACAATGCATAACCGCATTTTTACCGACTAACCACGCCTGAATCGTACCGGCAAGCTTTCCCATTAACCGTAAACGAACGGCAGACGCGATCGTTAATTGAAAACCGTCGCGAAATTTAAGTCGCAATCGTCGCCCAGCTTGTTTGCGCCCGAGTACAAATTAAAGTTCCCTAATCACGAGGAAACGTCGTCCGCGAGCCAGTGATCATCTGGCGGCGATTAAAGTGTGATTTTAATTTACCAGCCGCCACAGATTTATATACACTTTCGCAGCACTCGAACTGCCCGACGACAATTTCCTCCGCGGCGCGCCGTGAAATCCGACGCTTTTCCGCTTTTCCGTCTCGTTTCAAACCGACGACGGCATGCCGCCCACCCTCGACACTGCCACGCGGAGATTGGATTGCGGCTGAGATATCGGTGATCGTGTCGTGTCGAACTCGCGTATCGGAATTCCAGCTGGTTGGGAAATTAAATGGAAGCTTAAGGTATGATTAGAGGCAGACGGCGACTGGGTGCGGCGAGAGGAATATCGTTTATAAAATCGCGGAGAAATTGTATCGAGCACGAGGAACGGAATCTGTTTGACTTTCGGTGGCAATGCCAGCTTCTAGTTGTTCCTCGCTGTTTAGTCAGTATAATTATTCTACGGGGTATTTGACGTTCGACATAACCAATGTTGTGTTTGATTATTAATTAACATCGGGTGTAAATAATTATGCATTCGATGAGTTGAGGGATAAATGCGAAATATAATTTGATTTGCACAAGGTTTATATTATCATACTATTTGTATTTCAGCTTGAGAGATGCGAGATATTTGCAGTTAATTAAACGTGCAGCACAGATTATCTAATAATGGTCTTACAGGAATATGATGGGATGTTTGGATTTCATTGTTTGTATAATTAGAACCTCCATTTCAAGCATGCACATACTTGTCCGTTTCGATACGAGATGCGTTATTCAGCCGTGCTGTTACTTCTACTTAATATCACTTAGACTTTTAAATGTACAACTTATATATGTAATTTCTATGGGCAGATCATTAAGCACTGTCAATGAAATTTCGTTATGAACCTTTGGTTACGTAGTCAAACAATATTGTACACATAACGTATCCATGTACGAAAAGAGTAATTTGTTTTTCCTCTGATCGAATGCATCTTTTATTGTTAATCTAGCTATCGGGATTATTATAAACGATTGAATTGTGCACGCTAATTGAACTGACAATGATTCATCTCGACACTGTGCCATTTAATGGTGATCTTTAAATGCTGCTCCGGTACGGAGTGATTGTGTGCAAACTCGTTGCGCCGGAAATAATGGAACTTTTTATCATGTACCCGTCGATGACCACTTTTCTCCCTCGCCTAAAGGCCATCGAACCATTTCGGTGACGCACAGGTACTGAGAATCTTTTCCGGAGAATTGACTCTTTTGCTCTGATTCGTACCCTTGCTTATGGCAATAACGCCATAATCCCCTGTGAGAGAGGTTCATTAATTACAGTCCTTCGTTTCCCCTATCATGTCTCGGGATCCAGTCTCTGTGGAGTATCGTCAATGGCATGGAACATTTTCTGAACGCTTAATACCGAGTTAATACGAAGGGAATTATTAATTTGTTGTTTGAGAACGATACGCGAGGGTCACTATCTACTCAGTGTCTGTTCAATTGACTTTAAGTGAGCTATCGAAATGCTTGAACCAATCCCTTTTACTTTGTACAGTGAAGCTTCCGGAAAGGGGATAATTTTATTTAAAAATCTTTATTTATTTGTTCTTATGTTGATATACCCGCGGGCGCAGAAATGTTAAACGTTATTAAATAGATATTACACGTATTTGCTCCGGCTTTCCGTTTTGACATTATAGAGAAACGTGTTTTCATATAATATAACGTTGAGAATACAGATTGTGTGTTTATACATGATTCTATTTACATTAATATTGAACATTATGGGTATATTTTATTTCAACGCGAATTGTTCTACAAAATACACTTTGCTATTAAGCTTGTTCAACTATCTCTTTCGAAGGGTTTCATGTATTTACTTTAACATAAATAATTGCACCATCCTAAATTATGCATTGGATGTACCTCTCGCCCCTTTCCATCCTTCATCGAGCCCGACGTCTGATTACAACACCCTTTATCGATGCCGGTATCGAAATATCAATTTACCACTGATCATTATAATCCAGTAATACAATAGATAATACTGCCGACTTTTAACGAATGCTCATTCTTTCACCGGTCAAAGCTGCACATATACATATTATGTATAGTATATTTGAAATTAATATCCCGGGTAAATGTCATCAATATTTTCACATTTTTGTAATTAGTAGATGCCCAATCGTTCTATCTCCAGCGTTCTCGTCGTAACTCTCAGAAATTGTACGCGTGCGATTTTAGAATAGGAACTAACCGTGATGTTTGCAATTTGAATGCGTTTAATCGTTTACGATTGCATGTAATTACCCGCGCTAGTAAATTGACATACTCGACACTAATAACAACAATCGAGGGATCAATTTACAGTACGCAAAGTGATCCGCTGATTTTGGTGGAACATCGCTGCAATTTCGCACAGCATCGAAGCTGTGATATCGATTCAATTGGATCGAGCTCGTTGCAAACAGAGTAAGGAATTATTTTCGACAAAAAATTCCTAACGGTGAAATACGTGGGAAGGAAAGCAAGATACAAAGAGAGAAAAATAATTGGAAAAGGGGGAAGAAAAATGGAAAAGGGGGGAAAAATATGGGATTGAATGTTCGAGATAGAAGGAGGAAAACATAGAAATGTGAAAGCAACTCGATTTCGATGGATAGAAGTGCTGTTCAGTGGGAAATCCTTGGATTTGTGAATTGATGCCCGGCCACGTTACTCTCGAACGTTACATCTTGCTTGCATTATCGAGACGATTACTATGGACTGTGAGGAGGAATGATCAGGGGAACACATACTTTACTCCCCGTATTTAAACATTGACAATTGAAACGTTCTTTCTGGTTAAATTGTGCAAGAATAGTAAAATTAATTTTTCAATCAAATAGGATACCGCGTTTGTGTTTATTCCTAAGATTAGTTTATTTCCATTCAATTTAATTATCGAGAGCATGCATTAGGTCGGATTACAGCAACATACAGAGCAGTCAATATCATTTTGGAAGGAGATGTAATTGTTCAAGAGTAACGTTTAAAATGATATAGCAGTAAACTATGGAATTTCTACGTTCTGAGATGGTGGCAATGGGAAAGGTACGAAAGGTGCAGTGTAATTAATAACCGTCATACGAGAAATTTAGTTTTCCCATCGAACAAAATATTCGCCATTCGAAAGTAGTTATAATTTCGATATTAATTTTAAATCCAGAGATCGATATTTGCAAATCAAACTTTATTCATATAAAATGAAATGTGCCGATATAAATGAAAAATATTCGGAGGCTTCGCACAGCTTAAAATCAGAGCGCCCTCTTTTTCGTTACGCGAATTAGCTTCTGACCCATTACAGTTTCCATCAAAGACCGGGCCGAAAAAGGAGCACGCGAACTCAAAGGGTCGGATGGCTTTCGCAGCTTGAGCGTCTGTACGCGATTATTCGATAATTTTATTTGCCCCGGCGAGAAAAGAAATGGGCGGCCATCCAGTCGATGCAAACGAATTTTCAAAGAGATTTTCAGCCAGCCCACGACCCTCCACTATGAATCGTGCCACACATGTATACCGTTTCGAAGGTTCGACATTCCACTTGGCTTGATTCCTCCTATTTCAGAAGATTTCGCCTCCTTGTTGCCATCTTCTTTCTTGCTCTCGTTTCCTTCGCTCTCCAACCCTCACGTTCCTCTCTCGAATGGCTTTGTTTTTTCGCAACGTTGTACGAAGCCCCATTCAAGCTACGAAGATTTCTTTTATTTCGCTACCAACATGAGATAACGAAAGCCAGATGTAGCCGGTGATACAGTGATAAACGATTTCCCAGGGTAGAACAAGAAGAAATAGAAACGACAATTGTCCACTCTATTACGCGACAGAGGACCACGCCAGTTGTTTAACTTCCTCGCCGAGATTTCTCTAGTTTCGCGAGAACGTGTACGTGTCGTGAAACTGTGAATATCGGTCAACTTTTCAACTTCGGTAACAATTATTGCGTCTAAACAATGACACGGCTACTTCAGTTAACGACAGCTGTTATTATGCCGACGTGAACGGAACGATTTATCCTGGGCTAAAATAGATACACGTGAGTTCTATCTTTTTTTCTAGCCACTTCTTTCCGGCCACAAGTATCATGTGACAACCATTTCCTATTTGGGTCTGTCACATGCATGTAACTATCACGTAATAATAATTTTTGTTTGCACTAGAAATAGAAATATCAATATTTTCCGTCTCCTGCGATTTACTTTCATTTCGTGGTAATTACTGTAGTGAACCAGGTAACTGAGAATCTATGTATAATGTTCGCAATGGGATCTGTGGACTATTATTTATTGGTCCAATATTATCTTCAGCTGATTTATGATATATATACTGGCTCAAATATATCTCTTTCCACCTTTTTTTCGACTGCCCCCGCCGTTTTCATCATTAGTTACGAACAATTGGACCCGCTTTCATGAATATCTTACAATACGAAACGCGAGCGAGTGAGTCGCTCCCCTTCGATAACAATAGATCGGTTATATTCGAGTTCGATCGTCTCCTGTGAGTTATATTCCCATTGTTGGCCAGGAAATGCTGTACGTTTATTTCTTGACACTGAAAGGAAATCAGAACGAGGACCAACTCTGCGAAGTCTTACCTATGATCCTAGACGACGAATGTGGGTTTCCATTGTTAACAAAAATCGTGAATGGAAATCCGTCTGTGGTTTGATGCCTTACGCCATACGTCACCAATAAGAATTCGTTATTGTTTCTAATTGGTTTCGAACGAAACGTAATTCTCGATTTTCGACACGGGTTTCTTAAAGTTTCTTAAAGATCAAAGACTGTAGGATATCGTTTGTGACGAAACATCGATCCTCGATTGTCTAGCTATCTCACAGTCGGTTAAACAAGTTTAATAGCGGAATAGTCAAAGTGGGTATTATTTAAATGAAATGTCGATATGAATTTAAGGCTTTGTTTCTAATTTCTGCGCAAATACTGTATGCACTATGTGGTTATGCAATAAATAACAGTAGGTACAGTGGATGAAAAAACTAAACAATTTATAGCAACCTATAAATGTAGCACGAATTACTTTCTAAAACAATTTTGAATGTATCACGTTTCCACAATGTTCCCTGTACTGTAGCAAAATAGACAGAATATCACGGCGACAACGAATAATTGCTTCCAATTAAACTATAGATACCAACAAAGAACAATTGATGCTTTTGCAGTCGAGTCACGAAAATCCAAACAAACGATATTCAACTAACAATTTAGCTACGAGTGAAAACTGCAGGCAAAGAAAACACGTTAAACCATCGTTCCTCAATTTATTTTTTCTACTGCCCTCGTCGATTCCACCTTTTAATTATTTACGGATCGAAGGTATTGCATTTTGTGCAAGCTGAAAGACATTACCCGCGAGTTTCTCGCAAAAATAAACGGCAGTTAATCGTCGAGTCGTTAATTGCCCTCGTGTTTGCCAATCGATCGGTCCAAGTTTCGCATAGTGGCATCCGCTCCAGGCCAAGACTTTCACGGGACGATCCCCGTTGAATGTCTAGAGATGCAAGCTTCAAGCTTTCAAGTTTCCAAGGAAAACTCTGCCCGGAATGCAGCCAACACATTTGCATCCCGCTGTTCAAGAAACTTAGAACCGACCGAACCGCAACTTGACCGAAACTCGGGCGGCCACGTCCAAGCGGCTTCGGCTCGAAACCTGGCGGGATTAAGTCAGCGCCAGCCGATGTCAATAGCTGCATGTTATTTGAACGCTGTTTTCGATGGCAACGTGGGCTATAAATTGTTTATTTTATTCAGTACCGCTATTAAAAGCCAGGAAAGCCGGAAAACTATGA
Source organism: Nomada lathburiana (assembly GCA_963667235.1). Lineage (NCBI taxonomy): Eukaryota > Metazoa > Arthropoda > Insecta > Hymenoptera > Apidae > Nomada > Nomada lathburiana. The sequence goes on from OY763903.1 coordinate 5,510,690, forward strand.
AACGAAAACACAGTACAGACCCAGGAAGAAATGGCCAAACGAGCTCCGATTGCAAAGGGTTAAATTTGAATGCATAAGTAAAGAAGAAGCGCCCTTTGAACCGTACTAGATGAAAGTGTATCCGTGTGAAATTGTCCTTTTTTCTAAGCAATGTTAAATGAAGATCGCGTAAAAACGGAAGTGCGTGCACGTATATTTTGCGGGTATGGTTCAGACAGTGCACGTAACAGAATAGGAATGGCTTGAATACAATAAAAATCAGGTGTGAGTTACAGTTTTAAAATTCCCGGTTCCACCGTGGATTTGAATTATAATTTAGTTAGCTAACGTTTCGTGTCACCGTATAAATCCGGCATAAAAATTCCCAAACGATAGTTCGCAATTTTTGCCAAGCATTCGTCCGGACGTGACCGGAAAACCTTTCGACCAATCAATTTATTACACGATCATAAAATCCAACTAACCAACGAGAAAGGAAAATTGAAAACGGAACGTTTCTTTTTTCTGACACTCGGCTCTCGCGGTCCGCCGATCTTTCCTTTTCTTTTCGCACGAATTTTCCAGCAACGCAACTACGAGCCGGTTCTATTCGAATTCGCCGTGATCGATCTCCAGGTGCGCGCGAATTTCGATTTCGCGCACGAAAATTACGGCCATTCATTTCGCGACACGCGTCTGCGCTAATAAACGAAAACGTTGAAAAAAGTTCGGCACGAACAATAGCCGGGAAATGAAGGGACGTGGCCGGCGGTTCGGCGTACGCACACGTAACCAGAGCTAAACGAACGGGCATTCGATTCGTTTGTATGGCAATTTTCGTTAACTGTCTGCGTCACGGTATTTTGTTAAACGAGTTACACCGATCGAGTCGCATTTCTCATTTCTCACGGTACAAGTATGAGAATTTTTCAAGCTTTGGCTAATTTCGTTTCGTTGTTCGTGGCAGTGATCCTGTATTAACATTCTCTTATTCGCAATCAGTTAAGGTATTAATCCGCTTTACGGCGGACAATCGTGGAAATTAACGAACGGGAATGGATTAAACGACAGCATTATTTGATAGTTAAGTTGAGTAATTTCAAGGGGGCGAGACGTGAATTCGAAGTTGAGGGGTGCTAATAAACACTGCGATGAAAATACAGGTCATAAAACATTGTATTCCAAACGTTCGAATTGACTAATCGCGTATCTCGCGTATAATCTGAACGGGTTGTTTTCACAAACAAGCAGACGACGAGAAACACAAACTTTATTTTAAATATGTTTAACAATTTATGTTTTCCTCCCCACTTGAAGTACAGCACCGTGAAACGGAACGAAAAAATTGTCAAAGCAGCTGTCAAACCCTGAGACAACAGGGAAACTATTCGATTTCAAAACTATGCTTCATTTGTTACAAATGTTGATTGTCTGGTTAATCTTCTCTGCGGTAGGCGATGCGATATAGGGAAAAGGAAGAAAGTTGTCACGAAGGGGATATTGTTATCTTTTATTGTCTTCTGTCGTTTCCAGAAAAACCGTTTCTATCCCTCGTGGGGTAGAAATTCGTTCGCCCCCAAAGTGATTTCTAAAGGGAAAGATGAATTTGCTCTGGATCAGGAAGTAGTATTTCGTTGCTGATCTCACGGGAAGTCGTCTTACGTCGGAACTTTTGACTCCAAAGTGGCCAGCCAACGAAACCTGTTCCCCGTAGTTTTACTACATGCATGCGCTCCTTTTTGAATTCCTTGAAAGACTCGCAATCGTAGAGAGCCACGGAGATTCCAGGTCTATAAATATATGCTCTCGTTACGATCATTTTTATGGACGACTTTGAATAAATAATACGGCGAAGTGGCTCGTCTTCCGACTCGTTTCCGTATAATTTACGGATATATCATTTTTAGATAGAAATATTCCGAAATTTCAAGGGAATCGATTGCAATATTTATCGCAAATGCGGAATTCTTGTTTCAATAATTGAAGGCTCCAGGGAATGAAGGGCCGTGTACCATTTTTGTGCAAATTAAATTATCGTCGTGTCCTTCCTCATTTTCTCCTATCGCAGAATAAACAAATATGACAAGCAAAGAAAATTACTGTTCAATAAAACATTCAGGAGGAATGTCCTTCTAAAAAATGTATAATAGTCGCAAGATAATACTTTCATCCTTCGAAATCTTTGCTAATGCGATTTGTTCATTTTCTGTTTCAGGTAAGAGACTCGCTATTCATTGATACCGTCGAGGTGCTTAAGTGATATCTGTCAGCAGAAGAAACTCGAGCGGAGCACGTAAGAAAATTCATATACAAACAATATTTCGATAAACTCTTCTGTTCGAAAATTACGAATTTCAGCTACGCCTTCAATGTTCCGATATATTTAGATGCAAAAGAGTGGCAATTATTTTCAATTATCACTATTCTCGTCCCCTTCGTATATCTAACAGATATACAAATAAAGAAAAATCCACGACGCCCTCAATTACACAATTACTTCACCCTAAACAAGACTCATTCTCTCTATGTACCTAGAATTTACGATTTCCCAATAAGGCAACGATAATTACTTAAATTCGAAGATTATTTCAATACACATGAAATGGTTTGATCGAAGTAAAACGTGATTGACGGAGGAATAGCGCATTACTTATCTACTCACTTCGTACAAAATTCCAGAAGAGACGTTAATCACTCTGTATCAGTAATAACTCGCAAAACAATAGCGCACGAAAATTGTGCCTCTATGCGCAATGCATTGTGCATACTTGCATTCACCAAACTTTCGCGTCGCTTGAAAACCATCGAAAACTTCTCCAACGATCGTGCACCGTGTCCTCCAATTAACGTTACTGTGTCCCGCAATTAGTCAAACTTTTCTAAACTCATCCGGTGCCCAAGCCGACCCAATCGGCGATAAATAACAGTCGGAAGCCGTTAATCACGCACCGTCTCCTGGTACCCAAAAATTTCCGAAGCAGCACACCCTAACAAGCGCACGGTGGTTCCCCGGCACGAATGATCCATGGATCGACAATAGCGTGTGCATATTATTAGCGCGGCACGACCGTGCCAAATATAAATTCGGCCATGGCGGTGAAACGGAATTCCGGCCTTCGTAGTCACCCGCGAAAACACCGTCAGTGCCTTCTAGGCATTTGTCGCGGCAAGTCTCAACGCCGGTGATTCGTCGCTGAGCCGGAGAACGAAGCGGCACGAAAATGGACGCATCCTTCGATCCGCGGATCTGCGAGTGAATCACGAAAAACTGACGCTCGGAGTGGATGCCGGGTGGAAGTTGCTCCGTTGAGCGTTGTTACCACGTGGCTTGAGAATTCGCGGTATGGTTTGAGTGTAATTAGAAACGTGGGGGTTAATTGCTTCAACGGTTGCACTTTGCGGTTATCGGTCGCGTAAGAGACCTGCGCGATCACCGCGACCGAATTAACAAGTTTTCGGACGCACAGGTTGTGCCGGGCTTTTCTCGACACGCTGCGAGGACTTAATCTGTGGGCGAAAATAAGAAGAAAAGTGGTACGCATATTAAGGTCTGTCAATGAATGCTTCGTTACGAAGTTGCAAAACAAATGTTGTACGCGTGAAGGAAGCTCGCGTCCAAACACAAGCATTTTGAAACGAGGAATACGTGCGTACTATATTTGTTTATGATTGCGCAAGGAAGCCTTTATTGTTAAATTTTATAATAACATGTTGTTGTCCTACTTTTGTCTTGTAAATTAAATTGTCTTCGCAGTTTGTCAGAGAGAGCCTAGGGCGTCCTGTGTAATAGAATACACGTGGGCAAATGGTTCAGAGTTTTTTGCTTTTATTAAGCTTCTTGCGAAAGTAATGGAGAATAAAATTTCGTTTCACGGGGTGGTGAATAGGTGCGCTTAACCGTGGAATTCTACGATTTCGCTGTTTGTTTTTTTAATGAGAATCCGGAGTGTTCTTGGTGGAGAGGAACAGGCGGGCGATGTATGTATTCGTGAAATGCCTGCAATCCGCGTGAAATCGTCGCATCTTAGGAATCGGGGAATGCACTTTACGCCTTCGATTTTCTCGTGTCGTCGGACGGAATGCTTTTCAGGCTTCCTTCGCCCTTTGTTTCGATCCATTGGTCACATACGAATATTCGACGTTCCAGCCAGCGGATTGTACAGACATATTCTTCCACGAATCTTTCCGAAATCGAATCGAATCGATGTCTGCCACTATTACCAATATACATTAATAGCATTCGATAGAGGACGCTTTCAGTTCGGAAAACGGTGCATCGCGGCAAAGGCGACGAATCTGGAAAGTTATTGCGAATCCGTCGCCCAAATTTTCACCGTTCATATCGAACCATCGCGCCCTTTTTTTTTCCCGCCGCAAAGTAAGAAGAAGGTAAACAGAAAATATTTGTCAGCCTCCCTTTATCGGTCCAATTTATTCGCAAACGGATATTCGGCAAAAACTTCCGACGAACATCGAACACCATGCGCACAGACGCGACGGCCTGCGTTAATAACAAGAGGACAGACACGATTCCTGCATATCGATGGAGAATAGATAAATATTTAATGCCGCGGCATCCGAAATACTGATATCCCAACCGATTTAATACATTCCGCAGGGCGGAGCCGGTCCAATCAAGGAGTTCTCACAGTTCCTTCCAAAGCGGCCTACTTCCATCTAGCAAATCCCTTCCCGCTTCATACTTGTCTGACCATTCTGCGAGCGTAATCCGTACAGAAATTTCTGCGATTCATCGACGCGGCTCGTTACCGCTGTCGATCGCAATTTGCGACCCCTCTTCGTCGTGTCAACGATCAATGATAATTTCCACGAGGCACGGACCTGGCTTAATCGTGTCCGTCGCGTTGATTGAACAACAGTCCGACAAGAGGCGTGGGCTACAGAGACGGAAACGAGTTCGACCAGCCTCTTAATCACCGTTTGTATCGCTTAATGAACGTTGATGTCTACTAGACCATCTCTCAAGACCCGCCCCCGAGAGTAACAGTGGTATATATATATATATATATATATATATGTATACAACGGGTATCAGTGACGTTTTGGGAGCCGCGCTGCCCCGTCGACAATACACATCCCGAGCAGTGCGATTCGACCCGCAGAGGTTGTGATCGGGTCGATGGAGACCGGGGCAAACTTACCGAGAAGGTCGTGGCGAAGCATCCAGGACTTTGGCCCCCGGATTCTTGGGTGAGAAGGTCGAAGGTAAGAGGACGATATCAGAGAAGAGTCGCGGAAAAAGAGAAATTGAGCTTGCACGTAGCGCCGGGAAGGAACGGAGATGCTGGAAACGAACTTCGAGGGACAGCAATGAAACAGCTGATTCTTCTATCCGTACCCCTTCTGTTTCGTGTCGTTGCATGCGCGAGCATCGTTCCGAGAACGTATATAGACCAGTGGGACAGAGAATGCGGGAACACGATAGACGAAGGAGCATAAAGGGACAAGACAGATAGTGGGGAACGGGATAGATGTACGCCGTGAAACAAAGAAGCTGTCGGAGTCAAACAAATTTTCAGGAACGTGCACGACCACCGCGCGATTAAACGAACCGGGCGAAATAGTTTGCTTTGATAGAGACGCAGACAAGGGTAAACGGGCTGGCGCGGGAGAACACCAGGTTAGAAACAGTTGTCACTTCGTGATTAGGAGTTCAATAGCCCAGAAGTGCAATTACCGCGGGGCACGGCTCGGTGTTTGTGAATGTGTGTTTGCGTGAGTCGACGTCTTCGCCTTTGTGCGGGTACGCGCGGGGACGGGCACACGGGGATGAACGAGAGCGAGCTAGCGTGAGCGAGCGAGAACAGCTCCTGGGTAGAGGAGTTCGATGCAATTCCCTGGCGGGTCTCAGTATTCCTGAAGTCAGCCGTTTGCGAATACTTGTGCACGTTCACCGGGAGCAAGTGGTACGATAGCTAAGGAAAGATGACTGCCGTGTTGAGAACACGGATCCTAACGGGTAACTAGCAGTCGCATCTTGGCCCAAGCTATTGTGCCGGTAAGGGCAGATCCGTTTGGCCAAGTGTGCGCCGTATTGGCCGAGTTCCGGCATGGAACTTCGGAACCGGCTGAGGATACGACCGATAATTGGCACGAGATAGATTGCGGATCTCGCAGCTATGCGATCGTGACCTGTTTATTGACGAACTTGTTTTGCGGCGTAGAGAAAGTTCGCGCGGAGGGCCCATTGGTACCGACTGGAACGCGGATTTTTTGGAGCATGAATTTCGAACGTGGCTTAGGGTGGCTTGCGGATTGGACAAAATGGGGCGTGAAACGCGCGGAAGGTGATTTTTACTCGTAAACCAGCCACGACGTACAGAGGAAGCCGAGGGAATTTTCGTTGTGAAATTTTCGCGGGAGACGAGGAGCTTTTTAGTCGAGTTATTTTCTTCGAGGATGCAAAGTTCCTCGGCTTTTGATGTTTCAGGCTTTTCAATTGCACAATCGGATTTGAATCGCGTCTACGTATTTACGCGCGCATTCGTGGATAGGAACGGAGGGAATTAATTTTTCTATTGAAATTGAAACGATCCGAATTTGTTAGCAAATTTGCGCGAATAAATTCGACACCGTTCTGGATAATACGCAAGTCGGAGACCGTGTAGATTACAAAATTTCGATAAAACGGTCGCGGCTGACTGTGGGAACTGAAACTACTGCAGTAAAGTTTAACGGGGGAAAATGAATTATAAATTTCAACTGCGATGTAGTTCGAAATTACATGACCGGTATTTTTCGGCGAATCGTTGGGAGGAAATCGTTGAATGTGCAAGATGGAAGGTGGAATTTTTTTACGTACAGTGGAAGTTCAAGAAACGAACATTATCAGTGTTTGTGCACACGATTCGAGGTTGTACATTATCTTGCTAAAGTTTTGATGTTACATTTAGCGGAGGACAGTTATAGCTGCTCGAGGAACGTTTCAGCTTTCGGATTACCTTATTTCGCTTTAACTTCTGGCCGTAAATGTTCTCATACGGTGATTAACCAGGGTTAAGGGGTAAACTTTCGTTTCCTCTGCTCTTGCATGAGTAATTCTATCCGATAGGAAATTGATGCGCGTTAAAGGTTGAAGTGAAAAGTTTTTTGGTCGGAAAGAAAAATAATGAATATCGGTATTCTTTACTTTACAAATAATTGCACTCACTTCGACCAAATAAAATTCCAGATTTCAGAATCGCATTTTTCTGTTGCAAAAGTTACGAAATCGAATTGTATCAAAGTTGAATCGGGTCCCCGGAATTCCAAACCGACTGAGCAATAACTTTAGAATGAAATAAGGATACTTGGAACGGAAGCTACCGCGCTCGGAACGTTTTAAGGAGAAATTTATTGCCGGCGTTTGATCGGGTAACAAGAAGGGCGTTTCCGATTCTCGACGCGTTCCTCGCTTGACAATTACTGACTGTATTAAGTTGTCTAATTTCACGAATGCTGGCTTCAATGGGAAAGAAATTGAAACAGCTACGGTGCATCCCGCAACGCCCACCGTTCGATTGCCGAAGGAGTCAATTGGCGAACGATTCGAATTGCAGGGGAAATCGAATATCCAGGTTATCGTGATTGATTGCGGATCACCGCCTCTTCCTTCAGCCCATTTTTCCGACCTTTGTTCTTGTATTTTCTTTCCGTTCTCCCCTTTACTCGGGCACGATCGCCTCCCTTGGTATTTGGATCTTCTGTATTACTTCCGTTTGGCCATTTATTCTCGTTACTTCCATGGAGGGATTCGCAAATGGGATACAATTTGAGGGCTCGTGAATTTGAATGCTATGTACTTTCATATAATTCTTGAACGTGTAACACAATTATCTCTATTCTAAATCTAAATTAACATTTGCAAGTGCAAGATTAGTCGCAAGCGTGGGTCGAAAAGATGTTACGAATGGATCAGAATTGGAAATGGAAAAGATTCATTTTTACGAAGCTTACATACTTTGAAACGAAGCCATCGTGTAACGCGCTGATAACTTTTTCATCGCAATAACAAGCTACTTTCCGCAAAACAAAGATTGACATGCCAACACCTCCAATACTTGTATGCAACAATTCTTCAGCGATTAAAATGTTTTTCCGTTTTCTGTCTTGCAATAAAAATGAATGAATGCGCGAATGAAGCAAAAGGAATAATACTGCAGTAATCAAACGGAAAATATTAAAAATGCATAACCCTGTACCACCACGGTGCTCTCAGTGAATAATCAAAATGTTTCTCATCCCGACTGTTACACAGCGCAGCTAGTTTCTTAATGAACCAGTCATCGATCGAAACGATTCATCAAACTTGCAGGGGGATTACGTTGAAGCGAAGAACATGCTCAACTCAGGGGTTGCTCGTGAGACAAGGCCTTGCTTGTCGCTCGATACACTCGAACTGATTCGCGCTTGTGTCTAAGAAGCGTTCTCGGCCGCCGAGGGGACTTTTAGGCCGAAAAAAAGGACCCTGATGACGACGTCTTTAGGTTGACATTGACATAATCCTGATTCAAAGGGAAAAGAGGGTCCTCCGGCTATTTTTTCCGTGCACGCCCCTCGAGCACTCGGAGAGTTTTTAATTCCTCGGATTGCCACGGGACTCGCGATCCCGCCATTGATCCTCCCATGGCGTTTGACGAGCACCACAGTCGAGTGGTGATTAACTTGTGAAATTTAATCCACTACCTACTCCTGGGGCTTTTCGTCGAGATTACCATCGTTCTCGACGCATCTGTCGCCCCGCAAGAATTTCTGTGCTCTGTGTAGAACGCGATATATTTTTTGTTCTAACGTCCACGTAGCCCTTTTGAATGTTTCGCGATAATTGGTAGGATACGAGCGGTTCCATGGCAGGTCTAATCGGTTCGAACGCGGTTGTTAGTTCCGTAATTTCTTTATTTTAAGCCAACGGGATATTTCGTGCATTAACCCGTGATTTCGCGATTTATGGTAGAAGTATTAAATGGTTCGTTAACATTCTTTTCGCGCGGCTTGAGGGAAGGTTTCGTTCTCTGATAAAACCAGCATTCCCTCGACTTCAGTTCGTCTTAAATCACCGAAGAAAATTACTCGTTGCTGGGAAATTTAGGTAATTGGTTGGCATTCAATATTTAGTCGCAGTGATATACCGTGACGTTTCTAGTTAATAATTTTGTCGCTTCACGTTGGACGAAGGTAGAATGTCGAAAGATTTAATGAATTCTAAATAACCAATGCACGCACAAGCAGTGTGGATTGTCGATACCGAACTAACAACATCGTGCTCATTTTTTATATACCTTTACCACTTTTTTCTTTACTCCCACAAATACTCTCAATTGCCTTCCGTTTAACAAGCGAATGCGTAATGAGTAATCCTATTACTCGCCCTGTGAAGCATATTCAAAGCTGCCTGCGCACAGTATTATCATCCTCGACGCTTTCATACGTGAAAGTAATAGGACGAATAAAGTCGAGTTATCACAGAAACGTTTCTGGACAAATGTACTTTAGCACTTTTTATAATTCAGAATTTACCGCTCTATGGAAATCGTTTATCAAAAATAAATCATTTCATTTAAAAAAACAAAAAAAACGAACGTGACCATCGTATCTCCCTGTACGCGTCCACTTATAAAAAAAAAAACCCCGGTTACTATATTATTAATTGCTTCAAATCCTACAACGTTTACTTCAAACATTTTCGCGTACTGTTCAAAATAACGAGGATATTCCAGGTTTCGTGGGGCCACACTGTATAACTCGCCCCCGACACCCTCCCAATTGTTTGTCGGCATTTATACCCCCCCCCCCCTTTTTTTCTACGAAGTTGTCAAGTACTCCACGAGCAGCAGACAAAGGGTGGAATTGGTTATACGCTAGCCGGAGTTTACAAGTCACTTTTAAAGAGATCTCGGTCGGTGCGTCGATGGCGACGTGTCCTCGAGCGTGCCGCAGGGGTGCTGTTGAATTCTTCTCGCCCGTGGCCGGGGCTGGATTTCGCGTTCCTTCCAGCCACTCCCGTGGAACTTGACGCCCGGGTCACGAAGCCATCTGTAACAGTCGGTCGAAGTTGCGCCCGCGGAAGATCGTATTTATTCGCACGGGAAAGGAGACTAAGGGAAAGAGAAATGGATTTCGTATTTTTCACGGCCGGATGAGGGGCGATGCTTCGGGAAGTTTGAAGCGGCCGATTTGTCGATCGCCCTGCGAGAAATCCCTGGCCCGAAAGCATCTTAATCGCGGTACTTGGCGATTGCACTTTGCCCGACTACCGGCTTTGCCCCGATTGGTCGCGACAAGGAGGACGAAAAGTGTATTCCTCGCGGCGAAATTTTGTTACATTGTCGTTGTATGGAAAGCCGGTTATCAGCGAAACTTTACGTGATTACGTATGGTTCGGAAATATTTTGTCCGTGTTATTTGGCCAGCGCGGGTATAAAATAGTTCGTGAAATATTCTGTGATTAAGAGTGGATTTACCGAGCAGAAATTCCAATAAATTTAATTAACCCCGAACTGGTAGGGAAAGGGTTAAGGTATTTCATAGTGCTCATAGTAGCGTGAATATATTTACGGGCAAAATATTGTTTCGCAATGCGGATTCACTGTATTCACCAGTAATACGTGGCACTTTGGAATTGTTGCTGATATTATTTCCGATTGCCAGTTCTACATATCTGTTTTCCGTTTCGAATCAAATTAGTTCAACTCTATCAATAAGATAGCAGTAACGTTGCAGTAATTATGAGTGTAAATTTTTAAGCAAGCATTTTACCGTTTTGTCGGCGCTGATTGTCTCGCGTAGAGTTTACTGCAAGCAATTTCACATGTACCGTAAAGCGGTTTATTTAAATTGTTTCGTCCCTGTTAGATAGAAGTTACTGCCGGGCACTAAAAGTTAAAATTAAACCTTTCCAGTCTACGATTAAAGGAATTCCTTTCGCGGGAAAGCAATTCATTTTTCCCGTGCGCGGACATTCTGGTCTAAATCACGCGGCCCAATGCGCCCCGTATAATTTGCTTTGTAGTAGATTATCCATAATACACAAGAGAACGTCGCGAACAAAGTTTTTTCTAAATACCCACCATTCGCACATTTTTGTGTAAATTCGGTAATTCAGTGAACACTAACGAGGAAACTATTGAAACACAGAAATTAGAATCGCTCAGTATTTACGGAATGATTTACGGGTTTCAGTTATATATCTAGTAGGTGTTAGGTGTTACCCTCGAAAATTATTCGGATGAATTGTCGATGTTGCGATGAATTTCAAAAATGATAGAAACTACAATATCTCTCGCCGTAGTAGACGCTCAAATACTGTGGGATTGGAAATACCGCGTGACTGTTTAGAATCACTCCGGGAGTGAAAGAATATATAGAGTGGATGATGCGTGTGCGATGCAGAGTTAAGGGAGAGTTTAAGAGAGTCGCATCGAGAGCAGAGAGTATTGAATTCAGAGTATCGCGAGAATCATGGCGACAGTCGTTATTTGCTAGAGAGTTGTCGTGTGTCGACGCTTTCTAATAACAAGGTTAGTGTTTAATTGAAGGAGACCTGAAGTCTTATTACATCTTAAGTTGAAAATAACTTCTACAATACTATATATTCGAACTTATATGACACGAGATCGCAGCATTATGCAATGCTAAATGAAACAAATTAATTGTCCGATATATGTATTAGTGGGTACCGCGTTATAATTTCATATAACGAAAGTCTCATGTTCGATCAAGACACGCGACTTTGGATCGTAGGGCACAAAGATCGGCCTGACAGGGTAACGCGAATCGGATCTCCGTTTACGCTGTCACGTCGTGTACACATCACGCCTTCGAGGTGCCTGAAATCGAGTGACCTGTCGCTGACAGCTTTTCTATCGTTGACACGCGACCCCTATAAGAACGAAATTTACCCCTGTAACGCGTCAATTCACCCCTTCACGGAATTCGTTCCTCTCGATTAACTTTGAACGTCCGATCCCGGGGGATTCGAAAATGTGCGACGTCGATCTTCGCGTGTTCGCCGAGACGACGAAGTTTCCGTTCGCTCTCTCAAGAAAATTCAACGTTCGCACCATATTAGCGAGCTTTTCGCGACTTCGACGTTTTTCCTTTGGCGCATAATATATTGCACGATGGGAGTGCCAGCGATAATTTTTGCTGGAATTTCTGCTGGCGAGATACCTGTCAACAATGGCTATGTAATTGATGGTTCGGTAGACCGTACTGTCTTTTCTCTTTCGTTCGAGAGATAAGTATTTCATAGGAATTGTAATCAGATATTTTTCAAATTGATCTGCTGTAGTCATATGATTTTAATCATTTTATCGTTTAATTGCCACGGATTTTCATTGTATATTTTTATTTGAAACGAACTATATTTTCCATGTAAATCTGTTATTCTTGCCAGTAAATTCATAACAAAGACTGGCCATGTATTCTGCGCGCCCACATTGTTTAACTTAATACTTTTGCCCTTTGATTTTGCCTTGCCACCCCTCGTGTGTGCCAATCGTTCATGAATACGTTCGCTCCGGTCAAAGTTCAAGGAACGAAGAGGGTTGCTGCCCCTGTCCAAGATTGAGCCACCGTTCTGGCCAGCGATGTAAATATATCCACGATTTATACGATGGGCACGAGGTTACGCTGAGAGTCTTTATTATTTCAAAGATATGGGAAGATTCTTCGGGTGAAGCGCCTTTTCCCTTTGTCCCGCTCTTCTTTCCTGACGTTCCCGACCGTCTGATCCTATAACGGTATTGCCCGGAGAAACGAAACGGCGGGTCTATAAATCGAAGAAAATCGATGCATCCACTGTTAAGCTTTCCGCGAATAAAACGCCGATCGAATGTGTCAGTGTCGCTGTTCGAGATTTGTGTGGTGTTCTCAATACGAGAGAGACATTGAAACGTCAGAAATAGTAGTTTCAAGAATGCATTCACCCCATTTTAAGGACAGTCGCGGCAAATGGCATAGGCATGATATAAATAATAAGTTGGTGTTCTATAGTTAGTATTTCTATGTGTATGGGTTTGCGGAAAAATTGTTTGAAAGAACGAGGGAAAAGTTCTTTATATTTTGCACTGTACAACTTATTCAGACTAGTCATTAATAATATAAATTACAATACTAAGTAAATTTTATGCTAAATACTAATAGCGCACTTAATAAATAACATAGTAAATTGTTCGTGTTAATATTAAACTAACACAGGAACAAATACATATTCACAAATTTGGAATGTTTAATAACCAGATGCGCAAATTGTACGTACATACGAAACAGCAATAACAAATAATACCAACGAATTAAGAACAGAAGGGAAATGAATGAACGAATCGCGGAAACTACGAAGCACTTACGTTAAAACTGCATTAAGGTGGCCGCGCTGCGTTTCTAAAAACGACACCATCACCCGTAATTTAGATTGATATAATATAATTGAAGATTCAGCTGAACGTCCGAAGCATTTACGGACGATACGCGTGATAGACGACAATGCGCACGGGGTCACCGTTTAATATGTTTAATGCACTCGGCTCGCCGGAATCCCGATAACTTTTAATCTCATTAGACGAACGTGCCACAACGAATACGTCATATTAATGCACCCGGGAACGAATTCCGACCGGTGAATTACTCGAGCTGCGATGGCTGGAAACCTCTCCGTTTCCTCGAGCCAACGAGGAGCAAGAAAATCTCGCTCTTTGTTTCGTTCATCCCTCGCGATCCACTGACCGAGCGGACTATTTTATAAAGTCGTATCGCACGAACCGAGGAGAAGCGTCCGAAATTAATGCCGAGCCGTATCTTCTAGTCATCGATCAAAATTTATAAGAGAATGCCACGGTGAAAAGAATTTCGTTAAAGCAATAATTGAAACGATTGATTGCTTCGACGTTTCCATTATATGTATATGCATATATCTCGAGGTCCTGGATATTCTTGGAGATGGAACAATGAAGATGGACATGTGGTGTTCTCGCGAAGCATAATCGATAATAAAAATTGTCCCTCGATGGGAAATCCACGTTGGATGTTACAACATTTTCTTTTTGCTGAGACCGTTTTGACAGTGGCCGTCCGTGTAATTACCATCGCGATTTTCATGCCAATTCCGTACTTTTCTTTCATTTTCGTATCAACAACAATATTTCAATGTTAATTAGTATAACAGCTGAACACCAAATGGGAATTAATTAGAAAGTTTATAAATACATGGACAGTTTCTTTTTTAATATTCAACGTAAAATGAATTTGACCAACGTAAATTCATTGTAAGACTTAATATCTATTAATAGTAATGGTCTCTCTTATTATATATTATTACAACTTTAAACGATAATTACTGTGATATACAATATTAATTAATGAGTACCCGCAGAATTAATAAAATGATAAAGCGACTGCTTGAAATTACGTTGTTCAGTGAGCACAGAAAAATGTATGCAATTCTAGGTTAAAAACAAAATATAAAACCATGTCACGTTACAATCGCACTGTACAACTCCACCAATCATATCCTTTGTTGCTCCAAATATTTAAGGGAGCTGCAATAACAAGGAACGTATTGGAGGCAATTATAACAAGGAAGCAGCAAGTGCACGCGAAGCTAAAAGATTTTAACGCGAACACGTTACTCTTCGTTACCGGTGTATATGGTTTTCTTTCATTAGCATTGGCAATTGTACCCTAAAAAATACGTTGGCACAGGACAATGTGCAGTTACCAGGTGCCCGAAATTCGTTTAAATACGACACATTATCGACCAAAGAGGTCCTTTGCTATATATGTATGTACCTATTTTTTTCGCTAAATTCGTGTTTCGGCGAATCGCAAACAGTCCACGAATTAATTGGAAAAAATGTCGCGGATAAGTGAAGGCAAAATGTGAAAATATTTTTGGGTTGTAGTATCCGACGTCCGTTTAGTTGATGCATTAGTTTTTGCAGAATATTTTTACAAAAATATGAAAGTGCAACCGGCATGGCTCGCGTTTCTGAGTAATAAATATTGCAGAACGTTACTCGTGTTTTACCTTCACGACGTAATTATGTGAAATTATTAATATACATACGTATAAATTGATGTGTTCCGCCGTAGGAAATTGTAAAAGATGGTTCGGGTCTGTCGAAATATTTTTCCTGCATTTAGGATCTTGTATTGGAAAAATAAGAAATATTTATACCGAACTCCATTTGGACCGTGTACTATTCTTCTTCAGAGATGTTCTTTGCCGTATTTTGACAAACGTCTCGTGAATATTGAACGAAACATTATTTCTATTGAACCTGTGTTATCAATCATTGAATTCGCACAAGTTTTTAAACCCTTTCAACTTGTTCCGCGAACACATTATCTGTGTATATACAAAAATGTACATGACGTGCTTCACAATATCTGCACGAAAAATAATTTAACAATGCAGATGATAATCAACCGTTCGAATCTAGGCCCGTCTATTCGAAACCGAGCGTTGCAACAATTTTCTGCACACGCGAACAACGTGACCAAATGTATTCAACAACAACACGAAACTCGATTAGCAAAATGAAAATTGTAATTTTAATTTCTACCGCAGACCAGCCTGAACAATGTAATGTTACCAGAAACTTTATTATCTTCTTTCAGTTCTGTGAGTCCCACGACAAGTCGAGAATCGATAAGAGACATAAAGAAATCTCAAAGGGAAATAAAGAAGCATTTTGACTGGCGCAAACAAGAGTAAAGGGAAAAGCAAAGAAACGAATGGGGAAAATATTAACCCGGCCAAGACGAAAGTCAGTGTCTCCTCGGCAGATTTGACATTTTCGTGTGCGCGAGCGCGTGTGTCCCGGCGAGCTCCGTGTTTTCATCGCTTCAAAACGAAAGGTCGGAAGAAGAGAAATGGGAATATTGGGAAAATTGCTTTCCTCGGTGTCCCTGGTGTCCATCTGGTGTCTGGTGATCGTCGAGCCCGGCAAGGTTCAGAGGGAACAGGATCATCTGGGTAAATCAAGTTTTTATTGTATTTGTACCCCCGCCTTCCACTTCGACGTCACGCGACTTTGTTTCAGTTCCGCGATCATTCCGATGATTTTTTCAGAGAAAATGCCTGAAAAGTGCGGAGCGAACATTCTGAACAGTTCACTGCGAATAATCGTTGACACGATTGTCAACTTCGAGGGCAATTTTTTTAATTTTGAAAGCAGATGAATTTAATTGCTATAAATTAACGAAGCTGTGCGGTGTTGAAATTTTATGAATTTCTAGTTTGCTATATCGTAGAAGTGCAAATTTTTACGGTGTCAAATACACCATGGAGCTTCGTTAAAGTGAAACGAAGATTTGATATTTGTGACTTGACAACAGTACAATCTAATTCTGCCTGCAGACCAGCTTAATAATTTTTGTTCACGCTTTCTTGATCATTTTTCTACAGTTTGCCCACATTTTTTGATGATTCCCGTAATAGTGTGTCAACGTAGATAACCGTTACTAGTTCCACAGCAAATTATTTTCCATGAAAATAGATCTATCATGAATTGTCGATACCGATTTATGAATTTTACTCAGGACTCTTAGAATGTACACGTACATATGACTGAGTGATGTAAATTTGAGTTCTGATTTATCGTTTCTCCACGCACGCCAGATTTATCACGCTTTCGCGTAACGTTTCGTTCTTGAAACTGATTTATCGCCTTAAGCGAAATTTATCAACGTTTTTTTTCTCTCGCACTATTCCAACCCAGAATCACACTTGCCTGCATTCTCTATTATCACTATGCGTTCCGCATTAGATCCGTCGATGCGACAGATACGATTCAGCAAAGCACCTTAAACATTCTCCAAAACCGAATCTGTTCTCCTATACCCTACTCATTCTCACTTGAACAATCAACAATCATTTTTATATCGAATACAGTATCGTATTTTTAACTGTCAACGATTAGAACAGCCGAAGCTGTGCAAAATGTGTCTTGGCAATAAGTTTTCACCGAAGGCAGCGAATATCGCTTCCTCGAAACGTAGTGAAAGCAATGAATCACGGTATGTGTCGCGATTATGCACGAAGAAAAACGATAATTCTAGAAACGTTGCAACCAGACCGACCGCCGCAGATTTTCGGAGCCGGATTGCTCTTGATTCTCAATTTTGTTTTTTTATCTCAACGCGGATAATCGTTCATTCGTTGCGCGAACCGACGGAACAGCCTCTGTCGAACGTTCCCTGCGGGGCACAGCGGATATTCGACGAAAGTAAAAGGGGACGAGCCGGTCGAACAAAGGCCGTGTTTGCGATTTAAATGAGCAGATTTTATTCCCATTCGATGCTCATCGACGCGCAAAAATTCGGCCGCTCGGTCGCTGATTGAAACGGCCCTCAATTATATCGCCGGACAATCCGCGTGTGCGCGTGCCTCATGATGGCGTTCCCATCTTTTCCATTTCAGCACTATTAGAATTACTCGACGCGTTTTGGAAAACTGCCATTCGTTCCCGATTTTTGCGCCCGCTTCTATTGGAATCGCGCTTTATCGCTATTGAATTCCTATGAGTTACGCCCAGTGCACAAGTTTGCAGACGCTTTGATTTGACGACAACAGAAATGCGTTCGATACGCCTTTATTTTATTAAATCCAAGCCTGCGGACAGTGTGTGTCGTGTTCTATCTCAATGACGGACAACAGATAGCCACTATTTGGGATGCAAACAGTTCACAGACTGTCTCTTAACTGGCCACTGGGCTGTCCGCGAACGATCTGTGCGTTCTACCTCCTCCAAATATCCTGCTTATGTTTAAAGCAATTTGTTAAAAGTCGGGAGAGCATCGGGGTTTGCCAGATTCATTGTTCATAAAAATCCATCCATGGGTGTTATTTGCTTAAAGATTCGTTGCAAGCAAATATCGATTTAACAAGCCTGTTTCAACTTATTCTCCCTCCGCGCTTTACGTAATTCGACAAACATTCCATAAAAAGCGAATAATAGAAGGCTTCCACGATTTACGCTCAACAGGACTACATCTCGAATTATAAATACATAGAACGTATCTATATTCATTTAGATAGTAGTTTTACAAATATCAGCAAGTTGACATTTTAATTTATAAGTCGCAAGCAATTAAAGGGAAATTTATAAGCAACAATTCTTCCCCTCGATAATCCACCTGGACTGCGTCAGAAGTCTCGGGGCTACGTCACGAATACACACATAGCTATCAGACCTCGTTCCCCATCTTACCCCTTTTCTTTCGTTCTTGATCTTCCTTTTCCAATGTGACGTTAATATCGCGAGGCCACAGCCACAGCTGTCTGCTGGAGCTTTGTTGGTGTTCCGCGGCGGGGCTGTTCCTCGCCTTTCGGAATTTTACCGTTCGTTCTCTATTTCTGCTCGGTGCTATTCTTGAATCTGCCCTCCCTCCAATCGTTTATCCCGCGTGACTTCGCGATGGGACCGGAGTTCGCGATCGCACCTGTGTCGCTTATGTGTCCCCTGCGAAATGTCGATGATTGTATTCTGCGGCGAAGAAAATGAAGATGCACCGGGCTCGGTGAAATCTGCGATTCGTATTTGTTTAAAAGCACGTTCGTTGAAATGATGGATTGTACTTCGCAGCCCGTGAATGAAGTATCGTGTTGAAAGGGAAGGTTGTCGTGCAGGGGCGCGTATTACTGCGAACGGATTCGATAAAGTGATATAAGACAATGTGGTTTAACATTAGATGCGTGGTGATTTATAGAAACTGGATGTTCGACGAGAGTACGCTGGAAATGTTGAAATTGTTTCGCGATTTCGCTGCGATATTTATAGTACACGGTGTACACAAGTTTTATTGTATAAGTTGGGCAAAAAATTGACACGTCAAGTGAACAAAATTCGTCATTAGCTTAATATAAATGTGTCGATATCGACAGTGATATACCGGATCGGAAATTACACGCAGTGTTGCGTGCACTAATTCTGTTTTTCATTTCAAACGAAATCGTGACGAACTCCGATACATTCAGTTCGATCTGCGTGATAATTCTAGCTACAAAAACAACAGCAACGGAATGAAGTGTCTCGCAATTTCGGAATCGCACGTTCGGAACAATCGCTTGCGACTAATTTCGTTTCAGCTAAACTTACAAGAAAACAGGCTTTCGCACCACGAACATCAATTTTCTAATTTTACTAGCGGCCAGGTTGCAAAGATTTATAATCGGCGCGAATGAAAATTGTTTATGATTTCTACGCGATGCGTGACGCGCCGTGAAACTCACCGTTTCCATCTCGCCCGGGCGCGAGAGGTTTGCTCGTGGTAAAAGTTTACGTGCAGAAATGCGGATGTTTCTGCAAGAAATATTCTTGCAAAAGTGCGGCCATAAAGAATGATTTATCGCCAGCAACACGAGAAGTGGCTGCTTTTTCTACGCTTTCACACCGTCAGTTATTTCGAGAATTATTGTTACGGAAATGCTAACAGAAATATCGTCATATTTCTTCGCGCGGTTTAAGCGACGCTGTTTAACGGTAAAAGAATATTTTCGTTAACGTACATCGGTCGGCGTAACACGATTTACGTATTGTTAGTTCGGCCGTATTGTTTTGTTCAGTTGACACTTGTAATGCACGAGGCAGAAATAAATGAATGCTTGGCCAGAAATAGTTGCTCCCGAACTGAGGTTCAATCGATATTTGCCATTAACGCAAACCGGAGGCGCAAAGGACTTGTAAATTTAGATCCGCTTCCTGGGAAGGGTTAAAATGAAAGTAGACGAGGATCTCTCGTTCTATCGATCTGGCTGGCTCTATTAAAAAATATAAATTGCATCGAATTAGATTTGCCGATGGTGAAAATTTAAAAACGTTGTTTCATATAATTAATAAGCATTGCCGAACCAGGTGTCTCTGTTTCTTTCGCAATTTTATTGTTGGGTATTCGTAACGATAATTTTGTATTCCGTGGATAGAATCGTGCACGCTATTTAACTGGTTCTAATTCATAATCCTTACGCGATGTAATATATGCTTTTAACATTACCGACGATTCAAGAAAACATGGTCCACAAAAATTCCACGGTACGAAATACCCTATGAAAAATTAACACATCTCGCCGTACCATAATTCTGCAAATCTATTCCCTCGAAGATCGAATACCTCCGTAAAGTCCCGCCCGTCCCGAACGAGAATTCCACGGAGAACGTGGGATAAAAACAAAGAAATATCGTACAGAGGCACATTCAGATCTAGGTTCGGGGCAGCACGAACGAGCAAGAGCACAAATTTCATTAAACAGACCACATAAATCCACGATTACCCCTGTCCAATAACTCCACAACAGGGAATACCGAGCACATATCATCCCGGATCTCCGCATCGATTTCGACCAGCTTTCGGAACGAACGTGAATCCGCGGAAACGAATTCACCATGAAGCGATGCCGGTATGGAGGACAAAAGGGGGACCGGCTCGATCAAGAATTTCTGCGAAACTGATTAACAATCGAATGGGGAAATGGTGGATTTCGGGTTTACAAGCGATCCTCCGTTCTCGGGCAACGATCATTTAACAAAATCGCAGATCCTCGATTGTTCTGATCGTCCTTCGTATCGTGGTGAGCTAGGTTTATACGCGAGAACGGCGCGGTTATTGGATGGGGTATTATAAAAGTCGGGGATTTCTGTCGCTCTGATTTGAATCGATCCTTATTTTATATGGATCATGGTTCACGGTCAATTCTGATGAATTTGACAAAAACGATTCGAAGAATCATTGCTCAATCACAGTGGAATTAAATGGCGATGACAATAGTCATATCCCTCATGCGAGTTTAGTGGTCAGTATAAAAAATCTTTTAACGGTGGATTGTAATAAGTAATGTACTTATGCTAGCAAGGATTAATTGGTGAAAGTTATTCTACGTCCACGCAATGGAATACAGAAAATCGTAGATTTCATTGTTCAGAGTACACAAATTTTGAGTTACCACTTGAAGGAGGAATTGCTGTTTCTTTTTTAGTAAATAATATTAATTATTTCTCATTTTCTGTAACAAAAAGTACGAAACTAATGAGTCGGAAGCTTTGTATATGTTTTTGTTATACTCTCGTCGCGTTACATAATTTTTGTCGGTTCCATCAAAAATTCCATCAAAAGATTGAGTTCTATTTCGTAAGCATATAAGTTATCGCCTGTGGTTACACCGTTGCAAGAAAATACCCTTATGTACCATTAAATGCCGTTCGAACACTCTCCACGACTAGTGTTTACCGTTGATTATCAATATGTCTCGATCGATGAAAGTACATTGTATCGCGGGATATTGTTTGGCGTGTCTGAAGATCCTCCACTCTCGAACCTCGAATGCACCAATCTCTTATGCAAAATCCACAGCTGACCGGCTGTGCAGCCAATGAAAGGATCGGGGTCGATCGTTCGTTTCGACAAACGCGAGCATGTCTGAGTTTCACGTTCGATCTTCGGTTCGGTGGAAATTAAGTCGGGGCTTGAATGCGTGCTTTTTCGCGCTTTTCAACCGTGTATCCGCCGCGGGTACCATGTTTCCGGACCTCGTTCCCGGAAGCCACGCCGGCGAGAAATTACTTATCCGCAGAATCTAATAACTTTTTATCGGGTTTCATGACGAGGAACAGACGGCTCGGATCGAAGGAGAATAGGCGTGGGAGATGAATGCGGGATAATGGAGACAGATGGGCGCAAAGAGGGAATGAGCGCGGCACGATGGGTCGAGAGGGAAAAGGGGGAGGTTATGAAGGGGGTGCTGAGGGAGGACTCAGTGGTAGATGTTTAATAATGAGGGGTTCCTTGCCTTTTTGCGGCCGGCGAAACATCGAATTGAATAAGAAAATCGCGCAGGAAAGGCATTCATAGCCGCGGCGTGTTCTCTGTATTCCTGTAGATTGTGCAAAAATGATGTTGCAAAGTTACTTGCATCGTGCGAGGAACGGTGCAATTGATAGAAATCCCGCGCTACTTTTTTCTGGGTATCGGTAAAAAAAATGTTTAGCAGCGGCAATAAAATATATTCCATATATTCAACGATATTTTAAACCTTTGTATAGTACACCTGATATGGGTAACACAAGACGGATCTACCGATAACGTAAACCAACTTCCATAAAAACCATAAAAACAAAAAGGATTAACCAAGAAATGTGCAATAAGAGACTACGAAAATTGGCACAACTGGGAGTCGCAGCGAGTCGAAACTATATAACAGGCTTCGCGATGAGAAATGACGCCGAATGAAAAAGCATCTCGTGCCAACACAACGGCAACGTGGAAACAGAATCGCGGTGGGCAGAAGGAAATCGAGAAAATCGAACGGCGTTGAGAATTGGTGAACAGCAACGAGAAAAAGGAGGCGAGCACAAAAGGCGAACGGAAGCGGGGAAACAACTGGCCATAAATACCTATTGGACTATCGACGGGGTGCATTTATCGGTCGTGGCCGGACGTATCGATAATCGAAGGCGAGAGCTCCGCTATGACAAATGCCTTTATCGTGCATGGGGGTGTATTCTGGACGCCTGCTGACACCGTCACCGTAAATAATTCGTGGCCGTCCCGTCGGATCGC
This sequence comes from Nomada lathburiana, assembly GCA_963667235.1. Classification (NCBI taxonomy): domain Eukaryota; kingdom Metazoa; phylum Arthropoda; class Insecta; order Hymenoptera; family Apidae; genus Nomada; species Nomada lathburiana. The sequence goes on from OY763903.1 coordinate 5,533,220, forward strand.
TCCTTGTCATGCAGATGTCGTTTCTATTGCATTTGGACCGCGCCAAGGAAATTTCTCTCGCCGCCGTTCGAAATTGGTTAGCCGAAACCAGCGTGATCAATAATACCTGTAGCCGTCGGTTCTTGATTGTCATGGATTCGGGGATGATTCCACGAGTGGTGGGTGAAAGTATACGGGGTCTCTGAGTTTAGGGGTGCATTGTAGCAGAAAGGGGGTGTTCTGGTTTTCAATGCCATTTTTTATACAATTTTTAGGAATTTCATTTCGAAAGAGCTACTAAACTTGCTGCATTAAATTTTTGCTCATACATTTGCGGGTATTTAAAATACATAATATCTTCTTGCAAGTAAGAACTAACAAAGTTACATGAGTTATATTTTGTTTCATGGAGTGTGCTTCGCAAAAAGTGTGTCGACTGTTGCCATGATTCCGAGCCTTCGACAGCAAGAAATGGCAGCATTTTGAAGTTAAATTGTCGATTTTTTAAATATTTTTCCGCCCACAGCATGCTGAAAGAAGAACTGACTTTTAACAGACAGATAATGTAGATGCGAAGGTAGTCTTGATAGTAATGCCGATTGTGAGTAATAATTGGTTTCGAGAAGTTGGGAATATTTTATTTTGTTTTGTAGGATCAACTACTTCAGTGTTTAACAGATAATTAATTTCATTAAGTAAGGAAAAAATGGCCCCTGTATGGAAGCTAGTGTTAGCACTTTGATTTATATTCGCTTTGATATTGATAGTCGGACTGAAAGAATAGAACAGTGATGTGCATAAGTACTTACGTGAGTTCTCATATAGAGAAACATTTATATGAAATATTTATACGGATAAAACGCCTCAGGTTAAACAATTATTTTCTTTCAATAGAAAGATATTTTCAGAGCAGTTTAGCAAAGCAGCTTCTATTAGCCATTCGATATGTGAACTAAATATTGAACTGAGACAATATTGTCTTAAATCTTAAATATTGTCCGATATTTTATTCCATTACCAGTGCAACATCAGTTTCCGTATGAACACAGGCCAGCATGTAACTCGATGATATTTTTCAGCGAATCAATTGTTTTACTATGCAGCGTTCGCTTTGTAACACGGCTACTGCGGGAATATCTTCGAGTCCATTTCACTGGAATTTCATAGAAAAATGAAATTCGATGTGGCTATGGCCAATCTCTATTCGAATCCAGTGGCCTCGTGCAAATTCCATTTCTGTCGCGTTCGATGTACAAACGGAAAATCGATGAAGAAAATCGCGTCGCAAAATGGTTTCTTCGTCCCTATGGGACTTCAACAACCAGACATCTACATCGCAGAACCATTGAAATCGTAATCTCGGCCTGCGACCATCTCGAATTTATTTGTCAAACGATTGATCTTATATTTTATTCGTCCGAATATTATTGTCGTTTGTTGAAACATCGGTCAGTGGAAATTTTCGAAAGAAAATTACCATTGCACGTTTTAAACGAAATGGTTCCGCGCGTTGCGCGATAATTCTTAATTTCTATTTAAAGCTGTACAATCAATTCTTTTATTAGAAGGATTATGTGCGCACGCTATTCTTATATTGTATTTTAAATTACTATCTCAAATATTTTAACACGCCGCTTTTCTTATATAAATGAAAAAATGCTAAAGAAAATCCAAAACCGGTCCACTGTCAAACAAAGATCGATCGGGCTACCAAACAACAACAAAGCTCCTCTACTCTACTTTCAAAGTGCATACATCGACCTACAAAAGAACATGGTCTTCGTAAACCATTATTATAAAAATATCGCCAGTGTATCATAGTACCATAGTACACGCGTTAAAAAGGCTACGCAATAAAAGCAAAAACTGCCTTCAAAGCGTTGTATCGCTTATCGATTAATACCTACCCTAATATAACGCCACGTGATTAAAGAAGCGGTTAAAGAAGTGATTAAATCGTTCAAACGACGAGCATTATTATTTATTGCAAGAACTGCCAAATAATATGTGACAAGAGATACAGAATACCAATGCAATTGAAATGCATCGAAGAAACAGCTTTCCCGAATGTACGATTAATTATGCAGAATGGCTCAATGACTTCGTTCGTTTTCGAATCCCTTCGCCATTTTAAGAAAACAGAAAGGAGACTTTCCCAATAAAGTCTGTACATTATCTATCGTACTGCGATACACTGCAAATAATTATTGAACGCCTCTAGCCACGTGTGTACAGAAAACAACAATCTCACCCTAAGTCTCTAAAATGGATTATCAAATTATTCAATTTATTCATTCGCTTCCTTCCACGCCGCAAGCTTTTTATGAATGGACCTTTATGAAAATCAGGATGGTAGCGTCAAAAAACGGTTGGGATATTTTACGCGAACAATGTCACTACTCCACCCCGTGCAGCTCGATAAGGAAAAGAAGCCGCGGTCGGGGACGAACCGGAGAAACAGAAGGGTGGTCTCGTCGCGAGGGCTAATCTTCCGTAATTAATCGCCGAGTGGTGGTTTAACCGACGGCTAAAAGGGAAAGGTGTTACGGGCCCGTGTCTGAGAGTGCCTAAATCCGCTTAATTACCTGCCCCTCATTTGATTCCCGGCTGCTCGCCATGTTTCCTTTGTGCCTCTCGCTCGAGGGGAATCGTGAGGGAAGCGATTTGGATCTAGGCAGCCGTCGAGAATACTCCTAAGAAAGACGTCGAGATATTATAAATGCCGCGATTCGTCTCGCTACTGGAGCCCGTGCCTGTTGCAGTAGGGGCGCACGATTAACAGTCTTTCTTTGGGGCACCTGCGGGTAGCAGGATGAAAAAGGTATTTTGTTTTCGACGGTGCTGATAGAAATTTTCTGAACTCCCTCCGGCTGATTAATACGTTGCTGGATATGTACAGTGAATAATTCGAGTTGCGCGGGGCAATGGCGTCGTTCGATTGAACATCAATAATACGCATCCCCCTTTTTCCGCTACGCGAAAATGTAAATATAAAATATGAACAGTGGATATGTTGTTTCTGATCGTGACGCCAAAGCGTTGCTTTATTCGGTACTAAATTCAGAATGCTTAGAATATTTATAATTACGTCGGGTGTGTAAACGCGCGGGTGGCGGTTTCGTGGAGGCCGAAACTGTTCGTAATAACGTTATTCTACACTAGGAGGAAACACCAGAGGCCGTATGCTCTTTGGGCGATTGTCAGTGTCCAGTTTCTGAAATTGCTTAGCTACTACTTTCTGGTAGTTCAGCTCTGCTCATGGTTACGCAGCAGGCGAAACTTCGGAACTGCGTCAAGCGTTAATAACCTCGCCGAATTTCCCTCCCTTCAAAGTTGTCCGGAGCAGGTCTCAGTTGATAGCGAAGTTTCCACTCGCTGGATGGTAATATCGCACTACGTTTATGTGGTGTACAGAAATCAGTCAACACGTTGATGCAGGGTCAATACGTGCGGGTTATCTATCAGACGAGCTATTTAATTTTGCGCGGACTACCAAAGAAATGGCTGCAATAATGTTATACGTATGATTTGTGAATTTTTTATTTCTTTGATTCCGGATTTACTCGATTTTCTTGCGGAGTTTAAAACAAACGAAGCTTCAATTTGTGCGATGCACAGTTTTATTTAATAATCTGTCGAACGTCTGCAAAAGTTTGCAAATATCTATTTCTGTGTAATTGCAGTATCCTTTTTTATCTCCGATTTGACTAAAATTTTTGACAGACAAACTGCTCGACGTTTCTACCGTGCCAGGTGTACTTTAGCCAAACTCGCAGACTTCGTAACAATTGAACGAGACACAATCGACGACTCGTGAATAATGGATGAATCGCACATCCTTCCGGACGTTTCAGAAAGCAAAATTTTTCAAAAAACAAAAGCGAACGAGAACTCCTTCGTAACGTATGAATTGCCACGGTAATTTAAGCAGCTCGAAGATTCGTGCATCGCGCATAACTGTTATAATCCGAATAATTTGTGCGACGAATCGTAATAATTGAATACTAATCAACTGAGAACAATAACCCGCCTCGTTGTTTCTCTGTATCTTAGAATTACCCCCGCCCCCGTGCGGCAGAAAACACGCGAACATCGCTCCGACAAACGAATCCGCGCATTTTTTTTCCCCGCAACTGCACCGTTAGCACTCGTTCAATTCCCAACCTCCGAGAACACAATCCTTTCAGCGAAGAACGCGCTGCAGCAAAGCAACGAAAAAAAAAAGAGGAGTGCCTGAAAATCAGGTGTAACGGTTCAGAAGTATCTCTCATACGGTTAAGAGTAAAAAGCTCCATCACGTGGAGTGGTCTGGCCGCATGTCGGTCGAGAACGAAACGCGGGAAGAAAAAGCTATTCGGGAGAAGGAAAAAACGGTTGAATTACCCAGAATCGCGGCACAGGCTAGACAAAAGGGGTACACTCAGGCAAATGAGGGAAGAACAAGGCCATACCGTAATTCGTCGTTTCTCGATGCTTGTTTCCCTTTGCGCCGGAAAATGGAAAGCATCGGGGCTCAGGCCCAGCGAACAATTGGAATTTCAGTCACGATGGGGTTGGCGGCGGGTGCGAGGGACGGGTACCGGGGGGGAAGAAGTCGGTTGTCCGAGTGACACAGCTCGAAACTGGTACAATGGGGTTAGAAAACGGGAGTCGAACGCGGACTGTCTTCGGGGGATGGTAAAAAAAAAACAACAAAAAAAAACAGCGGAAGCGTGACACAGAGAACAGCGCAGCTGCGCTTGAAAGCTATTCCGTAGAAACGCCTCTCATCGTGCCATCGTTTTGGAAGTTTCGGCTCTCGTGGCTCCTATTTGCGGGTCCGTGGAAAAAGAAGCTCCGATGTAATGCGACCAGCATGCTCGAAACCGGAACCTATCAAGTGGGCCCCGCCGCGTAATTCTTTTCGGGGGACCGTTGCTGTCGACTCGAATGTATGGAATTGGATTGATCCCTGGTGCTGATGGATTCGGCAAAAAGTGTATGATACTTGGATGTTCGTTTCAATGGAGTTAAGATATTTTTTTTTCAAGGGAATACCATTGTACAACGAACAGACACTTCGGGATAGAGGATATTGCTGAACAAGCTGATAAAAATATCTTACAAAATTCCCCTGCAATAGCAAGCAGATATCAGAGCGATGCAGCTAATATAAAATGTGCCGGTCTCAAAGTATTTTTTATAAACCGATGAAAGTTACACTAAATTTTTCTGGTGTTATGAATTTAATGACTTCTGCGACGTTGGCGCATACGATTCTGAAACCAGTAACACTAATGCAGCGGGGTAATTATAACAACGGCTACAATTCATATTTCGCAGACCTGCCCTTTTCCCTATCATATCATTGCGCGTCAAATTCAATACAGCTCCGAATCACATTGAGTGCTTTTGTAGCGATGCAAAGCTGTACTCGGGACGCAGAAAAATGTATATCGTTCGCTGACTTTCTATTACTTTACCTGATCCAGGGTAATCAATCTGGTCTATGCTACGGGAGGGAAATTCGTTTTTCCGATGGGACGAAACCAGGGGGGGAGGGGGAAAGCTATGGGGATAAAAATCGGTACAAGCTCTTCGGGAAATCCACCAAAGTAGCGTCAATAACGCAGCCCCGATTGCGAAAAACTTTTATAAAGACAGTATTAATCTTACTTATCCCACAGCCCATAGTTGTAGTTTATCCCGCGTGGTGTTCATCCGTCATGCGTCGGCCAATCGATCCCTCAATATTTACTACCGTAATAAATCACTGTCGTATTTTCATCATCTACCGTCGAAACATTCTACGCGAAGGTGAATATTTGACAGAATTAATCTTCACCAACTACGACATAAAGGCTGACGCGTTTGAGTCTTTAATACTTCCTGCGCGACACTTCGATATCGCGGCTGTGACAGCAGTTTTCGTAAACTACTGCAGGTTTTAGGAAAGAGAAACAAAAATATTATAAATACTGAGCACTTTGCCGCTCGTTTTCCAATTATTTTCAATATTCGATTACAAAAATCCAATCACCCTAATTGAATTACTACTTTGCACTATATTTACCCGTACCATTTCTCGTCGCTTATCACATTTTAAATTCAATCTTGTCGCACTGTCCCGCAGGCATACACTTAATATATCACATACTTTGCATCCACGCGCATACAAATTCCACCTATCCATTCGAACACGCATTCCTCTTTCTACACCCTCGTGCCTCAAATATCTCTCTCTCTCTCAGATCAGTTCAATAATTCCTTAAATGCTTATCACCGGCAGCGCACCTGTCTCACGTTCTTCCATTCTAGAACTTCATTCGCCCGAAATATTCCTTCGCCAAATACAAACAGCCTTGTTCAGCACAATCGAAGATCTGATGAAACTCGGGGAAACGAACGATTTTCCTCCCACCGAAACCCTTCTCCATTCCCAATCCAATTCCTCCTCCCGATGGAAACAAAGCAATCCTCCGTGAAGTTTCACGTGCACGGTTACGGTAAACGAGAAAATGTAAAGGAAACAACTGGCCACGAAGCAGCCGCATCTGACGCGGAGAATAGCTCGCATGACTACGAGCCTCCTAAAACACGCTGGTAACGATTCCACCATGAAATAGTTCTCCCCGTAATAAAATGTTGCAACGACGTTCAGAGACAGGGTGGCGGAGTTGCCGAGGCGTCAAAGAGTTCGTCCCTTGAACGGGTAAAACGACAGGGACGAAAAATAACTGCGACCACGAGAACGCGAAAAGCTTTTCAATGCTTACGCGTTTCGACGAAAAATATGGCGGTGAATACAGGAGACGAAGTCTATGGAGACGCGTAGGCAACCGTGGGAAGAAGTTTACGGGGAATCATTTTTCCACGCAGACCACCTTCGTGACTGAAGGTTTTCGCAGGTTGACAGAGGAGCTCCGTGTTACCTATGTGATCTTGTGCATTACATTTTTGTCTTTTGCATTTCTTCCGGTGCTTTATGGAATTAATGCGATAATTCTCGTGATTTGAGTTTGACATAAATCTGCGATCTGTGCGTTCAATTTAAGCGATGGAGTATTCGTAACTCGGCCAACAATTATTCTAACACTTTCCAAACACTGTTATACATTCCGATTCACGGATTCATGAATTCATGAATAGCTATCATCCACAGGTATCATTATGAGAATCCATTTCGCCTGAAATTCGAATCTACTGTCTCCGGCACACGGTCACAGTTGCTATACACGTGCGAGACGCTTTTTCCCCCCGACGTGCTTGCACAAGTTATGCCATAGAAGAGCACAGATATAAAGTTCAGCGCGTGCTGGGTACAATACAAATAAGCGACGAAGATCGATCCAGCATCGAGCGGCGGACGTTGGAAATAAAAATAACGAGGAAGCCACCCCGCGGATGGACGTTTTTCATAACGAGGAATAATAGTTTGTTCGCGCAGCAGGTGAAACAAAACGAGTTCACCTGGCTGGGACACAAAGCACGCGCCCCGAACACGACGGAAAACAATAATCCACTTACGTCAGTTCACCGCTCGGGTAAAACGAGTTACAACGAACGTCGGACCCCATAACTTTTTAATATCGTTAACGTATGTTGTCAACCGTGGTCCAGACGTGTACGGCGCGTGTACGCGAACAGACGGCTCGGTTACTTGACGCAATAGCAACGCGAACGAATATGTAATCTGTGATTCGAGGACCGCCGCGGCGCATCAATCGAGCTGGGAGACACAATTATGCGATAAAATTTCACGAACAGAATCTGGATCAAGTCGAGCATTATCCCGTTAACCGAGTCGGCTTCCAATCGGATAATTCTTTCAAGGAAAAAGTTGCGGATTGCCAAACCGAATTATTATTGAGGTTTCATCTTCGCAAATTGAAATTCGATAATGCATTTTTATGACAAATGGAAAGGGGCATTAGAAGTATTAAATGCTTCTGAACGAATCAATTATGGCGTTGCAAATATTGCCAAAGTGGATGTCGAGTTGCCACCTCTACCTCGGTTAACAGGTTAATCGAAATGTTCATCACTGAAAATTCTGTTATCATCGTGCTCGCGTTAGTCATCTTGGATGATTGACTAGAGAATTTGCGAATTAGAATGGAAAATAAGCGTATTCTGCAGAAAGAGCAGGGACATAATGCTGATTAACATTAAAATGTACAACTGTCTTCCTTTATTTTTTAGTGTACAGCTGTTATGCAAAATATTGTACTATAAAATTCCACGAACAGAGCATGAATCAAGTTGCATATTAATTACTGAAAATTCCGTGCCAACTGCATATACTTACGTTAGTCATCGTGGATGGTTGAGTAGAGAATTCGTGGACAAAAATAGGGGATCGGGATGGTCTGCAGCGAGGGTGAAGGAATGATGCTCATTATTATTAACATTGTTTACCGTCTGTAAATATCCGAAGACAAATGGAGGAATTTTAACTAGGCCGAATTATAAACGTGTCCCTCTGTTTGCATTTGAAATTATATCGAAATATGTAGCGGGGCAGTGAAAGCGCACTTTCGTGAGAATAAAACGGCGTGCCATGTGTTTCTGTGAAATGTTGCCGGCTTTGTGACGTGCTGTATATAATTTCGGAGCAATTTGTACGCGGAAGATAAAACAAACGGATCGCGAGGATTTTTTATTCTTCTCGTCGATGGATATGCAATTTATCGGCAAAGTGATGTATCTTTTCTATTAAATAGGGATTTTTTATCTGAAATTTAGATACTGTTCGCGAATGTGTACCCTTAATGTTGTGCAATTTATCGTTGCGTTATTTTCTTCGAGACCACCGAGCTTCCGGACGAAACTAGGTCGATTACCTTTTATGTTAAGCATACATTATAGTGATGAACAATTTATGCACAGCAATACGGTTGCATTCTGCTTTTTACGTGGGGATATAAAACAAAGACACTTCAGAATGCAAAACGTCCATTCGAAGTTTTCGTTACACTTGCTAAATGCATATGGCGCGTACAAAATAATAACATTAAAATATCCGACTGTTCTTATTGTCTTTTCTTTTTGAATATACAGCTGTGCGCAGAATATTATGTTCTATTTCTCGATGTCGCGCCGAGAAACATCTGTCATCAAAAATTACGATAATATCTTACAGGAGAGATGAGAATAAAATTCTTCGCCTGCCCTGAAACGATGATTTCAGAAAAGATGTTTCATGTCAAATATTTGCTACTGCCATAAACGTTTCTATTGCAAATTCAATTTCCAATAACTTACGAGCTTGATTCGCCGGGTGAAGCTTGGTGAGACGGAAGTTATAAGACTAACAGGATTAAGAAGTTATATTCGCGCGTTATTCGAAGATGATACCACAAAGGAAGACTTATTTGACTTCTTTCCCCCGGCCAATTTTCTCTTTCTTAGTATTCGCTCGATTTATACCCGAGGCTCGTGATGTACCTTTACCACCTCGCCGTATTTCTCCGTAAGGATTCTGTTTCCCTTGGAAATAGTTTCCTCCGTTTAAATGAACTCCGTCCATCAGCCTCGTATTATCTTCCCTTATTAATTTATCTATCCGAACCGCCCGTCTCTCGCAATTCTTGTCCTCTCGATTTTCCGGTGCCGAACGAACCGGAGCTCAACGCCGTAACAGATAATTTATCACTCCTTGGGGGTAGAAATATTCTACACGTAACAGTATTGAAGAATATGTTATGCGTGAAAGCTAGGAATAAAAGTATGCGAAGCACTGGGCATTTCAAAACACTCGGTCATGTCACGTACGAGGAATTGAAGTAAAACGTAAATACGAAGATTCGCGTCAGGAATATGAATCAATTGAAGCACAAAGTAACAGGATTAACCAAGAGCAATTGGCATTATCGGTGGCCGGTTTAATTAGAAGCGTGTCGCGCCAACGAATGCAACACCGTCACGTTGTTCCCTAGGTGGTGACCCGAAAAATTCGGAAATTACCCTTCGTTCGTGAGCGACGTTTCGACGTCGTGCACGACGATACACGCCGCGAAGCTCCGTTCCCGCGATGTTGTTGCGCGAAAAATAAGCGCGACGTTTTTAACAAGGGTGATCATTAAGGTTCTCTAATTGCGACGGACGCCCGAAGTTCCGCTCCGCCTCGATGAATTACTCGGCTACCCTCTTCCGTTCCCGTGAGTCGACACGCGAACAAGAGGAATCATGAATCCTCGGGATTCCGTGCCGATTCCTCGAACATCTTGGTCGCGGTTAGCCGAGGAGAAATTCGGTTCGCCGCTGGCATGCGAAGCGGGCAAACGTGGATGTCGAGGGGATACATTTCCCGCGATTCATCGTCTTTTCTTTTACGCGACGGCCGGGCGGCTGCGACGTGTTCATGGACGCGAAAAGAAGAATTCGCGAGACGGCGAGGGAGGATCTGGTTGCTTGGCGGGCCAAGTACGCATTGTTGTTTCGCCGGCCGCTTGTTTCGTGCTTGCTGTTTGCGCGGTTTGTTGGTTGGTTTGCCGGGAAGAAACGACGAGTGGCGTTTCGTGTATGTAAGTCAAGTGGCGAGCCAAGTAAAGAAAAATGGCGGAGAAAGGTTAAATAGTTCGCGGTTCCGTACGTAAATTGAGTAAGCTGAGATTGTAGGGAGGAATTGTTGGTTTCGAAGCAGACATTAATGATATGAGATGTTTGATATGATTCCGGGAGGTATATTATGATAATTCCAAGGTTTTGATGCGTTCAGCTTTCTGGTAGCTTTTCGTATCACTGAATTGGTCGTTGATATGATTGATATAATTTAATCATTACTATTTGGCGAATTAACGTGGAATATTTGTTCGGTTATTCATTGTTAATTCAGTTCGCCCGGTTATATGATTCTATTCATTTCGTATTAGATTATTATGGTTAGATTTGCATTAAAATTATATAACATAGTCAAACGTTCATTTCCACATTTAATTCGCTAAATAATATTCACGTATTTCGTATAACGCTTGCGCATATCTATCTTCGTCCAATTAATTCAATGTTTCCTTTCTGTTACAGGTAAGTCATGAAAATTCATGTAGACCAAGCCACCCGGAGTTCGGATTAAATATCGTCTCGTTCCCGCGGGTATTTATTACAAAAATTATTCATCCTCAAAAACTGAAACACTAGGCCGCAAATGATTTCCTTGCACTATTGCTTCACTACTTCTACACGAAATATTACATTATTCATAACACGAAATAAGAGTGAAGTTATCCCGATAAGCTTAATTGAAACAACGCTATTGTAAAGTAACGTACCTGCAATTCATTAATTAACTGAATTCAATCTCGTAACACTCCATCCCATACGCACTCCACTGTGGTACTCGCTAAAACATTGCAGAATGTCCAAAACGGAACATTCCCGATTAGGAAAATAATTGGAACATCCGAAATCAAGCATATCATTCAACAATCTATCGCACGAAATTTCCATCCATCCGACAAATCCGTCGACAGAAGAATTCATTTCCAAAAACTTCTCGCCATCTCGCTCCTAAATCGTGCCAACCCGAGACAACATTCCGCCCGACATACTTTACGCTCCAAAAAGCGACGAAACAACCGGGATGGGGGCGGAAAGCAATCCAACGCGTATCCCTAAGGAACATCCTCTCCTAAACCTTTCGAACGGAGCTCGTGAACACCATATCGAACCAAAAGGGCGGATCGAAAGGAAGGGCTGCATCCGGGCGGGCAAGATAGCCAGCATTGTTTTCAGATCCCGCCGTACGGGCACTCGGTTCTCGCGCCCCGTGAATCGAGGGCAAAGTATGCGGCCCGTGGCATACGACGAGGCAGAAATAGCTCTTGCTTATCGATGTTTGCGCGCACGATGCGTTTGCATAGCTGGAACATCTTCTTGTTGCTTTTCATCTCGCGCGATGCTCGCGCGGACAATAGAGCGCTCACGGCGATGAAAGGCCGGCGCGGATTCGCCTAGCGTCGAACGCCTCCGAAGATGTTCGCGCGTCGAGCGGAATATCGAACAGCTTAAGGGCTGACTGGCAATTACCAATCGGTTCGAGCGGCGGGGATGCTTCAGGTCCGACGACGACGAAGCGCCGAGCAGCGGAGAAAGTCGCTCGCCAACGGAGTTGTATATGTAATGAAGATTTCAAACAGACGGAATAATAATCGCCTAGTTTGTCTTTTCGACTGGGATTCCTTTCTTGCGGCAAATAGTTTGCCGCGCGCAAGCTGTTCCGTTTGTGGTGAATATTTCCGGCGTCAGCGGTTCCGTCTCTTGTTCTGTTATGCACCGAGAAAGGGATTACGAACGGGACGAGAATAAGTAATAACCATCTTTGCTATTCCTCAGGGTTAATCGTATATTAGTTTACGAGCTCTGCATAATTTGTATTGCGTATTCAATAATTTCCGCTTTTATTACGACGGGTAACAGCGAGATCTCTGCGATGCTTGGTTATTAAAGAGCGTACTTGTACCTTGGAACTTAATTATTCCTGTATTGAGAGACATTGCATCGCTACGTGTTCGCGAAGTGATTTAACAAGTATATATATATACCTGTGCAGTGGGAGTAAGGAGAAGCGCACGAGGAAATTCGGCGTAATCGTTTACCTCGCGATTCGAACCTTCCAGCCTACGAAAATTTCATTAGTTACGGTTCGTTTAAATGTTTGATTGTCTTCTTGGAGGAAACTTAACGTAGCTGCATTAAAGCGGCGACCGCCTACACATTGAACTTGATTTACCTTTCAAATTTCATGCTAATTACCCGTGTCTAAGAAACTTCGCGAATTTACAAGCTAATTAAAACAAGCTGATTAAAACAAGCTTCGATCGTGTCTTTAGGAGGCAATGGAGTCTGAGGAATCCGGTGCAAACGACTGGTTTTTGGAAATCGAGGCATTCATCGAAATGGAGGGCGAATTTATGTTGCCGAATGCGCGTGTAATTGGTTGAACAATGTATTTTTATAGTGCTGCGCAGAAACTATTGCCAGAATCAATTCTTACAATTTTCTACCCGATATCTATTAGTAAGTTGAAGAACATTGCCAATATAACATTCTGTAGGATACAAGTCGCAAAGAAAATTTGAATTTCTAGCAACGGAATAATATTTCTCCACTCGATCGTCATAATCGTCAGAGTTGCAATACAATTGAGAAGTGCCCTGAGACTCGGACACCAACGAATATGGGCCACCATAGCAGCGAACGGCCATTGTTCGGATGGAGTTCAAACACAAAATTTTCACCTCGGGTACTTCTTAGTTTTCGAGATATTTATGACAAACTTTCAGTATTACACATTGAACGCCGCGTATACAGGCGTTGCTAATACATTGAATGGTGCGTACCCAGATGTTACTAACGCAACCGTCTAAGCTATGGCGGTATCGGCTTCAAGCGTCTAATAGCTTTACAACACCACCCCCGTAAGTACCTGCACTTACGGCGTCTCAAAAACTCCTCGCGGGGGCTTTTAAATTCTCACCCGAACCTACCCCGTCACCCTATAGAATCTGTATCTATATCACCCGTATCACCATATCTATGTATAGTATAGATATTAAGGTCAAAATCGATGTTGCGCCATCGTATCCTCGACACTCCAAATTTTATATCTGATCTCCAACCCCCCACCACACTCCACCACCACCTTAAATTTCATATCGATGGACCACTGGTCCTCCACGGTGCTACCGGTGCCCAGCGAACAAACAAACGAAGCACGCACAACGCATACACACGAGGGAAAAAGAATGTGCTCAAGCCTCGACGATGAGGTGGCCAACTCGTGGGATGCGTTTTTCCTCTGACGGTCTGTCGTCGAACACGTCCAGACCGAGTGGCTATGGCCGAGAAACGGGCGTTTCGTCGAACAGACTATTTCCGTCGCGTTAAAAAGACCGTCGCGTCTCGGGCTCGTGCCGGAGAATGGGGAACAAGGGAATGCGAGAGGGGTGTTTCCGATGGTGGAACGCCCGAAGACGCGGAGCACCAGGTGTCGCGTTGCACGTTCAACCCCTGGTGTTTGATTTTTCCCCGACACCGAGTTTGTTCCAGTCAAAGAGGGCAGGATCGTTGACTTCGTTCTGGTTGAATGGAAACACGAAAGCCACCGGCGACAGCGTCTAGCGAAACGCGGGGACGGTAGGAATTTATTGAAATTGGAAGGTGCTCGGGTATGGTGACTGCAAGTTCTGGAGTGTACCGTTCAAGTGGAGTTAATTGGGTTATGGAGGTGCGGCTGTAGAACAGGGGCAGCGAGGTTGATTTTATGGCGTATGTTTTATTGCGTGTCGAGGCCGGGCGTGGGATTTGGGAAATTGTGACCCCGAAGTTACGTAGTTAGACAGCGGCCTCGGTTGAGCTCGTTTGTAAATTGAATTAATACGCTTCGTGCATGGATTAGCAGGGCGTGTAATATGCATCGGGGGGGTAAAAATTATACCAAGCTCTGTGATAATACTCCGATACCATTTGTGGCAAAGCAAGTATGTATAATACCAAATCCTGATGTAATTATCATTCCAGCCATTGCGTGCTCATTGCCGCTTTCCGCAAAGATTGTTGCCAATTATTTGGTATTATATGGAAAGTGAATATATATTTCGAAAGAATTTATCATCATACTGTCGCTCTGGTATAACGTGATACATCATCGGGGCGCCCAAATTTCAAATAATTATTTTCATATTATCTGTATGTTACTTTTATATTGTCCGCAAAAAGAACTCGAGAAATGTTGCGTTTCCTCTTGAAAATTGTAAGCAAATTATTCTGCGGTTCTTCCATTTGTTGTCCATCAACTTTATACATAAATGTATAATTCCTTTGATGTTGTTAACACGTAGAACGAAGCGGCGTCGTGATGCTGCGAGCTCTCGTTCCTCGCGTTTTCGGCTTTAAATTTTAAATGCAAAGCGCGGTGATTCGATTGTAACTGCGTGGAAAATGTTCTCGGGTGTGTACGTATGTTCGCGATTCGTTTAACGTCGTACAGGAGAACGATCCGGAAGGGATAGCCAAGTTTATTTTACGTCTTGTCGATTTTGCGTGCACTTTTTCAAGCTTTCACATCGCTTTACGCGAACGACGGATAGAGCATCGTCAGGAATTTTTCGAATTTTCGTGTTTTCGAGCACGCTCCTTCGATCGGGATTTCTCCCTTTGTTCGCAACGTTTTCGTATTTTCCTTCCTCTGAGCTCGATTGAATTTTACCCGCTATTCACTTTGACTAACATAGTTCATTGCGATCACCGGAGAAGGCCAAAGTCGTTTGAATTCTCTCCACCTTTGTTCGTGACACGTTAGTCAGGTTCGGCTGATATTCGTCCCATAGAGAGGAAGCTCTTTTGCGAAATCCTTCGGGGAATAAATAAACGAAAAAGAGAATACCGATATATTTCAGCAAAAAGGTTTAGGTGACATAAATAGTCATGGACTAGAAATATTCAGTTATGAATGATATAGGTGCGCGAGTTAATCTTTGCCCTTTCGTACGTTCGTAATTATTATCTAAACAATTCCTAATGGTGTCTAACATAACTCGGCCGCTATCAAACGCGGTGCAATAGAATCTGTCGCCCGTTACAGGCACGCCATAAATATTAACGAATAAGTGCAAAATCGATGCGAAGAGAGCCCAAAAATTCCAACTTATCCAGCCAGCGAAATATTTACACATTAACATTTACACACCGGGGGGAAGAAACTTGTTTTAACCATCTGCCCATCGCGACGTGTCGATCTCGGCTCGCAATTCCCTCGCAGAACAATGAACCGAAATTATATAGCTGCTCTGTGTTCATTCCGTGTAACGATGTGTCCAACATTTTTATTACCACCGCGATCCGAAATTACATGACACGTTATAAAACTCCGATTCCGGCTCGTAAAAATCTCGTCGCCCTCGGGTCACCACAGTCATATAGTCGCTGAAGTTAGAAATTTTACAAGACATTAATTCCATCGTCGCTGGCGATGCCGGTGGAACTGCACGTACATGTATACATGTACACGAATTACATTACCCCGCCGTTGATCTTTGATCTCGTTCTATGGCAGAGACGGGACCGTAAGGCGGGTACTCGCGAAAGCATCGTCGGAGTTTATTTTACTTCGCGAGAGCTGCACCGGCGCACTCCTACGCTCCTTTGTGCCTTTGCTCGGCAAACTATCCCGGCAACGATAACGAAATTGTAGAGCAGCGCGTAATGCGGCTCAAATTGTCCGCCAGCTACGTTTTGGTAATTTCGTTCCTCCAGTCGTTATCACAGGGTGGCTGCCTCATCGGGCGGCAGATCGAGTTTGATGTCTAACACCCTGTTCGTCTTTCATCTGCCGGCTGATCCGCAACGCAAACTGCACAGCGGTCGCAGTCGACGGCGTGTTTGCGAACATGTTTGCGACGATTTGCGCGTACTCGCGTGACGGTCGTACTTTCTGTTTTACGCTCGTTTGCTCCGGTGTGATACGGCTTTCGTAACGATTTATAATTGGTGAAGGAAATATGAGTTTCCGGGATGGAGGTAAAGGTCGAAGCTAAGTGAAGCTAAATGAATTAGTTTTACGAGGGAGCAGGAGAGGAACAGAATGAAGTAGATGTAAATTAAAAGTGTATTCTATTCTCAAAAGGGGATGAAAATAATGCTGAAAATTACTGACGTTATAGACGGTAGAAATAATTGGAAATGACAACAGCACCATAACAATTGAATATGCTCGTGGATTGACCAATTGTTTAATTCATTAATTATCTGGACTAAATTGCGCGCAAATAATTAAACTGAACGACAGAATTGTATCTTCGCTTTTATCGCGCAGCAACAGCTTCTCGAATCATAATGATGAGTTCTCACGATTCAATATTTCACGCAGGCAGGTGTTTTATTGAGAACGAAAGCAATCGTTGATTTGTTGCGCATTTAGAAAATTGATCAAGCAGAAGGCGCTTTTATCAAGGCATATATTTTATGTAGGACAAGATGCGGCATATTGCCGTTTCTAGGTTTAATCTCCGGTTTCGCAGTTGGTACATCCTAGGAAAAGTGTACACAGACGATGCCAGAGCTCGTTTCGCCTCCTACTGTCGCCGTCTTTTCCTTTAATAATACGACCCCTGCCTCTCGTCGTGAAAATTCTCGTCGATCCTCGATTGCAATTACGTTACTTTGTCGATTTCAGCGTGACAAAGCCGCCGCGGACTATTTCCCATTTCGATGGAACGTCATGGAAGGTGCAATTGTTTCTTTAATATTACACCGAGTGGCCAAATTAACTGGAAGAGAAAACCCGTCAAGTATTGAATGAAACCTTTATTCCTGGGATTGTTATACATATACAGTGTATGAATTGAACTGTAAATATTCAAAAATAATCCGCGAGCCTGAAGTTTGTAGATAAATGTCGATATAGCAGAAATTGAAAGAATGTGATATTGATTAATGTTTTTGATACGACAGAAATTGGAAGGATACGTGTTGAAGCAGTAAAAGAATTGCAATGTATATTGGATAAAAATATGCTATTTGCATTAAATCTATGGTATGTTGACGTTTTATTTATTTATTACGCATGGACAGATGATCGGAGGATTTAAAATTCAGGCAAAATCACAGCGGAATTTGGCATACACGCATATTTTCATTTACAAAGTTTATTTGTGCCTCATAGGTCTCCACGCGATTTTTATTTCACAGAGCAATAAATATTTTCATTGAAATCCATAGAAACTAATATCACTTTTTGTATATTAATTTCCTATGCGGCGTAATAAATTCAAGTTAAATATATTCGTCCAGCTAGAATTGCAATTTGAATAACACAGGAAATTGTATTCAGGTGCAATAGAAATTCGTAGTTATGCAGTTATTGCGTTTTAATTAACTGAAAATACCCGGTACCTCTCTAATTATCCTTGAATCGGACAATATTGCGGGCAGGGAAAAGAAAAAAGCTTGCCCGCCACGATTATCTCGGCCTTACAAATGGCGAGGTGAACTTAAGAATTCTCCGCATTAACAGAAGTTTTTAGCCAGGTCCGAGACATCCAACCTCTACGGAGAAAAGTTTTTCCACTATTTATACTGTGAATGCAAGCTATTAGCGAATCTTGGCTTAATTGGTTGTCCCCGATTGGACAAGAATAAGCGTTGCAAGTACACTAACGCGCTAAATAACCCTCTTTGCCCAGCCATTCCTTACAAACGTTTCGCTGCTTTCTTAGCGCGTTTGACGAAAGCTATGATTAATGTATAATAGTTCTGCCTTAGTCGTTAATTCTTTTTAACCCTGGCTTAACTCTTTCTACGGTTTAAATATATTCCCCTTACAAATGAATTAGAAATCCGAATATTACATCATTTTCGTGATGCGTCATCTTCGAGAAAATATTAGACAGCCACGGTTTTGTACGCCCCTTCGTGTATGCGTATTTTAATTTGCGAAAATATGCCGTTTACTATCATGTAAAACGCAAGTCGATTTTACAAATGCCTGTATCACTATATCAATGTTTTCAATCGCCTAATTACAGATTGTAACCTGACGACAAATTGTTCACTTCACTGGTATAAACCTTCAAGAATAATAATACTCCGCTTATCCTAGAATGTTTTATTCTATTCAATCTATTCAAATGTTTTCGAAACTCAATGCTTCACAGCTTTCGTTGCACGGAAAAGGAAAAAGAATAGGGACAGTATAATAAAGTAATAACTCCAGTAAAATTGTCAATATTTTTCATTTTCTGATAAATGCATCTTAGAACCCTTAGAAGTACGTGTACCTTGGTCATAATAGAAAAGAGAAACCGAGACGTTTCATCGCAAAGGGATAACTGCGCGATTTGCAAGCATCAAGTGAAAGAGGTCGCCGATGAAGCCGACGCGGCGTACGTCGTAAATCGATTCCTGGACGTTCCTGCAGGATCCTGTTGCTGCAGACCAATGCAAAGGGGGTCAGAATAGAATGCGTCCGTTCAGCGAGCGATGCTTCCCTTTGATTGATAGACTCGGGCTTTCCATGAATCTACTCTCTTAGAAACCTGGACGCCGGAGGAATGAACGAGGTCACCACTAGAAAAGTAACGTTTCCAGCGAAACGAGTGCAATAGTTATTCGGGCAGAGGAAAGAGTACGCTTAGCGTATTTTATTTGCGGCGAGATGGAAATATAAATGCGATACACTATTAAAATATGCATATTTCTTTGAACAGTCGATCGAGCATATTCGTACGATGTAACGTAAACAACCGACCAGTGGAATATAAAATATCAACCGCTATCATCATCAATGCTAAATTAATTTGAAAACGTTTCGCATGTAAAAATTATCAATAGCATGTCTTTGTGAGAGAAAGGGAAACAGTGAACACAGGTTTGCGAAAATTTGGAATACACATTGTCATTGCAGACTCCTGTGAATGTAGGGAAAACAAGGATCACCGGTTCATTCGTGATCATTATAAAATTCAAATACTCGGCCAGGAAGTCCATTCGAAACCCGATGTTATTTTTGACGCATGAAACTCGCCATAATGATCGAGGGAAAAAATTCGTTCGCAACGATAATCGAGTTCCTTGCCGCGGTTCACTTGTTTCACGAATTATAACAGGATATTCCAGAGGGGGCAATGCCGTTTCAACGGGATGTCGTTACCGAAACGACGTCGACGCGATCGTCGAACGAAATTTGCGTCGGGTTGTTAGCTACGGACCTTCCGCAGCCGGTGGTACTCTCGTTTCGAGCAACATTTACCCTCATCGATGATCACCAGGTCGACAAACTTACCCACCGTATGGAAAACGTGACTGTTTCCCTACCGGGGGCAAGCTCAATTGAATGCGTTTCCGGGGCGTTCATTGTTCTTTCGTTCGTCAATGTTTTCCGTGATGGTCGCCGCTGTGCCAACGGCACGGAGATGATGACATTATTAGACACTCCGAACAAATATTTCTGGAAAATTGGAGCGGCGACTAGCGTCAGAAAGTCGAGATTGACTTGTATTTACTTGTGGTAATTAATGAGCGGTGACGTAGAGAGTTCTCATGGCAACGAATTATATGGTGTTTTGGGAAAGTAATTGTTGTCGTAATTATTACAGTGTCGGGACAACTTTTCTGTACGTATGTATATATGTACACAGAGTTTTGTAATGTAAAAAGATCGAGTGAATTGAATGGCGAACCTGGACACATTTTTTGAAGAACGTTCAAGAATTTGTGAAATATTTTCTTTTTTGAAACAAAGTTGGTACAATAGAAATGCAACTGCATCGCGGATTATACACCTAATTGTTAGCCGTTGATATTCATTTTCCGGTTGCTTCAATGCATGTACATATATGGGTTGCGGCCGAATATCATGTACAAGCGAATATCACGCCTCCAAAATTTTTTTCATTTAAGGCTTAGTTTTCGAGAAAGTGGAGCTTGCACAGCTGCGCGTACGACAGGGGGGCAACCAGTTTCAGCAATATTGTAACTGATAGAATAAAATGTTGCTCCATAAAAGTCTTCTGCGTATTTTTTCTTCAACTCGGAACTTTAAACGCTGTACAGTCATTAGTCATACGTTGCTCGATGAACTGTAACAGCATAGGTACGTACGCATCGGATATTGAAACTCGAATTTCTCCAAAATTAAGCCCGAAGTGAAGAAAATGTTGTTCTTATTTTGTCATAAGGAATCACCTCGTGCTCGCTTTCACATGTTATTCGGCCGCGCTTTGTACATATACTCGCACCTATTTACCGTTTACAAGTTGGTCGTGGGCGTAATTTAATCTTCCTATTTATCGCACGCACTAAAACGGATTTTACACATTTATTCCCGTCGCGCGTGAACGAACTTTCTGTTAAAAATGTATGTCTGTCGGCTACATTGCAACACGTACGAACGCGAGTACGCGCAGGCGAACGCGCGGAATAAAATTGCTTTTCCAATTGGAAACTGTTATTGACGGAATCGAGAGTTAGAAAGAGAGTGTGAGTTAAAATTCTCTTGCAAATTTTCCACGCCCGCGAGACACCTTTTGTAACCCAGGATCACGAGCTGGAATTAATTAATAACCGATATATCGACATGATCGCGCTGACCGGATTTACGTCGACGGCAAGTAATTTTCTTCATTTCTTCTTTCCCGATTTTTTTCCCCCATTGTTTCGCACGCACTTTCAATCTGCTTGTGGTGCTTTGTTTCTGGTTGGATAGACGGTGGCGTAATATTTACAAATGACAAATCAAGAGCAGAGAGTGGAAATTACGGATCAATAGGAAAACTCGATGAAATTCAATCTCTTTTTAAACTGTTCGTTATTCGATTCGAAAGTTCTGCTCTTATTCAGCGCCCTTATTCAATGCTTTTCTGCAATGTAAGTGCAGCGCAGGATAAAAATTCTCTTATTAGCTTCGCTGAAGCCATTTTTGAAAAATATATTCGAAAGGATAGAGTTTAATAATAAGAAGCGTCGTAACAAATATCGGTAGATATTCTGATTTCCAAATGCCATTATTATTCATGGCAATATATATTCATGGCAAAAGCGTGAATGATTGACCAAGTAGATTTTGTATCATAATACAAGAAAGGTAACGAATTCGGAAGCGCATTGGGGAAATATTCAGCAGGCAATAATATTAATCTGTTTCTTAATGGGAAACGTCAAGTATAAATCTTCCATTTATCTGAATGTTTGCAATACATCTTGCGCTAATAAATAATTATGGCAATGTCTGCGATAAATACAAAAAGCTAGATTAAATTAAGAGATAAATATACTATTGTAGTAAGTCATCGAAAACGGCAACATAGGGTGTCCAACTTGCTGAAACAGTTCCATTTAGAGACCATCTTGCAATATTACTACTTCCATTCTCCCCATTTCTGATTGATCAATTTCAGCGGGTTTTCTGGGTCGCGAATGTTATCCATCTTCCTTTATGCATTTCCTGTTGGACCAATTTATCTACCTTGTCCCCTCATTTTTGTTCACGTAGTCCTGATAAGTTTTCGTCTCGCGAAATTATGATACCGGCAAGAAGTAAGATAATTGAACACAGTCACCGAACATGGTTATTCCTTCAATTTTGACAAAAGGTACATTATTTGTGTTGGATTAAATTATATTTGCTATGCATCGTCACGTTGAGTTTGAAAAATAAAACATTAACAGCAACGGCACCGTTACGATTAATCTCCGTTTTCACTACTTCGCTTTCGGCTATTTACGTTGCTTTTCGATTTTTTTCGCCGCCCCCTCGGCGCTTGCATCAATAGAAAACTTTCCCACTTTCTTCTCGCTTTCCCCTCAAATTTTAGTTTTACTTCACCGCGTCTACCATCCCCATTGACTGTCTACTTCCCCGTTTTCTTCTTGCACCATGCACTTTCCTCCCATCATTCTGCATTCTGCTCACTCTCTATTTGGGGAAGTTGCCCCCTTCTTCTCGACACCCTGGCCGTGTCTCGCTCCCTCCTATTCATTCGTTCGCGCCCAACCTAGTCTACAACTTTCTAGATTTCACTTTTTGTACGCTCATGCTTTCAATTCCACCCTCGCGTCATCCCTCTTGCCCTCCCCTCTCGTCACAATCACTCTTTCCCGTCTCTCGTCAACCTCCACCCTTCACCCCTTTTTTCCGTCCTACCCTATTTTTCCATCCCGTGCCACACTGTCAACCCTTCCCCACCATTTTCTATTCCGCTGGCCACGTTTAATCCGCCGCGCAACACGCGGACAAATTTCGGCTCGTTAAGCGACAAGATTAACTGCGCCAGCTACGTCCCGGTCGCTCGAATAATGGATGGGATATTCTTCGGTCGACGGGCCAGCGACGGCCCAATTTAACAGGTGCGTTTATCTCTCGCACGCGTGCCACGCACGACTCGTGACAACAGCCCGGCACACTTTCATCCCCTTTTTGTCCCCCCGTGGCACGCGTGCCCACTCGTATTTTCATATACCGCCCATGGAATGGCGTACTCGCGAGATTTCGTACTGTCTACGAAACGTATGCGTGCGTAAAATGCGACGTTTCGTTGAGAACTGCGTATGACTTGACATAATTTGGCGTTTCGGTAAAGTCGGATAAAGCATTGCCGCTGGTGAAATTCGCCCGATGCCCTAACGCTGTCGATTGTGGATGCTCGTGGATCAACGCGACTGCGTATTCATCTGTGTACGTGTGTACAACTGCGCGCGTACATTCTGATACGTATATGGGGTGGAAAGGGCCGCGTGGCACCCCGCCGTTTCTGAATTATCGCCGATTTGTGAGGGCGGATAAATAAGTGGTGCAGACAGTGGAATTTGTCTGAAAAGTTGTCGAGCAGTGGTCCCGTTTGGATGGTCGGCTATTTCTGGCGGTATGAGGGTGTGAAAGTACACTGGCGCTGAGAATTGGCCTTGATTGGTATGGGGGACATAAACGACTGGCGGTTGGGGAATTTGTTTGCTCAGGTAGTTCCTGTTCGTTGTTTATCATGACGACGCTTCATTCGTTTTTATGACGGAGCCGCCACTTGTTTTTTTTTTTTTTGGCCGACGAAATGAATACAGATATTTTTCTGGCCGCGGAAATGGCGAAGGCGTAAACGGTGATAGAAATTTTATCATAAGGAAACGAAGAAAGGAAAGTATAGGAATGTTTGTCACATATTTAGACTAAGGATAGGGTTTCTTCAAACATTTAATCCGACACTTAGCAAGGTTTTCGAATCGAAAACGTACTTAAAAAATCATACTCAACTAGGCCCCTGAATTTTAAAACGCCCCCACAAAAATTAATGTCATTCTTTATTCGTTTAAATTGTGTGGACGCATAGTAACGGAGTTCACAGGAATCACAAATTTTTATACATATAAAATAAAAGTCTTCCCCTATATAAAATAGTCTCATTTCTATTCTTCCAAGCGTTGCATTTTTTCTCAAACCAATCATCAGACTCGTGTGCCCGACTAAACAACTCGCACGTATCGCGCAAGAAAGGAGGCAACAAAAAAAATATGTGCTGCAACGTCCGTAAAAAAATATATATTTCGTTCTACCGCCACCAGAAATACGAAACATCGTTCCCTGCAACCATCGGAAGCTGAGAACTCCTCGTTTCCTCGACACTGGCGTTTATCGTTAAATAATTGACTGCACAAAGGTCGATGGTAGCCAGTCGATAAAACGGGAACGAGCCGCCGGGATCAATCGTAAAATCACGGCAAATGCATACAACGTTGTGCGGTGGCTCGAGGTAAAACCAATTCGGAATAAATGGGGCGGGTTAACGTCGAAAGAAACGTTCTCGATACACGCGCACGGCCAGGAAGTTTAATCGGCGAAATCTTAATTAGAGGCTGCATTTATTAGGGCGGAACCTTGTGGCAGGATGCGCGCAACGTCCTCCCTTTTGCATCGGCCAGTCTATAAAGAAGGCTGCCGGCTTTGGTCGCATGTGAAACGGATGCCCTCCGAGTCCCTTGTGTCGCAGATAACAAGCCGGGCAATTATTGGCGAAGGAAGAGGCTTAGAAGACGAAAAAAAAGAATGGAGGAAACGAAATGCTTGTTTGCCGAAAGTCGAAGGCTAGGTAATCATTTTTAACGAGTACCTTTTCGACGATCCGGGTCTCGTGAAATGTTCAAAGCAAGTTGAAAAGAGTAGAGGGCGGAGTCGCGATTTCGATCGGGTGTGGTCGATTGAAGTTTTGTGTTGCTTGGCTAAAATTGATGGATCTTCCGAGCGAAGAAGCAAACGATTGATTCATTTTTCGACTGATCCGGAAGCGATGCTCCGATTACGATTCGTTTGCCCCGTGACGATAGTTGACAGTTGTTTTATTGCTTGACCCTCTTTTGATTTAGAAGATTGTGCTTAATATTGAAGCGATAATGTACGAGGGAAGGCTTAAGTGGATAGCAATGTATTCTATGTTGGTTGCAGGGATTAATTATTAATTTAGTTCACTGATTGCGTTTCCAATTGCAAGTTTAATAATAATAAATGCTGAATTGAAGGTTTGTAATGATTCAGTCTGTACAGATAAGGTCTTTAGTGAATACTTCAAATTGGTATGCAAATTAGAATTTCTAGATTCTTTATAAAATATTTTACATTTGATTGAAGTTGACATAAATGAAGGTGTCTTGGACCTTCATGTACTTTCCAAGAAGGGACATCGATATATATTCGTAATAACAATTGTGAATACATTACAATTACAATTACATTACAACCGACCCACTGTAATATTATCTCTGTTGTTCCTGCTCCGTGAAACAACCAGGCAGATCGAAATTAAATTCACATTTAATTAGAACGTAAAAGGAAATACGTGAACCGAAAATTTCTGTGAAGGAATAAGCATTATTTTAATTGAGTGTCGGTCAAAAGGACAACGCGGTACAAATTACTGGAATGCATGAACGTTTCTACATTGCAATAAACACCGCTGGAAGGGCGAAGCTTTCTTTGATATTTGTCATTCAGTTCACGTTTCTCATTATGTAGAAATTTTAACTCATTAAATCAAATTTCAATGATTTGATTCATTTGTAGTCGACGAGACGTAATTTACTAGATGCATAATTGCATTAATCTTTCGCGTGGCATTACTTTGTACAAAGATCAAAGTGCAACTACTGCGCGTATTAAATGAGCTCTTTTCTATAGAAATACAGCTTGATTTTCCATTTACGTTTAACAATTACAAACATCCCGTTTCGACCGAAACTGATCTGAAATACATTTTCAATAAGGGGACTGCAAAAACGTGTGGAGTATTATCCTCATATATTTAACCTACCATTCGGTTAAACGTATTAATCTCGCTAAAATGAAACTTCATGACCATAAATTGCGAATTCAGTTTTCAACTTTCCCATAATTATTGCGGCATCGCCCTGTACCCAAGTGCATAATGTCATTAAACACGTTCGACCTAGTTGTCACAAAAACTGCAACTATACAACCATTAATCCAGAAAATTTTATTGTTGAAAGAACTATATTCATTGTTCGATATTTTATTTTTATGGCAGCATTTTCTTTCACGAAACAGTAAATATAACAGCAGGAAATAATACAAAATGTATAGGAGTAACCCATTTATAATCTGCCTGCATTTTCTCCATCACTTACCTCGCCAAATAATATACTTCTATAATGACAAATAAGCGTATACACGAAAACATATATGTACCAGTATTTTCAAACTCCGTTCGATCGCCTCCTCTTGGTCAAATTATTCCTACCAATTGAATCAATACGTTTGCAAAATATACCTATTATCTCATTCACAGAATCGTTCCAATTTATGTTGCAAAACTGTTTCCCCTATAACTTTTGTTCGAACAAAAGTGGCGATAAAACAGTTAGATTCGTTTGAAGCGTCACGCTGTGTATACATATTTGTTTATACGGTTGTCCAGCCGCACATGGCAGGTTTCTATTTCAGTCTACTGTGCTCGAGGATTTCGGCCCGCACGGGGTTCAACGTGCACCGCGTGGAAATGATCCAAGTTATTTTTGTTTGCGCAATGAGCCGACATCGTAACAAGGGTCCCATCCCTGGCCCCGCTATCGTTAGCCTAATTGCACGACTGATTAATTATTGCCAATAACCGGGACGCGTTGTACATATTTATAAAGTGTTCAAATTGGACAGTGCACCCGTGCTTCGCTATTTTCGAGGGGAATCGTGACGGTGAAGAAATGTTGTCTAATTCCTGGCACTAACAAAACAGATCATCCTTTCCCGCTTAGGCTTCATGTTCGCGGGTCTATGGTACCAAAATTTTCTTAAAAGTTTATTTAATATGGAAAGTCGGAGTAGTATTAAAGATATTAAGAAATAAGGAACGAGAGTTTCGCTTCTATGGGGTCATTGCATATCGGTTACATTAATTGCGGAATAATTCAAAAGGGTCAACATATTTTTCCTCGTCTTCCAAGTACCCCATTTAAATGGTTACGATTCTAATTATGATTCTGGAATATCCTCTGGATTAGCACAGTATGGGACAATGACGACGTAAATTTGATTTAAGCGAAACGATTTAAATGTGTCACACTGATTGAGGAATGTTTAGTGTCTCGCAAAATTGAACGCACCAGTATATAACAAAGTGGAACTGTTATTTTTAAGTAACCGAAATTCGGTTTCTTCGAACTGAAAGGGACGATTTATTTGTTACACCAGGCCACGCTGCACTGGGATACATCACTTGTACACGAAAAAGCACTTGAAAGCTTCTTGCTACGACTTTTCTTATATTTCTCGGCGCTGTTAGCTGTTCGGCCTAATTGCTCTAGACTTCATCTCTGCTTGTCAAGTTTGCTTCTTAAAACAGTAGAATGACTGTTTGCAACAGCATTTCAATATCATTTCGTACAAAATTAATCTCCAACCATCCTCGCGCGTGTATCGATATTCCTTTGGAATTTTCAAAATATTTGACGAAATATATTACACGCATAATGTGCGGTCTACGAAATATACATGTATTAAAACTACTGTTCTTCAGGTGTGCTTCGCCAGAACGATCAATCATAGCGGTGTCACGGAAGCACCCAACGACGAGACATTTTCAACACAATGAAACATCTTCGCACAGAAGCGTGACGCACAAATTGATCTTCCGACATATTACCTTAATCACTCTCCCGTTCCATTATTATTCATCCTTTTCATCCTTCAAACGTTCACATTTCATAGACACGTTACAATTAAGCTAATAATCACGTCGGACTTTTACGCCCCGCGTTGAACGCAATATTTTCAATAACAATAACTACAATGTCTCGGGAATTCCGCCCAGAGTGTAGCGCAACGTTCGAGGATATAAAGTGATGGACGTGACAAGAGAGGCACATCCCATTTTATCGATGTTATTCGAACGACGCACAATATTATTCCTCTTGACTGTACGTCGAAAATGGTGCAGCGATTTCGAACGGGTTCAGGTGTGTGAGAGGAACGATCGCGCGTTTAAAGGCTTTGCGGCCTTGGGATAAAACAATTTTTCGTTCGAGGATCTCGCCGTTGGCAAGATTTTCGAAGCGGGGTAAGTGCACTCGAAATCCCTTCGCCGATAGCCGGGACCGATCGATGGGATTCTATACGTTACAGTGTCGACTCGATACGTGTATGTACGTCGATCTTAATGCTCGATGGTCGTTCGCTGCTATTACTCTATGCACATATATTCTATTACTCTACACACTGTGTAGCATAGAATCTGTACGATCGCTTCATAAAATTCATCAGGTACCGCAACGGCACTTTGAAGATCTCACTCTATGTGCTTCTCTGTTTCGTGAGACGCGAATGGAAGTCACCGTCGTTTGTTTTATCTCTGCCTTCGTGTTATTCACTATCTTTTCCCCTCCTATATTCCAGGTGAACTTGCCTTTATTTCTTTCCATTTCTTAATGCGTTCGCGCTACCACGTTTCGTGCTCGTTTTCTCCTTCTATTTTTCTTACGGTGTATTCGTTACATTGCGCAGTCTTCATTTTGTTCTGACAATTTTTTTGCCGAGGTTTAAAATTCAATTAGTTAACCACACTGGCGATTCTTTTGGTCTCAGTTTGTGATTGTATAATTCTTATCTGTTTCTTCGAATGTCCCGGTTTTTTTTATTAATTTTGTGTAGTCCATTAACGAAGGGATTACATTAGATCGTTTAATTGTGCGTTTGAATGTACTTGTAATTCCTCGTTTCGTTCATTGATCGAAAGGTTTGTATGCAGAGTGAGATACCTCTCCGAAGATTCCGAGCTGCGCGTATGTTGTTAATTGAAATTAACAATTCCGCGGTTGGAAAAGGGCCGTTGGCCTCTGCGAAAACATGCGAATTGCCTTTTCGAATATTTGTTGAGGCACCGGCTATTGATTTTTGCCCGGCCGATGGGGGTGCTTCTTCCTTTTACCCTTTGAACCCCTTCGAAACTCTTGACCCGCTTATGCGACCGGTATTCATGGCATGGTTCGTATATTTACATAATGTTTCGCAGCACTTCGTATTTCTGAAAAATTCAATTTCATGTAGTCCCCCTTTTTTGCAAACAAAACATTCGTCTGTCCATTACAATTTATTCACCTCTACTCATAATCTCACTTTCCTTCCTTTTAATAATTATTTTTCCAAAAGCTATATACGGTATTCTCATTTTTTTTTTCTGTAAACGCTTCAGGTGAAACGCAAGAGGTTTAAAACAGAGAACTGGTATTGTTTGCAACGTGAGTTTGCATAGATGTAAAAACAAACATTTCCTAATAGCACGTTCGATCGGTAAACGATTTATTATTGGTGGCTGAACCTTTTTGCAAATGATTGATGTAAGTAATGACAGTTCAATTTAGTTATTGACAATCCTTGTGTTTGAACTATGTTTGTCGAAAAGTGATTGCAGTTTGTGTGTAAATATCAGATCTGCACAATTTTCTTTTCCAATTGCAAGACAATGAATCTTGCTAATATTTAAATCAATCATTGAGTTTATTATTTATCAATCAACAAATAAACTATGTCTGCCATGATTTTAAATAAAAGACTTACTTTAACGCGAAGAAGATTTAATTTTGACTTTTCCTTTCTCAAATTACCAGGGAATCAAGTTTCCTCAAATATATTCTTCTTTCCCGTTCACTCTGTAGTGAAATTAAAGTAATTGAACTTACGCAAGTAGTATCACCGTTCATCGTGAATACTTTTCAGCAACTTCTATTATCTTCTTTCCATTACTAATAAAAATAAACAAATGCGAACATTTCAAACTAACGCAAAATTCAAAGCCTCGACAATGATCTCTATTACTTCAGCGTACACTTTCGTCTTTTTCCATTTCGAAGAATCCAATTCACGCTACCGTACTTTACTATCATACTTCATTAAATTTTCCACTCGGCATAGGAACACGGTGCTCTTCATTAATATCGTCATTCGACCGTCCTCTTCGCTCTATCTCCAACTATATCTTCCAAGGAGATTTGTTAGGGGGTGTAAATCGCGGCCGAAGTTTCGCTCGATTAATATTGCCAGCTTGTTCTCATCACAACGTGATCTTCTTGTCAGGATAGTGTAAGTGTCCCAGGCACATGCACGTCGGCAGTTTAGTCTGGTACAAAATGCAGATACCCGTTGTGGAAACGTGCCTTTGCGATGCAACGTGGTAGCTGGCGTTACGAAGGGCACGCGTGCACACTTGCTTCTCCTGCTTTCGCGCGTTGTCCCGGAAATTCCACAGCGGCAATTCCCCGTGCAATGTTGCAGCCTCTGTACGCCATGCACGTTCCCATGTCGCAAATTCAGTCATCCAGAACTGATAACAATTGTCGGTGAATTTGTCCATTTACCTTCGCAGCTGGTCACGCGTTTTGTGTTAGGTTTTTTGCTAAAATAATTAGCAGTTAGAATTTGCTCGTCGAGCGTAGCGCTGCTTCTTACAATCCAACGAAGATTTCAATGAACGATGCAGCTGCAGAAGCTAACGCGGTGGATGAAATTCTACAATGATGCATCGAAGTTTAAGGGAGATGAATGTTTACAGGTAATATCGTTTACTCGCTGCGACAACGGACACGGCTTCGACTCACCGTCATAAGTCGTAACTTAGAATGGAAGTTGGTTTCGAGGATGAATGTGAATTTACGACACTGGCTGGAGATGTTGCAATAATATTTTTTGCCCCGATTAAAACTTCCAGCATGACAGCGTAATGAAATGGTGCCTAACGAATCTATTCGAACTCCGCTTCCGCAGAATCTCGATTCTTGTATTACGCCACTTGCTGCCATAAATATACAAAATCATTGTATTTAGTGTTTCTGAATTTATTATGAGCAGAATATCCTTTCTGCAAATGAATCTGTTTTATTCCTCGTGGCCACAAGGTACTCGTAATTATGTTTCTATGATTATCGTAAAATTGTGACTGTGTCGCACAAGAACTGCTTGATATAGTAATAATAAAGTGATCGAATTGCACAGTAATGATAATTCGAAAATAAAAGATACAAGTTGGATGCCCCTCGACAAAACAAGCCTTGGCTTCTATTCAACAAATTACACTATTCTCCGTAATAAACTTTCTCTCTTAAAAAAAAAAAATCAACCGAATTGGCCAGGTGATGAAATACAACCGCAAAAATCCAGACAATGATATCGAGACAGAAGCTGGGAATTAAATCACCATGCGGAAGAAACGGCGTATCGTTCACAAAAGCCCAGACGTCGTGTTCCACGATACGCTGCTTCGTTATAGACGGCAGTCACGGCAGTTTCTTTCATTCGATGGTTAACTGGCGAGTTCACGGTTAAAGAGCAGAAATCGAACGGGACAAAGACGACCCTGTTAACGTCTATGCAGCGCCGTTTCTCCTTCTTCCCTTTCATTCTGACGCGTCGCGGTGTTCGGCGCGAGGCATCGTCGTTCGGCTTCTGAATTTCGCCACGACGATTCACGCAATTCGATTATTCCGCGACGATTCGACGATATTCCATTTGAATTGGCCAAGTCCAGTGTTTACACCAGTTTGCATATCTCACTGTGAAACTCGCGGATTTACTTGTTAATCCCTTTACCGTTTGTTTATCGCCACCCTGGCGGGTTCCTATACCCGCCGGTATTATCGGGATATTGGAAAATAGTAAAAGGGTTTCCAGGTGATTTCTACGGGTTAGCACATCAAATTCAGCGAGATATTCCGTTGAGAAAATGTGATTTTAATGAAGTAGACGATTCACTGGATCAGATGATTACTATTATAAGTAGTTCAAGAGTTTCGATTTGAAATTTACATAAGTATTTATACGAGGAACTGCTCTGTATTCAATTTCCTTGCAGAGCATTTTATACTTTTCGCTGTTAATTTTCGGGAATAGCTGAGCAGTTGTACGCGAGCCTTCTCGATTATTTATATTTGCCAAGTTGTAAATTAGTTTCATTGCTACGGCAGGCGAGAGTAGATAACAGAATCACTGAAATAGTATAGAATATAGTATAGAATGCCAACTAGAAGTTATACACGCTTTGCAATAAAACTTTGTGCAGTGAAACGATAGCCGATCGCATAATATTGTTATAATTAATTTCTAGCTAAACTCCAGCAGATTCAATGAAATCGAAACCTCGATTGAATGTAATCCCGCATCGTTCACATACAGATCCATAATTGCCGGATGAATAAAATTAACTGTACTCATAATTGTATTCATCGAGGTGACAATATAACTCAAGCAAGCGTACCATTTCAATCCTATCGTTCGCACATTTCCCAACCACTGCGTTCACTTTGCTACCCACTATTCTATTCCTGCGCTAATCGCCCCCAGACGATTACTCCGATTCCGCGTGCACGTTTTCTCCATGCCTCCTGAAATTTCTCGAACCGAACACCGAACAGAAATAATTCATTCTGCGTCCGTCAATTTGCCCCGCGTTCCACTGCATCCAATCCTCTAATCGTAACGGAAATCACTGCGCCACCGAGGATGCAAGCGGATATAACCGTGCAGCCCCTGCATTCATGCCGGGGTGACAAGTATAAAATATACAAGTGCGTGGTCGGGAGGCGAGATCGCAGCGTTCAACGTCATAGAATAACCGACGATTCCTCGGCATTAACCAGAAGCGACGCCGATTGTCAGCCGCGATGCCGCTGTCGACGGATCGTTTGTCCCGTCATGCCAGAATATTACATGTTACAACTGCACCGCAATGAGCAATTTGCTCGGCGAAACGCGTATTTCCAACGTAATACTTTGCTCCCGTACTCTGGGCCTCCGGCCGCAATCCACTTAGGGGTATGCACAAAGCGGTAACGAACCGCGCTGCCTTCAGATATTACGCGATTATACTGCACGTCCTTTCAGTTGAAACAATATTCTTGCGCGAATCTCGAAGTTGCCCCGGTGGACATTGCTGATAGGTCGCCGACATTTGTGGCCGTTTGATATTTAGGGGCTGCGGGGGACAGTGAAAGGGGTGATTCGGTGCCGATTGGTAATTACGTATCGTATTCTGTTGTTTGGTATATCTTGGAGGGAAGTGGGATGTGTAAACATAGTGAACGAAGCTCAAATGCAACAGTTGAAGTAGTGTCACAGAGGTATCTTGCAAATGTGAATGTACAGAGACCTCGCAAAAAAGTGTAGCATTCAAGATCAATTGGAACGCGTCTTTTGAATTAAGGCGTAATTAAATTCTAAATACAGCAGTGCAAATGCTGTGATTTGATGAATTTTTGAATGAATTTTCATGCAAAATCGATGGTTAAACGTTGAAAAATCATGTCAGGTAAATTCTTTATTTTCTGATTTACCTATATTCGATAACTTTGGATTGCATTCGTTATTGCATGCCTACGAAATGGTAGATGATACCTGTAAATTCTGATTCACGTGATTCGTGTAGGTAAAATTCGTTTCCAATTCCATGCATTTCCTCGATTTTCATGACGCAATAATATTCTGCAGTGTTCTGTTATATTAAACGTCATATGCTCTTTACCGAGACTAATAGGGGCATTGTAGAGCGGCACGATTTTATATTTGTCGTTTCCTGCATTGGGAAACGAGGTTACTCTCAAGTTAACTTGAACAGATTTGTCGACGTCGTTCGTTCATTTGGCTCTCTCTCGGTCGCATTTCGTTAACCGACTCCGTTGAATTTCGTCAGACGTATAAATTCCAACGAATCTGTTGCCGCCCACGAAAGAAAATTTGCGAATTTCTTCTCGAATCCGTCGACGACTTTCCCAAACCCTGTGAAACAGAAAACGTAACCAGAAATAAATTCACGACAGACGTCAGGAAACAATGCACATTAGTAGTTCAATATATAAGAAATAATGCCAGTTCAAAAGAACCGAAGAAACATAAAAGTGAACAAAAGATTATCCATAACCTGGCACGTCGAATTCTCGACGCATGTTCTTTGCAAAATTCGACGTTGGAAAGGAATTTCGTTCCGAACGCCAAAACTGCAACGTTACGGTAGAGACGGAAAGCATAATTTTGTCGAAAACAAATATGCTGTCCTTTAAATACTTGTGTTACCGAAAAATTGTTTCAAGAATATTGGCGCGAAGCAAAGGATTATTATTAGTGCGGTAAAAATCGCGTATCATTATAAATTAAAGGGATTTGGCCGCTTGCAGCCAAATTGTTCTAATTTGGATCGCGCTAATGCGATTCGAGGGGCGAAGACAAATGGAGGAGATTTAAAATTCCACCCCGAAGCAAGGGACGAGCGTTGCGTTCGAAACAACAAACGCGACCGGAAGAAGGGCATAAATCGTTCGAGAACGTCATTCGCGGGGACCTAATCCGCTTAATCTTCGAATGAAAAATCGTTCCGTCGCGACGCTCGTTTCGCTTATCGCGTTGTTATTCCTTATCCGCGTGTGTCTCGCCTCTTGGCCGTTCCCCAAGCTCTCATCGACTCGATGACTTATGGCGACGCTCCTCGTTTTGCTTAACCCGGCCACGATTTCGCATTGAATTTCTGTACGATATATTTTTGCAATCATTTTTCGTTCGCCCCTCTTTTCTACGACGCTTTGCCGCGCGTCGTTTGACTACCAGATATAAAATAACGCGAAGAACGCGTGCACAGAACAGTGGATTGGACACGAAAAATTTTTAACGGAAGTCTGAATTGTGTTCGATGGACGAAAAGGTTTCGCGATTTTACCACAACCGTCAAATAATATCCGCCGTAATACAGGTGTGTGATCAGTTTGGCGCATATGTTTTGAGCTCGTTACGAGCGTAAATTGAGGGAGAAAATAATTGGCAGATTGCTGCACAATCAATTTCACCGTGCACATTTAGCAGTTTATGCCCTTAATTGGACGTTGCGATTACTGTAATTCATTATAGTAACGTAGACTTTGTTTTCCGATGAAGCGGCGCGGATCAATTTGGTTTTCCCCCCGTTCCAGGTGTAATTTCTAATGTATTTTATTTCGTCTGTGCATACAACGCGAATTGAATGAATATGCCATTGGAAAATTCGTGCGAACGATTCGATTCATATTTCTCCTATCCTCAAATAATCTCACAATAATCGTTCGTCAAACTTTCTTCGTACTTCCTAAATCATTTACTTATACAAATATAAAGACGAAGACAGATTCGACAAGTGACTTCCGCTGAAAACAACACATTCGGGAAGTGTTATTCTTTTTCCTCTGCTTTGGCATCGTCGCTCCTGAATCATCCTTGTTTCACGCGAACGATGGAAATCTTTCATCGCTGTGAAAATAAAGAGCGCCGCTGGAAACGACGATTCGCTCGTCTTAATAAATCTCACAGCTGTTCTGTCAGCCTTTGTTTTCTTAAGTGAGACAGGGGTCGTGTTCTCGGTTAACGGAATTTCGGAATCCCTTCTAAAATCGGCCCGCCATACCGATCCGGGCAAGTGTCCACACGTTGCTGGCGCACGATTTAAAAGAACTCAGACGCCTTCTTCGACGGAGCAGGCAGAAGATCGGTGGCACGTCTTGCGAGAGCATTCTCCCGGTCCGCTAAGATAGTTCTCGTGTTGCCATCAGCGTCGCTGTGTTGCGTGAAAGAGACACGGCCCTTCTCTAAACCAAATGTAATTGCGTTCCCTTGTATGTAGCTGCCGATATATCATTCATTCACAACTGGAGCTATCGACTGGAGGATTGATCGCAAGATGATTAAACGATAAGGTGTACGTGCAAGGTGTTAAATTTTCGATATTTTTCAGTACGTTCTACGATACCTTGTATATTATGGGAATACATACTTGTATCGTTAAATTCAATATAGTATTGGTCGAGGTAGTATATTATTATTATATTATTGTAGTAGTGTGTTATAGAGGTACTATATTATTGCTGGGTCTCGATTTCCTCGGAGCAGATTTATGAATAAGGAAGCGAAGATCCATGTATTTTTTCGCAAATTGTCCGAGGGATATTGAAAACGAGTAGAAATATTGAAATAGAGCAGCTCTATAGCTTTGAGGATGCAGTCGACGCTTTGAATAGTTCAGGCCAGTTTAGGGTAACGGATTTGGAAAAAATAATGTATATATAGTGTAGACAAAAGCTGATAAAATAATGTTTAGATAGATTGTTTTCGTGATTCTAGTACAACTAGTTCATTAATGATACTATGTCTTAAATTATTAAGGATTGACTCGATGAAAGGACAGTCTGTAATTCGGTAATAGCAATCAATCTGTCATGTGGATTGATCAAAAATTATGTGCTACAAAATTCTGCAATATTACAAGGATGCTCGCACCCAGCTATAATACACTTTATTAGAAACAGCAAACCTTTGTATTCCCCCAATCAGTCGTGAACTGATAAAACAGATTCATACCAATTTTTGCGGCTCCTAATGTCGCCCAAAGAACAAAAGATCCAATACAAAAGTTAATTGCAGCTTCCTCTGTAACAAACACGCTTTCTCTGTCCCGAAATAATCGTCAATTACCTCTCAAAGTTATCCAAACAACCCCATATCGCAAACCACCTGGCAGAATCTCCAGAAAGCAAACACACGACAGTCGGTCACGAATTCTCATCACGAACAACGACGCCGGTTTCACGGCGATCCACTGAATAGAATTTCCCTCATCAGTTTCCACGAAGTTCACTGATGTCGTTCAGTCGCGTGCTTTCATATCCATCATCCCTCGGCAAGGGGTTGGATAAAGATTATCCTGTTAGGGCGCAGTTCAATCCCATGAACGGGGTGCCACGTGGAAAGGTGCGAGAATTGGGAAAAGGTTCAACCCCTAGGAGAGAACGAAGCAAAGTTCCGATCGTGTCGAAAGCTGAAGTTTTGTTTCGCACGCGTGACGGATGAAACGCGTCCCGGTGTATTCTGTGAAACGTTTCGGCCGAATCGTGGTCCAAGATACTGTATATGTATAATTACGCGGGGGCGTTTAACGACGAGTACAAGTGTGCTCGCGCGAATACGTTTACCGAAAGACACGGTGTTATTAACGAGTAATGACCGATGAAATTCGCGGATATCGCGAACTCTTTCGTTGCCGGTTCTATCTTGATTGCGGGTAATTGTGGGGTCTTGTACATCCATACAGTCGACCCGGAAAGCAAGTTAACGCACTTGCCAACAGTTTGAATGTATAATAATGATAATGTGTATATTATTATTGTAACGTACGTTTACATGTTTTTATGTATTCTTTACAATATAAGTACATACAAAAATTTACGTATGCGTATCGTTCATTTGCAAAAAATGCCAATCGTTAACTTACTTTCCGAGGCGACTGTACGTACGGTTTCGATCACGAGACACTCGCGTGGGACAGTCATGTGGGTGGCGATGATACTTTGTGATAAGTAATAGCGGAATAATTCTGAGGAATTAAAGTTGCAGCTGCAACATGGAATTTTCTATTCGTGTCCTTTGTTTCGTTTCGATTGTCAGTAGATTTGTAACAGATATTCATTTACGCGAGTGAGACAGAGATTGGTTTGTATCACCGATCACCGATACAATGTTATATTATTTTCATCGAATGAGCAAATTCCTTTCGGCAATGGTCGCGTCGGGCCTCCAAGGATATCAATCGTTTTAGACACGAGTCCAGAGACGTTTAAAAAAGCTATTTTCTACAAGATTAGAATTATTCAAGAATTGTAATGCTATATTATACAATACACTTATATTTTATTTTTATTTTATATCTTGCTGTATATTTTTATTAGGCCTGCAAACAATTTCAATCTTACATACTGAATTACGTTCACCCGTTCCAATACGTCACAAGAAACGTAAGTAAGTGTAACTAAGCATACAAAGACTACAGAATATATGAAGCACACGACACCCAGGTAATTGTAATCCATTCGGGAACAAAGTTCTACCTTGTTAAGAAAAGAATAATCGAACTTGTCGAATAGAATTACTTCTATTCCTTTTTGCGATATGTATTTCGTTCTACAATTAACAGCAATTGCTTCGCAAATGTGTGCACGGTAATTATGCACCGACATTACCTTCCACGAATATCGAAACTTTCACTCTCCCGTTCTACCGTGCCGAATCATGACGTTCCCATTGGCGCCAAGATTCACTAGCTTGCACCGTACAGAATCTCCGTGCAGACATTGATTGATACCACAACGAGCTGAACTTGGTCAACCCGAGTGCTCAATTAATTAGCATTAATATTCATAAGTGCGTCAGGCCAAACGGGCTGCTTTCAAAACAATTTAATTAATCCCCGACGGCCGAGAGGTTCTTTCATTCGCCCCATTCTTCCTCGACGTCACCCCTTTTCTTTTACGTTTCCCTTGTTCCCCTTCCTTCGTCTCCAACACTCCGTCTCCGTGGCATTTGTCCGGGCGACACGGGCTAGTGCTACAAATGTAATTCAACTTAATTCCCTCGTCGGAATTCACCGTCCACGACAGAGAACAAAATCTGTTTAATCAGTCCCACTTGCTGCTTGATAAGGAATTAAGGACAACGGAAATTGCTCGAGAGAGGGAGAGAGAGGGAGAGAGAGAGAGAGAGAGAGAGAGAGAGAGAGAACACGGCTTTACGCGATCCCTGCTTGCGTATTTGCGAGTTCCACTTCCGGAACCTCTTCTCAGGTACATGACGCTTTCTCTGTTTCAACCCCCGGAATTAATGTATGAACCTTTCAAACAAGAATTCTTTCCTGCGTTGGAGCTTTCAGGTAGAATTTCAGTGACAAGCGTGTCTCCGGTTCGATGTGTCAAGTTGTTCCGATTTGTGGCGGAAAACTGTGAAACCTGTGGCCGGTTGCGTACATGAAAATGCGGTTGAATTACATGAATGTTTATGACATTACGAATTGTACCGAATGTGGACACGATTTAATATTTGTCGTCTCATTTGTGAACAGCGAAACGTACGACATTTATTGTGCCGTGTCTTATTCGTTGGATCATTTCGTACTGAATTTCGTTTTACTGCGCGAAAATTTCAAGGGTTCATACGATGTTCGAAGAAATTCGCGAATAGACAAGAATCTCTGCACGTCGGGTGAAATTGAAAATAGTATTTCTGAAGAAACGGCTGTATGCAGATGTTAATAATAATTTGCGCGACAAAGTTTTCGCCGCTCGGCATCGGTATTGAAGCATAGTTTTTGAACGCCAGAACTTTCTTGTATCGACGAATGGGGTCTGAAGTTCGTCGCGAAATTTAACAGAATCGCAAACGAAAGCCGGAAGTCAATACGGTGGTGAAGTTCGTATGTCGCGTCAAGATGACACTCATAATAGAAATGAATCGGTCTCCCAGTGGCTATTCGACTGTTCTGGCAAATAAGTACCGCGCGACCGAAACTGCCACTCGAAACTAATAACAATCGAAGCTTTGCGGGAGAAATGTTAATGCGAACGTCAATTAAAATTCACGCTCGAGGCGATAGATGTGCCGGCGCATAAAATAATGTACGGACTAATACAGGAATGAACGGCATACGGGTCTTGTTTGCGCTGTTTCGATTGCCAGCGAAGCACATTCACACACGCGAAAACGGGAAATTATTTTCTGAATAACGCGTCTGACGGATAGAATTTCATTTAGTATGCATATCCCTCGAAGGACGAGAGCAATGCATGTTGATAAAATAGTTACCGTGGCAATTAGAATGTGCAAACTATTATAATTTCGTTGCAATCATAATATCTTTTATCCGAAAGTAACGAAACGTTAACAGTGGCAACGTTGAAGTGAATTTCTTGTGCAGTAGATGCATAAGAATGCTGCAACGGTTTTCGCCCACTGAAGCCAAAGAAGAAACGATTTCTTCAAAAACTAACACACCGTAGCAATACCGTTTGAAAATGCAATTGATTATAATGAACTATTTACTGTCCGGCACCAAGTGTGAAAGCGGTTTAAAAATGAAATAGCAGGGGTTGACATGTATCAAACGCAATTTCTAAGCAGAGGAAATAACAAAATAAGCTTCCCTTTCGAGTCACCCCGCCAATTACCCGTTCCCCGTTGTCGTGCCGTTCAACGAACCTCACGTCTGTGGTATATTCGCCGCGACATATTCCATTTCCCGTCGTGAACACACCGTTTCGTTTTCTTTGACCGTCGACTTACCGCGTCGCACAAGCTTCTGTCGTCTTCGCCTATTTATTTCGTTAGCGGGGACGAAACGGTGAATTTTTCTGGATCCCCGTTCGTATTGTGCTTCCACGGCGGGGCGCTTTTCGAGGAGAAATCGCGGGGAAGCTGAGCCGCTTTTACCTGAGAACGTTCGATCTCGCTCCTGCGCGCATAAGCAACGGAGCCGGTTGATGGAATTTCGCGGACTGAGAATCGCGTCTGTTTGTTATCTCTGGTTGCAGCACGCCGTCGGCTTATCGTTTTAAAAGTTCACTGCCACTCGCCAGTCATAACGTGCCTCGCGCGGGTTCGCCGTCCCCGAAACGTTCCACCGGATCTTTTCGCCGGCGAAATCATCCCTCGGCGCGTCTCGCACCCTGGCAGAGATTGCCTCGATAAGTGGAAATGGATTCGGGGCCGCGTTGCTTCCGGAAATGTTTGCGTTGGATATGATAATGGTAACGTTCCCGTTGGCTGGCTGACGCTCTCGATCGACGCAACGGGTTACGCGAACGGTCCTCGTTGCTCCGTCGAAAAGCGAATTGTTCGTCGGTTTTCGGGTAAAGTTTATTTATGAACACGTTTTCGTTAATCGTCTTCGACTTAAACTGTGCGGCAACTTGGACGATAATTTGTTCGAGCAAATACGTTTACTCTGGTCTGTGCTGCATCGAAAACGTTACGCGTCCTTCTCGATAATAATTATTTTTGCGATCGATAGAATACTAGGCACTGTATATTGCAAACGAATCTGTTGGTCTTGACAACGCGGGGCGCACACGAATGTGGCAGGGAACGCGTTGAATTGGAATATGTTAAACAAATTTTGATGAAATTATGTTCACTGGTGAGATAATCAGTAGAATACTTGGAATTGTACCACCGCACTGTCGTAATAGTATAAAGAGCGGAAAATTTTGACACTGTCGCGAAGTAAAACTAATTGTAAGTTTTGCGTTTTAGTTACAAAATCTACAGGTAAACTGAAATTATAGTCGAAGCTGTACACTCGTTACCTTTGTACGAGTGAGTATATTTTCCTTCTTTTTTTTTCTGTTGGATGAAAATTCTTCTGCGGACCTTTCTCGTTTCCTTGGAACATGCACCGTGTTTGCTTTCACAAGGACGAACGCCACCCTTGTGACGCGTACCACGAACGCGTGGACAACTCCGACTTTCTGAAATTTTTCCATGTTTTCCCGCTGCCAGAGCTGGCGATGATACATGATGTTTTAAAAGGACCTGCAACGTGGGAGTGAAAATGCTGCAAGTGGGAAATGGTGGTTACGTAAAAGTGTGCTGAAATTTGGAATGATATTCGACAGACAATATTCGACAGTTGAGAGATATTAACGTTAATATGCTGAATAAGATACGACGATACACTAAATGACTCTATTAAGTGGTTTGTCTAGTTTTTGTTTCATTTGCGTATCAGTTTAATTGATTAAATAATCCAAATTTCATTTCGCATTACTCCCCTATTGATACTGTTGTCGTGTTTTTCGCGTTTGAAATATCAGACGGTAATTGTTATATTTAATGACCGAAGCTATACTTGATTCATTGGAGTATGAAACGATCTTTATTCTTTGCAATTATCGTGTACCATCGCGTTTAGTTTATCCTCGTTTGGTTGAACGATAATTAGTTTCCATTTGATGGGAACATTATTTTCCATCGTCGCGACGCGCTGTGGAGGAGAAATGTATAAACGATACTAGAGGCTATGAAAATATAAAATTTGCAATTCATTTGCATGTACGTATGTATTGAGGGACACGAGTTCCTTTACTCGCAAGCTAATTTATTCCAGCAAACAGTCGCAGTCCAGTGTAACACGCATGTAATTACACGCAATTAAATTTGTAGAATTAAATTAAATTAATGTAATTGAATTTAATTCGTCAAATTTTCATATTTAAACAATAACAAAAGTAGAAACAGGCTTGAACTTCTTTCCAATTTTTTTCCAAATTATGAAATAGTACATTTTAATTTGTAATGTATTTGCAAATATGTACATACGTGCACTATAAGAAGTGAGTGTAAGTAATGCAGACTCATAGCGCATTTGAAATCGCGTAACACTGACGTGCAAAGCAAATCTTTCACATTTAATCGATTTCTCTTCACCGACGAGCTCGTTGAAATATTTAAATCATTTTTCGAATACGAATTACCAACAACCGTACGTACTACGAGAGGAAGGAAGCGGATAAGCTCAACCAACTTCTCCTCTCAAGCTTGTGAATAAATTAATAAAGCGAGGCAGGTGGTAATTTTACGGGGCCACCTTGTGAAGCGCGCACTTAGTGTTTCATTAATGAAATTCTTGGTTAATAAACTCGTTGCTTTCATAATGTAAGAACACTTCAGAGTAGGATGGTCGAAAAATCGGAATTTTCAAATAGCCCACGGACCGTAGTAATAATAATACAGAACTTTAGCGCCAGCGTCTTGTAACTTGTGAGCGATAAAATATTTTATTCTACGACTGGTATCTCCCGTCTCAAGATAATAGGCCACGTGAATTTCTGTCGAGCGTAAACAATCGTTCCCGAGTGATTCTGATTCTCTGCTCGATTTCACGAAACACAATCGTAAATTGTTTCTAGCCGTGGGATCGGTTTTCCACTCGGCCGATTTGAATTCAGGATCCAATATGGAGCCCGAAACCGGCAGAAAATTTCGGTAATTTCATCCCCTACGTCCGCATTCGTCTTCCGTTTCCCAGTTAATACCAGATCGTATTATCTTAAGTGCTTTAATCGATGAACACGTCCGGGATACACTTTAAAACATTTAAGTAATTACATACATCTACTGCGTCGTTCTTCTCAAATGTATTTGAACATCCTCAATAAATGGAGGAACTATTTCACCCTCATTTCGAGCTTTATACATTCTATTTGTACAATTCCGTACGAATCATCTATTGATCTTTTACGCATTGTTTACGGGGCAATTAAAATTCATTCGGAGTATGACAAATTCTGCAAAGCTTTATTCTACCTTGTGAACTAATAACAGTTGAAGAAAAACAGGAGCTGTCAGTAAATGTTACATATTATTTTACGATAGAGTATTGCAATTATCAAAGTCGAGAAATTCTTAGCCGATTCGTAATCCAAGCTCATTAACCAATCGAATAATGCATTCATCGAAAGCTCAATTCATATTCACGAGAGTCTGGATTCGCGGCGAAACGGTAATTCTTTCGAAATTGTCGATAGGTTGACAAGAGTCGACAGCAGCCAAGTGAAATCACAAAAACTGTCGTCTGTCGATGGTCCACCCGGATATTCACGCTCCATTACGGGAATAGATGTCCCCGTGGGGTATTATCGATAAGTTGGCTACACTGCGTTCTCGAAGGATTCCTTAGAAAAGCTTCACCAAGCACTCCGCCCCAAGCACGCGATCAGAGTGTCGATCTAACCCCATCGAGGAATACCGCCACTCCAAGAAAATTCTGTTTAAGGAACGCAACAACGCGAGGCCAGTTTTCATTAATTGGAATCGGATAATGGGCAGCTAATGTTTCGATTTTTGACGATCACTTCTGATTTATTATTATACAGCCACCCAGATTTTGCTCAATAAAAGAATCCGTCTATGTGTAATCCGATTTCGCGGAAAAACAGAAATCAACGATATAAAGGCAGTTCGCAAATTCTGTAAACATCTCAGTGAAAGAAACATCGTGCTTGACGGGTAAAATCACAATTAGTCAATTTCCGACTGGCCTCAGCTTTAACGCGTGCCACACTCGAAGATAAAGGGAAAAACACAACAAATAATAGCGCAGCAATAAGAACTATTGCGTCTGCCCATGCAGCGCGATTCAAACTCTATAAATGTCTCCTCCAGTAAACAGGCCATTTTGATTCCATGGCATTTTCTAATTCGTGGCATTCTCGCTTCCGGGCCGTTTTATTTTAACCGCAATAAATCTGAGAAACGTTTTCACCCAGCGAGGACGAGTACAATAGACACTCAGCGTTTCCACACTAGGAATCGATGCCTCACGAACGGGGCACCGTTCCAACGAGTTACGGTCCGCGATATTTCTCGAGCAGCGCAGAGAAAGACAGAGGATCGATCGCCGGATGGCTGGAATCTCGACGGAAAAGAGCCACTTCCGGCCTCTTCGCGAGAAGAAATGCGTCGCTGGGCTAAGAGTTCCTGCAGCTGTGTAAAATGTCTCTTGGCGTGCCGGCGTGTAAAATGTTTTCGCTTCGCGTGGCCTCCCCTCGACCCGTATACGCCATTTTTCACTCACTTTATTCCATACATTTGC
The DNA here is from genome assembly GCA_963667235.1 of Nomada lathburiana. NCBI lineage: Eukaryota > Metazoa > Arthropoda > Insecta > Hymenoptera > Apidae > Nomada > Nomada lathburiana. The sequence goes on from OY763903.1 coordinate 5,577,580, forward strand.
CACTTTCCGCCCGGCCAAGAACGGCCTACGAACCCTCGGATGCTCCGCGCGAGGCTCGCGCGAGGCTCGCGCGAGGAGGGCAGCAATTGAAATTATTAGCACAGACGAGAACGGGATAATCTCGACAGTGGAACTTCGCCGAGAGGAAATTAAAGTCCCGATTGGGTCGTGTTGATTAGTTTTAGCCAGTTCCGGGCGACGTCGTGTACTAGTGACGGTGCAATGTTTCAATATTTATTTTCTCAATTGAATTGCATTGAACCAAATATGGTTTATACAGCGAATGCAATGCGTTACATATTTCTTGGTACTTAAACATACTTCCAGTCGTACATACTTTTCATGTTCCAGTAGGCAGTTTTACGAGAAGTGTCCAAAACAAATGATATTCAACTAAATTAAGTTTAAAACACTTTTTATTGCTTGCAGCTAGCGATATTAAAGGGAAAATGAATTTCTGTAATGAACCTGCAGCAGGTATTTGATTTGTCATTTTAGTTTATCCTCGCAGGCGGGGAGACTTTTGTGTAAACAAAAATTACATGATTTGTTTGAGTTTCTTCAATATATTATATGCATATTCGTCGTATTAATCTGATATTCCAGTCTTTATCTTAGGACATCTGGATGTAATTATTAAATCGGTGTTAATATAACGCGTACTCAATATCATTCTGGAGCTTTATTCATTTTAATAAATGTTTCAGCGTATCTTTGTACGCTTTTTTTTATTTCTGTTACTTTTTTACTGCGATATCATGATATTAACATATGTGCTAATAGGTTTTCGTTAGATTTCGATATTGAGGGATTTGCCTATTGTTGTTGTATGAAACGCAAAATCATAGTGCAGCGTTGCAGCGGTAATCATTATGCCTCATTTTGGATTCGGTATCGAACACTGTATTCATCTTATATTCTGGTAATCATTAACGGCGATTGCAATACCGATTCAGTACGATGAATAACGTGGAATGGTTAATGACAACAAGCATATGGTACCCGAAGAATGGGAGCTATTGAATCTATGTTGTGAATTGTATTACTTTGTTGAACAATGGTAGGGTTGAAAACAATTAAATCTCTGTTGACATACACACGTCGGATAATGGAACTGCTTTTACTCTGCTTTGTTATTACTTTAGTCTATGAGGCAATGCAGTCCATAGGAAAAGCAGTTTATAACATTGATAATAATATAATAAAAAATTGAGTAAATTAATACCAGCAAAACAGCATAAAAGTATGTATGTCAGGATTATTATTGTGATTAAAAAATAGAGTTTATTATTAAAATAGGATTGTTCTTATTAATTAAGAACTAAAGTTTATTATCAACCCTTTAAGTGTTTAATCCGTACGTCGTACGGGCGCGGCGGTAAATGCGATAACAAATCAAATATGCAAATTATCCGAAAAAACACATATTTTCATATCATTTATATCAAATAGAGACAATTTACGTCTTAAATAAAAGTAGATGTTTTTTTTACCACTTTTCGTCATTTTAATAAGCCCTTAAAGGGTTAATACAAAGGGGAAAAAGTTCACGTTCTTATACACTACGCAGCATTCGCTTCTCGATCAGTCACTCGTCACGCACACACACAAGCTACATCTCTCACACGCATCGTCCTTCGTTTCTTCGCGAAACAAGTAATTTCGCGCACAAGTCAGGAATGTTCGGATCCTACATAGTTTTTTTACTTACTGTTGTTAAAAACGTGTACGTACCTGCCACACCATTTATGCACACGCGCACAGCCAGATATTAAAGTTTGAAACCTTCGATGTCTCGAAATCGCAACAAGGCAAACAAATTTCCGCGAGCTCGATAGAGCTCATCAGTGCGAAGGTTCAATTAGGTAATGAACAATTAATCGCTCAGTCGGAGCACGGTGACTTCAATTCACCATAATCAGCCCATTACAATGATTGTTGCGCGCAATTAGCGAGCCACTCTTCTTCCAAGAGCGCCGCGTCGATTCATTGCTCCGCCATAGTAATCCAGGTGATCGCTATAGCGCGTAAACCACTTTACCCTGGCGCGTCCGCTCAGGTGTTCGTTCTTTCGCGCACACGTGTTCTTGAAACGTTCGTGAGCGTTCCGCCTTTCCGTTTGCGCCGCATAGGCGGTGAAAGAGGCGACGAATTTTCTTGCCACACGATCGTGATATTCGCACGCTTTGACACGTACGCGACACGTGCGATGCCGACCACATCCGTCGCTTTAGACGACACCGTTCTCTCGAATCGGGGCAATTTTGGGGGAAAAGACGGGTCGCGAGGCGTTATCGCGTTGCCAGCGTGACATCTCTCGGGCGACGATAAACGGATCGGATAAACGGATGTCAGTGAAAGATGATTGGACGAATGTATTCATGTCTAATTGCAAAAACTTTGTTCGCGCATCACATAGTACACTAATACTTGTAACCCCTGAAAACGATTCGAGCCTTTTGGCCCAATTTGATAAAAGTTATTCTGTTTCAAAGGGTGTACGAGAAATTGTAACGGGTATTGGTAGATATGAAATATTATATTAAAGACCATCTCTGGCGAAAGTACGAAAGAATAAATATTTTGTATAAAATGAACATCGTGTGCGATACACTAATACAATATTTATAATCGCATCTCATTCGTGTGATACAATGACGTTTAATTGATTTTAATTTCTTTGAAATGTTGTTGTAGCTTCATTCGGTGCCAATGGAATTAAGTAGAAATAGTCGGCCCGTGGCCAGACGCATCGCACTTTTTGCAGACATGCCCGTTCATCGGAACGAAATGCTGTCAACGAAATTAAATTTCGTGCTCGACAATCATCGTCGTGCCAATTGCTAAAAGTGTTCAGCGTTGTTTCGTCGTTTCTCAATTGGTTTTGCAATATACACATCCCATTCGTTCGTGTAGAAGAAGCTCTGTGTTATCGAGTAATAACGTCAATTCTAGTTACTGGATTACTTTATCCGCTTCACGTATAAATAGCTCCAGCGAACGTATTATTTCGCGATGTGAACAAATTCTTGCTCTCTCGTTTCGAGGAATTTTCAAACGGGCCCAAAAATCGACTGATCGCTCTGCATTGGACCGATCGTCGCGTCGCCCGTCAAATGGAATTAAAAAATATGCTCGTCGATTCACGCTTGCAGAATGGGTGTTCATTTCGAATGAAATATTTCGGCAGTGCGTTTTTAATTACGCTTCTAGAATGTATCAAGTGGATGACGATCGCGATATGAAAAAATGGGAATTGTCATTTGACGGAAAGTTCAATATTGCCACTTTTTAGCAAATTAATGTTAGATATCAATTGTTCTCAGTTCATTGATATTTTTACTCAAATATATTTCGCAGTAATAACAACCTTACAGAAATCGTACTATACTGTAATACCATTTAAATCAACATTGTAACATTAGCTGCAATTAAAATCTTTTTACGAGGACATTTGTTAGCCAAGACGCAGGAGAATATTCCAGTTAATAAAACTGGTTTCGCCGCAGGCACAAATGTATTTTTCAAAGAACATTTTCAAGCACAAATCTATTTGTTAGCGTCATTCGACGGAACATTATTTTTCAAACCGAATGGCAACCACAATTCACCAAAACGTATTTCATTAATTTTTGATTCTCAACACTTTTATCGTATTTAATCAATTCATCCCTTAAATAAAAGAACAACCCTCAATCTTTCGTTTCCACTCGATAACACCGTCAAATGAATCGCTCCCGTTCCTCCTCGAAACTTCGTTCGATCGCGAATTTTATTCTTTAACCAGACTTCGAGATAAAAAGGCCGCGATTGTTCTTCTCGTCGCGACAGAAGAATCTATCCGGACGAATATCGAAAATTTCAACTCGACACGAAGGAGCCTAAGGATTCGCCAAGCCGGTACGAACAATCGTTCAAACCAGCCACCGTTAATTCGAATTACATGCAGCTTAGTCAGTGGCCCGGGAGTGGGATTGAAATGAACAGTGGAAATTGTGAAAAAAGTAGCGGCTATAGGAAGCAAAGAACGTATTATGGCGAGGGACGAAGTTGATTGATGCACCGTTTCGTTTCAGACGTCGAAAACGACGTTGTAGGCCTTGTTTGAGGAAACGCATTAATCTGAATTATCAGCCACGAAGCAAGCAGGACAAAAGTTTGTGAAACACGAGCGACGTCCGCTTGGTCTCGACTTTCGAGTAGTTTAAAGGTAAAGAAGGAAACGGGGTTGGTTACTTGCAAAACTTGGTATTTTCATTCTTCAAGGCGTTGCGTATGAAAGGTTTGATCATCAATTACTGCAATTAAATGAAGCTAAACGTGTAACTTTCGTCTCTAATTGCGCTTCAAATTAATTCATTATTTTACAACAAGTTGTCCGAGTATTTCTATAAATCCTGTCAATAAATTTTACTGGAAATTCAATGGATTGCACGTAGAATTGCGTGGTTCGCAATTTCAGAAGGGAAATCAGAAACCATCAAGTTACTGAAATCAGTATTATTATTTAACCTTGCATCCGAACAATATCTTTCGGTATTATTTTAAAAAATACACGACAGGCGAAACGGCGAGCCCAGCCAAAACGACAGGTAGAGATTGAACGTCCAAACGAAACTTCCTCGACAAATAAAAATGGCAGAGGAGAAAGAGGAGAAAAAAATGACCCAAGGAATTACCAAAATGCACGAAGGTCGTGAAATGTTGAAAACTGTCCGCGGGCCATCTAATTCCATATACAGCCGAAATGGACGTATAATCGGCTCCGGAGGAGAAGTGTCAGTACACGATGAAATTCGTTTTTGGGGCCGGTTGGCCGAGGCATTTTCCGTACAAATGCGGGCCGTGTTTCAAATTGAACACCTGGAGCCCCGAGCGATCCGCATTGGCTCGGATTTAATCGATCGACGGAATTGCGTTTCTTTCCGGGCGATGAGCAATACAAACGGCCGTGGAAAATTGATGACGCGAATATTCAAAGGAAGCGATTACTCGAAAAAGTAGAATGGGAAAGCGACACTTGGCCGATCGGCGAAAATGCTGAACACTTGGAAACAATAATATTACAGAAACGAAGGGAACAATTTAAATTTAAAGGAATGAAGCTTACGCTTGAAACGACGCGTCCTTACTTTCGTTCTGTACTTTTGAAAGTAAAGTTTTTACCTAAAGACTTTTACCTAAAATTTGGTTTCAGATTTTTTAAGACATCGCCAAATATTTCGAGTTTATGTTGAATTACGACATGAAAACAGATTAATTTTACCGTTCTAACGAAAAGAGTGCATGCATAACGAATTAAGCGTTTATTATGTTATATTATAAAAATATTGGGCTCTCAATGTGGCTGGCTGGTGTGTTTTAAGCTATACAGCGTGTTGAATGAAATTATTTATCACTAAAATGCACAGTGGTCATATTTTTATTGACTACGAGCTTGGTAGGGTTGTAATGAAGGAAACATAAAGCGATTGTAAAAAATCGCTTTACTACTTGAATCAATTTGACCGGAAATTTGTAATCGGGAAATATCGTTTATTCGGCCCTGGATTCCAATTTACCGGAAATTAATCTATTGAATAGGGATACGTAAATTCTTGGTAAATGGAGATCATAGAATTGCAGTCGCAAAAATATATTGTCGCCATACATTCGTCGAAAGATGCCAATGCTTTTGCGAATAAAATGCACATCATTTGAAGTGCTTACGCTACTTAAAACAGAAAAACGGTAAGTAGAATAAACGAATTGAATTCGGACGAAAAGGGGCAATCGTGTAGTGTCGCACAAAGGTTTGATCTGTCACAGTTTACGTTTCGATTACATTCAAAAACGTTTCAATAGAAATGTTTCTGAAATGCAGCATTCTGTAATCGGATTATGTAGCATTAAGTATTTTTTAATACTGCTTTAATGAATATCCTGTGAAAGAATCAACAGAGCCGTATTTATCATTATTTAATCGAATTGCATCAATATTGCATCATATATTGTTCTTGTTTTCAATTATCTCTCTGTAATACGTATTACGATTAATAGAACACAAAGGGTCAGTATATACGACTTCGTAAAATATGCTTGCATAAATTGCTATCGTTAAAACGCAGAATATTATCATTCCATTAGCTAGATTATCTGAATTGTCTACTTCAAATAAAAATGTTACGTTCCATTTTAATTTCTTAAACCGTACGAGTTCATAGCGATTCAACAATGAAATCTAGAATTCTTCCACTCGAAGATTACATTATCTATGTCAGTGCGATTCATTGAATCTCAATGGAGCATTTAACAAATTGCATTCTTTTATTAACATTACATCTGATTAAAAGTAAATAGCTGACTTACCGCATTCAATGTTCTTTGAACTACAAAACTACAAATGTAATAGTGAAAGTAGGAATAAATATATTAAACCTCAGAATGTAATTTCAATTTTCAAATTTACAGATTTATATAATTGCCACATAGATTTCAATGTTACGTTTATTTCTTACATTTTTATATTACCGTTTACAAATTTCGCTATTGACAACCTAATTATTATAATATCACAACTCCCTTGCTTAAAACGAAACACAAATATGTGACACTGTTTGCAGCTGTATCGTAGCAGTGATACATTCGGCCTGTTAATTTAACATCACCACCCGCTTGTTATAAGTTTATTTAAATTATAATATTGGTGCAAATGTGAATGTGAATGTGAATCATAATATTCTATCAAACAAGTTAGTAATTTAAAACAGGGATGGCGCGCAGAAAATGATTAATTACTATTATTACTAAACGTAACATTAAAAGTCCAGTGATGAATGAAACATTTTAAATACTTTAAAGTGTAAACACGTCACATTGGAATTTCACTCGCTATCGCTCCACCAAACTACCCGAAAAAGAATAATACTTTCATCCACTGTCAACAAAATTAGGAAAATAACAAGGTTGCACAGCATGCTATGCTTTTTATTTCAATTTAAATTCCACAAATTAACAATTCACTACTAGCACGGCACGCAGATACACGAGCAAAAATCTGAGCAAAAAACAGCGAATAGCAGACTGTTTTTAATATCACAGGATTTACCTATGCCTTTTACGATTGTTCATTCTTATACGTCTGATTTAAACAGCTTCGTGGTGTTTCGAGAGATTTACCCGGAGATCCGTTCGATCGAAGTGATGTTACGCTAATCCGGCCGTAGCTTTCGCTTCGAGTGCCTTTTTAAGCTCGGATTAACCGTTGGACAAATTAACTCGGTATTAACTTTAGCGTCGTTTGATTGATCGCGCATAAATCGCGAAAGAAACTTATCGTTTGCTCTCGGTTCAATTTGCGTTATTCGAATGTCACGCTCGATCGAAACTCGAGCCAGGATTTCGCTCATTAGTGAGTTTCGTCGCTTTGACGGCGAGATGTGCCCTCGAATGTTCTTCGCCTGTTGGTTCGTTACATTCCACCGGTTGATTGGCCGCGTTTCTCGAAAATTTTTGTGCGGCTGTCCTATTTCGGCCCCTTTTTTTTCTCCGGCTGTCCGAAAGTTGCTACGGTTTCTCGTGTTGATTGAACAGGCCGTCGTCGTCTTAATTAACGCGGGGTATTTTTCGCGAATAATCGGGATTAGAATTCGCTCGAGTACAAGCAACATTCCGACGCGAGATTTCAATTAAACCTGTGTAATTATATTCCGCTGATAAGGTGGCTCGTTGCAATGCTGCGTCGCGATTTTCCCGCGTTACTTCTTTCACTGACGAACTTTTCGGATTTCAAATATTTCGTAGATACTTGTTTGTAAATTGCACGTATCGCGGTGTTCGATAATCTTATTAGAATCACAATATTTCTTCATCTTTGTTCTCGAACCACAACGTTGTATCAAGAATGTTTAATGCAACACTGTGTATAATTCTGTATATAAATAATTTTATATCATGAATTTGTTCCTTGAAAAGTACCCGACCTCAACAATCATTTTACATCATTTCTATTTCTTGGCAGCATAAAGTGTATTGCGCAGATTTTAAACAACGTTCTTTCGGTTCACTTTTTTCTTCCGCCAAACCAGAGGAGCGATAAATAGAATCACTGCAATGAACATGAATTATTTTGTATTTTGTTACTCGCGAAGCAGTGCGTGTGCTGCGTATTCTCTAATCGCGAGGTTAACCATATCCTCGGAAAATAATAACGAGTAAAGTTATTGCAATAATACTCTCGTTCCTTTCGCCGTTGCAATTGCGCATCCATCGACACGTTAGCAAGATAATTGCTACAGTTGATCGTAATAACTTCACACCTGCCCGACTTCTACTTTTATTCGCGTCCACTACTAATCTTAAGTCACACGCTCAATCCAAAGATCAATTGAACAAAAACATTATTATTATCATTCGTTCTCCACTTCTCCACCCCCTTAGCTCTACCTCATGATCATCATTCTTCATGTTAAACTTCAAAACATACCTTCCAGATACTGCGGAAGTCGGATCACCTGGTCGTTACAATAAAAACAAAAAGGCAAAGATGTCAATGTATCGCTCTCGAAACCTATGAATTAACTATAAGTGTTGAATTCTGTACTCGATGCATTGCGGTGCAATATCGTCTCGCTGTCGAAACGTGCGTGACAATAAACCGGCCGTTTTACAAGCACGATAAATTACCCGCGGCCGAAAGGAAGAGGGAAACGATGGAAACGCGAGCGCGGGCTTCCCATTGAAATTGCTCGCGGCGAAATTCAATTTATTCCGTCGGGCGATTCGATCGTTGCAACGATACAACCGATGAACAGCCGTCTTAAATGAAGCTTCATAGAAACGATCTTAACCATCGCACGGAAATTGTAAATGCACCGCTAAACAAGAAATTTTCGGTCGGACTGATCTCACATGTTTACAGAAAACAAACGGAAAGATGAACAATGTAGTCTGTTTAATGTTCTCGATTCAGTATCGTAACGTTTTGGTGAATATCCGTCAGTTATTTTCGTAGACATTACGAACGGATGTTGTTTTGTCGGTTTTCGTACGGATTGATCCAACCTTCCGTGCTTTAACCATTTTCTAACCGAATGGATTAACCATTATTCGGCAGGAATTTATACTTGTGACCGAATAAACAATCCTTAAAACCGCCGTTCTTCTCACGCCACTATTGCGCCGGGAACAGAAATTCACAGCCGTTTCTCGCTTGCACCGCGAAAAACGTGGACAGGATGGACTTGAAATAAGAGGTCGGCCAACCGGAGGACGAAATCGGTGCGCGCAGCCGAGAAATACGGTCGCGACAAACGTGCCGCCCGCTATGCACATATTTACATCTTTCGGGCAGCTTTATGTTTGAATGGGAACAGAAGCACGCGACATTTTTGCCTCAACCGGCCGCGCATCGCGATTGTGGAGGACACATATTTCGGCTGCTTCGTGCGTTGCCCTCGAGATTCGTTGTCAGTGTTTTGGTTTTACAGTGATCGATGATTCGATCCATTCGTGGGCCCTCTATGCAACGATGGCGGTGGACACGGTACTTGGTAATTATTATTCGGAGATGGCGAAGCAGGAATTTGGACGTGTACTAGAATCGGGATAAGGTGAAGTTTAAGGATTCAAGGAGAATGCAGCAGGGTTTGGTTTCTGGGTCGGGTAATAGAGTGATATTAACGTACAGCGGTTAGTAATTATGTAATGACAATTTCATCTTTATTTGCTGGACATTTTCGGAAGAATTTGTGTAATTGAGAAAAGGTGATCATCGCTATTGGGCCATATTGAATTTGCAATCAATTATGCATGCTTTCGTAATTGTTGGGATCTTTGCAAATGGTTGAATGGAATATATGTAATTCATGTGCAGTTCATTTGCTTCATCAAATTAATTAGAAGGATAAAGACCGTATCCATATATACATATTTCCATTGCAATTGTATCGATAGATGCGAGAAGTCCGATTTCTACGTTTTCTTTCACGCCCCTGGCAAAACATTGATTAAACGCAGGCGATTCAGAGGCGAGGGCTGTTACAATATTTTATAGCCGGCTATTTCTTTCTGTCAAAAAAGGGAAAAGGGATGTTTTCACGGCGCGACTACGTAGCATACGATCCGTGCGTTGATGCAAGTTTATTATTCATCGTACGTACGTCGAAAATATTTGCAAAAATTCAGCAGTAACTTGCTTATTAAAAAAGCTTCGATTTACCTTGAATTTATCCAACAGCCAGTTTCTTCACACAGCAATGTATCTAAGAAATAGGAATATATTAAAGAGGTACGATTTAATTAATATTTAACCAACAGCAACATGAATCGCAACGGATCGCAGTCAAATGTAAATCTTCCGCTTTAGAACTATTCTTTCCTTCGTTTAAAAAATAAAACTGCGCCACTAAATTGGACCATTCTTCAGGTGTAACAAGGATGCCTATCCAGGCATAAAACCGAAACTTCGCCACTAAATCTGGAAACCAATAATAACCGCACTCTCCTGAACCCGACCGCAACCTTACGCATCACAATCGTCACAAAACTCGCCCAAGAGTTGGCTCAAAAACTTGGCTCGAGGGTATCCTCCCCGGCGTCGCCGAATTGTATAAAACTACCCTTTATCAAACTTCGAGTCCCATTTCATTCCGCAACCAGCCGTTCCTACGTTTAAAAGCGTCGTTCCATAGAATTTCGCCAATTTCGGGGAAGCACAGAAACTGCCACACATTCTCCCAGATATCTTGTTAATTTGCCATCCAGCCGAAGGCAGCGAGCGCAGCGAAGGCGTTCACATCCGCCGAATTATCACGACGATACGGAGGAGCCCGTTCCATTGCCACCTTAACGTCGGATACGTGATCCCAGTGCAGGGTTAAAGGTCGATCGACGAACTCGCGTACGTGCTATAGATTCTGTTGCCCCGATTGCAGCCGAAGTTCTGCCTCCAACTGTGGCAGATCGCGTATCACGATTGCTGCTCAATGTAAGATATTTTTGTCCGCGGCGGTCGATCGTTCGTTTAAGGGCTGTTCAGAATTCGGACGAATCAGCGAGCGAAGGAGCGATCGATCGGGGTGATTTCACGCGAGCACATTCTGATCGGGCTTGAACGATTCGAGCCGCGCCGTTTCGCGACTCGTAAAAGTGGTCAAATATTTGCTGCGAGGGATTGTATGGGCGGAAGTCATCCGGTGCTTATCGTGCCGGCTTTTAAATTTAATTGCGAGCGCGACGAGGGGGGGAAAAGAATTTGAACAAGTTCGGGAATTCGTAGGATTGTCAGTGTTTGAGGTTCGTCGAAGGGGATGATTTATTGTGCAATGTTTCATCTGCAACGTTTCATGTACAACAGTATCCTTTTCTGGAGGAATGGTATCCGGAACGATTAAGGGCACTTAAGTGTATTGCTAAGTTTACAAAAATTAAATCTGATCGATATTCAAGCACTATATTTTGTATAGTTGCTTATTGTTGTAATATTTATTTGGAAATACTTGGTCGTTTCGTAGCAACGTTAAATATTATGGAAAAAGTTTGCAAACACTTGTAAATATTCGGAAAATACATTATCGAGGCAGTTCGTTTGAGTTTACTGGCAGATATTTTTCCACTTTATCCTAAATTTACTTTCTAATTATCTACAATGGTATGCAGAGCGAAGACCGTATAGTAGAACGTGCAAGGAAAGTATTCGATTACAGGTTAAAGGGCAACGAGCAGAGTATTATATCAAGGGCAATATGCTCGCAGTTTGAAAGACAGTGTGTGCCAATAAATGTACACTTTATATCTACGTAGAAAATTCTGATTCGTTTGAACTGGATCGACTACGCTTGAAAACGCGAAACAGATACAAATTGGAAATCCACTATTAAGGGCTTGCCACTCAAGTGGAATCGATATTTCACCACTTCTCCGTATTTTACCTTAACTGCGCGGTTCTCTCTCATTCGGAAAAAAGGAAAAAAAAATAAGCGTCAAAAGGGAGACTGCAGTGACCAGTGGAAGTCATTAACTTCCAAGCACTCAACGACGTAAAAACCCGAAACGGGAGCTTTACAGAATACACATATCATGCTTCGGAAACGTGTACACCTATGTATGGACGGGAATTTTGAAATTGCAAAAATATTTTCTGTAGCCGCCTGGCTCTGTGTTAAGATGAAAATATAGTCACCACCACAATATAGACTGCATCCTTTGCTTGTGCTTCTTATTCGTAAATACGTTATTACATTTATACGGTTTTTACGTTTCTTATGCCACCTTTAACTTATTTCAAATATAATGACTAATTGAATAATAACCACTTCCCATGAATTTTTCGTGAATGTTGTTTTGATGAAGTTTTCCGCTGTCCTATTGTTGCTCGTTCATTAATTGTCTTGTATTTGCGTTGAACGTTTTATTGCGTTGACTGCCGAAAGGAATTAGTAGCATATTGCAAAAGATCACGGAAACCACTTATTTTATGAATTCAATAATCAAACAGTCGCATTTGTTGCGAAGTTATGCATTGGGGTAATATTATATAAGTCTGTAAATTGTATGCTATAATTGAATTTTCATTATTTCATTAAGCTTAACTTCGCAGAAAAATTACGAACAGAAAATATTCAGTTACAGTAATTAAGTGTGCAATGAAAACGAATTCTGAGAGGTCCTTCATAGAAACATAATAATGTATTAATAATTACAAATTTATTTATATTAAAACCGGGAATGACGTTTCATTCTTGCGAACAATATTAAATTCTGTTGAATGACATAGAAAGTTTATAATAGCGTGTTGTATAGTAGCGTACCATCGCAAGTACTCAGTAATTAGACGTATTAATCTCTTTTCATTGCAAGCTACGTTTTCGCTGCATTCGCTGACTTCACTGTAAGTTTGAAAAGACAGCTAATATACCATTCCAACGAACACTGCCGCGTATATTGCATAATAAACTGCGCCATTCATTGCAAAAATAATTATTCAACGCGTGGGGTATGAAAGAGAAAGAAATTTCGAGCATAGAAAGAAGCATCAGAATTCTTGACATGCAATATAATTGTACTTATTTCTTTCGTCGTAATAGTGGCAGTACTTCAAAATTCGTCAATGTTTCGTGTTTCTATGAAAACGAGCGCATCAAAAGTATGCAACGTGCAGAAATAAACCACTTCGTTGTAGTTCGTCTTCCTAATTTTATTAAGCAGAATGCACAAATAGGGAGAGCTAAGGAAGAAATATTTGTTGGTAAACGAACGACGTAAAGGGTAGACAGCAGGAGAAAAATGAAATGCTTTGTGCGGTGGTTTCAAGTTCTCGACAATATGAAATTTGCAAGCCACGATAGCGAGTGCTCTAAGACTGCCGTGGACAAACGAAAAATGAATATGTTATGTTACACAACTACCTATGTGTGTACTTAGAAGGGAAGTGGAACCGAAACGTATAAAAGTCAAACGTTCTTCCGTCGAAAAATAAAAGAATGCTTTAAACTTTAAAAAAATACGTTAATTATAATGAAATATATTTGTTAATTTCGCGTATTTCCTAATCGGCATTTCTTTATATAACAGTGTTTTCATTTTAAGAGAGCCGCGTGGAAGCGGCGAGCTGATACAGTGGGAAAGTTATAGAGCAAAAATACATTGTCGAGATTCTGAGAAATTCAATGAAACGTTTCGAATGAAAAATAATCTCGTTTCCTCTTAATTTTCGCAGAGATTCCGTATTACTTACGTTTTCGATAGATCTTTAATAACAAAAAAAAAGAAAAATGAAACGTGCATCTGATAACGCTACTCTCACTTTCATCATCTCACGCATCATTCAAAACGAATCTTAAAATAAGACAATGATTTTGATCAATACCTCAACCAAGCTACAGGGGACTGCAATCCTATTTCAATTATTCATGTATCGCCACCTTAAATAATTCCAATCGTTGCACTTCCCTCGTCGCTAATCGATAACTGTAAAATCACAAACCACCGCCTCAACGCTCCTACGTGCACGCCAATAAGAATCACCATTCCGGCGCAACAAAAACGATAATAAATCCATCGAAATCGCCGCAATAAAAGGTTGAAGACTTTTGCAGGAAACTTTATCGCCTATCAGATCGCCGATACACGATCGTCGAAGAAAGATCCCCCGTTGTCACACACACGGTCGACGTATCGTCGCGGAGGACAATTGTCGTACCGAGCGGCACCTCCTCCACGCTGTTCGCCGTGAATATGTCGTTCGCGTGTCCTCCACGGGGCCGATCCTTTCTCCGGGGCGCTTGTAAAGAGCGCGCGGAGTTAATGAGACGGAAGAACGAGCGGCGCGATATTGCGAGTTTGAGAAATGGCCTCATAAAGGCGTTACCGCGCCGCTGAAACGCGAGGCGAAGCCCGGGAAGGATTGAAACGTTCACGAGCACACCGGCAAAAAAGTGCTGTCATGAGCTTTCAAGATGTACGATCGCGCCACGCGTAATTGCGCCCCGGCGTTCCCTGCCCGCGAGCTTTATAACGCGTGTTAAAAAGTAACGAGCCATAGCGGAGGCTTTATCGCATTGGAAGTCGTTGATTCTTGGTTTCAGAGACGGCCCGTGATGTAAGATGAAGTAGCGACTTGTGAGCAGCTACCTAATTGCCAGCAGCCCTTCCTCGTTGCGCCGGTTCGGATGAGATGCTTGTAATAATTGTTCGAGCGTTTCCTTTGCAAATGTTCGATTGATCGGAGATATTGTTGGCACAGTCTATTGTTGCGCTCGTCTCGCAGCGAAAGCATTCGAACGCGTTCGAGTTTCGCCGGCAATGAGATTCCGCAATGATTTCGTTGCCCATCGTTTCGGCTGCTTGATAATAAGTAGAAACTAAAATCTGCCGTTCTAAAGCAATGAATTTAGCCCCGATTTTGCATGCAATTAGGCAAATTCAGCGCTGCAAAGTTGACACGTGAAAGCTTCCGCGAATTCAGCGTTGGCCGCTGCTAATTTAAATATCGGCCTTCCGAAAACCGTATTTCCAATGTTTTTAGTCTGCTGTCGGTCAGTCTTGGCCATATAGAGATTCGACGACCCCGATACATTCGTCGATGTCTCTACAAGCAAACGAGTCTACGGCGAAGTTTTCCAACGTCTCGATTGGAATCGTATAAAGTAACAAGTACGTCGGGCCGGTATTTAAACCCGTCGTTGGCGCAATTAGACCACCGTGGCAACGAAGTTTACTTTCCTCCCGTATAAACGAAATTACCGTCCGGAGAGCGGCGGAGAACGAACGATAGCCGGCTGGAAGCCACGTTTCACCGCAACTTCCCCAACGTTTCGCGAGGTAGGCTGCGAGCAGGTAGCGAGAGGGTGGAAGCGCGGAGCGGATGTTCCTCGAAGTGCACTTGTCGGGTCGCGTGAATTATCGGCTCCGCTGCCTCGACCTCGATCCATCGAATCTTGTCCTACATGGCCGAAAACCTAGGAAATTTCGCGCCCGTCTGTTCTAACCTTTCGCGTGTCCTGTGCGCGCATATTGCGAGCAAGCAGAAAATTCTGTTGCGTGTCTGCTCGATTTTGCTGGAGCAGGAGAACGTTTTTCGTTCTGAAAGTTTCAGCTGCGGGCTCGGACACAGAGTTTGAGACGTTCGGAAGGTGCATTGGATTTGTCTTTGTCATAGTATATGATTCAATCGTACTGTAGTGTACCGATGCATATGCGTACACGTTAAATTGATATCGTGGATGAGATCGTAATTAGTACTATGCTGTTGCGATTAATTTTCAGGCTTAATGTAGCGATAATAGTTCTGCGTTTAAACGTATAAACATATTGAAAACCCTTCACTCTCATATTTCCCGTTTTCTGGAATAATGTAAAATGCAGGCTTGTCAGTACTTATATATCATACACGGACGCTAATTGTTACTGATATATAGGGGACAGTTGATTACAGTATTTTACCATTTATAGTAGCTCAACACACGCGCCACGACAACACATAGCTCTTTATTGGAGATGAATTGAAGATTAAACTATAATTCGCAGTCTGAACGATTTTTTTCAATGCAAAATAGTAACTACGTAATAAGAGCACAACAAAAACCATTCATCCTCACCATTCCATCTGTCGTCCGATTTCAGCATTGATACATAAAACAGGACTTACCTATAAATTAATTAAGGCGTAAAAAAATGATTACATTTATTAGCAATTAATATTGTACATTACGTAACCGTATCGCTAACAGACGCTTTTCTACACGTTTCTTTTTCATGTTCACCCTTGGACCACGGCACATTATTCAACGCTTTCAACAATTTTGGTGATGGCAATGACAAACGACGATACCGTAAAAATCCACGCGGTAACAACAACGACACGCTGATTAACTTCGGTGATGGTGGCCACGATAACGCGACGATTCGTCGTGGCGATGGTGACCGCAATACCTGGTACACCGTGGTGTCGGTGACAACAATGACACGTTAATAAATCATGGTGATGGTGACCACATTGGCATGCTAACAAACCCCCGCGCATGGTGACCGCACTGATACACTAACATTTCGTTGGTCACCTTGCTGGACCGACGACTTTATTGCACCCCGCAATTCATCCCCTAAATGCCTGTAATTGTACCCGCACCTGACGCACTCCGTCCTATTTCTTCACCGTCATGCAATCCCTATGCTTACTTCCGTTAAAACCACGCGCCTTGTCACCGAAATATTTCAAACGCAATTTACGCGGCTTAAACCCTGTCTTCTTTTACTTCATACGTGGCATTGCACTTAATTTCTCGTTTCACAATTGTTGTTTGATATTTTCCAATTTTCCCCCACGCTGCTGATTTCAATTGCAAATTTCACATCGATATATCATCCCGCTCCACTTGCTGTGTCTCAATGTTCGCCGTTTCCATATGATCTCGATTCGATTCGTCCTCTATATCGAACAACGATAACCACGCCTTATATCACTTCGCGTTTATTAACACACCTTTGCCGCCGTACTTCACGCGTCTCAATCAATTCTACTCGGTCTCTGTTAAATTTCGTTCGTTCACATACGCATAACCGTGAACTCGTTCGTCATCAACGATCGTTTTTCAACCAAATTGACAAACCCGAAATCATTCGATCCATCGTTCCCTCGGACGTCGGCGTCGTTTCGAACGGAACGCGTGTGCGGTTTCGCGTGCAAATCCGTCCGTCGAATTCCGCAAATTCGGCCCGCTGTTTGTTCCGACTGGCGTGTATCCCGCGTGTAAACGAAACGACACCGCTTTCGCGGGTGTCATCGATACATCGCCGCTCGACCGATCCTCGATTGATCCACTCGTTAATTACCACGAATCCCTCGGAACTGATCACCATTGTGGCGGTCGCGCTGTAACGGGTCATCGATCGATCCACGCTCTCGTCGTTTCCTTCCTTCCGGTCGTTTCTGTCAATTTCGCCTCCCTTTCGTTCACCCCTTCGTCCACCCCCTTTTGTTCACCCTTTCGTTCGCGTTTTTTTTCGCGCGGTGTTTCGATTTTCGTTTCGTTTTATTTGTTCATTTTTTTGTTTTTTAATTGTACTCCTAATCGAATTTATTTCGATGTCAATGTAACAATCTGATTCGATTATACTTTCACTGTTCCACGTTAATAACAATTTTCAATAACGTCCATTCACGCTCAATATCAATCGGACCGTTCGATGAATAATTACTTAAATGCCTGTTCGATATCAATATCATTGAACGTGCAATGTCTCTCGCGTCGAACATTTACCCCCGTCGCAATTTGTTCCCGCTTTCAATTGAAACATTCGTTTCGCAATGTTCGCCGCGCTCCCGTTTCCAAACGTCTCTGTCGAACTTCCAACAATTTCCGCCCGGAAATCTGATAATTCCCGCCGCGCGATCGTTCTCCGTGCGAAACCGCACGTTACATTTCGCGAACATCCCGCGATCATGGTTCTAACGAGACAGCCCTGTTATTAGGCACCCTGAAGACCTATCAGCGCGCAGCTTGCGACGAGGAGTCGATGACACTGAAGTGTCCACTGGGCACCACCATCTCCGTTGTCCTCGCACAGTATGGCAGGTCCGGGGCGAATGGTACCGACAGGTGCAGCTCCTCCGACCTATACATGCTTGGCGGAGACAGGCAGACGAATCAGACCTGCATCTGGCCACAGTCGCTGCAGGTATGTATCTATCAAGGATATTTCCTAATGGTTCGGCCTGGACGAATTGAGGAGGGAACAGATTTGTACATATATAATTATTCGCGGTGTGTCGATAACGACTATAAATTACAAGTCAAGTCTTTGAAAATATCTGGAAGACAACATTTTGCAAATGTTAGCCGAATTTGATTGGTCTCTGTTCGTTTGGAGGAGTGATATTATTAAACGATGCGCGTAATGCAATTGCAATTTATGAAGTTCTGTAAATAATTATGAGATTAAATTCTTCTCACGCGACTACAATTAATTGAGCCGCTCATCGGCCAAATCGGTTATCCCCACTTTCTGAATGAACTCTTAACTTTTCATGTGTAAAGTAAATTTTCTTAGGTTTAATACCACGAGATAACCATAATTTTTTGGCCACAAAGTGAGAGACATGTTTTTCGGAGATAATGTTTTTCTGCAATAATAATAGTAATACATTCTATAATTTGGAATTAATTTATTTACAACCACTTGATGTCGTTTAAAAAGACGAATGAAATCTCTGAAAAGTTGAACGTGACAGAGTATCATAAAATAATGAAAATCGATAGAACATAGAGGCATAATATTTTGAATGGTACATATAATATACGGCACAAATAGTCTTTATATTCAAACCCTTTATAAAGTTGTAATGCAAATTATATTCATTGGGCCGCCAATCAAACGATTTACGATACTTAGTTCAGATCAGCTTTACTTTCTTCCTGGATAATATAGTGCTAATAGATGGTCATTATTACTGCGATACAACACCCGTGATAAGTTGATATTAACCTCAACGCACGTTACCGTGTAGAAACTTAAAGTAGGATGTAAACTACGATCGACGTATGGCTTTCATCATCAGCGTTCCAAAGCACCCCGTATCGGGGTTCTATATTATTACTTCCTCTAACTTGCTAATAAATGTTCGAATTTGCAAAGTTTTAGTGGTGCTTAAACATCACGCCACCGCCGCAAAGTTAGCACAACACTTTTCCTAAGATTATAATATATTACAGATATCCGATTACAGAATGAAATATTTGAACCGAATAATTATTAATAATGCATCGCGAAGCTGTAAATGGAACCACGTTTCTTTTTTTTCTGTGCCAGGCGTAATATAATATTGTTGGAACTTAATAAATTTGAAACCGCTAAGCAAAAGTATTTTGGAATAAATAAAATACAAATTTTTAAACGTAATGCGATGAGCGCAGCACGCATATAAAATCGAATCTGCATCTCCTAAATACAAAAATGTCCAGTTTCATTTTGAAATATTATTAAAATAATTGACTGCAATATAAATAAATTATCGGACGCGATACTTTCGAACAAAATAATTCGCAGTCGGGCAACGAATACTGCATGTAGATAATGAATTAACATTTAACCCAGTTAATCCATTTAAGTTTAACACATAGACACTTTTATACGCTGAAAAGTATGAATATATTTCAGTGAAATGTTCCTGCTCAACAAAAGACTACCCTTTCTTTTATTATTATTATTCCCCGCGATTTATACAAACACGGGCACAAAAAGACCAATGAAAAGTCAACTCTAAAAAAAGGACCTAAAAAGCGCATCCTTCGTAAACGTCAGCCACTAAACCCGATGCATTAACATACATTCTTTTCCGCGCGAGAGATCGCCCAAAATATTTCCCTCGTTCGCCCGTGATACGGCTGGAACTCTAGGAAGTACTAACTTCAGGAGTATCCCCGTCGTCGAGCACAACGTGCCAGTTCCACTGGCAGAAATTCACGAACTTGAAAGACGCAACTGCGACACGCTGTTTCGAGAACTTTATCTAGCGTCTTACACTTATTGGCTTCTCGCGAAATCCTGATTTCTAATCCAGCAGAAAGACGCGGACGATTGCACCGGCACGCGGGCCGCTTTCCGCAGGGTGGGTATCGAGTCGGAAGGAATCGTAAACCGTATCCACTTTACCGGGTTAACCCTTGCGCGCGGTTCAACCCTCGTAACCTGTGCTTAGGTACGTAAGCTCTCGAACTCGCTGCACCACCGAAAAAGATTTCGACTGAGACCCTTTCAACGCCAGGATTTCGTTACGGGGCTTTAGTGTCTCTTGCATGTCGCACTTCGATGATGCTCTCGAGCCCACTTTTCTTTTCCAATCGTAGTTCCCTGTCTCGTGAACTGTGACCCCCCCTTGGCCTGGCCACTGCCCCCCCCCCCCCCCCCGTTAATATGCCGGTTAAATACATTCCGAATGCCAAAAATTCTTTCGAGGCTAATGGGCGATAGCGATATTTGTTGAATCGCGAATTCAATTGCTGGCGTATTAATGCTCGGTGGTCGAGTTTGATTCGGTTGCTTAGTTTTCGTTTAGGGGGTAGAGATTTTCATTGAATGTATTTCACGATTGTCGCACGATAATTTATCGGAACGATGCTGAAAGATGAAAGCGATAGGGGATAAGTGGCGGTTGTGATAGATTCTGCGCCCTGCGGTTGGTAGAAATTTTATTATTCAAAGGTTCGATTGTGGTACGGTTCTCCTTTAATTTCCTGTTAGGGATCTCGATAGTTCTAAATTTTGTTGGGACACAATGTGTGAGAAGCATCGATTTTATAAGAAATTATTGGGCAATGTACATCTATTAAACAAAAATGAAATAGTTTCGTAATTATGACTTTCTGAGCCTCGTAACAAATATGATTTCTTTCCTCGTTCTCTTCACGCCTTTGTTATCACAGGTAAAGATACTAGTTCGCATTTTACAATATTTTCTCGACGATTCCGAAAGGCATTGTTTTCCAAAATAAGGTGCATCAAACTCCGTACGTACTGGTAACTGATGATACAGAACAGTTCGGAAAGTACAACAGAATAACACTTTTCTTTCTCCTTGCTCTCTCTTTCTCTTCTTTTAAATCGCCATAAATCTCTCACTATCTCACTTACTAACTATGTATCACTTACTGACAGAGAAACCTCCAGTTTTCTAATCGAGTGACGCGTTTCACATTTCATCATTTCTCTTTGACAGAAATGCTCCAGCTGATGACAGAAATTTTTATACGCGTAACGTTCTGCATGTGTGTCAACTATGCTTATCATTCCTTTCGTAGTGTTGCGAGGCGAGTCGCGTTTCAGACCACATTTCCTCCCTCTTTCGCGAGCAAGTTGGCCGACGGTATTCCCAACGAAACAGTGAAGTGTCGTTTTCAGGTCAGTTGCCATTATCTCTTCGAACGTAGATTCTAAATGGCGGCCATCTCCTCGCGCCTCTTCCATCCGCTCGTTCAGCCTGATTCCTCTCCGTTTCGCTGGCGTTGAGACTCGCGATTGCCAGTGAATTTCCGCTGAAAACGAGCCACGTTTTTCTCGTCCTCGACTTTCGACACCTAACCGGCAGCTTTTGGTTTTTCGCGTCTCGTTCGCGGCCGACATGAAACTAGAATTGCGTTTCCAGTCGCTTCCTGGCCCCTTACTCTTAATTAACACGTTGAAGTACGAGGTTGCCCGAAAAATTGTATTGCTGTGCGAAATTATGATCAAGTACATACACCGGTATTTGTTTTCGAATGTTGGGATTGTTCGTTTGTAAGAGAGATTTATCATTCGCAATCGCGTATCATTTTTATATTTATTTTCTGTATAAAAGAATTATTGATGTATCGAGAACCGATCATGATATATTTAATATATTTTTGTACCAATATTATTCGCAATCGCTTTGGTTTCCGTTTTAAATTCTAATCTATTTTCATTCAACTAATTTGTTTCCTTGTGCAACAACCGAAGAAACGATATTAATTTAAAAAATGTAGGTATACTGTTGTATTGTAAACAAAACGCGAGAGAGACGCTTAATTTCCATTCATTTTCGTGATCTGAAAGCTGTTTTAATTCATCGCGACGATACCCTGTGTGATTTTGCAAGACGACGACATTTGCACGAGTACGCTGTTACGCAGAGCAATTTGCATGTTAGTTTGTGTAACACTGATCGGTAAAGCGAAACAGGCCGGCCAGTTTTGCAGTCGTTTGCAAATCTAGTTTGTTTCCGTACAATTAGCTGGACCGTGGACCGAATCTCGCGTAAGCGTTTATTGTTGTATTTGATTTCGTCTAAACGTAGGGTACGAGAATGGCACGATAATTTATATAGCACAAAGTTACGGCCAACGGTTTATTAAATTGAAAACTAGCGTGTATTTATAATTATATCTCACACGAGCTTCGTAATATCCAGCAGTTTACTAGAAGATCTAAAACAATTCACTCAAATTTTATTTTTTATTATGAAACTAAAACTATTTTTATATCCTGTTCTACACAGTTATTGAAAATTGTGTACCTTGAAGAATTAAACAAATTAAAGCTGCATGGGTTCTTTTAACTCGAATAATTTCGGCCTCGTTCGAAGGCACAGAATGACAGTAATAACTTATCGATGATACTACAATACAATAGAAATTCTCGCAGCCACATCCAATGACCAGGAAAGAGGTGCGAAGGTTCCCCATTGATTTCATATTTCACGTTTTCATTGCTCTGGAAAGCAGCCATTGTACATTGATCCTTGCAGTGGCGCTGAAGATACTGTATAAACTAGTCGCCTTTATTCGATCAATAATTTCAGATACACTCTTGGCATCGCTCCTCTTCGTACAATTTCAAATTTACAGATATATTTTTCACCGTCAAGCTTATTTCGTAAATTGAATTTACTGCAATTGTACATTTTTAATTACTTTCAACGTTTTCACGTTGAATAACTCTTAGACAGAGAATTTGGACGATGAATGAAAATAACGAATAAATGACGAAGTAATACGTTCTTGTCAATTATTTAGTATGTCGGGTATTGTGTCAAAATGTACCGTACAGTTACAATATACATATAGGAATAACATTCATGAATGCATCTCCATGTATCGTATGTATTAACAAAACGAAAATATTGATTTACCTTTACAATTCTCGAAGGAATCCTCTTACAAACGAAGAGCAATGGTATGACAGTTTTCCTCTTGCGCTATTAATCTTCGTTAAAAACAATTGTGCACTCCTATTATCGGCGTCAATTAAATATTCCGCACCACTCTTTCAACGCTATATGTAATTTTAACGTTTACAAAATTACCCAAAACGGAGGGAGACGAGTCGGAAAATCACGGTTTCCATCTCCAACGTTCGCATCGTTCTATGGAATATTGAGAACGGTATCGCAGGAGTATCAATTCGCGTGATTATACAGCAGAGCGGAGCACAGGAAACAATCTTTTTCCTCCCCTTTCTCCAGCGTTCACTTAGTATAATGTGATTACCACGACGATGCAGGGAACTGCGATCGCGTTCATTTACGTTTTTCAACGGGGGCTTATCGGAAATGGAATATGAAAATGCCTCGCCCGAAATCGTGGGGCTAAGAGAAACGTAGTCCCCGAACGGCGTGGCGTCGCGCCAAATGCGTTCATTATTTTGATCGTCGCGATAATATTTATTATCGCGGGGCCATGGAACGGCGGAAGCATCATTTGGATTTATAGAAAATGCTTCTGTGCGAAACAATTCGGTCATCCTATTTGCATGAAACTTTTGATTAAAGTAAACGTTGTCGTTCTTGGCGGAGACGACAGTGGCTAGTATTGAATGGGGAGGGGGATATCAAGTGAAAGCTTAAAGAGTGCAATTTTTGCCGCATTTAAAAGCCTAACTCCCCACCGCAGTCTTTAAAAATTAAAACTTTTCGCATCGTTCGAGCACTTCCTTCGTATCCTTGCGGGAACGCTAATACTTTTCTTAAGGAAATTAAACGGCAAACGATGGGAACGATATGGCTTCCTTTCATTAGAATACTCTTTTCTTTTCGCTTTGGAGAAATAACTGAATATTTAACTTCGTTATTTTTGCGGAATTATTTAAAATCTATTTTAATAGACGTCATCGCTGATTATTATATTATATTATATTATATTTTATTATATTGTTTTGTATTATATTATATTATATTATATTAACAGTGAGATATATTCAGTGTTATATAGAATTTTAAAGATAATATAGTACATACGGAATAAGAGTATATTAAACATGAAAAGACAATATCTTCGTGGAACTAGGAGTGGCTTACCCTTAATATTCCTTAATTAAATCGGAATGACCCCCGTCCACTCTTGTCCCTGTTTCCATCGTTTAATCCTCTCGTCGAACGGTATAACAACCTTTGGCACGCTGTTTGCCCGCTTTCTACAAGCCCACTCGAGAAGTTGCGCGTGTTTTCTGGCCGCGGGGAACGAGATTTGGCAGACTTTCAAAATCCGAACGAAGGAATCGGACGACGATCGTGCAAGTTCGACTCCTTAACCGTTAATGATCGACGCGAACTTTTCACCGCGTTAAAGAACGCGCTTCAATCGGGAGGTCGAAGACGCCGAGCCTTTCGAACGCATTTATCCATGCAAATTGGCCTCTTATCGCCCTTTGGAAAGTCGAGTTAATTGGGAAAACGATTGTCGAGGGCGCGAAGATTAAGCCGTAATGATCGACTTCTTGTTGTCCCTGATTCTTTGTTCGAGAATCCTATCTTGTCAAGCTCGCCAGCTCGAAACTGCAGGTCTTAATGCGATAAGACATTTATGGAAGCGGCGATAGTTGTAGGAAATGATTTTTACCGGCGCGGACAAATGTCTGGATATTTTATACGTTTCCGACAATGATACTATTACAATTCTTAAATATAGAATCACATATATTTATGTTTTTTAAGTATGTGAAACGAACATTTCTCCACAGCTTCGGATCAGTGAAAAATCTGTATTAATATATAAACGTGTAACAAACAATGTTGGTACTCATAAGTAACAGAAACCTCTAGAGTTAAATATTTGTCAACCATTTTAGTTAGAAATCATCTGTCTTGATATTGGTCTCTGCTTGCAATTTTCGACTTATTACTGTTCCAACATTTGTCTCACGAAAGACATCAAAATTTATCAAATCGAATCCATTATCTACGCCAACAGTTTCGAACGACTCGCCGTACTCTATTTGTCACGAATTGAAATAAACCATCGTCACTTTTGGAATATCCCATAAATAACCAAACACGCGCTCCTGTTTCGTAATCAATAAAAAAAGAAGTCTAGACTCTAAGCTCGCAGTAGTTCTAAATATGCGTACCTGAACGACGGTCAGTAGATTTATGAAAACCGATCAGACACTTATCACTCAAGCAGCCGCGTATAGTATCTACCTCCACAGTATGAACTGTCTTCGCGAAAGGGCCGCGTGGAAGTCGATCAACGTCGCGCACGCTTTCCATTTTGATCCCAGCATTAAGGGCAAACGTTGCGCTGTAAACGTTGCACGTTATCAGAAACTGTCCGTTCAGACCGTATTTCATGCGGCGCAAGCTCGAGCCGAAGGAAAAATAAAACTTTTACGACCCCCGGAAGTGCACGCTTATTGGCATTATCCGGGGCTTATTGTATGCGTAAAAGAAGAGAGAAAGGTGTGCCGCGGGACCGTAAAAACGGCGGAATAAACTGTCGAAATTTTAGAATCATACTTTCGAAGAAGGTTACGCGCCGCTCGTCCCCCATTTCTCTTCCTCCCTGTTTCCTTTCGCACGCGCTCGTCGATCCTCCGCGACGACGACGACGACGACGAACTCTCGAGGGATTAAGGAAACAAAATTCGAATCGAGCGGCTCGAAATTTTTGTCGACCCGCCTTTCGGCCGAAATTTCAGCGAAAGATTGAATTCCATTCTATGCCCCTTGCTACTTTTCTCCGTCGGCGCCATTCCGTTTCTTCTCATTCGCCCGAAATATCCATCGGCGACCGCGCGACACAAACGCAACAATAAACCGCGAAATAGCGGAGCGTTTCACGGGCTCTCTCTGATGTATGCATGAACGAAATCGAAAATCTTCGGTGAACGCGCGCCCCTCCTCACGGCCTCTCGACGGGATCTCGTTCGAAGGAGACCTCATTGTTATTCAAATGTCCGTGGAAAAGTTCAATGGAATAATTTCATCGAGGTGTATTACTTTTCAATGGTTCGACGTAGTCGATTAGAATATCGGTCCGATTGTTAACGTAATTCAGAAAATTCTTGAATCATAAATATCAAGATAAATGTTCCGACTTTTCGCCAGCCGTAACTTAAACGCGTTTCGCTACCATTCATACTGTTTCATATATATGAAGCCCTTCGTGCAAAAACGCTCAGCTCGTTACTTCAATGAATACAATAGCATGGTGGTTTCGATACGATGAAGAATGATTTCATTACGGGACAATGAGACGAAACACCCAACTACAGGCCGCATAATGAAGCTCGTGTAGAGTAATCTCGAGCAGTATACACAATAGCCTGTTCATTGGTTGGAAAGACGAGGCACCACGAGATCCGCGATTCTTGCTAGATTCTAGCATATCGTGATCGAGGAATGTCTTCTGATTTCGCGAACATCGCAATTCATTGGACCAGCTCGGTCGAAACTTTTTCATCGCTCTCTGCACGATTCTCCACCCTCTCGTTGGAACTGCAATTTAATGTCGCCCAAAAGGGGGCAGAACTTTTCTTTCGAAGCATCGCATCGATTTCGTTTCCTTTCACATAGATAGAATGTCTTCTGCTCATTCAAGCTAACGAACGCAAGAATGGGGAACATCGATACGATTAGCTGTCCCCGTTGTGCGACGATTTTGTACGAATCGCTGATCTCCATTTAATTGTGCGTGTAGAAGTGAACGCAGATTGATGAAAATTCTATGGCTGAAGAATGAATGCTAAGTTGAGCTTAAAGATTGTTTCAGCCATGATCATTTATCGGTTTAAGTATTAGTATGTAAAAATGGGTTTGTTGTTGCACGTGACTGTCGTTCAATTTAACACGCTTGTGCCCAAATTTTAATAACAATAACGTGTGTCTGATTGATTTGTTAGTTATATATTTAATGTATGGTTAGTTGATACATTTGTTTATCCGACATTCTTTATTTTGTATCTAACTCGAATTCTTCACTTACTTTTCTGTCCCTTTTTTTTTTTTAACGAATTCCCATAGCGAGCAGCCTGCCGTTTCTGTTTAACAATTCAATGACCGTCGAAGATGTAAATTGTGATTGTTTCGTTGTGACTTTCCTGAAAGCATCAATACATAGTAATGGATTTATCGATGATAAGTTATTGCGCATATGAATGCGAATTAAAATTGGATATTAGGTTTCATTGCTTCACTATCTAGTACTCCGGCTAACGTGGCACACGTGAGCTTTGTTATACTTTTGTACAGGAATGATTATTTGCGAGTAAAATTCGAGAATTCTGTAATATAATATACTGCTTGTCACTTCAAGGATAAAACGTCGTTTTACTTATGTTTTCGCTCCAGAAATAATTTTCTAAAATAATTGAACATTCGCAAATAATGAAATTAGGGTATTGTTAAAACTGTCTTGCCGTCGGTAACTTTCGATCCTACAAAGAACTCGAATTCACCCGATAGTAATTATTCGAGATAGTGAATAATTTGACAAAAAAAAGTTGTTAGTTTCCCGAAGATATATCTAATGGTTGCCCTCGCAATCGTCTTCGCCAGCTTCCAGTGTCTGACGAACGTTAACGCGTTACATTTACCGTCAGGTTGAAAGTCTTCCTGTGCCACCGTGTACACAAAAAACGAATTAACAATTTCCCTTCCTTTTCGCCTTTCGACTCGACTATTTGAAACACAGCAGCATCTATTACGTATCCAATGTCCGTTCGTTTATCTTGGGAAACGTCTTCCCTTTTTTTTTTTTATCGACTACGTGCATCGAGTACGATTGCCCGAAGCAGCGGCTACGCGATAACTCGTGATCACGATAAATCGACGTGTACGAACACGTGAAACGCGATCCCGGCTCGCCGTTTGTCGTTAAATTCCAGTAACAAGTCCGAGTTTTTCCAGGCTTGAAATTGCCGGTCGATGGAAGTGTTCGGATAGCCCGGCGGATCATGATATCGTGCACACATCGTCGAGCGAGTGGATATGTTTGTCCCTGTCCTCTCCTAGGGAAGGGACGACGAAGTTACATATAAAAAGAAACCGTGTCGTCTTAACGGACCGTACAGCTCGCCGATTCGATGTCAGAATTAATTGACTCGTTCCAGCGTAAATTGGAAACGATTTCATCTGTTGCAATGTGCGTCGAGTGCTGGGACAATGAAAAACCTTAGTTATAGTAGAATAGTAATAACGAAATACGTAGGAATTCTAATTCTAATTAATAAAAAATGGACGTTTCACAAACTTTTCACAATTACCCGTGAAATATAAGTATTTTTCATTAATAGTACCTACTATATCTGTACAAATAAAAAAATTTTCAGATGTTCTCAGTTCCGGCAATACTCGTGTAATTTTCCTAATTTGAGGGCCAGTTGAAATTAGAAAGCACCTCCTTTCAGAATTTCAATCCCAAAATACCGAATTGAAATTATACCTGCATATAAATACATACATGGCTTCGAAGTATCATCCTACTAAATGATTTGTTGAGACGATGCTAAATGGTTGATATCCGCTTGACTTATGCAAAGCCGATTATATCAAATTAATTGCTCTGCCCAGTTATCCAATTTTGTCGTTCAAACTGGAATCTACACGATTTACCAAAATTATTAGTGCTTCATACATTTCATCCCAATTTGCCGGCGCTGCATATTTATGAAATATTTAATAATAGCTTAACGGGAATGTAATCTATTTCAAATATTATTGAGGGTAATAATTAATGAAATAATTATTCTATCATGTTACTGTTTAACATGTTAAATCGAATATTTGCTTTGACCCAAACATCCTGGTTGAGTGTTCTAAACTTAAAATTTAATTAATTGGCGCCTAAACGTAATTTCTATATTATTTTGTATTCTATTTTTCCTTTATTTTACTGAACATTTAATTTCTATAATAAGAACAATACATTTGCAAAAAGCCGACCTCCACAAAGGAATGCTGCATCCAAAATAATTCACAATATTATTTACAATGATGAAAAGTTCCCTCTTGGGCGGCTCAATCTCATTAATTTCCCAACATCAATTACATTCCAACAAACACACTATAGTCTCACACATTTTAATAACCCCTCTACAGGACTCTACACTCAAGACAAAAATTACAATATTTTTATCGTTTCCTCTCGTACTTATATAAAACACCAATAAAATATCCCATGCTTCCCATTAAACACAAAGAAAAGACCTACACTCCGCAGGGCGTGCAATTCACAAGTAAATTCCTTCCATCATAATAATACAACAAATAAGAACGACAATGCATGCTTTATTTATCTTCGAAGAAGTTCTCACGAAATTCTCACAAAATTCTCGCGAAATTCCTAAATTACGACCGAAGGGATTAGAAGCGTGAATTCGGAGTCGTCGCTTTGTTGCTGGAATGATTTTCGTCGCGTGTGTTGCGCACCTGCTGCTCCCGTTGATTCCGGCGATATCCTGTTTCCGGTACGATAGAGGAGCGAGCGTATCGTTAACCGAGGAACTAATGGACCAACGGATAAGCGTCGAAGCGTGTAAGGCTGTTTGAGGGTGGCTGAAACGGAAGCGGGGAATGCCTCTGTGGAGGGAAGGAACGGGCCGAATACGCGTGCATCGATGTTGTACAGTGAAAATCGATTTCTCTCGTGGGAGCTTTTCTTACACTTACGTGGAACCCGAGAATCAGGCCTAGCTCGAAACTCATAGTCCCGATAATTAAATGCACGCTGGACAAATATTCGTTTGACAAGTTGCACGCGTGGAATACAGTTTCCGTTCGAAAGGGATTCGCTCTGTGTTCCCGTTTTTGATATCCTGTCAGACTGGACACCGGACAAATATTAGTCGTTTCGCCGAAATTTGTTGCCACGCTCTATGATATTGAAAATCATTACTCCCCTGGTAATATAACGTTTGTTCGATTCGTACTTCATCGAAGTTGTTTCACTTTTTTTTTTCGTCGCATTTTTCAGCGAAGGTGTATTTTTAGTGATTACATTTGCACGGAAATACGAGCGATACGATGAGTACAGTCGAAATACATTGAGAGATGACATTTTTGTTTTTTCTATGTCGATTTGATTGTTGACAGCGACTTCCTGTTGCAATTCGATGATATACATATGTAATTGCGTTGAGTTCATATATTTTTAATCCTTTATTCGGGACGAAAAGAAAATTATTCTGGTCGGTACTGTTTTAGGGACGATTCTACTGGCAATGAAATTTCAGTGGGTACAATATTTTGATTCAATGACGAAATACTTAATTAATAAGCTTCTTTAAATAAAGTTACGCTAATTTACGATATGATAATGATATAGATGTATAAATTTATTATACTGATTTCTATTATACTCTAAAATATATTCTCGAACGATTATACAAATCGTAGAACAGCAATTGCTCTACAACTCTACGTGTAATATCTGCGTAGAATATTTGGGAGAAATCCAGAACGTTGTCTGTTTTATATAATTGAAAGAATGTTTCCCTTCGTGCAATCCGCTCACAGGTTCGAAAAGGTTGATGAATCGATTTTCACAAGCAAAACAATACATTCATATAGCGAGAAACGTAAAGGAAACAGTGGAAATTGAAAAAGGAATTAATGCCATGAAGCAACAAAGATATTAGTTTTTCATATACCACGATATACAATAGGTACACAGGGATATTCATTTGACCGGGATTTTTAGTTGGTTTCTTTGTTCGGTAGTTTCAAGACCTCCAATTAATTTTTGGAATGAATAAAAGCTGAACTTCGCAAACTGCCAAAGGCAAGAACGCTGTTTGTATTTAATATCCTGCGTATTTCGTTCTGATGTTTGAAGCTTCTTTTTTTTTTTATCGCGTGGCGAAGGAAATCGATAAATCGAAACGTAGAATATTGATACTTTAATACTCCTTTAACACCTACAATACGCTCAAGCTTTTAATGATATAATTGTATTTGAGCGTAAGTGGATTCTTTTTGAAGAAATATAATAATAATAATATAATGGAGAGTATCTACTGTTTCTTGCTGTTCTAAAATAATGAAGTAATGTGATACCTGTCAGTACCTGACAATATTGATAGTGCCGTCGCGTTTCATAGTAAAATATCTCACGAGTAAATACTGTAATAAAAGGAACAAAATATATAAGGGCCTTATTTTCTACTACAATGTAAATCATTTTTTTTAGAAAGACGGATTAATCAGGAATTACTTATTATACAATTCACAAATCTGCAAGCCTTGCAAGCCTTGCAAGCCTTGACACCATTTACATACGGACTTCCTCGAAATATGTTCGCAAAAACAGTTATCTGAAATTATTTTCAAACAAATACGCGTATATTTCTGTAATTCTAATTAATTATTTCAATATCAACAAAATTTAAAAAAATATTTACGTAACATTTGATTGAAAACTTAAATTTTTGTATCGTGGTCGACCCCTGGCACGATCAATAGGATAATGAATAGAATTACAACCGACCTGGCTACGAAACAGGTAATAACATTAAATAGGCACCGTGATATATTCTAATATAATACTTCCACCAATATGCAATAATCTAATTTATTCCCAATGGCATTCTATTTTCCATCAAGATTGCTAACATACAAGTCTCACTTAAAAATTGGCCACTGTAGTAGAGCCGCCAGTCATGAAAACATAAAACGACCCTCCACTTCAAACGTGTTACAGCAACTGTTACCAAATATCGTCACGCGAGTACAAATATGTATATGTACACGCGTGTCAGCTCACCCTGATTCCATTATTCACGAGGATTTTCATAAAAATCGCGTCGCCAGTGTCCTCCGCGGGCCTGGATATCGCGCGGCGAGGGTGCCCGGAGGATGTTGGCGCAAAATTAAGCGGCAACCTTAATATAACTCGCGCGGGAGATATGAGAGTGGTGTGCGTCGGTTCCACAATTTTTCTTTCCCCCGTCTCCGGCACCTTTTCTCTCTCGCCGTGTGCATTCGTTTCACCGTGGCAGTTGCAATAACCGGGCCGGACCAAAGGGAGACGCAACATTAATTTCGACTAGACTTCAAAGCGTTTCCGAGACTGTATTGTGCACGCCTCAGGTTCGCGATGCGACACTACTCTCCTCCTTTTTTTTTTCACCTTCGTTAACCCCTGCACCCCTTACACCCTCGCCCGCCCCTTTCAATCCCTGTGCTCTCCACTTCGTATCGTCGAATGACACGCTGGGCGCGACAAAAGCGAATTAACGCGGAGGAAAATGTCAAAGACGAGCGTGTCTTCGGTGACGCGTTAATCCTTCGATGCTCTGTATCGCAGCTTTTCGTTTGCTAATGAACGGACTCTTGAAAAGCGACGCCCGAAGCACGTTTGAAGAACGTTTGAAGAATGGGTCGTGATACAAGAGAATCACGGGACCGCTCGGCTTTGACGCGGTTGAAGCTCGGTCGTATTTTTAATTGCACGCGTATTGGATGGACACGAGCTTTTAAAACCAGTTTACCTACGCATTTTTATTATTATTACCCAATCAGAAGTCAGGGAGAACGCGCGCTTGAAATTAAATACTTATCCTGTAGAACTCAAGTATTACCGAAATACCACCGGTGGAAATCGTTATCAATTATTATTTCTCTAACCGATGGAATGGTTCTAATCTAATAGATTGCAATATATAAATAGATGTTGCGAATCTAATTTTTTAATTACTTTTACGCATCACATCGAGATACCGTTGTTGATATGGAATTATCATTTTCAACGCAGTGCCATTGCTATCTCCCTTGCACTCTGAAACCTGTCACTCACACTATTTCACCGACCTGCCTTATATACGACACCTGTGCGCTGCTCACTGACAGACGCTGAGTCAACCAGTTTTTACTATCACTTATAACGACGTACGCGTTTGCAGTCGAAAAAAAACTGGGTTACGACGACTCTAACAATTTCAGACATCATTGAGTTTCACTTATGTTTCCAGAGATGTACTTTTTGGGGGTGTATGTCTTGGGAACCAATCCAGATGTCCACTTGAGGAAAAATGCGTTCACAAGAGCATCATAAATGCCACGTCTAGAATGGATATAAATTGAAAGTTGAATGGTCCTTGCCTCCGTGCCTTGTGTTCAAGAGTGCCAGCAGCTTCTATTTATAGCAAATTAAATGTTATTTACAAGAAATTGAACTATCTTTCGAAGAACTTGAATGTGCGGAGTCGGAAAGAAAATGTTCCCCCAACCTCTTAAAATATTTCCGCAGTGCAGCTATGAATTTCTATTACACATATAAATTTCTTTTATCAATATTGCAAGAAATATTTCAGTAGACACATATATGACATTTTCCAATCATAATGTTACAGTGTATCGTACAAAATATGTAAATTCAGAAGCAGGCAGAGGTTTCCATCTGTCGTCGCCGTGAATCAGAATCCCATACTCTTTCTAAAAAAATATTAACGCACCAACTATATCAAACGTATCGTATAATTATTAATTTCAATTTACATCGCGTTGCCCTCCGAAACGTTGCGACGACCAAATAGTATCGCCGTTTCGCTCTCATCTCCGCGTTTGATTTCACGATTCGATTTATCATGGCGTCCGAATGGAAAATTAATTCGAGCCATCAGGTATAATTAACTGAAGGAAATCGCAATTATATGGCACGGGTGTCATCCCGTTTCAGTAAACCGCCAAGTCATTTACGAATAAATATGCATCCGGAAGGTTCATGGCCTAAACGGTATTCAGTATGCTTCTCGTCGAGCAAAAGCAAATTTATAGTCGTGTGTTAATGGTTGTGTTCGATCATGGATTGAAACATATTTTCCGCTAATGTCGTTCAAGTAAATCGTTTGAGCGTGCAAACACACACACGTGTTCCCGTTGGAGGGTGCTGTTTGCAATATATGATATTCTGTCACAAGGTATGCACGCAATCGTACTGTAGTAAATTACACATTTGATACGGCTATGTTGATACACCGCTGTCACATGTTGTCACAACATTAAACGTTGCTGTGCAGTCGCATCGAAGTGTATGATTAATATTCGAGGTAAATACACGGTGCACCAAAAAGATCACATCATTTCAAACAGATCGATCCTATGTAGATAAATGCACAAATGATGAACGTGCAGTGGAACAATTTCAATAAATAATTGAATACAATTTGGTTACTTTCTATTGTTGATAATAGCGCTTGAAATTTACTTTCTTTATGCCTCGTTAAAATTCGATTCATTAAATCATCTGTAAATACTTCTTCCTTGACTCATGGTTCCTAGTAGAAACAACTGGCATTGGTCAGACAATTGTTCACTCGTTGTCCCAGTTGACACGACGACCAAGATATGTCTGTGTTTGACACTGAATAGTATAAAGCGGGGAAGAATAATTTAATTTAAGAAACATACATTGTTTAGATTATCGTGTGCATTGTTCCTTCCTCGAATCGCCACTGTGCAATTATTTTAGATTAAGTTCGTATCGAAGCTCGTCGTAAAGTGAACGGGTCGTCTGAATGACGCGTTAGTACTCACTGTTGCAGACGGTGGTCGACGTCTGCCACAAGAAGAGGCAGTGCAAGTTCAACACCAGTCCAAAGACTTTTCAGGGCGATCCATGCCCCGGACTGCCGAAGTATATTGAAGTCGCCTACCAATGCCGTCCTTGTAAGTATTTGTTTTCTCCAATTCTTCTCGTGCGATCTTGCACAAAAAGTCGTGAAAATCTGATTTAATTTCGTTGGGATAATATTTGAATGCAAAATGAATTTTTTTTATACATGTAGTTACCAATAAGCTACAGAGTCGTGGTAGTCGTTTGATAAATTAGTAAGAAATCTCGGAAGTGAAATAGGATTAAACAGCAAATTCTTTATTTCTTTAAACAGAAGGGTGGGAATATACAAACAGAATATGTAAAACATTTTTCGAAAACGATTAGAATTTGTTGGGACAGTTGAATAAGAAGTATGTATATGGACCGCGAGATTACGGCGTTAAGTAGAAACGGTCAGTGTTGGCCAGGCGAGCAGTAACGCAATTCATGTGCATATGCATATCATTGTAATAGTTTTACCGATGAGGGCAGAAAGTACTAGAATTATTAATTGACAATTAATACTTTCCATAAATATAGTTGCATATTTGCTACTTGACATTTGAATTTGTATGCACATATAAAAGATGTCGATAGAAAAATCCAAAGTGAAGCACACGTAACAAACTGAAGAAACACGTGGTACATCTGGTTTCTCAAAATTTGTCTGGAAACTTTTATCTGCATCTTCGCCAACCGAAACTCTCGTCTATTTTCCATGCCTTATCGTCGCATCATAATGGTCGTCACATTTTGTATCGAGTCGCCGACCCGCAAATGCTTCGCCTTATTTATGCGCCTCTCTTTATATGGCTTTTTCTAAAAGCAACTCGATAACGCTATATCATCCACTCGAAAATTGAAAGCAGCATCTTTATTGCCGTGTAACGTCTGAACAACAAACGTGGAAAATCTTCCAGTACTTTAGTGTACGGTACTGAAGTTGTGAGATGTACGACAGAAGCTTTCGTCTGTATGTACGCGCGCGACATGCATCGCCAGGAACGAAAGTGCACTTGATGCACGATGAATGCGACTGTGATGCACGCGTTTCGTATACAAATGGTTCAATGGGAAAAGATACACTGTCTAGACACATTGTCACCGTAGAAAATGTATGAATGCATGAATGACCCGACGGGTCCTTAAAATTCGACAGCATTAAACGTTGCTTGAATCCGGTTACACGAATACTCAAGTAGACATATCTTCGTTTCAATGTAACATACAAAATATTTAACGAAAGTATCGTCAACGGCGTTCCTTGTATTTAGAAAGCTGGTCTTGTCCTTCAAGGGTCAATTATTCGTTTCGTATTCAGCTTTTCGAATCTCTCGTGGCACACGCGTGCATCAATAAGCTATTTGATGCTCGAAGAAGTAGAAACAGAATTGAAGATGTTTTTTTTACCCCTATCTTGGAAACGTGAAATGGAAAAAAGAATCTAAAGGGTCTACAGAGGGATTGTAAACTTAAACGGCTTTCACTTTCCTATTACATTCTGCAGTCGCTGTGTATACAAGAGATTCAAACTTCTGCATAGAAGTAAAGTGGAACGTTTCAGTGGTTCGCGTATCGCAATAAACGGTAATGAGATTTCAAAATTCACGCGGTTTTCTTAATGCTTCGCTACACTACGCGTGTTACATGTTTAAATACGAAACAGATCTTTTATTAAATACGCGAGACTTCGTAGTGAAAAGTTCGTTTTCATCATATCTTTTGAAAGCTATTATTAATTTCGTATATTACCTACAACTGGGTGCTAAAAAAAATAATTGCGAATGATTAAAATCAAAATTCATATGCACAAAAAATACCTGAAGATATTTATATATATTCGTGCTCTGAAAATAGTTGAATAAAAAGTAAATAGTGAATGCACCAAAATTGATTGCTACTCATTCGCCAGGCATACGCGTATCGTGGCACAGAATATAAATAACGTTTCATTTTTGCATAAGAATTTTAAAAAACCTACGCTTCTTTCCGCAAAAATTCATCAAGCAAGCATATTACACGGAACAAGAACAACCAGACACGAAATGAAACTCAAATGCCAATGAACGTAACCCAAAAAAGTTACAGCGAGAGTGGTCAAGAATCGCGCGCGAGTGCAGCCCGAGGTCCCATTTCGAGGCGAGATCGTTTTTCTTCGAAGCGCTTATCGATGCCTTTTTACGATGACGTCGAACATTAGCCCAGTTGAACGCGTAAAGCACGGATATCGATGTAGCTTGAGGAAAATTCTTTGCTCGCGTTACGGTAAATGCCGGAAAATTCTCGTTCGACATAGTTTCGCTGATGAACGTCGTTTGGATCGCGCTTTGTCTTCCTCGAGAAACGTGCCCCGAGGACGTTACAGAATGTGGAATTCTTTGCTGATTCCTCGTTTATGAAATACACAGAAGGGGTTGAAGCGTTCACCGATAAACGAGTTACACAAGGATAACTAATTGAACACTTGGTGAAATCGAGATACAATACTATTGACCAAATGATAATAAATATATAACAGCACAGTGGTTTAACGTGTTAAAGAATCGTTATATTGCAGCTCAAAAATTGTGAAAATGCTTCCGTGGGAAATGATATTTGATATTCTCTATAGATCGCTTTGTTTCAGTAAAACAATGTAAAAATAGTGCTACTCATAGATTCAGAAAATTTCTGTTAATGCCGAATTTATACAGTCGCAATTATCATTTCCTTGAACGACAATGAACGAGTTGAACAACTAATAAACGAACGATAGATTGAATCGACACACCGTACTTGTATAATTCCGAAAAATATTTTCTCCAAACAGTTATTAAAGAATTGCGATATATATTTTGAATAATATCTATTAGCGATTAAGTTCTGAATGGAATGTACGAATATTGTTAGTCTGG
Source organism: Nomada lathburiana (assembly GCA_963667235.1). NCBI lineage: Eukaryota > Metazoa > Arthropoda > Insecta > Hymenoptera > Apidae > Nomada > Nomada lathburiana. Next base: position 5,615,273 of record OY763903.1, read on the forward strand.
TTCTTCATACATCTCTGAAAGTACTTGTCCCCTCAGCGTACACGGAAATACTGTAATATTCTAGTATAACATCGTGTTCAATATTATGAATTTATACTTTTCCATGCCAGAAACGTCTTATCGTTACTAATGGCTAGATTAAATGACACATATTACATTTCTACTTCATGGATTAAGAAGCGTTTCGTTGCATGGCCTATAATAAAGAATGAAATAATCGTAATGCACGCGCAAGAGAATAATTTTTTCCGACACTGGGACTCGTATCTGTTTCTAGCTTCGCAGAAATTGCATGCTACTAGCAACCAGTGATTTCATTCGGAACTCAACCAAAGCGAAATGTCCCGTAAAAATGACGAGTCCTATTCAAAATTCTGCATCAATATTAACATCATATGGTTACAATTTATTGCCACGTGAACAAATTCAATAGTCTTGGAAATTTATTCCATTTTCACCTTTCATTAATATTCACTGCATTCTTTTCTGACACCCAGTACGAACTCGATGCACTAATTAATTGCAGACAAATGACCACGGGATTATGAAACTTGATCAACCAAACTGTTGAATTATTTATTAAATAATTCTGCAATATACAGCGCAACGGGAAGGCTATTTAATGTAATTTTTGATAGAGAATACGCGTGCTTCTTTCAACTCACAAAAAAATAATTACCACATCAAAATAATCCACAAACTATGTAACTCGTCCCAACTTATATATTATACAATCGATTCGGAAACAAACGAATCATTAAGAGCTTCTATTATTATTTAATGACAAATCTTGAATAATTTACATTCCAAACGAAATCAGAACTTCATTACATTGCAACTCATTTATTACAACATCTAACAAATCGCAATAGTTGTTACATCTTTTTAAACGTGATCATATTGTCGACGAAGCCTAAGTTCCAGCGTTGAACCCAAGTCGCCTGCCGCGAATGCACGTATCTCGTTACGCTGAAGCAACGAATTAATCAAAATCGTAATTTTTAAACCGCCGCGATCTACAGCAAGCAGGAAGCGCTTAAAGTGGTAAATAACAGGGCGAGCGTGGAAGACGAGTTCCAGCGTCCATGGACCGTAAATCCCGGAACGAAAAGAATTACTGCGTACCCTGGTAAAAATTACTTGGGGCTTGTTACTGCAACAGGTTGTCGCCCCCGTATTGTGGACGCACGGATCCGTATGGCCGCATTCCCATGGCTTTAATATACATACATACTTTACTGGCCACGCGATAAACATGCCGTATAATATTACGATCACGCGTCCCTGTATCGCGTTATTTCGTTCACGTGGACACTTTCGAATTCTCGCGAGCTTCCAAGTTCTCCGTTGATCCCCGTGTCGTGGACGTTTTAAACGGTCGCATAACCCGTGACATTCGACTAATGGAATTCGACGGAATTCGAAGGTAACGTGGACGGAGAGACACGCAGCTTGAACACTTCCCCTTGGCGGAATTTTAGTTGCCACCGGGATTTTTGTTTCACGATGATATTGGAATTGCCGGTTCGATCACCGGATTGGAAAATGTTGATTTCGATTATCCATTGATCGTGACACGACTGCTTTTGTTTCATTGCTTGATCTTCTGTAAACACAGGAGGGATAGGGAAATACCTTATCACTTAGAATTTCGCAGTATGTTGAAATTTTACATGAAAATGTGAAGACCGAAATTGTTACCCGTAAATCGATATGTCAATCTGGCCGCCGTGTTATTAATAATTTAAGTCACACGAGGCTGCAGTTTGTTGAATATTTTTGAAGCGTCGTGTCACAAGATTGATGCAATTAATTACTGAATAAAATTCGAACAACAATTGGGGAGAAACTATAATTGAGACTGTAATATAAGAAGACTGTCGATACATGCGTTCTCGTGTGTTAATGAACATAATGTTCACCGATCGGACTCCTTTAGAGTATCCGCATGACGCGTTCTAAAAGCTCAGCGTAACATCCGTCGTAGCTCGAAGGTAAACGAATCCTTTGCTCGTAAGCAATGGTTACGTTAGCACAGTTCCCAGCAATAATGCTTCTAAATACGTTATGCGCGTAATGCCATCTCGAGCGTGCTTACCTTGTGCCGGAGACATCCGAGTACCAGAGCAATTAAATCATTTCAAAGGACATTCGACTGTGCTACCTGCACCAATCAAACAGCGCTAAGGAGCCACGCTTGTGCGTATTAAACTGCTCCCTGTAATTCGCTAAGCAAATTTCCCGTATGGCGATGTTATTAAAAATTGAGGCAACTTGCCGGTTAACTAGGGCTACAAATCTTTGGACTAGTCGTGCTATACAGTCTGCTATGCACTCCGAACTCTCGATACTAATTGATTAGGTGTAGTCTGTATAAATTATTGAGTAGTAAGATCGCATGGAAGGAATTAATTCGAGATTTTAAATATTTCTGATCTTTACGATTTTAATCTCTTTTTGTTAGATTACCAATTCTGTTCGGAAAGAATAAAACGGTGCCATATATTTTTTATTTAGATTCAGATTCAATTTTTATCCACCTATTCCAACAGCATTTATCAACATGCTTCCAATGTAAAATGTCCTTCGTTTGTTAACCGTCTCCAATTCTTCATATACAAAGATGTGATCGTTTATCAAACTTGAATTAGTAAAAGCTTAAATGTACAACTTAAATAAGTATCAACTTTGCGTTCGTACAGTTCAAGATAAATCGAATTTGCTGTCGCCCGTTTTCCACATTAAGATCAGGTGCGTTGTTAAAAATAAGGCGTTAAACTAAAATCGTGGGACTGCATTAGAAATTTTTAATACGCGAAAAAACTCGATGAATAAGAAACCAGACGCACGAGAAGCATGAAGAATTCCGCGTCCCTGTCCCATAGGGTTGTGCGAGAAGTGTACGAAGCAGGCGAATGGGATTCGATGGATCGGATCGATCGCGATTTTCCTCCTCGGAAACTGAAGTGGAACAGGTCGATGGTGCGCGACAGAAATTCGAACGAAAACACGCGCCAACGTGCCGTGGGCCAACAAATTGCTTTTGCTAGATTAATTTCGCCACGCTCATCACCCCGAATCGTTGATTAATTAAATAACCGATGTTGAACAGATGTGTTCTCGCTTGCGCTCGTGATTATGTCACGAGCTGGGCACGAATGCTCGTTACTAGATTTCATTATCAGACCATTAAATTATTTGTTAATCGTCGTGAAAGTTTCCGCAATTGGCATGAATATTTGAGAACTTTTTAATTCGGATATTAAACTGTGGTTGCTAGATAATGAATGATGAGTGACACGACCGTAACAATGAAATGCCTCAGACTTGCCTGCGTCAAAACGTTTTACTATCCTGGAAACATTTTAAAAGATCAAAGCGAAGGACAATTGCTTTAATTTCGTTCAGGGCAATATTTGAAGCGCGATACTTGTCGTTACATTAATATAATTTAAATAATTGCTCAAGAATGGGTGATTTATTTAAAACTTTATTTAATTTTATCGTAAAGCGATAAGAAATTCAAGTCTACAGTTTTCAGTTATTCGCAAAGGAACACCGGTCTGTTACATTCGTCCGTGTTATTTCATAGAGTTCCAAGGATCTACAGTCATTTCAATTTGCCCGATTCTATGGTCTACACGCGTATCGTGTCTATACTCTCTTTTTTCACCCGCATTCTCTCTTCTCCTCAATATGGTCACGTTTTTTTCCGAATGGCAACAAGTTATACAGAAAATCCATTAAAACCGCGAACGCTGACTCCAATATAAAATACCCTGTTTCCTATCGGCGATAGGAACGTCCTAACAGAAATAATTGAAACACTTCAGTTACTTCTAACGCGTCACGCGTAACCTGACGAATACCGTGACTATCAATTTGGTTTCACTCCGTTAATTTAATTCGTGTCACTTTAATCTGATTTTCTATTACAACTTTTCGGCGGTCGTACATTTTCCGAAATGTACTTTCCGAAATGTGTCGAAAGATTCCGCGATATTAGATATTATTTAGCACATCATAATGCGTCGCCGTGTACATGTATATGAAAAATTTATTTCATTATTTGCTCGATTCACTTATTGATTGTGTGCTAAAAATACTGGCCAAATGTAATTTGGTTCCAGTACAATTAATTTTCCGTTCCGAAGTTTCTAAGCTTTTAATACATATTGGAATAAATATTCATGTTTCAGTTAATTTATGTCACGACTATAATTTACAATCAGTATGTTAAAGTTAGTATCACAAACGTGTTTCCATATTAGACGATGCGGTATTAAATCCATTTATTAGAAAACGTAAATTTTAACCGTCGTAAAATGCAACCTTCTACAGGTAGTAAGATTTAAGTTTACCACTGATGTCGATTGAATTTATTTAATAGACCTTAAACTCGTTTATTCCGCGAATATTTCTTTCCACTAGCAACAGTCAAGGCACGACCTGATTTCAACGTCCCTTAAATCTATGGGATAAATGGGTGTAAGAAATGCTTTCCTGAATCAAGATTCAATTCGATACAATTCCACCTCGGGGAAGCTATGTTACTTTCTGTCAATTAGGCAACGATTTATGTACTTGCCTACATCGAGTTCGGCGGTGGAGTGAAATAGCCAACAACTTCTATTCGCTTGAATAATAAACGAAAATAAGCCTTGCGTTATAAAATAAATTGCAACGATAAAAAGTGTGGTACAATAATATACCGCATCATTGTCGGACTTTTAAAAAGAGAACGATATTAAATCATTGAATTTATTTGAATTATAGTATTAAAATGCATAATAGCATTCGTCAGTCTTAGTTTTATACGAAGCTAATCACATTAATAGGCTCCTATTTATCTTCATGCATATTACGCGCGAAAATGATCAAATTAAATTCTCATTTAATGATTACCTTAAAGTATGATCGCAGCGAACTTGATCGATCGTTGAATAAACCTGGCTACAGGTTTAAATAACGTCACGTCGTCGCCTCGACCGTAAAGAAGAACGATTCAGTCGAATGAAGCACGTTTAACTAACGACACGATAGCGTAATAAGTGGCACGTGTGCCGTCGAATAGATTTGCGGCCGCCACGTGAGGCGTTACCTGCTTTTGGCACACAACGTGACACGTGTATTCGTCTTGTTGATTCATTGGGTTTAGATTGCCATAATCACCATGCATCTTCACTTACTTCTCGTTACAATGATTGTACGGTTGCAAATTTGTCCTCGAACGTGAACACCTATCATTATTTGAAATGACTGCAAGTTATCTTGAAGGGTGATTGCTTTTATTTGACATTTACCTGTATTTAGATAGTAGTTCGCTATTTTGTACCGTCAGATTTTATCGAGAATTTAGAAGTATAGATAGAGAGAGAACATTAACAGAAATGGGATGAACATAATCGAAGAATTTTCCGTTTCTTTATTTCGTATTTTCAAGCTGCAATAACAAATGTAACAAATTCGAGTGTGCATCGGTAAACATTTAATTAACAATATAACCTTAGAAATCCGTGGCGAACTGTAATTTTCGTCAAAAGCTCCGCCGATATACTCAAATGTTCTTCATTTCTGACGTGGTAAATAATTTTACGGTTACTTCGAGCCTGTCGACAATTCGATACCTCGACGAGCAATTAATCATCGATCAACGAACGTTACAAAAGTGATCGCTGTCGTGCGATTCACAAGAATCCCCTTTTAATCTCGTCGAGAACATCTTTCACGAGACTCATCTTTCGAACATCGAGCTGAACTTGTCCTATCCCGTCTCTATTAGTGCCATCTCCGGCGATCTGACAAGGGAGAATCGTATCTGTAGACGTTCATGGAAGAAGGCACGCGAGAACTCGGGATTCCAACAGAACTGGGTCAATCGAAGGGACAGCTTGCCTCGCGAAAAAGCACCGAGTCCGGTCTATTGTTACTCGTCGTGGCCGGTGTCGAGAGCATCGCTTTTTGCACCCGCACCTTCGTACCCTTTTTTTCCGCGTTCCTCTTGCCAATTAAGGCCCCAGACTAGACGTCTCGCTCGAAAGATTCCACGATAAGAAAGTTCCAGACGACCGTTGCGTCTTTCTGCGGAATTTCACGAACCATTGACAGTGCCGCCTTTGACGATCCTCGTTGTTACATGCCCGACGAGTTCCTTCGGCCAGATTGTGCGGCAGCTTGGAAACTCTACGGGTTCTTCTGTCATCGTTGATTTCTCGATCACGTTTTTGCTATTTTCTCGTGCAATTAAGTAACAATGCTTCTCTCGGAAACTTCGAAGGGCTTGGAAGAAGAAGCGCCGCGTAAATCGACGGCTGAGTGAAGCAGGCAACAACACTTTGTCTCAGGCGCATAAGTGCTCTCGACGAGTTTAGAAGCGCGTCGACGAGGGCGGTTCGTTTCATTTGCGAGGGCTCGTAGGTTGAAAGGCTGCCTTAAGGGTAGCCGCCGGAGAAACCGCCCTGCGACCAAATAATGGCAATACACATCGGGTTACGATAGTCATTCGAAAGTCCCTTCGAACCTGATTCGAGTTGAATAATATTAATTGTATGTAATTATTCTCTTCCTTTGTTTATTGCTGTATAATTACAATTTTTGTAGGTATGATTGATGTGTGCGTGTAAATAAGGGCGAGGTGTATGTTGCTAATTGAACAATATAATTGAAAACAGATTATTTTTAAATACTTTGAATTTGTTAGTATAATAATTGATCCGTGTATGAATTTTTTAATGAAAAATTATTCCACTTTGAAGTAACATGATTTCGTATGATGTTAAAATATTAACGTACAGGATGTTAATATATTTATTATTCATCTCATGGAATCTATCAAGATTAGTAATTATTGTAATATTACTCGAATAACATTAACAAATGTATTAGTCAGAATGACGATCATGCTTTTGTAAATTTGTTTACAATGCACGTTTACTAATTGAGTATATTTTGCTGGAATTTTCACATAGTTAACCAAGTATTGCACGTGGGACTATGTAACGAACAGTTAATATGCAGTGTGCATAGTTTACCGAAATTCCTAATACAGAGAAGAGCGTTGCGCACAGTTTGAATACCAAATATAATCATTTTATTTATGATTCAATTGCACAGTTTATCGAAATCCATACCGAATAGCTGTCCCATATCTTCAGATTATAGCGGCAATTTGTCTTCTTTATTGCTCGATGTCCGATGTTCTTGAATAGTTTATAGTGTTCATTTCAACGATTTATTGCATCAGTTCTACTGTATCCGACCAGGAACATCGTTGTCATTAATTCGCTTGAAATATATTAAATTATTTGACGGTCAGCATTTGTAATAACATAATATACATAGTTGTCATAAATGTCTTCGCTGTGTGATAAAACGCAAATAGTGTTCGACATATTTAAGTAAGCAACTCACGTAATTTTATAATGCAGCCAATGTAATGGTATCTTCATAGCAGCTGTGATTGCTACGCATAGAGTGCTAGTTACCTAAGTATTAATCGCTCCTAGATTCATTCTCTAATGATTATTGTGATTATCACGTCTAGTTGATACTTTCGTATAATTCTACGTCCGGCTTAAGAGAATTCGTAAATAGTTCGTCGACCTCGCGCAAGAACAGGTGAAAATCCGTGGAATGCCACGAGCGTGGCACCGGTTCGGTTGGCGAAGACAGTACGCGACGATCGCGACAGCAAAAACGTACTATCGGCAGCTGTAGAGAACGTCTGATACGGTTAGGCCGGTTGAAATTCGCGGATGTCACGAACCGTAACGAGACGACGCAGGTTTTACTTGAACTCGGAACATCCAGCAAAAACTGTTCCCGTTTGTTTCGACGTTCGCAAGATTGTCACTGGATACGTGGCCCCATTGAATGGGAACGCGTTCGAAGCTGGTCACGCTGTCTCGCTGCCTGGCATCAAAAATTTTTGTCAGAAATTAAAGACGGATGCCGGAAGGGACATTTAGATCTTTCGAAATTCGTGACTCTGCCTGAATTCGAACCCTTGTACTAACAAATTTTCAACTTATTCGGTAATTACACTTCATACGATGGTAAAAACGGTCCTCCTCGTTTCAGACGAGTTCAGAAGTAAAGTTGCCTGCGAGAACGATGTCATCAATCTTGTCTGCCATCCTGGACAGAGAGTGGCCATCTTCAGTGCGTCCTTCGGAAGAACAGAGTACGAATCCCTTCAGTGCCCACAACCACACGACGTGAGAGAAGAGAGTGAGTAAATTTCCTATTATTTTATTACGTTGCATTAACTTTTATGCTGTCCGAAAGAAATCTCTGCCCGATTCTGTCTTATTCTACTTAAACGCAGACACACGTATGTATATAATTTAGCGTTTATTCCTGGACACGTTATTAAAGCGACTAATACATGGTGCGAACAGTAATTATAAACTTCACAGATCTAACTTCGTTCTTGATAATATGAAATTATAGCATCAATATTTCATTCTGTATGAATGGTTGTTTATTAAGTACATTTTAAATCAATGAAGTTTTTATTACAAAACGAACACTGCAACCGGGTCAGAGGCTTTTTCGTGTCCTTTAAACTCGAAACTCGAACGCGGAATTGTGGGACAAGCAATGGACGTCCGTCGAGTAATCCTACGTGGTATTGTCTATGATATCGTTTCAATCTGTACGTTCCTTGGTGTCGTTAGTAGAGGCACGGTCCTGCTGCGTCGTTCACACAAAGGAACCTGCCGTGATGGTGACACGTGGCTTCCGGTTCTGACACATTTGCACGTCTGACGCAACTCACTCGTAATTTAAATCGTTAAAAACTAATGTGTACAAATTTGAAGGCCCTCCGATTCTGTTCGAAGACTGTGTAAAACATATTTGACGTAAGGATGGCAATTTGTGTAATGAAAAATTGCCGAAACCCTTTGTTTGTATATAAAATAATATTACATATATAAATAAGACAGTTTTATCTTGTTGATGTTACACGTCTTTTTGCAGTCGAGTTATGCTTTCAATTTGATTCTATTCTTGTTGCTCTCGTTTTGTGTTACATGCGTGACGAGGAAATTGTGTAATAAATGAATTATGTTATGGCTGGCTATACAAATTTTGTACACTACGTGTTACCAAATGAAAAATTGTACAGGGTGTTCCGTAACTCGCGATACAAGCGAGCAGGGGGTGTACATAAAAAAACTGAGTCAAAAATGTGGAGTAATATTTTTTCATTTTTCAGCTCGACAGATTTCACTACTTACTCTCGGATATTTCGGAGATGATTTCTGTGCTTCTTGATATGTTTACAAACATTGTCAATATGATTATATCTCTCGCATCGGTTCCACTTTATTCTTATGCTTATCGACAAAATAAAGAGAATGGACAAATTTTATTCTACATTTTCGATTGTGTTTCACGTAGATTCATCCCCTGCTCGCTTGCACCGCCAGATACGGGACACCCTGTATATATTAAACATTTTCAATTAGATAAACAGTATGGCGTTTATAGATATTATTGTTTGCAACGACAGTTCACAGCATTTGAAGTAAACTATTAATAGAACACCCTCAATGAAATACGTTAAATATTGTCGTACCTAATTTCAAGAGTTGCATTTTCGCAGAAATTTATACTACTACACTCTCATATCAATTATCGTTTAATCGCAACACACGTATGCTGTTAGAATCGTGTGACAGAAAATAACGTGTCTACGTTTCTTTCACAAATTGTGCCACCAGAAAACAATTTATTAAATAAGAAAGAACCTGCCTTGAAGTAAATAAAGAGGAAATAAATTCTTGATATTTTTTATTCATACGGTCGCGATGCAAAATCCATGCCAAGCGTGGGAATATTATACTAATAGATTGATAAAGTTGTCGTGCCCATTAAACGCCCTGAAGTAGTCAGAGTCACTCATTAATCTGCCATTCAGTTTTCGTTCCTCAAACGATCCGTACAATTTTCGACAAACTAGTGGGTCAATATTTTTTCCCCCGACGAAGTTCGCGGCAAATATAGGGAACTGATCAATTTTGCTGGGTTACAGCATGCATGGCGTCGTATGCAACGGAAACCGTGATGAATTCGTGCCATGGGAAACGTCGTTGCTCGGTGGTGGCAAACAATTCGACGTTTGGCGAACCATGCAGTCCCGAGAGCAGAACATACTTGAAAGTAGTCTACACCTGCGGTGAGTCTGAATATTTCATTCCATAGCTGTTACAGCTGTTTAGAGGTAACATATACCTTATCAAAAATTTGTAGCTTCGATAGATTTCTAAGCTGCATAATATTGCTTCTAAATCCTGAGTTTGTTGATAATGATACAATATTTTTTGGAACTGTATATGTTCGTCTCAAATATTGTAACAAGCGAAGAGTGAAACTTACGTACGTTTTCGTTCCTAATATTACAATAACTGGGCACTATTACGAAGTCTATTACAAATGTTTGATATCTTCTTTTATTCTATTCGAGTATTATTTCTGGACATTAAGAATAGTCGGGAGACTTATAATAATAGGAAGATTTGTAATTGGAATTCCTTCAATATGCAGTAGCATGCACCCTTTTGAATATTAAGGTTAATGTTAATTTATTGCATTTCATTGTTCAGTTAAAGTAACAAATAATTCATGGAACTCGCGTTATCATCTTTTAATTCTTGAAACGTGTCGCTATAAAAATAATCTTTTGACACATGGAGATATTTGATTAACTTTTTAACGTCCCCTTTATCTGATATTACTGCGATACAATGTAATAATGGACACATCCACCGCCGACGTTCGTTAATTTACAGGTCAGGAATACATCTTGTTAAAAAGGTCGTTGAACTGACGAATCAACGTCGTCCCTTATCCAATATTCCCATCCATCAATAATGAAATATTACAAACCCGAACCCTCCATTTGTCGTTAGCAAATATTATACATATTTCAAATCCCGATTACCGTATAGAATATTTCAGTATCGATGTATTTAAAATGCAACCATCGTGTTGCAACAATTTCTTTCCAACAAATTAAGTTTAGACGAATCTTTATTTCATTGCGTGGCTTTGGCTCGCTATCCACGTGTTCTTTGAAAATCATTTCACAGGTCATTCGTTGAAAACCACGAAATCGATGATGCAACGTAACGATACAATGTATCGAGACCTTTCGTGACAGGACTCTCTATCTGACTATCTTTCTGTCTGACCAATGAAACGAAAGGAATTCGTTCCACGAAACATCGCGCTTTTTGTGCTCACTTATTAAACTATTCGACTGGGAAGCCTGTTCGTTGTTACGCAATAAATCAATGCGTATTTTTAATGCAGGAATGAAAATAGTGCGATAGGAGAATCGGTCGCCCGACTCCGCGATCGAATGATTGTTGCAAACAATTTCACGTCTGGGACGCATCAGCTCGCACCGTTCGTCGGGGTAAAAAATTTATTCATTCGTTTAGCTTTTCGTTGCTTTAGGATGAATTGTTTGCTCGATTTCGTTCGTAACTAAACCAATTAACATTATTTCAGCAGCTTCGAACGAATATTTTTCATAAAGGGCACCGTGTGAAAATTAATTAGTTTCGCAAAAACGTCGCTCTAATAAAAAAAGTTTCATATTAAACACTAGGTTTACGAAACCCGTCAATTTGACGCATTTCATAATTCGAAAGACCAGGATTAATGAAGGTCCGTTGATATTATATGATTAAATTAATTATATCTCATTTCTGAATTAAGTGAATTAGTTTTTTTAAAGAAAGCGCGCATTTTTATTGGCAATCGTTAATCTGAGGGAAGTCAGTAAACACAAGTGTTCAAACTTGTCCGTAAACCTAGCGTTGAACACATATTGAACTGTGCATGAAAATACATGCAGTATATTATGCAACACCCTCGGGAACATTCGCGTAACAGCACATGGATATTTTCACTAATTGCATATTGAGGATTTTGTTTCAATGTTAAGAATCGCATTTTTCAGATCATAAGTAATTCTTTGACGAAAATGAAATTCGTTTTTCCATCGAATCAGCAATGTTTCCCTATAACTAATAAATCTACGTAAAACTAAAACGATCAACACCGTTTTTCGTGTATTCGATGTTTGTTTTCGAATCAAAGAATAGTATGTCGAACGTACACAACGGGCGAAGGGTTTGCAATAAAATTGATAGTCAAGTGTACACGTCTACCGGCGAATCTCTGAATTCAATTTCCCTGAAAACTCGATCCTTTCACGAGGCACCCATCATTCCATATTATTTTATTTATTTTTACATGCAAGACCACAGCACAATACGATATTTCAAAGCGGAAAACGTAATACGAACAGCTATTACGCCCCCCATCCCAAAACCAATAACCAAACCAGTTAAAAATAGCTGTAAAAAAGAAGAAACAAAAAAAAAATCCTGCCGATCCCGCTAACCGCAATTCCAGGCGGTGTAACTTTCGAATCCTATTAAACTCCGGCGAGCAACGAATGGAATCATCCCGATCGTCCGAACAACCGACCAAAGTAAGCGTTTCAGAAAAGCCTCTCGTTCCACCCTAGCCAGAAACTGCCCCCTCGATCCACCCCTGTACACGGGGCCAGAAGAAACCCTCCTGGAAAGAAGGCTAAACAATAGAAACCGGCGGCGTAAGAGAAGCACGTAGGGACCAGTTCGAGGGGCAATCTCGTAATCTCAGTGGGGCGTCGCGGAGCGTGAAATTTTCGAAAACAACCCCCGTATCTGGCCACGGACCACTAACGACTCCCGCGACAGAATTGCACGCCATCCAACCGGTGCGTTTCCGTGAAAAATTCTAGAATAATGATACAGCTCTTGGCCTGCGCGGCCCCGCCGTTCATTCGACCAAGAATCCGCACGGGCATCGGGCGTACAACGCCGCGTGTAACGAGCCAACCCATTGTAACTCGAAGTTATTTCATTGTGCACGCTCGCACGGGAAAGTGGAGACGGCTGAATCTGTTCTCCCCTTTTTCTTCCTAACTGGGTTGAGAACTGTTACGGACCCGACCGCGGACACTTTTAATGGCACTCGTCGCACAACATTGTCGCACGGTAACGGCCGACTGCTCGCATTGTCAGCGAGTTTACGGCGGCCGGCGAGATCGCGGGATTCCAGGACAACGGAAAAATGAGGCTCGTTAGAGCGTTTCCCCTTTGGTTCCTGTTTCCCTTGGTTTTACGCTCGGTTCCTTGGATGGCGATAAGGGTGGTTTTGCGTGCGAACGCCGAGGGAGGGACGGGACGCGCGGCTTTGGTAATTGCCGATTGCGCGATCAATGCGGGAAGGGGTAGTTCCCTTTTTGTTGGTACCAGGCCGCGGGATGATGAGCTGGCAAAAATGTTTCTGGACCCCTGGATTGGGTGTTCCTCGGGCGAGTGAAGCTCGTAATGCTGTATTAAGAGTTGCGATGCGCGACGAACAATTGCATTCTTTCTGTGCGCGAAGATTGTTGCGACTATTGCCATGGATTTATTAGAATACGTTTTACGTGGTTTTTATCGCAGTCTATTTGATACGAATAGGATATATGTTGTGGCTTGGTCGCTTGGTCATATGAAATCGAATTAATCCGACGTATAAAATAATGGCAGTGTTTTAAACGAAGAATGAAAGTGATGATAAATATTTCATTGGGGATGCTAAGTTTTTTTTTTTTAATTTGTTTCGACAGATTCGCGAATCGTTTGGTGTTAACGGCTTCCCTAATACGTGGAAAGAATTTGGAAGGCAGTCGTACACGAACGATCGAATATTAATTGTAAACTCGACAAGTCGAGTGGACGTGGCCGTTGAACGAAAGGATACGAAGTGACAGGCACTGAATGCATAAATGCACGGCTGCGCACACGTGCGGCAATTCACTTGCATATTAATAACACTCGGCATCCGTGGAAAAAGAAAACAAGACGTTCTTTTAGATTAATGCAATATTAATCAGATTGTCGCACAGCGGCGAGACGTACACGTGCATATCTGGTTAAAGTACTTGGATGCATTGAGCTGTGATATATACGTTTCTTGATGCCAGTTTTGAGGTATGACACGCGACATGATTAATTGAAACTGCCAAAGTTGCGTGCAATTATAAATTCAATTCAAGTGTTACACTTAGTAGGTTAACGAAATCTGTGGCGGTAGAAGATTTAATTAAAATGATTTTGCAGTACAAAGTTCTGCCGCTTGAACGTGTTTAATAGTATAATTTAATTAATTACTTCATCAAATGAAAGCAAACGAGTATGCAAATACTATTTACATACAAACAGTACAGTCTCGAGAATTTTTAATGTTCAAATGTGTAAAACGTTCAGTTAATTATGATTCAATTTAATTTATATTTAGGAAAAATATAAGGGAAGGGCATATTTTAAAAAAAGGTTTCAATGGATAAGTGGATTATGAAGAAAAGCACAAGTTAACGACGACACGAGATGGAAAATAAAACGGATGATTGCCCACCGAAATAGAAAATACAAAACAGTGAACAGAGATAACAAAAACAACGAACGCAGGAAGCCCGTGGAATTACACCCCCCGATGCAAATGCGGGCTTGCTATTATGCAAATAATGCTCATTACATTGCAATACCATAAAGTGCAATGCGTTTCATATAAATGTAAATATAGCGTACAAAGTGCCGGGTTAATTAGTGGAATTCGTTGAATAGATACCACGATGTCGAAAGAAATGTAAATGAAACAAATGTTTCTATTTTCTCCAACCGCGCTCATTCCAATTTTCCCTCTGCCACTTTTGGCTTTTTACAATGATTTAATAGATGGGCGATCGACCTCTGCTAGAATTACGTAAAATGACTAATATTCGTGGAACACTGTTAATTCGTTGCTTGTTTATTGTTAGATGCATTGCAGAGGACGTGAATGAAAATGTATAATTTCCAAAGACATTATACAGCGTTTCCGTATTTTAATTTTGCTCCATGTATAAAATATTTGCGAATTGTTTGAAGTATTCATTTTCCTGAAACTGATTGGACGTATTTATTAATATGCGACATACATACTTTACCTTATTTGATTAGTTAAAAAATAACTCACACGAAAGATAATAAAAAAACGAGCACTACGATGTAAAAAAATGTTTTATCTTAGCAAACGACGTTCCACGTATTCGACGTATAAACCATCCGTATCGTAGGGGATCAATTTTTTACCCTAAACCCTTCGATAAACCCGCGAAAAAAATTCCCCAGACGGTACACCACTTTACGTCCACACCATTACATAATTCTGCACGCAGTCATTTCTAAGCAGACTTACCTCACTGATTTTCACGATATTCCGTGATCTCCCGATTCCATACACGACGCCAACTACAGACACGTGTCTGTGCAGAACCGTACCAATTACCGACGTATTAGAAAACAGGTGTCTCGCCGGTTGCAGTCACCAACGTGTACCGCGTGCACCAACGAACCTGTGGCCACAAAACAGAACTCGTTAGTCAATGGCACCATCCATTTCCCCGGTGAAACGTTTGCTCTCCTCGCGAAGAGAAAAACCAAGGGAAACAAAGCAGACGAGAAAAAGAAGTATAGAAAGAGCATGCCAGGGTCGGTATTCTAATTTATCAGTAAGTCATGCATGCCTGTATAAGGTGTACGTAGCTTTTCCCGGTGGCAAGATAAATATGCGCATACGTTCAGCCAGTGAAAAACCCACAGGAATAATAAGCGTACACGCCGCGGGACCACGAATATTCTTCTGCCCAAGATCGAATTTCGCTCCTGTCCCCGGACGCTTTTTATCGTCACAAGTTTTGCTAAAGAACGCCTACTGCGCGGTGCAGGTTTCTTGCGTGGCGTCGCGACGTTCGAAAAACGGCCCTGTTGTCGTTAATCCTCGCGCGACGCTTGCATAAAAGGCTGGCTAAGTTCATATATGTTCCGGATGGATAAGCTTCTATTTTTGTTTGAATTCTATTTACGCGGCGAATTGTCGAAATGAGAATACGAATTAGAAGACGGGGCCAAGACACGATAAGGAAAATAGATGAGGATTGACGATTTGCAAAATTGCGAACAGAGATCGTAAATCGCGTCAGGAGGATTTTTGGAAAAGTTGGAAAATGTTTTGGAAAGATTTTACGCTGCTCGTGTATGTTAATATTTTCGACTTGACGCAGGCAATACATAAATACAAATATGTTCGTTACTTTTGTACAGGTTCCTCACAATTAATCATGTACAAGTACATAGATTTGCGTTGCTTGTGATATACGATTCGATTATACGGTCATTGCATAATTAATACAGTATGAGAAACGTAGTAAAAATCTTATTTATGAACGGTCGGCTACATGCCTTGGAAATCGAGTACACTTACTTCTAACTTTTACGAACTTTAACGGATTCAGTAATATGCAATCTGGTTTCCAAAACTGATCCCGGGCTCGTACACGTTGCTACCATAGCTCTGAGTTTTGTATTTATATATTATGATTCATTCAAAATTGATCGACCCACGACGTACTGGCGGCAATGTGCCTGCACACAGCAGGAAACACGACGAGATCGAACGTGATTCCTGTTCCAACAACGATACCCGTTGCAAAGCGTTACTTGTCTTCTTCGTGCCGCGGTAGACGTTAGACCATTGACCCGGAATAATTACGGAACGATCTCAAAGTCTAATTGAATCCGCATGAATTGTCCACGTGCATCAAAGTACTTTGTAGCGCAACGCGCAATGATACGACACCGTGCACGGTTTTATTGGACACCTTGTCGCCAGTGTTTAGCAGTCGTGTAACGAATTGAGAAACCGATTGCTACATTTGATACTGCGCTACGAATAACCGAGGCGGGGACACAAAATTGAACGAACGATGTAACGACAGGTTGGATGTTAACAGCGGGAAGTATTTATTTTAAATATTATCATACGGAAATATAAGGCGCGCAATTATACAAGTACTGAGGACGATGGAAGAATCGATTTATATCGTGTTAGCATTTCAATGGTGCGTTGCGATTGATTTTATCATTGTTTATATAATTTATTGGATGTCTACCAGAAATGAGAAATGTGCATACCTATCATGGTATCATGTATATGCCATTTCTGATAAGAATAATTAGATAGAGAGGAAAATGAGAACGTGATAATACAAACGGTTCGCTCCAAAATATTACATTAACGAAATTAATTTTATGTCTTCTAATATTTTGTAACGCAGCAATATACAAAAAAATTTCGTACACATTTTCTGATTAAACCACATAAAAGGTGGACGATGTGTTAAACGGAGTATAAAGGGAAGTTTATTTGGGAATCAGGAACACGGCGCATCCTTCTCCACTTCATTTGTCCTCGTTAAATTTTCTCGATGACGTGTCCCGAGGAAGCGAAGCGTCGACGAAAATGGAAGGACAAGCGAAAAGGGAGAAAAAGGAAAAGCGACTGGGCTGTCGGGGGTAAGAAAAATGGCAAAAGTGAGACCTGTCAAGGAAGTGTCTTAAATTTCTTATGGATTATCGGAACGATGCTGTTTCTCTACTATCGATTTGTAACACTTTGAAAGTATCGCAGAACTTCGAAACCGATAACTTTTTCTCGTATCATTTAAAACATACACGAGCCAGTGAACCGAAAAGTGTTCTAAACAGACGGAAATCAAAAATTTTTCACCACTTGTGAATCATATTTTACCATCACTTTTTTAGTACGATTTTACAATTGCATAAGTGAATTGTTTTACGGCAGTAAATGTATGTATTCTCTTATTACTTACGACCGCAGAAAAATAATTGTTAATTCATATGAACCTAAAGCGTATAAATAAAACTACAAAAAATTTGTTTTTAAACATGATATTTAACAAATCGAATTCTTAGTGAGTCCCGGTTAAATATTACAAATAAATATTACTTTAAAAGAACTTCCTTCACAACTGGAGCTATTTTTATTTGATTAAAAACATTGGCCAGACAAATTCTGAAAACACCATAAATACAATTAAGAACGAGTAAATAAAATATATAAAGACTATTGCAATAAGCGGCATAAAGTAAAGCAATGTTTATTATTTTATATTATAACGATAGGTAGACAATATACTTATTGTACAACAGCTTATACGCATACCTCTTTATTCATCATTTCTATTTTAAGCCAAGTAACTTTTTGCGAACCAACGAACGTCTGCCAACAATTATGCGACGTTCTCGATTGAAACCCTACGTTCACGGTCTCTAGAACCAGCTTTATATTAAATAATCTGCCAAAATGGAATCACTCGTTCGTTCACAGCGGAAGGTTTCGCAGGAGCCAGGATAATTTGTTCGACAAATGGTACACTAAATCTTCTCCAGCCATTGCGCGATCAAATAATTGGCGAAACGGCAGGACGGCTGTAAAACTCCACGAACGGGGTGCAGCGGAAAGGGCAAATAACGCGAAACGTGTTCGAGACAGAGGGGAGCATTGTCTTTCGTGATTTCTGAATCCTGTATTTCGCAGGACAGCTGTCCTATTCTGTTATCACGGTTAGTAAACACGAAGGAATTACGGTCAGCCGCGATGCTCGGCCTCGTCTTTTATTCGGAAAAGCCAGGAAACTTTTCTCCCGCTCCGCTTTCCTTCGTATTTTTCCGCGGCGTGCCGCTGTGTTTCCACAGCTTCTTATTTTACGCGTGACCTTTTTACCTCGTATCGGCGCCGTTCCCCGTTTACCGCGTTGCCGTCCGATAAAGTATACGAAGGATACCGTGAACAAAGTCATTAGGACCCTATGGTGGTCGTTACCTTGGTGCACTATGGAATTCCAGATGAAGAGTAGTGGATCTGGAATAAGGAATATGGAAGTGTGTCGTTCGAAGTGATAAGTAGAATGTTAACGGGTGATTCTCAAAGATAAATCCAAGAACGCGTGCGTGCGGATGGAAAATATGAATTAAAAATTGAAACTTCAATGATACATTGAAGGACCGTAAATATTGGTGCACAGAAGAGGAGAAAGAAATATGTCGAACGATCACGCGGAATGAAAATAGGTTTTTGGTAACGATGCGGAAAATTTGAATGGATATGTACCATTTATTATTCGGTTTATTCATTAAGCGGAATTAATGGCCGTCAATTCTAACTGGTTCAGCGTATTGTTGAATTTAGTTCCAAATCATCTGCCTCAAAGTGAACATATCGAAATAAAAATGGCCCGCTTCCCTCTCGGTCGCCCGTTTGCTTAATAACGCGTGAACGTTTCGCGAAACGAAACGGCACGCATGCTTCGGTAATTAAATTAATCATTACAATGGTTGGTTTCAATATCGTTGCCGAGGCATTTGTTAACGTGACCCCTTTTAACTGCAATCGCGCGTTCCACTTCAATTTTTCCTATGGAAAATCCTCCGTTGAAATGTTCGCGCGAAACGCTTAGCGTAGTATAATGCCGTCTATTTATACCGCACGGCCAATGGATTTTCTCTTATTCGCGTCGCACGCTGTTATATCATTTTTATTGCTCAACAGAAGTTGTCCAAGGGTCCTCTGTCGCGCGAACACATTTTTATAAGAAAAATTGAAATTACGCTCTTTCAGGCTCGCGTTTCCCAACGGTGAAGAATGATACGCGTGTACCGCCATTTTTATACGATGCCGGGCCGCATACATAATTCCGCGTGAAATAATGACGCGCTGACATCCCGGGAATATTTATAAATTTTCATATAAAGTAGTTCCATTTCGTCGTAAAGTGCTCTCATACAGTGAACCATCGGCTGCTGTCGACGCTGGTTGCGTGCGCGCGAATGTTTGCCCGTGTAAAAGGACTCGCGAGAGATAAATTCGTATTTTATATCGGACGTCTGTATTTCTTCGTAATTCGTCAAGGAATCGGTCAGATGCAGAGATTTTCCTGTTTTACTTTCTTCTTCATTATTTCACAATTTCCATTTCGTTGGAACATTTTCTTTGTGCAACGTTTGTCGTATATTGAACTTATCACTCGAGTACCAATTTAAATTCTTACTTTTTTAGTCAAATTACTTTGGATATATTCACGTTGGGATAACGTCGGTGTTGACACAATATTAAAAAATTAATTCATTCAAGATGCATTACAAATTTAACTAATTACAAGCTACAGTCACCTGAAATTCAGAATTTCAACTTTCTCTAGGCTACTGAATATCTACTAGATTTGTTCTCTTTGGCTTCGTAAACTGTGGGATGTTCTTTTTCAAATTTGTTTGATTTTGCGGATATAAATGAGAGTGTAAGAGGTAGGCCACTAAAAGTGTATTGGTAGCGATATCTATTTAATCGTAGCAGCATTCATTCACTTGGACCATTGAGCTCAGCCACGTGCCAATACTGGCGGGTGATCCTTCCAATCAAATTTTGACAGGGTCAACCGTGTCAATCACTACTAAAGTAGAAAGCCACGCGTCAAATATGGGTGTGAAGTTAATTAGCAAACGAATAGTCGATTTCATGAGCATGTACCTAATTACGAACACTTCGACCATGTTAATTCTATAATCGTTATACTATATTAAACAGGTGTCATTTGGCGTAGTAAATATTGGACTTGCACATACATTTTCTTCTTGCATTATTAGGAAACTTGAAGAACAACTCTTTTATGTTAAATATTTGAATTTTTGTTGCGCTGTGTGTACTGAAAGCAAAGAGGACTAGCTCGCCTCATTTCATGGAGAAATATTATCCGTCATTGTCAAGAATGGACAATAACGGTTTTTTAAAATTAAAATTTGTCTTGAAAATTTACATGCATCTCAATCGAACGGACAATAATTGCGGGTCTTCGAAACTTTGAAGTCGCTTAATCTGTTGTCGAATAAATTCATTACTTTGAAGAAATTATTTTAACATTGAGGAACCACGATTTGGTGGGACAGTGATATTTTCTTTTTTAACGAAAGTTCCAACGTATAAAAAATATCTAGAGTGACACGTCCTTCGGCGCGGGGAGCTGCCTGAGAGATTGTCGAAGGATCTCACGTTCTGATTCCAAAAATGCCTCATGGCACGGAATAAGTGGAAGAATATCCGTTTTATTTCTTCGTTTTTTTTTCCTCGCGCAAGAAACTTTTGCCGGTATTCTCGGTGGTACGTATCGAGCTTATTTCCAAGCTATGTTTCTTCCCTTCGCGTATAAATAAATAACTAGTCACTGAACTTATTACTTTTGCAACAAAATAAATATAGATTTTCATAGCCAAAATCCAGACAAGTTTAATTCGTTTCGAAACATTTAAGGTGCATTGCCGGATGTGAAAGTATCAGTATACGATTGCAATCCGGATAATATTTTATATTCTTTTTTTCCTGTGTATAATAATATCTTTATTAAACTCTCATTCGATATATAGTAACGCAAGTAATTGTTTGTAATGAGCAAAAAGTAATGATAGAAGGGAGTTAGGATAAGCCATTTAGTACCTGTGCACCGTTTCGTTGACTTGTACTACTTAGACTGATCTTGTATGCTGAAACACCTACTCTTACGTACAAATATCTAGAAATTCAAATTGATAAATAAACTATTTACCACAATAAAATGCAGAATATTAATATCACTTCTACGATTACTTATTCGTGATTAAGCAAATTAATGCACATATATCACAATGAATACGTTTACATTTTACATACTTATGCTGATCTCATAATTCCGCTAACCCTAATTAATTCATCGTATATATATATTTGTTTGTTTGTTTGTTTTATCCAATCCCTGCATACAATTTCGGTGCAATCCATTATTGTATTAAACAATATATCCGTTTCATTTACTATCTCGTTATAAAAGCACTTTTGTTAATATCATTTTCCAATCCAACTTGTCAGCGAAGCAAGGAACGACATTTAATCGGGCAATCAAGGAACTCGATCGTTCGTTTTAACGCCGCGTGGCGTGTTGCAGCGAAAATCATTTTTAGAACCGAGTCCGGCGGTGTTCCAAACGGGGAGATGGCGAATTCAGTTGGCCGGGACAGGTGGACTTCGTCCCGGTTTTTTACGATTTCCATTTTAAAGAGTGGATTACGCAGCACATGGCCGCCTCATGAAACATTGATGAACTAATCTCCTTCGGGGATTAACCGTACGTCCTGATTTTCAATCTTTGCCGCGGCCCTCGGAAACCTGGTTTTCTATT
The DNA here is from genome assembly GCA_963667235.1 of Nomada lathburiana. Lineage (NCBI taxonomy): Eukaryota > Metazoa > Arthropoda > Insecta > Hymenoptera > Apidae > Nomada > Nomada lathburiana. The sequence continues at coordinate 5,637,429 of OY763903.1, forward strand.
TCTTTGGATAACATCATCTTGCCGGACAGCATTGCCCTCGAATTCGCGAGCGACGAGGGCGATAAACTAACGAATGGAAATTAGGTCGAATGAATTATTTCGTACAGCTGGCTACTCGCTGCTGTGCCTTGTGAAAAATTCGACGCTCTCTCTGTCTCTCTTGAAAATTGGCTATTAGCCGGTTTAATGTCTCTTGTGGCAGTTTACTTTAACGTAGGGTGAGGGGTTCGTAGGGAAATTAGGCGATGTATTTAATTGTCCATCTTTCGTGATTAAATTCTATGGTCATTGTTATTATGGTTATTATTTGAAACAGCAATTATGAAGATATACGATCTCGACATTTTTCTTCCGATTAAAATTGATTATATTTAACTTATTTCGCAGTCCTTTTCTGTTATAAATGATAAATTATCAATGGTTCTTTTCATTTCCCGTGTTATCGAAATTAGTTCTTTAAGTGATATACGTTCGATTCAGAATTGGTTTGACGCAATCGCAAGTGCGTGCATCAACGACACGTATCACAGACAAAACACTTATTCGTGGTTTCGCGTATAAATCAAGTTACTTCCCCGAAGCAATGCGACGACTAATCATTACCATTGTACAGTCGCGTGTTCTAATTGCATGCATTGTCCCATGATGTGGTCGAGTTCACGAGGATCAGAAGTGTTTGCACGGCAATTGTGGCCGGAACAAAGTTTCAATCCCGTATGGTGCAAATGAGAATAGCCACGCCAAACTTTTTAATGCGTCGACCATTATATTATTTCGTCGTAATAATTGCAGCTAAAAAGTATAAACACGTTTCTCAATCTACCATTCGGTACAAATGTATTCGCGAAAGATATGTTCCAGAACTTTTGGCAAACAGCAGAGGCTAAGAATGTGAAGAAAGAAACGTGAAATATTCGGAGAAGCTCTTAAACCGTTAATGAGGGCAATGAATTTTCAATAAACAAATGAGTTTCTATTTTTAAAGAATAGTGAATCACTTCTATGTTCCTCACGATTAATTAAAAATTATTTTATCTTTTAAAGGAATATTGAATATGCTGGAGCAGTGATATAATTATTAAATTTTCAAGTAAAAATAATTTTGCGCTAATTTCATCCTCTCGACAAATTAGTAAGACTCTGCCAAGCTGTGCCCTTTTAATCGGCTCGCGACTACGAGGAACAATTTAACTTCAATTTAGCGACGCCTTGCAACAAGGGTACACGTTCCTGAATATTGCACTACGGGGCATCAGAGCTATGTTTGTACACAAGAATGTGGCATTTACGCGTGCAATATTGCATGATTTTACGCGAAATACACGCTTCGGAGTTTTGTTTACACATAAATACAGTTTGTTAGCGACGGCAAACAGTGCTAAATAACTATTTGCCCCTAGTTCCTCGCGATGGTGTATTTTAGCCTCCGTTCAAACGGCTATCGCATTGTTGTTTAAATATTACACGGTGATTTGAATCGAGTAGTGGCAACTGATCTCGCTTTTCCCGTCGTACAGATCGAACATTATAAAACGAACCGTTTTCTATTTTTCCCCAATATCGTTGGGCTTGGTACTATAAAAATTAAAAACTTTATTTCCTCGAATTCTGGAGTTATTACTACTAAATTTGGAAAGTGGATTTATTAACCAGCAGTGCTATTTCTGGGCACCACACTTTCGTATTGAAAAAAATACCGAGAGCAAACGAATTGACAAATGGTTTTCCTTTTAAAAATTCTTTACTTGATAAAAGTCACTGAATGCTCGTACAAACGGCTCAAACGTGATATTTTCTCGATCGTTTCTCGCTTAACGTTGCTGCTGTTCGTTATTCGCGCGTTAATCAGGGTCATACCAGCGACAATGCGTTGTTTGTACAATGTAACACGTCTGGTAACAATACCACATGGCACCGCCTCGGGCGTTTTACCCTAGTCGCAGTGTAACATGCGCTATACACCAAAATGTACGCAGTGTTCTAACAAGAGAAACTAGCATTTCCTCGGCGGCCAGCCGAATAATTTGTCTGCGAGACCAGATTCTGCGTCCAATTCTATGTTCCTTGTCCCATTGGCTACTTCGGCGTCTTCGAACTAGTTTCTCGAAGGGCATTAACACTTTTGCGTTCAACTCAGGACGCTTCATTGCACTTGATGCGGATTTTACTCGCGATTCGTTCAATATGTACGGGGAGAAATGTATGTAATAGAAAACGATATTACTCTACAAGCTTGCAAGTTTTACATCGTATTGATTTAATCGACATTCAAAGTATGTCATTTATTTGGCATAATTATTTCGCGGAAAGAAATTGCAACAGTAATTCCTTGAATCCACCATCCTCAAAACTTGGACGTTTGTATTTATAAACAGAAAATAGTGATTGGAGATTTTATTTTTAATGTCACTTGAAGTTGAACGCCTATGAATCACGATTGAAAGATGCTTAGTGGCCAAACTCATTCATTTGCTTTTGTTGCAAAATAAATATTATGGCGGTGTACATTCGATGCAAGCTTCGTATAAAATTATTCAACGAGATCCGCACAAAATTCCCAACCGAGAAGTATTATTTTGGAATATGGAAAATTGCAGTAATGTTCTGTGCAAGTAACGTTTCGTCAATGGATACACGTAAAATGTTTAAAAGACGCAAACGTCCGATCCAGTTTCATTTGAAAGCCGACTGTTCCGACGTTGTCGTTCGGCAACGAGCAAAATTTTTTGGCACTCTGCATGACAAACTCGTCGCTTTCCGCACAGAACGGAACCGGATTCCAGCAATCACGCGACTAACAGCGTAACGTTCGGTTCGCGACCGAATAATCCAGGTCGTGTAGAATAATTTTGGTGGGAATCGAGTAAACTGCGCTCGATCGAATTTAAAGAGATCAACGAACTGTTGGTGGCGCGCAAAATTATTCGAACTGGTTTCCGGATTATTCGAGATCTGCCAGATTAAGAATTTTGTTCCCGCGATGTAATTGTACCTAATGGTAACGATCACATGAATTGTTCCATCGACAGATATCTATTTATTGTCGCAGAACAATTAGTTCCACCGTTTTTCGTATTTTATCGAGATCTGCTAATCTAAACGGCAATTCAAATTGACAGTATATTCATCTTCTAAATATACAGCATTATGTATGTAGATTTTATGTATTAAAGAAGGAAAAGTATGTCCATTGGCGTCAGTTTCCGAACTGAATGCTGCAGACACGCATTTTAAATATTTGTTCCACTGTTAACATTTTGAACACACGCAGTTTCACGAATGTGTTATTCTTCACAAAGCTCCGCTTCGAATTTTCGAGCTTTTTTTAAACGTTATTTTTACATACCGCTAGCTTACGAAAAGCCTCGGGCCAATTATTCTTTTTTTCGGTAGGCGAATAATCATTCGTCCGCGTAAAAAATGTTTGGCCATGTTCGAACGTCGAAAACGAGCGAATGGGATAAAATAAAATGAACGTGTGGAAAAATATCACGAGTCGGTAGATTGTCTAGCGTTGACGGAAAGCCTATAAATCGAACGGAAGTAGCAGCACGACATGAAAAGCAATCGCGCCGTTATCAAATACGTGCAGAAAGGAATTGTTTCGCGCCGCGCCTTTCTTCGAGCCGCTCGATATTCCGTCGGAAGGACCGCTTGACTTTCCAGTGGCGATATTAATTCGACACCCACCTTCGACTCGTCGTTTCCCGCGATGCCTGTCTAGCCTCTCGGATACCCGGCGTTCTGAAATTTATTGTAGACACTGTGCCGCCGGCCGCGCGTGAATATTTTAAAACGGCAGATCAGAGGATGACGCGCGACAAGCGAAGAACTCGCAGGACGCTCGAATAATCCAAATCTTCGATGTCCAGCTTGTCCACGCGAGTATTTTTCATTCGACATTCAACCTTTCTGTCCTCTTCTAGAGAGTCATCCTGTTGTTCAGTGCATTTTCGCATTCTTAACAATTCCCTACGTTCAATTTTATATTTACGTTTGCGTGTCTACGCGTGATTATTTCTATAATTATCAGAGATACGAGAAACTGTTTCAGATGAAAGTTTTATGGTATCGTGGAGCATAATTTTTGAATAGAATCCTATATTTTTTACTATAAATTGTTGCAGCTAACATTGAGACGTTTTCCAAACACCACCTACATACGTATTTTGCGCGAGCCGTGGTTGAGTTATTAACTTTCAAAGTTTACGTGCAAAGTTCATAATAATTCTTGTTATTAAATTGTCAATATTATTAAAGCCCATTGCGTGTCGTGCGAAATATATTCTGCCGTTCCCCAAATCTCCGAATCTCCTTATAAATGATTTATTAATTTCGCTGCGCCCTACTGTAGTCTCGTGCAGGAGGCGCCTGTTTAAAGCCAGATTTTCCATTCACGTCGTAGTTGCGATCACGTAGCGAGGATGCTAAACTATGTGCCGCGATTTAACTATTAAAACGCGATTTATTTATTAAAGTTTCATTAACTAGCACGCGTTACGCGTACCAACAGAGGCGGACCTGATCCCTAGAAAGTTCATGACCCGAGCGTATTAATTCTTGAACTCTGCATCATTTATTCCAGCCTGTCGAATGAAATTTAGTTCACGAAAACTTATGGGACGTGGCATGGAAGTAACGCATTTATTCACAATCTACGTTGAAATAGTTAAATTGAAAGTTATAGTCAACACGCTAATCCGCAGATTGCGTTTTCGTCTGCTGAAGGATAAACGATTCGAGCAGTCAGTCCGAAGGAGATATAACGTTGTTTAAAGTCAACTATCTTAATTAATAAATATTTATTTACGATTAACACTTGCCCATACTGCTCTTTTTCAGTATTTTTTTTTTTGTTCAAATGCCACTCGCGTTCAGTCGGTTCACTATCATGGAACGAATGGGTCATGTATAAACACCAGACTGCGTAAATATTTGCTCCTTGCAGGGATACACGGGGTCGAGTACTGTTGTAACCGGTACAATGTATGCGCGCATACACGTGTGCACGTGTGTTGCACAGATTGTTACCTTTTATTTCGAATGTATCTAGATGATACGACTGCACAGAATTGCACGTACTTTTATTCCGCTGCATCCTTTATTAGAGAAATAAGAACTCATATTAAGCTACTTTCGGCAGTATGATTTAGGCTCTTTAACCTCTTAGCTATGGTGCCGCTTTTTAAAACTGTGTATCTACGTTGTGACAATATGTTCTGAAGTGTCTAAAATTTACAAATATGTTTCACTTTTCGCAAAAATTCTAGTTTAAATAACAAATGGCAATTATTTTTCCCGCAATCACGAGACCACTCGTCACTGCGCAGAAAATTGCAATTACTTCACGACGAGTATACTCGTCGGTCGCAGCCAAGAGGTTCAAATTATCTTGCTAATCGAAAGTTCGACGACATTATAGTAACACCTTAATTCGATGCACCCGTGAGGAATAATGAAATTAAATAACGTCAGAAAAAGAAAAAGTGTGCCCTAAGCGTGCCCTTTTCTCTCAATCAAATCTATCTGAATGCAAAGAAGTGATCAGATTTCATACTGTAATATACTTCGCTCTAATGCAATGCTGTTCTTTACACGCACCACATGATGTTTAGAATTTGGTTTATCCTTTTCACTGCAGCTCGTGCAATTAATAATGTGTAAATACATTTGCAGTCGAATAGGGGGTGCCAGATTTCCTTCTCTGTTGTTCTGAAAGAGCACTCGATGCACGAAGCAAACACACCTCGTCTTGTACCTTACCCGAACGTTTCACATACCGTCTTCCGTATCTTCCCCATATCTTCTCCGTACCTTTTTCCGTATCTCCTCCAGTACTTTATTCATAACTTTTTCGTGCCATTTCCGTGCCTCTTCCGTGGGCATGATTTAAGTAGTTCAAGTCAATAGCATTGGTCCCGTCAGAGTCGTGGGACCTGGAGCTTACGTAACTTAACTAGCAATAAGTGTGCAATAGAGCTTCTTAGTTTCACGACTGAAATATGCATATACAGACAAAAAGTGGCTGGTATTGATGCCCTGAAATTCTTCGGAGAATTAATTTGAACGCGCTCAAAAGAACGGTCAGGCACGTTCGCGCCTTAATTAAATATCTTCCGATTTGAGCACACGGACGTCATTGCCAGACTATCGAAGCTAGCAAATAGATTCGCCAGTAGAATAAACTTCTTCGATGGCTCCGTGCTCCTGTTCAAATCAAACGCAGGGGAAGCCCTTCGTGACGGATTATATTTAGTATTTGTTTAAACACTATTTTCTATTGCAATTCTGTATCCGGCGGCAGTTTCTTTATGTGTATAAGAAAATGGATCAACCCTATTTTGTTTCACGCAAATAAATAATTATTTATGTACCTGCGCAAAGTTATAGTCCGAGAATTAAGCAATGAAGCACGTTAATCGTCACACAGTTATTAATATAATTGTATGCTGAATTATCGAGTTAAGGTCGGTGTTAAAGCATTCAAATATACCGGTGAAAAGTATTATCGAGAAAGCGGATTCGAGTGGGCGAGTAGATGAGAGTTCTGTATTCATAGGAAACGGGCCAGCCTAACCTGTCCCTCCTTTCGGCCGTGCGATAAATTCGACTCTGTTGACGCGGGAATTGAATTTCCTGTAGCGTAGCCGAGGGCCACGGCAGATAGTCGAACGAATTTTTCGTTCTGAGAGGATGCATCGAATAGACGCTTCGGATGAAACGCGGCCAAAGTGGGAAATCGTAATGTCGAATATATTCGGAATGGCGACAGCGGTTCTTATATTTCACCATGAAGACCGGATCCCCGTTCTGTTTGCCTTGAAAAATATGATTTCAATTATTAATATTGATTTTCTTAGCTACTTATAAAATATAATAAGCATTCGAACACCGCTTAGAAAATCTGATGATAATTAAAACAAATATTATACTAACCCCGGGAAATTTTTGTTAATTTTCTTGGCACTCAACATTTCGATTGTATCTCCAAGCTCTCAATTTTAACCCCTCAACTCATTAATATCCTTGTCAATCGACGATCTCGTCGCCATACATTGAAATCGCTGCTTGTCTCGCGCTTGCTTCGCTCTCTTACCGAAATTACACTCGGTACATTGCATCCGTGGTGAAAGAAAAACAATAACGACCAATCTGTCTTGGCGACAGAATTGCTCGCCCTTCCACATAAATCTCTCAGCTCCTTTTTACCATCGACTATACGCCGTTTTTCACGGCTGTCCGATAGCTGGCCGTCACGGAAGCACGCTCAAACACCGAGCGCGACAGTATTCTTCAATTTAATTGCCGCACCACTGCCAGGCTAATTAACCGCGCTGCGTTCTAATTCTTTATCGTTGAGAAATCTCGAGCGAACGCGAAACTCCGAGGTTTCTGCATAACTAATCTCCACTGCCAGATGCTGGAGGCGTTTGTCGAAAGAGGAACGTAATCGTCCTATCGTGTTCCTTTGTGATAGCAATGGTCGGTTTTCTTGTGAGTACTACCTTGAGGAAGCGTGTAGTAAAGGCGAATACGTCGATGGTTCTGACAGCGGTTTGAGTCGTATATGTTTTGCATCGAGATATTTTGGGGGTTTGCGTCTTCAGGTGTACTGAAAGATATTTTCTCACTAAATAACAAAATAGGTCGCGATATACTTGCTCTTATACTCTAATATAAATATTTCCTATGATAGGAAAATACTATGCGTACCTCACGTGCAAAGTGCTTCCTAAAACTTTCAATAGTTTAGATCATATCTTTAACAGTGGCCTATAACAATGAAAAATAATGAATTTCATTGAAACGCAAGTTAGGAAAGACACATTCATTTACACTTAGTACTTATAATTGTGATTAATTCATTTCTGTCAGTGATCTGGTCTTAACTATCATTGTAATATAAATCGATAGAACAAAATAGGTGATCGAATTATAACTCTTCATTCTCAACTCAGATCGGTTTCATAACCGTCGTCACAAATATCGAATAAGTTCAATAATAAGTGAGATATATCCGAATGATTAAATCCAATCATAAATGTAATAAATTAAATGATAAACCGGACAAAACTAAGCGATGCCTATTTTGTTAAAAAAGAAAGAACATGTACAACAGTAATTTATAATTACTGTGCACCACCGACTTTACAAGTGTCAGCCGCGAGTGAAAATTCTCAATAAAGAAGACACGTATGAATCTCAATAGATTCGCTCTTTATTAGATGACGGGGCTGAATTTCATGCATCATGCATAGCGGGGACAGGAGTGCGCGTAGATTGAGGGGGAAGCAACGGGGGGGCCCAGTTGCGTGGTTTCGCACAATTTCCTGCCAGGAGGTCCCTTTGCCGGATGGATGAAAAGGCCGGCAATGATTCGCTTACGAAGGCGGCTCGTTACACTTCGCTCATCCTCTTTTCCGCTTGCGACGCCTATGGCGGAGGCGAGTGCGAGTATTCGCGACAAATCGACCGTGCACTTGTTCGTGTGCGTGTGTCGCGTGCACGCGTGGTAGCCGCCGTGGATTTCGTGCACATGACCGAGCAATGCACGGCTCAGGCAGTGTTGTGCTGATCAAAGTGCTCGCGAGCGTGTCCACCCCCCGGTGTGGCACTTTGTGCCATAGGCGTCAACGCGAATTTCGGTTCTGATCACAGTGAAAAAGAGTTTGCTGCGAAGATTGACATTTTAAAGGGGGAAGGTGGGTGTAAGGTGTAATATTAATAAAATTAGTACTCTTGTTATTAATATATAATAGGATAATTAATATAATATATATATACATATATACATATATACATTTATTCCAATTCAATTCCCAGTCAGTATAGGCCGAAAAATTTGTTTCTATTTCTTTTTTCACCTGTGCTTGCCTCCACTTTTGAATGCAAATAAACGGATCAGCGTGTGAAGTAACATAAAATATAAAATGCTGGTTGTGCAGATAGAACAATATACAGTACCTATACATCCTTTCATTTCTAAATATTATCCAAACTTTCTATCCTAAAAATTATTTATCCAGTTCACGTGACTTCGAATAAATTTTAATCCTAAACTGAACAGAAATGAAGCTACCGAAGATCGTATATCAATGATGCATCAACTCAAACAATACATGCTTTAAAGCATTTATTTCTAATAACTCTAAAGGATCAATTCAGCGCATATTATTTTCGTTTACATAATTTCCTACATTCCAATAAATTCGTAAAGTGTTCACATCGCCCGATCGACTTCTATAGATTATATGATTTACCGCCAGACGCGAGATACGCCAGGTAGTCAACCTTTCCTAGACACATAGACGCGCAAGGGTGGAAATTCTACAACTTATTAAAGGTCCATGAGTTTTCTCCCCTTTGAACACTGAAACGAACGCATCCCGCAGGTTACGCTGGTAACAAGGGGTGTGTTGCCGTTCACCCTTAAGAACGACATGAAACGAAACGTTAAGGCTCGCTCGATCGCTTCGATTCTTGAGAAAAAACTGTCTCGACCAAGCCGTCGCGAAAAAGGTTCCTGAACTCTCCTTTGGCGCCATCTGATTCTGTCACTACATGGTTCTTAGACAATTAAGTCTCCCCAAATATCGGAAAAATATTGTCTGCAATTGCTTGCAGCGAAATTTTGTAATTTAAGTTTCGTAACTTTCTAACCTTTGACTGCAGTGCAATACATCTTTTTATTTATCGTACTATATAGAGTTAAACATACATTGTTTCAGGTTGATTAATGTGGAGTTCTTTTCTTATTACTATATAGCCAAATGGTGTACACAGTGTACAGCTTCATGGTATGAGAAAATCTTATGTGGAAGCAACCTTTATGACTCTGACTTGACTTCGGCAACATAAATCGTTTTTTTGATTATTTATTCAGCGCTTTGAAGGGACCGGCCAAATGCATCCGATAAATTTGAGAGACTCAAAATTACAGAAGAGTTTAAGTATAAACTCCAGGTTTCATAACGCTATAAAATATAATAATATCCAATACGTATGTACGTAAACAATGCTAATAAACAGATTGTTCTTCTGTGAAATCCATCGAGCGGAACATGTCGGAAAGCAAAATGTCAAATAAACGCACGAAAATACGTTCGTCAAAGAGTACAATCAAATATTAAACAAAACGGATGGGCAATCCACGGTTGGGTTATTTTGGATACAAACAATGCAAAAGCAAATAAGACATGATGTGTGCGCAGCGATGGGATTTAATTAAGTGAACTTAGCGAGAAGAAACAAAAGAAGTGCGTGATATGATGTCTCGCACCTGTTAATTAACGAGCGCCGTTTTTTTTTTTATTTATTTTACTGCAATTTCCGTTCGACTTGTTTAAATCAAGCGGATGTGTAGATTATATTTGGCAACTGGATTATTTGCCAGCTTTACGAAACTCGTGAAATTTGCAGCGTGAAATGTAACAAATTCCGGGCGAAATATTTAACAGACGAATTGATTTAAATCCTGCAAATTTTGTACCTTACTTTCATATTTTTATTATTTTATATATTTCAACGAGACGCGAATTTGTTTTATACGCGTTTCGATTTAATTGTAAATAAACACGCTTCTGCTGCCGTGGTATGTATTCCGGTAATAATATCGGATCGTATATTAGTACAATGATAACACGGGTATGTTAAAATCGGTATTTCTTTAATTAATGTATTCAAAGTATATATCAGTTGAATAGAGTGATGAATAGACAGAATTAGAAACTAACGTTTCGAAATTAAAGAATTGTACTTCACTGAGTTCAAGGGGAAGCTGAGAAGCTTAGAAATAGAATGGAGCATCTAAATATCATAGGTAAACCTGATGATAGTATTAACATAAACGGCGTATGCAAATTCAACCCGTTCGAATAATGTATTCGTGGCGTGCACATTGAAATAATAAGTTGGATCCTCCATGGGAGTTATTTTATTACGATAACAAACAAGCAAGCAACTAATTTGGGCAAAACGGACAAACATATCTTCGTATACACTAGGTAATTTTAGAATGGCTATAGCAAATTATTAGAATTTACATTCCTTGCTCTTCAAATTTTCCGATCTTTATACAATTTCTTATCACAACAATCCACCTTTCCAGTAATTCCATTTCGTAACATCGATAATATTAACAGTAACACTTCCAATACAAAGGGATCCCAAAATATCCATTAAAAAGAGATGCACGTAGATTACAATATATACATCCGTTGGCAAGTAGCGATGAGAGAAACGAGAATAGTGCAAGGAAATTGTAATAGTAACATCAAGAGCGTTGAAGCCTTCCACGTTTCAATTACGTAGTTATTACGTCTAATGCAGTTCATCCATCTTTGTCGTTCTTCCAACCTGAAAATCCTCTATTTTCGTATCCTCTCTTCCCCCACGCGATTTTCGTGAAGAGCTTTTGCCGGTGGTACTTGTCCGCGTAACAGACTTTTCGGCCAGGTGAACTCGAACATGTATGCAAACAACAATATTGCACGCAGTATTGCACAAGAGGAAATAGATGATAGAACACACATGCTGGTGTATAGGTGGAAAGTTACGTTGGACAGGCGGTGGAAACGACCCTTATCTGCTTACGTAGGCAGGTCAGAGAGATCCTGGAAGTTAAAGTTCTACACGTCCAGGAGTTACACTTTGCTGTTACCCAGCCATGGGATCGTTCAGAAGTCCTCTTTCAAAGATGAATAGAAACTGGCGCGACTCATTAGAGATATGCAAGATTCTGATCTGGCATTAAGTTCGAAGATTCGACGGGCATGAACGAGGGTATGAGAAGTAATTTGGAAATTTTCGTTTCGAAACAAATTTGTGGATCGTCGAATTTCGTACGGTATGAATGAAAGATAGAATGAGTGAAGATATTTTTACTTGACTAGTGATATTTGGCGGTGTTATTAATATTCTTGTTTTACCAATAACAATGGGTCGGATGAAATAGAATATTGAAATTCAGTAAGCGTAAATCAGTAATCTGTCGGACAGTAGATAGCTGCGAAAAAATCGTATTGTCTCTCGTGTAAAAAAAGATTTAAACCGAACGCGTGATAACAAAATATTTATACGATAATCACGTACGTGAATCTGCATTCTATGCGAAATAAAAAGTTCAATACGTACCAGAATTATGTTTATAAGCGCACGGTAATATGCCGACATTTTCTGCCTGCACGCGTTTATCCGTGTAATGTACAAGGACGAAACGTAACACAGGATTCACTGGCAAATTTCGATTTCGTTTTCATGCATTCGTACCATTTTCGCGCCACGTCGAATTTCGATTTAGAGGCGAGCTGCTTTCACAAAAACGAACTGTGGCAGCCTCAAATGTGCCCGTTGCACTTCTGTAGGAACGTAACCGGTAGTTACACGACAAATAGTATTTGTCGGCAGGCCCCCGCGTAACTCAAACAACTTCAACTGCTCCTGTCGGCGAGTGAACGTTCAAAATGCATTTTTTCCAACTCCCGACACCATATTTTTTTCCACCACGCTCCGCTTCCCTCGCAGGAAAATGGAGACGTAGATTTTCGCCTCCCCATTTTCATTCCATTCACTTCGGATCGAATGTATTAAACTCGTTCCGATAAAGCCGACGGATTCAAGTAGACGTACGATTGCTAGACTGGAAATCGTTTCGCACCCTCCTGCATCTATAAATTTCCCTGCCCTCCGTCTTAATTGAAAGGAAACAAGTGTCACGTAAAGAGACTCGTTTTTTGCTTTCTTTGAACAGTCAATTGTACAATTCGATTTTCTTCAGGTACGAATTTTCCAAAATCTAATGTTTTCTCAGCAGAATCGATGATTCGTTTCGCGCCGTCTTTCGTTGGGAATACACGGTTGTTTCTAAATTTGGTCTCCGTGAAAATGTCCATGCGCATAATTCAAAAGACAATTCGTAAAACCGTCAGACCGAATTAGAGATGCAAATTGGTCGACTAAAACGCGACCGTAATTCTGTCCTCCCATTCTCTATTTTTACTTTGGTCTCTTTTTCTGGGAATTAGTGCAATACGCTACTCGAACAAGAACCCGCGTATTATGTAATAAAAATACAGTAGGTGGTCAACCGTTTTGCCCACTTTTTCTCACACTATTCTGTTTCTTTAGTGATCGTGATAAAATCATGTAATATCATCGCGCGATTCTTCTAACACCGTGAAGAAAAGATTGTCGAAATTGTCCCGAAAAACGTTTTTTCTTTTTTCCCGCAAATATCCACAAGGCGATCTGAAATACTCTCGATCGTAGGTTACTTGTTATATTAAGGTGAAGTAGTATAGACACGGTATGGTCAGACATGAGTATACCCATTCCCGTGGAACCATGGAGCCATTGCCAATTGCAATTCTCTTCTTCTGCGTTTTTACTCGTCTAGATTGTGTTTTCTTTGTGTTGATCTTGTATTATAGACGGTCTGATATAGTTCACTGGATACGATTTCGTAATAGCTTACCCCGTAGTTCTGTGCAAGCTTTCCTAATGTTCTGTATATGTGTAATTCTTTATCATTCTTTTCAATGCAATAAATGTTTCTTGTTCTTCTTATAAGAAATATATTTCTTGTTTTAGTTCGAAATCGCTCAATGTTAGTATAATCTTATTTCATATTTCGCAGGAATAAGTAGACGAGGTACACCATGAGTCAGACGCGGCATTCACATGTCAAATTAGAAGATTTCCTATCGAGACGTACTAGATCCGGGCATTTATAATTTCCGTCTCTGGGGACAAATTGTAATGTAATTGGAGAAAATTATTTAGTATTACTCGAGCTAATAGTTCTCATTATCTTTTTAAAAACTTGCCTTTTAGAAAGCGATTGCAAATGCAGCGAAGTATTCACATTTATTAGAACAGTTGCTTGATATTAAATGCTCGAGGTAAAAGCATAATCAATAATGCACGTTTGCAAAGGGCACTTATATTCAATAAATAATTGACCTAATGCATTAAGTAAAATTAAAATAAATTACAGATTTACAAAAATAGAACGTGTTTCGGAATATACGGAGAGTTTATGAAATTCAAAAACAAGCCGACTATAAACGAATCATACATCTTCAGGGAAATTATATTACATTCCTGACGTTTCATTAGCTAGAAGATACTTGTAATGTTCCTTTTAAATTTCGCGGTAATGAAATTATTTTTCCACTCATTTCCTCTCGACCGCAAAGATGTTTATTTCCCGACCTCTGACCGTTACTGTAACAACATCGCCACTCCTACTCACACTTTACTTCATTCCATTCTACCAACCCAATGCGAAACAGTAGACTTCTACGGACAATACCATATCACGTAATTACCTTCGCCCCTAATTGAATAACCAACATGAAGCAGTCGAATGCATTTCGGGCTGGTCGAACTCGTGATTCACCTTAATAGATCACCTTGAAGTCGTGAGTAATAGATCCCGCGAGAAATTAATCAGTCTAAATTAAAACGACAAGATGATTTAGTCGTGCAAACTCTAAATAAGTGACAAACTCTGGTATAAATTTCTTTAAAACTATTCTTGTATGTACAGTACGGTCTTCTTTATATTTACATTATAATAATGTGGAACCTTGATCGATTTTATTTATATCACTATAGCTATTATTTTTCAATAATAGGCCAGATTCTCGGTCATTTGAAATCGAACACTAAATTCTAAATTGTACTGACGGACTTTAAACAGTTTACATGTATAATTAATCATGACGAGGGTTTTTAAAATATTTACAATTTTCCCCCGCGCATCGAGTAACAAATACACTTATAACATTTTCACTTGTGTCAGATTATTAAAGTAAAAATTTTAATTACAAAGAAGTAGACATGCTTCGTAGTTGCTGCATATGTTTTTCGATTTAGTTATGCTTACGTTTAACTGATACACCTTCGGGTATACCTGTACCGAACAAAAATTTACTCTGTCGTAAATAGAACCACGCCTAATTAAATGAAACATTACTGCACAGCTATTTTGGCATTGAACTTTAAGGATAGAACACCAATATCCAGTATGATTCGATACACAGAGCAATCGAGTGTCCTATAATTTCTGTAATAGTACACATCCTCCATTCGAAACCTAGTAGCCCAGTCAATGTTTCATTATTGCCATTTTCTGGCTAATTTTTTTCACATTTCTTCCTCGTTCTCCTAGGAAACAGAAATTCTGCGGCCTGGCAAAAGTGTTTTTGTTCCGCTTCGGCACACAAGCCTGGCACTCCGCCAGATCTTAAAAATGCACTCGAGAGGGCAGCCGTCGCTTATTTCAGTTGGATTAACCGAGAGCGGCAGCCCTCTCATAACGGTTTCAAGCCGTGATTCCTTCCGGGGGTGAAAACGCCCAAAATTTTGGCGTGACCGGTCTCCCTCGACGGGGAGCTCGCAACACAATACCTTATTGTTCCTTCAGTCACTAATGAGGCCGCGTAAATTTGATTGCAACTCGAAGCTTAATTGCATCGTTAGAAACGATCGCTTCCCTGTAACCGAATTCAACGTAGAATTTCGGCGAATTAATTGCAAAACGCTAGTTTCGCCTCTATGGACAAACACCGGCTTTTTCTGATTAATTTTGATGGTTAAATGATTGCAGAACGGCAGTTCGATTTATGGTAAATATGGAGACGAATGTGAATAGGAAAGTAGATATTTGTATTATTTGTATTTTAATTGATTCATTTGATGCTACATTGAATGAGCACGTGCACAATATAGTTGACAGAATAATTTGAGTTGTTAACGGTTTAAAAAATAACCGAATAAATCCTATGATATATATTATATTATTACGACGGACTAAGAATTTGGTTTCTTTCTAACGGAACCCAATTCACTTCTGGTCAAACGAGAGGTACTACTGGCACACAAGGTGGAGCACAAAAAAAAATATTACGAAGACGTAAGCGAAAGAAATGTATTATCTGAGAAAACATTGCTTAATAGTGAATATATTATTTAAACTAATGACCCAACAAGTGTATCGCCAAACTGAGATAAACTATAATATTTCAACTATCTTTGTAATCCACCTCGATTTTCAGTTTGCAAACCTATAGCTCTTCTAAACGTGTAACGCCATGAATCGAGATCTAAATCGACGGATTTATGATATTCCCGCATGATGTACGGTTATGACTTTTCTGAGTTATTTACCGTCACAGTTTGAACTCGCGTGTTACAAATCTAAGTATGTATATCCGTGTCATCGTGTTGCACGGCTATCGTTCTATTTTTGTCGCACTTTACCCGAGTGTTCGCACAGCGTTTAACCGTAACGAATATACAAAACCTAAACGCGATACTTCTATGTACATTTGCCTCTTACAGTGATTTTAGGTGAATGAAAAATTCTGGAATATACGTTCAGAGTTCACATGGATTTTTATATTTCCCTTCGATTTACGGAACACTTTACTATTCACTAAGCACAAAAATAATTCATACGCACTGTATGAATATTCAAATCCTACATAGTGACTGGTATTGAATGTAATTAGGTTAAAGTTATACATTCGTGCATTGGATGAACACGAATGAAAACATATATAAACATTTATATTAAGCACCGCAGAATCTATCCCATTTAAAAGTATATTATTTTTTGAAACCCTGAAACGCCAGCATAAAATTTCCAAGCAAACGCGCTGAGACTTTAAGCACCACTGGAACACCGTAAGAAATTAAAAGAAGGTAAATTAGCCTACTCTATTTTATTCTTTATCCTGAATGAATATTCTCTTTTCCTTTCTTGCCTCTCTTTTTCTTTTGCACAGACGGTTACCCCCTTCTTTGCTCCTGCGCATAGCAAGAACAGTCATACATAAATAAATTTCTTCAGTCGTCAATTTTAGCTGATTTCAGTGTATAACAGTCGCTTTCGTTCACTTTACACCGTCGTGAGGCGAAAGTCTCGTCGCCCTGACATTTTTCCACGTAAATATCTCACATGCAAACGCTAATTTATTTTCGCACCAGGTTTCCCCGCATTTCTCAAGATTTATTCACACTCAATCTCTGGCTCCTTCATCGGCTGGTGAACGAAAAAATGGACTACTAAGGCACGTTACACTGTACGTCTCTACAGTATCGTGACTGTATTTATTCAATTTACCGAGATTATTTTACTTTTGACGGCTGCGTCATTTGTATATCATAGCCTTATTATTCATATTTTTCCCGTTTAATTAATTTGCAATGTGGATATTCCTCGAATAAGCATGAATTTTGTTTTTGTTCGTATGTCATGACTGTGCAACTTTTGTTGCAAACGATAGAGAAGTTTCAGAGGAGAACTGGAATGCGACATTGTTTCGCGGTCGATGCAAACTGTCATGAAACGAGTTTTGGATTTTACGCGTTGAACGCGGTTGATCGAACGGGTCTCGGTAAAAACTGACCGGAAACTGTGGCAGCGGAAGGTCCTGACCGATACGACGCGACGTGTCGGATGTGTCCCCGTGGAATTTCGTGGAAATTTTCGGTCGTGATGTCCAGGCTCGTTGTTTTTCTCTCTTGTTCCCCCGTTCCTTCCTTTACGCTTTTCTAACGACCACGACAGCGATTTCTTGTAATCTCCTTTGGGCACGAGATAACGGCGAGACAATTTTTCCCACTTGTTTTCGCGAAAGAATTATTTTCGTCCCTTACGTTCGCAATAAAAATTTGTAAGTATATTTCTCAGAGGTATGAAATAATATAATGTCGAGGTTCTTCTTCGTAAATCTCACGCAAGTGAAATGAAGGACAGGGGAGTAATGAGACTTCAGTTTTATTGAAATATAACTAGTATTATTAACAAGTGCCCAGTTGCCAACATTATTCTTTCCCACCTGGGCATCGGTCTGAACATTCACGCAGCATTCGCAATACCACATATAGTAGTACAGTAAAGAGTTCGCGAAATTATATTAAGTTATTTCGCTGTCTTTATAGACTATGAACTAACAGAAGAAACTTTATAATTCTTTAGCTATTATTAGCTACATTTGAACTGTTAGTTTGATGGAAATGAATATTACTCCGTAACATGAACGGAATCATGAACTTATATTACAATTATATTAAATCTACAGAATTCAGTTTTAAAATTAATCGAGAAGATCACGGAAATTACTCGCGATATCCTGGATGAACACAGTTGTACGTGTCGTGATCTCTAATGACGATGAGAAACGGTAGGCAGATTTGGCGATTCTAAATTGTTCTATGCATGACTTGGTGACGTTTCGTGAAATTAGAAACGCGTGCACGCCAACAGACGGAACGTTTGGCCCGAATTCGTAATGCAACGAGCTTGAACGTTCACGTTGCGGTTCTTTTCGCACAAATCCTGCAACCGGATTCTCGCAAGAGTTTATTCAATAAAAAATACTGTCGTTTAATGCTATTACCTTAAAATTTATTTCTGCACACGAAATTCTTAGACGGGACGATCAATTGTTGGATATTTCAATTCACATATAGTATGTCCAGCCATTCCAAAATGAAGTATTTATTTCTATTTACAATAATCCTGCATTCGTCAAGTGAAGATTGCATATTCTTGTTAACTGAAATATTCCAAATATTATTGGCGTCGATTAAGTTTCGTCACTCAAGACGTTGAACAGAAAAATTGAATTATGTTAAAGTTGATAATGTTTAATACCCACCATAGTAGATTTGAAAGGGAGTGCGCGTTTAATTAAAGAATACCCGCATAGAAATAGTATTGGAAGGAACATAAAACAAAGGTAATAGATACACTGTGGTGCCATGAAACAACCAGGAAAAGCATAATGTTCTGTACAAAAATTAACTGTAATCGCGTCGATTGAACAACGCGAAGCAAATTAATACTAACTACAACATAATCTTGATTCCGAGGAAATATAGCTGATGCAAAATCTCTCACGATCACCCTTCTGTTGATAACGAGTTTAACGGCGCTGTTCGTAAGAAAACCTTGCGAATCTCTCAGGTTTAACGACCGACCAGGGAACGCCAAATCGTCTAAGACCCTACACGAATGAAAATCGAGCTTCCTTGAACGAAATTGACCCTACAGGTATTACACGGATCTTATTAACACGTAGACAGACTCGTCTCCGGGGCAAGGGTCTCGCGGAATTTAGGGAAACACCTTTGGCCCCGTAGCTCCCGTATCTATATCACTCGGTGATGGGTCCATGGGGTATAATAATTGCCTGGCCGGATCAACCCCGTCTTCTCCAGCTCGTTTACCGGCCCTTTCAAGGTTTTATCACCGCCCACTGGCGGCCACTCGATTCAGCGAAACGAATCCACAACGTTGATCAACATCTGAGATGTATTTCGCGATTTCGAAACATTGCCTCGATTATCCACCCGGGCGGACGATTAATGGGACTCGTTGGGAATGGCACACGGCAATTTCTTGATTACACGATGAAACACTCGAAGATTGTTGTGGAAGTTATGGATGCGAGATAAAGGTACACAGTTGGGAAGAGACGGGTAAATAGATTTAATAATGTCTTGATGAGAACGAAATTGCGTTAATAATATATTTCGTTGCGGAAGTCGGGGGATCTTGAGTAAATTGCATGTCGATAGAATGGAAAGAGGGAAATGTTCATAAAGTAATCGGCAATGGAAAGGTTGGAGTATGATTGAAAGGAAAATGAAACAAAATTCTGGTGCAAGAATTTTTATTTAAGATTCTCTGGTATGATAACAGGTTCGCTTGCACGGTATAAAGTAGCTACCTTTAGAACAGCGGGCTCGTAAAACTGAAGCAGTTGCGATCCCT
This sequence comes from Nomada lathburiana, assembly GCA_963667235.1. NCBI lineage: Eukaryota > Metazoa > Arthropoda > Insecta > Hymenoptera > Apidae > Nomada > Nomada lathburiana. The sequence goes on from OY763903.1 coordinate 5,657,215, forward strand.
GAAGAACACTCGTAAGATGGGAGAAAAAAGAGCCGAAGAAAATTGCACGGGGCTAATTGAAGTCTGCTTAAGTGAATCTAAATTCGAGCCTCGGTTTCTTTTCTTAAAACTTTTTCCAAATTGAACTTTTCTTTATCGCATGTCTAACTGCTTCCAACTTAAAAAAAAACGTGAGAACCGTTTCCCGAATAGATGTGCAACTATTGTCAGCGACTGTGCACGTGTTTTGTCGAGTAGTCTTGACTTTAAACAATCTAAATATCGCGCAGAAATATTAACTAATTCGAAATTTCTTCTTCTCCAATGTACAAACGACATTCCTCTATATTACCCAGAGTCGGAAATATTATTGCAAATCTTCTTCAATATTCATTACCATGTACACACAAGTGCCACAAAATATTTCCATTTCAAAATCAAGTTACGAGATAATACATATTTCAATCTCGACCAATTAATCGTATATTATATTTTCCGGTGTCGGGTGTTCAATTATAATCTACACAATCGTATCTTTCGTTCGTCAGTGCCTGTCCTGTGTCATATTATACGTATCTTCGATATGAGCAGTGACGTTTAACGCCACACAGTCGCAGAATGCGAAACTGGATCATCGAGAATCTGTTAGTGCCACGGTTTTAAGAGGTTCGCGCCGATCGAAGAGTCAACGGTCGCACCTGTTACCTATGTATTGCTTCGTTCTCATAATTATCCTGGCCCGTGGTGACCCCTGCACCGTATCCGAAATCCTGGTGGACAACGAACCACCACGTTATTACGTTGACCTGTGGCCCGTTAAGCTAACGATAAATGAGATACGCGTTCATAAGCCGCATCGTTCGCGTTGCCTTTGTCGGCAGTGCGGTAGTCGTGCTACTTGCAATAATTTGTCCCTCTCTATGGAATCGGGCGAACGTGATTGAATTTCACAATCGGTGACGGGGAATATTGATCGTTGGCAATTTCAGATTAACATTTGGAAATTTCTACTGATCATGATTGCAATGTCTTGTTCGTAACATTTGTTGCATGCTTCTGGATTGCACAGATCGATGATTGTTTGTTGTTAATGGAGTTCGGTTGCCGGCTTTATGTCCCAGGATAATCGTATAGATTGTAGTGTAATTCATTTTCATTTGTCCAGGAGAATAAAATTAAAAATGAGTTCAATTTGAACTACTTACTGGACGACGTGAATGCCAAAGAATTCACATTTATTTGGGAGAAGTTTCAGGTACAAGCTTTGCATTCATTCTCGTTAAAATACACCGGTAATGGCATGCACAAGTCGAATTCTAATCGAAATTGTACTGCGCGTAACTATTTTAGCTATTATCGTCCTCGGACGTACCACCAAAACTATTTCGTATTGCCTGTGCTCGAATTTATTTCGAATTACACCCATCATCGTTGCATTCTAATGAATGCATAAACTGGTTCGCCATTTCGATACAAGATAAAAGGATTTCGAACTATGCATTATTTAATCCTGAATGATATCAAAAGACGATTTGGTAAAAAAAACTTTCTTTCCTTTTCAATTGCATTTGCGGAACCGGTACTCGTTATCCTATACAGCTGCACGGCGTGCAAAGTATTCAATTGCGGCGCGGATTAAAATACACAATTGGGATAACAGCAATAAGGGCCGCGATAAAATCACTTGCACGAATACATAATGGATAACTTGGCCGTCCGGCGAATGGTAATTACGACCGTTATTTAGAAATCACGCCAGCCGTTCGCCATTTCGTTGCTGGTCCATTGATCGGGACGCTGGCTTTTTTCCATCGTTTTTCGTATTTCGAATTGTTTTGCCGTTTTTTTGCGCGTTCCACCTTTCATTTACCCTTTGCTCCGGCAAAACGCTTTTAACTCCTCTGATCGCCGCAATGGCGGTCATCGATGACCAGAGTGTCCCTTGTTTACCTTTCAGGTTGGAGAAATTGTAACATCTAGTTTCCAATGTTAAATTTCTCACGATAATAGTTTTACACACAAAGTTTTAACAAAAAGATCGGCGGTCTCTCTTTTTTTGTTCCAAATTATTTGAAAATGCAACATTTTTTTGTAATTGGAGATAATCGGTAATTAATAAGGATTGAACAAGAAGTAATATCATTGTTAGATATAAATACGTTGGTAAGCTAATTAGTAAACGCGATGTGAATAGAATAGAAGGTATGCTATATAACGGATTGATATAGTATAACGACTCATGTAACAAAGTTTCTATAAATTACAGTAATCCAATTAATGCAGAAATTCAATTATATTTCATATTACGTATTGTACATTTAATGTAGCTTCCAGCTTTTAACAGAGTATGCATGCATACATCCACAAAACAATGTTCGCCTCAAATATGAATAACTGAATAACGTGTGTTCCCGCATGAAAGTTTCGGCATAGTTTTGAAAATACAAGTTTAACGATGCGCATGTAAATGTTGTAATTGACCTTTCCATTGAATGGGTATTGCATTGTCACTTGCGCGTGGATTGTTGGCTAACGACGCCACATTGCTAAAAAAAGAAAAATAACAGTCGCACCTAATTTCTTTTGTCAGATCACTTTTAGTCAATTGCAATTCTACTTTATGCAACGAGGTGATATATGTTCGCTCGTTCTTCAGGTACATACTACTAACTTAATAATTTTAACGCGTTCTGTGGTAGGAAATTAGTATAAAATTGCACAAGCTGTAATTATTAACGATTTTCCATTTTATTACGTGTATACTTATAAAAAATAAGGGACATTCCAAGTACAGGGAAGAGGGCAATTTTCTTCACATTGCGTTACTCTTACTGCCGCGATGAACGGGTTAATTGCAGCATCGAACATTAAATAAAATTTACTATTATATACCTAGAAAATAATGATCCTTGCCATCAAGATAAAGCTGATCGCTTCTTGGCAGTTGAGTTGAAAATGTGTGTGCATTAAGTTGGAACATTGAAGCTACACGTTGAGCCAAAGCTAGCGTAACCCATTTTGCTGGCCAGTGACCGCAACATTGGTGTTAAATAGCAATTATTAATCGCGGTAAGCTATACGAGAGGTTGCTACTTCCAGCTCTAGAGACTGGTGGTTTACTCGCGTCGTAATTTCGCAATGGCTCGTGTTGCGTTTTGCAGAAATTACGCCGGCGTGCTTAGCTGGACCACATGACTTTAATTATTATTCCACTGTATTATTCATTGGTGCACGCATTACATGATTGTTACATGACTCAGAGGTTGGGAGTAAATGGGCGAAAATTAGAATCGATAATGGGGTTCCGAGCAATCAGAGCGAAATAATATTGGAAAATATTACTGCCGTAAAATATAAACTTTGCTGAAATTTACAAGAAATGAAACGGGACGAAACAATTATTGCTTGTAATTTACTGTAATTCTGCAATTCTTCTGTAATTTACATGCTTTTTGTCACATTCGCCACGGAGTCTTTTCGTTTAATGTTACGATCGGTGTAAATTCTCGACGTTACAACGACGAAACGATGGAGAAACAGTTTTTCAGAAAAGTTTCACCTCCGGCAAACCCTGAATCCACCAAAAAATTCGTCGCGGTATATTCTGCTTGCCCCCCTTGCTACGCGAGAAATACCTACGGAAACATAGGAGGAAAAATTTGCAGAGATAGTCCCGACGCATTTTACATCAAACGAGATTTACTCTCGTGACCCGGCATAAAGAAACAGCTTCGGTAAAGTACGTGGAACGCGTCGCGACCCTTACAAATAGCGTGCTCGTCTTCCTAGGAAATTATGTTCTTGTCCGGCGAATAACTCTTACATTTTAAAGACATTACGCGAGCAGCGTGCACGGCTGATATTTGTGCCCGAGGGAATTCTGCTTGGTAAATTGCAATTATTTCGGCAAACGGAGTCTAAATAAAAGTCTCAGCCGAAAGAATACTGAGACGGTCATTATTATATAACAGGGACATGTCAAGTGACGAATAATTATAAATTGGCATCAGAATTCTGCCATAGTGAATATTTACAAATATATCTGGCATGTGACACATTCAGCGTTATTGTTGAAACATTGCTTAAAGAGATACTACTATGCTGTCCAATTTTATACAACGAACAAACGTTCGTTAAAATGGTTCTGTAATGTAACGGAATTGTTGGCACACCTTTTGCTCAAATACGTGCGCAGGCCGCTGAAAAGTTCGACAAGCACTGAGATCATTCGAAAATGCTTTCGTTACTCTGCGATTTTAATTTAACGAGTTTTTCGTGTACCTACTTCTGTCTAAAAAAAGAATTCGATTACTTATTAACCGGATTATAATGATACGCCTTGCAAAGATAACTTGGCGATCGTTCCGAATTGTCTTCAAGTTCTTTAAGCGATAGAGAGAGAATTTTTGCCCCCGTTGGCCCACAAGATGCATCGCCCAAAATTTTTGCGCTACAGCTGAAGAAGTAACTCCCATCTTCGCCCGGAGAGCAGTTCAAGCTTTTATTACGCCATCACGCTGCACTTCGAGATAAAACGATTCACAGTGGCGCGGCGGTGTCTAAAAGGCATTTATGAAAATCATATTTTTTTCGGGGGCACCGTCAATCCTTTGTGCGCGTACGAAATTTTAATGAAATCAACATTGGAGATCGAAGGCAAAATTTGTAACACCAATATAACGCATTCGAAATGTAGATTCAATGTTTTCCCGTATGACAAGTAGAAACATTCTTTTCTCTTTTGCATATCTTTAATTAAAGAAGTTTCAAATGACTGGAATATGTACCTACGCACATCTATATTTTCTACGAACAAGGAAACAACCCGAACTGTCCGTCTTCGATTGTGATGAAACTTGGCGGATATATTAAGCAGGTGAAATAAGGGACTCGCATTTTTTTTTATAGCTGCCCAATTGCAAGTTTAAGGGGGAAATCACCCCTTGGAAAAAAATGGAGAATATCCTTTTTCGCGAAGTATCTCAAGAACGCTGAGAGATATTTAAAAAGTTTTGCAAACGCAATAAAGCGACGAGAGTTTTGTTCATATTCTTTTAAATATCTCTCAGCGTTCTTGAGATATTTCGCGAAAAAAACCTTCTCTATTTTTTTCAAGGGTTGATTTCATCCCCAAAATCTGCTTAATATATCCGCCCAGTTTCATCAAAATCGGAGACGGACAGTTCGGGATGCTTTCTTTTAAGTAATTTTTCGTATGAATCTTTTTAATAGGACTAAAGTACTTTTGACATTACGTTATGCGTGATATTTATTATTAATAAGCCTGCATGTCACGTTCACGTATCGCAATTAAACATGCTAAACAAATAAAGGAGTAGCTGATGTAAGTACGCACACTTTTCATGCCGTGTATTTATAAATTTAAACAAAATTTACAAGTCAGCGTTGTGTATTTAATTGAACGCAGCGGGATTCAGATTGACTTCTCAACATATCGACAGAATACATCTTATCGCGAATTTTCGCATGGTAAAGTGATTCGAGGACGGTTGCGCAGCATATCCATGTCCATGCAAGACACTGATTTGCTATCGAACTGCTCGCCCACTTGAAATGCAATTGCATACGCCATGCGGTGTGTCGATAATGCTACTCAAGGTCGAACATTATGTCGCTGGAATATAAATGGATCACTGTCAGAACGTAGGACGAGAGATCTTATTCAACCTGCTGAAACCTGTAACGCATATTATTTCTGTGCTAGTGTACACAAATATATAGAAATATATGTACACATATGTGTCTGCACTATTTTGATCAATACGCCAGCTGATTTAAAAACAAATGGAACCGATCTACCGTCAACTAATTATATTTATTAATAAGAGAAATATTTGACGAGCGGATTCGGGAATATATTCATAGTATATATTGTCGAATGAAATAATGTTAGCAATAGTATTGGCTATTCTACCCGTAAACACAGGAAGGCCAATTAAATTTGCCCACTATTTGCCAATTATCATTAAGCGGACGAAACAGTTGAGGCGTGTCAATATTAACTGAAAATATATCGGGCCCCATAAATATCCAACTGCAAAAGAAATCGTTGTTGGTGCGATGCCGCAGCAAACAATTCATTTCATTCGCAGAATACGATCTCGCGAACGAAAAGAATTCGCGTGTAACGAGAATCGTCACGGGCAAAATAATTATTCACCTCCAATTAACGTTTATTTCTTCTAAAACTCACCACGTTCTGTTCCCTCTCTACTTTCAGTGCCGCGAGCCGTGTTAAAAGAACAATACCAGGGCGACGTGGAAATAGACGAGGTGGATTTGATGCATCAGTTCGAGGAGGGTTTCGACAGGGCGGACTTCAGGGCAGAGTTTAGCCCCAGTCCGAATCTCGAAGGTCCGCAATCGCAGCCAAGGGACAACGTTTCCCGAAATTTCCCCACGGTCAGCTCATCCCCGCCACGCGCGCGTACGAACAACGATGGTAAGTATCTAGTACCGTTCGCCCCGGTCATTCAAAATCCTCCTGCGACGATTCTAACTCGATCGGGCATCACTCGAGGTGCTTCTCGCGAGATACATTGAGTCATCGTGCGGGAAATTGATTCGACGCCAGCGAACATTCACTTGTTCGGTGCAGCGAAAGGAATCAACAATCAAGCCTCGTTGCTTTTACATTCGCGCGAGGATATTTTAGAAGCGGAGAATGCTAGAAAATATACCGTGAAAATTGTAGCCATCGATAATACGTATGTTACGTAAATTGGTTTTGACAATTTTTCGTTTCCGCGACAGTACAGTATGCCTGCCATTAAACGGAGCGAGACTCAGATGATTTTAATACTACGATTTATATAGTTCTCGAGTGATGTATTCGGTCTTCTCAAACATCTATCCAAGAACAGATCACATCTGTGCGATTGCTCAGAGAAGTGAATTTTCTCTCGTCGCATCTAATACCGTTGTGCGCGCCATATGAACGGAAGCGTAGAAAAATAATCGAAAGAAATGTAGATCATATTTTACGCTACTCATGAAACAAACACGAAGGTGCTTCGAATGTGCAAGTGGAACGGGGCACACGGTCAAAGAGAATAATTCCACGATTGTGATCTGTTCTTTCGTAACTTTCGGAGAACGTCTAAGGCTCCTTGCTTGCACGCTCACGCACGTTTGCATGCGATGACTTCTCGCCTTTGCATGGCCGTTCGATCTATACTGACACAATGACACGCGCGTGCATAACCGTCGAGCATTAGCTGGGCCCGAAGTCGTTAGCCACGGGAGCATTAACGCTGGAACGTAATTAAGGTTAATGCAACACCAATATCGCGCTGCTTTATGACTTATACATATACATATATCTCTCTCGACTTGTATATGTACATGTACGTACATATATATATATATATACAGCCGACTCGGAAAGTAAGTTAACGCCCTTACCAACAGTTTAAATGTATAACAATAATTATAATGTATATATTATTATTATGCATGTTTGTATGTTTTCGTGTATTCTTTATAGTATAAGTACGTCAAGCAATAAGTTACAAAAAATGCGCATATATCGTTCTCATTTGCACACAAATGGCAAAACCGTTAACTTACTTTCCGAGGCGGCTGTATATAACTCTCACGGGCTGATCCGCATCGGTCCGCGACTACTGGCTTTGCAATCTTGGCCAATAGCGTTGGCGGTTCACCTGATGCTAATAGGAAATCGATAGTGTCGGATTTGTAAACCGAGAGGCGCACGTCGTGTTGCGGCCACGGAAAATAGGAGTACGGATTCAGCAGGCGTCGCACAGTGGTGCCATTTCTCGAAAAGCTGGCCACAATTCGTAATTCCACACGATTTTCATAAGAATTGGTATTCTTATGTTTTTGGGGTTGCTGAATTCAAATATCTTATAAAAAATGCAAAATTCATAATGGACGATCTAATCTCAGTGGTATAAAAGTTAGCTTTCGTCAAAATTGGCTATTTTCCGATTTTTGACTAAAATTATGTAATTAGAATGTCTAATTTAATATGACGACGTTAATTTCAAAACTCTGCTGAAATCCGGATGTTGTGGAGTTCGTTCTGTCCGTTTTCTGGAACAGTTGAATACTGCTAAAAAAGTACAAAGGGTCTCAGTGGGTAGTAGCGACCAGATGACTTCATGACGGAGGTCCCAGGTAACTAACAGGGTTATAGTTTCCAGATGTGTGACAATAGAGAGTCGAAGGCATCCAACAGAAAGTAGAAGACAATAGTTCTCGCAACAAATACCCGGAAGGCCTGGTACCTCTGTCCATTACACTTTGTATACTTTCCAAGTCTGAACTCAAGACTTCGTGATGTTGCCCAATTGACTTATGTCAAGGAATCATGTTATCCTGCTATAATCTTGGACCCATCATTATTATTATTAATTATTATTTATTTATTTATTATTATTTTATTAGTGTTTTCGATAGATTTTTTTATATCATATTAAATTTTTCACAAATTTATTAACCTTTTCACGAGATATCACCACTACGCTCTAGTGGCACAGACCGTACATACCCCTACTTGATACTTTAAATTTAAATATCTTAAAAAGGGGCAAAAAGGTGCAAAGTTTCTCAACTGGATATCATAGTTGACATGCAACTTTATATCAAGAGACTTGTCCCAGCGTGAAACCCCGTGAATAACATCTTTATTTTCCTTCCGGTTTATTAAACAAGCTCCGATTTTCAAGATATAAAGGAGCATGAAATTTCGTCAACTTTGACGGCTTATATCTCAGTAACCAATCAATATATTTAAAAAATTCAAGCGGCATTTGATGCATTGATATATATACAACAAATTTGATATAGCAAGAAAAGCTGCTATATACTTCGAAAATATATTAACATTTGCACGGGATATCGCCACTACGCTCTAGTGGCACAGGCCGAAAATACCCCTACTTGATACTTTAATATTAAATATCTTAAAAAGGGGCAAAAAGGTGCAAAGTTTCTCAACTGGATATCATAGTTGACATGCAACTTTATATCAAGAGACTTGTCCCAGCGTGAAACCTCGTGAATAACATCTTTATTTTCCTTCTTGTTCATTAAGATATGGCTGAGATTTATGATATATTGAAAACGGAATTTCAATAATAAATTCAAAGATATGTTACTTTATTTCTGTGGAAAATTTATGTTTATAACACCTACTTTAATGGTAAAGTGTTTCACATATCAATTTTGTTAAGATAAACTTTCCCTGACGCAATTAACAAGCTCCAATTTTCAAGATATGAAGGAGCATGAAATTTTGTCAACTTTGACGGCCTATATCTCAGTAACCAATCAATATATTTAAAAAATTCAAGCGGCATTAGATGCATTGATATATATACAACAAATCTGCTATACTAAAAAAAAGCTGCTATATACTTCAAAAATTGAATTTTGGCCAGCTTTTCGAGAAATGGCACCACTGTGCGTCGTTGCTCAAGCCGTGATACGGTATCTGCAATCCGCTCAACTATCGGCCACGATGGACCACCGCCTACGTTCTAATAGTCACCGGTCATTGTTTGCTGTCGTGCTCGGAATTGGGCATTTTCATAGGAAATGGTTATCGGTATTCTGTCGGCAGGAGGTGGATCGAATTTTCCAGAAGAGAACAAAAAACATTTCCTGAGGCTTTCATTCGTTTGGCCAAGTACATACTCGGTTTGGGGAAAACGATCGATGCGATAGAATTGTATAGGGATTGATTCAGATATTAGATGCAAGCTTATATTAGGCGGGGATTTATTTAATAAGCTTTATGGCCCTCTGCCTGCTAATTCGCCGCTTGTACGTTTACGCGGAGGATCGTGTTATACGCTACAACTGCATACTGACAATGAGGTTTACGTTTTCGATTCGCCACTCGAACGATTTGTTTCGTATGCATCAACCATTGCACGGAATTCGCAAGTGTACCACAAACGAGAAATTTCGGGCCAAAATGACCAAATCTCTCGTGTTCCGGGAAAACGATTATAAGATGAACATTTTCGTTTCCTTTTTTTGTGGAATGATTGTTCCTTTCTCGATTCTTGGCGCAGATTAACGCAAAATACCACGGAAGGTTTAAATTGGTGATACATTATTTAATAGAATAATATATTAACACCCTTTAATCTGTTAAATATTGGCGTAACAAAAGTGAAACGAAATTATAAGACAGTACGGAAAATGAAATATAGGGCTACGCGTGCACAGTTAAAACGTTTAGACGAGTGAGCTTGTTTAAAAATAAAATATGCTTAGGCCGGTTGGTTTAGTTCTTTTCGTTTTCAACGTATACGAGCCCCGAGGTACGTATTCAATTCCCTGCAGGGATCCGCAATCTGCTATCATTGAAACTCGACAGATGCTGGAAAACTGGATATCTGGCAGACGTCGATCTCTGTTGTCCACAACGGTGTAGTTTCTACTACTTCAGAAACATGGAACGTGTCGTTGGTGCACTGGCATCACTAATAGTTGTAGTGAATGGCGGGGACGTCAGGCAGACATAGTTCCACGCCAGGTCTGACCGATATAGGACGTTACTACTGACTCCCGAACGAGTGCCAGAAAATCCGTGCAGACAGTGGCAGCATTAGAAACGAGACTTCTGTTCGGAGCATAGCAGACCGCTCAGTTGTGTCAACGAAAATTATTCGACTACCAGTAAACAATTTTGCAATCACGCATTCAAAGAAATCGGCGTAACACTTCGTTTAACCTTTTTCGCGTATAGCATTGTGGGAATGTTATTAAGTGGTATTGAATTATAAGTTTAATCAAATTACAAAGATGTTTCTATTACAACGTTTACTATTAGAATGACCGTTCAATGGCGACCACTTTTCACTTTGCAATCTTCTTACCAAGTGACTTAATAAGCAATAACAAAACGCGCTGTTCACAGAGGATCGTTCATTCTCTTTGTCTCTTTTAACGATTTCATTCACACAGGTACATTCAATCATAGATTCGCATATGTATTCACGCACAAGCACTCTTCTCTCACACCCTGCAGTATATTCAAATGTTACGCTCCGTCTGAATTAATATTTCCTTCGACATACTTCTAGCTTTATTGTATAAAAAGAAAGCTTTATGGAAATCACCGACCAATATAAACATTTGCAAACTTGACTCCAAATTCTGTCACACTAATATCAACGACTTTACCATTTTTTCGTCGATAGATTTTCGTGGAACAGGCCGCGAACATTTTCAAATTGATTCCCACTGCCCCCCCTCGTCACCGCCGTTCCCTTATTAAGATCAGACGCATTACTCTTTCCCTCGGTATCCGGTTGAGTGCGTTTCCCTGCGAATTAAAAAAGAAGCGCGACGAAACACACAAGTCGCCCCCCTCTCAAAGTAAACAATATACGTCGCCCCGCCCTGAAATACTTCTCTAAGTGACTTCTTCCCTCGTCTTTTCGGCCTGTCTTCCGGACTTCTAAGCGAGACTGCCGCGCGAACGATACAATACCCGTTCATGGCTCTCTGACTCTCATTGTCAGTGAAGCGTCTACAGTGCAAATTCAAACCTTCCATGTGTACCCTGCATCGCTCTTTATTCCTGCATAATTTCCGAACCAAAAGGGAGACGTTATTTTCCAGCGATTTGTCGCAGTTAAATACTGTCGTTGAAACGTTGCAAAAAATTGTCTGCTTATTCTCGATCGGCATATTAGTGTCGTTCATCAATACAGTTTTATTGTTCTGTCCGTCCTCCAATTTATGCAATGCCGTCGTTTACATTTTTGTCACTGTGCCATGGATGGGTAAATCTTCGTTTTTTTTTCTATTACTCTTGCTACAGCGTCCGCTGAAGAGTGCAGAATCACTAAGACGAATTCATAAATGTGAGCATCAATAATAACGTTTTGAATAAAGCGCATTACTCCGTCCATCTCGAAACGGACAAATCGTACCGACCACGACAAGAACACAGTCGACTGTACAATATTTTCCCTTCTTCTCGCCGCTGAGAATGTTAATGACCATGTCTACGCACGATATCACGTGTAAACAAACTGTGCCCGTAGATAACCGAGATACAAACGTACAATTGCACGAGAGCCACACCTTCTGCCCCGTCGTTTCTTAACTAATCATTGGGCAAATTTACATAGCTGCGGCTTGGCTCAGTCGTCGACCATATTCTCGTCCGTCTCGCGTTATTTCATTTCGAATATTTATCACGGATCTGGTTCGATTAATTCGACGACGGTGACGCGAAAGATCCCGCGGGCCGCGATAATGAGAAAATACGCCGTGAAGAAGCGTCCGGGCTAATAAAACGTTTCGTTTGTGTGGCGATCAGACGGGCAGCAAAGGGAACGCTCGTTGTTCTCAACTTCGAAAGCGATTTCCGAGCTAATTTCCTATCCGCTGGTACTATTAAACGCTCGGCGCCTTTGCCCGTGAAAAACGAGCTGGAAGTCGATTAAGAAGAACGAGAAAAGAAAAATTCGCCGAGGCAAGAAGGCGTTCGAGTCGGAGAGAATTTATGAAATTAATTGAAGCGGCGAATGTATCGGATTGTTAATTGCTTGTCAATGAGCCGTACAGTCGGCTGCTTCGATTCACGGGAATTTGATTGTGCACAATGTCTTTTCGTTTATATCTTTGATTTTATTGAGAAATGAGCATGGAGGAATAAGAAAATGTTATATTTTTATGCTATAAAATTCGCAGAGCTCGAAGGTAACAACAGATTCAATGAAAACGCAGATTTCTTTCGAGGGTAATTTCTTAGGCCAGTTGAGATATTATTCACACGGAAAATAGTTTTTGTGAATAATTTTATCGTTTGGCTTTATTCGGCAAAGGTTTATGCGTATGTATTTCTTTCGCTATTTTCTTCTTTCATATATTCTAGAGTCAGCTTTGTATAAATATAGATATCAATATTTTATTTATTCAATTGCAATATATTTTAGAGGTTTGTTATTGAAAAGCGAAATATTAGGTGCTGAAATAATAATGCCAATGTAGTTTCTGTGATACCACGTTGATTAAATTGTTCTGAAGGTGGCTAATCTAATTTTTAGAAGATTATAACGTAGCTAGTGAGCACAGATTATTTGTACAGTCCATTCCTTATAGGAGTTGGAACATTACAGCTCTCGTTGAAGCATTCTACGTATGGTAAGTAGCGTAGAAAACCACCAATCATGAAAATGTCTAATCAATTGGCAAGCTAGAACAAATTGTGTGACAAAATGAAATCGCGGATCCTTGATTTCACGGATACCCTCCCGAGTATAGGAAGCTTTAATTGGAATTCTATTCGATGGAACACTTCCCGTCGCAAATTCTTTGCTTTGCTTCGGGCACTTTCTTATCAGATACTTGGGCGGGCTGAAAAAAGAACGTAGAAAAGGAAACGATTCATTTACTCGAGAGCCTTGACTCGTTTCCCGCTTTCAGACACTCTTAACTTGTTGAATTTGGTTCGAATACACTTACGCGAAGTGGAGAATCTTTAGTATATCCATTGAATATAGACATTCAGTTATCTTCTATTCACGTTCATGTCAATTTGCTATATACCCGCGAAATTTTTGTTTTACTAATACTGCACTTATAAATAATAAAGTGCTTTCATTCAAAAGAAACGAACAAAAATAGATATTTCTTCGATGGTGCGTTTTCGTAAGTTGAGAATACAATTTGCTGGAACAACGGCTGTCAATATAATATTATTTCTTTGATCAAATTTGTTGAAATTTGATCAAATACCTACGCTACTTGAAACAGCGCTATAGCGCACAAAAACACCGTAATATTTACGTAACGTTTTTTTCTTCTTACAACGATTGTCGTAACTCAGTATATCATTCTCAAGTCATGTCACGTGTGTACATTGAACGCGAGATAATAGGTGGGAAGGATTTTCCGTCCACTGGATGTATGCATTTCATTTTCGTCGCAAAATCCGTTGCATGCTGAACTTTAGTTCGAAACTTTCATTGCATAAGTAACGAGCGCTTCCTTCGGTTTTTGGATCGATGTCATGGAAGAATATTTAGACGGATGTGGAACAGTTGCAGCAGACGCGCACCCGAGCTACGAAATTACGTAATTACGGCCGGTGGAACTCGCATATTCATGTCACGTCTACGTTCGGTGGCTAAATGTTAATTAACTTTAGCGGTAAAATAAAAGCTCCCTTCGCGAGACTGGCAGCAAAGTGGTCAGACGAGTGGCGAAAAAAGTAGATTCACGAGCTGACGGCGAAGATCGCGTAAAACTCGGGTGGCGTATCAAAATTTTCAAAGACACTTTAAACGAAAATTCTCTCGTTGCATAAAGCTGTCTGAATTTCTCTCGAGTGGAGGCATTTCTTAAGCTTCAACTTCATTTTGAAAGGGTCGCACGCTTCCTAAGAATTCTCCGCTTTGAATGCAATTGCATCTGACAACAGATAAGAAGCATGTGTTAACATACACGTACGTAGTTTACATTGAACATTAGTTGCCTTCACTCTAAGAAGATAATCCGATATATCGTTCTGTCGTACATTTGAATAGAAAAATGTCCAACCTCTGAGCAACGCATCGTTCAATTTACTATTAGTCTCTATCCAAAAAGGTACCACGTTGCGTGTCTTTCGTCTTCGGGACTGTTCCTATCGAATAATCACTGCTGAACAGTAAAACCAGTAACACATTCTATCGGTATTACATCGTTGATACGAAACCTTAGAAATGCAATCGCGTGGAATGATTTTCCATCAAGTCTTTCCATGACGATTTATTATAATTCCGAAAATTATATATCCAGCGCATAGCAGAGCAATATTTCCGTTCGCTAATAGAACGAATGTCTCAATAAAATAATTAGAAGAATATTTCTATGATATAACATTTTCATGAACTAATAAAGGAATACAAGAATATTCCTTTTGGTTGTTACCGCGATGCTCGTCGAAGTGAAACTTTCGTGGCGTCTCAGATGGTGCCACGCATGCTGGTAACGAAAATGTCGGTTACGAAAAACGAGAAGCAAAAAGGACATCCGCGAGATACTTGATTTACCCTGAGGATAATCAACAGAGACAGTGGCTGGAAAAGCCTTCAGCTGCATCGTGATCCAAGAGCCGCGTAATTATGGGTGCACACACCTAGGCTGCTCCCGAGTCCTCGGGAACTGTTCTTGGACGAAAGCACTCCAAGTTTCCGCGGTGGCTTTCGAAGCGCTATTCCGAGTTCCGGTTACATGGCTTTAATGAGTTGGTCGCCGAGGCGTGTATAATGCAACGCACGAAACTACCGGCCCACTTTTGTCATCACGATTAATTGTAAGTTGGAGTTGGTTGCGTCAGCGGATTTACCTGTGCCTCTGTTTTCCTTCGCCCATTCTTAGCGGTCGTTGGAATTGCTTCGACGATGGAAAGGAAGATGGGGATGTTCCGGAAAGAAGCATACCCTCGTATTTTTACATCAATTTTCAATCGTTTTTTTTTCTTTTCCCTTGTGACAGTTCAGTCGCGTTGAGGATGCCTGCGTAGGGAAGAAAAGGCGAACGCGATGGTGTCGCTTGATATTATTTCTCGTTTCACAGTTTTAATAGGGCCGAAATAGTTATTTTGGGACAAGGGTTGGTAGTGCCTTTATTGCGGGTCCTTTTGTGATTTTCACGTTGATTAAAATAGCTCGTCGGTGAAAGAGGCAGTCTCTTGTATTTCTCTTTTACTCGCTTGTATATCAGTGTATCGGGCCGAGGTTACTTTGTAGCTCTACCTACAACGTGTATGAAAATACGAAATTGTTTGAGGGTAATGGAGATTTATATTCGTAGCGAGAATTTCGCAGGCAATAACGAGCACGCATTTTATTGTATAAAACGAACAAACGCGATCGTATGTGGAAACGGGGAAGTCGAATAAGCAAAATATGTAACCAAAAGTTCTATTATATTCGCATGCACCGCCGCCGAAACACACTCCAAATAAGCAGGGTTTAATTACCATGCAGCTAATTGCAAATTCTAAATTTTCGCATGGCATATAGCTAGTGGCGGCGCCAAAAAATCAGAATGTTCCGAGGAATGTAAACGCAATTACGGAAACAACTTGTCTAAAATTGTTGAACGTATTCCAGCTGGAATTTGTAAGAACAAGCATCGCAATTAATAAGGGAAACGTAATAATTAATCTTTGTAACTCCATTACGTAATCCTCCATGCTTAATCCCGTGCCTCATTCTCGAAGTTCGTTTTCAATTTACGCATCACGCTAAATGGAGCTGGAACAACTCCTTCGTTGTAATACACTCTCCCGTAGGGATCATGATTAATCAGAAATTGATAGCGGTTATTGGCAATAGCAACTATCGGCCAACTTATAGAGAGTTGCGCGTAGTTTCCGCTCGAGAGTATCTCATTCACTCAGCCCCGGAAGTGCATCCTCCAATGTCTGAACTGGCGCCATGTACGAGAGACTGCACAAAAGCGTCGCGGGAAAATCGACAAAATTTTAAGGGGTCGCCCGGTAATTAGGGCAAACAGAACGCGCATTACGATTCACCGTCGAGCATTAAAGTGGCCGCCTCTGCAAACGGATCGAGTGATTCTCGAAGTTCATTGTGATATCGCCGGATCGAACGTGATCGTGATCCTCGATCGATTCCATATTTACGATACGAGTGTTGCTCGCTGCGACATGACCCTTGCATTATACATGTGATGTCGTTCGAGTTCTATCATACATAACACCCTTGATCCTTTCGCATTTCATTAGGCTACGAATATCTTGAAACAAACGCGAGACCTTTAAACTGAACGAGAACCTTTATACGGCCACAGCTGGCACAGAGGAATATCGTTTCACTCTGTGCGAGCACCACGTAACATTTGGAACTTTAATTTCGTTAAAAAATATATATATATGTATATATATCCTCAGACCAGATCGTGAGTTAATATATTACACTACACGTCACAAGAAGTCAGAGGAAAACAAATTGCACCTGGTACCAACAAAGTTCAGTAAATCCCGAGAAGCATCGAGGATCAGGTGTGCGGATTCATTCATCAAAAACTGCAAAGTAACCGACGCCGAAAGAAGCGAGAAAAAAAGGCAGGCCGGCTTTATTAGTTGACCGAACGAAATTACCTTTTTTGCGACGCGTGTCTCCCGCCGTCCCTTTTAATCCAATCAAACCTCCTCAAAATCCAATTTCCTCCAAGCGCTGCCTTTTAATACCTCCCACGTCGACAGTTGATAAAATTCTCCGCTCGACCTTGTTAAAATATGAAAGGGGACCTACTCTGTGCACGGGGATTATCGATGTACCTTTCCTTCGACACTCGTACATACGTCCCCGGATCACCTATTTTTTTTCCCTCTCTCTCTCTCTCTCTCTACCTCTTTTTCCCTCTTGCCAAGGGAACCCCGATCACGTGCTGGATGCAATAAAGCGTTCGAAAAACGACGTTTCGCTCGATCTCATTCGAATTCTTTCCTTTTGTAAGCCGGGATTAGAGTGGAAGCGAAGAATGAAAGGAGGAAGAAAGGGATCGGATGAAAATGTTCCGGGACCTCCTTTCAATTGGGAATTATTATTGTGTCGCGGATTAATTAGTCACGTGCTGTATCGCATTACCAGAATCTTTTGTGCTAATTTTTAATTCCGTCGCGTTGATTTTCATCGCACTTACGGTAAGAGTAATTTGTGTGCGTTTATAATTAACGAATGTAAAGTGAAGATTAACGTGGGACCAGCAATTGTAAAAGATGGAGAAAAATTGGGTTTGATCGTTCCACAGGATATTCCATTGGTATGAAAGGAAGTTTATTAAAATTGATTCAAAAATTCTTGGAAAATCAGTAATGGAAAAAGAACGCGGAAAGGAGCAGCTTATGAACAAATTATTTAACAGAAGCATAATATAACCCCGAAACTAGTAGTAAAACAATAAATATCCATAAACCGCAAAGATTGGGGGAAACTTTAGAAACCAGGTGCTTAATGGAAGGAGAACAGCACGAAAGCACTTCTTCGCAAAATAGAAGAAGAGAAGCTATATTAAAAATATACATCAGCAGCAAAAAAAAAAACAGGATGAACAAGAAACGAAAAGCAGTACAAAGGGCAAATTTGTTTATCGAAATTATAAACAAATACCATTATTTCGGCTTGCAGGCGAGGTATATCAATGACCACCAGACATAAATTAAAGGTTTGAGCATCAGCTACCATCTCCAATAGGTGGAAACATTATTACATGTGCAGTTCATTTGTTATAAATAATTTAACAATTGAACTTGTTATTACGGCCAACTGCATACTGCTACATCAAGGGGGTATTTTTTATCATGTAGCTTCTTCGTTTCCCTTTCTTTTGAGACGTCGTTGATTTAAATCGGCCCAGTAGAAGCCGAGATAATTGAATTTGTTTAATAAAATTATAAATAAATACCATTATTTCGGCTTGCAGGCGAGGTACAGCAATGACCACTAGACATAAATTAAAGATTTGGGCATCTGCTACCATCTGCAATAGGTGGGAACATTATTCCATGTGCAGTTCATTTGTTATATATAATTAAGCAATTGAAATTGTTATTACGGCCAACTCCATACAGTTACAGCAAGGGGGTATTTTTTATCATGTAGATTCTTCGTTTCCCTTTCTTTTGAGACGTCGTTGATTTAAATCGGCCCAGTAGAAGCTGAGATAATAATTTTTTAACATTTTTTTGGAAATCATATGTCGAAAACGGTACAAGTGCCGCCATCTCGCGTTTGCGGCCTTTTTCGCAGTTTCCCGCACCGCTAAAACCGAATCCCAGGATTACATCGTTAATTTAAACAATTGCGTTTTTCTCGGCTCCTAGGGCATATTTTGTAACCGGACCGGTCTTAAATTAAAGCTACGAACCATAGCTATCTTCTCCAACAGTAGCAACAATATGGCCTATGTGGTTTAAAAGTTATTAACAATTGAAGAATCGGCAAAAGTGCACTCCGGGTCACTGGAATTATCTCGGCATCTGGAGGCGCTAGATTAATGATCGAATGCTTAAAATAAAGGTTCAGGATGCTCCTACACGACAATAAACGATTTGCAAATGCTGCATGCGCTGTTTATTTTTTATAAACAAATTAATAATTCATTTGGGATTTACATCGAAACTATCCATGATGCCCTTTTCAAAAGTGAATCAGATTGTTCCTTGAACCAAGGACTTCAATTTGAGATGTCGTTGATTAAAATCGACCGAGCAGAAGCCTAGATAATTGTATTTGTTTAATAAAATTATAAACAAATACCATTATTTCGGCTTGCAGGCGAGGTACATCAATGACCACCAGACATAAATTAAAGATTTGGGCATCAGCTACCATCTCCAATAGGTGGGAACATTATTCCATGTGCAGTTCATTTGTTATAAACAATGAAACAGTTGAAATTGTTATTACGGCCAACTGCATACTGTTACATCAAGGGGGTATTTTTTATCGTGTAGCTTATTCGTTTCCCTTTCTTTTGAGACTTCGGTGATTTAAATCGGCCCAGCAGAAGCCGAGATAATTGAATTTGTTTAACGAAATTATAAACAAATACCATTATTTTGGCTTGCAGGCGAGGTACAGCAATGACCACTAGACATAAATTAAAGATTTGGGCATCTGCTACCATCTCCAATGGGTGGGAACATTATTCCATGTGCAGTTCATTTGTTATATACAATTAAACAATTGAAATTGTTATTACAGCCAACTGCATACTGTTACATCAAGGGGGTATTTTTTATCATGTAGCTTCTTCGTTTCCCTTTCGTTTGAGACGTCGTTGATTTAAATCGGCCCAGTAGAAGCCGAGATAATTGAATTTGTTTAATAAAATTATAAATAAATACCATTATTTCGGCTTGCAGGCGAGGTACAGCAATGACCACTAGACATAAATTAAAGATTTGGGCATCTGCTACCATCTGCAATAGGTGGGAACATTATTCCATGTGCAGTTCATTTGTTATATATAATTAAGCAATTGAAATTGTTATTACGGCCAACTCCATACAGTTACAGCAAGGGGGTATTTTTTATCATGTAGATTCTTCGTTTCCCTTTCTTTTGAGACGTCGTTGATTTAAATCGGCCCAGTAGAAGCTGAGATAATAATTTTTTAACATTTTTTTGGAAATCATATGTCGAAAACGGTACAAGTGCCGCCATCTCGCGTTTGCGGCCTTTTTCGCAGTTTCCCGCACCGCTAAAACCGAATCCCAGGATTACATCGTTAATTTAAACAATTGCGTTTTTCTCGGCTCCTAGGGCATATTTTGTAACCGGACCGGTCTTAAATTAAAGCTACGAACCATAGCTATCTTCTCCAACAGTAGCAACAATATGGCCTATGTGGTTTAAAAGTTATTAACAATTGAAGAATCGGCAAAAATGCACTCCGGGTCACTGGAATTATCTCGGCATCTGGAGGCGCTAGATTAATGATCGAGTGCTTAAAATAAAGGTTCAGGATGCTCCTACACGACAATAAACGATTTGCAAATGCTGCATGCGCTGTTTATTTTTTATAAACAAATTAATAATTCATTTGGGATTTACATCGAAACTATACATGATGCCCTTTTCAAAAGTGAATCAGATTGTTCCTTGATCCAAGGACTTCAATTTGAGATGTCGTTGATTAAAATCGACCGAGCAGAAGCCGAGATAAGTGTATTTGTTTAATAAAATTATAAACAAATACCATTATTTCGGCTTGCAGGCGAGGTACAGCAATGACCACTAGACATAAATTAAAGATTTGGGCATCAGCTACCATCTCCAATAGGTGGGAACATTATTCCATGTGCAGTTCATTTGTTATAAATAATTAAGCAATTGAAATTGTTATTACGGCCAACTCCATACAGTTACAGCAAGGGGGTATTTTTTATCATGTAGATTCTTCGTTTCCCTTTCTTTTGAGACGTCGTTGATTTAAATCGGCCCAGTAGAAGCCGAGATAATTTAGTTTGTTTAATAAAATTATAAACAAATACCATTATTTCGGCTTGCAGGCGAGGTACATCAATGACTACCAGACATAAATTAAAGATTTGGGCATTAGCTACCATCTCCAATGGGTGGGAACATTATTCCATGTGCAGTTCATTTGTTATATACAATTAAACAATTGAAATTGTTATTACAGCCAACTGCATACTGTTACATCAAGGGGGTATTTTTTATCATGTAGCTTCTTCGTTTCCCTTTCGTTTGAGACGTCGTTGATTTAAATCGGCCCAGTAGAAGCCGAGATAATTGAATTTGTTTAATAAAATTATAAATAAATACCATTATTTCGGCTTGCAGGCGAGGTACAGCAATGACCACTAGACATAAATTAAAGATTTGGGCATCTGCTACCATCTGCAATAGGTGGGAACATTATTCCATGTGCAGTTCATTTGTTATATATAATTAAGCAATTGAAATTGTTATTACGGCCAACTCCATACAGTTACAGCAAGGGGGTATTTTTTATCATGTAGATTCTTCGTTTCCCTTTCTTTTGAGACGTCGTTGATTTAAATCGGCCCAGTAGAAGCCGAGATAATTGAGTTTGTTTAATAAAATTATAAACAAATACCATTATTTCGGCTTGCAGGCGAGGTACATCAATGACTACCAGACATAAATTAAAGATTTGGGCATTAGCTACCATCTCCAATGGGTGGGAACATTATTCCATGTGCAGTTCATTTGTTATATACAATTAAACAATTGAAATTGTTATTACAGCCAACTGCATACTGGTACATCAAGGGGGTATTTTTTATCATGTAGCTTCTTCGTTTCCCTTTCGTTTGAGACGTCGTTGATTTAAATCGGCCCAGTAGAAGCCGAGATAATTGAATTTGTTTAATAAAATTATAAATAAATACCATTATTTCGGCTTGCAGGCGAGGTACAGCAATGACCACTAGACATAAATTAAAGATTTGGGCATCTGCTACCATCTGCAATAGGTGGGAACATTATTCCATGTGCAGTTCATTTGTTATATATAATTAAGCAATTGAAATTGTTATTACGGCCAACTCCATACAGTTACAGCAAGGGGGTATTTTTTATCATGTAGATTCTTCGTTTCCCTTTCTTTTGAGACGTCGTTGATTTAAATCGGCCCAGTAGAAGCTGAGATAATAATTTTTTAACATTTTTTTGGAAATCATATGTCGAAAACGGTACAAGTGCCGCCATCTCGCGTTTGCGGCCTTTTTCGCAGTTTCCCGCACCGCTAAAACCGAATCCCAGGATTACATCGTTAATTTAAACAATTGCGTTTTTCTCGGCTCCTAGGGCATATTTTGTAACCGGACCGGTCTTAAATTAAAGCTACGAACCATAGCTATCTTCTCCAACAGTAGCAACAATATGGCCTATGTGGTTTAAAAGTTATTAACAATTGAAGAATCGGCAAAAATGCACTCCGGGTCACTGGAATTATCTCGGCATCTGGAGGCGCTAGATTAATGATCGAGTGCTTAAAATAAAGGTTCAGGATGCTCCTACACGACAATAAACGATTTGCAAATGCTGCATGCGCTGTTTATTTTTTATAAACAAATTAATAATTCATTTGGGATTTACATCGAAACTATACATGATGCCCTTTTCAAAAGTGAATCAGATTGTTCCTTGATCCAAGGACTTCAATTTGAGATGTCGTTGATTAAAATCGACCGAGCAGAAGCCGAGATAATTGTATTTGTTTAATAAAATTATAAATAAATACCATTATTTCGGCTTGCAGGCGAGGTACAGCAATGACCACTAGACATAAATTAAAGATATGGGCATCTGCTACCATCTGCAATAGGTGGGAACATTATTCCATGTGCAGTTCATTTGTTATAAATAATTAAGCAATTGAAATTGTTATTACGGCCAACTCCATACAGTTACAGCAAGGGGGTATTTTTTATCATGTAGATTCTTCGTTTCCCTTTCTTTTGAGACGTCGTTGATTTAAATCGGCCCAGTAGAAGCCGAGATAATTGAATTTGTTTAATAAAATTATAAACAAATACCATTATTTCGGCTTGCAGGCGAGGTACAGCAATGACCACTAGACATAAATTAAAGATTTGGGCATCAGCTACCATCTCCAATAGGTGGGAACATTATTCCATGTGCAGTTCATTTGTTATAAATAATTAAGCAATTGAAATTGTTATTACGGCCAACTCCATACAGTTACAGCAAGGGGGTATTTTTTATCATGTAGATTCTTCGTTTCCCTTTCTTTTGAGACGTCGTTGATTTAAATCGGCCCAGTAGAAGCCGAGATAATTGAGTTTGTTTAATAAAATTATAAACAAATACCATTATTTCGGCTTGCAGGCGAGGTACATCAATGACTACCAGACATAAATTAAAGATTTGGGCATTAGCTACCATCTCCAATAGGTGGGAACATTATTCCATGTGCACTTCATTTGTTATATACAATTAAACAATTGAAATTGTTATTACAGCCAACTGCATACTGTTACATCAAGGGGGTATTTTTTATCATGTAGCTTCTTCGTTTCCCTTTCGTTTGAGACGTCGTTGATTTAAATCGGCCCAGTAGAAGCCGAGATAATTGAATTTGTTTAATAAAATTATAAATAAATACCATTATTTCGGCTTGCAGGCGAGGTACAGCAATGACCACTAGACATAAATTAAAGATTTGGGCATCTGCTACCATCTGCAATAGGTGGGAACATTATTCCATGTGCAGTTCATTTGTTATATATAATTAAGCAATTGAAATTGTTATTACGGCCAACTCCATACAGTTACAGCAAGGGGGTATTTTTTATCATGTAGATTCTTCGTTTCCCTTTCTTTTGAGACGTCGTTGATTTAAATCGGCCCAGTAGAAGCTGAGATAATAATTTTTTAACATTTTTTTGGAAATCATATGTCGAAAACGGTACAAGTGCCGCCATCTCGCGTTTGCGGCCTTTTTCGCAGTTTCCCGCACCGCTAAAACCGAATCCCAGGATTACATCGTTAATTTAAACAATTGCGTTTTTCTCGGCTCCTAGGGCATATTTTGTAACCGGACCGGTCTTAAATTAAAGCTACGAACCATAGCTATCTTCTCCAACAGTAGCAACAATATGGCCTATGTGGTTTAAAAGTTATTAACAATTGAAGAATCGGCAAAAATGCACTCCGGGTCACTGGAATTATCTCGGCATCTGGAGGCGCTAGATTAATGATCGAGTGCTTAAAATAAAGGTTCAGGATGCTCCTACACGACAATAAACGATTTGCAAATGCTGCATGCGCTGTTTATTTTTTATAAACAAATTAATAATTCATTTGGGATTTACATCGAAACTATACATGATGCCCTTTTCAAAAGTGAATCAGATTGTTCCTTGATCCAAGGACTTCAATTTGAGATGTCGTTGATTAAAATCGACCGAGCAGAAGCCGAGATAATTGTATTTGTTTAATAAAATTATAAATAAATACCATTATTTCGGCTTGCAGGCGAGGTACAGCAATGACCACTAGACATAAATTAAAGATATGGGCATCTGCTACCATCTGCAATAGGTGGGAACATTATTCCATGTGCAGTTCATTTGTTATAAATAATTAAGCAATTGAAATTGTTATTACGGCCAACTCCATACAGTTACAGCAAGGGGGTATTTTTTATCATGTAGATTCTTCGTTTCCCTTTCTTTTGAGACGTCGTTGATTTAAATCGGCCCAGTAGAAGCCGAGATAATTGAATTTGTTTAATAAAATTATAAACAAATACCATTATTTCGGCTTGCAGGCGAGGTACAGCAATGACCACTAGACATAAATTAAAGATTTGGGCATCTGCTACCATCTGCAATAGGTGGGAACATTATTCCATCTGCAGTTCATTTGTTATAAATAATTAAGCAATTGAAATTGTTATTACGGCCAACTCCATACAGTTACAGCAAGGGGGTATTTTTTATCATGTAGATTCTTCGTTTCCCTTTCTTTTGAGACGTCGTTGATTTAAATCGGCCCAGTAGAAGCCGAGATAATTGAGTTTGTTTAATAAAATTATAAACAAATACCATTATTTCGGCTTGCAGGCGAGGTACATCAATGACTACCAGACATAAATTAAAGATTTGGGCATTAGCTACCATCTCCAATAGGTGGGAACATTATTCCATGTGCACTTCATTTGTTATATACAATTAAACAATTGAAATTGTTATTACAGCCAACTGCATACTGTTACATCAAGGGGGTATTTTTTATCATGTAGCTTCTTCGTTTCCCTTTCGTTTGAGACGTCGTTGATTTAAATCGGCCCAGTAGAAGCCGAGATAATTGAATTTGTTTAATAAAATTATAAATAAATACCATTATTTCGGCTTGCAGGCGAGGTACAGCAATGACCACTAGACATAAATTAAAGATTTGGGCATCTGCTACCATCTGCAATAGGTGGGAACATTATTCCATGTGCAGTTCATTTGTTATATATAATTAAGCAATTGAAATTGTTATTACGGCCAACTCCATACAGTTACAGCAAGGGGGTATTTTTTATCATGTAGATTCTTCGTTTCCCTTTCTTTTGAGACGTCGTTGATTTAAATCGGCCCAGTAGAAGCTGAGATAATAATTTTTTAACATTTTTTTGGAAATCATATGTCGAAAACGGTACAAGTGCCGCCATCTCGCGTTTGCGGCCTTTTTCGCAGTTTCCCGCACCGCTAAAACCGAATCCCAGGATTACATCGTTAATTTAAACAATTGCGTTTTTCTCGGCTCCTAGGGCATATTTTGTAACCGGACCGGTCTTAAATTAAAGCTACGAACCATAGCTATCTTCTCCAACAGTAGCAACAATATGGCCTATGTGGTTTAAAAGTTATTAACAATTGAAGAATCGGCAAAAATGCACTCCGGGTCACTGGAATTATCTCGGCATCTGGAGGCGCTAGATTAATGATCGAGTGCTTAAAATAAAGGTTCAGGATGCTCCTACACGACAATAAACGATTTGCAAATGCTGCATGCGCTGTTTATTTTTTATAAACAAATTAATAATTCATTTGGGATTTACATCGAAACTATACATGATGCCCTTTTCAAAAGTGAATCAGATTGTTCCTTGATCCAAGGACTTCAATTTGAGATGTCGTTGATTAAAATCGACCGAGCAGAAGCCGAGATAATTGTATTTGTTTAATAAAATTATAAATAAATACCATTATTTCGGCTTGCAGGCGAGGTACAGCAATGACCACTAGACATAAATTAAAGATATGGGCATCTGCTACCATCTGCAATAGGTGGGAACATTATTCCATGTGCAGTTCATTTGTTATAAATAATTAAGCAATTGAAATTGTTATTACGGCCAACTCCATACAGTTACAGCAAGGGGGTATTTTTTATCATGTAGATTCTTCGTTTCCCTTTCTTTTGAGACGTCGTTGATTTAAATCGGCCCAGTAGAAGCCGAGATAATTGAATTTGTTTAATAAAATTATAAATAAATACCATTATTTCGGCTTGCAGGTGAGGTACAGCAATGACCACTAGACATAAATTAAAGATTTGGGCATCAGTTACCATCTCCAATAGGGGGGAACATTATTCCATGTGCAGTTCATTTGTTATAAACAATTAAACAATTGAAATTGTTATTACAGCCAACTGCATACTGGTACATCAAGGGGGTATTTTTTATCATGTAGCTTCTTCGTTTCCCTTTCTTTTGAGACGTCGTTGATTGAAATCGGCCCAGTAGAAGCCGAGATAATTGAATTTGTTTAATAAAATTATAAATAAATACCATTATTTCGGCTTGCAGGTGAGGTACATCAATGACTACCAGACATAAATTAAAGATTTGGGCATTAGCTACCATCTCCAATAGGTGGGAACATTATTCCATGTGCAGTTCATTTGTTATATATAATTAAGCAATTGAAATTGTTATTACGGCCAACTCCATACAGTTACAGCAAGGGGGTATTTTTTATCATGTAGATTCTTCGTTTCCCTTTCTTTTGAGACGTCGTTGATTTAAATCGGCCCAGTAGAGGCCGAGATAATTGAGTTTGTTTAATAAAATTATAAACAAATACCATTATTTCGGCTTGCAGGCGAGGTACATCAATGACTACCAGACATAAATTAAAGATTTGGGCATTAGCTACCATCTCCAATGGGTGGGAACATTATTCCATGTGCAGTTCATTTGTTATATACAATTAAACAATTGAAATTGTTATTACAGCCAACTGCATACTGTTACATCAAGGGGGTATTTTTTATCATGTAGCTTCTTCGTTTCCCTTTCGTTTGAGACGTCGTTGATTTAAATCGGCCCAGTAGAAGCCGAGATAATTGAATTTGTTTAATAAAATTATAAATAAATACCATTATTTCGGCTTGCAGGCGAGGTACAGCAATGACCACTAGACATAAATTAAAGATTTGGGCATCTGCTACCATCTGCAATAGGTGGGAACATTATTCCATGTGCAGTTCATTTGTTATAAATAATTAAGCAATTGAAATTGTTATTACGGCCAACTCCATACAGTTACAGCAAGGGGGTATTTTTTATCATGTAGATTCTTCGTTTCCCTTTCTTTTGAGACGTCGTTGATTTAAATCGGCCCAGTAGAAGCCGAGATAATTGAGTTTGTTTAATAAAATTATAAACAAATACCATTATTTCGGCTTGCAGGCGAGGTACATCAATGACTACCAGACATAAATTAAAGATTTGGGCATTAGCTACCATCTCCAATGGGTGGGAACATTATTCCATGTGCAGTTCATTTGTTATATACAATTAAACAATTGAAATTGTTATTACAGCCAACTGCATACTGTTACATCAAGGGGGTATTTTTTATCATGTAGCTTCTTCGTTTCCCTTTCGTTTGAGACGTCGTTGATTTAAATCGGCCCAGTAGAAGCCGAGATAATTGAATTTGTTTAATAAAATTATAAATAAATACCATTATTTCGGCTTGCAGGCGAGGTACAGCAATGACCACTAGACATAAATTAAAGATTTGGGCATCTGCTACCATCTGCAATAGGTGGGAACATTATTCCATGTGCAGTTCATTTGTTATATATAATTAAGCAATTGAAATTGTTATTACGGCCAACTCCATACAGTTACAGCAAGGGGGTATTTTTTATCATGTAGATTCTTCGTTTCCCTTTCTTTTGAGACGTCGTTGATTTAAATCGGCCCAGTAGAAGCTGAGATAATAATTTTTTAACATTTTTTTGGAAATCATATGTCGAAAACGGTACAAGTGCCGCCATCTCGCGTTTGCGGCCTTTTTCGCAGTTTCCCGCACCGCTAAAACCGAATCCCAGGATTACATCGTTAATTTAAACAATTGCGTTTTTCTCGGCTCCTAGGGCATATTTTGTAACCGGACCGGTCTTAAATTAAAGCTACGAACCATAGCTATCTTCTCCAACAGTAGCAACAATATGGCCTATGTGGTTTAAAAGTTATTAACAATTGAAGAATCGGCAAAAATGCACTCCGGGTCACTGGAATTATCTCGGCATCTGGAGGCGCTAGATTAATGATCGAATGCTTAAAATAAAGGTTCAGGATGCTCCTACACGACAATAAACGATTTGCAAATGCTGCATGCGCTGTTTATTTTTTATAAACAAATTAATAATTCATTTGGGATTTACATCGAAACTATACATGATGCCCTTTTCAAAAGTGAATCAGATTGTTCCTTGATCCAAGGACTTCAATTTGAGATGTCGTTGATTAAAATCGACCGAGCAGAAGCCGAGATAATTGTATTTGTTTAATAAAATTATAAATAAATACCATTATTTCGGCTTGCAGGCGAGGTACAGCAATGACCACTAGACATAAATTAAAGATATGGGCATCTGCTACCATCTGCAATAGGTGGGAACATTATTCCATGTGCAGTTCATTTGTTATAAATAATTAAGCAATTGAAATTGTTATTACGGCCAACTCCATACAGTTACAGCAAGGGGGTATTTTTTATCATGTAGATTCTTCGTTTCCCTTTCGTTTGAGACGTCGTTGATTTAAATCGGCCCAGTAGAAGCCGAGATAATTGAATTTGTTTAATAAAATTATAAACAAATACCATTATTTCGGCTTGCAGGCGAGGTACAGCAATGACCACTAGACATAAATTAAAGATTTGGGCATCAGCTACCATCTCCAATAGGTGGGAACATTATTCCATGTGCAGTTCATTTGTTATAAATAATTAAGCAATTGAAATTGTTATTACGGCCAACTCCATACAGTTACAGCAAGGGGGTATTTTTTATCATGTAGATTCTTCGTTTCCCTTTCTTTTGAGACGTCGTTGATTTAAATCGGCCCAGTAGAAGCCGAGATAATTGAGTTTGTTTAATAAAATTATAAACAAATACCATTATTTCGGCTTGCAGGCGAGGTACATCAATGACTACCAGACATAAATTAAAGATTTGGGCATTAGCTACCATCTCCAATAGGTGGGAACATTATTCCATGTGCACTTCATTTGTTATATACAATTAAACAATTGAAATTGTTATTACAGCCAACTGCATACTGTTACATCAAGGGGGTATTTTTTATCATGTAGCTTCTTCGTTTCCCTTTCGTTTGAGACGTCGTTGATTTAAATCGGCCCAGTAGAAGCCGAGATAATTGAATTTGTTTAATAAAATTATAAATAAATACCATTATTTCGGCTTGCAGGTGAGGTACAGCAATGACCACTAGACATAAATTAAAGATTTGGGCATCAGCTACCATCTCCAATAGGGGGGAACATTATTCCATGTGCAGTTCATTTGTTATAAACAATTAAACAATTGAAATTGTTATTACAGCCAACTGCATACTGGTACATCAAGGGGGTATTTTTTATCATGTAGCTTCTTCGTTTCCCTTTCTTTTGAGACGTCGTTGATTTAAATCGGCCCAGTAGAAGCCGAGATAATTGAATTTGTTTAATAAAATTATGAATAAATACCATTATTTCGGCTTGCAGTTGAGGTACATCAATGACTACCAGACATAAATTAAAGATTTGGGCATTAGCTACCATCTCCAATAGGTGGGAACATTATTCCATGTGCAGTTCATTTGTTATATATAATTAAGCAATTGAAATTGTTATTACGGCCAACTCCATACAGTTACAGCAAGGGGGTATTTTTTATCATGTAGATTCTTCGTTTCCCTTTCTTTTGAGACGTCGTTGATTTAAATCGGCCCAGTAGAAGCCGAGATAATTGAGTTTGTTTAATAAAATTATAAACAAATACCATTATTTCGGCTTGCAGGCGAGGTACATCAATGACTACCAGACATAAATTAAAGATTTGGGCATTAGCTACCATCTCCAATGGGTGGGAACATTATTCCATGTGCAGTTCATTTGTTATATACAATTAAACAATTGAAATTGTTATTACAGCCAACTGCATACTGTTACATCAAGGGGGTATTTTTTATCATGTAGCTTCTTCGTTTCCCTTTCGTTTGAGACGTCGTTGATTTAAATCGGCCCAGTAGAAGCCGAGATAATTGAATTTGTTTAATAAAATTATAAATAAATACCATTATTTCGGCTTGCAGGCGAGGTACAGCAATGACCACTAGACATAAATTAAAGATTTGGGCATCTGCTACCATCTGCAATAGGTGGGAACATTATTCCATGTGCAGTTCATTTGTTATATATAATTAAGCAATTGAAATTGTTATTACGGCCAACTCCATACAGTTACAGCAAGGGGGTATTTTTTATCATGTAGATTCTTCGTTTCCCTTTCTTTTGAGACGTCGTTGATTTAAATCGGCCCAGTAGAAGCTGAGATAATAATTTTTTAACATTTTTTTGGAAATCATATGTCGAAAACGGTACAAGTGCCGCCATCTCGCGTTTGCGGCCTTTTTCGCAGTTTCCCGCACCGCTAAAACCGAATCCCAGGATTACATCGTTAATTTAAACAATTGCGTTTTTCTCGGCTCCTAGGGCATATTTTGTAACCGGACCGGTCTTAAATTAAAGCTACGAACCATAGCTATCTTCTCCAACAGTAGCAACAATATGGCCTATGTGGTTTAAAAGTTATTAACAATTGAAGAATCGGCAAAAATGCACTCCGGGTCACTGGAACTATCTCGGCATCTGGAGGCGCTAGATTAATGATCGAGTGCTTAAAATAAAGGTTCAGGATGCTCCTACACGACAATAAACGATTTGCAAATGCTGCATGCGCTGTTTATTTTTTATAAACAAATTAATAATTCATTTGGGATTTACATCGAAACTATACATGATGCCCTTTTCAAAAGTGAATCAGATTGTTCCTTGATCCAAGGACTTCAATTTGAGATGTCGTTGATTAAAATCGACCGAGCAGAAGCCGAGATAATTGTATTTGTTTAATAAAATTATAAATAAATACCATTATTTCGGCTTGCAGGCGAGGTACAGCAATGACCACTAGACATAAATTAAAGATATGGGCATCTGCTACCATCTGCAATAGGTGGGAACATTATTCCATGTGCAGTTCATTTGTTATAAATAATTAAGCAATTGAAATTGTTATTACGGCCAACTCCATACAGTTACAGCAAGGGGGTATTTTTTATCATGTAGATTCTTCGTTTCCCTTTCTTTTGAGACGTCGTTGATTTAAATCGGCCCAGTAGAAGCCGAGATAATTGAATTTGTTTAATAAAATTATAAACAAATACCATTATTTCGGCTTGCAGGCGAGGTACAGCAATGACCACTAGACATAAATTAAAGATTTGGGCATCTGCTACCATCTGCAATAGGTGGGAACATTATTCCATGTGCAGTTCATTTGTTATAAATAATTAAGCAATTGAAATTGTTATTACGGCCAACTCCATACAGTTACAGCAAGGGGGTATTTTTTATCATGTAGATTCTTCGTTTCCCTTTCTTTTGAGACGTCGTTGATTTAAATCGGCCCAGTAGAAGCCGAGATAATTGAGTTTGTTTAATAAAATTATAAACAAATACCATTATTTCGGCTTGCAGGCGAGGTACATCAATGACTACCAGACATAAATTAAAGATTTGGGCATTAGCTACCATCTCCAATAGGTGGGAACATTATTCCATGTGCACTTCATTTGTTATATACAATTAAACAATTGAAATTGTTATTACAGCCAACTGCATACTGTTACATCAAGGGGGTATTTTTTATCATGTAGCTTCTTCGTTTCCCTTTCGTTTGAGACGTCGTTGATTTAAATCGGCCCAGTAGAAGCCGAGATAATTGAATTTGTTTAATAAAATTATAAATAAATACCATTATTTCGGCTTGCAGGCGAGGTACAGCAATGACCACTAGACATAAATTAAAGATTTGGGCATCTGCTACCATCTGCAATAGGTGGGAACATTATTCCATGTGCAGTTCATTTGTTATATATAATTAAGCAATTGAAATTGTTATTACGGCCAACTCCATACAGTTACAGCAAGGGGGTATTTTTTATCATGTAGATTCTTCGTTTCCCTTTCTTTTGAGACGTCGTTGATTTAAATCGGCCCAGTAGAAGCTGAGATAATAATTTTTTAACATTTTTTTGGAAATCATATGTCGAAAACGGTACAAGTGCCGCCATCTCGCGTTTGCGGCCTTTTTCGCAGTTTCCCGCACCGCTAAAACCGAATCCCAGGATTACATCGTTAATTTAAACAATTGCGTTTTTCTCGGCTCCTAGGGCATATTTTGTAACCGGACCGGTCTTAAATTAAAGCTACGAACCATAGCTATCTTCTCCAACAGTAGCAACAATATGGCCTATGTGGTTTAAAAGTTATTAACAATTGAAGAATCGGCAAAAATGCACTCCGGGTCACTGGAATTATCTCGGCATCTGGAGGCGCTAGATTAATGATCGAGTGCTTAAAATAAAGGTTCAGGATGCTCCTACACGACAATAAACGATTTGCAAATGCTGCATGCGCTGTTTATTTTTTATAAA
Organism: Nomada lathburiana; assembly: GCA_963667235.1. NCBI lineage: Eukaryota > Metazoa > Arthropoda > Insecta > Hymenoptera > Apidae > Nomada > Nomada lathburiana. Next base: position 5,690,254 of record OY763903.1, read on the forward strand.
CAAATTAATAATTCATTTGGGATTTACATCGAAACTATACATGATGCCCTTTTCAAAAGTGAATCAGATTGTTCCTTGATCCAAGGACTTCAATTTGAGATGTCGTTGATTAAAATCGACCGAGCAGAAGCCGAGATAATTGTATTTGTTTAATAAAATTATAAATAAATACCATTATTTCGGCTTGCAGGCGAGGTACAGCAATGACCACTAGACATAAATTAAAGATATGGGCATCTGCTACCATCTGCAATAGGTGGGAACATTATTCCATGTGCAGTTCATTTGTTATAAATAATTAAGCAATTGAAATTGTTATTACGGCCAACTCCATACAGTTACAGCAAGGGGGTATTTTTTATCATGTAGATTCTTCGTTTCCCTTTCTTTTGAGACGTCGTTGATTTAAATCGGCCCAGTAGAAGCCGAGATAATTGAATTTGTTTAATAAAATTATAAACAAATACCATTATTTCGGCTTGCAGGCGAGGTACAGCAATGACCACTAGACATAAATTAAAGATTTGGGCATCAGCTACCATCTCCAATAGGTGGGAACATTATTCCATGTGCAGTTCATTTGTTATAAATAATTAAGCAATTGAAATTGTTATTACGGCCAACTCCATACAGTTACAGCAAGGGGGTATTTTTTATCATGTAGATTCTTCGTTTCCCTTTCTTTTGAGACGTCGTTGATTTAAATCGGCCCAGTAGAAGCCGAGATAATTGAGTTTGTTTAATAAAATTATAAACAAATACCATTATTTCGGCTTGCAGGCGAGGTACATCAATGACTACCAGACATAAATTAAAGATTTGGGCATTAGCTACCATCTCCAATGGGTGGGAACATTATTCCATGTGCAGTTCATTTGTTATATACAATTAAACAATTGAAATTGTTATTACAGCCAACTGCATACTGTTACATCAAGGGGGTATTTTTTATCATGTAGCTTCTTCGTTTCCCTTTCGTTTGAGACGTCGTTGATTTAAATCGGCCCAGTAGAAGCCGAGATAATTGAATTTGTTTAATAAAATTATAAATAAATACCATTATTTCGGCTTGCAGGCGAGGTACAGCAATGACCACTAGACATAAATTAAAGATTTGGGCATCTGCTACCATCTGCAATAGGTGGGAACATTATTCCATGTGCAGTTCATTTGTTATATATAATTAAGCAATTGAAATTGTTATTACGGCCAACTCCATACAGTTACAGCAAGGGGGTATTTTTTATCATGTAGATTCTTCGTTTCCCTTTCTTTTGAGACGTCGTTGATTTAAATCGGCCCAGTAGAAGCTGAGATAATAATTTTTTAACATTTTTTTGGAAATCATATGTCGAAAACGGTACAAGTGCCGCCATCTCGCGTTTGCGGCCTTTTTCGCAGTTTCCCGCACCGCTAAAACCGAATCCCAGGATTACATCGTTAATTTAAACAATTGCGTTTTTCTCGGCTCCTAGGGCATATTTTGTAACCGGACCGGTCTTAAATTAAAGCTACGAACCATAGCTATCTTCTCCAACAGTAGCAACAATATGGCCTATGTGGTTTAAAAGTTATTAACAATTGAAGAATCGGCAAAAATGCACTCCGGGTCACTGGAATTATCTCGGCATCTGGAGGCGCTAGATTAATGATCGAGTGCTTAAAATAAAGGTTCAGGATGCTCCTACACGACAATAAACGATTTGCAAATGCTGCATGCGCTGTTTATTTTTTATAAACAAATTAATAATTCATTTGGGATTTACATCGAAACTATACATGATGCCCTTTTCAAAAGTGAATCAGATTGTTCCTTGATCCAAGGACTTCAATTTGAGATGTCGTTGATTAAAATCGACCGAGCAGAAGCCGAGATAATTGTATTTGTTTAATAAAATTATAAATAAATACCATTATTTCGGCTTGCAGGCGAGGTACAGCAATGACCACTAGACATAAATTAAAGATATGGGCATCTGCTACCATCTGCAATAGGTGGGAACATTATTCCATGTGCAGTTCATTTGTTATAAATAATTAAGCAATTGAAATTGTTATTACGGCCAACTCCATACAGTTACAGCAAGGGGGTATTTTTTATCATGTAGATTCTTCGTTTCCCTTTCTTTTGAGACGTCGTTGATTTAAATCGGCCCAGTAGAAGCCGAGATAATTGAATTTGTTTAATAAAATTATAAACAAATACCATTATTTCGGCTTGCAGGCGAGGTACAGCAATGACCACTAGACATAAATTAAAGATTTGGGCATCTGCTACCATCTGCAATAGGTGGGAACATTATTCCATCTGCAGTTCATTTGTTATAAATAATTAAGCAATTGAAATTGTTATTACGGCCAACTCCATACAGTTACAGCAAGGGGGTATTTTTTATCATGTAGATTCTTCGTTTCCCTTTCTTTTGAGACGTCGTTGATTTAAATCGGCCCAGTAGAAGCCGAGATAATTGAGTTTGTTTAATAAAATTATAAACAAATACCATTATTTCGGCTTGCAGGCGAGGTACATCAATGACTACCAGACATAAATTAAAGATTTGGGCATTAGCTACCATCTCCAATAGGTGGGAACATTATTCCATGTGCACTTCATTTGTTATATACAATTAAACAATTGAAATTGTTATTACAGCCAACTGCATACTGTTACATCAAGGGGGTATTTTTTATCATGTAGCTTCTTCGTTTCCCTTTCGTTTGAGACGTCGTTGATTTAAATCGGCCCAGTAGAAGCCGAGATAATTGAATTTGTTTAATAAAATTATAAATAAATACCATTATTTCGGCTTGCAGGCGAGGTACAGCAATGACCACTAGACATAAATTAAAGATTTGGGCATCTGCTACCATCTGCAATAGGTGGGAACATTATTCCATGTGCAGTTCATTTGTTATATATAATTAAGCAATTGAAATTGTTATTACGGCCAACTCCATACAGTTACAGCAAGGGGGTATTTTTTATCATGTAGATTCTTCGTTTCCCTTTCTTTTGAGACGTCGTTGATTTAAATCGGCCCAGTAGAAGCTGAGATAATAATTTTTTAACATTTTTTTGGAAATCATATGTCGAAAACGGTACAAGTGCCGCCATCTCGCGTTTGCGGCCTTTTTCGCAGTTTCCCGCACCGCTAAAACCGAATCCCAGGATTACATCGTTAATTTAAACAATTGCGTTTTTCTCGGCTCCTAGGGCATATTTTGTAACCGGACCGGTCTTAAATTAAAGCTACGAACCATAGCTATCTTCTCCAACAGTAGCAACAATATGGCCTATGTGGTTTAAAAGTTATTAACAATTGAAGAATCGGCAAAAATGCACTCCGGGTCACTGGAATTATCTCGGCATCTGGAGGCGCTAGATTAATGATCGAGTGCTTAAAATAAAGGTTCAGGATGCTCCTACACGACAATAAACGATTTGCAAATGCTGCATGCGCTGTTTATTTTTTATAAACAAATTAATAATTCATTTGGGATTTACATCGAAACTATACATGATGCCCTTTTCAAAAGTGAATCAGATTGTTCCTTGAACCAAGGACTTCAATTTGAGATGTCGTTGATTAAAATCGACCGAGCAGAAGCCTAGATAATTGTATTTGTTTAATAAAATTATAAACAAATACCATTATTTCGGCTTGCAGGCGAGGTACATCAATGACCACCAGACATAAATTAAAGATTTGGGCATCAGCTACCATCTCCAATAGGTGGGAACATTATTCCATGTGCAGTTCTTTTGTTATAAACAATGAAACAATTGAAATTGTTATTACGGCCAACTGCATACTGTTACATCAAGGGGGTATTTTTTATCATGTAGCTTCTTCGTTTCCCTTTCTTTTGAGACGTCGTTGATTTAAATCGGCCCAGTAGAAGCCGAGATAATTGAATTTGTTTAATAAAATTATAAATAAATACCATTATTTCGGCTTGCAGGTGAGGTACAGCAATGACCACTAGACATAAATTAAAGATTTGGGCCTCTGCTACCATCTCCAATAGGTGGGAACATTATTCCATGTGCAGTTCATTTGTTATAAATAATTACGCAATTGAAATTGTTATTACGGCCAACTCCATACAGTTACAGCAAGGGGGTATTTTTTATCATGTAGATTCTTCGTTTCCCTTTCTTTTGAGACGTCGTTGATTTAAATCGGCCCCGTAGAAGCCGAGATAATTGAATTTGTTTAATAAAATTATAAACAAATACCATTATTTCGGCTTGCAGGCGAGGTACATCAATGACTACCAGACATAAATTAAAGATTTGGGCATTAGCTACCATCTCCAATAGGTGGGAACATTATTCCATGTGCAGTTCATTTGTTATATACAATTAAACAATTGAAATTGTTATTACAGCCAACTGCATACTGTTACATCAAGGGGGTATTTTTTATCATGTAGCTTCTTCGTTTCCCTTTCGTTTGAGACGTCGTTGATTTAAATCGGCCCAGTAGAAGCCGAGATAATTGAATTTGTTTAATAAAATTATAAATAAATACCATTATTTCGGCTTGCAGGCGAGGTACAGCAATGACCACTAGACATAAATTAAAGATTTGGGCATCTGCTACCATCTGCAATAGGTGGGAACATTATTCCATGTGCAGTTCATTTGTTATATATAATTAAGCAATTGAAATTGTTATTACGGCCAACTCCATACAGTTACAGCAAGGGGGTATTTTTTATCATGTAGATTCTTCGTTTCCCTTTCTTTTGAGACGTCGTTGATTTAAATCGGCCCAGTAGAAGCTGAGATAATAATTTTTTAACATTTTTTTGGAAATCATATGTCGAAAACGGTACAAGTGCCGCCATCTCGCGTTTGCGGCCTTTTTCGCAGTTTCCCGCACCGCTAAAACCGAATCCCAGGATTACATCGTTAATTTAAACAATTGCGTTTTTCTCGGCTCCTAGGGCATATTTTGTAACCGGACCGGTCTTAAATTAAAGCTACGAACCATAGCTATCTTCTCCAACAGTAGCAACAATATGGCCTATGTGGTTTAAAAGTTATTAACAATTGAAGAATCGGCAAAAATGCACTCCGGGTCACTGGAACTATCTCGGCATCTGGAGGCGCTAGATTAATGATCGAGTGCTTAAAATAAAGGTTCAGGATGCTCCTACACGACAATAAACGATTTGCAAATGCTGCATGCGCTGTTTATTTTTTATAAACAAATTAATAATTCATTTGGGATTTACATCGAAACTATACATGATGCCCTTTTCAAAAGTGAATCAGATTGTTCCTTGAACCAAGGACTTCAATTTGAGATGTCGTTGATTAAAATCGACCGAGCAGAAGCCTAGATAATTGTATTTGTTTAATAAAATTATAAACAAATACCATTATTTCGGCTTGCAGGTGAGGTACAGCAATGACCACTAGACATAAATTAAAGATTTGGGCCTCTGCTACCATCTCCAATAGGTGGGAACATTATTCCATGTGCAGTTCATTTGTTATAAATAATTAAGCAATTGAAATTGTTATTACAGCCAACTGCATACTGTTACATCAAGGGGGTATTTTTTATCATGTAGCTTCTTCGTTTCCCTTTCGTTTGAGACGTCGTTGATTTAAATCGGCCCAGTAGAAGCCGAGATAATTGAATTTGTTTAATAAAATTATTAATAAATACCATTATTTCGGCTTGCAGGCGAGGTACAGCAATGACCACTAGACATAAATTAAAGATTTGGGCATCTGCTACCATCTGCAATAGGTGGGAACATTATTCCATGTGCAGTTCATTTGTTATAAATAATTAAGCAATTGAAATTGTTATTACAGCCAACTGCATACTGTTACATCAAGGGGGTATTTTTTATCATGTAGCTTCTTCGTTTCCCTTTCTTTTGAGACGTCGCTGATTTAAATCGGCCCAGTAGAAGCCGAGATAATTGAATTTGTTTAATAAAATTATTAATAAATACCATTATTTCGGCTTGCAGGCGAGGTACAGCAATGACCACTAGACATAAATTAAAGATTTGGGCATCTGCTACCATCTCCAATGGGTGGGAACATTATTCCATGTGCAGTTCATTTGTTATAAACAATTAAACAATTGAAATTGTTATTACAGCCAACTGCATACTGTTACATCAAGGGGGTATTTTTTATCATGTAGCTTCTTCGTTTCCCTTTCGTTTGAGACGTCGTTGATTTAAATCGGCCCAGTAGAAGCCGAGATAATTGAATTTGTTTAATAAAATTATAAATAAATACCATTATTTCGGCTTGCAGGCGAGGTACAGCAATGACCACTAGACATAAATTAAAGATTTGGGCATCCGCTACCATCTGCAATAGGTGGGAACATTATTCCATGTGCAGTTCATTTGTTATATATAATTAAGCAATTGAAATTGTTATTACGGCCAACTCCATACAGTTACAGCAAGGGGTTATTTTTTATCATGTAGCTTCTTCGTTTCCCTTTCGTTTGAGACGTCGTTGATTTAAATCGGCCCAGCAGAAGCAGAGCTTCCAAATAAAATAGGAAGAAAAGACGATCATGCAACGGTGCAAGCTGAATTAATTACAGGGAAGATAAAAGAAAGGATGAAGAAGGAAAACCGTGGATAGGGAATTCTTACAAAAGGGCAGTGTAACTAGAGGGAAAGCGAACCGAAAATCGAGGCAACACACGAGTAAAAAGAGCATATTCACGATGCACTCGACCACACGAAATGCAAAAGAAAGAAGTTGCAGACGGAATAGTCTGAAATCACCTGCTACACCGTGGAAATAGTGAATGTATTCCACGTCGCCAACGTGGAATACAATTTCATAAAACGTAGAAGCAAATTAAAACAAAGAGCTTGACCTAGCCTTTTTCGAGGTGAATTCCTTTGAAAATGATTTATTTTCCTTAAGAATTCGTATTGCAGTTCTAATGGTACGATCGGTACACGAAAATATTCCGCTAAAAAGAAACTATGTATCTACTTTACATTCTTTATATTCCTAATAATCTGTGCGACCGTTTTAGGCAAAGTTCGCTGCAATGAATAGCTCTTATTATATTTTATATTTTTAATTAACTTTATTATATCCTTACCAGCTTGCATTACATTAAAGATGAATGTAAAAATACAGAGGTTAAGGCTACTAAAGCATATTGTTAGAATTAAAACAAAATGAGGCGTATCCATTTAAAACTCTTTCATTTAAACATAGAGTTGAAATTAAATACTAACAGATTTGTTAATCATATACATACAGGGTGTCCTGCGTAACCGGCGCCACTAAATTTCAGGGCACTCTTCAAATTTTATAAAAAATTGTCTTATATAAAAGTTAAACTGCATTTAAGTCTGCCTAACTTCTATCAATCAGAATTTTGTTACCTGCACTTTTTCAGAAATATGAACGTATTCTTTTGATTAGGACGAATTGTTACCAATACAGCGACCATAATTGCATTGGGGAAAAAGATATAATAAAAGACATATTTTTATTGGGCAACATGATTCGTTTGCTTTTGTCTCTGAAGCGAAGGCCTTGGTAGCAGGTAAGAAAATTCTGATTGGCAGTAATTATGCAGGCTTAAATAGAATTTAACTTTTATATGACACAATTGTTTGCAAAATTTAAATGGAGCCCTGACGTTTACTGGTGACAGCTACGCGGGACACCCCTTTTATTAAGAGAATACGAAAAATAAATACCACAGTAAGCAGAACATTGACAGAGCAACGAAGACAGACAACTAAATTCAACGCAAATTGCGTTGCACGTTACTAATTACAAAGTACTCAAATACCTTAATAAATGACAGTACAATAATTCTACAAACACAGAACCATAACTAAGTCCAAACCACAAATCATCCATACTCATCCTTCTTTCCATCCTCTCTGCAAAGACTTCTTTCTCAACGCACATCGTCCACCGTAAATTAATCCGGAAAACCGCGCATCGCTCCAAGCAAAACGCAATCACCGTTACAGACCATGATTAGCTGCACCCATGTACCCACCCATAGCATCCCTCGTGTTACCACACCAACCAGCAATCCGCATTAAAGCAGAATCCAGAAAATCGTCCTCGCCAACGTTTCATACGACCGCATGCTTTAACGACCCCTTCCTCCCGCGACCAAGCGTCCCGTTACATAGATAATTCAGCCTTCTAATTAAAAGCCGCCCCACACACCCACGTGGACGTATTCCAACTGGGGAATGTAACAGTCGAAAGGGGCTAACAGGTCGTGCATACACACCGAAGACGCACACGCGACACGATAACGCGTCGTTACAGTGTCCACCTTCATTATGCACGCTTTAAATTGCGGCGTGGCCCGTCGACAAAAGAAACGTCGACTTTATGGGCTGCTTTGTTCGCAGACGGCGACGCCGACGTTCCTCCTGTTTCCCGCTTGGCATCGAAAGCAATATCCACCCCGGCGTCATCCAATTTTGCGACACCACCGAAACGGTGCATTTCCCTTCCCGAAGATATATCTTTCTTTCATCTCCGCGTTCGCTGTCCGCGAGATGCGATGTAACGCGAGATCACGCGATCGCGATTGGAATTCACTCGTGTGTTAATTCCTTCGTTTCAATTCAGAAGCGTGGTGTCACCTGCGTATCAATTTTTATAATTCGAGCCACACACCTGCCTAATAGTCATGGGACACTTGCTGGATTTAACAAATTTCTGCCGATGCATGTTTAATGGTCAACTTTCACGTGTAATCAAAATTTGGTATAGAAATAGGTATACCGGAAAGTTCCTTCCGTTTTGGAATTCAAAGAAAATAATACAATGGAAATGCAATGGTAAAAAGGGGCAGCCATATAATGGCGAAACTTGAGATGATATTACCGGTGAGAACTTTCCGGTAGACCTAATATTAAAGATTCCAATAACTTCATCGTAATTTTTATACGATTTTATTACGTGTCCTGTGACTTATGAGGAGGGTCGCATCTCTCTTTGTACCGCTGCAATTCAGAGAAGAAATGAAGATTCATCGAGAGTTTTCACCGTCCACGATGATGAACATTATCGCTGGAATTAATAGAATTTACCCCCCCCCCCCCCCCCCCCGCGGTTTAATTACGTTTCCGTCGATTTGATCGAGACGTTAATTAAAGGTAATGGCCGGGCAAGTGCGACGATCTAGGGAACTCGATTCTATCCTCTCCATCGGGCATCGTTCAAGAAGTTCGATTCGACGAGTCCTGTCGTTCCATTTCAGCGGGAAAGAAAATATTGGCAAAGTTTTCCATGGTAACGGCCGCATTACCTTAGCATAATCTTTTCCCGGGGCGATTAGGTAAGGGAACTTAATAATTGTTTTCTTCATCCAGTCGGGGTTTAGCCAGAATTGAAGTGGAACTCGCCAGTGACCAGCGAGTCCTTTCGTGAAAATTAAATTCCGTCGATCGATAGGCGAAATGAATTTGCTGCGTTCGTGCTTCTGGACTGGTTGGGACGGGACGGAAAAATGTTGCACCATCGAAAATTCAATATTTTTCTTTTTTTGGGGGGGGGGGGGGGGATTGAACGCGATTTTTCAAGGTGCCATTGTAATTGTATTTCTTTTTCGTTAGTAATCAAGGTTTGTAATACTGCAGCGCGGAATTTTTATTCCGGATGAAAACGTTGAACGTTGCGAATAGAGTCGGTGGGGAAAATATCTGTCGAATAATATTAATTGCAATTTTTGTTCGATGCTCGATATTACATGAGTGTTGAGGTCCATCGCGTGTGCATTTTCGACTTTTAGTTAACAATTTAGTAATATCACAATGCTTACTTCAGAATGCTTATTTAAGCATAGAGGAGTGTACTAAATATTCTCAATTAGAGTGGCGTTTTCTTTTGTGGTGATTATTTAATACGGTTTTATATTATACGAGGACAGTTCTTTCCGATGTTGCGACCGTAGTTCACACTTTTTACCGTTGGAATACTTTGTTTCCCTTGTGAGGTAAGCACTTAATTGAGAAGAAAAGAGAATATGACGGTTCTTGGTTGAGTTACTTGAAACTTGTTGTTTGTTAAGTAGAACATTTCTATGAACCGCCCGTTTAACAATGACACAGTTTAGCATTGAAACTTTTAGTGTTTAATCTAGCTGAAAGTCTAGCAGTGACAGGGGTCCTCCTCCCGGTGCAACAGTCAAGTGAATAATTTAACGGGGATGCGAAAACTTTGCATATTGGCTTAAAAATTGTTTCTGTGTTCTAATATCTGCGTACATCAATTATTTCCACAGCAAGCTCTCCCTATGATCGTTTCTAATATGTTAATCCATATTCATTCTAATTATATTTTTCGTTCGATAAATTGTGTTGATATGGCTTTAACGATAAATTAAAGTTAAAGTGCGCAGAAATTCTTGGGAGGGGGGGGGGGGGGGGGGCTAAAGTAATCGACGCTTAATTAGGGCGAAAATTCGAGGCATTAGAATTAATCGTCGCTCTGTTTACTTTGGGCACAAGTCAAACTGGATCGATAAAGAAGTAATTATCGAACAGCTGTCGTAGTGTCAATGTCTACGGTGTTGGCTGATTCAGTTGCGCAAACTTCTCAACCCTTCCGGCCAGAATTCCTGTATCCTTGCCCAAGCTTGAGATCGTCTGCAAACTTTACGACATAACACGGAAACACGGTCGAATTTCCACGAAGAATGCCGACAAGCGTGTTATCAATATTATTGCCACCTAATTTAGTTATTCCGTTTGTCGAGATCTCGCTTATTAATTACTTATAAAATTTTGTATTGTTTGCAGAGTTTCATTTTATTTGATAAAATAGAACAAACATTACTGTAACGAAAGAGAAATATGTTTCATAACAATACAGGTTTATGCGTAATATATACTTCTGATAAAGATTTATGATAATTGCTGAATAAATTTTCCAATAGAATAGCTTGACTCTGAAAGGTTGAAGAAGATAAAGAACTTAGGTGGCCACTTCTTTTTCCATTAAATCGTGGTCAGAGGGGAACTGTTATTTTTAGAATCTGCCTGAGGTTCGACGATAATGGAAAATTTTTGTTGTTTTTGCCCGAGGTTCGTTAGATCCATTAAAATTCCATTAAAAATCCCATTCTGTTTTGGTTGGAATCAAAATCATTCGATGAAGATTAGTCTGAAACACGGCGAATAATTTGTTTTCTTTCGGTTGTATCATAACTTAATTATGGGTAGATATTTTCGATTGTACACGGTATACGTGTGTGCTTTGTAATAAAATTATTCCGCACAACAGTATTACTTAATGATATTGGCACAAAATTAAACAAAAAACATGAAATGAAATTGTCGATACCAGGTAACGAAATCTTTTTATTTGTTTCTTTATCGGATATTGTTTCTCGATTATGTTTCGAAATTTATCATGGGTGAATGTTTAATTGTTCCCAACAGTACTAACGCTGCTGGTAATTAAGACTGGCATCAGCGTTGCGTCAAAGATTGAACTATCGATGGGCAATTGAACGCTGATAATGAGAGTGTTGGTGCATATGCTGCAGGTGTGATCTAATACCAATTAGGCCACCGTCATCCACCAAAATTCCACGCATTAATTCACTGTTTGGCTCATTAGCAATCGTTTCACCTGCCACTGAATAAACTACACGCCATGCTATATTGTATGACACATACTAAATTAAGTTTCCAAACGATAATAATTATCTTCAACTTGAAAATATTAAAGCGACGTATAGAACTAAATTGAATGTAGTATCATTAAGAGTACTCAGTTGAGAGGCGTGTACAAGTATTGTCAAGGTAAATAAATGTTTCGTTTCAGCAAGGAAATACATATCGAAATATTTTACAGAGCTTTTAACAAATGTAAGAAAAATAAGGGAGAGAGCGAGAGAGTATTAATATTTTCCCATTAATTATTCTTTGCCTTATAAACATTGTACATGAAAAGTGTTAAATATTTTATTTGAACAAAAATATTTAATGGCGTAAACTTAAAAATCCAATACATATTTAATTTCTTGTTTTTTCCCCACAATGATTTTATGAGCGTACGCTTCATATATAACAATCATTAATGGTTATTTTCGTAACAGTTTCAAACCCATCTTGGTAAAAAATGTCATCCAACTAGTGTTACGAGGTTAAAGTTTTTTGTTTAAATCGCTCGCGAAACGTTTTTGATAATAACGAAGGGCACGCTCTGGTGTCGTTAAAGATGTTTGACAAAAAAGTTGTTGGCTAACTAACGTCGTTGATTCAGTTTGAAATCGTCGACCGGAACTTTGCCGAAGCCCTCCAGCAGAAGTTGCATATTATTGCAACGGGTCGGACAATAAACTCCGCGAAGTTGTACGGAGAAGTGCTGTAACTGATATTCTTTCTTCAAAAACCATCCGTTCCTCTCGTAACTTTTGATCTAAAAGCGAGTAAATGAGAAACTCTGTTTCGGCGATTTTCCAGAAAATTGTAACAAAGTTTCCTCCAGCTGGAAATGTAAGTTTGATAGTCCTTTAATCATAACTGTGTCGTCTGGAAATTTTTCTTTTATGCACAAGCGTAATGGTCGGCAAAAATGTTTAATGAACGTATTATCAATTGCAAATAATGCGAAGCTTTACTAAAATCGATAATGTATTGTAATCGAGAAAAGTTAATATTTAATTTAATTGAATGATGTGTATCAGTCGTACAGTGCGATTCATTAATTAACAATGTCATTAATTCGCAACACGGATTTAATTTACGGAAAGAAGAGGCCAATGGATGGACAATTAAACGTAATTCATAAATTGCAGTAGAAAGCCAGCGCTGAACCAATAAATCTGCTAATGAAACACGTTATGTCCGACGAAACAGGGAGACAATTATTGCCAATAAAATAGCGTTGCGTTGGGCCATAAAACAGTGTGACAAAACCGCTAATACATTTGCCAAATTGCATAGATACTTTTGGTTGTTTGTTCAAAATTATCTCGTTGCTCGGTAGAAATAAATGGGACGAGGTGTATTTTCGCGGTGAACATCACTGTCAATGTTTTGTTCATTCCAAATCTGCGAAAACTACTCTAGACCTGATGAAGCTTCCACAGAACTGTACAAAATAATAATCGATCATAAGTCTATTATTTTTTAATTTTCATTCCTGAATAAGAATGTTTTGACGAATTCTATATTTATATTGGCTGTAATCGATATGGTCCTATTAGTCGCAATTTAATTAACTATAAAGACGGTAATTATGCAAACCTATTTGGACAATAATGGAAAAATTCTGTTGCAGGACAATTTTTCAATGCAATTATATCTTTATACCACGAAAAGCTCGTGTACCCTTATTAATTACAATTAACTGAATTAACAAATATTCATTCACAACGTAACTCCAATAATACAGTCAATATCATTTTTTAAGTACTTCAAAATCACCTCTGCTTACAATGATTTATTTCGCAAGAGTACTCGCTTATTACTACGTAACAAATATAGACCGTCCATCTGGCATAGTATTTAAACAAGTGGCCAATCTCATCCATCGCGAATATAATTTAACAACATCGTAAAATAGTTTGCCGTCAAAGAACAACATATATTCACATACTAATCGAAGCGATCAATTGAATAATATCGTCGATAGTTCATTTCGTGTGAAAATTGTGTACACGATAACTATTCAGCATCTTGTCATTCCCTAGTTCGAATTTCCCGTTACCAGGTACAACAGGATTTCCAAAGCAATTTCTATGGATCTAATCAGGATTAGATTGGGTTTATAGCGGTCCCCGTGTATTGATAGCGGATCGCTGGTCGATAGACCAATCTGTGATGGAACAATCGTCAATGCAACAGCATACTAATACAGATGCTTCCGTCTCCGATATCCCTACATTTCGGACGCCATTATAATGAGAATCTGTTGAACCGAATTAACAAATCGCCCTTTTTTCACCAAACACCTAGCGTTCGCGATAGAATTGCTGTTCAGTCGTCCCGGATGATGGTGTAAAATGCAAAGTGGACAGGTTGCATGGAATAAAAATGGCAGTCAGATTTAGTCGATAGCTCTATTTATTTATAGAACTGTTATAATATATTCAGGTGGAGCAAGTATCATACTACGGTAGTGGATAAAATATACGAGAGCAAGAATGGCGTGAAAGGGATATCTCGTGATAGGAATATGGCTTCCCTTTTCAATTTTCTGGAATCGAACTGGTGAATAAGTGAGGGGTAAGGGAGTATTGAAATAATAGTATCATTTTCTGTTATTCTCCTTTCAATATTTTCGGATTGGACGAAGTTCCGGGAGCATACTAGGGTTTGATTCTGTATTCCATTCGTGAAACTTAAAATCTTTGTAAAACTATAATTATAAGTGTATGGTGGTTTGACTAGAGCGGATTCAAGATTATTTCAAAGTCGTTTGGTCCGAACAGATTACTCTCCCTCGTCGGAATTTTTCTACTTCGAAATCAATCTATTATATTTTTAGTGAATTGTGAAAATGAATCGAACCGTTTGCAAATTATTTTCTACGGCCTGAAATTATTATCGTATTCGATTCTTCAGTTATTGAGAGCCGTACATGTATCAGTGCAAGTAAATTATTATAGAACAATTGCATGTACAATTTTGAAGCGTACCGTAACTTGTTACATAATTAGCAAACTCACGAACATTATTAAACAGTATCCGAGTTTGTATTATAACGGGACAAATGGTTTGTTATGTATCGCAATATTTTGTTAAAACGTGATACCGTGCAGTTACATTACGTTGTACGTATGGATTTTGCTAAACATGTACCGCACTCGTAATAATATCTCGTTGCATGTTGCTTAATAATTTCTACCGACAAATACACGCGCGTCAATAATGGCACCATTATCATTTGTAACATTCATCCTTTACACCGTCCCTTGTATTATACAAATATGGAACCAACTAAAATTACTTAATTGGTTCGATATTAGAACGAAACGTTGCAAACGTGTGTCCATACCGTGAAAATAATTGCAGCACGTAAACGTAAAATTTCATCGGACGAAATAAGAGTTATTTCTCTCAATTTATCAAGTCCTCATATTGCTGTCATTCGCCAGAGACATTCGGAAATGGTGAAGCCTGGAGTAATTGTTAAATCAATTTTATCATTCCTTTATCCTGTCTTAATAAACTTCCAGTGAACAGATATTACTAGCTTTATAATTATCAATTTAGGTAACGTTCCTTATTGTATCCTCAATTATTACTATTATTATTCTTATTGATATATTACTACAAAGTTGAGTAGTGCATTTTCTTTAACTCAATGTTCACGATCGATTACACTGAAGGCATTCAATCGGAAAAACGATGTAGGTGCAAAAATGTACAGCAATACCGGTGACACTTATTGCTTGTGGAAACAATTTTCATCGAGATTGAACCGATGTAGTGAACTTGTGTTAACTTTAATCTATTATACTGGAATTAAGGAACGTTTGCCAGCAATAGTTACCCAAAAGCTTTTAGTTCGACGTGGGTTATCACGTGAGGCCAGTTACATGACCAAATATTTGAGAATGCCGTCGAAACACTGACATTATCTGGCCGCCTGTGCAAATCGTGAGCCACGCTGATAGCGTTCGTGTATAAAATGTTTACCTAAAGTGTGTCAGCGGGTTAGTTTCGCTCGCGTTCCGGTTTTGTTGAATTTTTAACGAACAGCTACCGTATCGATTCGTTCGATCATCGTGTACAGAGAAAACGGTGAAGCCTCAAATATCTCTCGGCGTTCTTGAAATATTTCACGAAAAAGAACATTCTGAATTTTTTTTCAAGAGCTGATTTCATCCCTTAAAACCGAATTATTTTTGCATCTATGCAAAGTTCCATACGTTTCCGAATCTTCGGGTTGTCCATCCTTCCTTGTTAGCTTAAAGGGTTTTGCTTAAAGTGTAAAGTAGAAACAACGAAGTTCGAGAAACTGTTCTAGCAATTCACCTGTGGTACTTCCATGTACCTACGAATTGTCCCCGTCCCTATGAACAGCTAATCGTATCTCTCAAACCGGCGTTGACTGATTCCACGTGTTCAGAAGTTAGCTAATTGTGAAACTGGAAACTCCATGAAATCGTCCGATCGCAAACAGATACGGATCCCGGCGAAGTTTCTGGCACTAACTGTTTAAATCACGATGTAAATAATGTGGAACCGCGAGGCTCCGTTAACTTCGTTAGACTTTATCTTAGAAATCTCCTGTGAGAGAGTTTTCTTCATTCTTGCCGAGAGTCGAGGGGGAACAGCTTCAGTAACTTCTGGCAAGAGAGCGTCGATAGTATTTCAACTAGTTTCACTTCTGCTGATTGTGGCTCCTTAATTGATCGATGAAACAAAAGTTCCTCGTAAACTGGATCGTACTCTTTATCCTGACGTTTTTCTTTTTGTTCCGTGCAACTTCGTTCGCTAAACCGTGCTACGTATAACATTAACGATGACATGGTATTGTAAAACATATTAATCCTGATAATGGTGGTTAAATGAGCAAAGATTGCACGATTGCACAATGGTTATATAGCACACGAAAATCGGGGGAAAGTTTAAAAAATACAATTGGCTGTATCATGGTTAACGCGGCAAGGGCGATCGAACCGTAAAATAAAACAAAAGACAGAACTACTGTCGAGGTAACATGAAAGGGGAAATAATATAAATTAAATACAAGTGGAAATAACATAAATGAACGAGGAAAGTGTAATTACGTGAATATTTCTTACTCTCTGAAAAGTACGCGAATCGTATACAGCGGGAAATAATATTTGTAGCGCAGTTGTTATATGGAAAGTGCGAACAAATATTTGTGTTCGGTGATTGACGATACAATAAACGTGTGCACGTATTTTAGGCCTCGACGACGTGTCGATGGCGATTTAAAATTTTGCACGATATTATTCGCTGATTCTCATGGAAATTCTATCGCGTCGGCAGAATAGTTGCGCCGAACAGCTTCGTTTATGTAAATCAGTATCTGTGAAGCGTTCTTATAAAGAACTACGACAAAGTGGCTCAGTTCCCTAAATCAAATAACCGGGAGCACCAGTCTTATCCTCATAAAGATTGTACGTATGCATTTCGCTATTTATACCCGTCCCAAGTGACTCAGCTTAATGGTAAATAATTCCGATGGAGCAATAGCGATTCAACTGATACAGCTAACTTGTCAACTAATGCGCCTCTCGAATGAAAGTGTCTGCCGTGTAGTAGATTTTAATTAAATTTTACAGTATCAAATTTCAAACATTCAGAATAGTTTATTCTCCGGATATTCTCCTATTTCGAGCAGATATTTCGCCAATTGCACAAATTGCCTTCAGAATTAACCCGATTTTAATTGAATATTTATGAATGAAAAAAAAATGCAAACTTCCCTTTTGCACACCTAATCCACGTAAATGCTTCTTCGTTAAGAGATCTGTTCGAAACCGCTCGAATCAAACTAAATATTGCCTCTTGCATTCGAAGAAATCAGAAGCGTCAACAAGATGTTATCATCGTGAATGAAGAATAATCCTCTTATCTGACAGGTATTACCTAACGCAATCACAGACACTTAAATTTTCTACAATACTATTCTATGTTTAACACGACCCATCACTTTACTGCCCCCGACGTCCCCAATTCTACATTATCCATAGTCGCATTGAATACATCTCCGATTCGTATCGATCCATAAGCGATTCCTGACGAAATCCGATTTCCCGAACGCTCAAGTCAGAATCAATCTCGTGTCCACTCGGATCACACTTTGCGGCAGACTTGCGAATTTTACGCTCGTCGCACCGACGCGGCGGACGTTCGCCACGATGCCGATTAAATCGGGACCCGTCAGAAAAATTGGCAAAGCCGATCGGCTAAATCGTTCGGCAGTACGAATTGGCGCCGATCGGCAAATGCAGGTGCAGTGGGCATATACACCTGCGGCACGTGTCACAAGTCACAAAGCTGCGTGCCGCGCGCCGATGTGTAATACGCGAACTTTGAATTTCCATTCCCATTGGCATTCAGCTGGAGTCACTGTGACCCCACCTGAAAAATATCCGTTTGCGGGATGTCTGAGCGCCGAGAACCTGTCGAAAACGCGGGGGTATTAGTATCTTCTTTGCAGATCCGTCGATCCGTGAAAAATATGGGGCGAACGAGACACGTCGAACGTGTCATCGACGGGCCCCTCGCTGTACCGTATGCCCGTTTTCTGTTATTTCGTGACAGTTCGCCGGGAGTAACTTTGTCACACAATTATGGGGCAAGTTGCTGTCGTTGAATAATGGCGATGGACGAAGTTTGTCTAATAACGTCGAGATTGGTGACGACGGAGTAGCTTGTAACGGTTCAAGTTATATGTACATTATGGTTGATTTCGGGGATAAACGAATTATTGTGGTTTTGGAATTTCAAAGAGTTTCCTGTAATCTTCGAATTCGTGTTGATTCGTGTACGCAAGAACAGTGTTGTTTAAAATGTTGGAGCAATAATTCTCTGAATACCTTTGACGGAAAATGCGCAATCGGATATGGTCCTCCAATTGAAACGATTAACATGCATTTCGAAGTATATACTCATTTTGGTATTCTAGTCGCAACGACGAAAGTGAAAGGAATAGTGAAATGATGAAAAGACGTCTCTGTATAGGAAAATAGGATGTATCGCAACATTCTACAAATTATTCAGCTGTGCTTTCCTGTGAATGAGTGAATGAATTAAAGTACAGTAGTACATTTAAAAGTTACTTAAACAGTTTCGTTTCAATTTCGGGCAAGTGTTTTACGTCATAAATTACTTCGATCACCTCTCTCTAAAAATATGTGCAATTTCCGTGAACGTAGTATCCAATTTCAGCATTCATTTCGTACCTTATCTCGACATTTTCTCTGGTATCAGATTTTCTGCGTATGCTCCTATCACTTATACAGCACTCATGTATCTCGCATTAATCGCAAATTGTATAATAACACGACACGATTACGATTTGGTGGAGGAATACATTGTACATCGGTTTATTCCCAATACTATTGTACATAATAATCCATGGCTGCGAATAAATCATTGCCGCATTTGCCAAAAATACGCTATCTGCAAAATAAATGAACCGTGACCCGGTTATCATTTTATAATTTCATTTCACATAATTTGCAAGCGTGGCACACGGGGAACTCGATTCGATAAAGATCTGTAAATACCAATTGCAGCGTCATTAACGTGAAATTATTTGGAGAAATTTTCTATTGTATTAAATTTCCACGACGGCGCTATTGCAAAAACAATCGTAACAGTTTCGATTGTAGCTTACTGTAAATAACAGGAAGCACTTCTCTGTGCATTGATTTCTCTCACCCCTCCTCTCACACTTGATATCGTACTGTTTAGTAGCAATGGAGTTGACTTCACTTTTAAGTCAGTATTTGTCAACGTTATTCGAAATCTCTGACAATGAGAGCTTGACAGAAAGAAACTACTTATTCCTCGCAGAAAATTATTAAACTTAATAATCGGGGAAGTAAATTATGATTTGCACTCCCTTCGATACTCACCGAGTTGCTACAGTAACATACTCAATAAATTGTCTTCATTTTCCATCAACTCAAGGAAACAGTTTACAAGACAAATCATTCGTTCAACTATGTCAAACAGAGCCGAATATTTGAAAAGTAAAACATTGAAATTTCCAACTCTCAATGTAAACCACCCTGTTCACAACGATCGAATCTTTGAAGATTATTGCCGTGGCCAGAAATATTTAAGTTAATTACCAATAATCTGCGGAGAATAAGTACTTCCTCTGATCAGTCGTCCATATCACCGTGTCACTGTCATTCTCGTGCTTCATCGAACTCGCATTCTTCTCTTCCTGGCCAGCATAGCCTATTCATTTGTTTCTCGCGTCTACACAGTGGACACACGATCGAACAAGTTTAAGTCAGTCGGTGTAGGAGCGAAAGACTCGCCCCTAACACCCACGGTTATTCAAGGGATGATTATGTTCGACAACAACGTGGCCGAAATCACTACCAGCAGTACGATGTTGCCGATAAATTGCACCACGGTAGTCTACGCCTTTCCTGAAGAGGATCGTGTCGTTGTCGGATATATCAATGAATGGATCAATGCCTATTCGTTCATATCGAGTAAGTACACTCTTGCACCCTTACTCCTGTTAGAGCGACCGGTAAGTCGCGTCCCTTATCGATTCACCCCATTTTTATCGACGATGGAAAAGGACTTTTTGCACTGCGGTATGTCGGTAAAGACAAATCCCGTTCTTGTCGGATGTTGCGAAGTTACTAGCTGTCGGGACGTTGCTTACGATCGATAATTTACCGTCCCTGGATTAGTAGGTAACCCATTATCCCTATCGTAGGTAACGTTACATGTTTCTTTATTGAACGTTGATAACAAACAACGAGGTAAATCATTATTACAAGATAATCGTGTGATTCTTTGTTTTAATAAATGGTAATAAAGATACAGCAATGCGATTCCGTCTATTTACTTCTCTTAATAAATGGTAACAAAGAACAGCAATACGAGGAATATAATAAGCCTAACAATAGTTCTATCTGCGTTAAACTATGATAGCAAGTGCTATTTTGACAGTTTCGTTTTTGTTACGCGCTAAAGCCTGATTCATGGCGATAGCCAGAAGTCTAATTAATAGGTAAAAAAAAAAAAAGAAGGTAGTAGCGCATCTTATTGCTCGAAACGCGAAAATAGTTTCCAAGGTTTGCAGTCCATAGTATTGAGCACTTGTTTGGCATTGCATATTTACCAGTAGATAGAATTTCCCATTAATTTTGCATGCGAGTTTGTGAACCTCGGTTTTAAATTAATTACACGCGTGTATGGGGTTGGTGTGCTAATTGCTTCTTCCTTTCAATTTCGATACCACAGAGAATCAAGAAAAGTTCTACCTGTACATCATAGTGTCGGTCACAGCCGGTATACTGATCTTCCTGGGCTTGGTAATTGGACGTCTTCTAGTCAGCCGTCATCGTGCAAAGAGGGACGCGAAGTTCCGTGCAAATAACGAGACGTTACCAAACGGCTTCACCGATGACATTTCAGAGATCGACGCCGATATTGATCTCACCACTCCTGTGCCAGTTCCCATGCAAGACACAAGGTTCGTAGCTCCGCTTACTTAAAATATGGTAAATTGTTTGCAACAGTTGGGCAAGAACATTATCATTGCCATGCTCTACGTGTCTCTCTTATTTTTGTCCCCCCTATATAGCGTTAAGATATATGCTACCTTTGACTCCTTAATTGCAGAAGGAAGTATTTGTTTGAAATAGAATAATGGTACGAAGAATTCCTGTGTCAGCCGAATTCCTTACTGCATTTGTCGATACGCATGTTTTGTTTCTATTTCCATTTTTCTATATATTGCAGCCTAAAAAGCAAACTTGCACTTATATTATGGCTCCTATTAAGCATTCATTGAACGCGAAATATTAATGAAAGATGGCACAGTATCTTCCAGTCGTCTTGAAATGCAAAAACGACTCACTCAAACAAAAGTCCCGCAAGCAAAGTTCTCTCGGCCAACAGATTACCAACTCCAGTCGTCGCGATTCTTAGTCCCTTTAACTTTCTCGTTACATAAAACATTGAGAACTGAATCATTTTCAGGATCCCAGAAACCCAGCTAGCCGAAAGGCTCCACGGCGATCGTTACTACGCGGAAACAAGGATACCCATGTCGCCGACGACGATTCACCCAACCCCAGGACACTATCCGGCCAACGCAGGTGTCAGAGTGGACCTGGGCAATCACATGGTAGGCACCGACAGCCTCCACACGATTCTACGCCCGGAAAATCCACGGAACCTGAACGCGAAAAGCTACTATTACGGCTGACAGGAGGAGGGGGGTGTCCTGCGCGAGGGACGACCCCCGTCCTTGAGCCCGGTACCGGAAGTGAGCACGCGGAAGTACTGCTTTTAATCGAGAGACCGATCCTCTGAATGACGAGCAAAGCCGTTGTAAAAAAGGAACCCCGGGTTCGATCGACGAGCGACATTCAATCGTCGATCAGAATCGTTGTTTCATCGTACGGAAATCAATGGAGCCTTCGTCCTGGTACCGGAAACGAGCACGCGACGGCGATAATTCTTCGCATCATCTTTTCGCCCGGAACCCGTCAGAACATTTAAGAAGGAACGTTTTCCGTTCTCGCAGCCACGTTGTCGCGGCACGATCTTCTTGATCATTATTCGTGCTGGAATATCTCGACGGAATATTCGTGATTCGCGGCACGATTCGGTAGCGGAAGTGATGTAGCTGGTTCGCGCAAATCAACAACGTCAGTCGGATGGAAATTCAGTTGAATTCTGTTGCGTTGGATGTGAACAAACGTGCTGGCTCCCACCGGCGCGATCGCTTCGCGCGTGTCTGTAACCGGAAGTGAACGAGAGGTCAACCAACGAGGCGGGAAATGTAACGAGAGCGTTGTAAATACGGCATCGGCGAGCCGAGAGTTAAAGCTGTTTCTATGGAAATCCTAGGAGGAGCTCGGAGAATAGGAACGGGTGTTCATTGAGGGTTGTTCGACCACCGAACGAATAAAGGTGACGAGAATTTTTATTGTTCGTTGAAAGAAACAAATAACGTTGTTATCGTGGGAAGTATTGTTTTTGACAAAGAAATGCGATTACGAAAGTCTCGATTATTATTGGAAAGATAGTATAATGCGCGTTGGTTATCCTGAAAGAGAACAGAATATTTTATGCGGGCAGCGATCGTCTCGCGGACAATTACGGAAGTATCTGCAGGCTCAAGGACGTAGAGGAAGAAATGCAACTACGAGCAGTTGTGGATTCCGACATTTTAACGAACAAACGTGTTGCAAATGAGGATTCATAAATATTAAACGAAGGGTCAATCGACGGTTGAAAGAAATTTAATTTCTATTGGAGTTTAGAATATGAAAGTTATATAATTCGCGATTGAATTTTAATGGGCTCGCATCTTTACATCGGTAACATTAAAGATCAAGCAGATAGAAAATTTCTATTAATTATATTATTTAAAAGAAGCAACACGCGCACTTGAGGTTACAATGTTTTTCTTTCGATAATTAACGATTGGACTATTCGAATGCGTTGAAATTTTTTTACATAACACCGATCATCACTATTATGATTGAATGAAATGAAAAGAAAGTAACACTGCCTGTCTAACGGTAATAACAATAGCAATAGACATCTGCGAGACTAGCAGATCGGTATCCTACGTGTACGTACAATAATTTCCAATCAAAGATCATTTTTCCAACGAAAACCACGCACACGCAATTTCTGTTTGAAACGTACATATCTGCGAAAATTCTATTTATACAGCAATAAACAGTCGCGTTTATTTCGATTGAAAAATGAAATCGTAGCTACTTGTCAGAAGATTACGAAGACTGCCTGAATAAAAAAATCACTGCCTAAAGCGACGGAGAAAACGAAATACGGGTCTTTCGTTACGAATAAAATTTTCTTCGATTTTTCTCGGGACGAACCACATATGTTATTAATATGACCACGCTCAAAGACGGATGGTGTATGATAAAAATTACAAAAGAATGTTGATGACATAGTAGCGTCAAGGATAATTTTTCTAGAGCGCGTTCCGTAGCGTATTTCCCTTGTTGAAGTGACAGAATAGAAAAATGATGAGCCGCAAGTGATTCAAATATGATTTTAAATTGAAATCTATTCCACTGGAACGGAGATATGTAAAGTTGCAATTTCTATTCTTTCCCCGTAACACAAACTCGAGTGACACGTTAAAACCGATGTACATATAATTTCTGAATACCAAGCAAATGTATTCGCAGTTCAAAATATACGTAGGCGTTTCCCGTAAAATTTCAGTTTCAATTTCCCCAGGGAGAAAATTCGATCCTTTGAATTCTACCATTAAAATATTTGAACCGCTCGTGTTATCATTATTCTACAGCGAAAGAGTCACATCATTAGCCAACACTCTCCCTCAAACTTCTCTCGTTTGAAGCTGATTGTCAGTGGACCGGAACACCAACAGTCAGCGTTCGAAGGATCAATGTTGCATTCGATGGACGAACGAAAACGACACGACACGAATCGACGATCGATCGATCTCCTTAGGCTAATTTCAATCTCGAACCAGCACTATAAAGCGAAAATATACCAAAAAAACCCAAAAAAAGCAACAAAATAAAATAACACGGGCGATCGTGCAAAATTAGAATTTGCAACGATCGATGATCAAACCGTATGATCACAAAGGTGACCCGAAATCGATCGATCTGAACGAAGTTACAGCGGTTTTGTATCTCAAATACACGCAAGCAAACGAAAAAAAAACAGGAAAAACAATATAAAAATGAGAAAAAAAAGGGAAAAAAATAATAAAACGCACCGCGAAACGACTTTTATAGAGAAATGATCTGTATGTATATCACGCTGTAAATAGGAACAATGTAATTTACTTTAATTGTTAAGGGATTTAAGTAAAGAGAGTGTATGAACGTTTGTGTAAGAAGTGTACCTATAAACGAGAGTGTGAGATAATCGAAGAATGCTTTGTAGTAGAGAAATTACGCTCCGTGCCATCGAATTGATTCTAAGATCGATGATTCGCATAGATCCCCCGCACGACGTTCTGTGATCGATTGCGATCGATATTCGTGGGCGAATATGTGGCCAGGATCTTCGGACCCGTCGGATCGGTGATAATGAACCCATCGAATGGAAATTAACTCATGTTAGAACAATAAGTATGATTTGTACTTCGATGACTGAAATTTACAATGCCATTTTAGTAGACAGTTATACATTTACCTTGAATTTACTTCGTTGTCAATCCTGAATTCCGTAGACTCGTGGGGCGTGCAACATTAACGAACATCGATAAATTTTATCGTATTAATTGACTATGATAGTGTTGTATAAAAATCAATTGGATGCTCAAGCACTGCGAAAAGTGCATAATTATCGTAACACGTATTCTACTAGATGTCTCATTTTTCTGTATTAAAGCTGAAAGAAAAAAGGTTGATCCTCCGTTTCTCCGTTCGACTTTATTGAAGATACGGTAATCAACTCGTTCGTTTAATTTGTGTGCTGCGTGTGCAGTTAACACGTAATCTTTGTAATATAATACATACATTAAGAAAATGAGATACAACGGTAGAAAGAAAAATTGTACTACGAGTCAAAGTAAAGAAGTTGACATCTTGTGTCAGCACTTGATTAAAGAAAAGCTATAATTATACCAATTCGTTGTATAATTTCAAGCGTCTGCGAGCAAGCGTTACGTGTTGCAACAAGTTTCGAGCAATCTGTTCATACGTTATATTTCGTAAATGATCTCGTGAAATCGCCACGCCCATCCCCAGTTTCATATGAATCGACGTTACGCCAAGAAAACGTGAGAGAAACGAAGTTTTCAGTTGTGCCATGTTATTTATAATAATTCTTCGACGTTGTGAATCTTTTGTTTTTATCCGGATCAATGTTGTACTATTCTGTATGAATAAATTTGAAGCGGCTGTACTGTTAACCATATTCGTTTCGTCGAGCACGTTAGTTAGTCGACAATACAGCAATTCCCATGCATTGATATTAAATTGAAAGTCTCCGCAATCGATTCCGTTGCACATTGCTATCGTACACGGAATTTCGAGATTCGTTTGCAATTAGTCTCGTCTCGCATTATTACGTTCGACGAAAAAACGTTTTTCTCCAACATGCGTTCAAGAAATTCTCCGACGAGCATGCGTGGGAACGAATTATTTAATTCTACTTTCAATTAAGCTAATTCTTCTTCGAAACGACCTTGTATAATTTTAAGCAATTGACTTCATTAACCGAAGCTTACCTAGTGCCATTCTTTAACACGACGATGTTTCTTTTATTTATAAGCAAACTGTAATAAGTAATGGCGTTAATACCAATAATTTGTACATTATTTGTTAGCTGTAATTTTTGCACACTCACCGGGACACCGTCGCAAATAACGATAACAATGGTATATTTAATATTTAAGAGTGTTTATTTAATCGTATCGCAATTGAATGGCTCATTGAAGCTGCGCGGGCATTTTATCCGCAATTGAATTTAACGTTAACAGGGCTCATTTGGAACAGATTTAAACATTAAACATCTTTGCCGCGAGATATTGTTACAAAATAAGTATTCTCGCTTTCAAATATCATTACCCTTTATTAATATTACATTAATGAGGCAAAGCATATCTACATCAAAGATACAAATGGTACCAATTGTACATACGACTGAATTATTGTATATTCATGGTAACAGCATTATAATAAATATTAAATAATCCCCGAGGCCAGCGCGCGCATTTCAATTACCAAGATCTCATTTCTACCACCCGAGCTTATTTTAAGACAGATAGTTCTGTATCACGCGACTAAGCACTCGAATGTAATAACGCACACCGTAGCAACAATAGGACAATCCCCATCAATGGCGTTCCCGTGCAACAAACGGGTTTACAAACAATTGAACCCAACGATAGATCACCTGGTAACAAGCGAACCGTACGCTCGTGGATCGTGCAAAGAATTTTGCGGAATCTCAGATCGTTTCGACGATACCGCCAACAATTGTATAAAATAACGCTATTATTTTTTCTGGAAATATCCACTGTCAATGAGCCAGTCAATTATTGAATCGACATTTGTGGAGAAACGCGCGGAAAATCCGTATTATTTTGCTGATTAGATCGCGTCGTAAAATATAAATCCGCCGTGGCCGTGTTTTTAATTGGTCTGGCTTAATTAAGCCACTCGTGAGGGTTTGCAGCGAGTCACGCCGGTATTCAGGAAAATTCTAATTGCCGGAAGAACGCTGGTACTCCGCCCCTTTTATTCTTTATTATACCTTTCTACTGTTTCCACGAGTTTTTTTTCTATCGTCGTTCCATTCTTCGGAATCCCTTTTCAGTCACAATCATTTTTGATTTCTTGGAGAACGCCCGATCGCGTTTGAATTTTATCGTACAAATCGATACTTCAGTCTGCGTCTCGGTCAAAAATTTGAGATCTACTTGGCATTTATCTTTATTTGTTCGCGACTTGCAGTTACCGTGTGAACTTTCTTTGAGCAGTTTTTTTGCAGCTTTTGTTCTTCACTACTGTTCGGCATCGAGGACGTAGGGGTTTACGCAGCTCGTTTTAGGATGTTCATATCTTGTTGTTCCATGGGGTATTATGTTCAACATATACGTGTTTCTACATTAAGTAACTTGCTTGTACTCGTGCACGTTGCTTTTTGTATTGCAACGGTATTATTATTATTCACTTCTTCCCTATTTTCAACATTCACCCCGTTACTTGGGCATCTGGTCACAGAGTTGTGCAAACAGCATCGAATAATTTACTGTGGCTAAAATGCGTTGATGCCAGCTCAACAGAATAATAAGTAAATCGGAATGAAGATACTCAGCGAAACGGTACGAATGTGACGAGAGTGAAAGGGTTAATAATATTCGTAGGTTCACGTAAGACACCAGGTACACAGTAATCATTCTGCTTTTACAATAAAAAAAAACTCCAATGTTAACGTGTACAATGCGTTAGTAGTGTGCATTGGTAATGATGGTTTTGTATTTATCGTATTTGCTTATATTTTATAGCCGTCATTAATTCCTCGCCAGTGTTACGCATTAATTACTTTTCGTAATAATTAACGTTACCAAAGGGACTAATCCTAATTTCGTATTTCACTTACTTATATTATCTATCATTTTATCCCCGGCAACAAGTACCATGATGTTAATTAGTCAACTAATAGTAAACCAATCCGTTAAAAATTTGTTAACATCATAAAGGAATGTCGATGTGAAAAACGATCCAGTTTGACACATTCTATAAAATACCACAATTTTCTACTAACATATTGAACATTACACAGAATATTATTTATGCACACGTATCATCGTGCGCAGCGAATGAAACGCATAAAACTTTACCAAAGACAAGTGTTCAACTCGTCCATCGACAGGGGTGTAATATTGGAGGTCAGAAGCAAACTCACTTATTGTTACAATCCCAATTTGACATATATTTAACATCGTGAAACGAGAATTCACTATAAAGCTTGCAACTCTACGGTTCTTACCAATAACATGGCGAATAATAAAAATCATTCGCTTTACACGTCCATTTAAAATTTCATGCGATTAAATCAGTCGTCGCTTTGCCTAATTTATCCGACGAAAAATATTCTGCTTCGTTTTTAGTATTTATTTCCGAGCAACCGAGCTTGCATCACTATCGACGTGACTTGTTCGAGGCGGAGTGCCTGATATTATTCAGCGAGAAGCGTTTTCCAGCGAGTTACGTTACCGACGATGACCTAGACTGTAGGTTCTAGAGGCTAAAATGCAAATTTCCATTAAACAGATCCTTGAGAGAAGCTAGGGGAATACGCGTGTCCTGTGTAATGCACGAACAGAGCAACGTGATTTATCGTGAACCCCCGGAAACGGTACTCCGTGACAGGAAACGCGGGATGGAAAGGTTCACGACCCTATTGAAATTTGAGGAATTTACAACGATCAGTGTCGAATACGAAAATTCGTACAGGATGGACCTTGGAATTTCAGGCGTACTAACAGATTGCACCAAACATGTGAAGGAATATGATTTCGGGGGAGTTTATTTCTGTGGTTCATCTGATTCCTTGAAATTTTGTTACTTGTTTATAATTTAGCGTAGCTTATTAAATTATCTGAATAAATTCGATGATTGTTATTAATACTTTCCGAATAGTTTCATTTATTCAATCGAAGTATCGTAGTGAGTACAGGATGTGAGAGAGGGAACAATTCATTTGATTTATTATTATTGTTTATTAGCTTGTTCATCATTATTAAATGAATCTATCCTTAGCTTTATTATTTTGCATGATGAGTATCAAAATGTATGGATTATTTAAATATGGCATTTGGAAATTCTCTGTCGTTCAATTTCGTTTCCCATCTTCCCGACACGGTTTTCGCGCAATTATTTCATACATAGATTTAATCTTTAATCCGAGTAATACCTTACTGATGAACGTTAAATTCCTGAAACGTTGCATAAAGCTGCATTGCTTGTATCATAAAATGTAGATTTCATCGGAATGCCTTCCGCGAAAATTCATATCCGCAAAATTATGTTCTGTATGCGCGGAGAATCGTTCATAATAATCTTCCTTATATTATTTATAATGTCTCTGCATAAAAGTTAAAGTATTTTTCGAAAACACAATTCGACCGAACGATCGAAACATTTTCCACAAGTAAAAGGAAAACGGTGAATCCGAAAATTGTGTTCTGGCAGTTTAGCCTGCTGTTCTGGCGAGTGGTTCCCTTTGTTTTCGTATAAATCTCGAGCCATACGTATTGATTAAGGTGAAACAAACGCAAAACTGGAAGTTTGACAGCCGTTGAACAAATTTTAGTGTTTGTGGAGGGGGTCTCGAGTGCAGCACGTTTCTACGAAAACTTTCGAACGTTTCACGCTGGCAGGCTATATTTATCGGGTTGATCGTTCGATCACTACAACCAATTGCGTTAGGATCAAACGTTGAGAAATAAAAGCGGCACGAATCGTAAAGAGATCAAGGTTTCGTATTTTTACGGCTGTTCGGGAGACAAACCACACGAGTCTAACAATCACAAAACATTGTGTAATCAACGTTGGTAACAATTTTGAAGAACTGCCACTATTAATGGCATTACAATAATATTAATATCCCGATTTTATGGTACGAAAAACGATTCAAAGATTTGCGAATTTTCCAAGAAGGTTTTCTTTTCATTTCATTGTAGACGTTAACACCGCGTTACATGTGTAAGAATTGATTCACACAATTAATGTAATTGTGAAAAGGTTTCCAATATTGAAAGTTTAACTGGCGTTATTATTTCAATTTAGCTTGCAACGATGTGAGAATAACTATCTGAAAAACTTGCTAAATATGTTCGAAAAGTCGAAGGAGAGAATGAATTGTCATAGAAGAGCCTATCGAGATGTTTCACGTACACGTACAATCCGATGATACATTCGTACACCTACCGAACAAATTCCAAATTCTAAATGTACATACACATAGTTACTCGCCGTCTCGTCTAATAATACAATTACACTAAGATACGTTATAATGCAATTATGAAATTCACGATCTCCACAATGTTTATAAATAATAGCACTGGGCGATTGTTCATCCTTATCGAATCAACCTGATCTCACTGAGATATCACAAATGAACACGTACACTCGTACGAGAATTCGCTTCTCGCGAAATCACCGGATCCTTTGTGTGACGTGCGGCGAGGAATGAAATGAGGAGCAAGTGTGAGAGTACAAAAGGGGTTGAGCGGAAGAATTTGAGAGAGTGCAGAGTATGTAACGAGCATTGACGAGTTTTTATTGTCCGTAAGTACCTCTTGTCCGTAAGCACCTTGTAAATATCGCTGTACCATAAATAACCGCATACCATTCGAATTCGACTCCTCCCCGATCTCGAATACATAGAACGAAGCGTGCCAGAGGGGTCAATATAAGTAAAGGATATCGTTCTATATCGTCCGAAAGGGAAGTGTAATGTTGATCTCGAGGGACTGAAAAATCTGTCGAAACAGGGAGAGATGAAATGAAAGTTTACGGAAACGAGTAATGTAATTGATTTTAAGAAATGTTATCGAATGATATTGTTACACGTGTATATTGGATGAATAAAGGGAGTGTGCGAGAGAACGGTGTTCATAGGGATTTTAAATGTAGAGTTTCTATCTAATATGAGATGTCGACAATCGAAATCGCGGAGGAAGTCTGGAGCAATGTATCATTCTGTTAACGTTTTGGGGCTAGTCCGAATCATGGACATACGACTAACGTTTCCAATTTGTGTAACTATCCCTTAAATGATTTACAATTATAATAAATGAATTACGAAAAGCATAATCTGATTCTAATTCTTGTACCTTATAGTATTTTTCTTCCTCGATCGTTAGAGACTTTTTAGTTAAAATTACCCTTGGAAGGTTGGCAATTTTTCTAAATTAAGATCTGTAGTTATTTATCTAAGTTGCATATTATAATATTCAATGAAATGTTATTTGCGTGTAACGAACATTCATGTATATGCAGAAAATTGATATTGCTCTCCAATTAGTTTGTTCAATTTAACATCCAAGTATTTCGTTACGCTAAATATAGAAAAGAATAATTCTTGCTATAAAGTTATCGATCATATGCGAGCCTTCAATTATCGATAAATTTAATCGAACATTTCGTGGATATTAATTTTGGTTCAATTAAAAATGAGACAGCAATATCGCGAGACTGAAAAGTTTAATAAATTGGACAGAAATTTATATTAAATAAATAGCAACGATTAGTTCTTATATGTGTAACTACAATTTTCTGAAATAACACATGGCACGAAAACTACTGCAAGATATTATTCTGAGTTTATTTTCCAAGTTTCCAAGTTCAGACAAATATAAATAAATCTTTGTTCTGAAGAGCGAACCGGGACTAAGGTCCAACAATTCTGACACTTTTCTGTAAATTGTCAAAGTTTTTTAGCGTCGATATTTTGCAACACCGATAAGTTCGTTGAATTTTCTTACATTTTTTATTTATTATACAATCCTGTCGTGCTAGTCCATTTTTATAATATTTCTTAATACGATACATTCATATTTATCCCATATATTAATAACAATTAACAGCTTCCTATTTGGAAGTGAATGTTTTCAATTTGTGCACAACTTTAATGCAATTACTGTCTCGCATTATCTATTCCCTGCCATTTCATTTTATAAGAAAGATGTATAAATATATTTAAAAGGGAACAATTTGTCGATTGCGCAATGAGTTGTTCCCAATTGTACAATGCAGGCACTGTTAAATCTACATTCCTTGAGTTACAAAGCGAGGCGTGAACAATTAAATTCACCACAATAAAAGTAATTCAGGAACCAAACTAGAAGCAACGATACAAATGAACAATTTCACCGTCGGTAACAAATGTTGAATTATTTTCCAATTGTCACAAATGTAGCGTCCCTTGCTTACGAATAAATCTTTAGTCTTGTGTTTCGTTTCATTCATAATTTCACCGTTTCGCCATTCCGCAACTAAATTTCTACTTCCAATTTTAAAATGACGTGCACAGAGAACGAACGCAATCATTTCGAAACACGATTTAAATTAATTCACGAGGTCCCTGTACAATTCTCACCGCGTAATACTCCCCGGTCGTGAAACGAGCGCATAAATTACGATTTAATCAGATGCGAATTAGAGCTTAAAAGTCAGCGGCGAAGAGTTTCGCCCATCGTGCAGAAACGTGTTGCGCGTATACAATCTTATTGCTCTCCAAGGTGTACCACCGACGGATAATATGCAGAGGTCGAAGCTTTCAACAGGTTCGACGTTTTAGCCGCTGAATAGTCGTAAATTGCTAGTTAATTACGCAGCAACTGCCCTCGCGATATGCGATCACGTTCAACAACAACCGACAAACAAAATCTTACATGAATCATTTTAGTAGCTTTCATACATTCATTACTAATGCACAGCATTTTAAGAAATCGATGTTTAGATGTTGTATTCGACCAATTTTAACTTTAACGTTTAACTTAACTTAAACGTCTTAATGTTAGCTATACGAAACTGCAGTAAAACACGCGGAGTTCTGTTGAAAAATTTTAATGTGACGTTCACGGGACAATCGTGATACGTCCCCCGGGATGGCATATAACATTCAATTTGAAACACTTCTTCGTATCTCTGATAATCATAGAAATAATAATCTGTAGACACTTAATACGGACGTACTGTACACGCGAATGTGTCCATTCGTGTCTCACAATATTATCACTGGTCAGTTCGAGGTACAAGAACAACAACAAAAAATTACCTGCGGCATATGAAAAGCAAGTAGATTAATCCTTCCAGAACTATCTATAACGTGTCAGTTCCTCGTATACATGAACTTGTTCTCTGAAATTGTGCATATCGGAAGACCAATCGATCGGGACAATTATAATAATAATAATAATAATAATAATAATAATAATAATAATAATAATAATAATAATATATTTTCATTGATTAACGGGCTAGAGAACCCTTTAGCATACAGGGGATTGAAACACTTATTATGCGGTTCTTTTACTTTAATACTTACATAATACACGTTTGTAACTGTGAAAATCTGTCAATGATAATCTTCTCAAAAATTTCTCAGAGGGGTTGAAACAATAAGCGTCACGCTAGCGGTGTCGACAAATTCGCGAATTACTAATGAACTACGGTGTGGCGTTCAGCAAATTTGCGAGTAAGCCCCAAACAAAACAGAAACCGTGTTTAACTATTGAACGGTGGTTCATTTCTGTTCGCAAGCGTGTAGACGACAAGCGAATTTATTGATCGGCGGTGATTGAAATGCAAAACGAGCCGTAATTTCTATTTGGTCGTAGAACGGCAACGAATATAATAACTAACGAGGGAACAAATGTCGCGGCTAACTATTTTCAGCGCAACAATTCGCCGTTTCGGTTGACGGCAACAATTTCGTTGTTATATAATTGGAATGGACCAATCAAGAGTGCCAACTCGTTGTTGTGCGAATTGAATAATGGAAATATATTCGTCGTCTCTAATAACTAAAAACGGAACATGGAACTTTGATAGGACGTTAGATTGTATTGTACTTTCTTTACTTCTGGAAATGTTTCACGAACAACAAGTTCAATCGTTCACATTATATGCATTCGTTAAAATTATGTTTTCTTTATTGTAAAAAAAAAAATTATACAGTGTCAGATTTCCGACCAAATGGTCAATTATTTCTTCGCTGAACAGGTACTTGAAGATACATATTATATGATGGATGGATGCGAGCGAGAAGCTTGCGCGTGTGTATGCGTGTGTACATACGGAAGCATGTGTACGTGACTAAGATTGAAGAATGGTTCATTCGATTGACGTAATCTTACCTTATTCATATTAATATTAATGTGTAGTATAATGTCTGAGAGTGTTACTGTTAATAAATTAGCTTAGTGCGATTAAGAGACTCGAGCGAGAACCGCTTCAATCCTACATATAATACTTTCCAAAAAATACTCTCTGAAGTAAAAAAGCAAAACTCGAACGAGAAACAAATCTATCGATCCTCAATTCTTCATCAAACTTCACCAGGAGCACCGTAAAAATTTCGCGTTAAGAAACTCATTGTGTAACACAATCGTCCCGTGCCAATTTATCTCATTTCACGTTGCAGCGTGGCATGAAAATTGCATAGAAATTCCTCATCGAGTAGCCCCGTTCAAGATCATAATGGAACGCGTGTTTCGTCGCACGTGCCGTGTTATTGGGCCACGTTGATTCCAGAATCGAGCAGAAGATTCAACCATGCGAGCCACGTTTGCATTATTATCTCTGCATGGTGGCTGATTGGGAACACGCGCTCGCACAGCGGGTGTATCGAAAGTGCTCGTTCTGGTAATTCCATGGGTGGCCAGCGGCCGGCGTTCGCTCGTTATTTCATTTAAAAAGTTGCGACCGCGTTTAAATCGGGCCCGGACAGGGTGAGGGTCGCGCGATCACAACGCTCGCGTTTCCGATTAATTCATTAGCCGTGTAACGAGCTGTCGCTGCGACGCGACGTGGATTTCCGTGTCAGTGTTCCTCGTGAAATTGGACCGCCTAGCGGAAACTGCTGGTCACACGAAGCGTGTGTATTAACTATATACGTGTTGGGGAACATTATACGCCAGTTGTGAAGGGAAAGCTTGCTTGGGGCAAGACGAATGCGAGGGGTTGAAAAAAAAAAAAAAATTAGCGGTAAAAGTCTTGTTAGCGGAGGTCTTGTTAAGATATTTTATTTCATTTCTTTTTTCTCTTCGCTGATCCTCGTTTTGTTCGACTTTACGCGGGGGAACAGAGTAATGGTTGTCGTTAAGATAAATGTGATTATTGTGATTATGAGAAGCGATTTGATGTTACGGGAATTGAGCGATTTTAAAGAAATTTGGCATTAATTCACGCGAGGGAGAAAGTGACGAAACTATTTTAGCGGAATTTCAAGTTTGAAGAATGAGCAACGGCGATTTAACTTGTTAATTGTTTGCTGTAACTGTGAAGCTTTAAATTTATTTTAGTGTATCGTTTTTCTATTAACACCTCGTTGAAGTAAAAACAATCTGCGAATTTATTATCCCTTCCTATCGATACATTGATAATCGTGCCAATTTAAGTACCATCAAATACATTCTGAAATTAAGAATACAATTCTATACTCGGAAAATGATTAAATCTAAATTCTCTTAAATTTCTGAAAAAATAGTGTAGCAGAAGTTCACTTCGTATTCAAAGGAATCGGAAATACCCTTCTTACCGCAAATAAAGATGCTACGAACGTTAACTTCGTCAGATACGGTGCTGTGATAGTATTTCCCATCACGGATCGCTATACAGGGTGGACCACGTAACGCGATCAGCTTAGATTATTCTATTATTATTGGATTGACTGAAAATTTATTTATCTGATATAAAATGATTTGCTAAAAGCTCCAGAATTATTATAGTAATATAGTAAATTGTAGACTCTTTCTTCGAGGTTTTCGTGGTCTCTTTCAGCTTGTTTATGCAAGAAGCTTATTATAATCATTTTACAGCACTAATTAAAGAACTAAAATGTGTTATACCAAGTAAAACAAATTTCGATCGGCCCATCAGGAACAGAATTATCTGAGGTGATCACGATTCGTGGCCGACCGTGTATATGCGGGAAAAATGTTGGTCTCAAAGAAACTCGCGGCGTCAAAGAGGTAAAAAGCATCTTTATTGGCCCTCTTACTTCGTTTGTGCATCTGCCAGGAGAAATTGAACACGCGTAAACATAGAAAACATATTTATTTATCACACGACTCTCGTAACTTTTGCATATCAAAGAACATGTTACAGATCGATGAAAACGCGAGCGTTAAAGGAGAATGTAAAATTTGTAATGACGTATCTGGTTTATAGATTTCTTAGCGCGATAAGGGAATAAAATTAAGGGGATAACAACAAAATACAGCAGGAGACTTTGACAAAATCTTCGGTTGTAATAGCAATTTCAGTAATAAAATTTATGATATATTGATTCATTTTCCTATTTTATCGATAATTATTTTCTATTGATTATTCTGATTTGCTTTCTGTTATGAGTTTATTTTTTAAACATTGTATTTTGAGTTATGTGCAAAATATCTGAGGTGTTTCGTATATCTATTTCGTATCTTGTGGACAAACTTTGTTCATTGGGTGAAAAATAGGATAATCCCGATCCACAACATTTCTGTCATTCTGGACAAAGGAAAGTTTCTGTCTTTCGCGTTCAAGTGCGCGCAAGGTATGCAAATTTACGCTCCTCTGAATAATAGTAGCTAATTATAATAGAAGCTAATTATAATAGAAGAAAGGAGAACAATTTCGTCTCGTTAGATTTCAATTCTTTAGATAAGTATCAATTATAATTTGTTAGATAAGTAAAACAGTACTGTGCTTTACATTTGTATATCACTTTCTTATCATACTTTTATCAGAAATCCTCGTGACCTTATCGGAAATTAGTTAATAACAGCGGAACAGTAAAATCATAAGATTAAACGAAAGTGTTCGCATGGTATTAAATAACATCGAGAAATCGAACATCGATTAACTAAGGGAGGAAAACGGAAATGGGAATATCGAAAATAAATGCTACGCGATGAAATATCGGTAATTATTTCTATAAATCATCTTATTATTTTTATACGTTGCTTGTATAAATTATTGAACAATTAGTATTCATTTTGATAAATGACAGGCAGGTGGCCAGTATCCTTTCAATTTGCTTAAAACGTTGCTCAATTAATAATTTGTACGTCATTTAACCATCATTACTCGTGCACGACGTAAAAGAACGAACGAAACCTTTCCTCGAGGCAGAAACAGACGAGGGTGAATAATAATTAATTTCTCCACGGTTCTCCTGCCCCTCAATTTCCTCCCCCGAATGGTGTTCGGCGTTGTTTTCGCTCGTTACTTTGCCGCTCGCTGGCCTGCCATATGCCAGCTCGTAATCAACAGTCCGATTTCTGTTAATTTGTTGCGTATGTATCGCCGCAGTTTGCGGCCCACTGACCTCGCCGAGGCGTCGCGTCTCATCCCCTAAATTGACAGTCATACAAAATACACGTCGAAATTCCCAAATCACCGTGGCGCACCTCGTCCGTTCCATTTTTCGTCCGCGATTTCTCTCGTTACCGTCGTCGCGGTTAATGGCGTTGTTTATTTTAATTAGGGCTTCTATATTCGTTGCCCCGTTGTCGCTGCAAAAATTGATTGCCGGAGCGAATGGATTGTTCGACCCGATAAGAAGAGATGGATGGACATTTTCGTGGCTAGTATGAACGAAATTATTCGTTATTTTTTGCATAGAATATTATTGATGGGAATGGATTTTAATATCGCCCCCCCCCTGCCGTGTAACAAATTTTGGTGGAATCGAATGAAGGCCGTTATTGTTTCCACTGTCTATGGAAATTCGAAGACTCGAGTATCTGTTTAGCATAGAACGATGAACGTTTCGGAATATTGACGGGGGTTCTAACATTATTTTCAGGAAAATGAATATACTTCGACGGGACGCGTTTCATAAGATTGGAAGCAATATTTAACGAGAACATACCTCAGTGATATGAAACGAATTGTAATACATAACGGCAGCTCTCCGAACAGTAATCACGCGATATTCCTATGAAAAATTCACATTCTCGCGTGAATCTCCCAGTGAGACTAATACAATTGACTTAATAGATATCTGCACGTTACTCTCTAATCACGTTACTTACTTAGCCAAAGCCTTGGAACCAGTATTCTATCCCCAAAATTAGTTGAAAGCTCCATTCCGATAAATTATTTAAAGATCATGAACTGTAGAAGTGGAAAATGTTGACAGACTTGCATTTTGCCGCACGCATTCCAAATATAAAAACGGAAATAAAAGCCGAGACATACGAGATCTTTGATAACTGTCCAATATTTTCATATTTAAATGATCAAGCGATTTGCTTTACCGATTTACCTACCCCGTCGCTCCAAATAATTTACCGAAAACGTACCATCCATTTGTAATGTGTCCAGCGGAATACTATTGCCAAATAGAGAAAGGAAATAAAGGCGAAACGGATTACTGAGAGAACGGTTCGCGAAACTCTTTTCTGCGGCGCTGCGAGGCGCAAAATAAGGTCAGCGAAGGATGAAGTCCTGAAATTGATTTGCATGCCACGACGCTCACCTGTCGCGACCCAGTTTCTCGTCTTGTGCAGAATCGTCTGAAAAAGGGCGACGTCGTTCTAAACTATTGCTTCCGGTGCACATAAACACACGGAGAAAACATGGCGACAAATGAAACGATTGACGAGTGAAATAATCCTCGCAATTAGAGTAGTTGGCATTTCAAATTTCTCAGTAATTCTCGGACGCACACATATTTACTAGGGATGGATTTCTCGAAACGTCGAAACCCATCGAGAAGCTTTCGAGTATCGAGAATCCGAAACTTTCCGCCTCTTACGTGGCTCGAAACATTCGAAACTCAATCAAGAAAGGGTTGAAAATTAACGAATGAAGAATTGTTCGTAGCGTGCGCCGAGAATGTTCGATTCGTGTGTATCCCGGGTACTCGATGCGAGATTTCGGTTTCTGATATTTCGAATATGTATAAATAGATTGGCGATCGATCGTGAAGCATTGTTTTTGACTTCAAAAATGTTGATTCAGTTCTGAGCGCAAAGTATTCCTCTTGCAAAATAAAATCAGCCCATCGAGTTTCGCGAGTTTCGAAACCATCATCAGATCATCCCCAATATTTACAATAATTGTTCGTGGCTTTTATACGGGGTATGAAAATTTGGTCGTTTGTCGTATTTTGGTATGCTGGTTTCATGAAATATGGGCTCAAGTACCCGGTCGTGGTTACAGCCAGAGGAAAATGGGCACGGTTAGTTCGCTGGAAAAGACTGTGAAAGAAGACTGAGAAGTTGGCGGAGATGAGTAAAATTTATGGCAAAAATATAATAGGGACCGCTTTAGATAGCCCATGCAAAGTCGAATTCGAAGGATGGAATGTTCCAAATAGGGAACAAATATTGTTTCTTTTCAAATGAATTGCTCGGGTAATGAAAATTCGAGAAAGTTAACCAAAAGTGACACCAAAGATGCTTGTATTGCATTGCACAAAGAGCGTTCTATTTATTCACTATGATCCTCAGTTCCATTCCAGCTTTAGAAGTATTATTGAGTATTGAAATTTTTTCAGAAAGCGGCCACTAAATGTTCCAGAATTCGAACGACAATTTTTCCTTCTGCAAAATCTGCACCAATTTAAATATCTAGGTAAAAATTGGAAGTAATTCGCCTGTCGACTGAATGGTCTGAAACCAGAACTACTGTAGTCGCAATCGCATAAATGTAAATTCATGTAACATGTTTGGATATCGTTCGCAGTATTATGTGAGCACACGGTAAGAGTATTTGCTACTGCTTTTATTCATATTCGGTGGGTTTGCTGTTTTTGATAAAGGAAACTCTGTGTATTGATTGTGTGAATGAAAGATAAAAATTGAACTTCAGGCTTCAAGTAAGTGTTTCGTCAAATACGTCTGTACTTACTTTGATGGCACATAGTAATACCAGAGTTATTATTGCAAATTAATTTCTTTTACGCATTCCAAATATTTTTAATGTTTCAGAGAAATAAGTTATATCCATTCCCAACATTAATTTCTCACTGTGTAACACCATTTATGGTGCAAGTTGATTGTATACTCAATATACAAAACAACGTAAAATTTAAATTGTTAATTTAATTGTTCTAATTAATTTTACTTGACTGCAAATTCATTAATGAATCTTGTTAATTGTTCTGAAGTACTTCGCCCGATATACATATTTTCTTAAAGAGTGAAATTTTCTTCAGTGCCAGCACAACTTAAATGCGCTCTTAAATAGTTTACCAATTTTCCTTGTCGATTCACTGAAGTCTGCCAACTGCAATTAAACGAGAGCAACTCGTCTCACGCGTAAACTAGTCTGCGATTAATTCGAAACAAATTAAAAAGCTCGATGTAACGCGATTAAAGGGTGGATATTTCAAATTATTGCGGTTAACTATGACGCATAAATAGAAAAGTTAAATGGGGAATTCAACAGCACCTCAGTTATGAAGATAATATAGCCACGCTTTTAATATTTATCCTCTGTAGGCAGATAATATTTTTAATATCAGCGCCACTCTAAAAATCTGAACGCACACATGCCAAACAGAATACGGAATTCTCTCTATAATCCTTATTTTTTTAGTTACGCAATCCTTTCTAGAATATGACTTAACTAATGCTTAATGTTGCTTCGCGAACGCGAGTTTATAATTATGTTAATAAGGAATATCGATGTACCGAAAATTCCATTCGAGCTTAAACAATAAAAATGAAGATATTGGTAAATCTTAAATCCCATAGAGTATGGTGTATTATGTACTTGTTCTTTCTTGTTGTTACTTCACCCGGTATATTGATTAAAAAGTACGTCACCGGTAGAGAAATAACAAACTACCACTTACACAGATTCCAACGATTACGTTCTAATTGGCGCACAACTGCACAGTTGCATTTTCCGTAAATTGCACAACGTAACTTTCAAAGCACGAGAAGTGCATCGTATATCGGGGGTAAAAAACGAGAGGCGCGGGAAGAAAACAAACGATTCGTGTGTTGCTGCATAATGATATCACGCAAAGTTGCTTGAACAGCGATTGCGGTATTACGCAATTTCTGGGCGAGAAAACAATTTCGATATTTTTGTATCTACTTACCCCATTTCCTTGCAAACGCTTCGCGTCTGACCCATAAATGAAAAGTAAACATTTAAATGTTCCCAAGCGGCTTCCAATGCTTCACGCGATTCCCTTCGAATTCGATCGTTTCATAATCTTTTCCCCGATAAAAATATTATTTGCCTTCGCAAAATCGATGGTTGAGAGTTGATTCAGTGTACCTTACCACTTTGCTGTGCGTTACACGGAAATCTTTACACGCCGATTGGCGTTGGAATTTCTTTTCTTTTATTTTCGTATTTGACGAATTTCTGTGCCTGTTCGATTTGACTATTTTCTACTATTTATGCGTCTTACGTAAATCGCAGTTGCGTAAATGTATGAATAAAATATTTCTTCCACCAACGTTTCTAATATCTCGGAATAAATATCGTACATTAAATAGTGAACGGAATAAGAAGATGGCGAATGAGTGACGAGTAAGCACGGAAAATAAATGAAAAATGTCGCATAGAATGGAGAATTTACGAGAGAATTTTTTGCTGAATGCCGTTCGACAATGAACGAAATATAAAACAGAATAATTTTAGTAAAATGCCATCTGTCGCGAATAGCAATGTATCAGTCATATGGAAAGATAAGAGAAAAATTTGAAACGATACGCAAACATTATATACTGTACGATGTCAACATTGATATGTAGGAAATGTCGTTTAAAATATTACTCTAATAACACAAACGGGAAATAATGGATTGTCAAAAAATCGTGACATATCAGAATAAAGAGTGCAAAATAAATGTACCTACACGAATTTCATTCGAATCCATGCAGATAATAAGTAAATAAGTAAAATTACATGAAAGCATAACATTTCTCTATACTCGGATGCTACATACATATACGCGAAATATATAAAAACCCTGCACTTCGTTCCATTACCGTAAATTATTATGATTCAACCGTATCTTTGATCTGTTGATTGTTGTCTATTTCAAAGCGCATCGAGTTTCTGCAGAAAGCAAATGTCACGCAACATGGTAATCTTATTTAGCATTTCCCTCGCTGCCATTTCAATCGATATAATTCAAAAAAGAAAGTTACAATTCATTTGATTTATCTACCGTAACAACTGCAACATCATTGCATGCTATTCCGCCGCGAAACATCTTTTAGAAGCAGCGAGAAATACAAACTTACAGAAACGAAGGCACGACCGCGACTAATAGCGGGATAAATCAACCGTGTAGCGTCATAAATCTTCAAAGGGAGAAGTCACGCGCGCATGATGATACCTCGAATGAACCATGCATTCACAAGAGCAACAGTTTTCCCCCAAGCACAACGCCATACCGTTCCATTAACCATTTACTGCTCGGCCAAGCGTGCGTATGCGTCCTGCACGTTTATCGAAATAAATTCTTCAACGTTTAGTTCGCGTTTAGTTCGCGTTATGTCGTCAAACACTTCGTACAGCGAGCGTGCGGATTAGCCGCTACTTTGAACAGTAATCCTGCTAATAAAATCATCAACGTTCGAAACGCCCGATCACCACGTGCGCAAGGCAGCAATATCTCGAAACGTTCCGGATTTTTGACCATCTCTCTCCAACCAAACTCTCTTACAATAAACCTTTATGTTTCATCAAGCTTCTAGTATGGCATTCGTTGCCAATACATATGTACAATATATTCTCAGACGCGTTGCAAATTCAACTGTATTCTTCCGAAATACACACTGCGCCAAACCAATACTGCGGGATTGAAGATACTGCGCGACTGTTCAGAATAACTCCAAGGTGTGAAAGGTATGTGTTTGGAGCTGAGCGCTCGGGAAGATCGTGTGAACCGAACGAGGCCCAAGGATTCTGATGGACGCGACCGACTGTCGCCAAGGAATGTCTGCAGTGTGTATCCTAAATGAGTGGGAGCAAATGAGGAATAGAGTGACTGGGCAATTAAGAGTGAAGGAATACATGGAGTGGATGATGCGTGTGCGAGGCAGAATAGCAGAGGGCTGATTGAGAGTGGAGTTTATTCGAGAGAGGCGTTTGAGTGTCGTGTGAGAGTCGTCGTCTTTGCTAGAGAGTTGTCGCGTGTCGACGTGACATATTTTAATAATAAAGTCAGTTAACAATTGAAGGAAACCGAAGTCTTATTGCCTTACAATAGTGTCGTCTACTCCATACACGCGAGGTTCACAGAAAATGACTTCTACGATGTTGTTCATTAGATGTATGCAGGAGGTGGAACAGTAAGTAAATGTGAAAGACTCGTAGTGAAATGGAAGATACTTTTATTCAATGTATATTAATGACACTTGTTGGCTACGCTATGATTCGTCTAAGACTGAATGAAACTGGGCCCCTTGTGACCCTAGCTAGCGACGGGATGTCGACCCCTCGCAGGACCATCGCCGCACGCATTAACAAGTCACTTACCGTGAAAAGGCACTTGACGACGATCTCGTATTAGTCTAGACGATGATCGTGTCCTTGCACAATTTTTGCAATAATTTTTTACACACCACTTCCCTACAAGAAGTCGACGCTGCGACGCGCAACACTTCCTAAACCAGTATATTCGAGCCAAATTTCATATCTCTCAGTCCGATCATCAACGCGGGTTCGTCGTTCGATAATCGATTTAAGTTGAACCATCAAGATCCATCCGCGCCGGCCTTCCCGTTTAGGAAGCGGGCGAATATCCGCGAGGCTGTCCAGTTCTCCGACGAACCGGACGATAGAATCGTCGATTAAGAGGAACCACAACGTGGAACACCGAGAAAGCGATGGACTGACAACGAGATAAGAGGGACGGTGGTAGTTAGGAAGCGCATTTGCATGGAATTGCATCAGAATGCACCGTAGGTGCGAGTGAACCAGTGTTGGTCGCGCCCCAAGGAGTTGGTCGTCGAAGAAGGATGATTTGATAAGGGTAC
Organism: Nomada lathburiana; assembly: GCA_963667235.1. NCBI lineage: Eukaryota > Metazoa > Arthropoda > Insecta > Hymenoptera > Apidae > Nomada > Nomada lathburiana. The sequence continues at coordinate 5,734,094 of OY763903.1, forward strand.
GTGGGGCGAATCTGTGTCGTCGTATAACGTACGTGTACTCCACTTCGCACGTGCATTGGTGTCGGCTCACGTGTCCCCCAAAAACGGGCCCTCCAACGTGTAAACGATCCTCCCAATGCAATTTCGCGAGGCAGTGCATTACCTTCATCAATTTCCAGCTATCTTTTCTCCGCTAGAGTAATCTTATTTATACGATTTTGATTTATTTTAGGCAGTGATTATTTCCATTTAATTAATAGCGTCGAATATGTATCACCGTATACATATATATCCCCCAAAAAATATACGACCACCGTACATGATACATTTTGTAAACCGTAATGAAATTCTCGTATAGATTTCCCGTCTACAGAAATTTCGTTAACACGAAATAATTAATACTCGTTTACGAATTATATTATCGAACTAACACCTTTTTACTCTCAAAAGCGGTGTTCGTTGAACAACGATGCTACAGACGAATGTGTCGCTCTATTCGTCAGCTGTGCAACTTTAATTCGTCTGCAAGCTTTCATTAGCGAGACACTATCTACGTCAAATGTTTGCGTATTACGAAATCATCGATCAACGAGTTCCCACGGTATAATGACGATCTATAGATTCGAGCTAGCGAGTCTCCTCGAATTTCCTGACACTTGTGCCCCGGCAATCTCTCTAGTTCTTCCAGTATCCGTACGTACAATGTACGTACATGAGCGTGACATAGGTAGGTGGTACATACGAAGTTATGTACACAGCGGGTCGATATACCACCCTGAGGCAAGGTTCCACGACTATTCCGTCAACTTCCACCCCATTCATCGCCCGACAACCCTGTCTAGGGCTCACATGAACGTTCACGTGTGCCAAACTGCTCGCACGATGTCAGCTGCCGTGCGCCTGAAGAGATTTCTTGGCAAATATTAGGCAGGATTGACAAACGACAATTTGAAGATGTACATTTGTAATATTATAGGGGACTATTACTTTCGGAAATATCGTACCCTTCCTACTTCGATTTAGAGCGGAGATTTGTATCGTTTCAGCCGTGGCTGGCGGAATTTTATACGCGTATCATAGTTTGCGATTGCTCCGAAAAATGATTTACAGTCGGGTGCAATTAAATATTTTAATTAAATTGTATTATATTTGATACATCATATTGTTTTCTGTAAATGATCTTACCTTTGGGATGCTTTATAACATTTCGGGTTGGTTTGAGAATATTGGTACTGTGAATGATATTGTTTATCGGTTCAGTGTATTTGTTAACTTTAAAGTAGATTTTCTTAAGTGTACAAGTAGAACGAAAGAATCTGTTAGTTTAACTTATGAGAAGTTCAATAAATTAATTAATTTACGTGGCTGTATTTATTGAACTACGCCATCGTTATCAATTAACGCCGCCTTAATTATTTAAGGGGATGTCAGCCCATTAAGGTGAACGATTTGAAACTATACAACACAGAATTTGAACATGGTGTATGTAAGTTACGATAATGTGTTCAGTAGATAATTCATAGCTTCGTGGAATAAAGTACACATATGTCTATAATAAACACTTGTTTAATGTGGACTAATAAAATGTAAAAATTATTCGTATCATCAATACTCACCTTTAAACTTTTACACATTTATTACAATAATCAATATTTGAAATAACAATTAAGGCAGCCAAACGTATTGAATGTCAAGTTTTCCCTTACTGTAACTCATACTTCAACATAAATTGTGTTTGCCACTCCATTTTTCCGGTCGCAAAATTTTCTAACGAATGGCCTATGGTAGTTTTCCTGTTCGCGGGACATTTTTCAGGCACGTTTATTCGATTGCCTAACTGGCTTTTGCATAATTTACGTCTCTCTCAGAATACAAATTCCCAACTGTCCTATACTACTTTCCCGACACCCTCGTCCGTGGTTGCCCTGCCTGCATCTGGTCAGTTACATTTCTATACATACATATATCTATTGATCCTATGTACAGTGCCTCACAATTTCCGACATTATAGCACCGTATTAGATATTGGGAAAAATTATGTCGGCTCAGCAATAATTCTTAATCCCTTCAAGGATACTCGCACATATGCGTCCAGTTATTTTTCTACATTAAAATTATTCTAAGCGAACAAGAAATTGAAATTTTTGGGGTCGATTCTATTTTGTAAGAAGTTATAACGTACACATACGTGCACAGCGTGGTTGATCGCAGGCCTTGTTCAAGTGTATTGTAACAAATTTATAATTGAGAATTATAATTGAAATGTGTAATTGGAAAAAAATGTCATAATTGAAAAATGTTAGGAGCCAGTATGCTCTGAATGTATGAAATCTTTTCATTTGTAATTTATCAATAACGCAAAATATATGTATGTTTTTCGTTATATTTATGATTTTTCCAATTTTTCTTGCTTACTGTATTGCTGTCGGTATAAAATAAATAAACCGTAATCAAATACAAAACTAAATCATCTTTTCCCACTTTAAAAACATATCTTCTTCGATTTACTTCAATGAATTTTTCTTACAAAGATCGAGCTTCTTTCTCTCCCGTTTACTATTTGCCCAAGCTACTTCCTACCTGTATATACATCAGCCTAATTGAGTTTTATTAACCTTTTAATGCCCAAGACAAGAGTGTGTTAATATTTGTGGGAATTTAATTTTAATTTTAAACCTTATACATCCTATCATCCCTCGCTCTTTTCATCCTAACTCCACTCCGCCTTCTCATATATTTCTCAAACACATACGACATCTCGCGTACCAGCAACATACTCGACTCTCGGTGTCTCCTCTTCTCCATAAGAGAAGTGGATCAGAAGTTGCGAGAAACTTGTTCGTAACTTGCGACAGCCAACAGAACACCGCATTTGCATGAATCTGTAGGTGGGCGATGTGCTCGCGATAGAACGAGCGCAGTTTGGTGGTCTGTGGTTGCAATCGGTAAATACATTGGACGGAAGGTAGATGTAATACGGGATTTTCTATTTTCTGACCCAATTCCCATAGACACGATGTGGGTTCGTTATTCTACGTGATTATTTACTATTCGAAAAAAAATAGCAGCTTTCCGTGACATGGATCGAAATTGAAATAGTAATCGCAATACTGCTCCGACAACCGTGGACCCCTGTGACACGTTAATTGAGATAGTTTTGTATAGTTGTACAACGGGACTTTCGTATAGTTCTTCAGATATTTAAAAAGTGTTCTTCATTTTTTTTTTCAGGAATTTCTCTGAATTTTTCCTTTACTTCGGATTCAATTGTAATTTATTATTCATTACAATCGACCGAACGCCAACAATGATTTTCAATTTGGGTTGCGAAGTTATGGCGAATGTTTGTCGCTGAATGGATTGCTTTAGAAACGAATTTATATTCGAGGTACAATAATGATGAAAGTTCATATAAACGTTTGCCCTGTCCAATCTGATTTGCCGGTTGCATGTATATGATCGTTTTTGTGCTGTATCTGTGGCACGCCTGGCTTCACAGAAAATGCTATTGGAAATTTTCGACACGTACCGCTCTTATCAAACTAGCAGACTGAAATGATTTATGGAACATACAGAAAGTGTTGGATACGGTCAATGAAATTGTATTTGTGATATGAAGGAACAATGATCAGACTGACTTTTGTAAACTGCACATCTGAAGATAATACTGACAAGATGATGCCGATAATACTGATAAATGTTGTTCAGAAACTTCTAAAAAAAAATAATATCCTCGTCAAGACATACATACATATTATTATATATTCTTTTAATCTGCAATTATTTGCTAAGAAAGTTACTAAAACTGTAGTATAACGTAATGCGTAAAGAAGCTTGGAATTGACGAATCATGCAATTACTATTAAATCAAATGTTAAAATGCTGTCGCATGTTTTATATATTTAATATTAATTCATTAAATTATTGGAATATTTACTGTACCATTCACTTTAATGTAACCTGATTAAAGCATCTCAACTTGAAAAGATACCTTTCACAGTGCAATTTCGGTAAAAATTTTGTATCTGTTTTACAAGTTTGGCAAATGACATCGATAGCTGGTCATAAAATTGAAGACCATAATACATAGCTGTACATTATAATGTCTTTATCGAACAATTTCACGTAGCAAACTCGACCTCTTCAGAATCGTTTTAATTAATTTTAATTCAGAATTAAACAAATTTTGCAATAAACATTCGTTTCACAACATGACATTTACAATAATCTCCTTTCAATGCGTCCACTTCGCGTCTCGTCTGTCGCGCCACATATTTCGAGCGTTCTAGTTGTTTAAACGAAACCAAAGACTATTCTAGGATTGGTTTCACGTCTTTAATAACTTCTCCCGCAGAAGTCTAAGGAATTAAATGGATTTGTGATCTTTCCTTCCCTTTCGAACTGCCTCCGCTTCCAAAGAAGCTCCACAGATGATAGAGATCCAACGATTAAGACGTCCCCGACATTTTCTCCGACATTCTCTATCGTTGAACCGTTTCCAAATATCCGCGACGTCTGGTGTCATCATTCTGTAATAAGTATAAAATTATTTCCACGGGTCCACAGTTTCGATCGTGCGCCGTATCGAAGGATGCACGAATCTTTCACTTCTCAACGGTGCTTCATTGTCTTCTATAATCATTTTCAGACACGAACCAATATTGAGATCTACGTTAGTAATTTACGAATCATAGATCAATGCAGAACCAGCAGTATAAGAATAAAAATATATGCAATACTTCATTGTTCGCTGGATAACTAATTCACTTTTTAAAAAGTAATCAAGGAAATTGTATCAGCGCATAAATAATAAGTAGTTCAATAAATTGTATAAGTGTATAAATAATAAGTTGTTCAAAGATCGTATACTTAATCGTTTTCACACTGAATCAAGAGGACTGTCCCGTGAACATATCTGTGGAACTCCATACTGCAGCAAAGTTCCATAACTATTTTTCGTCATCGCAAAGCATGGTTTCCGTGAGCCATGGAGCGACAAAAATCGCAGTTCACAAACAGTGCAGATAACAGAGAATGTGTTCGGTCCCGTTGCCTCCGCCGCCCACGTGGAAGTCGATTTATAAACCAGTCGAAGAACATTGACGAGGTTTCGCCGATCTGCAGATAGTCGAGACATGTCAGAATGTTATGCATTGGAGGCGCGTGTATAAACATTCAGCAAGGTTGAATTACCGGCCGGTGCACCGCAGTAGCGCGTCGATTGCATATTGCATAGTTGCCGATCGATTCAGACCGCGACGGGCATCGAACTCGTGCAAATTGATGACCGAATACAAATCAATTTAATTGCTTCCAGGGGTGGACGACCAACATCTGGAGGAAGCTTGGGCGCTCGTGAATGCCTCGGGAGTTGTGATCGCGTATTCGGTATTCAATAACAGATGGTTGATGATTCGTGGATCCCGCCAATCCGAATTTCGTGAGAATTACGGCCAAACGATCGACGATAATTCGAATAACTGTCCCCTGGATGTGTCGCAATTTTCACGCGCGTCGTTAGGCACAGATTCGTAGATTGATATTGTGCTAAACTTTGTACGGAATATTCTGTTTAGGATATTTGCAGCAAGGATTTCGACTCCCCTCGTATAACTGGAAATACGTAATGGATAATATATAATGATATGTAGTGCCTGAGTGGATTTAAAACGGATGGCACTGTAAATATTCGTTCAATGGAATTGCCGGACTAATTTCCATTTTCGTAATTAAAAGTCGACACATTTTTCTATGGATGATTAAATATTTTTTATTTCGAGGCACGAGTATAATTGCACCAGGTTCAATTGCAACGATCGTACGAAGAAAGGAAGTAGTTGTTTTTACTAATAGTGTTGTTACACAATTCTAGTGATCGTGAAACGTTCTATTTAACTGCCACGGAGAAGAGCCAGACAAAGTGGGAAATGCAAAATTCACGGAGCAAAAGTTAATTACGATGCAATTAAAGATACTTGAAGGTAACCACTCGAGGGGGAAGTGTTAACTAATTTCGTAAGAACGCTTTAAGGGAAATTAGTTTGGAAGCTGTACTTCGATGAATCTTTCATTCCGTCGCGTCGGCACACTTGGAACAAATTGAAAACTTTTTGTATTAATCACACCTAAGATAAGTGTATTCGAGGATGAGAAAATATTTCATCGAAATAATTATGAAGCTCTTGCAACTGTTACCACTTATGGAGTGACTCGACGAACGTGTAACAAAATGAAAGAAGAAACCACTCGAATGATTTAAAAGCTGAATAAAAATGCAAATTCAATTGGAAATTAACCCTTGCGTCAGTAACCAAGAGCTTCACGTTCCTGAAGCAGGGTAAATGAGTGTCGCAAACGGTCCGCTTGCAAGCCGTATTATATTGATCTGTACTACTTAGAAAGATATATCTTGCCGTACCATTAACCTGCACGGTCTAAATAAACATATATCTTACATGATCGTCGACCTGTGTTGCTTGAAAACAAATATTCCCGGCTTGTACTCTTGCCTGCAAAAGTATGGCTAACCGTATCGCTGACCTGTGCTACTTAAAAAAAATACGCCCGACCGTACCATTAGCATGCGCCACCTTAAAATATATTTCTGACCACGCTGTCTACTTGGACAGTTTATAAGATACATATATTTTCGATCATGTCATTGATCTGCGTTGTCCGAAGAAAACATGCCCGACCATACCATTGATCTTCAGTAATGACAAATCGTCTCCTATCAGTGCGAAAAGTGAATCGGTGAATCCATATATCGAGCGTAATGTGATATCGAAAATTTTGAATGACTGGCAACACGCGACATGACACTAACAATTGTGAATCGGTACAAAAGGCGGCAGGTAAAATGGATTAACGTTTGCTGAAAGGCTCGCTTGCCAGCTGGAACGGCGCTATTGAGATTACTACATCAAAGACGTATTCCACGAATCGCAACGTGCACAATTATTCCACCCAATGGGACCAGCGATGTCATTAAATTCATTTTCGCGAAACTGCACTACTGGCATAACGAAGAATACATTCATTCCGGTCAACATGATATCTATGTACATACGAAATGATTATTAAAATAGCGCGAGACTCGTATTTCACACATTCAACGGCGATGGAAACGAATTCGATTTCAAATGACACATTTGTATATTATACGCAAACAAAATCGTTTGCCATAATTGTCACGCAATTTTTATTAGCCAATATCAAGAGAGAAAGAATTTCAAAGAATACAGTCTTTGTGAATCTTTCTGAATCGCAATACAGAAAGGAGTACAAATTATTAATAGAAAAAATCACATAAACCTCTGTGAATTCCTTACAATCCACGCATCTGTAATATATTCGCACTCTTAAACCTACGTTTTATCATATTAAACTCAAAGTCTAAGCCACAAGGTGCAATACAATCAATCAATCTATGCTGCTTAAAAGAAAGTTCTCGCGTGAAAATAACAACCGAGGGAAGATTGTTCCATATCGTTGTGTAAACAATTAATAATTCTTTTCGATAAAAGGAATACTGTTAATCGATTGATACGATTAAACGCTGCTTTTTTTTTATTTAAACTGTACATCGAACTGATAATCCCATCCAATTGGACTCGGGTATAAGCGTGCTGGTTTTGCTCTACGCTATTCTGTTCCCACTCTCCAGAGAGGCTCGCATAGTGTTTACAATGTAAACTAGAGCTTACAGTTGGCACGCGATTTCTCGCGAATACTCCGAGCGTAACAAGAATTCACCCGGCCGAACGTAAAATAATAAAAGAAGTTACGTAAGCTTAATGATATAAAGGTCAGCATAACGAGGTGATGAGCGTTTTTTGCATCAGCGGGACCCTGGCAGCTGGGTTTCGTGGTATTTGCAATGCAAATTCGATCGTTCGTGGCACCGAACGGGCGAATGAATTTCGAGAAATTCAAGCGGGTTAAAGTTTGGTTAAAATGTAAATAGAAATCTGCAGACGTAAGTATTTTTGCGTTAAATTTAAATGGTAACGAGGCACTGTTAACATCTCGTTACCACCGTTACTACTATGTAACTGTTTAATCAACGATAAAGCTTGTTCGTACAATTCAGGGTGTCTAGTTAATTAATTACGGCCGACCCTTTCGCGAGTTCCAGCTTTCGGATGCAATCACTTGCCACTGATATTCTTTCACAAGCTTGCAGCAATGGTTTGACAAAGTGGTTGCAGCAACGATTCGTCACGATGTTCGCATACATTCGATACGCGTAAACTAGTATACAAAGAAATTCTTGAGCGCAATAAATCATTTGCGCATGAATATGTGCATATTTCAATAGCACGAACGTTATCCTGCTTTCATTTCCCCTTCTTCTTAGGAAGCTTTATTTATCCGAGACGAATGGGAACGCTTGATGAATTTGCGGGCTACATAGATAAACAATAAGCACCGTCGAAACTATTATACAGTAGTCGCGCGTATCAAAGCAAAATTTCAACCCTAGAAAAAGGAGACCTGTTTGTAGCTAGAAACACCGTAAACACGAATCGCATGAGACTCAACTCAAACGAAATATTCGCAGCAGCCGAGCAACAAATACGTGCCCCTCGACGCGAGCAAAATAAGTACGAGAAATACCTGGTGAAACGCGTCTTAATGACTTGACTAGTCGGGAAGACAAATTCGGAGCCGGCGAGACACTCGCCGAGGATGAAACGAGTCGTCAAACCCACGCGCACACCTCGACACATCTTCCGGCTTCCATTAGATCAAATAGCAGATCCCGGCGAACTTTACGACACCCACACGGCGGATTCGAGTTTCCTCCTCCCTGCTTCGCGTTAAATCGCCCGATAAGGACAACACCCGTTCCACGGTCGCACAAAATTTCGCGTCACCCGTCGTACGCGCGAGTTAAGCCGACGATTCATCGTTATATTACCACCTGTGATCTCCAAACGACGTCGAAACGTGTTTGCGTTTCGCGATAACGATCGTCGGAAATTTAAACACGGCGGGACTCACCGTGTCACCCAACGGGCACCCCTTCTGGGGTTCTGCTCGTAAACGACGCCCTTCGTCAATGGGGTGCGTGTTCCCGTCTCGTAGGCGCGGCGATAGGGTTTTCGAAACGGGGCTGGTTACACCTTCAGTTTGTAAGTAGTTAACGTTGTCCGACCCGCTTCAATCAGTGGAACCGATTCGAGTGTTTACTTCTCCGAAGACTGCCGAGAACCGCGGCACATCCAGGCGCAGTTCAACGTTCGCAGAATGCTTCTGAGTGGTTTGTTCGCATAGATTTGGATTGTGAGATTTGATTTTTTAGAGCGAGATTATTGTTGAAACGAGAGGGTGCGTTTCATGTTGCGGGAATGATTAGTTTATTTCAAAGATATCGGTTGATTGGTTTATGCGTGAATGAAGTATGATGTTGATTCGTAGTTTGGTAGACAAGTAAAAATGAAGCGAGATACGATTTCCATATCATTAAATATAACTGCATATAAATATGTAGTGGAAAGCTCATGCGCTGATAACGTAAAGCTCTTGTCGCAGCAATATTTTGTAACATTGCATCTTCCTAAGCCTGGTAAAAATAATTCAATTCCTTAATTCAAGTTAAAGCTTGAAACTCTATCAGAGTTATCCTTTTCTCTCAGGCTTGGCTTAGGTGAATTGTAATAAATATTTGACGAATTAAAAAATGTGATCAAACATTACAAAATTGGGCTAAATTGCAGGGGAAAAACGTTTCGGTAGCCGTAGCAATCGCTAAGGAATACCTGCCGAGTGAAATGAAATAACCAAAAGAATGCCGGTTAAATATTTATCTGCCCCATACCTTATCCATCGTTATTATCGACAACTGCATCCGATGTCCAACAACGCATCTACTAAAGCCTCATTTCCCTTGACGCGGACGAATGAACGAGTACAACGCGACAATGTCCACAAGGATAGTTCGAAAAATTTGTGACGCCACCGGGTCCGGCCGTTCTGGTCCACCTCAAATGTCCCGTATAAACGTAAAAATGAAATGCACATGTCGAGCCGGGAGGGCTAGCGAAATAAATCGCACCGCGGCATTTACGCAGAATGACCGTGAGCGGTTTACCCGCGCGGAAAGTTAATTAACGATGCAATGGTGGGAAACCCGCCTGGCGCCCCTATTCGAATAAAATTCGATGGCAACGCAGCGAGGGAGGGAGAGAATAGAAAAAGAACGACGGATAAAGCCGGAGGAGCAGCGTGGAACGATGCAGATAAGGGTGAAAGGACCCGATATTTTCTGGATACGAATGCACCTACGACCCATCTCCATCGCACCGGACGACGTTCGACGTCGTTTTAACGGTCTTACGACGACTGGAAGTTGCCTTTGCACCGACCACCAACCTTATTTATGGAACGATAAGAGGAGTTCGACACTCGGATCGTCGACTTTAATTCAAGAACACGCCGGAATCGCGTGGTCGTTCAAAGTTCTGCGAACTTATCCTGGTGGTGTTCGCAAGATAATGTGTAATACTGTGCGCGGGCGAATATAAATTTTTCATTCGTTTGTTTTTCCCGTGATTCTATTGCGGGGGAAGTGTTTAGCTGTGAAACGGTTTAGAACATGTATGGTTATCACCGGAATGGCTAAAGGTGAATTGAATCCAAATGGAATTGAAATTCAATTGAAGTTAATGAATAATCATTGTCAACTAAGTTTATCTGTCTGAATAAATTTTCTTTCGTTTCTACTTTATATATGGGGGGGGGGGGGGATCAGAAGCCAATCAGTGTAAGGCCATTAGCATTCAAACCGAGATAAACATGGCTTTTACAAATTAAGGTAAGGGCACCAATAGTTGACCAGTTAAGAAGAATCGTCTGCATGAATAATCGTAAGTTATTTATTAAATTTATGAAATAGTAAAGGTCTATGCGTGAAAATGCAACTAACATTAATTGAATCAATCGTCCGTCTTAACGATAAACAATTGAATTTAAGCGAGAGCGTTTTGAAATTAAAATTGTGCATAAAATTTCGAATCATGCGTATGCACAATTTGTGCATGTAACCTATTACGAGAAAAACAAAATTGGCAGTTCCTGCTAAACACGTTTCGGTTCGAATTCGAATTATCCACGAACGGTTTCGTAACGCTACCGTGGAATCGATTTGGTGATACATATCCAGAATATATCATCCCACGATCATTTCTATTTGCTGCATACCTATCCGTTCGCGATAGAAAATAAACAGAACGAAGTTACCGTCTCGCTCCGCAAGAACACTATAAATCGAGTGACTTCGACCCACGGACACGATTTATCCTGCTATAAATTCTACAGGATCCCTGGTAGATAATGCCCTCTTTCGTGATTTCATTTCAAAGCGGAGCATTGAAACGCTCCCGGCTTGGAACCTCGTATATTATGTTTATAAGTATTACGCGTGTGAAAAGGGAGTGTTTAAAAGAAAGAATAATAAAAGCGTAAACGGTCGACAAAATAAAAGAGCGACGCAAACCTACATCGCGGTGTATGGAATTTGCACGAGGCTACGATGGACAGAGAAAAGAAGGAATCGATTGACACAGATCCGAAGTCTGTAGGGCGAGCACGGCTGTTATTATTTCCTTCGAGTTGGTCACGTGCACGTTTCGGTGTTCTATGCAATGAAAACTGAATTCCTTCCGCGACATTTGCGCGAGAACACGAATCGTTCGGTCCTTTATTGCCCGGAATGTGCGTTGGACTTAATTTAGCAGGACACCTTATGATCAGGAGAGCACTAGATTCGATGCTTGGTCCCTATGAAAAGTTTTCCCCATGTTCATTCATTTCGACTATTGCGTGGGGCGATACGAGAATTCCTCGTCCACTTAGTGCCCCAAAATAGAAGAAAATGAGACAGATTTAGATGTACAATGATACGCTTTTTGATGTTGAGTGTTAGCTGATATCTGACTTTAATTAAACGGACACAGAGAATATATTTTCGGTATTTGCTTTTATTGTATAGAAAAATATACGCCATCTTTGTTGTATCAGATAAAGAAAAATAATTTATCTCGTTAATGTTTATATATTAGAAATATATCTTATTTCAATAACAGTTTCATCAAATTTAACTTACAGTTTCATATTTGCATCAGTTCTAACAGTTCCAAGATATATGGTACATTTGAACGAAATATAAATATCCATAACTGCACTCTAATAACCTAATTATGCGAAAATGTAATTGCATTTATACATCACCACATTTATACCAAAAAATTAGTTTAATAAATACGACAGAATGTCCCCTTCAACCCTTCGCAATATGCAGAATATAGGTCAAAGTTTTAATCAGCCGAAATTCAAAATATCATACACAATAAGATTCACCGCTGGACGATAAATATATAACGTTTAAATTTCGAGTATGTCGGGAACATGTTACAGGGTGCATTAGTCTGGTGTTGCAGAATCTCAGGCATGTAGCGAATCCACTGCGGCGCTGTGCAGTTAATGCTTAAAATGAGTTCCTCCCTGTCTGAATTATCTGCACCGACTGACGTGCACATCCGCGTGAATTTCACGACTCTATAGGACCGGGTCCAGAGAAATGATAACGTTCTCGCCATAAAACACAACCCTGTGAAATTCTCTAATTGCAGGATACGTTTATTGAAGCGCGTATTTATGTTAACGCCGCGCTGTTTCAATTTTCGACTCGATACCATCGTTGCTGGCTCACAAATCATTTTACTATTGATATTACACGCATTTATTATTTCTCACTGTACAATTTGTATACCTCGAACATATCTACGGTAGCATTCCAGGACGCTCTCGCGCCAGAGAAATGATTATTACGATGCTACTCCTTTACCATTCAAATGCAACATCGAATGAAATTTCATCGTGAAACTTTTATTAATTACATTATTAACTTTCCTCGTCGTCGGTCACGAAATTAAACGATTATCTGTAGAAGCTGGCCATCATAAACAATTGAAATACGAATTTTTCGTATCTGAAGCTTTAATTTCGAGCGAGAAATTCAAAAGTGTAATTCTCGTAATTCTTTCTCTTCGTTTCTGTTCCATTCGATTGTCTTACTTATGTTTTTATTCCGCACGCACTTCATAAATCGTAGCGAGTTCCTGTCGACGTGTTATTACATTTGACGACGAATTGAATCGATATTCTTGTTTGAGCGATCTGGTTTCGCAAGTCTCTCGTGGCAAGTGACAGGTAGGTTCTGCTGCAACGTGTGACAAATTCCTTGTACTCTGCCGCATTTCATAGCGGCGCCCGTATTAGAGATGTCGATTCAACGTTGATCCCATCCGGTGGTACTATAATGTCGCTGGCCTTAATTCGACACGACGATTCCCGGACATACCTAGTACGCTCCACTGCATAAGTGTGCACATCTAAATACGCTTCATTTGAACATTTGATTGTGCCCTTTCATTTCGATTGATAGAAAATTAACAGCGAAGCAGGCTAAATAAAATAGAAGAACATTCTGATAACTTTAGTGGCGTTCAGTGAAGGTAATTGAAGCAATTTTTAATTAAAATATTGAATCTTTTCTCCGACTTATCCTTCAAAACTTACAGACCATACATGGATCTTAATTAAATATATGTATAGGTTGTAAAGTCGAATCGAATTTTCGATACCATAAAGTAACTTGTACTTACTCATTTAAAATTGTAATATGAACACTCCCCTTGCAGCGACATCCTTGCAGACACACAGCGACGTTACTGTAACTCTATATTGTCGGATAAGTAAGTAAACAGTTACGCATAAAAAGTTTTGTTCCAAATAATAGTTTTCCCGCAATCGCATCGCAAAGTCGTAAGGTTACCGTCGGCACCCCGGTCTACCCTACATATGTGCATGCACTTGTATACAATGTTCTAACAAACGCGATAGAAGACATTGAATACGAAACTTCATCGAACTTGAGTAATCAAACCTCGACAATATTAACTTCATTATCTTTCCGATATAAGTTCACGTGTCGCCTTGCAATTCATCAGATCGATACTCTACATTATACCCAGTCCTCGGTTCCTGTGTTCGAGTTCGCATGGCATGAATACGTCGTTACCTCTGCGCCGAACCGCATTAAAATGTATTCTTTCCATCTTATCATTGTTTCGCATTATTAACATACCGTCTCCAATTCGTATGGCACCGTCATTATCATTATTTCGATCTATTCATATCTCAAGTACCATTTGCATGATGTATGATGCACTTAATCGCTCGCGTAGCCTTCATTAAGGAGTGTATGCCTTGTGTCTGCACACGTAAACAGAGTAGAAGTCCAATGGATGAAATTTGAGGAGCGGTTTCGTCAGGGAAGCGCATAGAGAACTGCCGATCCTTGTTCGCTATCACAATGCGAAAAAAAAAAAAAAAAAAAAAAAACAAGTAGGTAGAAGAAGAGCAGACTCCTCAGTTGTAATATACGAAGCTCTCGACGCGCGCATGTATCTCATTTTGATCGTCAGATTTGGGGTACGTATTGCATCGTCAGCGAAAAGGGGTCGATGTCAATGGCGAGGTAGATAAAGGAACTGTCAAGTATTCTCGAACGAATAGAGGTGAAGAGTCGTTCGATACGCGTCTTTGTTCCGCGCTCTCGTTCGTGACAAATTGTCTCGCCTGAAGAAACCTTCGTGCCATTTACGACACTCGTCCGTCCATCAACGGCAGAAGTTACTTTGTAATTAACAAGGAGCGCTAAGTAATCGTGTTTCAAATCGAAATGGCAAACCCAGAGGCCGCGGGCAACTGTCCCCGAGAAAATTAGAGGACAGAATGGAATTTCAACGTTCCGTTCCATCGAAATGGCAGACGGTGGATTTTGGGGCATAGCGTTGGTCGGTATTAAATGTTTCCTACGATCGTCGCATTGCCCCTGCTATGGATTCTTTTTAAACATCACGTGAAAACTCTTTGCTATTCAATTGTTGTATGGAGAATAAAAGGAATGCAGAATGGCAAACGTATATTGAAAATATTTTTGGGAACGTAAAAGAGCTTAATACTAGAGGGGATGGTCTAAATATGGGCTAAGTATTGTGTGATATTAGGTTCTTCACTCTATTAAAAATAAGATGAAACTACGATTTATGAAGAGAAGTGGTGAATTGCGTTCGTTTCCTTTACGTGTTATGTTGAAAAACTTGCCCCTTCTCTTATTTCGCCTTC
Source organism: Nomada lathburiana (assembly GCA_963667235.1). Classification (NCBI taxonomy): domain Eukaryota; kingdom Metazoa; phylum Arthropoda; class Insecta; order Hymenoptera; family Apidae; genus Nomada; species Nomada lathburiana. The sequence continues at coordinate 5,749,268 of OY763903.1, forward strand.
ATGAAACATTTTTCGAGTTAGTCCGTTTCATTTGCTCTGCAATAATCTATTGAATTAAGAGCTGATCGACCAAGCGCGCTACACTGCTGTCATCGTATGCTTCTTTTCAGTAAAACTTTTGAAATAAACATCATTGCATAGTAATGAATACCATCGGTCTAATTCCTCTTTACTTTATCTGAAAAACTTAATTTATATAATACTTCTACTTAACACATACAAGAATGTAACAAAATTTACCTAATTATTAATTAACGTCACTATAATTTTAAACTTACGAAAATTCTTTCTACTACAATGCTCTTTATCAAAATTAAAAATCGCTTGCTTAAAAACTTCCAAAACAACAACAACTAGTACAAACACAACGTTCATTAGCCATTTATCTCAGCATGTGCTACGTCAATCAGGATGCCACTATCCATATCGTAACCAGAAAAGGGTTGCGACCACTATGATCCGCCGCACAACAGTTATCTAATACCATTCACTGCTTCATATGGAGCACGTCATATCACGTGTTATCATTAAGCCAGCAATACTGTGCTCTCTAGGCATGGGGAAATCCCCGATGAAAACCGAGCGGATTCTGTTTGAAGGGATGCGAAGGGATCGCACGCCCTTTGTGCGATCGTCAGTTGCGGTTTGGTGACAGATTATGACGCGGTCGTAGCGTGCATTTTGCCACAGTCTCATCGACAGGGAATAACAGGGATGATGAAACGATTCCGTCGCCGCGAATCCATCGTGATTAAAAGTCACGCGGAACAGGAGCGAAGGGATAAATCTACGAAACATCAGACTAATGAATTATTCGATGAAATATTTCTTAGATTAAGTACTTGACATTTTTTCCCTACCCTCCATTTAATAATTGTAATAGATAACAATGTGGGTAATTGAAGTTATCAGCTGAAATACACCAATAGATAAATCATTACCATTTCACAAATATAGAAATTGGGATTAGAGACTTGTAATGTTTAGTGCTCCTCTACTGTCTAAAATTTAACTGATTTCTCGTGTTATGTTATAACCACGATCTCATTATTATACCTAGCAAAATGTTATGACTTTTATGCATAGTGTAACAGATACTTTTTAACTCATAATGTCTCATTGTATTTTACGAACCTGTTACTGTGTCAAAGAATTCCCCGACATGGAATTACAGGATTTCTCTTTGTAAATTGAGTGTTTCGAAGTGCAGGAATTGTATGCAATCGGAAGCCATTTTATTCACGTGCAACTCTGTTCTTGACATATTTGCATCCTCCACCAATCTCATTCGTCATTGAAATCGACGATTTTCACGTAGTTTATTGCGACACTACTGTGTGCGTTTCAACCTGCTTCTGACCCAAGCTGGTGTGGGTCGACCAATAAAACGTCGATAATCCGTATGCCGATTAACAGGAATGCCAATTATCTGAATACTAGTTACTTGAATGATCGATTATCGGACAAAGGTACTATGAGACTTATTTGAAGTCACTTACGCTTCGAATACCATACTCGCGTATAGTACAGGAGAATATTATTACCATCCTGTTAAAGCAATCTGTATGGGCTATTCGAGCGTTTAAATTGCTCCGTCGTCAAATATTTTACCAATTTTGGGCGATATTGATATCAAGAATTCGTTCATTTATAATTGTTAGTTAGTTTATAATTGTATGAACTGTTTGATTCGTACATTGTTGACTGTACGCGTAGATAATTGGAATGATTAATTACATAAGTAATAATTTTCTAACTAACTATTGTGTCAATTTCATTAATGATAGTAGTAATAACTACTTAGTGTTAAAGAATCGGATAGAAAGAATCCTTTAGAATGTGCAGTTAAAAGGGAAAATCTATAAAGACTACTATTCCAAATAGTAGATCAAGTATAAATTTTCGAAATTCTTTTCTGCAATGGTAGGATAAATGGCATCCATAGCATACAGTTAACGTATTATAATTTATCGCCATATTAAAATTGCTGAATCTATTCTATTTGTCAAGGTATTATTCAAGAACGCTCCTACTTCAAACGTTCCTCACGTATCCTATTATCTATAAAATTAATCATTCTCGATGGAAATTGGGCAAATGTTATTTCAAAAGGCGCGTGTCCAAATTTTCAAATATGTTCTTCCCTTTTCACGTTCGCTGCTTCTTTTCTCCTAATATGATTACACAGAGTACCAATCTTCACCACTAACGCATTTTCCGTATCTTTCGAATCGCTACCATATTAACGTCTTCAGAGAGTCTCTTCAATATAAATTGACGATTAAAGTAACCCACTGACGATGAACAAGGAGCAAAACGATTGGCAGGGGAGAGACAGTCTTAAGCACCGCTGCAGAAAATAATGAGAAAGAATTTCGGTCCGCTCTCAGTCTTTCAAAACTGTCGAGTACACTCGCTGACTGTTCGATAGAACGTTCAAGAGCATCCCGTTGCATTCTGCAACACGGTGATTTGCGACAAATTCGTTCGCCCGAAAGAGCAAAGTTCCAGCTGTAAACTGCCATTCGAGCAGTCAGCATTGTTGACAGAAGCATTGTAACAATACGAAAATCCCAGTCAGCTCCTTAGTCAGCACACAAGGATACCGTTTCGCTTGTTCGATTTGTTTTTGTCGATCGATCCCACGTTGAAAACTTCCCAGCGGGCTTAATTTTAAACTATTTTTCGCAGTGAAATCAGCCCTCACTTCCATAGTTTCGCCGTAATGCTGAAAATGTGCGAAATTTTTCGTTATCTGGTTTTTTTAATTAAATCTTTCCTTCGTTGCTGAAGGTAATAAAATAATAGTACATATTGATGTACGTTTCTTCGGGTATTTTAAGTGGGCCAACGATTTATTCAATTTAATATAGTAAATATATACGTACTGTGCAGGTAATGTGCCGTAGAATAACTAAACAGATGCAAGCGAAATAAGTTTGCCTTCGACATACTGGAGCAGTGGGTGCTTCATTACTGTGCTGTGTGATTATTCTTCTGAAATGCTTGCTGCAAATTTTCTCTGTACGTTTTCACGCTCGACGTGCTCGCTATATTCTAACCTGACAAAGCAGTGGCTAATAAGATCATTTTTCGCTCCGTACACTTCTTGAACATCTGTAACCGTTTCTACACATTCAACCTTAGGAAAGTTGCTCCGATCGTTCATTGGAATTGAGGTAAATTTGATTTCCTTTAAAATATATACAATCCCTGTATCATTTGCGTACCATCTCATACCAATGAACAAAGTTCTATCGCAACTTTGTAACACAAAATTCTCCAATAAAATAATCCATTCTTCTGCCAATAAAGTCGCCGTAAAATGAAAATTTACGTCCGCCCCGTTGTTTTATGGCTGACCACGGGCCAGTCGTGGCGCTTTTAAATTCTCTTAACTTATGCTAGTGCAATTTCACGCTTCCGATAAGGGTAGCATGTAAACTGGGTCGATGCACCCCTCCGTGAGCTTAACCGGACCGCCGATTTAAAGCTGTACCCCTTTCACTTCAGTGCCACTGGAAAAGAAAGCACCGGCTGTTAATGATTTTACGACGTCGTTACGGTCCGTAAATTCCACGATAACTAACGTTAAACGGGCGTTCGCGCGATGTTTCGCAGCGGTAAAGTGTCCGTCGCGAGGGCGCATGCCGCGTCCAACAGCCAAATTCGATTTCCATCGGGAATGCGAAAAAAATCGGTTGCATTGTCGCACTGGCCGATAAAAGTGTCGATACTGTACAGTCGATGGAGGAAAAATGCGATTCGCGAGCCGCCACGGACGAACATTGACATTTTTATATCGAAAAATGCCACGGATTTACTATTAGAGTGCTCGCCCTGGGGAGATTACGTTAGCTTTAGATGTCTGCCCTTTCGATCAGTGACTAATTGGAGAATAAGTGTCGTGATGGGAAAATTAGTCGTTCTATAATTGAACTTCCTGAGATACTACTTTGTAAAGATTAGTTTTAGTAAAACTCCCGTGAGTGAGATAGACGTCAGGGGAGGTAATAAGACCTCAGTTTTATTTAAATATTACTATCAATCAAATCTTAAACAGGTCAAGATGTGTTAACAACACAGTGAAGAGTTCCGTATAAAAATATTTCTCTAAGACCTAAAAAAAATACCAAAAAACAGTTGAAAAAATCGCGTGTCAACCCCCTAAGTACTCAGCTCGAGACACATCTCATTCACACCTCGAAATCATTCTATACAGTCACGAATTGTTGATATAAATAATACTTATGATATAGTGCCTGTAGTAATACAAATAGTATCTATACACAAATAATGTAATAAATGTATAATAAACAAGTGAGTCAGATAATGAAAAATAGCGAATTAACGGAAGGCCGTGAATTAAAAATTCGCGTAAAAGCAGTTTTTCCTTTGAGAAGTTGGGGGAATTTGTAGCGCTTAAGGATACTTAGAGCACATGTTGTATCGATCAGTTACCGTTGACATTGATTAAATCCGAGTTGACGTGGATATTAATTAATCCGCGGCGGTATTTTATGCGTCGTTTTGTTCTTAGACACTAAGGGGGGGGTTTAATTACAAAATTGCTAATTTATTAGCGACAGTGTCACTTCGCTATGGAAATCGGGGCGGAATTTATTTGATAACTTTCTCCGCCGGCGTTTTCACGTGCTACGAATTTCAATTTCATAATTGGAATTTTTTAACGTAATCGATAAGTATAGCACGATACGCGTCCGATAGCGAGGCAAGCATTCAACTTGATTCAAAATATTATACTCTTCGAAAACGTGTAAATTGTAACGTTCAATTCTCGTTCAACATCGAGCCGAGAAATTAGGCTAGTGATTGACGTTTCCTGAACTAGAAATACATGGAACATACATACAGCATGTAGTTCTGGCGTACGTACACAATGACTGAATAATACATAGCTGCGATATTAGCTAAGAGCATTGGTGGCGGGAAACTACGCAAGGTGACAGACACCTTTGTTTATTTAAACTATTATCCAGCTCCATTTGAACCATTTCACGCCCTAACAAGTCGCGTAATGGAAATGAAATAGACTATTAACGATTTGGTATAACGAAACCGGTATACTCGCTGTAAAAGAGGAGATGGCCAAACACAGCAGTTTATATCTAGAACGTCCGAAGAATCGCCCCAACAACTTGGCCGCAAAACTACTGGACACCACGGAAGAACGCGAAAGACCAAAGGGACAACACTTTTTTACACCTGCCGTGCAGATTTACCGACCAAAAGCTGAACATTGTCATAGCGATACACTGCTGGGTGTACTCGCGTCCATGTCAATCTAAGAAGCCACAATCGATGTTGAATTCACATTGTACGATAGACTGCAACCTATGCAGAATACAGTAATAAAACGAAAAGCATATACGTGCGATACGCCCGATCGAATTATTCATCGAATATTGATTTAATATTTATTCAATAAGGTGAATAAAATTAATCTCCCAAATGAGGACCGTAAATTCGTTATTTCATTTGCCCGCGATTGTGTTTTGGCTTACAGTATAATAGGATAAGCTGCTTACTATCAACGACCAAACTATAGTTTCCATGGAAGTTATACATAGTACATACATATATTAAACAGCGGCCAAAATTCGTTGTCGACGAGCATAAATATTCAGTGATAATTGATTATCCAAAACGCCGTCAAACCAAACACACGGATCTTTCATGAATCCAAATCGTTAAGGTCAAACAAACCTCGAAACGGTTCATAGCGTGACTTTCTGAGAATGTTGTTCTTCCTTCAAATTTTGTAGCTCGTTTCGGCCTCTACCGACAGTCGTGTCGCGTCTCTTGTAGTCGTCGTACGAATTTCGCGTTAAGTATTCGCAATACCAGCGGCGATTACTTATAAAGTTATAGTGAGTCGATGCAGTGGTTAAACGATAGTTATGGTGCACAACGTGGGAACAACTGGTGGTGGACGTGTCGTTTGGTGTCTGCAAAAGTCTGAGATGCTGTCTGATGCAGCGTCTCATCCATGTACACAGATCGGCGATCAAGGTAGGAGAGTACGCATACACATATTTCATCCGATTATGTCATAAATAATGGAAACGTTTTTCCCTTTCAATATGATATATTCGATCCAAACTCCCACAATGATGTTGCATTTTACTAGCAAATTTTTCAATCTCTGCATTCATGAAACCTCTTGATCCGTCGCCAAGTTTCTTATGAACTCCGCATTACTCATGAAATAATCGTGCATATTGTTTTGCTGCTGTGCAATGCTTCCGTTGAATATTTTTAATCAAAATCAACGCTACTAAAAACGTCATAGGATTATACGAGCACGTACAGAACAAGGGAATGCGAAATGCTTAATGAATTCTCCACTCGCGTTATTTATTGTAACATATGTGTATTATAGTAGCAATAACAGTTTCATTACTGTACCAAAAAATTATTATTAGTTTCGTGTATAACATCTACGCGTGTCTATGGCTAGTTCTCTTTGAAACCAACAGTCAACCTAAGATTGACCGATCTCTAACAAATCTCGCACCATTTCAAATTCTGTATGGAACAAACAAAGTCTTTCGCACATTCTTCATCGTACATCCAATCAACACCGTGCTACAAACAAAAACGTACTCAAATTCGCGAACCAGCGTTTCGCAGAACGATGCCCAGTAATCTCATCGAATGTCAATAACGTCGAGTTTCTTAGTTTCTTAGCGCATTATACTTGCGTCGGCCAAGGGACTTTCTTCGCGTGACAACGCGGAACGTCGTCAATTTCCACCTTTTCTACACCTATTAGGGATAGGGTGAAGAAGGCGCGGAAGGTCGATTCTACGCGTGTCAGGTCGTGATTTATGCGACAGACACGATGAAACCAGTTTATGCAAATATTATCGCAGTCGAATTGGTTTGGCAACACGCCCGGTCCCGCGTACTACTGAATCTTACAACGACGACTGGGATTCCTGGCGCATTAGTCTTGGGTGCACCGTCGAGAATACGAAGGGCACGTGTAGTCCGAAATTTTCACCCCCCCAGAGAGACGATTTAATGGCCGCGTGAAACAGGAAATAATTGGTACGGACGTGTTTGACACGTCTTCGCGGACGTTAGGTAACACTCCTCTGGACAAATTCGCCATTGATCGACGCGCCGCGTTGTTATCGGCACCCTGAATAATAGGACCGATAGAGGTTCGCGACGGGTTAGACTGGAAATTTAATATGCCATTCGATGTCCCCGAAAATGTATCGAACAGGTGAGACATTAACGTCGAATTGAATTTTTCGGGCGCTCCAAATGCCTTAATAGTTAATCAATACAAATTAATTTACGATAAATGTGAGGCGCAATGCAAACTCTAATTGCAAGCAATTTTTAAGTTTATTATCAATGTCGAAAGGGTATAATATTAACTTAAGAACTGCTTGCAATTAAAGTTTGCAATTGCGCCTCAAATTTATCGCAAATTAATTATTACATTTTTCAACGCAAAAACGATTTTTTCATCTCGATAAAGTTTGCTACAACAGCTGAGGCATTTAGAACGTTCGAAAAATTCATTATGCTCGAGATCATGCATATTCGTTCTTACCTTCTTTTATATTCATTTGAATATCTTGCTGCATTCAGCGGCATTACAAATATTCTGCTAATATGTATATTTCAACGATATTCCCCTACAGTTTACATATTACGAAAATCACCATGAGCTAGAAAACATATATATGATCAAGGCGTATTGCAGAACGTCTATTATTTAACTATTTCTTGAAGCAAATTATCGTGTTACATGTACGAAATTTCCTTCGCCAAAAATATTTCGTAGCCTGAAACGAAATCTACGTCCGGGCGGGGTACACGTTGACCTTTTCACTGCGCCTGAAGAAGGAAAATGTTCCGTACCCACGCAGTTGCAGTTTGCACTGCCACGAAACACCTGTCTATCGTAATCAGCCGCGCATTCAATTTAATTAAACAAGGTGTAATTAATATATAGAATCATGAAAACGGTATTACGTAAAGAACATGTATAGAGGTCGTCAGTAAGTCCATATTCACGTGAACAGGTCTGCAATAACGGAATTAAATATAAAATCTCTTCCAAATATATCACAACGACCACACACAACTGTCTAAAATTAATTTCACCAGCTATCCATTTGCCAACCGCGGTGCTCGCGGTCGTTAACTTTCACAAGCGTGCAACAGACACTCCTCGCCATTAAAAATCATTCGCGGTTCGTTTCCCCGGGGTTGCGGAGCTTAATGAAGATCCCAAAGGCTGGAGTCACAGAATCGGCGTCTCGTCACGCTGTGAGCATTTGGATCACGTGCGCGCACCTGGGCGACCACCTCTAATGAGGCAACAAAAAGACGTGCGCAATTAGCGCGACGACGAACCCCCGAATTGTTTTTTGTTTTTACACCGCGTCTGTGGACTTGATACAGGCTGACACACTGCTGTCCGACTTTTTGGTGGAAATCAATAATCCCTTCTTTAACGCGCTCTATCGTGCTTCGTTAAGTGTTTTCATCTGCTCGAGAAGCAACGCTCGACTTCGCGTGAAAATTAATCACTCTTCCTTTAGCGCACTCACAGCGACGAGTCAGGATATTAATCAAGTGTGCGCTGGGGGGAAATCTGTGAATGAGCATTCGCTCTGTATCGTGTTCTAAGCTATCACCCATTCTAATTTCTTTCCACCGAACTTTCGTTGCTTAGAAAGTTAATACAATTAACATGATAGGGTATAATTTAGTTTTCATTCAACTCTAACACAATACTCAGTTGGTGACGAAATTGGAATTATCGCGTTCAACAAAATTTTACGGGCTCTGTTTTCCTTAGTTTGATGATGTTATTTGAAATTGTGAATAATTTAACAAAGAAGACAATTGAAAGATATTAACGAAGTCAACACTGAGTAACATAAATATATTTGATTAAAATCTTTGATGGACAATTGACACTGAAAGTATTCATTCAAGGTGAAATCTAAATAGTTACCATGGACAACATCCTAATTATAAACCTATTAACATACAAGATATTTTGCGTATCATCGTCTTAATTAAATTGCACAGCTCCCTTAAATATCATTCGGCGCAGCGCATACATCTCTACGTACAAAACTTCGGACACATTATTTCAGTATTTATTCAAATAAACCGAAATGATCGCATTAATCGCACGAAATTAATTTCACAATATACCGTTCATAATTTCTCAACGCGAATCGCACCTATCGCCTAGTTCAAAACGCGAGAAGCAAACCTATCACTCACGAATAACAAATGAACACCAGAATAAAATGCAATCTCCAAACGCCTTGCTGCCTCGTATGAAACGGATTTAAAGGAGACGCGAAATGAAAGAGCAATCGCGCGTGGCGTGTTCAATTTCACCGTAGACTAAATAGCCGGACGACCGGAATTAGCCCTCTAATCCGCGGCGCAGAAATGAGACGGGCCTGGCCCGAACGAAATGAAACGAAACGAAAAGCTCAACGGTGGCGGATTTCCACGGACGATCGAGCCGATATATCGCGGCTTCGCGAGAACTGGAACGTCGGCGCTCCTTGCTCCTTTTTCACGCCTTCTCGACGGACGAGATCGATAATTCATGCACACTCGATTGACGGTGCCGCGGGCCTGTTTCCCCCTTGAAAAGTGGAACGTCAGTCGTAGCTGCGCGACAGCAGAAAATCTGAAATCGATATTCCGAACGGCAGCTGCCTTCGACTCGCGAAACTCACGTATCTCCATCGGCCTGTAAACCCTTATCCGCGAGATCAAAGCGAAAAGGATTTCTGATGGCAACGGGGCGCGCCCTTTAAACCCCTCTGAATCTTCCAGTTGATCGTCTCGGTTCGTTTGTTCGGTCCTATTCCTGTATTTGCGCGTGTCGCGATGAATTTGAATGGGGAACAGGTGAGTCTTGTGTGCCGTGCAATGTTGACACGTAGAGAGAATAAAATATTGCAGAAGTTTAATCTTTTTACGGTCTAATGTCTAACTGGACTGTAAATATCGTTGTAATGATACATCAATTGTGTTACCCTATTCTAGAATGAATTCCTCTGAATAATTATAGTTGCAGTTTACGTTTTTTTCTTAACGCGAAATTCAACAAAATTGAGCAGTCAAATAAACAGCTTCATATATTTGCCTATATAAATTATATTGAACAAGAACGAACATTTTAAAGGAGAAGCAGAGAAGGAGAAGACTGTCGAATCTCCGCGCTAAACCGTCGGTCCTTTGTCTGCGTTTCATAACACGACACTTTCCAGAAACCTATTTACCGTGTTATAGAAGTGTCACCTGTATTTATGAATGAGGATCAAAGATATAATAATCGTCGAGAAACCACGATCAAGGATGGCAAGCTGGAACTACCCCTGGCATTCGCTGTAAATCGTTTTTTTTTTTCTCGTGTCGTGAGCAACCACGAATGTTCAAACCGCCATGACAATTATGATACAATTGCGATGCAATTACGCGTCGAATCGCGTGCGAACACTTGTTGTATGCGTTGCTTTTACCGGCGTAGGAGCGGCGAATGCTCGTGTCGGCTTGTTGCACACGGTGAACCGTGGTATTCGTTATGGAAAGTGATACTGGTCAGTAGTTATGCGTGGCCAATGCGAACGATCCAGGTCAAAGTTATTCCCCCTTGCGAACTATGAAACAGAAAGCACGCTCTGTCTGAATCATGCTTTCGCCACCTTTCTCCTCCTGCTTCTTTTACGAGGGGCCGGCTTTTAAATCTGGATGGCCAATATCGAGCTTTCGTCACGTTTCAACTATATACTGGCCACTTGCTGCCGCTGGTCGAAAAGAAACTCATTTTTAAGCTTGATTGGCCAAGAAAGCGAGACTTTCATTATTGCGGATCGCGTGGAAAATCTAGAGCGGCGAGAAAATTGAATGGACTTTGAATGCTAAGTGTACATTGTGCGGCTTAAGTGGTTTGTATTTCGTGGTGATTGAGCAGGCGTTTTAGATTTTGTTCAGAATAAACCCCGTTGAAATATTAATTTTATTTGCAAGTTGAAATTAAATATTTCTTTATGAGTATCCTCCATTTATGTCTACAGTATGCGTTTGAAAATGTTCATAATTGTACTACTGAAGTCTATTAAATTATATATATATTAATCTCATAATAGTTTGCATAGGCAAACAGATTTTTTTAAACACTCTATGTGTATACGTGGATGCTTGAATCAAAAGCATGCAAGTTTCTACAATTATGCAAAACCAACGTTGATACAAAATTCACGTTTCATAGTTTGTTCTATAACTTTCATTTGCGTGAAAAATTTTGTGCATGAAAAATTAAATTCTTCTTTGTTCGTACGAGTGGGTTTTTAAATATTCATCGGAGGGTGTAATTGAATGTCAATGCCAGTGCGTATGAACATATTTAGTTTCATCCGGTGAAAGATTCGAACACTTGAAATATCATAGAAAAATATTTTGACACATGAAGCTAAAGTCTAACGTGTGCGAAAAATATACAAATTTCGAACAATTATTTATAAAATACGATATAGGAGAAAACTTTTACCGGGTCGTAATTGCTCCGTTTTTTATAAGATACCTGTTACTGTCTTATTGGAAGAAAAACCAATAACAGAATTCTGCGAATTTTTAGGAACAGAAAAGAGATAAAGAAATATCTTTTCATGACCAGTTGGTACAGGCGTGACTAGAATTTTCATTAAATTATTGGGTAATATTCAAGAAGCTGGCCATAATTTCCGACTGTAATATCGAGAATACATTATACCTGGTACTTGGAAGTAAAACCCAGTTTCGATGAACAGTGTATACGTGAAGATCGTACGATATGAGTTCCTTCATAATCGTCCTTAATCGATATAACAATATTACTAATGGAACGAATAGTCAAATTCTTTGGATCCCAAGTTTATTATACAATTATGTAATACTTATAATAAGTAATATTTTTTGAAATAGTAGACACGATATAAACCTGTGCAATTCCTTTTCGTAGATGTATCATTAAAAATCTGGACAGCTTTCCCATTTTTGTTTAATCCACTTAACCCTGCCTCAATATTCTTATTTCTTCATAATTATTGGCCACATATATATCACACAAGCGTTATTAGTTACATTAGTTACCGATCTTTACATCATATATTACACTGCTTGTTGCCATATTTTATTTTAATAACAAATACTCCATTAAATATGCTATGAATAACACATGTATACATATATGAAAATCTTGAATCACGAAGAAGTCCAAAGTGAATAAAAAGACCGTTCGGTCTCAATGAAATAAATTATTTTACATCTCTCGCGTAAAATAAATGAACATTGAATCGTTCGTCACGTTGCCGGTCGAACAATTTAAATTTTTTCATGAAAAAGAGATTATTCGAATGAAGTAGGTACTTAAATTTTAAAATGAAGAAAGATTAATTGAATGAATTATTTCAATTATACATACATATTGTACCGTCACCTTCTGCAACGTACATATTGTTCATGCTGCCGCGTAATTCCAACCGTTCGCCCAGCTCCATTCATTCGTTGACACACTTACCGGCGGAAGGAGAGACTTATTTTCTCCGTTTATCAAATCGTGCCATCATCGCGACATTCGCACTACTTCATTTTTATCTTAATGCCCATCCACTCCTTCCGTCGTCGCGTACAAACGCGTTCATCACGCCCTTCGTTACCTTCCCGCCGTTTATCCCATACCGCCGCGAAATCAATCTTTGCGATCGTGTAAAATTCTGCTCCATTTAAAATCCGAGGTACGTGTCCCACTGGTTTGTCCCGCGTCGTCGTATTTCAACTTGGTACACGGTCACGCCCATTTCAAACGTTTCTACGAGCGTAGAAAGAACGAGACACGGGAAATTAACATTCCACCGGTGTTCACCGGTCTTCTTCTTTGTCCAAGTCCGCCATTATTGCCACTTACGTGATACTACATGCAGTCTACGTACCTCGTAGCCAATAGGTGAGAATTCTCTTTCGGTGGCAATGGGATTGTAATTGTAACGAGTAACACTCGTTTCACGTGACAGAGTGGTCGATTGTGTTTAATTTGCGTCCCTCAATGTCGATCTTCTTATTTCATTTTTACGAAAGATTTTGCAAATTCATAGACGAATAGTCCTGTTGGTGAACAGGAACAATAGAATTGTTGGGAAATACAGTTTTTGTAAGAGAAACAAAATACACATTCGTAGAAATGTAGCGAAAAATTCAGACGCGTGGAGCTTTGGAAATTTTTATTTTAATGGAAAATTGGAAACTATGTAATTTGTGTGTAGCGAAAGAAAGTGTAGAATCTTAGTGATTCACTAAAGTAGTGGTATTTCACTGCTTGTATACCCATTAAAATGTTTGTAATAAAAATTTAACCAGGCACGACATTTCGAAGCGGGCAAAAAGAATAATCCAGTCAATTAATTAAACATCAATTTAAATCGACGAATTATAATAAAATAATATAAACCGAAGGATCGAAGAATCTAAGGAAGTAAATATTTGCGAACACAAGATGAAGCCTCGAAGAAAACTGACGGGATCGGTACTTACTTAAGATCAATCTCGCAGGAAGCAAGAATATATCCTCTGTTATTCGCTCTGTTTCTCTTTATTACGAGCAAGAGGAACGTGACAATTTCTTGCTAGGTGGACAAAGATACGCTACTCGCGTGGGAGAAAAAGGAGCACGCCGTTTCAACGATGACTGCTCGTCGTGCAGCTGCTGGAAAGCTTAGTTTAAGAATCCCCCTGGCCGTGTTTCACAGCCACTCTCGTCTTGCTCTCGTTGCTCGATTTTGCTATGAGCCGTTTCATTGGGACACTGGCGACGTCACCCTGGAAGATCCTACGGAGGGCACAAGTGAGCTTGGAAGATTGTCTACAGTAAAATTGAACGTGCCACTTATTTCACGCGGAATATGGATGTTTGATTTGTAACAGGTTGAAGTGGTCTGTCAATGTTTGGTATAAAGTTGCCCCGCTGCTTTGAATAATTTTGTCCTGTTTCAGTTTATCGAAAGGAGAAGGCAGTGAGCGAGGCATGGAAGTCGATGAGCTTCCTATTTTTGTTGTTGTACTGAGTTAGGTATTTTTTACTGTACCATCGTTGTTTACGGTCCCAGGTAGAATTGCAACGAAAAATAGTTCCCAATTTCACGTTGGCCTGGAATTCCTTTGATTTTGTAAATGTTACTTTTGACTTCAATGTTTTTCTAGGTGTACAGGTTTTTGGACAAATGTGAACTTAATGTTCGATGTGGATCTAACAGTGTAGAATATTAAAATACAATTTAGATAAATGCCATTTTCATTAAATATTGCTCTTTGACTTAGACATTAAAGGTAGTTGCGAAATATTAATTTTCCAAATCAGATACATCCAATGCTTTGCGTAAAATTTGGTACACGAAGTATGGCAAGTAGAATGTCTTCGAATTGAAAGAAATACTATGAGTAGAAAGTGCAATAACATTAATCTCATTATCAGAAAGAATGAACCAAATAATTCTAATTCTTTTCAATTAACATCGTAATATTTTAAGCAGAGTTCCACTGTTAAAAAATAAGTCAAACGTATAGATTCACAAACTGCAATATTTCCAAATTTGTCATTCGATAAATAAATTCAATATTTCGCAACAGTGCATTCGCTTTCTCATTACCGCGAAGATTAGATGCAAAAACCTAAAAAATGGTAAAAAAAAAGTGTCACGATTTTATCGAACTTAATTACAAAATTATAAGATGTCTGGAACAGTGGCGCGAAGTGGTCGTCGAATCGAGGGGCAGTTATAAAACTGGAACGCTTTCGTTTTACCGTGAAACGGGAACAAAAAACGGCAGTGCGCTGCAAAGTGTCGATCGATTGTAGAAAGTTAAACGAGTTGTAAAAAAAGGCGCACTCAAAAGAACAAGGGCTTCTCAAGCGTTTTCTCGATACGCAGCTGCGTAAATAACAAAACTGGGGAAAATATAGTACAAAAGGCAAAAAATTATAATTGTTTTATAGAAGCAGTCTGGGAAGGAACGTTCATTGACAAACTATTAATAAGCTGTAGCACACTTTAAGCGTTTCGTAACTAGTTCAACCATATTTTAAGTAATAAATAGCAGGATATATGTTATTCGTTAACTAGCCTGTTATACTTTCCTCAGAAAACTTTTACAAATAATCCTAAGAGGATATTAGATGTTACCTCTTTCCGGTTATTTTCTTCTTTTGTTCTCCATTATTTCATTCATTATTTTAAGTCGCATTAATTTCTTCGATCACCGGCGACTACACTATTCTTTTTCAGCGACGTTCAATTTCCCTTTAGATTCCGGCTTTTCCCCGTTTACGCTTCTATTATTTCACGAATGAATTGTAAAGTTCGAGCATCAAAGACGTCCAGAATATTATTGAATGTTAACTTCTGGCAAAGTTTCATTTTGATTATTTGTTATTATTAGCGTTTTCTTATATTTGGAAGAACGTCGTTTCTCCCTTTTCAAATGAAAGTTAATCAGCATTCAGCTTTCTACAAATTTTAATACAAAAAGTTTCAAACCATATTTTTTCTACAATGAATTCAATGTCACCTCCATTTTTTACATGTCGTTGTATAGTTTTCACTTCGCAATGTCATACCTGACATCGACAAGAATTCGACGACCTACTACACTGTCACCTTAAATCTCGGAATAACGCTAAAATTTCGGGACCACTGTGCGCTGTATGTAAACGAACATTTCAAACCCGGCCACTTAATGACGCCGTTCCATCAATGGCCAAGCTAAGGCGAACGAAGCAATTATTGCATCGCACCTTTTATCCCTTCGCGGTTGTGTGTTTTCAACAAACATTCGCAGGGATCGAGTGACATTTATCCCGTGAAGGTTGATTTTGGCAGGGACCGTAGCAATTAGTTTAACGCAAATCAGGTAGAGGCAGGCATCGAGTTAGCGCGAAAGCTTTTCCATTTGGAGTTTACCCAACGTTCACGGCCTCTGTGTGCGCCACGGCCAAAGAGGAAGTCGACAGAGCAAAATAGGCCAGTGTCCTACTGTATATCCGTTCCGGAAGCCGTTTGTAATGCGGTAAAAACGAGCCGCGAATCGATCTCCCGCCCCACCGACCTACGATCGCATTAAACGATACCTTTCTGGCGAAACCAAGTTTCTGAAGTCACGATTGAAAATTCTGTTTCCATTCGTGGCTAGTCGATGTTCCGTTTAGTAATACTTAATGAAAACGAAAAGGAGAACAAAGACTCGCAATCAGTTTCAACATATGTATGGAGAGAGGGGAAAATATTTTGTGCATTCAAATCGAATACCGTTTAAAGGTTTTATAGAATAGTAACGATTACTCGTTAAGGGATATTTCATTGTCTAATGGTGTCAGGGATTCCTACGCAAGGCAAGAACTTTGATTAAACGTATCGTATTGTGTTGACAAATTAATATATTTGTTTCACGTTCAAAATGTAGTTTTGGGCATTATTTTGATTTGCCACTTCGCGCAGTGTATTAAAAATCATTTAAATATCATGTTAAATTGATTTTGATTGTTCAGTTTGTTAATGAGCAAATGGTGATTTTCAGTATAATGCACGGTATATACCCCAATACATTCACTTTCTACATTTTGCTGTATCATTTATGAGTTTCCAAGTTTGGAAAAGTAAACGAGTTTTTAAATTAAGTTACTTCGATCAAGTGTACCGTTCTATATTTGGTAACAGGTAGGTAATAAGTAGGACCTCCACAGGATGCTGAAAAGTTCTGTTGATCGTTTCTTTGAAAAGTTCTTGCAGTCGGAGAGTAGTATTCGTACATATTGCAAGAGTACGCGACGCTTAAGCTTTTCAGCGTTAATCGATACTTTCGATGCATAAACTTGTAACGAATTTAAGTGGGACGGGATAGGGAAAGCAGTATCAAAGAGATTTGAGAATTAAAGTCAGGTTAAAATCAAAGAACCTTAAAAAAATGGTATCAAAGTCAGAATTAGATAAAATACGGTTAATACAAGTGCCAGAAGTAAAGAATTGTTATTCTACGTGCATTAAGAAATGGAATATTAATAATTAGAGTTGACTGCATTTCAATACAACAAGGATATCTAGTTTTTCTTATTTATAATCTTATGGTATTTATTTCAAATACAAGTACAAATTCCTGCATAATTTTTTAATACAATTTTACAGTTGCACAGACAAATATTTTGCAAGGGTATATATGTGTGTTTGCTTTTCTTTCTGCGTTATTGGAAAATACTTTTTGACTGGTACAAACGAAAGGTAAACATATCGCAAGGTGAAAAATGTATAAATCAAACCGCTTCCAGTGCCGCCGGTTCATATACTAATAAACTCGAATTAATAATAATTTAAATACGACACACACGTGTTCCAACACTTTCTCCTAAACCACTCCTATTATTTATATTCCATAAAGAGCCCAAGTCCTCTAGGGACACGCGTCAAACTGCTTAGCCCCTTAATTCCAGTCGATAAAGCCAAGAAATTATCACACGACCTGCATCAATAAAGAGTACTAATAATTAAATTGAACTAGATTCAACCTGCTAAAAAGGGCGGAGAAAAATTACTCAATGAAGGAATGAATTGAATCGATTTTTCATAATAGTCGAATAATTCAGGTTTAGCTGCTGCTCTCATACTTCATGACCAACATTATAATTTATGGATTTACATTTCTGGCACGAACCGATAGAGGTTCATTGAAGTCAGTACCGCACCCAGAAACTGAATGGACAAGATATACAGGGCGAACCAGCCACACCCATGCAAATAAGTAAACGTAGACCAATGACGCAGAACCATTAGAATCATTCTTGGAAATACAGGTAAAGAGGTAAGAAAGGTGATCGATACCAAGGAAAACTCGAGGAAATGGGTTTAATCGATGGAAAGATAATGATTATCGGAGAACCGCGAAACGACGCTAATCTCACGCCTGAAATCTCGAGCTATTTCATGATTTTGATGCTATTGGTACTCGTGCAAAGTGAATTGGATTTGGAGTGCGTAAGAGTTCCTATTAATTTTTTTTTTTTGTGGCGAGACTAACTTGTAAGTTTATGGTTCTTTCTCAAATTGAAAAGGAGCGTTTTAAGCGTTTAATAATTTTTTAAATGAAAAGTTTTCATCGTTGTAATAAGGATTACTGTGGTAAGATTTCTGTTTGGAAATTGTCGTATGACAAATTGGAAATGAAAATAATTTTGGTGAACCTTTTGTTATAAAAATTATCAATTGAAGATTAGTCTTGTTTAGGAATATTTATTGTAGAGCAGTTATGCACATAATTGTTTAAACATTTATATTTATAATGCATCGTTCGGGGAAACAAAGAATCACTAGGAAAGTGGCAAGACAATTATTAAGGACAGTGTAAGTATTTCATCTTTATACGCTTCTTTATAAAATGGAAAAGCAAACTACTTTGGAAAATAGATTCTCATTTCTAAAGCTTTTACAGTTATTTATCAAAAATCTACGTTCGATGGTTGCTATCATTGTTTAGTTCTAGTCGAATAACAGAATAAATTCACCACTTTACGAGCTCCGTTCTCAATGGCAATTGCTGCCGTTTCATAAAAATAACGTTAAGGTCTGTAGAAACAGACATTTCTACACTTTTTATATTTTTAGGAACTGCAATACATTCAAATCATACTCAAGTCGATGTAACAAATTTAACAA
The DNA here is from genome assembly GCA_963667235.1 of Nomada lathburiana. Lineage (NCBI taxonomy): Eukaryota > Metazoa > Arthropoda > Insecta > Hymenoptera > Apidae > Nomada > Nomada lathburiana. Next base: position 5,768,020 of record OY763903.1, read on the forward strand.
TCCATAAAGGAAAATATCAAAGTGAAGATACAAGTAATTCAAATAAAAGCAGTAGTAGTGAATTTACAGAAGGCAACTGATTGCATTAAATGTCTGTTAAATTATTCATAAATTATGTCTTTGATGTGAGAACGCTTCTAGAGTTACAAAGAACTGAGGTAACCGTCTAGTAACTGTCTCGAGTGGTCGTCCAACAAACGACCACAACTACTTAACGTCTGACTCAGTGTGTACCGTGGTCACTAGCCACCGAACGCAAAGAAAAATCGCCAAACGTTTAAAGGCTCGGGACACGCCCGAAAGTTTCTGGAACGTCAGTTTCCAGAAACTGTTTCCAACTATCGAGTGTCAAGCTTTTTCGGACATTCACAGCGTGCTCGAAGTGTACGAAACTCTCAACTCCCGCGATGTCAGCTTGAATTTTTGCTGCGAAAGCCGCTTCAATCGGTTTCCTTGAAATCTGTAACTTTGGAATATATTTTGAACACGAATATTTTTCGTTAAAAATCGAAAAGTTTGAATTTTTGGTGCAAAACTGCATTACAGATTACAATTAATAATTCCGATAAGTTATATATTGAAGTGTAAATCGATTATGTTCCGACTTCTGGATGCTGCCTCGTGACTTATTTCATGCAATTATATAATTTCAAATAACATTTTAGACATTCTTCAAATAATACTCACAATATTCTTCCAGTTTGGCAAATTTTGCACGCGATTCGATCTGCAGAATATTGTTTCGTTCTTAAGCAGAAATCGGGATGTATTGACTCGGGAAGTAATCAGAGCTTGGGAAATATTCGAAGCCAAGAATTTTCTTGGCCGATGATATGTCAAACGTTGTTGAAAGGAGGTAGAATCTCCAAGCCTACTCAAAGTCCTAATTAGAGTTTCGAGCACAGCCAGTTCATAGAGAACTCGACTGAAGTGGGTCCAGTTAAAGAAGCTCGCAGATTCGAAGTATTCGATAGCGAAATACTCACCCCTGTATCCAATAACACACATCTTATTATTTCATCAAATTTTCGAATGATAAACATGAATGCGAAAAACAAAACAATTATGCAATAATCGTAAAATTGAAGCACGGGAAGCAATTTTATTATTCTATGCAGAACGTTGTAAATATTATACGCTGATGAAATATTCCACCGATCGAAAGGGAATTTGTGGAAAACGCAAACGTTGTTTGAGCAACGATCATCGAACCCCTGGTGAAATTGCGTCACGAATAAAACTCCCACGACTGGCATACATTTCATAGTACCCGTGGGATTTGTCCTGAAAATAGAGAGCATGGAAGACTGTATGCCTTTCCATGGAATATGCAATCGCGCTGCGGGAAATTCGCGGTGTCTGGATCAAACGATTCTGCTGAAGGTTGCTGAAAAGTAGGAGGGGAAACTCGAGGCCCAACGACGCGAAAAACATTTTCGTGGAAATGTTCTAAATGCCTTTAACCGAACGTTTGTACAACTATTTACAACTGGCCAATTCAAAGAGAAATGAAAATACTTGAAAAATAATTTTACGCTGCAAAAGTGTACTACAATGTACTGATGTTGGGCATTTATTTTTAATTAACGCAAATTTCATTAACGTTCTGTGTTTGTCTTCTGTTTTATTTAATCAACGTGATTTTGCATGCGTTCATTCTCAACAATTCCGTAAACAGCTATAAAACGGTTGTTAATGTATAAGAAAGAAACCTGTGTTTGAATACGTGTCGCGCAAACACGCGGCATAAGCGAATGAGAAATATATTTAATCAGAGAAACAGATTCACAGCGGATACAGGTGGGCAATATTTATTTTAATTTTAATATAATCTCCATGTGTTTGGTGCTACGGATAATTGAATGCATCGAACAAATTAGAGGGAAAAGCAGGGAGAATCCACTTTTGGGTTAAGGGAAAACACATACACGTAGTTTGGAGTTCTTTAATTAAATGCTTCTTCAATATTTAATAGAGAAACATACATATTCAATGAAAAAACTAGAGAAAACAGTATTCAATTACATCTCTTAATATTCTTTCTACATATTTACTCTTTCATTACATGTCAAAAATGTGCTGCAAAAAATAAGAGTTATTGACTGTGATCATTACAAAATATATGAACTTTTAAATTAAAAGTTTTAATTGAGGGTAAGAATTGTTTCACTGAAAAGGTAGTTACTAGGGTCCACAGAAATTAGCGTAAATTGAACACGAGAGAAAAGTAACAGAATGTATAAAGTGCAAAAATAAAGTAAACTGTTCATAATGAAATTCTGTCAATAATTGTAACTAAACATTGAATTGTTTGTCCCCCAGTTCGTTCTTAAATTACGAACGAAAGGTCCATTTACACGTTTCATGCTAAGTTCAAGCTGCATCAGGGAACGTTTCCGAATACAGACATATTTCCTCCCAACTTTCCGCTTCTAAAGTTGCTACACGGATTCGGAAATGTTTGTGGTAATATAAACGAGAGAGAGAATATGGAACAGGAACAAGTGAACGAATTTTACATTCGGGAAAATGGTAAGGACAATCTTCGAATTTGTTATTTCCAACACAAAGTTCACTTATCAAGAAAATGGTCCCAGGTATGATTTTTTGCAAATAAGTAGCAACTAGGAAAAATCGAATCGAATCGAATGTAATAATTAATTGTAACAAATGGAGGCAAACGTATTTAATGAAATATATTCTATTTCCAAATGTTTTGTGAACTTGATTAAATGAGAATGAACGATTCGAGATCGAATAATTTATACAATTAATTAATTGAATTAAACAAACCACTAAAATATTGTGCTACTGTTGTATTGTAATATTTGATGCAATAACGAAATATTATTTACTGGCATGAACGATAGTACTATTATTCGCGAAATAGATTTATTTCATCTGAAATAAGAGATTTAGTAGTTCACAAAGAAAATTCCAATTAAAGTATCCAATGTTGCCTGCATTGACACTTTATCTGACACGATCAATTCTGTTCCGTTTAATATATTAATGAAACAAAGAAACATCACACGTATGTATACATATAATAATTTTGCTTCTATCATTAATTCGTTTTTGCTATATTTAATCAAAGATAAAAGGAAATCTTTGAAACACAGTCCGCCAGATAAATCACACACGATGTTGGAAATTATGTCGACACGAAACAAAACTAAAAAGAAAAATACAAAATCAGAGAGCCAGAAGGAAAAGTGGTAACCAAACATCGTTTCGCGTTTTCACGATTCAATAATCGTAAAATCAGATTTCACGCGGAATAAAAACGAATGCCTCGCGCGTTTTTAAAAAGGTTAATAAAGATTTTATTGTCACGTGTGCGTGTTACACCCTCGGCTGTGGAAAGGAGAACGGGGTGGAAAGCGAGGGAAATAAAGATCACGTACATCAGAGAACGAGTTCCCTTTTATAAAACATCATAGATCACCTTTATTGTTGTTCTATGTAACACGTGTCGCTGGTTTTACAAAATCAGGAATCTCGTACGTCGTACATGTACATATGTATAACTTTACATATTTTATATAGTTTTATTCTCTTTTTTTTTTTTATCTTTTACGCTTGCGCCAACATGTATACCTGTTCTATGCAACGTGTATTTACTCTGGTTACCCCGACTAACTAAGCAATCGGTCGTGCTCTCGCTTGACGGGACGTTTTCAATGGTTCCCTTCGAGAATTTCCATCGGGGGGGAAAAAAAAAGAGGAATGTTCACAGTTGGTACGGGCAATCATACGACAGGTCTGCGAAGAAATTGCAGTCCGGTAGAAAAATACGGTCGTAAAAAAGAAAATCGATTTACGAACTCTGTAAACTATACATTATCGGAAACTATAACATCCGCAGTGACCTCGTGGATTTATAGAAAATTATTTTAAATATGCCTAGTATATCTACGTAGGTACGATTTTCTTTCTTATCTTTTCTTTCCTTTACCATATCAGTGGAATCGTGACAACGCGTATATATTCCAACATGTTCTTTTCACATGTAAATCTGTGCCACTGTTTCGTTGAAACATTTCCATAAAAACGACACCTTGGTTGCCTGGTCGAAATTCTCCATAGCATCGCATAAAATAACATGTCCTAGAATATATTCAACCTTTTGGGGGGGACAATGGATAGTTAAATTCGATACTCTGTATGAATGAATTACACATTTCACGAAAGTATCTTGATTTTTTGAAAACGTTGCAGAAGCATCCGTCACTCCAATTATTGAAATATTTGTACGAATTTTTAACAACACTACCCCCTTGATTTTCTGTACGATCACGAAGCTGAACGTTCGAACGAACTTTCGTTTTCACTGAACGAACATTCCTTAAACAATCAGACGAATATTACACCTAGAAGCTTAGAAAGCTTTTGCTTCTCGTTTTTTTTTTGGTTATATTATCGCGAAATTGTCGATGGTAATCGGCTGTATTCGTGGTCCAGGAACTATCTTCAAGAATTTACAGGTTAAAGCTAGGGTGTTCGCGACACTTTGACCAGGAACAGTCGATATCAGAAAGGAGAGAGTGATAACGCTAGGAACGCTATGTGATCGATGCGGCTTGGGTCACGAGAATCGCACGATGCTCGTTATTGAGCCATCTAACCATGTTGCACACACGCAATGCTCCAAATGGGCTTCGTACAAACCTGCGGCCGGAAAACAATATCTCCCCATCGAGAAGCTAATAACAAATGTTTTGTATCGTATTGTTCGCGAATGTGAATGCACGTATATTTTATTGGTTCGACGTGTACAGTTTTGCTCGTCATTTACGCGGTTGATGTAACAAAAAGATAAATGAAAGGGCGTCGATAGATCTCATAGTGTGTGAAAATAGGGCGTCCGTAAAGATAGAAGTCAAATATGTCATGTATGATTGCTTGAAATGTTGCGTTCAGAAGTAATTAGCATAGAAGTGGAAAATAATGTGTCAATTATTATATCGATCTGATGAAATAGAAGATGCTATACAATATTCGTAAAATCTGATATATTTTAATTTTTGTTTCCTTTTATGAAATAATGGGATGACCGGAATTCGTTTTTCCTTTTTGCGACTGATGGGTGATGATAAAATTTTACTCTTTAGGAGCATCGTCTTTCCTTCGCCCTTATAAAGACACCCTATAAAGAGGGAAACCTAGAACATTTGAAAATCCTAAAAGCATCGCCGCATCGATAAAAATTATTTTGATGAACGTTTCAAATAGGATACAACTTTTTTAATACCTTTGATAGCAATTTTTCGTTTCTCTCCCCTCGAATCTATAGCTTCGAAATGCAATAAACTAAATTGAAGTACAGACTTGTAAAGGATACAGTGTTTTAAGAGATACATTTTGCATTGCGATACATTTCTCTAAAGAATTTTTTCCCCAAAAGCTTTCCAACGTTCTGGCTTTTGATCTTTAATTGATTTTACGCGAAACAGGACGCGCGACGATGAAACTAGGTGCAAAATTGATTAAAACGGTTACCCGCATGGCACTCATGCTTTCATGTTCCTTTTTCACTCGCATGGTCCACTGGCTTTTTCAATTATTATCATTCTGCGTGAGACACTACGAAGAATGGAATTAATTAGCGGTCACATTACTCCAAGTGAAACCCACTGGAACTGAAAAACGGTTTATCCACAAGCGTTTTGTACCCTAACCCGTTTTTCACGCACACACGAAACACTATAAGTAAATCCATTTAATCAATTGTCATCTATATTACAAAGAATATAATCACTGATTAAACTATGTACAACTAATGCAACTTGAAACCGAAGAATATATAGGAAAAAGAAATCCGTGCACAAATTAGCAAACAGACGCAGAAATCTAAAGAGAACCCCAGTACTATCAGTACACTCCAAGGATCTGCCAAATATCCCCTAATAAATCCATTGAAAATACTAACGACGAGAAATTCGTCAAATCTCACGAAAAACAAAAATGACCAGCGCAGAGACCATCTTGAAAACAATTACAGTTTCGACCACAGAAACATAGAAGTAGCCCAAGGTTAATAGGTACACATGTATTGAGAAACGCAGACTCCTACGAACAGGATAACCAATTTTGAAGAAAAGGGGGGAGAAGTAGGAAAAGTGGCTAGTAAAATTAGAAAACCCTCAAGAAGGCAGAGTGATCCGGGTTCCTTAATGACAGAGCTGCTCGGCCGTATCGTTTCTGAGATTGTTCGCTCGTCTAGCCCCACGCTCTCTTCGCCCAACCCTATCGCCGTTTCCCTCTCGGCATCTGTAATCTGGGTTACTCTACAATTAAGGTCAGGACGGCGGGGAAGCGCTCGAAATAAGACAGCGCCCGGTACAGAGATCACAGTCGACGATGAAACGATGCAACGGCGTGCATACGCGCTCGCATTCGAGATATCGACGATCCGACGAGTCGGGGGTATGAACAGAAATTGAACAGACATGTCGTTGAAGTTATGCAATGGTTGAGAGGGTGCGATCCTTTCTTTGTCTTGTATTGTATCGCGAACATGCGGCACTGAGGGGAAATCGTTTTCTTGACCATTTGTCTGTAACGATGCTACATAGTGTGAAAAAATATGCGTCAGTGTTGATTGTTTAATACCTACGCCGAACAATCGAACAGTTTTTGATTATTCAAAGTGGTTTCGTGTAGTGGCAGAAACTACCACGATTCGCAATCGTAAATTCAGTTCGAAGCATTTAGATATGAATTATATTTGAATTTTACGGTGGACAAATTAATAATATTCATATGACCTGCAGAGACTGCAATGGGATGCTTCTCTTGGATCGTTTCTATTCTAGAGAATCGATTTCGGTAGCGATCATTTTCCACCCGAGCTGTATTTAAATATATATAAAAATATAATTAATGAGTATGGTTTGTATCTTTTAATGGAAAAGTTTCGTAATTATTTCGGTCTATATTTTTGTCAGGAACAGTGCTCGATTTGTGTGTTTCAGTATTGAAAAATAAATTGCATTCTCTATTATTAATATCTATTAGTGTATCAAAATTGAATCGTAAACTAAAAACATTTGATCCTAATCAGAATGAAATCTTAATTAGAATCAAATCCGATTACTTGCCGCCCCCGAGGTAGTGCATTCTCAAATCTGTAATGGAATAAATATATCAGTTCCATCGAAATATCAAATCATAAGTAACGGAACAAACTTTTCGTCGAACCAGCACAGAAACGAAACTTTCGAATGGAAAATTGAGAGGGCACGTGAAGGAAACCAAATATTTTATCAAACTTCGTTTCTCGATGTTCGTCATTTAATATCGGAATTCCAGCTTCAGATTCGATTTCGATAAATATTCAGATGATTCCACGGCAGCGAAAGCACAATCGATTCCTTTCGCTTTATCGTCTCTCGTATACTTCCTCTTTTACAAACGGCTCTGTAGAAATATCGATTCAGTGACATTCGATCTCTCAATCGCAGCGCATGGAATAAAGTGCCTCTCTCACAATCGATAAAACTCAACAGCGCTATAATATAATATATTATATATATATATATTTATATCATTTATGTATACGTATATAATTAGTAGAAACGAACCCTCTGCGGTTTAGACCAGCTAAATGCCAACATCGGGCGGCTATAGAATACTCTTAACTCTCGACTGATAACATATCGTATCGCATTTATAGCAAACTCCATTCAGTAAACTTCAATTCGATTTATATCCCCCTGCTTTTTTGTTGTTGTTTTATTTTAAGGGACTTCTGCTTTGTTCATTTCTCCTTCTTCTGCTAGGCTACAGCTCTGCCTAATTTACAATGGCGTGTATCTTTAGAGAAGTGTACGTGTCTGTGTATACGCTTGTTTGTGGATATCGTGTGGGAATGTGATATCGTATCTGTCCATTACTTTAAAACGTGGCTACGTGTGTAGTTTACGGGTACGACTTCTCTTCTCTTTTTTTTTGTTTGTTTCTAAATTTCAGTTCTCGTTAGTTTCTATAGGCCACCTTGATCAGCGTAGAAAAACATCCCTGACAGATCTACGGTGGACAATAATTAATTAATTGAAGTTCCTCAACGAGTCACTTAACTTCGAAGAAGATTCACGTCGCCTCAAGGTTGTTGTTCTACAGCTACGGTCGAAAGGTGACGCTTCGATTAAAAAGAATTGCTCCTCTAACGCAGCACACCCTACAAGGGTAGCTGTCAGGAATTTTAGCGTAAAAAATTCTTAACGAAATTTCGCCTCGTTACTCGATTAAACATCACTATAATATCTTCCGTTTATTTCACGTTTTAATTCCTACGAATTTTTGCCTTCATCGTATTACGATTCGATCTTGGTACATTAAGCTCGTGACCATATCTTTTTTTCTTTTTCTGTTTCGCAAGTGGTCGTAGTCGAAGCACAGTCAGTCCTCCCTTCCGGCGTTTGAATGTCGCAACAAGATCACCGACGAACTAGTTTCGAAGTGACAGGGTTTCAGAGAATTCTTCTTTCCTTCTTTTTCTCTTTTTTGTGTGACGACAGTAGGATCGCCGACGATCAGGCAGCTCGATTATCGTCGATATCAATTGATTGGCCACGCCGGTTTGTCCATTTGATTAGAGTTGCAAGCCTGGCAGTGCCCATATATGTATAATTAATTAACACAGGGAGCAAATTTCGTTCGTTCACGGTTCCCATCCCTTTCTGCTTCTCTGTGCTTCACCCATTCAATAATTGATTGTGATAACTCTTTGGCGAGTGAGCGAAATTTGCATCCGAAATCTTAATATCTAATATTATCTACGTTACTCTCACACTAGACTGAATCTCTACGAGTTCGCCTCGGGGAAAAGAAACGATTTATCGGCGCGACGTTGAAAAGTCATTTACATGGCACACAGCATTTTGAACGGAATGCTAATTTTCGAAGCAACGCCCTTCGCTACGAAAGCTTTCGGTGATGGCAATAGTGTCCGCACGTGACTATGTTAACGAACTTAAAAATATTTAACACGGTCATAGGGGAACAAAATGTGTTCAATGAAACAGTGTTTTTGGAAATATTAAGCATTTGGAAAGAAGCTTAAATCGATGTGGAGAAAGACAATGGTATCAATGTTTCGAACAGTATTTTTGTGCCCACTGTCTTTTTAGCTTCTAGTAGAAGGTAAATAGTTCTACCAGGGAAACGCAAAACTTCTAATTCGATTGCAAAATGCCCGTTTCATATCGTTCGTCCTCAAGCACACGTTATGTTCGAAATTATTTCCTTCCGTGTGTTTTATCACAGCACCGGAAATATTTATTTTGATAAGTTTGATGCGAAGCTCTATCACAATTTCTCGCAAAACAATGTAGCATGCAGATCGAAGTGTTCAAAGATTGCAACTCATAATTTTCTAAAAGAATTTATAATGCCAGTCTCTGACATATTTATTGTAATAAATATATTTTCGAAGGCTGTGGATAGGAGAAACGGTTCTTCGTGAATCGCATGAAAAAAGGATATCGACTTTTTCATTCCCATTCCCGCAGTTGCTCAGCACGTTTAATTAAACGCAAACAACCCGATCGAATTTTGATTTATACAGTACACACGTATGTCGGATGCAAAACACACGCCGCGCCGTGAGTCTAGTTTCCGGCCCACTGAAAAATATATTACCAATCAACTCGACTCGAATGTTTCTACGTTCGCACCATGCGAGGAGACCGATTTCCAGCATTACGTTTCGACAGTTAAGAATGCGGTGTACGTGAAATTAATTCCGTTTCACGCTTGTTTCCCCACTATCCAATTTCACGGCGAACATTTTCTTAATTCCCCGAAGCACGATGTTCTCGAAAAGAAGAATTGGGCAACATTCAACCCTCATTATCGACCCGATATTTCATTCGAATTACACCGCGGTACAAGTGTTTCTATCATTTGCTTCGATGGTGCCATTATCCAGCCATTTATGTTAAACCTTGTTTATATTCCTAGCTATTAAGACTCATTGTTAGTAGTATGCATAAAAGTATATTCAATTGTCGAAAATCTCAGTGCTGTACAAATTATTCTGGTCTGGTGATTTTTTTAATCAGAACATTTAATCAGATCACTGTTCATCTCTGCGCAATTACTCCCGGGTATTTTGGAACACTACGTATATTGTTTGAAAATGATTTTCTCCGAGCTGATGCTGTTCTCCTCCGAATATTATCACGATATAATGAACATATTGCTTAATTACGTGCGGCCTGTGCCATTAACGAATTCCATGCGGTCGATCGAGCCGAAAAACGGGTTAAGTCAGATCGAATATAATGTAATTAAGAGTCAGATAAATGACACTGTGCGTGCAAATTGACCACCATTTGCCAGCTTGCTAATCATCTGGGAAAGGGGTTGCCGATTGTAATTAATCGATCGTAAACCAGTAAAGTGGGAATCGCATTTTATAACGGTCATTACGTTCGGATTGTCGCCAACGCAATTTATGATATCTCGCACAATGACAAAATGATATATACTGTTGAACGTCACGAACGTAATGTTCTCTGGCTTAATCTCCGAGGTATTCGAATTTTCTTCAATTTGTTTCGATATTAATCTAATTGAAATTGTCGTAATTTTAATATCGAGTTCATGGAAAAATGGAACACCATGTTTCTTAAATCCTTCAGCGTATAATAACATGCAAAGTGTGTAACATTAAATTATCTTGTACAAAAGTTGAAAAAAGAATTGTTCATTTAAGCAATCCTAGTACTTTAATGATTGAAAAAATCCACAAAATGACTTCTATCTAACTGGGCAACAGTTAAGAATTTGTAACAACAAATTGTGCAAAATAAATAAACGAATCTCATATCTGCCAACTAATAATGCAAATGAAAGATTCGATAAAATTTCAGGCACTATCCAAAACCAATGGATGCAGGGGAATTTAGAAACGTTTCTTTATCTTTATTCCCATTAGTCATCCGAAATATATTTTCAATTACAATAATAACGCGCCACGTTCGAGAAAAGGATATAAATGTATAATGCCGAAATTGCTGGAAACCACTGCGAGGGATGCCACGTCATCGACAAACTTTTCTCGATTACGAGTGAAGCGAATACCGATTTCGAGAGACCTTCGTTTCGAATTATACGCTCGCACGTGTTCGTTGTGTAGCAGCCGGGGCTATACAAAGTATTTGCATGCCGGGACGAATTCTAGTTGCTCCAAAAACCTGGCTGTTGAACAGAAAGAAGCACGCGAGCCTACGAAGCACACCGTTCTAAATGTCAGTAGAAAGAAAGTGGAGAAGGAAACAAGAGTAAGAGGGAAGCGTAGAGCAGAACACGAGGGATCGATTTATATCGTCGCGATTTTGCGAACGTGAAATTGTTTCGAACCGATTTCCTCCGCGACGAAAATGAAGTATTCGATTCAGTATAATAAAGATTCATTAATAAGATATTTGCTAAGGAATCGTGTAAAATGTATGTACCATGTAATGAGGTAACTGTAAAAACATAAAATTATTTAACATCGAACAGAAGAAAGCCCTTGGAAAATCAAGTCAGCACGTATTGCCATATTATCGGTTAAATTTGTAGACTATTCGTTACACATTTATACCTGCCATAATATTTTAAATACCATCATTTCTGTCTTCGATTTAAATCTTGTCAACTGAATAGAGGGTAAACAGAATTTGTCATCTGCAAATTTACGCGTATATACCAATTTTCCAATACTATCATATATTATTATTATTATTCAAGGAACGCAAAATTTTAATTCACACCTATTACCGTAACTTTCAATTTTATTTCATTTGAAGATAAACGAAATTATTATTCCCCTTAACTTTGTTACTGCTCTTGCAATGCCAAACGTGTATTTTAGCAAGAATAAGGTCTGCGTCGTGATCTAGATCGACAAGATAAAACGTGATCGACGGTAGACACTAAATAAAGTTCCTCTTGTTCTAATAAACCTCAGGAACCGTTCGAAAATTGCAAGCAAGTACGATTGTTCCAGAAGTTCGGCTTGATTACTACCTTATCGGTCACGGTTTCGTTTGATTGGAGGGCTACAGACACCAATTGCGAACTTTAATGTTCTGTAAAGCGCGGGCTCATGTAGCAAATAACACGTGGGAACAGTATTAACTGCGAATTATCAAATGTAATGGGGAAGATTTCGTGGCGAGTCTGCAGGTCGAGAACACGAGGACGCGTTAATCGATATTTAATATTCATATATAGAAATTGGAACTTCTGGACTCCAAATATCTATTTAAAATGTAGGTGAAATTTAGTGCTTGATCCCTACTGCAAAAAATTCTTAGTGGTTATGCCGTAATAAAAAAGTGTTAATAAAACATCGATTGACATCTACTAAGCTAGTCCATCATTATCACGTTGTTTACAGTGTTTTTAATGATTAAAGTAAATTGATCTATCGTATCCTACAGATACTTAATTAATCATGGCATATATTTATAGAAAATCATGTAAGACTTTGTATACTGTATCGAATTTCGTAATCAATACTGCCTTAGAATGTTCAATTACTTGCTTGCATAAATTACATTCGTACACAGAAGGACAAAATTGTTATGAATTTCTACTAAAAATACTATCATATAATTCATCTCTATTAAACCAGTGCTTCACAGTAGTCGTCAGTCCAAAGTTAAAATACAATAAGTCGGCGCGTAATAATTTATTACGAACAAAACTGAAATTAGTCATCCGTTTCGTCTAAAAATTCGTACATGCAAAGAATATTCTGCCCGAATTATAACGCGACTCGAGGTTCTCGTGGATCATGGCGATTGATCGATACGCGGTCCTGTCGTGTCTCCGCGGGACGTTGGGTCACACCAGTATCGCCAAAATTTCGGGAAACGGTGGCCCAACTTAATATATTGTCGCGTGCTTGGGATAACTCGTTAAAGTTGTACAATGCCTGTAGTAGTAAGACTTAGATCATGCTAGTCGCACATCGCACACTACACGCGACTGCATACCTCGTAATGGCGTACTTAAGGTAATGATCGTCTGGTGGAATTATCTTCTTGCCCCCCTCCGACCATTCTTATTCATAAATCTCATTACCAGGGTAATAGAAGCATTCCGTGATATTCAGGATTTCAGTCGAACTGTTCAACGAGTTATCTTGCTTTACTCAAATCATTTTCATCGAATGTTATTATTATTATTATTATTATTAGTATTGCGCACGATCGACGATTATGATATTAAGTATCATTTTAATGGTGCGAAATGAAAGACGGTATCGTACCATTTGGTAACAATTTGATGAATTTCGTACATGAATTGTTAATTACTTTGAACACTTCGATTTTACGTTGCGTCAGGTGCGAATGAAACTATTTAATTCCCCGTGGAATTTGTTGGAGTTTCAGACACATTGAAATTGGTATGAAATAAAATGATAATTCAGACAGACATATTGCCGTAATAAATAAGCTTCTCGACATCCAGACATGAATCGGGCACAATCGAACTTTGAAAAATTCGTCTCGGATTCGCCCGACTCTTGGATGAGAGATCGTCCAAGTTCCGAATAAACGAATTTAAATATCCTCGAGGCGAAACGGGCTCGTGAAACCAATTTCTGCTTCCTTCCACGATTCCCCCTTTCTTCCATCGTTCTTCCTCGCCCGTTTCTTTCATTCATTGTTCCCGCCCCGATACTCAAAGTTATCGAGAACGAGGACGACGCCTTCATGCCTTTCGTTTCGATACTCACCGCCACGGTCCCCTTCGTTTTCTCATTTTTGCGTTTCCCTGGAATAATGACCTCCTAGTGGCAGGCAAATAAATTGGCTGTCGTGAGGCCTACGCTCGCGACGATCGATTAACTTTTGTCCCATTTTTCTCTGTCTCCTTCTATCTACCTTCCGAACTTTTCGATCGTTGCCATCCCACGAAATGGAATGACTTAACGGTAGGCATACCGAGGACCTCGAATTTTACCTCTTATTGCTTCGTCAAAAATTTGTGAGCACCGTTTGTTCGTTCATTTTGTTGTTGGAATCAGAATCGCGCTTATAAAATATCGCGATCAAAGTTAACAGCGTTAACTTTTATACGGTCGTTGCGATGGTTTCGAATTTTTCATTTCACTTGCGTGCTCTGCTTTCCATTCGGATTTAGTTTCCCGTAAAGCAGTCGGTGGTATATTCTAATTTGATATCCCCTTAATTCCCCGTCACGAGTGAAGCGTGTTGCAAAAATAGAAATTTATTTGTACCATAGCAGTGAAAAAGCGTTGAAAATGTTTCAACAGTTTTACGTAAAATCAGAATGAAGCGTGCGCATGGAGGATAAAGATGAAAGTACATAAAAACGCGATGAAACGACTAAGGTATGAAGGAATGAAATAAAAATAAATAGCACCGGATACTGAGCTACAAATATCCCACGTCAAAATACGTGATATGCAACAACAAAAAAACCCAGAAAAATTTGCACTGTCCTCACGATTTATTAAAAGCTGTTTTTGGCCTAGCAAATCAATTGAAACAAACCTATCCAGAACCTTTTATGTTCATCGTAATATTCATTTGACAAATATTCCCTCAACTGTCAACTCGAGTTTAAGACAAATTACGAGCTTTCTTCATTTTCGGGTACACGCTGCTGGATTACCGAAGTAACGGTCTCTCAAATTCGAAGTACCATAGCAGCCAACAAGCGCGTTTAACTTGCTTCGTTGGAACTTGGCGAAGACGGGCCGTGCTTGGCTATCCACGACGCTTCTATGTTGAAATTACAACTTTAAGCTCACATCGTAGTATCTTAGAATAATCAAAGTTATTAGTTAGATGGAATTAGCAATATGTATATTTGTGAAGTATACATATGAAGTCGAGCTGTATCTGCAAGTTGAATACATGTCGAATTCTTTTTCCTGCGTAGATAAATGTAGTTGAATGTAATTAAACCTTTCTTATATGCTGCACTTAATTTGTTGTACGGGATTTGTTTAGCACTTTACCTGCTAATTTGTTTAGCAGGATTATATATTGTCAATATTCGAATGCTTCTTATAATCCTTCGATCGTGTTAATGCGACGTTGCACGGAGAAATATGAAATGGATTCTGTTTGCTCAACTATTTTCGAAACGATAGAAAATTCGTTCTTCGTAAAAATATATCTTGCAAGCTCAAATAAAATACGGCGGTGAAATTGCGAGCGAATATGATTGCGCTTTGAAACTATTTAAGATTAAGTTCTGTAAAAGTTGCACTCCTCGCGAGTAAATTGCGTTCGATATTTTTAAGATATTTTCGTCGCCGCGAAAGTACCTTTTCTCTGTTGTCACTATCTAATACAGTATACCTGTATCGTTCTCCATAGAACGTCTAAAGTGCACGAAAGCACATAAAAGTGGTGAATAAAAGCGTCATCGTTCACTCAGAAGATGTATCGGACAACGTTTTCATTCATCATCATTTAAATCGAATACGCGACACGACTGTAAAGTAAAGGAATACGTTTCATAGTGGCAATATCACGAGGCTCTTTGATTTCCCGAGACGTCTTGACACAAAATTACTCTATCGACTCTCGATCTCTTCAGCGTTTTTCTTTTCCTCGCGCCCCTTGACTTCGTTCACGATTCCATTCGTTCGAAATCATGCGAAAAATCTTTTAACCAAGACTGCGACGAAAATGGACAAATTAAAACGGTTCGAAAGGATTAATGCGATTAGAAACGATAAAGCAAATAATAAATGGATTTGCGTATTCTTCAATGCCTTCAGTTTTTTTTCTATGCAAGTATCAAATTAATTGTACAGTGACCTAATACGCTCACGTTACTTTGATTCACATTTATCCACATTATTCTTTATATGCAATATAATTTACTGCAAAAATAGGATAATCAAAAATTACACGTGAATGAAAGAATAGAAATTTGTATTAAACGAATTTACTAAGCACGCCTTCAAATTTACGTATAAAAATATCTTTGCTGCTATTGATACTGGAATTCTCCTTAATATGCAACAGAATAATAGCCTCAATATTATACGAATCATAGCCTCAATAATATATTTACGTTTCAGTGAAGAAACAGGAGTGTGTGTTACAATTTCGTTTAATTTTATCCCAGGAAAAAGTAAGTCTCTGAACTGTTATTATTATTTATCTGTTCACGTAAAATCAGTTCAATTTGAACAAATCTTTCAACACAATTCGAAGGCTTCAGTACCTCTAAAAAAAAAAAGATTAAAATTTCACGACCTGTTCCAAATCATAACCGTCACGTCGCAACGAAATGTTTTTTGATTGTCTAAGCAAATTCGCCTGTCCATCATGGATAAAAAAAAATACACACGTACATACACAGAGTGTAACTAAAGGGCGAACTTTTTTCCCTGGCTATCGAGAGTTGCGGTATGGACAATCTCGAGCAGAACCGCGAGCTTCCCCGATTCTTCTCGCTGCTGGCAAACGTCCACGCGCACACAGCCACGCTACCACGTAATATGCAAATGAACATTATCTCTCTAAAAGAAAAAAAAAAAAAGGTCGAGCGTTGGGACGAGACGGATGGAAGGCTTTTTTTCGCAAAGTGCGCCGATTCCATGCACTCACGACCGCATGAATCTCCATCTCGCCAACCGGAAGTGCTGGCCAGTGTTCTTACTATGCAAACGGTTAGCAGCGAATTCTTTGAGCAAGCAGATACCCCTATCGTTCTAGTAAATAGCAAATTCTCTTGGGCAAACCGTCTATTTTAAGCGAGGCGTGAATTTCCTGGGCATCCTACGAATTTCCAGAGTAAAACGTTCCATGAAACGACGAAAAATAATTTTTCTTGAACACTGTGAAACGCGATTAATGGAACACGAGTTTTAAAAGAAACGTATTGTCGTTATAAGATTTTTAAATAGACTATTGCTTTGTCTAATGGATCGTGCAGGTAGCGATGATTTTCATAAGCGAAATGAATATTTTCAAATCAAATGCATTAAAATGATTGGCCATCGGGGTATTTCATTCTCGCGTAACCGAATTATTCTTACTTTACATATTAAACCGTACAATTCTGATTCCCGTGTACGTTCGATTGCACACAGCTTGTATACTTCGTTCAGCTATCGCATAAGCATTGAATGAGATTTACGAAGATCGAAAGTTTCCAGGGAAAAATGGTACTTTCAGTTGGATAGTTCGCAGCTTCCTAACAGCCTCTTACGACCTAATAAAAAATATATCTTGGGATAATATTCAATCAGCTCCTCGATCATTCTTCTTTCACACGACTAGCCGGGCAGTTATGTATTTTAACTATCGCCATTTTACAGTACTCGACCTAAGATCTAACTTAATAGTTTTCGGACACATTGTCCTGTTCGTTTTGTATCTTCTCACAAGGAAACGATCCTTTGATTCGTCCGTTCACTGGTTACTGGAACGCGTGCCACTATTCGTCGTTACACAAATGTTCAGTTTAACTGGAAATAATTGTTGTTGTGCCCGTGATAGCAAATCAAATTGACCGCACTGTTGTTCGATTGATGTAATAAACATTTCGATCGCCGCGCAATATGTATGTAAGCGAAATTTCATTTCTGGTTAACGAAATAGTGCAGGCGGTGCAATTAACGTGTAAAATTAATATATCAATGGTTGCTCGTCGCACAAACCTATTAATTTTAGTTAATAGCGAGCATTCGCGCTCGTCCCCCCTGAAGCATTGTTTGTTATATCCCAGCTTGAAATTCTGAAGAAATAAATACCTTTTCAATGAAAGAAAGATAATGTAATCACGTTATGGTTTAATTGAAGGAAATATTCCTTTGACAATTTTAAACCAAAAACCTAACCAGACATATTTCTCTGCACAAAAATTAGCAAATTATTTCGAAAAGAATCCTAAGAGCATTACCCCTTCGTGTTTAGGGAAGTTTCCATAAATTCTTTCCTAATCGATCAAAATATAATTACAAGTTCATAGTCAATGTTAAGCCCAAATGAAGGTAATCGCAGTGCAACTCAATTTATTTTTACCATTTGACAAAAAGTAAACCGAACACGTATACCATTAGTCCCATCGTAGAGAAAGAAATATCGCAAGTCAACGTCAACTTCCAAACGAATCGTTCGTCGCAGTCGCACTTCTTCGGGAACATTTTATTTGGCCCAGGCCGAATAGAAATTTCGATTCAACCTGAAACAGTGTTCTGTGACAGAGTTCTACCGTTAGCATCGGTGTTTACTGTTCCACCGCAAACCATGCCAACCTCGTAACGCCACGAAACAACAGCCCTCGATTACCGTGCAACATCCACCTCACTTTCAGGCATCAAACGTAATTGCTATCCGAAGCGTCTCGTCACAGCATAGATTCGTGTAGCAATAACGCGTCGACGACGTTGATCGTCGGCAATATAACGAAGCCGCGCATTGGAACGCTTGTAAAATGGCACTCGAAACGACTGGTCCGCGGCAACTTCCGGAATTTATGGAAAACCGACTGCTATTACGAACGGTAAGGTCGTGAAGGTTCGATTTTACGGTTACTGGGCGAGCAGAACGGTGCGCAGAAATTTCCGGACGATTTTTATTGTCTGTTTAGCTCTGCTTTGTAGAGGGAAAATTGTGAAAGTTTTCGGTAATGCGGAGTTTATGCGCAAATCCGGAGGGTAGAAGTGATTTCCTTGTTTATGGAAATCGGCACGCGCTTGAAAAATTTCATGGATGCGAAATAATTTTAGGCAAGGACAGCGCGCGAAGAGTCATGAATTCTATTGAGGATATTTCGCGCCGTTGATAATTTAAATCGGTTACCCTACGAACTACAGTCACTTTAGTCTGCATAATCCCACGGGCAATTCCTTCGGGTTCAATTCCGACGAAAGGGAAGAACGTTTTCTCTCTGGATAGAAGCTAAATAAGACACTTTGGGCCCCCTTAGACTTAACTGTTTATTGTTCCTGAGATGCAACTGACGAACTATTCTTCCTCCAAGCTTCATCGTTAACGTTTACATTACCCTATGTCTCAAAACCTTCCATTGACAAAATAGAATCAAGAACGAACGAATTAAATCTCACTCGCTGTTGGACAAAAATTTACCACGTCACGATAATTCACAGAACAATCGTAATAATCAATTGAACGATAGGTTAACATAATCGAGAGCACATTTTACAAACGCTTTACCCCGCAGTCAATTCGTGCACAATTTTCGAAACATTCGAAAGGCAAGAAAAAATCTTTTTCAGGCTCAAAGGATCGTTTCCCCGTTCTCTGTACCTGTTGACCCCTGTTCCGCTCCTTGTACGGTGCAGCGCGCGTGTCGGTTTGTACATGTGTATACGTGCGCAGGTGTTGTGGAGTGGTGGTACAGGTAAAGGGCCGGGCGTGTAACGTACAAGGTGCCACGAGTTGGAAAAATGGAAAAGGGTTTGGGGGTAAAACGGCCGAGGAAGGGTTACTAGGAAGTGGGCTAGGTCTAAAAGTCGGACTGCGACGTGGCCAGGGCACTCTCGGCCGTTTCCTCGCGTCGTCATAAAGGCCTGGTCACTTCGCCGCACTCGCAATGCGTCGGATGACCCCGTCGATCCACGCGATTGCTTATCGAATGATCACTGAAACAGAGAAACAAATAAGCTAATGAAATTGCACGAGTGAAATAATCCAATTGTAGAAAGACATCAAGGTTTAATTTCATTTCCATTTCCTGCTCCTCGGTGACTTGTTCCTCGTTTTTATTAAAATGTTCCTTTGTAAGTGCGCTTATTTATATATATATTTTTTTTTTTAGAATTGTGGATTACCTAACATAAATTACCACGTTTTATTAAATCAACGGATAGTGAAACTTCTATCCACCCTAGTTATAATACGATATTTCCTTCTGCATTCTCTGTTAACAGATAATTAAATTCCTTCAGATCAGAATTAGGACGAAGCATTCTTCCTTTAATTTACAATATTATTAGAAATTGAATAAGGCAAGAAGCTCGTTAATTGTGCATACAACGAACGCAAGGAAATCTTTCATGCGAAAGTATGGGGGAAATAGTATTAACCCACAATCGTGCAAACGTAAGGCATACTCGTTACGTGGCGTAAAATTTTCATTTCAATCTCGGTCACATTGAATTTCCAGGACAATGCACGTACGAAATGCAAATACGTAATCCCCAGCATCGCGGCCAGATGTGATTCATAAAATGCTGACACGAACAATACGTTAGGCACTGGGCTCATACTTCAAAGGGTTCAATTTCGGGCGAACAATGAGTCCACGGGACGCGAATAATTTTCTCCGCTGCGATGCAACTGATGATCCAACGGGCTTACAATGGTCATCGGGGCGAAGGAGAGTAAGGGAAATTAACTCTCGCCCCCCTTTCTCAGGCGTAAAACCTACAGGATGAAGTTGTCGATTTTTCCTTGAGGCATTAAGAAATGTTCTGACCTGAATTCTGTGGATTGGTTGCCTCGGTAGTAATCTGAGCAAAAAAATATATGTCGGCAAAGCTGCTTTAAGAAAAAAGAGAGATGCCGCAAAACGAGGAAATATAAAGTGAAGTAGCGCAAGGGAAAGAAACGAAATACAAAATACAATGTGAAGTGGAGAAAGTAGTATGCATTGAGGCATAAAATGAAGAATGTAGAGTAACGAGAGGAAGAAGAGCAAAATGGGTAGTGTGAAGATTAGAAAAAATAACGCCGAAGGGGATGAGGGAAAAGAAAAGAAAATATATACAACGGTAAAGAGAAATTACCAGCAAGATACGGATACACGGACAAAGGATCGTAAGAATAGTAGGGATTGTCAAAGGAAACAAAAGAAAAAAGTGTGCATTGAAGAAAACCAAATCTAAGGTAATAGTTAAAGAAAAAGAGATTGAATAGGCTGTGGGAAAAAACGCAGTGGTAGAGATAGACTGATAATTCGTTGCTGTATAAATATTTCCGAGTATGATGTTACCATGATCTACATTGATGCGACTGTGAAAAGAACAGCGAATACAGGCCAGGCGATTGTCAGCGGCCGCGGACCGATCATATCAGACGAGGCAACGAAGCTCGCGCAGTAGTCGGATCTGATAATGGTCAGACATCGCTG
This sequence comes from Nomada lathburiana, assembly GCA_963667235.1. NCBI lineage: Eukaryota > Metazoa > Arthropoda > Insecta > Hymenoptera > Apidae > Nomada > Nomada lathburiana. Next base: position 5,789,113 of record OY763903.1, read on the forward strand.
TCTAGTTGCGTGTTGAGTCTCGTTACAGTGCACGTTGGAATTTTTAACTTATTTGCTCAACTGGAATGCGTTCCGATGAATTGTAAAAAATAATTTTTCTCGCATTAGCACTTCGTAAACAGCAAGTTAAATAAATGTTTAACTAATTTTTCGATGGAATTGGTAGCTTGGAACGCGATGAAAGTTATAAATAACTAATTTACTGTGAACTTGTATAATATTAGATTCATCGATTTCTGTTATACATTAAATTTGTACTTAATTATGCAGGTACGTATACAAATTATTATTCAACAATGAAGTACTGATATTTTTCAATGTTTTACTATTTTCACTGAAAAGAAATGTAATTCAACATTTGTGAAGGATGAGTTGGTGAAAAATTTGGTACGATATAAGATTGAAAAACGAATTAAATTTTCTTTTTGCCGAGGAAATATTTTTATACAAGTAACTGGTTTTGTATAGAAAGCGATTTATTTAGTACGTTGAAATAGTTTCAAGCAACCACAACTAGTGCCCTACATTGAAGCCTGTAATCAATTTCCCTGCGGTATTACCTGCTCTGCCTTTACAAAGTACTGGAATTCATTAAATGTTGGAATTCATTTGTATTCCAAAATCAATGGTTACATAGTTTGCAAACACATACTTAGACAAGAAATATTAAACACGTTATCTTCCCAGTATCGCTATACTTGAATCACTTGAATAGTTCGTTTAAAGCAAATACTATGAAACCTCTTATGGATGGATAGTAGTCACGACCGTTTATGATCAGACACCGAACATTACACGATAGTATTGAATCAACAACAATAATTATAAGAGTGTCGAGCCCCTTGGCACCTTTCACTAAATTGAATATGCCTGTACTAGGAGTATCTTCGTTGACGGTTTCTATAATTTTAATAACAATTAATATACAAGGTCCATGCTTTTTGAAAATTAATTATATTCGAAACACCTTCCAAAAATGAAATATGACATTAATGGTTAACAACAATATAATTATAAATGCCAAAACAGTCACTTATCGTAGACCGCTGAATAAAATAAAATATAATATCATCGTTGAAACTAATTTCCAGCAATTATGAAACAATAGCAAGATCTCAACGCGGCCCAGTGTTTCAGATTGCTTGTATAGCTGGACAAACCCATTTCTGACGAATCTATAGAGCCGAATAAAGTTTTTATTGTAAACATTCGTTTACTTGGTGAAAATAAAATTTGCAACAGTGGTATTGGCTCGAATGGACGGCAGAAGTACGAATCAATTCAGCATATTTGCCTTATAGGGGCAACAAAGAAAGTACTTCTAAAGGTTGAGAGTGGCAGTAGTTGAGAGTGGTCAGAGGCTAGAAATAAAGGGATTTGAAGAAACTGAAAGTTTGTTTAATAAGTTTCGTTAGTTGCTCGCCGAGAAATTTTTCGTGTGCGGTGTTGGTTTTCTTCGATTAATTTTTAAAGTATTTAATTTTACGCAATTGCAACTCGAGTCGTTACACCCATTTGTTAAAAAATTATTGCATCGCGTTCTCTTCTCTTCGATACTACTCTTCACTGTACACTTATTAAAAAGTATCTCAGCTTCAAAAATTTCAAAAAGTTGCAGATGGGATTAATTTTTTCAATTTTTATACACGTTTATGCAGAAATTCAGACAACGCTCTAATCGGAACAAAGAGTAACTTTTTTTTTAAAACCACTCGAAGTACAAACGCGGCGCACTTTTTGAGGATATTATTGTCCTTAAGCATATCGGTAATGCATTCAAGTTTTAAGATAATCCTATCCCACAAGAATCACCTCCAATTCCTTTTATCTACTATATACCTCTCATTTACCCTGGTGAAAAATCTTCTTTTAACACTTACAATGTTTAGCTGTTGCCCAGCTAAGAAACGTATTGCGATCACTGTGCGCCGTCGAAATACGACAGTACAAAAATCATCCACCAAAACAGAATTACACTCGAATTAACGATAATCTGCAGAACAACGTTGTATATATTAGACGCGATTAAATCGAAATTACGAGTGATTCGCTTCAATTTGTAGCACCGCCTATTAAATATCGATTTCCGCACGGCAGAATTTCCATCTGACGCGGAATATGGAGGCGGTTGTCGGCGGTGGTGCTCTATCGCGGCGCAACTATCGATTGCTTCTGCCACTTGCGACTTCTTCTTTTTTTCCTTTCTTTTTGCTTTTTTTTGGAATATCGTGCGATGAGAACGTTGCACACGACAAGACATCGACATGAGTAATTAAAGCGGCGGTTTCGATTTATCCACGATGGGACGAGTCGCTCTCGTGACCGAGACATCGATCACGAAACCGTCGCGAATTTCTCTGCCCTCTCATCCCTCTAGTTGTGTGTCAACAGTAGTAGATCGACGAGCTTACCGTCGTGTTAGCATGTTATTGATTCTGAGCAATGCACGCTGAAAACTGTTTACGGTAGTTCTCGAAAGAAACTCGATTCTGCGAACCGTCTGCCCGGTGAAATGGATAATGAGGATGTTCGTATTTCTCTGGTGTGCCACGGTCGCGATTGGACAATTTTATGTTAAAATTTCATCGTGGAATTGTAGCGGCATTAAGGTGGAATTATGATAGAAATATTTTTGTTCGTTTCACGTTGAGACGTCTCGCTAGGCGAGTTTCGTCCAACGGTTGAAACAATTTAAATGACGTCGTTATGCGTTTCATTGGTAACATTGATACATTACACGGCTGTTGGAACGTAAAAATGAGAGATACTGAAGTGGACAGAGGCCGCCTCGAATTGTAAAGTGAAAAATTACGTGAATCGAAATATTTTTCAGGAGAACCAGAGGGAACGTTACAAGAATTCAAATCTTAGAATCATTTCTGCCTCGTCCGCAGAAGGCCCTATCATATGCGTGCTCCTCCATGATTCCAATAGCCGACGTTCGATGAAACGTGCCGCAAGAAACAGCTTTAAAATTTATATCCTTTGGCACCCGGGCGCTCGTAATCATAACTTCAACTCCGTCGAGGATACGAGACGCGACACGAAAGGGGGTCGCGTATTTGTCCTTCCTTCGCTTTCTTCTCTCCCTCCGTCCCGTCCGTTGTTAACTATCTATAACGTTCGCTGGCATTCTGAAAAGGTCGCAGCCGCGTTTAACGGCCATGCTTGTGCACGAGGATCCATCTACAGGATTAAAGCTCGTTGAATCGGCGGTACTGCCTCTCGAAGGATCGAATGCTTTCGCCTCGGCAAATAACCGTGGCCGGGTAATTGGAAATTGAGATATGTCGAAGTATCCTGGTAGTACAGTACGTTATTTACTGTGAATCGTGAGAATCAAGTGGTATTGGAATAAAGAATAGAATAACTTAAGTGACGGGGTATATCAATTGACTGTAGAAAGTTGGAGATGTATTTGCTACTATAATTGTTGTAATGATATTCCTTGGTTGTGATAAATGCGGCGAGGCGATTTGAAATTTGTTAAATAATATTGAATACAAAGAAGAATGGGTACATGTGTCGCCCGCGTAACACGGTACTGTTGCATCGAGGTTTTTATTCAATACGGTTCGAGAATTGAGAATATCCACCGTGCAACACGGCATTCCTACAACAGATTTTTGGGGTACAAATAAAAATATTCCGCCCAAAAAAGTGTCCGCGTTTCATGGTGCTTAGCAGTAATAAAGAAAACAGCATGTAATACATTTGGTGCATATATTGATTGTTCTGATAAATATATCTTATAAAAAGGAAATCGCATAGTTTTGTTAATTTTTAGAATCTGACCATGTTCTTTGCTTCGGATAATTATAATATGTAATATAATTCGCTTAGCACGACATTTTCTTGGAACCCGACGATCGTGTTATACGCGAGACACTTGTACAATATTTAAAAATTTATATTTGAAAACCGAGGAACTGAATTTAATTTCTACCTTTAGAAATGCTGCCAAAGTATCTTGGTTCACATAATGTTCACACAATAGTTCACATTAATGTCACGTGAAAATTTTGGAATTGCAATGCAGAAGGCTACAATAATTAATATCAGAATTCTCGATAAATCTGACAAATAAGAAACTCTTACTAAAATAATTTCCTACGGGCTCAAAATGAAAATTTGGCAATACATTTCGATTTGTCACACCATCGCATTTTGGTTTCACAATCTTGTTAAATTATTATTAAACAGAACATCGATCGTACCTTCTTTCCGCGTCTTCGGTATCCACGTTAACGGTATCCCGGTGCTTGAAAGGTATGAATTTTCGAATGGCGTATAACGATAATGCACGAAGATAGAACTATAAATTCTGCGTCCAATTTCACACGAAAACCACACTACAAGCCAATGTTCGTGTACATAGGATCAGGCTCTTGCCCTTCCATCTATCCAGCTTATCTTAATCTATCGGATTTTCAACGCAACTCCAGCAACGATACTCGCTTAATTTAATACGACCTCTGCGCTGCACCTTCTAAATTCGCATAAGAGAAAAAGGATTAAGAACAATACTTAATCGAATTCTCCATTACTATATTACCTGCCGTGCTAATTAAACTAGGTACCCACGTGTGCCACACCTTTTCGATACTATTAATCCTAGATCACTTAAATCGGTGTTACTCTGTCGCTAATCAATCGACTGATAGGCTACGAATTGAAAACACGTATATTCGCGATAACTGTAAAATAAAATTCGAATCAATAATATAATGTGTTATAAATATATTTTATACTTATTACAAACAAAGCAGCGAAACTTAATAGATGTATTACTAGCTCTTAATTGAAAGTTGGAATAGCGCGCAAAATTAATTTTCGCATTCTCCGCAGATATTAGCACTGTGCTGTTAACATGCCGAGTTCGCTAAAGTACCATGACAGTAATATATCGAAAACAATAGAAATAGTGCCGCGGTGGCTCGGTTGGTTGACAGCTTGACTCGTCGTCGAACTTCGGTTCGCTTCGAGTCCCGCCGATTTCAACCGGCACCTCTGTGCACGGTACATGAGCTCCACAACGCGGTTTCTGGTGATTCGGATTCCACCAAATAAACGTAGGTCCAATACAGATACAGGTTTTACGCTCATGTTCAAACCCCAAAGTTCCACCGTTCCATAATTCCGCCGTAGTCGCTAATCACCATTGCATCCGATGGGACCATAAACGCCGACGGAAAAACATAAAAACAAAAATGACACTATCCACCAATGGTACCGCGCAGAAGGAACACCAAAATTCCACTTCTATCTGCAATCGCAAATAACCACTAAACGGTACGAAGCCCGGCGAGCACGTACTCGGAATCCACGGGAACTCAATCCCCGCGATAGAAGGTGATTGTCCTTGCCCTTGGTCGTATTCGCACGCACGGCAATCGAAAGCATGAAAGCTCGCGTGACCAGGCGAATTTGAGGAAAGCTTGGCCCTGAACCGACCGGCTCGATCCACTCTGCAGAGAAATTTCAGGCATTTCTGGACGTCGCGGCCGATGAAGCGGTGCGTGCCCGACTACACACAGTTCCAGTTAGCGTGAACGCAATAAATTTATCGGGCTAAAAGCTTTGCTCTGGTCCCGACGTGGCATCCAGCCTGCACGACGCTTGGGTCCCGCGTTATTAATTTCGCACGGAATCTGTATTCACCGGGGATTTAACATGATTCCGAATATACGCTGAATTATCTCCCCGGAAACTGTTACGCGCCCCGTTCAGATTGCACCGCGTTCGCCCGGCCCGTGAACTCTGGCCAAACGGGAAACCGACTAATTGTATGCATTAATCGCTTTTAATGAGCGATGATTTTTTCCTGACGGAGAAAGTTCTAGACCCGTAGTTTTCCAGCACTTTAGTTTTCGTCCAAAGAATGGACGCAGCGACGCGACAACGTTGCAGCGAATGAAATTTGTTGCATCGAGATTTATCATTTTAGTTCTTCAACGTTTGCGTACAAGGAATAACGTGGCGACGCGATCGTTTTTCAGCGAAATGGATTTAAGATTACGGTTATGCGAACAGCCTAAGTAAACCGGCTGGCTTTATGGAAGGAAGCAGAAAAAATTGATGAACCTAGAAACGGCGTTCTTTGTTAAGCTTCGTTCGAGATACAGAATGTTTCGTTTATGACGTGGCACGTCGTAATATCTTCGTTATATACTTGGGCGGACAAGATGGATCTAAGGGGGCAGAGTTGTTCGGCTCAGAGGGGCGAACATTATCGTTTATGATATTTTTCTCTCAAATTGGGCATTCTTTTACTGCTGTTTATTTCAATTTTACAAGAAATGTTCGATATAATTTCCATTGGTCCCATCGGGAAATCTGTCATTAAATATGCAAAAGTTTGCCGTTTCTCAGAAATGAAAGAATTAATTTGAAATTGCGTCACTGGCAATGGCTTTTGAAATGGATTATATATTACTCAGCAGTAGGTATTATCAAGTTCGGCGCGTCACACGGTGAAAAACGGAATTATTAAAGTCATTTTATTTTATGCATGAAGCGTTAAACACCGGTTACTGACTATGCTACCAAAATTCGCATAAATCACAAAAGATTTCAACCAGTTTGGGTTCCGAACGGTTAAAATATTATTCGATTTTACCATTGCAGTATTTTCATATTAATCAGCACTAACTATACCAATATGCTTAAATAAATTTACAAGCATAACGATGAAGTTGTACGAGCTGCCTATAAAAGCTTACTGAGCAAATATAATTTCATGTAGGGCGCACAGTATTCTGTAATAAGTAATAGACTGAGCGGGAAAAGTAAGATTGAAAGGTATTCTAATTATGCAAAACATCATACATATAATATCTACGTAAGCTGTTTATCATTTGTACCATGAATGGTAAAATAACGCAGAAAAATATGAAACCTCTCGTAGTGATCAGTACCTCTCTGCTACCGTATCTTCGAAATATCCGTTGATTTGCCTATCTACTATAAAAAAGGAGCATTAAAGCAAATTGTTCCGTAATTATCCTCAATTGCAGTGGTCACCCAGAGCGACAGAATTGCCGCTTTGAGCACAAACTTCCTTTGCATTACCTAAACCACATGCTACCCTCATTACACAGCATTAATTAACTAATTAACATTCCCTTTACCCTAATTTATACCAGCAACAAGATAACCGGCCCCTTCTGGTTGATTCATTTTTAAAAGCACGCATAAAGTACAACGAATGAACCGCCGAATAATTTTTACCTGTACAATGATATACGGTATTAACAAAGTTCGAGGCGTCGTAACTATTTGATAACCGAATGGTCGTAATTATTCGACCGCGAGGATTAAAGCGCACATAATACGCTCGAATCGGTCGCGCTCTCTTTATTTCCCATTAATTAAAATACCGAATGGCACGTAACGTTTTTCAACGACAGATTATCTCCCTTCCGAAACATTTTTCGTCGTCGCATTCAGCCATTCATCCTGGATTGAGACGATACTCCACGTGCGAAACACCGGCGAACCCTTTCTCGCTCTCTTTTTCCTTCGAACGACGTTCAATATTTAATCACGATCGGTGAAAGTGTAGATTGCCAATTTTATCGAGCGTTCGTATCGAGAGCTGAGAATATTCTCCAGGCGTCCATTCGAACACCGTGCCTCCGTATTTCGGTTCAACCCTTTTCACCAGCCACCACCATTCCCCCTCGTCGCAAATGAAACGAGGAATTATCAGGCGAGACTCAATTACTCGTATCGCGATATCTACGTCCGTTTCATTCATCCTAGGTGCGATTCGCTTCTGACAGGAATCCCCAACGTACATTTCACTCCTGCGTTTCTCTTTTCTCATTCTTCCATCGCGCTTGAAGCATCTTCTCATAAATATTCAGCGGGGCCAGAGCGGCCCGTAACTGTGAAATTTTTCAATCCCGCGCGCCCGTTTCTCTTACGTTTTAATGGTAATCCGCGGGTCGATCGAACCAAATTAAAAGGAGTAAAAGGATGAATGATTATCGCGCGACCAAATCGAGGGACAAAGATTTCATTTAATGTCCGCAAATTCGTTCAATTTCGGGGCAAGTTTTAATTATACATGGACGCGGGGAAGCACAAATTATTGCATAGAAAAATTGGGAGTGAACTGTGGGTAGCATATGTTTTGAAAAAGTTAAGTAACTACAGTGAATTCGCGTGGTAAATTAATTTTGTGTTGGCTGCAGGTTTTTGCTCTACTGTTATTCTCTTCTGGTACAGTGATGTAGGGATACTCTAAGCTGTCCTTTTGGAACGTCGCGCGTGATTGATGAGAATCGTTGTCTGTAGAAAGATTCGTGTACACACTTCCGAGGCTGCTAATGAATTCAATGACGTAAACACAAAAATTGTACTCTTCGGGCGAAAATTGAGCTACCTGTTGGTAGTTTTTTCCTTTCTGTCTCTTGATTTGTATAATCTGTACTTGTGCGAAGTATTTAAGTGTGATAACATTAACGACGAGTTTCAATTCATTTCATAAAATGTACATAGTCAAAGTGTAAAAACAAATCTCCACGCTACAGTTCATTATGGAAGCGCGCAACAGTATTGCAGAGCAGTGTTGCAAATAAATGATCATTACAAAATGTCATGGATGTGTCAAAGAATTAATTGTCACGAAAATACTGTACGAAGCAAAGCCCGCGATAAGCAATTAAATTTGATCAATTGTTACATCAAATGTAATAGAGGTATAAAATATTTCGGAATCACATTCCCTCGAACAATATTATCCTCCTACACCAATTAGCCATTGATCAGAATAATTTTTTCCAAACGTATTATCTCTCTTACGGTAATTAACTCATTGAATTCTGCAACATTGTATTTCACTTTCGTTTTAAGTCGCGCCCACAGGCTATCTTAAATACACATTGATGAAGATATTAACTTCCAGAGAATCGACTTCCCTTGTGCGGACTTGGCCTCCAGCTATGTTCCAGTGAACATATTAAATCGAACGATTTAATTATTATACATATAACCGGCGTAATTATTATACATATAACCGGCTGGCGGGTATTTAATCGGCATCGATAAGGGTGCAAATGGCTTCCCCCGTTTCCTGCGGACAATATGAGGGCAGTTCTTGGGACAAAGCATCGCGAAATCTCGCGAACAAAAGACAGAACAATGGACGTCCCCCTTTTCTGTCATATCAGCTCGGGCAGCGCGCGCGTACACGCTCCTATCAGCGCGGCCGCGCGACCCCAGAAACGACCGATTTTTATTCCCCGTCGGAAGAAACGACGATAACGGCCGCCTCGAAGGGCCTTCGATCGATACATACCGCTATGTATGCCGTGCAGTACCGCGATTGCGAATCGATTGGAACTGAACGAAATTGCCCGATCGCGGTGGTCGATTTTTCGAAAAAGTGAAAATAACGCGGAACGAGCTCGATTGGTTTTATTACAATTAAGCGTGGAAAGTGAATATAAGGTGTAATTACCCTGGCACGGATTGAACATACCGTGAGCTTTTGTTCAGCTGTTAGAATCACTGATAATATTCGTACGGCGACCAGTACTTCTGCAGCCTGATATTGTCGTGATGCTATTATTGAATAATTGCGGTAATTTTAGTAGCTGCAATAATAAATTATATTTTCGAAAGAAATTAATCAATAGTGAGGTAAGATTACGCTTCTTTCAGCATTTTTGGAACTGGATAACGTGGAAGATAATTCATTTTCTTTTCTTTTGTAAAAACGAATGTGTTGAATTTTCATCATTGTTTGATACAGCAAATTAAATTTCCAGAAAGTTGTGTAATAATTAAATAACCCTTTCGCTGCAAGCATCGTGTATAGGTATACGTTCTCAGAAATTCAACAATCGTTTTCTAGAAATTCATGTAGCGTTCTCTATAACATTGGAATCACGGCTGCAATTATTCGCCTAAATTCTGACGGATTTAATTATTACAAACAAAGTATCCGCCGTGGACAGTGTTCGTTTTCTGGATGCTGCAACGAAGTGGTTCATTTTCCGAGTCAATATAATGCTTCTAACTAAAACAGCTTTGAGACTAAAATCATATTTACGTAGAAGGAAATTTGATATTGATAAAATGATCTACAAAAATAGTATTAAGTAGAATGTATTAATCGTAACAAAGGGATCAAATGCAAGGATAAAATATAATGATGTGGAGTGTTCGGAGAATAAAGTATTTATTCGAAACAAAGTATATATACAAAATAAAATTCGTCCAGGTATTAGCCACAGTATTAAACATTCAAATGTCAAGCAATATAAAATAATTATGCCGATCCACTAAGGCCCGGTGTATTCTGAAGCTTCGCCCAAAGGCAAGTCGTGAAACAAGCATTAAGTATGCAAAATGAATTGCTCGCAGTAATAACTGAAATCGTTCGGAATTAACTGGCCGTGATAAGATATTTCTGTACAATCTCTTTATTACATTCAACGATACACCATAATTACATACAGCCATTCGAATACAATATACGCCTTTTTATCGGCAAGGAATCTGGCTCAGCGAAGCCTCGAAGAAATTATCCCCTCTCTCCGTGGGAAAAACGGGATTCCATTCCGTCGCGGTTACCAAGAATTTGCATTTCCAACTTTCGCGAGAACTATCGTCGATGCTCGAATATCCACGACGGTCCGTGCATTTCCGCTGTGGCCGTGCATCGCGTGGCCTGCGACTTCCGGTTGCTCGTGTAAGTACGCGAGGACGATCCACCGGCTCGATTTCCTTGCCCGTGCGTACGTCGACGAAAGTCGCAATCAATGATCTTTCATCCTCGATTTCGTTGCTGACGTGTCTGTAATGTCGAATCTCTGCCCCGGAGTGATCGGCATGTCGAATAAAAATACGGCAGCGTGCACTTCTGCCGAGCGCTTCTTCGATCGGAATCGATTGAATTTGGTTGATGTTTGCAGGTGCAACGATGCAAAGCACAGCGAAAACACGAACGCTTCCGTTGGAATGAATATTGGTTTTAGAATGGGAGATTGCAAGTTTGCAATCGCAATAATTCCCTTCCGCTTTTCCCTCTTTTTTTTGGTACAAAAATGACAATCGGCGCGACCCCTTTCCATTAAATGCTCGGATTGTTGAACGGTTACAATTCTCGAAAAGCTTCCTTATGCATTAAATATGTGTATATTTTATGTGTGTATGTATACGCTGTAAACGGTCGAAAAATGAAAACTGGCATCGAAATAGGTCGAGCTTAGAGAGTATGGAAGTTGTTAGCGTTAACGTCTACTTTTTGGCCCCGCGTTAATGAACGAACTTGACGTTTCCTGCGAAACTGTTGCCTGTGTCCGTTATGGAAAAAGCTCGAAACTTGTTATATCGAACGGTTTTTCTTCTTCCTTTGTTCTTTCATTTTAGTAGGATACAAAGAAAAATTGTAGATGATTGTTATACCACCCTTTAATAGAGGTATCGGTATTCATTCTATCGCAACGTGAATACCACTTTCGTATTACTCTTTTAAATATGGAATGCAACGAAAAGTAGGGCAGATATAGAACAGAATTTTATGAAAATTTCCGGACACAAATATTGTAGTACAATACAATATCGACAATAGAACAAATCTCAAGTGTTAATAACAAAGAAAAGGATCTATAACGCTTCGACGAATACAAACTTTCATTACTTAGTTTACTAATCATAAATTCCTTGGACCGTTATAAGTAACAAATCTCGGGCGGTTCCTGTACAAAATAATCTATTGTTGAAAATGTGACCGGCGTTTTATTCTCGTGCAATCGTGCACCGTGTATTATATTTAGAAACAACGAACGAAAACAGTGCGACGAACACCGTAGAATATATATATATATACATGAAAGGAACAGAATGACAGTGCGTGCACGAGTTTCAATGAATCCGCTTGAATGAGACAAATAATTTGAAACTGAATCCCGATTGCTTACCGAGAACACACGGCGACAAGTCGAACAATTCTGTCAATGCAAATGGAAGTAGCTGAGAAACAAGTCGCATCGGTAACTCGATTAACTCTTGGCACAGTACACGCGCACACATCTAAAACAAACGGTTGCCCCCACTGAATCGTGTTCTTGGGAAGAAAATGTACAGGTGAGCTTACACGCGAGTATCGAAATCGAACGTATCGATCGCAGCCTAAACTTTTCTGCATTAGTTGCCTCGCTGAACGAAGCTTCGATGTGTATAGTATAACTATTTAACCTACTTTACATGACTTTCGTGATACGTCCCTTTACAAAGGTACTTCAGAGACGTTCGTATAGTTGATTGACAATAGCAAACGAGCGCACGGTTTAAGAGCAATTCAATTATAGGGTGTTGAAGCAAGCAATCTTGAACCGTAGAAGCTTTCGATCCACGATGAGTTTAGTAAATAAACGAAACACGTTCTTTTGATATCGAATTAATAAATTGATTTATCTTTGGATGATATAAATTACGTTTTTTTCATTTTTTCACTAAATAATAAATTGGGATAAATTGTTCGTATATCAGAAACGATCTTTTAAGATAGATTAACGTTCGTATCTATCTTGCAAGATGGTTAATATCTGTTCAAACAATTTTCAGCATATGTCAAAGGTTTCGTTGTCACCGTCCTAACGTCTCGTTTCATTATGGAGATTCTACATACTTTATGTTACTTTGGAGTTCAATGTTCAAAATACCCCTACGCAGAGAAACTTGGCACTCCGCTCTTATTAAATTGTAATATGCAATGGCTAGTGTAGGCAAACATACAGAACAATAAACGTGATCCTTATTTAACTCATCGCGCACCTAAAGCTTGAAAATTTCTGAACAGCAGTTTTTGTCGCCCTTTCTGTCGAGTGTCGAGGAAACATTTCTCACCGCCGTCGCTGGAAACTTTACATCGGTAGATTTCACTATTTCCATGATGTTAATTCTCATATAAAGACAAAGATAGTATAAAAGTGGCATCGTGTGGACAAATGTTATCGTGCCATCCAGATGTACAAGTTTAGCAATGCAACACGCGGACACTCGTCAAAAATAAGCAAACACTTTTATAAAGCTTCTTCGATATACCTCTTCATGTATGATTCGTGACAGGATTAACTGAAAAGATGCTTAGGTACAACAATATGGGAAATTGATAGAAAATAAAAGAACAGATGATAACGATCAGGTAATAGGGAATAAATATTTCAGGTGAATTAAATTGCAATATAAAAATAAAGTGGAGAACAAAATGATATTCTCTAATTAAGAGAAGTGCGTACAATAGCTTTACGCTCATACAAATTATTAACAATGGACAGATAGGACAGCAAAATTCAATATTCTGAATAACAAATAATAATACGAAAAAACCTTTTTACAATATTAAAGTTCGTGTCGATTAAGAAGTTCAGTATTACTTAAATAATTCCATATTTCAATATTTAACCCTTTGATACGATTTTTCTTATACGCCATACGCTTATACTGTAATATGTTATACTGCGATACCAACAACTTTTCGAAGCAAATCCGTACTTTTGCCGGAATACCTGAAGCTTTCATTCCCATCGCAAAGGGTTAAACAAAACATACGGACAATGTAACAAGAAACTCACGCTTGACGCAACGAACACGTACAGAATGTCTTCGAAATCCCCATATGAACGTCTCAAATGCATTCTACTCGTTTCGAGAATCAAAAATATTTCGAGAAGCACATTAAATGAATATAACTTTTTTTTTTCCTTCTTACAAACGCATCCCATACATTCGTCGATGATTCATCGCCGCTGAAGGAAAAGCAATATAAAATAAACAAGGAAAATTAACTTCAAGCGAAAACGTTCATTAATAGTAACGATTCTTCTTTGCCACGCCATGAAACAACATACAGACCATGATATGGAAGACGAGGCTTAACCGAGCCGCTTATTGGCCAAATCCGTTGACTCCAAAGAAAGAAACTAAGGAAATTTATTTGAAATATGAACGGTTAAAAGTCAATCGAGCGCACTGACGATAAAATTTCAAAACAGTTCCAAAGGTGCAGTTGATCCGAATTGGCTAATGTGCGGCTCAATTAAGGCATTACTGAACCTGGCCAACAAACTCGTCCATACAAGAACAACTGAGAACGTGCAGAATGCAAGGAACAAAACGCGGGGCGTTTCGAAGATCACCCTGTAGAAAGCTCGAAAGATCGACGGCTCGAACGTCGATCGCGAAAATGGTCCAGGAACACGACACTTTGCGTGCGGCCGCGACGTCGACGGGATTCGTTGTAAGTACGTACGCACATGTTCACCGTGGACGAGACAAAGCGAAATCACAGAACGGTGATACTCACACCAAGCTGGTGTATACTCACACCGAGTATGTTAACAGTGACGTTCTAACGGCCGATATGTATGTTGCAGAATTTACATAACTCGATTCTGAAAAGAAACATTAGCAACATGTAATTGTGGCTCCGTTATATTATATTTATCGCGGTTCGAGATTGAAAGGAAGCGAAGAATTACAGTGACAGAGATGCAGACAAGCAATTTCTGGCAAAGAGAAGACGTAGAGTAGGGTAGACGCGAGACATACAGAGATATAGCCCAAGCCGTAGGAGAAAGAGACAGTACGAGACAGACAGCGCGTCCAGGCAAGGGGATGATGTTCCATGGATATTCGCATGATTTCGTGTTACTTTGTAAAATCCCGGAACGCAGACGAATCGGGACGACGTGTTAAGCAAATTAATTCAGTGCTCTGTTAGCGATTTTTAAGCGCGCGTTGAACCAAGTATACCGGGCCGTCGATGCACCTGGATCTGATCGATTGGATGCTCGGTCAAATAAGGGATGATATTATTTGTTCCTTTCTTTTTCCCTTTCGAACAGACTGATCGCTATTCCCCGACATTTCATTGGTTAAATGTTACTGATTGGACACGCGATACGGCGGAGAGTTTGTACCGTTCCGGTTTACCTTGTTATTTCCCTTCGATGAAATGTAATTAATTCGCGTGGTTGAAATGTGGAACGAGTGGAAGAACATTTTCATTGCGAAAGAATTGTGCAGGACATAATGCCACTATGAAACAGTGAGTGAGGTGCAGATAGAATTTAGTGGAAAATCGAGGCAATATTGAACGTGAAATTGGAGAACGAAATTATTACTTATGTTATGAATAATTACATATATATCTCGTATGATTAATATATGTGGGTGGAATTTATGTGGAGGGATATAATTATCGACTAACTGGCTTAAGACTAATTATTATTATGATCGATATTCGTGGGGAATATGGTAATAACGAAAATGCTCCGGACGAATGACGCCAATATTTTAGCGGAATCGCGATTGCTGGCTAAACAGGCTTTCAAACTCTACAAGCTGTAGCATAGAACCGTGAGATTCTTATCATCCCAGACATGTTTCAGTAATAAACATGGCGGAATTCGCAGAATGAGCCCGCAAATTGCAAAGCACGCGACGATTACGTCGAATTCTTCCACGCAGAAACGAAGCTGTGTGTCTTGAGAACGTGAAGGCCAACGTTATGTAAATTAATTCGCTTATCGATAAATATAACCTTCGCCGTTCTTCGACGATAGAAATAAGAACGCCATTCAATCGATACAACTGAAGTAGAAAAGGTAAACGGTTTTTCTGTACGAAAATGTACGGTGATTCTCATTGTTCTTCCAAACATTCATTCAAAGTTGGTATATTTTAATCGCAAGCATTCTTGTATAATGATTAACATATTTATTATATTATGATCTTTGATATTATTATTTACTAGAAAATTATTGACTTCATATTCTAAGAAATATATTTTGCCAAACATATTAATGTTTAATTTCTCACATATCGCATTCCACTAAATACTAAAGAAAGGAAGGTTAACCCTTTTTTACTTTAAACCAATAAGCGATATGTAATATTTGCGTTCAGCCGCAACTTACTGAATGTTAAATGCAAGTGAATTAATCGTACCGCAATGTAACTTTAATAAAGGTACTGTTATTTAGGTTCTAAAATTATCCGTGCGTGTAAGATAGAAAATATAATTAAATATAAAAAAGCCTCTGTAGGCAACATTCTTTAATACCAATTGTCAAATGAATAGCAATAATTTGATAAAACGCGATCGTTTAATCCCACGCAATGATAGAAAGGAGGTAAATAATCTTCGATTAATCATTTTCCAGAACGGAAGACCAAGTTTATGACATTTCAAAAAGTGTGTCCACGACTCAACCTGAAACTAAGCTGCTTATTTGTCGCAGGACTTTCATGGTCGACGGAAGACACAGGACTTGGTAAAATTTAGGTTAAATATCGATATAGAGCAACGTCTCGAAGCCTTCGCATGGAGGATCCGACGAATCCCTGACCTATATCCCTTAAAACATCATATCGCCATTACGTGTACACTCGCGCACGAAAAACCCATGTGCACGTGTGTTTGCGTGTGAGTGGATGTGGAACTGTGCGCGTTTACGGGCACGTGTGCACGGCGTCCTGGAGGACGGATCATCGAAATCGTGACCCATGTTTCGTCGTAAAGAAGTCTCGTTTCCTTTGCGGATAAGGGAACTTCCGCCACGAAGGTCGGCCATCGCGCCGGTAAGACTCGATATAAAAGTCCAGCTGGAAAATTTCGTGGCTGGCACACGACAAAAGCTCAGGGAGTCTGCCGCTTTGATCTCGCGACCTTCAGGAAATCAGATTTCGAGGAATTTTTCCTGCAACCCTTTGGCGCGACGTTCGTCATCTCCTAATGCGTTTAAAGATTGGAGGAGAACCTTTCGCGTCAACTCGCTTTTCTACTTTGTACGGATGCTTCGGGTTTATGAGGGTGAATAATTTACTGTTCGCTTGTGTGTCTTTGTCGTTTTGCGAATTTCACGGCTGCACGGTCCGATGGGACTTCGCGGAGTTTATAAGAATCCTGAATCCTACGGAATTAGCTTTGCGGGGACAAATTTTGTGGCGGTGTGCAGAACTCGTTGGAAATTGAATATTTTCGTTACTTGCCGTCCCTAAGATCCTTAATGTTCAAGATTTTCATTGATTTCCATGTCGTTGCTAGACGAAATGTGGCAAACGGTGCGGAAATAAATGTTGAAATAATATTTCAATACATATTCCGTTCTAATGGTACGAGAAAATAAAGTTGTCTTGTTTTCTCAAATAACAATTTGAAGTAACAATTATGGTAACTCTCTTCGACTGAAATCACAATTACGCGTACCTACCGGGAAACAATTCTTCATAAACAGACATAAATAATACTGAACGCTACTACAGCGATACATTCAGGTTTAAGTTCAGCTGAATTCTGAAGATGAGCTTTAAAAGGAAGACAGCAGCGCAAGCGTTGGCACTCCTTTTCTATTTCTAACGTTCTTATCACTATGCGGAGAGCTTAAAACGCAAACTTGAAAGTAGGTTCCAGCGAGATTGCGGATTGCATTTCCGTAGAAATGCTTTCGTTAGTCCTCCGATGAGAGGAATTAGAATCGTGTAGAATGTAGAAGAACGTATGTGCCCCCCTTCCCCCTTTTCTTGGCATGGGCGAGTACGAATCGCATAGTAAACGGTGCTTTAAGAAGCTGCAGTTAAGTCATGCTCGTCGTGGAACCTTAATCCCCGCTCAACAACGGCAATTTGCGGCACTTATGTACGCGCGTTCCTGTTTTCGGGTAGATGTTGTCTGGAATTCAAGCGCAATTGCCCCATTGTGTTAATACATTACGGTGGTTGTAATAAACGGAGCCTACTCTCCGCTCAAGGTTTCTTCAAATTCCATCCATTTAAATGGATTTCGAGGATGGAAGCGAAATAAATAAACCATATACTTCTACACTTTAATCAAACAAATTTGGGATCACGATTAAATAGTTAGTCTTCTCTCTTAATGTTAATTCTTGGATGTGATTAAATAAAATTCGAGTGAAAATGATTACACGGATTGAACATTATTGGAGATGTCTTTCATTTGTTAAGTAATTCAAGATCGTTAAGAAAATTGATATCCCGTGGACTCCATTTCGCTTTAAAACTTTGTAAATAAAGAATAACGTACTAATCACGCGAATATTCACAACTATTTTATGTCAATTCGTAAGAGTTAGTACAAATTATCTTTTGCTATTAAAAATTGTTGATTTTCGCACGGTAAGTTTAACATTAGCGTAATAGTTCGAACATTGAATAAACGAAAAATTTCTGAATCAAGATCTTACACCGTACTAGCCAACAAATGGACTTATGTATCGCACATTGAGAATAATAATAATATTAACCCATACCCCTCGTATAATTTCAATTTGCAAGTCATAGCGAGAAACAAACGAGAACAGCATTTACGTAACTGTGCACATCGTTCGGATTTTTTTAGTACGAAACGCGTTACTTGCAAAGTTCGTTTTCGTAAATTGCAGCTCGAATAGAAATTATTTTATGCACCACTGAACAAGCACGCATACATTCCTGGCCGCTATTCCATTTCAGAAATGTACGTCCCTTATTTGTGTTTCGTCGACAGGATAGTTCCCTGCAAAGCGAACCGATTTCGCCCTCGTTTCTCCACAGCATTACTTCGACCTCTCGAGTACAAACTTGGAGAACCGTAGCACGCTTACATTTCGCCGGGTAACTTCGCCGAAGCACTCCAGAAGTCGCAACGAGGAAGAAAAAAAAATCCTGCAACTTCCTTAATTCCCACGGATGTGTAAGAATTCTAACGGCAATTCACAGATTCTCCGTTCACGCTTGATTTAGTAACGTTCGGTCATGCACGGATAGAAATCTTATTCGTAAAGAGAAATTGGATTCGAAGATCGATGATATTTGGGCGAGGTATGTGAGAACTTGTTAAACCGCTCGGTCTAATCGGAGATACATAAACGTTTACTACAGTATGCTATTACGTATTTGAAGTAAACCGTAATTAATTGGATTACGGCATTTGTTTATAAGAGTTGCATTTTTGTTATATGAGTTATATTGGCGGTGCAGAATAAATTGATAATAAAGTGATTCCTATCGTAATTTTATTATCGTGACACAGAAACAACCATCTAGACATGACTTGCGTGAAATGGATACTGTACCAAAAAATAACTAAGATTAAATGAAATTTCACGACCCACAATCGGCCACCTAAAATCCGACTAAAAACTAAATATTCATAAATAAAACTCGTCTGTCCCCTTCGCTTTATAACACGCGCCTACATATGTTATTGCTTCAAAATATCCAAAAACAGAATCATAAATCAGACGAATAATCGAACAGCCAATACTGAATTAAACTCCAGCCGTTAGAAGGTTTCGCAGACAAAATGGGGAATGAGAAGGAAATATGAAATAATTCCAGCTGGAAAGCCATTTTACTCCATAATGAGCCAGCTTTTCCTCTCAGATTCCGCAAGAAAAAAGATGCTCCGAGAAACATAGTCCTTGTTAAATTCTTCCACGCAATATCATTCCGTCGGCCGTTCTGGTTTCCACGGATTTTCCGTAATAATGCGATGCACGTTGGGGTTGCCGGTCGAAAAGGCTGAATAAAAAAAAAAGGGGGGGGGAAGGTTTCCTGGGGGAGGAAAGTTGAGATAATTACGTGTCGAGGAGTGGCCCGCGACCCGATATCAGGCCACGAATGAAGCAAGAGGCAAGACCTCACAAACGAAGCTGATCCCGAATTGGAACTCGTCCAGGAACGTTCAGCTAATAACAACTATGTACCGGCGAGACCTTTTTCTCGCCAATCGAAGTTCATTCCGTCGGTGACTGTAATTTTTTATTCGCCGTGGCCATTAAAGATCGGCTTCATCTTTCTGTCTCTTTGTTCCCTCCGCTTCGTTGACATCAACCCTCAAACACGTTCGAGAGAAATTATACTCGTTATTGTGAAAAGTGACGCGAGCATTATAAAACACGAGGAAATATATGTTATGTACAATTGGATAAACAATCGGATAAACAAGTACACTATAACGATGTTCTGTACGGGTGTTCGCGAAGTTCCCTGAAATCCGTAGTTTGTTTTTATGTTTATCGATAAACAAATTAATCTCTGCTTGGAATAAAGTGTTCGCGTGTTTGAATGAACCGTGGATTATTTACTTGTGTAAAATGTTCGCAACAATTTTTCCTGCCGTCATTGGAACGAGAATAAATACAGATAAAATGGTCCCGCCGATGAAATACGCGGCAAGAAGTGTACCCCTTTGTCGCGGGGTCCTTCAAAACGCTATAGAATCGCGAAAAACACTCGGTGAGGAATGTAGGAGCTTGGAAGCAGCTCGGCGTTACATAAATATACCCAGGAAACTTACAGCACTCGCGACTGGCCGACTCGAGAGAATTAACGGCGTCGTAATGTGAAACAAACGGCGAAGATCGGGAAATATTGTCGCGAGCACCGTTGTTCTCACTATCGAAAACGTATTTCGACGGTTGTAAATTTCTTGCCACCCTCTGTATCGATCGGCAAAGAGCACGCCCCCGATTCGATTATCGCTGACCATTTTCCGCGGCGAATCATTGAATCATACAAACGCCATTACCGAACATTGGTGTTTCTTGCGATGTATTCAAAATATAAATATTCATCCGTTCATCGTGTTACGATCATAACGATAATTCAGAAGCAAATTATTATAATTCAGAAGAATTACGTCGACCATTAAAAATAACATCTGCTTCAAATGCTCAACAGCGAGGCGCAAAAGTGATTCAAAGCAGCGATTGATATATTAGTAGATAAATATCGCCATCCTTTTTGTCATGCAATTTTTAAATCTCTAACCGCACAGGGCGTATAAAAAGTAATGATCGCGGCTTACAGGGGCGATGCTGAGGTAGAGCGTTCGTTTCTCCCTACGTGCGACTTACACAATCTTATTTGTGTAAAACTTAAACAATTTGTATGGAGCAAACGGTGCGTTTGCGACACATGGTTCCTTCCAGACCTTTCCTCTTCTCGCAGACAAGAACGCGTAGGAAGCAAACAAGTCTTGAGCATTACTTTTTATTGTTATAAACAATTTTGCGGCAACTTATCGTAACAAATGTCCACCGATCCAAAGGTGTTGAATCACCCCTGAAAACCGTCCCCGTTACTTTTTAAACACCACGTACGTCACACCAAAGACAGTAACGAACCTACACGAATTACCATATGAGCAAACGTGGTAAGATTACAATTACGTGTATCTAATAGCCAAGGTATTGAGATATTCAAGAAATCATTTCAACCGTGATTGACTCAATTAATTTCGAATTCTACAGAACGTTACGGCCAGAACAAACAGACACGTTCCCCTCGCGAAGGTACTTAATCTCGTCGTGAACAATCACGAGTACACGCGTGATTCGTTCGTTCACGCTCTACGTAATTAAATCGCGAATATACAGATAGCCGGCAAACAGGTATACACCGAGGGTTCCCCTCGTTTCCATCCGTGTTCAAGCACGAGACGAAGCAGATAGTAACAATTAATCTGGCTGACAAACCGCAGAATTTCATTTAGGCGTCGCGTACTGACAATGAGTTTCGTAAAGCAACTGCGCTCCACTTCCAAGAGCAACCGGGAGTCATAGATATTTCTGTCGTTCACTCGGAATCGTGTCTCGTCGTGTAACCACCAGCGTTAAATCAAAACCGTTCACGGTAGTCGATGGGGTATTAATCGTCTTGCTGCGACGTTATAGAAACGGCAACAGCGACGCTAATGGCATGCGAATGGAGCGATTTGTAAGTAGAAATCGAGATTTTCAACTGATCTACTGCGCCATAAGAAAAATTTTCCGGTTGTCCGTTCCTTCGATAAATATTTAAACCTCGGATCAGAAGACAGGCTGTTCGTAATCGTCACGAGGAATGTCCATCTGTGTCACACGGAAGATCAATCATGTACACGGGGGTGATTCGTTATATGGGGGACTTTATTCTGTTTCTGTTGTTGAGGCTTTGAAAAATCGACCACGTCTCGTGGCACGTGGCAGCGAGGAATCAATGCAGAACTTCCTAATATTAATTAATGTGTATCATCGTGGACAATAATGATGACAGATTTCGTCGATACACTTGGATTTTCGCGGATAATTAGTATGTTGTATGACGCAATGATAAGAAAAAGGATAAATTTGCAAATATTTATATACAGTTTATTGTTTCTTATTCTATGGAATATCAAAATTTCCCTGTTTTCTATTATTGTATAATGTACAAACTTGTATGAAATTGTAGGGCAATCGCTCTGTTAAATAATAAAACGACGTTGCAAATATTTTAATATCTCCGGGAACAAACGCACGCGTTTCATTCGCTTATAATACAAAATATGCTTCCAAAGTTTATCCCGAATTTCGGGAACCCGGTGTACAACATAATTGCCTTTAATATTGGAACGTTTTATAATTGTTTCACAGCACTTCTTATTTTGATATGCACCATGTGGATTAAAAGAAAGCAGACTTCAGTCCAGTGTATAAGGCGAACGCACGTTTCTGTTAAATTTCTACAGTTTAATCTTGCAGCAATAAGTGACTGTAAAAAAAAAAACCTATGAATCATCTCACGCAGTAACTAGGAACGAAACTAATAATATCTGAAAGCAACGCGTTTTTGTGAACCTGGACAAAGTAAATCAGGGCAAAGAATATATATGTAGGGAGGGAAAAAGGGGATGAACATACGGAGAGATGATTAATATCCCGAGGCATATTGTTTCTTTGACATAATCGATCTCCTACCGAAATGTTTATCTTCTTCTTAAACGACAAGTAATGCCTACAAAAAACAAGTGTCTAATAATGAAGGAGACAGACGTGCAAACGTGTTACAAATTACTGTCCTCGTTATTACGATATGGACACTGTCGGCAAACGATTGATGTTAGCAGAGAGTGGGAGGGACATACATTAGAATCGACGTAATATAGACACATTTAGAATAACATAGATTAACAGCCCAACAACACAGTGTGACTTCTGAAATAAACCAAAACTATGGGTATAATGCATGAAAAGAAGTCTACTAGTATTGGACATACGTTATTTCCGGAATACGACCTCTACGATGAATCACTTTTAATCGGTGTCTAAAGAAAACTACAAAACATTTCCAAGCCCTTGTCTTCGTATCGGTAAAGCACTTTTATTAATCAAGAATTCTGCTGCAAGAACTTTCAATTTACGTGCCTTGCATATGTTGTATATTAGCAATGCCAAGAATAAAATGTTAATATTCCTTTTTGTTTTGTTACAAATTTTAGTACAGTATATTTTTGTTAATATGAATTTGCTACGATCGTGCGTTTGCATTTCTTAATTAGTTGAACTTCGTTTTCATACTTTAGTGAATAAGTTTCAATTCTATTGATAGAACGGCTAGTAATTTATAAATATTGACAGACATACCACTTCTCGCACAGAGAATCAAAAATTCTTCTCCACCACCAAAGTAGATGCAAATCATCGAAATAACTTTACTAACGCTGTTGTCATTGTTATTATTACAATTTGACTCCACTTTAAATAAATGTAATATAAACATACAAATCGGGGGGCAAAATTAAAGTCCGAATTAAAACTTATAAGCTTGAACCGAAATTCAACAAAATGTATCTTAATACCTAGTAAAATGCCAGTGTCCCAGAAACCATTACGCAGACGCTAACTGTATTAAGGTATAAATTTCTGCCTCGTTCCGTCTTTCTCACAAATTTGTCTTACCTAAATTAACTTTACCCCCCTCAAGTTCTCACGCAATTTCATAAAATACAAACAGCTGAAAACATTAATACCGATGTACCATTCGTTTGCCCCTAACATAGCATTTCTAGTTCTAAATTTCCCACGATCTACTGTGTCGCACAGTGCTACCGACAACGAGAAACTTTTCGTCGACTCGTATCCATACACAAACGGTTCTCGCTCGCAGAACCACGATGATCATCAATATTCGGAGCGAACCATTTCCAACCATATTCAGTTGTCCAGCCCTGATCGAACATTCAGAATGGAGCATCCTTAATAGACGAACGACGTGTACGCCGCTCGAAGGATGTATGGCCTGAAAAAACTTGGCGAAACTAACGTCCAAATTGCGCAACACGAATGCAACACGGTCTCGAAGCGTAGCGTCGTCGGATCTATCACTTTGACGCTGAAAATTGGACGGATACGTCTGACTGATCGACGGATGAGCATGGTTTGCACACGATTCCCCCATTATCCCGACGATCGGCCACGGTGTTCGACGACGTCACGTACCAGTCGCGATGCTGATCTCGTCATTGACGGATTCACTTATTGACGACTAGCAGGTAGTCAAATTGGAACAATGGAGGGGCACATCGAATTACATTGTAACAACTGTACATGACGTAGAGAGCTCGACGCAACGTCAGTGCAATATCAGAAACGCATTCTACCGATACAATGGGATAGATCGTGGATCACGATGATTCTTGTCAGATAGTTCGAGCACCGAGCGCCTGTGCGTTGGATAGAAATGGACAGGAAAGAAATTTAGTTTTACTAACGCTGTGAAAATATTCCAATGTGAGGGGTTCGATGAAAAATTGGCTCGAATTGATTAGTGGTGCTGTGCATGTGTTAATCGATGTCCGATATCACAGGACGAACTAGTTACCGATAATTCTGAAGCTTATTTCGTAACGCCGGATTTATTAACGTCTGATTGTGAGTATCATTGTGAAGCAAGTTGGTGTTCAAGAAAGGGAAACAAAGATCGTTTCCGCGTTGAAGCTTCGTCAGTTTTTGTATTCCTGTATCTTTTTTTCATTATTTTACGTATTACAAATACTGGTGTTGTAAACGATTTAAGTGTACATGTTGCTGGTTTCATGAATTGTATTCACTCGACAGTGTAACACAGCTATGTAACGAATTATATATTTATAAGTATACCTGTTACGCTGATGTGTTCAACCGCCAGACGATTACTCAAATACGCAATTTATCAATAATAGATATTCGGAAGATTATATTCAAATCCGAAAGACCGAGATAAAATAGAAATGAAAACTAAGAGAAACGAAATACAAAGCTTAGGAAATAGTTCAGTACTAAATCCAGTATGACAATGTTCGCGTATCCTGTGGAAATCTGTATTATTTTTTACCACACCAGTCGCCAAAGAGTTCGTGTCCACGTGTTCAGGTATATGTCGCGTACATTCGACTTGAACAACAATAAAAACGCAGTACGGTATAGGAAGGAGTTCCGCGGTCATCAATAATTTCAACATTTCTAACTCTGGCTTCTCGTTCAATTTTTTATTCGCCCGGAGTGTATTCACGCTGCCGGCGACATCAATGTTGGCCCTGACTACCGTTACATTCGATAACGAGCCGAACGCGATCGTGAATGAAACATCGGTTTCAACAAGTTTGCCATGAATAATGAATTGTCCTTTAGTCGATTATGTCTCGAGATCGCCGCAGTGTCATTAACGTTTCACTTATTATCGGACTCCGTAAATAGCACCGATTCAATGCATCGCTCATTTCGTGCCTCACCTGATAGTATATTTCTTTGTCGCATATTAACGGATAAGCGATTCGTAATTACTACCCGCGTCGTCATTGTTGTCTTGAATGCACTAGATAGTTTAATTCGCAAAGGGAACGAAATTCGGTACGTATCGTAAAACTAATTCGTTCGTGCACGGCACACCGAAATCGTGACTTATCAATAGCCAGTTGATGCTACGTGGAAATTGCATTAATACGCTCTTTTATCGAATTCCCTGGTTCTTCTTGAATAATATCCTTTTGAAAGGGGTGTCATTAAAGCGACAGAAGTGATACGACCGAAGAGATATTGAAGTGTCCGTGATGAACCTAATTTTATTTCATACAGAAACATATGTGTACTAGTGCTTTAATGAGAAATTTTCTGCTTGAAATAAACGTACTTAATATATTTGAATATATAGCTAGAATTTATCGAAGAGCTATGTGCTGAGCTTAGGAACGAAATATTTATAGTTTAAAGTAATTCCGACGAAAGCAATCGGACGAACCTTCGTTTGGTGAATAGAAAACGGCTGTGTCTCTGAGACAGTATCGATGGTTTCTATTTAATTCTCAAATAAATCAAGATCAAGGAGCAATATTGAATCCAGAGGGACCGTACGTTCCTGGAAGCACGATGAAAAATTCACATAGAACTCTTGGCGTCGTTGAAATCATTGATGTTTCACAAGGGATGAAGTCCCGAATTTCCCCGGGCCAGTATTTAGTATTGTAGAATAATGGATCATAGCACGTACCATTGTGCCTTTCAACTTAGCTATGTGCCCGTTGCTTGAAAATTTAACGATGCCATTCATTGATGCGGCATGATCAAGTCGAGATTTCGAATTGAAATTTAATTTTGCGAGAGGAACATGTAGATTGAATCGTACGATATACTATAGTCTTCGATCACGAACTAAATGTCTGGGAAGGAGAAGGTGTGCCATTAATTGTTTTATGTACTATTTAATACTTTTAGGAGAAATTAGCATGTCAAACTGTACCTATCATACTGGCATTCTATGGCATAGTAAAATTAAATAATGACGCAGACATAATACTAATAAAACTGATAAAATTATGCAGCCCACTATGAGATTAATTGCAAACAAGAAGTGAAAAAAATTCTATGGTTATTAGGTTTAATGAAACCAGCATTACTGATATTATTTAAATTTTCTTTTGTAACTTTCTTTATAGATTATCTATGTACTACGCTGACGTGTAATAAATAAAAGGTTCATTACGATCAACCGCATTGCTCTGATTAAACTTAAATATCAGCTGTTTACACTTCTAGTGCGCTTAATCTCTGATTAGACGTATAGGGCACGTTGCCTCTGTTATAACTAAAATGATACATTCACAACAAATATTTATGGTGAGATTGAACAATATCGCGCACTATCGTTTAAATATTATTTTTCTGTTACCAAACAAATTCTCCCGCGAATATCGTTCAACGATGTATCCAAAAACCATACAAACTCCTGTACTCAACAATACGATCAATTAATCCATCCAGTTTCAACACCGAGTTATTCATCGATTTGTTGAATACAACACAGCAAACGTGGAAACGAATTTTCACTCGCGCGAAATCTAGATGCGACCAATACAAACGATTTTCAATCTATCGTAAACGGGCTGCGAATACAACAGTTTCGGACGTCGTTACGCGACTGCATGCAGGCCGCATGAATGAGATCGCAATTTCATCGGGCAAGAACAATCTAGGACACCCCAGTGCTGTCGCAAAGATTTAATGAAGCCTAAGGCGAACGCGACTTGTATTGCAAGCTGCCTGCAAGAACGCCATCGATAAATCGCGATCGACCCTTTTTGTTCTCCGTTCCGCCCCTTTCTCTTCCGAGGCAAAGTCGTTTAGCGAAAATTTCTTTTTCTTCGAATTTCTTTTTCTTTTCGTTCCGCGGCTATACATTATTCATTGGGACGAAAAAGTTGATCCGTCTAGAAGCTCCTGTACTCTAGGACGAATAAAAATTGCTGGGATTGAAGTGAAATATTTTACGTAAGGGGTGAAACGTTTCCCTTTTCTTTATATTCCTTAGAAATGTACATGTACGTATATGGACACGGTTGTCCAAATTTTGCTTCATGGTAATTCTATCCAAATTTATTTATATTGCCCTCGTAATTCTTAGAAATGCATGTGCACATTGAAAGTTCAATTTCTTCGGGGGTTCATAGTTTTTGATGCCATGGATGCCTTTCGAATTGAAGTGTACCATTTACAGGAAGTCAATTTAATGTAAAATTAACTACCACCTTTGTTAACCATATGTGAAATTATTTATTATTAGTCCGGTAATTAACAATTGTGTAACTAGTAGGGATTGAATTACTGTTTCATAACAATTTTCTAGTATTATAAAACTGCAATACAATGAAAACAAGATAAATAGAAAGTCTTACAGAAAATAAAGAACGAGTGAAGCAAACCTTTCTTCCT
This sequence comes from Nomada lathburiana, assembly GCA_963667235.1. Taxonomy (NCBI): domain Eukaryota; kingdom Metazoa; phylum Arthropoda; class Insecta; order Hymenoptera; family Apidae; genus Nomada; species Nomada lathburiana. Next base: position 5,817,117 of record OY763903.1, read on the forward strand.
AATTTGAATAACATTGTTATAAATTCCATTCTTGTCATATTTGTCTAGGTTGTTCAACATTGTTATTTAGGCTATTTAACATTACATTCACGTTTATATATTTGATGCAAGAGACGTATAGATCCTCGCGTCGTTGCAATTTATGTAAGGTACAGTTACTGAGGTTTCAATTTAGCTCATGCGCCTCATTTCGACTGATTACATAATACAGTTCCTTTAGACAGGCTAATAGATTACGTATACCGAGAGAAGAAGGGGACTTCTAGGAAAGCTTTAGAAAATGAACAATGTCGAGCACTGAATACGGTAACCCGTATGGAAGCTCGATACGGATTTTAGGTCATAGTTGAGGAAATTTCGTGAACAATTATTGACATTCTTTTCAATTCTGTTACACAGGATCTGGCCACAGTGAATAGTTCTACATTGTGGCATTAAGAGCCGATCCTCTATATTCCTATAACATGGCTGGAGCCCTTCCAGATAATATAATAATAAGCCGATAGATTAGAATAAATTCTAGCCCGGAGAATTATTGCGCAACAATATTGAAAAGTGATACAATTTCTATCTTGACGTGAATAAAAATATACGTGCGAGAACTGCAAAATAAAATAAAATAAAAATATGTAAAAGTGTAGTAGAGAAAAGGTAATTTTTAAATGGAACGGTAGATTGAAGAGATTGGGTCAATATTATTATGTTACAATTATATTTATATAATTATACGATAACTTCGCGATGGAAAAAGGTAAAAAATTTAAAACATTCTTCTTGCAAAGAAAAATTATTATTTATAGAAGGAAAAAAGAAACTCTACAAGTATTGAGAAGAAAACTAGAGTCTTTGAAATTTTTTAAATAATTATCGGTCCTCTGAGACGTGCTGCAGCAATATTCAATGAATTGAATCCGGTAAAAGCTGGAGGATCCTGCAATCCAGGATTTTCAGGAGGTCGTAACTATCAGCCTTTTAAGTACGACTCTTTCACTGCAGGATGAAACTAGTCTTCCTTTTACGAGTTACAATACAATATGTCTTTGCCACAGACGCCTGAGAAGATCAGATAAATGTTTATTCTTCGCTAAATTAATTCCGCACTCAGCGAAAAAAATTTGCTTCCCCTGGATAGCTTGGAATTATAAAATTTACTGAAAATAATGTTATAGGACAATTATAATATGAAAATATAATATATAATATGTAATACTTGCAAGAAATGTATCATAATATAATTTTACGTGGAGCTTCGTGAATAATTCAAAATAAAAATACATGTGGTACATTTAATTTTCTCAAAATAATTTTAATCGTTTAGATTCCTATTAAAAAAAATTTCATGAACTTGCGAGAAGATACGATCAAAATAAAATATATCGTAAATAAGTTGAAAAATTAAATAGCATATTTAATCAATTTAAAGGTCTTTTGTTCGAACAATTCATTAAGATATAAATGAAATTTTTCACGCCACGGAAGGGTTAAACCAATTATCTTTCCATAAGCCGTGCCTTTAAAAGTCATTTAATTGTGCCTCTGCCTCTAAAGGATGAACACCTAACTTGTATCTGGTCTATGTAATTCCTAAGAAGGGATTACTCTAAATTCTTTTCACGTTATCCCGGCGTTAGCACGGACGCATTCTACATAGAATAAATGATCAGAGTGCCGCCGAATGTTTTCCAGATGGAAAGAAAGTAGCCCAGTTCAAACGCGAATTTCAAGACAGGAAAAATATGAATATTCGCAGTAAGAACATAAGGGATATAGGTGTATGAAGAAAAAAGGGATGAAAAAATAATGGCACATAAATTCATGGGGGGATACGAACGAGAAACGTGGAAAACGGAGGTTTTGATCTACTTAAAATATGCAACAGCGTACAGCACATAAATGAACGAAAAGATTGCCAGAATGTGTAAAAGAAATATTGGGCTAACACTAAAGACAATGGAATGAACTACAATTAAAACTTTAACGCCATTCGTTTTACGCAAACAGTGTAACGTGGCTGTAAGTAAACTGATAAAGAGTTAATTTGTAGTCCCGAAGGGAATCTGTGCTTGCCAGTCGCGATTTTTATTTTATCGCCTAATTGAATCTCGATTCGATTGTCTTCAAATCGTTCTCCTGGGTGTTCATCAAGATGTAACTTTCAAAGGGAGCGTCGATAAGTGACAGTGGCACATTCTGCTTGTGATAGCTGCCGTTTAGATGTCGAGCAATTTATTATAAGAGTTGCACATAAAATAAATTCATTGATATACATTTGAATCATTTTATAATTACTATATATACCCAATTATGATTTTATCATTGATTTCCTTATAGCTAATTATCTGGATGCTGTTTCAGATACATTAGAAAAATAATCGTCGAAGAGTAATTACTGAATAAATTAAATTTATTAAACCTTGCGTCCTATTTCTGACGCTATATTTATTAGCAACAGTAATCCAATGCGTTCGTTGAATATTCTAGAAGCTTATTATGAAGTTGCAGACATTACAAGCTATTTAAAGATTTAGAGAGTTGTACTTACTCAAGAATTTTTACCATCGAGGCCTAGATTAATTAAAAATTCTCATTAAAGTCGCTTTCGGAAGAAATTCAAATATGAGAAATGAATGCATTGCCGTTTTGTAATTCTATAACTTTATGTTTCTCACAAAAGTTCGCAATCTATTTTCCGCGAAAACTCAACGTTTTGGTTAAAGTAGCTATTTAAACACAGACTCTGCACTGACTCCCAGTAATCACTGTAACGCCTGAAGCTTCCGGATGATGTATAGACTGTGTAAGCACCATTCCGTCAACAACGCGTTGCTGCTTCTATCGAACAGCCTCTGAACGTGTTCAAGACCCTTATTACGCTCGTGTCGAA